>CM041531.1:16266642-18666642 GCA_023238725.1 Scortum barcoo
AATACACTGGATCGTGAACATTGGAAAGTGTAAATTACTACTGAATCAGGTTGTCTGATAATGGCATCTCCTCTGCTTGCTGTGTGACTCTGAAGTTTCTCTCCCGTCAGCCTGAAATCAACAATATGTCATGTTTGTATGAAAGCATTTCTCTCATTTTGGGAATTATATTTGTATATTTCGTGCTGAAAGAGAAACACCACCGTGATATTGTGGGGTGAGCTGATGAAAAGCCTGTAAAGCCTTCTGCTAAATAGACATTGTTCTCCCCTGGCTGCAGTCAATAAACATAAAGCTATGTATGCTGTATCATAAGTTTTCTTTTTGCATCAAATCCTATGAAAATAATATTACTGCCAGTACTACTATTACTATAATACTGATTTATTCACTTCATGTATTCACAATATTTAATTAGTACTTTGATTACTTCATTTATAGTCATTAGTCACTCCAGTGAGTCTACAGCCAAGCTACCAACACTGCGAGGCTGCACAGTCAGATCAGTGCTTGTTAACTGAAAATGTTCACCATCCACTATCAAAATAAAAAAAGAACAGCTAAAGTGACCATTTCTGGCCTGGTGACGGCGCTACATGAAAGCTGAAGGAGTGCTGTTGAGGACACTTACCCACTTACATTAAAAAAAAAAAAAAAAAAAAGATAGCATCTTAGAATTTGCTATATTTAATAAGCAATTACATTGTTATTCTTGTACAACTTAACACTCTTTTACAAAACAGAAGTACACCCAACAATTATACAGTATGTTGTATAATTACAGTAAGTACATGTAAATTTAACAACATGTCAGAGGAATGTGATCTTTGTAGGACTCCCTGTCGCATTTGTAACAGTTTTTTTTCTTTACACAGTATTTACAGATCTCAACTGAGCCGACGGCGCTCGGACGCGGCAGACAGACGTAGGTGTTGTCTTCAATGTGAGTCTAGCTTTTTTTGTGGATTTGATGCAGGGGCAAAATCTTCAGCATCACGTTTGATCCGAGGTCAAACCTGCTGGTGTGCATCGTTTAAAAAAAAAAAAAAAAAGGCCACTGGCCCAAACCTTCATATGTTCTGCTCTATGTATGCAACACAAACGCTTTATGGACAAGTGCTATAAGAGATTACCCAAATACACAAACATCTCCTGGAACACAGTAAATGTCACACTGTTAACGTGTAAGGAAGTCTATTTGACTTTCATTTGAGCCATAAGATGCCAGTATCTTGAGTCAATGAGGTCTCAGAGGGTCCATAGTAGTTTAATAGGGATATATTCAATTATGTAACTATATTGTGTCAACAGTATTATGGTAAATTGCTTTATCTGTTTAAGTCAGTGGGCCAGGGGTAATTGCAGTGATGTGTCTTTGGGGGAAGTGGGAGAAGGCTCATGCACAAGTGAACATCCACTGCCTGCCACCCATCTATTAGTCAATATGGATTGTGCTAATGTTACCCAACAACATGTTAATGGTAAGTACTGAATCATAACATCAGGTGAGCAATCTGGAATCAAATAACCATCTTGGCAGCTTCGAGCACCTTGAAAGAGTTTACAGTGGTGTTCCCCAGAGACGAGAACATTTCCAAAGTGACCAGCTCAACAGAGGCTTGAGGAACGCGAGAGACCGGAGGAGGAGACGGGCGGACGTTGAAGACCTGGAAGAACAGCCTGTCAGCATGCGATGTAGTGACGAAGCTTATTCATGTCTGAGAGAGAGTCGACCATTCGTCCGGCTAACGTCCACAAACTCCCCATCGAACCTCCTGTCAGACTCTGCTGTGCTGTAAATATTGCTGGGAAAGATGAGTGTTGTGAAGATAATTTCTCTAATGATAATATGAAGGCACCTGCAGTATCTATAAGGGTAAAGTAGTGGTGAAGTAAAAACAATAGGCAGATACTGTGACAGAAAAATACTCATCCACAGTTGACAGACAGTAAACATCATGTGAGTAATTAGTGAGACAGAGCTGAAGGTAGCAGCAGTAATAGGAGAAGTATTGCTAAGTGCAGAAACTGCTTTGCATATTTACCTCAAAAGTTATTATACGATCAAAAATACCCGCACAAACCAATACACTATACCAACAAATACATTTCATAAGGCACATTAGCTCAAAAATTTAGTTAAAGTCATAAAAGAAGAGCATGTGGGAAGTGAAGCAGGTGTGTATAAAGGTGTGTAAGAGAGAAAACCTGGCATATCTGTGAGGAGGGTGAAGGGTGGGGGAGGGGGGGGGTAACTACCAAACCAACACAATTCATAATACAAACACATTCTGCAGCTTTTAGGGCTCAACATGCTAATGCCCCGAGTGTAGCCATCTGCTTTTTTTTTTTTTTCCTTCTTTTTTTTTTTACTGGCACTTCATCTCAGCTCCACTCAGGCTGCACCTGTGCAAGAACATAGACGCAACCATCTCTCTTTACCGTTCACAAAACATACCGAACCACGTCAAAAAACAAACTGAACGCAAAAACTGGAAGTACAGGCGTTGGTGTAAAAAGGGAATTCCTGGTTGACTGCACTGCTCAGTCGTTGGCTTTGGAGGCAGTGAGGAGTTCAGTCTCTGAAGGGTCTTCCTGAGGAAACACCACGTAACACACCTTCTGGCCCACGTATGTGAGTCGTTCTGTAAAACATGAAGATGACGGTTTTAATTACAGTGTGCACGTATTTATTTAAATATTGTATGAATACGCACTGTGTGGCTCAAACCAACTCACCGACCAGCCTGTAGATCCATTTTGGTTTGTCCCTCCACTGAACCCCCACAAAGTACACGGGCACTCCGGTCAGCATGATGACCATCCCCAGGCCACAAACCACTGGTTCAGAGTACAGACTGAAGCCCAGCAGCACAGCCCAAAATATCAAGTACGCAATGGGGACCAGCAAGCTCACCTGCACAGGACAGGAACAGATGTAAATGCACTTCTTAAATGTCTTCCATCTGAAATAAACATATTACACACCCACACACTGCATACTGTCAGATATTGAACTGGGATTATAAATCATGTTAAATTTGTTTACATGTTTATTCTTTTTGACAAATAAAAACAGTGTAATCTGTGTATCAAGACTCACACAGTCCTTTATGACCTTTATGACACCAGGGGGCACCAAAATATCATCCATGTCCACGATGAGCAGAATCACAAACAACCAGACAGTCATTTCTGACAATAACTAACTTAAATTCACATAAATCATCACAGACAGCTCTTAGTCTCAACTCAGACCACAGAGGGATTTGGTTTCACAGACTGATGAGGAAAGCTGCTGCTCAGCTGAGGTGAGGAGCTTTAAAATATAAATGTGTTATTAGCAATAAAGCATTATGCACTCTGATGCAGTACCACTATTATTATTACTTATTGAGTTAGATATCTGCTTCTTTAGTAGAGAAAGTTTTACATTTTAAAGCAACTGCTTGGCTGTGAAGTTGAACTTTAAAAAAAAAAAATTAAGACATGTTTATTGACCACAGCTGGTAACCTCGCCCAGCAAGCTTGGCCTAAAACAAAGAAACCAAATTATGTTAGTTGTTGTGCTAACATTACCCTCTTCAGTTGTTAACATTTGTTATTAAATGTGAAGAGAACAATCATAGAACCACTTTTTTTAAATAAATGTGCAAATTAAGGAAAATGAGTCATTCTGCAATTCATGTAAAGATGAGGTTTAAACATTGTATTTTGTCCTCCCTTTAATTTACAGCTGTGAGATTTTCATACTGTCCAATCAATGCTAATGTAGTAATTATTAATAATCAAATAAGTGGTTAAAGCCTGTATGTATCTGAATTACTGAAAGCACTTTTAGAAGGTTTGGGAGTGAATATACACATGGACGTTTGACATATTGTCACTTTTTCTTGTTTCTATAGACTAATTTCTGTCTGTATGTATATATTTTTATCTTACATTATTTTCACACTTCCAGTCTTATCCCTCAGTGAGTTGTGCTGATTTGTTGTACCTTTTGGATTTATGCTGAGAATACATAGAAAATGTGTAACATTTCCTAATCACAGTTGAGGAGGTCACAAGTTGATATTTGAAGCCAGGGTTTTGTTTTGGCTCAGGAGTCACTGGTTCAGTTCTTGGTGGATAAAACTCTTCTTTCAACATGTAATAAAATATGTTCACTTTAGTTATTGCAGTGGCTCTGTGGCTCTGAGGTTTCTGTACCTTGATGGGTCTGACCAGGCTGGGTCTCTTCTTGCGGAGGTATAGTAGGCCAGCGATGGTTACCCCATAGGACAGATAGTTGATGAAGGACACATAGTTGATCAGGTTGTGTGTCTCTCCAATACACAGGATAAATATGGTGGCAATACACTGTGGGAGATGGAGGAAGGTTCAAAAGTCAAGTACAAAATAAACTTATTAAAAATAAAGTGAAATAGTACCATCTTAATATTCACAAACAATTTCTGTGTGAGGTGACCTGCGTCTGTTGTGTGTCTCTGTGAAGCCTGACAGAGTAGACAGATCAGTGAGAGTGCAGTACTCACGCAGACCAGCAGGGCGGGGATTGGGGTGCAGTTCTTTAGGTGGATCATAGCCAGCAGGTAGGGCAGGTGACCCTCTCTGGCTCCAGAGAAACACAGTCTACAGACAGGCAAACGCATACTTACATGCATGTACGTTGAAGTTTGCTTTTATTCTGATGACATATTAGCCATAAAAACATTAAAATGAGATGTGGTGTGTGTGCTTTCTACCTGGAGGAGGTGAACAGATATCCATTGATTCCTCCAAACGTAGACAGTGCTACAGAGATGGGCATCACCCAGGAAAACATCCCCAGCAGCTTTTCCCCGAATGTCTAGAACAACACAACACGTGATGGATCAGATTATTGACTTATTAATTCATTCATTCAGTCTCTGACAGTAATGTGTTGAAGTGACTGGATGAGGATTTTTTACCAATGTGTGAACAAACTAACAAATGAAAAAATGAGACCTTCCAACATTCTCAGTTGCCTGTAACAGCATGTAGACTGATACCTATGCAAAGGACTTTGGACTTTTTTTCCCCAGAAAATCCAACACGTCATGTTCTCACTCCTGTTCATGTTGTTATTTTCCAATATGCAGGATTGTCTGATAGTCCAAAAGATACCTTTAATTGATTTCACTGAAAATGTAGACTGTGGCTGCACATTTAGAGCTTGTATGTGTGGGATAGAAAAATAATATTTCTTCAGTTGACTGTTAAATTTAACATTATAATAATGACAACTTCATATTTCATTATCCCAGGATACTGGTTGCATTTCAAGCCCTTCAAAGAAAACCAGTCACTGAACACATGACTGCATTTCCTCTGAGACTGTGAAAAAAACTTTAATCTTATTGACTGATTAACTGGTTGGTTGAGGTCTGTCTCATGGTAGGATTCTGGGCTTCAGCACCAGACAGCTGAGACTCTTGTTTAACAGTACATCATCTGCTACAAGCTCCTATATGAAACATCCATTTATGGAGCTGGAGCGCTGCTCACCACTGCCACAGCATTGGAGGCCAGCAGCTCATTAGGGGTCATTGAGGAGAAGTAGGCAATGTTGGTCATGGTGTAGACAAGGGTCACCAGTGGGATGGAAATGTAGATGGCCCGGGGCAAGTTCCTAATGAAAAATAATTATTGAAATAATGGTGATGATTCAATTGGTGAGCCAGCGTCACAAAACTTACAGAACTTTACCAAGACATTATGTATAAATACAGTAAACTAAACTATGTGACTGAGCTGTACATTATGCTCCACAGTATAGCTGCAAATGTTACCATCTAGATCAATACGGCGTGTCTGCTTCATATGAATGCCCGGAGACAAATGAAATACTATCTGTGCACGTGCGTGTCGTACTTGCGCGGCTCCACGACCTCCTCTGTGACATAGTTGAGGAAATTCCAGCCGCTGTAGGCGAAGGAGGCCTGAAGGAAGGCCAGAGCTATCTGTCCCACCGAGGGGTCCTGACTGAATTCAAAGGCCACGCTGGGCCGCAGGGCGTCATAGTGACCTGGAGAGGATGAAAAGTGAAAAGATCATAAGTATATTTTTTTAATATAATAAATCTTATGTCTTAAATCTCCCACCAACAATGTTAAAAAATATGTATAAAGAGAATCACACAAGTATAAGGAGAACTTAAGTATTTCTTTGCCAGTGACTGCTTCCATGTAATTGTTGTGCACATGGCAATGAAGATCTTGAATCTAGTATCTAAAACTTATTCACCTATAACAGCTTCACTCTCTTATCAAATATAAACAGAAATAGAGAATGGAAAGAGACATTTTACTGGTTTAACACTTTTTAACAGTTCAAATCAGCAGTTTTCTGTAATAGTTTTCTGAGCAAATGCAAAAAAAAAATATGTATTGCATTTTTAATTGCAAAAATTGCATAAAGCAGTAATGTTAAAGCAACTATTTATTATTATTATTATTATAATATTTTTTTTGTTTTCAAGAGTTTATAGCTGAAGAACTTTTAATGTTGTGTTACGACATGTTATATCTAGTTGTGTGCTCAGGGGTTAGCACTGTTAATACATTATAATCTGCTGTGATAAAGTGTACTGTGCAGTTTGGCAGCAGCCTGCCTCCAACATGACCTCATTAGAAGCAAAACACTGTTGGTTCATATTCCACATAGAAGTGTTAAAGGTTAGGATAACAACATAAAATCTACTCTGCAGACATAGTAGCTACAGGTGATTTCTATAATTTCCTTTTAGTTTTGTATTTTTGAGTTTTAATCTAAACGTCTCATCTTGCAAATAAAATTCCAAATAATTTAAAATATTCTTACAAACATGCTGTCTTTAATAATATTTTTCTCTGTTTCAAGTGGTCATGGTTGGATCATTCGATTCCTAATGAAGATGAAACACATGAAAGGACCACAGAAATGACGCGTTAACAATTCAGTCTCACCAGAATGTGTATGTTTGTGTTTACCTCGACAGATTTGGACAATTCCTACCACTATGATGAGAGCCAGGGCGAGGAGCTTTCCTACGGTGAAAACATCCTGGATCCTTGTCGCCCAGCGCACACTGGAGCAGTTCACCCAGGTCAGGAATACTGCGCAAAGCCACAAACACACACAGATACACTTAAAATGATTAAAAAGCATCATGTTTCTGACAGCCTTTGCTTCTTAAATGTGTTTTCGCAGCCCTGTATAATAAATTTGTTTGGTCCCCACCAAATTAAAAACTTTACAAAAACATTTAAAACCACATTTACATTACCACTACACAATAAAACACATACTCTACATACTGTGCCAGCTGACACGGACCACATGTATTGTGTTGCCACTTTCACACTTAGGTTAAAGCTTATGGTCTGTACGTTGTCACAGTGACACCACATTCCTGTCCTGTCAGCACACAGAGGTGAAAGAAAGAAAGAACATCTTTCCTGACAAAACAGATAGACGTCTATGGAATTGAACACTTCCTACTTCCTGTTTCCTACTTGCATAGAGTAGTGTGTGTGTGTGTGTGCACCCCACTCTCTAAGCCGCTAACCTTCACACTGACCCTCAGTTTTGCGTGTTTGCGAGTGCCACCATAACAAGGGCTGGCCAAATTCCAAGTGAGCCAATCCGAGCAAGTACAAGTGGCTCTCCAGCTGCCCTCGATCTGAAGTGCAGGCTTACAAGTGAGAGGTAAACCCAGCAGGAACCGAGAGTCAGGCACAGAGAGACACAGAACAATTTTTATGCAGTTGTACTTTTTTTTTTTTCCTCCTGCACACCTTCGTGTCAGAAAAACAAATGTAGCTTTACTGCAATTCAGTCAACAATGACGGCTTGAACCCACTGCCATGATTAAGATTGTGTTAAATGTGTGTTGCAGTGACAAGAGTACATCGTGTGAGTTCAACAGCACATCTTGGGATGGGCCTGAACTGGCTCACAGCCTTTGCTTCATATATTCTGTAATATACTGTGTAAAGGGGGCTGCTGTGATGTTATTGGCCCTTTCAGGCATGTTACATAAATATCATCCAGTTCTTGTGTTTGATTGAGTGACTTAAAAGTCACTTTTAGTCACTTTTTTATTCACTGCAGCCTCACAAAGTCGAAAAGTTTTCCAACATTTCCATAATACTAAACCTGTCTAAAGCCTAAATAGAGTACTGTCACACTGACATGCCGGGTGTAGCATGCACAAGGTTAAATAAGCAATGAGTTTAGAGTAACATTAGTTATTATCATTATAATTATTATTGTTAACATAAATTATAAACACACTTGTATGTTGGGAAATTATCTGGCTAAAATTTAACATGAAATGTATGTCATATAGGATGGCCTTTACTTTTTTAAAAACCAGTCTTTACTACTCTTCTTTCTCTACACAGATCTCTTCATTTACAGCAGCGAACTGTTGGTTTGCTAATGAAGGGTTTTATCTTTTTTTTTTTATCTTTAAAAAAAAAAAGTAATAATTATAGCCAAACGTGCCTTAAAAGCAGTGCCAATTGTTTAGGCCATCTATTTACTGACCATCGCTTGTGTTTCACATGGTCCCTCCAACAGGGAGATAGAGATTAGGACACAGTTTAGACCACAGGGCGTGTGCTTGAGCAGGATTGTCTAGACTCTCAATCTTTCTTTGTCGCTCCTCTTGTTTCCCAGTTGTGTGAATCATTTGTTTGTTTGCCTCCATTTTATATCATCTCTATCACTTCTCTCTCAGAAGTGGCACAGCAGTATACGGGCAGGGGGGTCCACCATGCCATCCATCACTGAGGCAAGGTTCCCCTCCCTCCACAGAAATCTGAACAAACTGCTTCCGCTGGCTCGGACACACACACACACACACGTGTGTGGATTTTTGGCAAGAGATTTTAGAGACACCGGGCAGAGCTTTCTCTCTCCTACAACACCGTAGTGTTATATAGTGAGTTACCCTTGGGGTGTTACATGCATTTCCGTTCCTGTGTTCCTGTGAAGCCCCCCACCACCACCACAACCAACCTCTCCTCTGACTTCCCTCTGTGTTAACGCTGACAGGAAGGAGGTGCCAGTGGGCTTTGAATGTGACAGCGCAGGTAAATCTGTGTCCTGCTGTCACAGCTTCTATTGAAGGCCGCCTCAGCACTAGAATACTAAACTAATTGGTGCTTTTACTCTTAATGGATTCTGATCCCAACTTGGTGCAGATTTATCAGGGGGTTTTAACCTCAGGAACGCCTCCTCCTGGTCCAGGATCTGGTCACTGGAGTCAGTGAACTGGCAACGACCCCCCCAGTCCAGTTTATCTGTCACAGGGTATTTGATATCAGGGTCCCTTCAGACTACAGTAAATCTCCAGGATTTAGTCTGGGTGGAATCAATGCTAAGACATGCTTACAACTAACATAATGGTGCAGTGATGTAGTGTAGGGGTAGATAAAAAGAAGGCAGCACCCAGCCGTCACTGTTCATTTTCTTTAGTTAACTCCCATTCAGACCAAAACTCTTTTCAAAGAGAGGGCAACAACACAGACAGTTAGATGAATTCATACACTGCTGAAGCGTCACTCCTACCGTCTGTCCTAGCAGCTTTCTTTTTACTGTGGTGCAGTTACATTTTATTTTATTTAATGCAATGTTACTTTGGGAACATTGTGTTTTTTTCTTCTTAAATTCAGAGGCATCTCTAGCATCTTGACCTTTCATTTAACAGGTCACGTTTGTGGGGGTTTTCATGACCGAACATAAGATGCCAACAGAATCAACTCAGCATGTGCATTACGTGATGATTTCTTCATCCCATGAGCAGGGCTACAATGGGTTGGAAATATCTGGTAAATTTCTTTAAGTCTTCCAAGGGTAGCTTAGCTCAAGAAAAGATCAAATATTGTACCTGTTAATAGTAAAGTTATTAAAAAGTAAAACACTGGATCTTATGGCATCTTCTGGTTACAAGTATGCTGAATTAATTGAATTGTAACCAGTGCATTCAGCAGCACATGGTTTTCATCACATCTACATAAATTTGCCAACATCCCATTAAATAGAAAATTCAGTAGAAATTACAACCCTCTGCGTGCAAAGTACATTCTCCCATCACATGTGCAGCTCACAGTACTGTACAGTCTGAGCCAAAGGACTACATGATTTCAAAGAAGCTTTGATTATTGAAGATTTTACTTTAATATTTCAGTAAACCAGCAGACAGTAGCCTATAGCAAAGTACACAGTATAGTATAATAACACTTTTTGCTAGTTTGTTTTAATCAGTGTATTTCCATTCATTCATTGTAAAACCTTGCTTTCCAAATGAACATTTCTTATTGTATGCATATGATACATTAGTGAATGAATGTCTCAAAGAACATTCTGTTCATGGATAAATGGCTTATTCTTCAGACTGTTAACTATTCATCAGTACAAAATGCATTAGTGATTTTTGTTGAAGGAGTCAACTCAGTTAAATAAAGTTAAATTCAGCTAAATTATTAATTTTTTTCATTTCTATTAGAAGTGTTTACAATAATGTCAATAATGCTTATGATGTGGTAAACGGTTTGTTTCTATCTGCATATGACATGGTAAATACAGCCTGAGCTAATAACCCATATTTTCCCATTTGATTCCCATTATTTACCATAAATCCCTGCCATTTATTGTTTCCATATTGAATGTTGTTGAAATTTGCAACTCTACCCATGAGTCATCCCTCACCCCAAATTCACTTTTTGTTTTGGTTTTTTTAAATGAACTACTCCGATTTTTCCATTTGTCAAGCAGCTGTTAGTCTGATGACTGACCATGATCCCCCAATCAAACTCTAAAGGAGCTTTGTGCAGCCAAGTCTGTGGACATCTAGAACTGCCAACATCAACTTGAAATCACTCAACCACATTAAACTGTTATTTGCGCATGATGTCTGTATGTATTCTTAGCCTGCATACTATTTGGTGCTTCATGAATTTGCACATATGCTGTACCTATAGTTGTATCGCCCATATAGAGCAGAACAATATAACTTAAGGCCTGAAACAGTACGCAGTGCACCTGTGTGGGACATTAAGTTAATAACAGCAGTTCAGTTGTTTGGCACAATATTTGGGTGAAAAACCTTTCAATCTCCAAATGTCATTTTTAGCCAGTTTATTCCATTAAAATGAAATGGAATTAGCAGTTCACATTTTTACTTAAATATGTTTTGTGGAATATGTCAAAGTCATGCATCATAAACAGTGGACTACACAGTGGTGTGAAAAAGTGTTTGCCCCACAGTTGTTACATTTAAATGTTTAAGATCAAACAACTTTAAATATTAGTCAAAGACAAGTAAACACAAAATGCAGTTTTTAAATGAAGGTTTTTATTATTAAGGGAGAAAAAAAATCCAAACCTACATGGCCCTGTGTGAAAAAGTGATTGCCCCCTAAACCTAATAACTGGCTTGGGCCACCCTTAGCAGCAACAACTGCAATCAAGCATTTGCGATAACTTGCAATGAGTCT
This sequence comes from Scortum barcoo, assembly GCA_023238725.1. Lineage (NCBI taxonomy): Eukaryota > Metazoa > Chordata > Actinopteri > Centrarchiformes > Terapontidae > Scortum > Scortum barcoo. The sequence goes on from CM041531.1 coordinate 16,278,150, forward strand.
TTCACAGCGCTGTGGAGGAATTTTGGCCCACTCATCTTTGCAGAATTGTTGTAATTCAGCCACATTGGAGGGTTTTTGAGCATGAACCACCTTTTTAAGGTCATGCCACAGCATCTAGAGACTTTGACTAGGCCACTCCAAAGTCTTCATTTTGTTTTTCTTCAGCCATTCAGAGGTGGACTTGCTCTTGTGTTTTGGATCATTGTCCTGCTGCAGAACCCAAGTTCGTTTCAGCTTGAGGTCACGAACAGATGGCTGGACATTCTCCTTCAGGATTTTTTGGTAGACAGTAGAAGTCATGGTTCCATTTATCACGTCTTCCAGGTCCTGAAGCAGCAAAACAGCCCTCAGACCATCACACTACCACCACCATATTTTACTGTTGGCATGATGTTCTTTTTCTGAAATACAGTGTTACTTTTATGCTAGATGTAATGGGACACACACCTTCCAAAAAGTTCCAAGTTTTGTCTCATCAGTTAATCCAGAGTATTTTCCCAAAAGTCTTGGGGATCATCAAGATGTTTTCTGGCAAAATTGAGACGAGCCTTAAGCCTTAATGTTCTTTTTGCTCAGCAGTGGTTTTCTGCCATGCAGGCCATTTTTGCCCAGTCTCTTTCTTATGGTGGAGTCATGAACACTGACCTTAACTGAGGCAAGTGAGGCCTGCAGTTCTTTGGATGTTGTTGTGGGGTCTTTTGTGACCTCTTGGATGAGTTGTCGCTGCGCTCTTGGGGTAATTTTGGTTGGCCGGCCACTCCTGGGAAGGTTCACCACTGTTCCATGTTTTTGCCATTTGTGGATAATGGCTCTCACTGTGGTTTCTGGAGTCCCAAAGCTTTAGAAATGGCTTTATAACCTTTTCCAGATTGATAGATCTCAATTACTTTCTTTCTTATTTGTTCCTGAATTTCTTTGGATCTCGGTATAATGTCTAGCTTTTGAGGATCTTTTGGTCTACTTCACTTTGTCAGGCAGGCCCTATTTAAGTGTTAAGTTAAGTTATGTTTTAACAAGGGGGGGCAATCACTTTTTCACACAGGGCCATGTAGGTTTGGATTTTTTTCTCCCTTAATAATAAAACCTTCATTTAAAAACTGCATTTTGTGTTTACTTGTGTAATATTTAAATTTGTTTGATGATCTGAAACGTGAAAGTGTGACAAACATGCAAAAAAATAAGAAAACAGGAAGAGGGCAAACACTTTTTCACACCACAGTATGACACCTGATTGACTGAAACCTACTACTGTCACCTTCTCTTCCTACAACTGCTGCACCACCACACAGATGTGGCACACACAAGTGGTGACTAAAAAACACCACCACATTTCTATTGTTGATTGTTGATTGTAACATGTATCATCACGTCATACCTAACAATCAAATGTTTATAAATAAATAGGATATGTTTTCTGTTTACCATCAGTGGAAAATCAAGTCAAAACGGTGTTACAGAGTAAATCTCCTGGTGTAGTAGGCGCATGACTGTGCTGTTGTGGGCTGTCCACTGCTCCTATTCTTAGAAGAACACAACCAGCCCACAACTGGACCTGTCTGGTTTACACACACACACACACACACCTGGGTCACTTGTGACTCTCATGCAACACACTCCGTAAGGGAGGAAGGAGGGGGGCACATATCTAGACTGACTCACATTCATAAACCCTTCACCAAGAAAAGTTCACTTGACATAACAGGGGCCTTAATAAGACTCAGCAGTGCAGAGCAACATTTAATCCAGTTAATCTTACTGAGTGTTTCAGAAAAACACTGTCCACCAAGCGCTGGGAAATGTTTACAATCTCTCCCTGGCAGGCCAGACACTTCAACTCTCTCTCTCCTACACTGACTTAATACTGACCTCCAGTTTTTCTTATTCCTTTTGAAGCACTGTGACAGGTTTTCACTTCAGTGGGTCGATTTCTAGTTTATGCCCCCTGAGTACAGAGCTGACTAAGCTAAAAGGCAAAAAGAATGTCTAACCTTTCAATGTAACATTAAAAAGTTGATCGTATATTCTTAACCACATGTTTATAATTTGCAGCACCAGCTTTAGAGTGGCACATCCCACAGTCAAAGACTTATTACACCATCAATTTCCATATCGTCCAAGATTCTTGAAGGCTTCAGAGGGGTATCTTCTTCATCCGTCATCAGGGTGCTGCGGAACCTGACACTGTCCCTGCTCACAAGTTGCTTACAGATATGAAGTTTCAGATATGATGGTAGCTGCTGATCACAGACAGATGACCCCAATCTCATTGTGACTGTAGGTCTGACGTGTGATGCTGTGAACTAGAGAGAGGGGACAAGGGCGGTATCAAGCGGCCAATAGGAATATCAAACAGCTAACCAGAATGTCAGCTGGCCAATGATCACTGATGTGCAAGGTGTCCTGCCCATTTCCTGTTTCCATGGTGCTCAGTGACCGGAGCGTCACGGTAACCACAGTGAAACAATGCACAATGCCGCAGACACACCCTCTCATTAGCGGCGTCCACAAAGGCTGGCACCATTATATAGTCTGACACTGATACTGACCCACACAGACACACACACACACACGTGTGCAGACACGCAAACCCGTACCACACTCAAGAGTACAAACACATAACCCCACACACACGCACACACACACACACACACACACAGCGGGCTCTCCGCCTGACCAGGCAGCAGTTGTAACATTCTGTGGCCAAAAATAGTGGAGGTCCACCAGTGTCCTCTATGAATGTGAACCCCAGCCTGACACGTGCACACACACACTCATGAAAAGAAACCCATCCGTCTCCCATCTATCTCCCCGTTTATCCATCCAGTTCAAACAAGACCAAACTGGCTGGCTAGTCAACCAGATACATGCACAATCTGTTTTTGCCACTGGCTATTTAGATATTGCTGTACTCCAACATTTCAAGGAAAGGCACTAATCAGATTAAAAGCCGGAAATAGATCACCATGTTTCATAAGGAATTATCAAATGACAATGACAGCTGTCAGCACACTGAACTATCACAGCATCATAATATCTTCAGGACATGAGATAAAAGTGGTTTGCAGAGTTTGTTTTACCCTTTAGGGTCGTAGGATTATATCTGCAGAACCTCACTACATGTTATCCGCTCACTGGGGTGAGATGCTCGTCAGATTGTCTACACAGGGACTACTTCTGTTTTAATCTTGCTCATATCTGTTTTGCAAGCACTTACTTATGATCTACCATCATTCATTGCTCAATCAATATTTCTTTAATCAATTTTAAGTGTGCTCTGATTCTTTACCCTTAGCTATAGGATATGTTTCTTGTAATGTTGATCTAAGAAAAGCAGTGTGCTCTGATGTTCGCTCACTGGGAGTCACTTTCAGTCATACAGTCAGATGACCAAATGTCCAAAGCAACAGAAGGTCTGAAGTGTGATACTGTGAACTGTGATGTCATGATGACAGAGGCAGAGGCCAAGCAGCCAACAGGAATGTAAACCAGCCAGTCACAGTATGAATACACCAATGGGATCCAATAAAATTGATTTCTAAAGTGTCTAATCAACTTTCTCCAGACAGACTACAAATTAGTCCATCAGCACTGTCAGCCTGACAGACCTGTCCGTCAACCAGCTCAGTATGGAAACACCGAGCAATATTTATTTTAATAGTGCAATGTTTAATTTTGTTTTTACATACGCTTAAGCATAAGCATATCAGATAATCATGAAAATGTTTTCACTGTGCTGTCTCATTTTAATTTAAAGGATTAGCTCAACATTTTAAGAAATCTGCTTATTTGCTTTCTTATTTGACACCACTCTCATATCTGTCCTTTAAACATGAAACTACAACCAGGACATGCTTAGCTTAGCAAAGCATAAAGACTGGAAACAGTAAGAAATAGCTAGTCTGGCGCTTTCCAAAGGCAACAACCACCTCTCATTAATTAACATGTTACATCTAGTTTGTTCATGCAGTACGGTGGAAAGTGGAAAATCCTGTTTTTAAGGCTGTCTACACCCTATCTCCTTTCTTTATGCTAAGCTAAACTAAAACAACAGTAAGAAAAAGCTATGAAAGTAGTCTTGATTTTTATTTATTCATTTAACTACTACACAGGTTATTTGCTCATAAGGAAGATGGAAAAACTCTCCAACCACACAAAATGTAAGTGTAAAATATAAACGTACACAAACTAAACATGTCTGACCTGTCAGCAAAATTGATGTTAATATGAACATACTGACAGAGTCATCACGTGCACTGTGCTAAATAAAGTGCATTGCCCTTCCTCACAGTTTAGACTTCATTAGAGCCTCACTGGTCTTTGCTTATACATCCATGACTTAAATAATCTGTTTGTTGTGCTTCTCTCCATCACACACAGTGTTTCCCCTACCATTATATCACCCCCCCTCGCCCCCACTTATAGGTCAAGTTGGTCGTACGCATAATCCTCCTCTGCTCTCTGTATGGCACACACATAGGTGACTCCCCCTCCCCCCGCTCCAAAAACATGTTGCATCGCATATGCTATACTCTCCGTATCGCGCCTGTTGCGCACTTGACTGAACACACAGGTGAGACCTCCCCCAAACCTGTAAACCTAGGGGAAACACTGACATGCAACACAATAGTTATTGTACCTGCACCTGGTTCATGAAAGCTTTTACATTTGTTTTTTTAATGCTGCATTCCTCAAGTGGAAGGTCAGACATTCCCGACTGCCAGGTTGTATTACAAACTCTGTGCATTGCAGTGGCAGAGCTCTCCACCTCTCACAGATTTCAGATCACGCAAGGCCGAAAATGTAACGTGGCATGGGGGTTTACAGTGAGGGTTTCCATGTTGAGGTGGCACAAAACGACTGACTATATTTCAGAAACCTCACAGGGAAGGAATCCTGCCACTGTTTGCTACTTGAAATTCAGACTTTAAGAGGCATCTGACTTTTAACTGAATGAATAAAAGAATCCAGTGTCTCCTATCCTTTGCCTTGGAAAAATCATCCCGTGTACAGCACTCTAAAATGTGTTTTCAGTTTGTTTGGGATCCACAGAAGACCCATGTGGTTAGCCTTACCAGCAGTAATTACCCTGGTTAAAGAGGGGAAAAAAGTGCCATATATGGAATCTCAACCCTCATCAATAGAAAAATTAGCCGACGTTAGAGTTTTGGATACGCTGCTGATGTGCAATTTGGAGCATTATAGCAAAGAAGCAAATAGAGAATGAACAAAAGAGCTCATGACTAAAAACCATCTGGACTCTTGGAGGGCTTCAGGCTTTTGTGACTTACAGATACAGATGGTGGCGAGGAGTCTGGTGGCAACGTATGGAGGCAGGCAGTTTGGGAAAGCCGGCTGCAAGACGTAATTGGAGAAAGTGAGCGCAATGACGGCCAGCGTGGTCGGATACATGATGAGGACAGCACTCCATAGCAACAGGAAGCTGCAGGGCAAAGAGGCAAAACACACAGGATTTCATATGTGACAGTAAACAGCTCTTTTCGTGATCTTTTGTTTTTAACCTGAAGATTTAAAGGGAGCTGCTCTCTTTTACTTCCATCCTGACATTCATGCTAAAATTCAGAGACCGAGACAGTGAAAAAAAAGCACAACAAAGCAGGTAGAAGCTATATTGCACTATGTCTTAATTCACTGTGAATAGTACTGTGACCTTTGACCTCTCCTGAGACCTTTGTAACAGTGCAGCCCTCTATTTAATAATGTAATACAGGATTTGTTTTTGGGGGGATTTTTAAACTTTTTAAAATTTCAAAGATTAGTATTGTGTAAATGAGATTGTTGCTGTTTTCTGATGCTACCCAATGCTGGCCATATTAAAGCTTGATGTCACCAAATGTGGTCAGAAAAAAAATTAACAATTAAAAAAATTACAAAAAACAATTAAATTGACCATTTGTGAGAGTCTTACGGGGGTCACAGGTGAAGTCTGCAATTCCAATTCAGTACACTTTGTCAAATTCAGGAAATATCTACTCGTGGTACATTAGCTGTTTGCTTTGTGTGTGCGCTGAAAAGGGCTGTGTTCATACAGTACATAGCCCTGGCTCGGTAAAGGGAAAAGGCAAGGGGAAAGAGCCGTGTCAACTTCGGTGAGGCTTTCTAGCAGTGGAGAGACCTGCTGGATGTGGAGGGTGCTCTGTTTCTGCTTGAAAGATGTGTTGCTGTTTCACAGAACCAACAGGTCCAGTTGTGAGTATGACTGTCTTTAGCTGGTGTCCCTGCTTCTGCCAGCTACTCTCCCTCTTCTACGTCCTCTCAAGGAGGGGAGCGGAGCTGCACCATAACAGTGATGAAATGTCAGTAACGTTGACTATATTACCCTGCCAACTTGTTATAAAAATATTTTACTTGCTGTAACAGACCTCACGTTTTTTGCCGTAGAAAAACATGTCTGGGTCACATGTGTAATGTTACTTATTGAGGCTAACTTACCCTCAGGCAGCAGACGCTCTGGATTGTGCCTTATTTCTCTTTTAGTCGGCTAGCTCAGTTGTTCGTGTCTTGCCTTGGTGTCCCTGAATTTTGGAGGGGAGCTTCTGAAGGAGCACTGTTCAAATATCAGCAAGCTTCCTCCAGACTCCATCTTTAATCCTATAGTCCAGCTTTAGATTTAGATTTTATTATTTCTTGTATTTTTTATGGTTTATTTGGTGGCACCAGTGTTTCCTTGCTCCATTTTACCCAGGCAAACGAATGTTGTGAACAAAGCCCCAGATGACTGAACTGGTGCCTCCAGAGGCACACTCGGACGTTCACTACTGCGCTATGATCAGCTGACATGTCACATGACCATATGAAAGTCACAAGACCTTCAGAGCTGATAGATTCCAGACAGGCAGTCCTATTAAACCAGCCCTTTTGTGTACAGACCCTGGACTGTTGCTATATAAGCCATAAGGGAGTGCAATTGCGGGAAGCTAAAACAGTCAACATGAAACAACACAAAGATGCGTCTGACAGCCGTTAATAGCAGCGTTAAATAAAAGTACAAAAACAGTACTAACCCCACGAGCCCGCCAAAGATTTCTGTCACATACGAATAGTCTCCTCCAGACTTTGGGATGGTGACACCCAGCTCAGCGTAGCACAAGGATCCAAGGGCACAGATCCCCCCTCCGCAAACCCAGACAATGAGTGACAGCCCCACTGAGCCTGCATGCTCCAACACTCCTTTAGGTGAAATGAAGATCCCAGAGCCAATGATGTTTCCTGAGGAGAACAGCAAATATGAAGGTTATGAAGGTAAAACAAGAAGCTCAATGAGCACAAACTCATTAAAGACTGTCATATCTACAGTAATAAACAAATAAATTCAGTGTAAAAATAAAAGGTATCAAACTCAAACAGTTAAAGAGCTATTGCAATTTTTTCCTGAGTTTTGTATAATGCAGAAACTTGGTGAAAACAAGGCGAAAAGACTAGCAGTAAAACAAATAATGAATAATAATTAACACAAATAAGAAGAGTAAAATAGTAAAATCTGTTCTTTTCCCCTCTCTTTAAGTGGATGGATGGAAACAAGACATTTTGGTATTATAGTTATCATTTGGTAGTGGGAGGAGTTGGATGTAGAGATGTTCTGACAGACATGACTGAAAACATCACAGTCTCAGCAGGTTAGAGCTCTGTTCCTCGTTAACTTAGTTTTCTCTTCTGTAGTCAGGTGACCATATGAGCATAAAACAGTGTCTCTTAAATTCAATCTGCCACAATGAGATAACACTTATTCTTGTGCTACCGTGGTCTTTGTTTGTGAAATCCCTATTTATGGCTGCTTGGATTGTGGATGGAGGAGGAAAAAAAAAAAAATCAGATCTCAACAGGGTCTAAAAGAAATGTATATAAAAAAATAAATAAAAAAACCCCAAAGAGTTTTAACTTTCTCTTTCCTCTTTTTGATGAGATTTTTGAAGAAAAACGAGACAGCATGACAAACCTCTGACAGAGTGTTATGAGTGTAATTAGGCAAAACCCAAGTGACTGTGACTGAATGATAATTCAAAGAAGAAACTAAATTTCAGCCTAGTTGTAATAAACCCTGCATGCTGTAGCAGAGCCGAGATAGCGAACAGATCAATGTTGCAAATGCAGAGGTAAAAGAAGGAAACCATCAGTACAGCTGGACTGATTTGTTTATTCAACTGGTTCAGACCACTTGAATAATTTAGAAACCAAATGACCAATAGCAGACGTAGAAGCAACATGTGTCACAGGTATGTAATAACAACCACAACTGTATTTGATAGAAAGAACTGCTCCATCCAATTGTTCCCTGTGGCGGAGTGGAAACATGGCTCACTGAGGTCTTGGCTCAGCTGCCCCTCACCCCCACCTCAAGCAGGGATAAACAGAGGTTCCCTGATGGCTCAGCTGGACAAGGCACATATTAATAAGCCACCATGTCATGAGTTCAAATCCAGCATGGCACTCATGTCATCACCCCTATGAAAAGAAAAGACAAAACAAAAGCTAACGCACAAAAAAAAAAGTAAGCAAAGAGCAGCTGTCCAAGCAAACATGTTTTTCTCTACTTTGGACAACTTTGAGACAAAAGGAGTCTTCACAAAAAAAAAAAAAAAAAAAAGGAGTGTGTCCACTGGAAACACTTTAGCTGTTAAAACCCAGTGAGGCACAAGATCGCAGCCCCCCATCAGAGCCGCTCTGAATGCTCCGTAATGATGCAGGGGGAGAGAGGAGGTCCGAACAGCGCTTTTATCACTGTCAGATTTGATTGTGGAGGCTGCGGTGAGATGCGGAGCCGTTACATAATGCCTATGTTGTGTTTGTTATGTCATATAGTTTGGCATCACGGCAGAAAGCGTGAGTCAGAGTCCCACTGACCCTCTCAGCCCCCCTGCACCATAGCTGAGAAATGTTCTCAAAGTGACTCCTCAGATTAATCACTATTTTCTTCAAACCACCTAGAGTAAAGACACACCTTCCTCCACACCCTCTCATGACCTTATTTCAATCCAAAGGCTGTGTGAAAAAAATATTTAATTGTAGCAGGTGCAGTGTCCCTCTTTCCCTACAAGGATCTTGACTAGTCCTACAAGTGTGGACAAGACTAAACAAGGCGTGTCAATAACATAGCTTCCCCTGAGACCTGCAGGTTGTTGCAGGAGTGGAGGTGGGGGTGTTCAAACCTGCATGTAGTGGTTACCCTAGCTATTGTTGTCATATTTACTAATAAGTGTGATTCAAGTATATTCAGTTTGGTTAAAAATCCTTCATTTGGTTTTCTGTCTAGCCCTGCATGTGAGCAGCTTCAGTGGCACAAAGCGAAGTGAGAGCCATGCGCGCTGATAGAGATGGATTTAGTAGGCTGTAACTGGTGGGTAGTACCATGACTCACTGTGTGTGTGTGTGTGTGTGTACTAGCTGCACAGGCTTCACTCCATCTGTGCTTCACAGAAAACACTCGTTTTACACAAACAAAATTCGACCAAAACCTTAGGGCTCTCTGATATTCTGTAAATACATACGTACACATACATTATACAGTGCCAAATGAACACCAAGTTAAGTGGGCAGGCCAAGGAATGAGTATTAACTGAGACGGTATCAGTTTCTATCAAAGCACAATAGTCATGACCTTGGTTATAAAGATAAGCTATTGAAATGATAACATTACTACTGAAAGTGCCTTTTCTTTTGCAACCCTGTTTGAATGTGCCACCTATGACTGAGATCTCACACAAAGTATTGGTCTGTCGTTTGCCCTGATGATGGATGAATTTATTATTAGAGAGATGTATTTATTATAGATGTTTCCTCCATTTTTTCTTGCTAAAGAGTTTTTTTTTTCTAGACAGACAGAGGGTGTTGTTTGCTGTACAAATAAAAAGTGACTTGTCTTGTTTAGTTGGTTGGTAAGTTTGTTCCCGTTTGCTCAGTGAAACACTACTTGAGGATCTGAACTGCAGGCAGGGGGTGTAATCCACATAAAAAAAAAAAAAAGACTACAGAGGAAACAGTTCAACAGCCTATGATGTCCAACATCTGTGTTCAACTTCCACTCTTACACCAGCCCTTTTACTTTGAAGGGTCCGCCTACCTTTGGTGTAGCACCTTAAGATTCAGAGATCTCCTCTTGGGATTTGTGGAAGTACAGTGTGTTTTCACGTCTCCTCTTGACTTGTAGCTTGCACAAAGAGGGCTACTTGAAGTCTGTCTCGTGAATGTACTGCCCCTGATGTATGACCACAGGTGATTTACTTAAGCTGATTGATGACGGCTGGAAAACCTGAAACATGCGCCTGTACTTCAAGATGATCTCTGATCATAACGTCAGAGAAAAACGCAATTTGCAAGGAATGCCAGGATGCAGTCCATTCTTCTGGTCCTTCAATCTCTGTAAAGTCATGTCATAAATATTCAGGAAGATAAGAACGTTTCAATGAAAGCCAGATGAATGAAATGAAAAGGGCACAAAGTTGAATTCAGTCCTACACAACAGAGGTGTCCAACTTCAAAACATTACAGAGGATGTGTGGTATGTAAAGAGTTAAAGTATGTCTAATCAAATAAAAAAAGAATCAAATAAAATCCAAGGAAAGAAGGTCTGACAAAAATAACTTCATGTTAACACTCAGGTCTTGTCACCCACACCTCCACCTCCACAGGGGCCGGTGATCAGCTTGCTCTTGGGGACCCTGTGTATTACTGTCACATTATCACAGCACACACCGCACAACCTGTTCACTTCACAGCTGCACACGAGGTTTCCCCCGCCACAGTACCACGTAATGCTGTACACTACATCCTAACTTACAGGAAATAACGCAGCTTCCTGTACTGACAGTCTCTCTCGATGGTTGCACGTTTTTAAGTGTAATGTTTAATATGAATAAGATGATAGCAAAGGACAGGATTAGTGGTTTGCTTTACCAGACTGATCACTGTGTAAACCCCCCACCCCCCCACGCATCCACCCATCCCCGGTAGAGTCTCACTGTTGGGGCTGCACTGAGCCACATGGAGGCTGCGCTTTGTCTGCACGCCTTTCAAGTTCACCACGAGAAGACCCAGCCACGTATGCATGCCCATATTCAGATCAAACCGACTGATGCAACAGTTTCCACACGCAAAAAAAAAAACAAAAACCCAGCAGCCTAAACACTTACACACCAGAGGAGGATGATCTCTGCGTAAAACAAACTCCCTCTGTGCGAATTTTGGCGTTTTTTTCCTCTTCCTGTCAAAGTCACACAGTTAAAGCATTTCTGATCAAGTCAAGTTCATTTCCCCTGACAGTGTCCGTACAGTGGATGAGGACTCCAACAAAAGCTGACCTCTCCTGACTCCCATTGTGCGTCATGATACTGTAACTTTATCAACTGAGCAGCCGGCCGCCACGTTACAGCTGCTCACTCACGTTTCTTCGTTAACTTCCCCCCCGGTGATCACCCTCTGCACGAACACAAGACAAAAGCTGTCACACACTCACCGATGATAATAGCGCAGGCGCTCAAAAGTCCTATTTCTTTCTTCAGAGTGACTCTGTCGTCCTTGGAGGAGTTTTTATCCTTCTTCTTTTTCTCTTTGTCCTCCATCGCCTCCGCCGTGCTGCTGTGCTCGCTGCCCGCCTCGGTCGGGTCCAGATCCCGCAGACTGAACCAGGCTCGGATCTCCGGGTCGCCCCTTATAATCTACTGATGGACGGAGGAGGACGCGCGCATGCGCAGCGCACACCACCGAAGCCACCACCTTGTCTCAGGTAGGCTGAAGTAAAAAAAAAAGAAAAAGGTGTCACAGCACTTAGAGATTTTACACCTGAAGCTCCAGGAAGCGACATAGAGAGATTATATTTACTTTCCTTTAGGTTTCATAACAAGCCTAAATGTGTGACTTTTTTAATTTGCTGTATAATCATAATATGCAATACAATTTTCTTTAACCCCACCCCTTTATTTTTCATTTCTTTCTCTAAAACGTCTGAGTGTGTTTTTCCTTTCAGCTGCAATAATTTGAGCCTCTGTTTATTCTTGTGAAGTGGAGGATGGTCAACATACTGCTCTTTACAGATGCTTTCATGTTTAACATTATCTCAGTTTAGTGTGATGGACCCTTACATAGAGCCACACTGCACTGAAATGGCTAAAAAATGGCTAAAAAAAAAAAAAAAAAAAAAAAAAAACCACACACACACACACACAAGAGGTGCTGCTGCACTTTGGGCACAGTGATGAACTAAGAATAAATCCACAGCATGCCCTGATCATGAATGACACATCCATCTAGTATTGGTGGTGTTACATCATTCAAAGCCAAATGATCTGTGCTGACCTATAAAATAGTTTGAGCACCAGAGGTATTTATAGCAGGATAGTTTTAACACCTCAGAAGCATGAGTACATTTTCAGTCACAGGTGTAGTGGACACTTCTTTCCCAATAAAAACATGAATGTAGAGGACTTTTATTTTGGTGAACAGCATGTACTGATAGACTAGATGCCTCAGTAAAGTAGGAGGTGGCAAGATGCAGCCAATGCAGGCAATGACCGCAATCTGCCATAAAATGGAGAGAACAAAAGAAGCCACACAGTTGATAACCATGAAAAGGAGATACCAGATGTATTTATAGTTACAAGATATTGACATTCTTATGGCATTCAAACATATCAAGTGACAATAAACTTTACTTGTTATAAAAACATTTCGTACGTTTCAAATTATAACGGGATGACTAATACTGTTATAACAAGAAATCGTTGAGGGGATCCCTCCTGTGTCCCCTGTATCTATTAAAAAAAAAAAAAAAACAAATTGTCCCAACATAGTCCACATTACTACTTGATACTATTTTACTTCTTCTGGCATAGCAACAATATGCTCCTGTACGTTAGTCGGGTTCTTGCCTTATCAGATGACTGAACACATTATGATTGACTGTCCATCAGAAAGTGTACCAATGCTCTTAACATTAGTTATGTATCACCACTTTTATCCACATAATATTTGATTGAGAGTTCTGTGGTCACAGAGTGTTAGCTAATGTTAGCTAGCTAAATAAAAATATTGTCCTTTACAAAATCAATTGCTCAACAATTTCAATAAAAAATATAGCACTTACATTACATAAACTTTGTGCCATGAGTCCTCTGGAGATAATGCATGTCTTGCTATATAAAAATGTGAAAAAAAGAGGCAACATTAATTTACATGCATTTGTGGCTGCAAGTCATCTTTAGCTCTTCAGATCCATTAGTTGTGATGTGGTTCCCTTTCACAGCGTGTTCACATTACATGTTCTCATTTATAAGCTGCCTGTTTATATGCCTGAATTAAATTGGGCAAAGCAGACGTGGACTTCTGTATTGTTCACTTCTCACTAAGTGGAGCATCTGAAACATCCATAAAGAGCATTATAAAACAACAAGACCAAGAGACTATGAGAAACCCATTTCCAACACAGTCCATATTTATGATAAAGGGGACATATAGCCAGGTGAGCTAGCAAGCTGGTGCCACATGCACATTTAAAGAGGCCACTTCTTCAGACAAAAGACACACAAGAGGACTGAAGAGTAAATCATGCCTACATATGCGCTGACCCATGTCATGGCTATGTACTGTCATGAACTGGCTCAAAGTTCAGACAAATAAGGAAGAACATACACAAGGCGGAAGCTCAAAAAGAAACTATTTATTAACTAAATAATATTTACAAACCAAAGCATGAGATGTGAACCATCATAGCGACAGTAATGTATGCATGTGTTGAGGCAAGTGAAGATAGTGTGTGTGTGTGGATGTTGAAAGAAAAAGGCAACAGAAAAGAACCATACCAGAAGACCATGTGGAAGCTGAGAGAAAGACTGGGCTGATTGACTCCCAGCTTTAAAGACTTTCTGGCTAATCAGCCCAGGTGAGCTGGCTCAGTAACGACTTCCTGCTGCCAGGCCCCAACATGCAATGGGAGGAGAAAACACAAACAGACCAGGAAGTCATCACAGTAGTGCCCAATCGTCTATGCCTCCATAATACTTAGAAATACACAGTGTTTATTAACCCTCAATGTATTTTGCAGCAGATATAGATAGACAACATGTAGCAGAAGAAGCACAGGTGTAATTAGGAAACACTAACACTGTCATGCTGGCTCACTGGGAAGGTTTACTGACACACATAAATGGACAAGTCTCCTTAGAAAAAGGTATATTAATTGTTCACACATTAAAAACAAGTTCAATAAAGGACATTTTGTGCTTTTGAATAATTCAGTAGTTCATGGGCAGTTGTCCGGAGTTTCTTTTTCCAACCAAATTTAGATGGTGTAAATTTGAATAGTGTTTTTTGAATTACCAGAATATATAGCTATAGTTTGAGGTTTTGTGTGTGACCCAGGGGTGGTCATCTAGTCTCCTCAGAGGCCTGTTTGTTCAACTTCACACTCATACCAATTAGTCAAAGAGGCGTATATGAGCCAGAGAGACTGAAACGTTAGCCCAGAATGATTAATTATTTCCCCTGTGGTGTATTTGTTTTAAGTGATGACTTCCTGGTTTCCAGTAAAGTCTTGTTTTTTATGTCACACACATAAGACACACACACCCTCATGGTAGACAATGGTTAGGTGAGTGCAAGTGGGCAATTCTGGATATTTACTTATCTTATCTTCTTGAAAATAATAATAATAATAATAATAAAAAGCTTTAAAAAGATTAAAAAGAATGTACTATGTTTGTCTCATTTTCATAATTATTGTGCAACAAGCACAAAAATCACATTATTAATAAAATATATATTACATATTATCTAGTTAAGTGAAAGGTTGTGTCTTAGTTCATATTTATAAATAAGGTTTAAGATGGTTGTAAAGAAAGACAAACTGTTAATAACTGACTAACATACATCATCATACTTACACATTAAACATCTGAACTCATGAAATCAAGCTGCTGCTCCAACACAAAGTAATCTAGCTGAAGTAGTTGTCATCTGCCAAACACTCAACTTTGCACCACATAATGTCTTTTTAATCTGATCACTGTGGTGGATGTGGTGTTCCCAGGCAGGCTGTGGAAACTGATCAGGGCAGAGACTTTTGGTTTGTATTTATGGTCGCTAGCAACAGCATCTAGAATTTAAGAGACCAAAGTGCACAAGACAAACAACACTAGACTGTGATGGTGAACAGCTTCCATCCTCACTTGAATGCTTTTTAAACAAAAGCATCACTCAAGACTGAGCCTTTCTGACATTTCATGCCCATCACAGTCTCAAGACTCCCTTGTCGAATGTGGTGATTTCTTCCTTCCTCCCAAACTGGCGAAAAGCAACCTCAGCAAAAAACATGTTTTAGCAATTGACTGGGTGTTGTGGTAAAGTCAGATTGTATTTTAGTGCCTAAACAATGACATTTAAAATGCCTTTATGTGTAATTCTTACTGTTGCAACTCCTAGTGATACAAATAAGCCTATGTGTTGGACAGCAATGTATGCTTCTGCCTCGCTCCCTGTCATGAATCTGATCATTCATTCAAGTCTGCTTGGTTTTTGCTGTCTCTAACTCTCTCTCTTTTATCCTCTCCTTCCTGCTTTCCTAAAACACCTTTCTCGCCATTATATCCACCTGACCAGCTCCAGATACTTACTCATCTGCCTCACATAATGTATTGAATACCAGTGCACGTCCACTAATCCATCCAGCATTCCTGTCCTCTTGTTATCCGACCCTACCTGCCTGAATTATCTGACTTCAGTTCTGCACTTGCCACTTCTGCCTGTTTCCGGATTAAATATATTAGACTTTATCTAATGGTTTTAGGCCATTTAGGCACCACTCTCCCCTCAATTTTCGCAGGGACTGTGTACAGAGCCCAGAGTCTTGGCATAGGCCATATAGGTGGTTGCAATAGTAATAAAATAAAATAACAGTAATAATTTGCATCCTCGATTGGCACAAATTCCTCATGTTCTGTCTTGAAATAAAAAATAAAAAATCTGTGGGGGGGTGGAGGGCACTAAACCATAATCTCGCCTAGGGAACCAAAATGGCTAGAGATGGCTCTGACTGTCTCCCTTCTCTTTAAAAATAAACCTAAACCATTCAGGTAATCAAATTATATAACCATTTGAAATTAAGGGCTTTAGTAAAATCACATATTTTTAGTGGGACATGTCAGATGCCTAACAGAGTCAGAAATCTGAAGTGGTTTTCAGTATATATATATATATATATATTTATATATATATAGTGATTTTTAAGGCTAAGATAATCTTTGTGCTTTAGATGGTGATTAATTATCCAAACAATCACTGCAGTTGGTAAGATTCATCACACCTGTGCATTTTCTTTTCTACCACTAAAATGTCTGAGGTTTAGTTGTACAAATAAACGTTTCTTCTTGTAATTATTTTCCAGCTGTTAGTTGTTGCAAGGTGTGGTACGCTGAAATGAAAACAAAGTCTGTCCTATAGCAAAAAAGTAACCTCAGAGTTGCCAGAGGGGTGAACTACAAAGCAAGTTCAACATAGCTGGCTCAGCAAAGCATAAAACCCCAATTAAAGATCATGGGTATTACAACAGTGGTCATCAACTTTCTTTGTTAACTTTAGTTTTCTTCATCAGACTCAAACTCAGACTCATTTCCACAGAAGGGGGTGTTTTGTGTCATTTGACTCTTCTTCTGCACAAAATGGAGGGATTGTGTTCCGCCCACGTCATTCAAGAGGAACAGGTTGTTACAATGGAGAGCTGTGAAGAATGCGAAATAATTATTAACTATTATTAACGATTATTCACTGCTATCGCTGGCAAGAGAGAAATAATAAGATAATTATTAGAATATTAATAATTAACTTGTGTGCACAAGAGAGCCTTTAGGGACCCCTTATAGTCATTGGTTTCATTGTTTGATATTCTGAAGTGAAAATAAAACAGTTAATATCAATAATAAATCAGCTGAGGTCTCTCTATTATATGTTGTTTGTGTGCATCTGAAGAGGTGCATAAAATATCTTCTGCGCACAAGACAAAAAAATCACTTGTCTGGACTTTAGGGCTCTGTACTGGCAGATTTAAATACCAAACTCTGAACATGACATCCTCTGGATCAGGTTAAGTGTGCAGCATAAGTTACCATGGTGATCTAATCAGGTTTGAGCACTACCTGTGTGACACTGAAAGCTCTTGCTTTAGGCTAAACATACATACGCTGACACGTTGTTCTTGCTTTGTGGTACACCTACTCTGGGGAGAGCACATGGCTGCAGTCCCTTCACACTTCCTCTTTCTGTGCTCCTCCCTCCCAGCAGCCATGCGGCTGATGACAGAGATGTAGAGATTACAGCAATGGTTGTGAAGATCAGCAGTAAACACAATACAGATGATACAAATTGATATGTCACACGTAAAACATTCAGATGAACAGAGAACTCAGATAAACAAGATGCCTTGAAAGAGAAACAGTTGAGTGGAAGAGATGACAAATTGTTGACACATTGCAGCAGAGTGGAAAATTCATAGAAAAGTTGAAGATGCCAGAGATTATAATGATGGTAGATGGTAGTAGAATGAAGTACCAACGATAGACAGTAAATTATACCAACATGTAATTTAACAGACCTTACACACTAACAACAAATCCCTAAACAGTTGATTATATTCTCATATTCAACTGTAAATAGAAAAGAGGATCTATAAGTTTTGAAAGGTTGCTGGTGTATTTGGTTTCCTGTGGGTAACCAGAGAACTGTTCAAAATTTAAAGAGCAAAGACTTTTTTTTTTCCAGAGTGTATACCAACATTTACTGATACAGAGAGACTGTCTTTTCTTTTCTGGTTTTGTATTCTCCATCTCTGGCCCTGAATTATCCACAGGTTGTGCCCATAATGTGAGGTCACATGGACGCTACAGTAGATATCCAAAGAGGGAGGAGAAGTTGTCTGTAATTGTTTAATATTTGTTTTAGCGATGCTAGTGGCCCAAGAGAGGGTAATGTTGGTCGGTCAGTCTGCCACTTTGGCCCAGAATGAAAATAAATATTGGATGGATTGCCATGACTGTATAGACATTCATGGTCCTCAGAGGATGAATCCCAGTGAATTTGGTGATCCTCTGAATTTCCATACACTCCGACTGATACAGACATTGATGGTTCCTAGAATCACTACTGTCTGTCTTGTTAATTTCTAACAAGTTTATTATATTAAACTGAAATCTTGCTTTTTTGACTTCACATAGTAGCAGGTTAAACCTAGTGGGTTATATACAGGAATAATATTCTTCATGTCTCGCTTGAGCACAGCTACTCATTAGAACACTGTCATAGCACCAGGCATATACAATGTGGGAATATGAGGACACCGACCTCAATGAGCTTGTTTCTTCAAAAGATTTCAAACAGAATTTAACAATGTCGAGGACTTTTCTGCGGCATTTAGTGGTGTGTCTACAGCCTCGAAAAGAAAATAACAACAAACATAAAAAAAACACACACTCTCACACCACTTCATCTACAGTTTAAGGAGTTAAGTCGTTAAGTTGCAGCAGGCGAATGCTAACGAGTGCACAATTAACTTGGAGGGCGGCCTCCCTCTCCAAAAGGAGGCCCCAACAAAGAGAGGAGATACTTTGTTGGCGACAGGAAGGGAGGCTAAAACACTGGCTTCAGTGTGATGGCGGGAGGGGATGAGGAAGAGGAGGAGCTGGAGGGGGGAGGGGGGCGGCCAAAATACTGTGGTGGCATAAGGGGAGGAGTTGTGCTGTAAACAAATACATCATGGCATCCATCCCAGTACAGCGGCGGGAAGAGGAAGAGGAGCAATGGGGGAGGAGAACTGGGGAGGAGGAGGAGCATGAGGACAGGAAGAACAGAGGGAAGAAATGAGTGAAGAAAAGGATGACAAAGAAGAGGCTGGAAGTCGCAGCGGAGGGAGAACCAAAGGATCTCGTGTATCAGAGAGACAGAGATAGCTGTCTGTTGATCTGGGTGGCAATGTCAGTCTGTCTGTTGGTCCATCGCTTTGGTCCACTTTGGCCATATCTCAACAGCTATAGACATCTGCGGTCTCCAGACGATAAATCTAGTGATCCCCTGACTCCAGTGCCACTATATAGTTTGTTTAATGAATCTCTGTTAAATAAACTTCCTTTCTTTTAGTTAATCCCGTGAGTGTGCTTTCATATTTTGGTGAACAGTTCTCACCCTTACACCCTTATGTTACACAGCAGCATATATGAGCACCCAGCAGCCAAACCGAGCTAACCTCAAACCCCCAACAAGAACTTAGGAGTTTTCATTTGAGTGCACAAGTGAGTAATTTGAGGTGTGAGACCTGAAGTCCTCCTTAATGGTGCCACGTATGTCTTCCTCAAACATTCAAATGCCAGTCTTCTTCTCAGTTTCTGGGTTTCTAAATTGATCTGCTCGTACCTCAGAGTCATGCAGGCCTTTCATGACTTGGCAGCTGCGTGGGACGAAGATGAGAGACAAGCATGACATGGATTTAGCAAGGCAGGAGACACTAGACAGGTATAGCGGGAGTAGTGGTGGAGGGATGAGGGACCAAAAAAGAGAAGGAAGGAGAAGAGGCCGCGAACCCAACACCACTTTGCAGCCAAGGACAACCTATCGCTCTCTCTCACTCTCTCTTTCATCCTGCCCTTGATCTATTCTTACTGTAGAGCTTCTGGAGTGCCTGCTCAAATGGTTTGCCATACTGCCCACACCACACATCATTTGTTAACAGGGAACCCCGAGTTCTTGCAGTCGGGGAGCAGAGCTGCATAGCAACCCCACAGCACTTCCTGTTGGGCCGGGGGTTGAACGCCGGTGCCCGTTGTTCACCGCAGTGCCCCCTCTGCCTTTGGAAAGGCAGCCGGGAAGCAGTTCACTTACAATTGGCTTTGTGCTTCGTTGTGAGGAGAAAAGAAATGAGCGGAAAGGCAAAGCAGACCCCAGTTTACTGCTCTCTTTAAGAGGCAGGGACCTCCATATGGTTTAACTAATGGCATCAACTGCTATTAGCATTCAGTACCCTTTGAATTTGACTGTTTGCATGAACAAAACATTTCAAATATTCAGCCATTCATACTGGACCTTCTTTTAAAACATTGAGCACATGCTCCATTTTCAGCAGCAAAGCACTGTGAAATGTGCTGCAAATGGTAAAAGAGACTCAGTTTTTTGCCTTCCTGCAGAGTTGTGTGATTGTGATCAAAACTTTTACAGCCATGACTGCCTGGGCCTGCTGGGTTAATTCACATAAGCAGCTTAAATAAGGTAAGACACTTACATGCCCTCTTGACATTACATGCAATGTCTTAACCAGGTAGCAGTTCAATTCAGGACAGGAGGCAAACCTATGTTTAAAAAATTGTCTGAGAACCAAGTATGCTCAGACTGCAGCAGTTGAAGTTGCCAAATGCCTTAAAGTTGCCAAATGCCTGCAAGCAAAAGGAGGAGGAAGGAAGGAAGCCTCCTTTAGTCACAAACTCATCATTATTCCTTTGACTGGATGGACTGTCTCTCATTCATTTGGCATCCTGTTCGCTTTCTGATGAACATGTTAAAAGATTATCGAGACCCTGGCGGCTCACGCAAGTCAGTGCAACAGTGGAAGTGTGAAGTTCACTTTAAAATGAGTCTCTGTATTACCAACAGTGTATTTAATCAAACACAAATTAAGATCAACAAGACACTAACCCCGGCCTCTGTGGGTCTTTTTCACAGAAAACATGTCATAGCAGGAAAAGCGCAGGTGTATTTAATACCATCTAATTAACAAGGCTTTATTCACATTTAGGTGTGCAGAGCCCCTGGTGTTGTGCATGCCGCCTCCCTGGAATAGCTTGTTGGGGCACTTAAAGGTACCTTGTGGAGTTTTTGTGTTAACATCCACAAACAAACACAGTTGCAAAGTGATTCACATAAAAATAACCAGAGCCATCATTATTGGCCACACCCTTGATTTTCCTGTTACAATTTACTGTGAGAAAGACCTATAAAATATTAGTTTGTTTTTTTGTGTAGCATAAAGTTAATCCAACTGGAATTTGTGAAACCTTGAACCTTATAATTATGAAGGAATAGTCTTAAAATAGAGGATGTTGATACAGTCACATTTTCAGGGTGAACAGAGGAGGGCTCTCACTTCAGTAATTTGAAATGTAATTCTTCAAAGACAAGGATTTTTTTTTAATGTGCAAAAAGCACAGCTTGGACAGTGGTAGTGTGATTAGGAGTATTGCAATGACCTCATTCTGCTCAAACACCATGCAGGATGAGTCAGCCTGTCAAACAGATGTTTTAA
The DNA here is from genome assembly GCA_023238725.1 of Scortum barcoo. Classification (NCBI taxonomy): domain Eukaryota; kingdom Metazoa; phylum Chordata; class Actinopteri; order Centrarchiformes; family Terapontidae; genus Scortum; species Scortum barcoo. The sequence goes on from CM041531.1 coordinate 16,299,430, forward strand.
TGTCTGCTGGTTACACTATGGTGGAATTATGTTGAATTATTTGAAGAAACAGAGGACTTGAGAAGGAAAACAGATCATCCACTGATTCACACATAAAGAACACTTAATGGAGTTTAATGTTTAAATATTAACCTCTACCCCCATCTAGTGGCAAACTGTGGTTAGTACAACAAGAGCTGTCGGCTCTGATGAAAGAGGAACAAATCCCCACATTTTAGAAGCTAACACCAGCTTTTTTAAATAATTGGTTAGTTGTGAGAATGTGGAATTAATATTTCATGAATTTTCCACCCATTATTGTAGTTTTTATATGAGACCTAATTCACATAAGTAGTAATTACACTCTGTAGCTGGCTCCATGTTGTCATAATGACAGATACAAAAGCTCCTGCACTTGATCATGATTCTGTAACTAAAGTCCAGACCTCTGTAATGACATCATATTGATGACAAATTGATTTCACAACAAGCGGCAAACCTTGTGTTGCTTTTGTTTTGTTTTTTTTCACCATGAACAAGAACTGTCGACAGCGCTGGCAAGCAAAACTTGTTCTCCTTCCCTTGTTTTCACCAAAACAAACACGCAAACAAACAAACAAGATGAAGGGTTAGGGTTAGGATGAAGGACCCACCCACTCTGCTTTGTGAGCTGGTCACCAACATAACCAGCTCGACTGGTTTGTGCAGGATTTTGACGTCTGTCTATCTCGGTGCTGTGAAAATGTGTAACACCTGAGGACTGCCTGTCACAACTTAAACTTCCATCCTGACATCGACATCTTCTGTGAAACATTAAAGTGTTCACGGCTCTGGAGTATTATCCAGCAGCTGTACAAATGTGAATGTGTTTCATTTGTTCCCATTAACTTAAGTGGTTTTGTGCTGACTTGCTGTGTGGTATACGGGCAAACTGCCATGAGTTACTTAATGAGCTGTCCACCCAGTATTCATTTTAATATGAACATGTAAAACTCTCTAAACACGACTGGCTTTCCATGATTATAAATTATAGTTTTTGACAGGCCCACGTGAATCTGTATGCAGCTTTTAATGCGGTCCAGCATTCATGAGTCAAATGGAAACAAAATCATTCAGTCACACAGATGTTAAATGAAGCTGGGAATAAAAATGTTTCTGCTCTAAAAGCCTTTGTCTGGCTTTCAGAAGCAGAAATGTCCCAGACAAAGACAGCTTTGGCCTAGTTTAGAGCCACAGCGACACCCTCGTTCCCTGGCATCGCCTCTGTTTGGCTGTTATCAATAATCCTGCCCTGACATTAATAAGCACCGTCAACAAACAAGAATCTAACCTGCTTTTTAACTGGACAAACCAGCCACACACAAGGACACGACTCCTCTCGTTTCACCCCGTTTCACTACGCACAAACACACATCTCTATAACAAATACCGCTGAGGTATGTCTTTGCTTCATGACAATGCTAAACTTGAACACATACAACTCCAAGTCATTCTTAAGAGATATGATCAAATCCTGCATCAGGAGATAAAATAGTTGTTTCCGGCGAGGTGTTATCACTGCAACAGTTGTGACTGTTCATGTGATAACTGTTGATGTGATGACATATCTGATAAGTTTGTTCAGTCCAGCTCAGCAGCCTGTTTAATTTGAAGACAAACTGTTCCTGCACTTAAAGAAGCACAGTGACCACCAGATGGAAACACAGGTGTGACATCAAACCAGGACTTTCCTTGTGTTTTAAAGCAAAGCAGCCATTTTACACAGTTTTATACAAGTCTGCCATTTATTCAGAACACACACAAAAATCAAAAAATCTCATAAATGAGTGCTGAGTTAAACCACTCCTGTTTGTATTTGTTTCATTTTTCAGTTTCCTTTTTTAAACCTCCATACTTTAAATTACAAAGGTCAACACGTGACTTCCCTCAGTCTGCTGGCGCTGAACATTTAGGTGATGATTATCTTTACAGCTGTAGATAAACACTCTAATTATTTTTCTGCAGCCTGTAATTTTCCGTTATATTTCATTTACGCTTCTGTCTTCCGGTACATGCTTTAAGATTTTCCTCTTTGTATGTTTTGCGTTACTGTTATGCACCAACATACCAGGTAAAAAAATGTACTTGGCAATAAAACTGATTCTGATCTCAGTTTTCTATCCCACTTTTTTTTTGTGGCTCAGTTGGCTTATTGATGAGCACAGATATAATATAGGACAAAAACAAAACCAGCACACCTCAAGCAAAGCTATCTGACATGGCAGTGATTGACTTTACTGAAGCTGGGACACCAGATGGAGCAACTTTATCTCTTTAAAGCAGCCTTTCCAAACAGAGGAGAGATTTATATGAAGTGTTTTCCAGAAGCATCTCTTTGGTGAAGTCCTCCCTCATCCGTGTGTAGTTCACTGACAGGAGGGACAGACAGGTGCAGTGAGAGGCGCCCGTCCCTCTCTGTCTCGGGTTTTTTTTATTTTCGGTCCTCCTCTCGGTGTGGGCGGAGTTTGAGCCGTGAGCTGGAAAAGTCAGTGTGTGTGTGTGAGAGAGAGAGAGAGAGCGTGGAGGAGTCAGCACACACACACACACACACACACCTGAGTCGGGGCGCGGAGGACACACACCTGTGGGACGGTCTCCTGTCCGGTTCACGCTCACTGTTGAACTCAGTTGTTGCGCTCGGCCTTTAGGATGACGGACACACTTTTACCAAACGGCATCAAAGACGGAGGGAGAGATGGGAGTTATTTCAGAAAGGTGAGCCTTGTTTCTCCTCACTGTGCGAGCAGAAGTAACTTTGTGTCCGAGTGTCAGTGTAACCTGACTTTAGCTCAGTGTTAGCCTCACATCTTTTTGTTATCTGTTGCTAAATTCGTTGATGGTGGAGCTTTTAAAAGAGAAGGAGCCCGACTAACATGTTTTAAATTCACCTTGTTACCTTCTTCACCACATACAGTTATGCTGTGGTTTATATTTATCCATTTAAATGCATTTATGTTGTAAGCGGGCTGTTCAAGTCTACCTTTGTTGACAGTTGTATTCAAGGACCACAGAAACTGTATTTGTAATTGTATTTCAAACATCAAACAGCTGAAAGGTGAATGAAATATAAAACGCCCCAGCTAAGAAGCTTAAAGTAATGGAACAATATTATTTATTTTATTTTAAAAATCAGCAAAGTATGAAAATATTATTTATTTTTATTTTTAAAAATCAGCGTGGTTTCAGTCTTTAATTTAATACAGCTAACGTTGATGTCATAACGCTGATGTAGCAGAAATATTATTACAAGCACACACACACACAGTCATCAACAGCAGCAGAAACCACACACACACACACACACACACACACACACACACTGTCAGGTGTGTGTGTCAGTTTCAGCTGTCAGGGTGTGTGTGTGTGTGTGTGTGTTACTCTAAGGATAGCTGGATCTCCTGCAGTCACTGATAGTGAGAGAGGCTGAAAGGGCAGTGACCAAACATCCCATAATTAACAGCATCAGCTCCCTGCTGGTTGTCAGAGGTGTGATGGTGATCCACATCTGCTAGGAAGTGTGTGTGTGTGTGTGTGTGAGTGAGAAATTCCTCAAAGGCTTTGTCGAAGAGAAAAGACCAGCCTCCTGCACTTAGATAACAGCATCAGGCCTGTTTTGTTTCTTATTTTTCCATAATGACTGTTTTGTTTAAGGGACTGTTAAATCCATGACCTCTGACCCCTTTTTTATTGATTGACAATATCTCACAGGTGTTCTGGATAACAGCGTCAGCTAAAGGGTTGAAATGTAAATGTAAATGTATGTGTTGGGTTATCGAAATTGTTCTTCAGATAACAGGCATCTGGCGTCCGTTTTAAAGTTGAAGCCTTTTCTTAATGTTAATTAGCTGGTGGCCTATCATTACATGGGATAATCATTGCAGGAATTAGCATTCACTGCATCATAACCGGAGAGTTCTCTTGAACCAGTTTTACGTCTCGTTTACCTGCGACTATAACATTACATTTTGAAGAGCTGTGAGAAAGGCACTTGGCTGTGGTCAAGCGATTATCTAATGTGTTTTCACTGAGTTCCCCGTCTGCCACGCTGTGGTCCACGTCTCATTCCTCCACATTTGCACCAGTGTCCTCAACTGGAGTGGTTTTATAGACAAGCTTGTTTAGATGGGCATCTGAACAGGGCCTTTGTGTCTTTCAATCCCCCCGAATCCCCCTCTGAACGCTGTCTGGATTTAGGCTCTGTGCTGCACTTCCTGTGTCTATAAAAAGGTCAGTGGGAGCCAGGGTCTGGCATCGCCGCATGACATGATGGGAGTCTGTAGAGCCCAATGCCTCAGTCACAAACTGTGTCTTTTATTATGCAACTCATCCTACTTTCTCCATCGTTCTCTCTCTCTTTGTATCTCCTTTGTCTTCTGTATTTGACAGCACTGAAGCCTCAGGAGTCCTTACTTAGATTGCAGAAACCCTCCTCAGCATAAAAAGGCTTGAACTCTTACTAAAACCACAAAGCAATGACTTCTGCGTTCTCATTTTGTCATGTTAAACGGATTTGCAATTCGGAAACTTTCTGGTCAAATTTTTAACCAGGCGGAGCCAACGCGATCTTTGCTTCCATTTTCTGTGCCTCTCTCTCTCCTGGGTGAAAATGAGTTTAATGATTTACAAGGCCTCACTGGGTTTGACCGATGCTCCGGGGAGCTGCTGTGGTTCAGGGCTTCCTTCCCAGCCATCCACTGTTTCACCTCCAGCTGGCTGAGGTCCGACTGGACTGCTGCAGGATGGAAAGATGGCGGGACAAAAAGCCGAATCGGCATGTTTCTTCTCCTGATCCTCCTCGGCCAACGTGAGCATTGACGTAGCATCTGGCCCGAGGCCGTCCTTCAGCCAGACCACAGACACAAATTGACAACATGTGTCCCGGTTTGCAAACCAGACAAGCTCCCTCGACTTGGAGACACACTTAGATTCCCTCAGGAGGGTTTGTGTTGGAAAAAGACAAATGAGAGATGCAGCTGGGACTAAATATTGTTTCCTGTAGTAGTTATAAGGACTTCTTTCTTTGGACTTTCTTTGAATGAGGCATGGCTTTGCCCCTTTTGAGCAGTCTGTGAAAGGGTCGCCGCCGTAATTGGATTAAAGTTGGGTCAACGTGTGGAGTCAATTAGGGAACGCGCATGAATCCTGCTTGACATTCACTTTATCCTGGAGAGGCGTGAATGTTGAGATACTGAACCCAGTCTGCGTATTTGTAAGTCCGTTATGTGACCAAAACTGGTCCATGGCTGTAGCCTCCTCTTGGCCAGTTGGCATGGTAAATCACCAGTTGTATAAACCAACTATTCCATGAGCCATTGACCTACATGTTCTTTATGAATCCTTGGTTATACAACAGCAGAATGATTCGCTGTTTGATGGATATGATGCTGGACAGGGCTGTTTGTGTCTCGCTCTAATGAAGTATTTTGGATGCTCTCCGAGAAAGGCTGTACTGTTTAAGTGTGCCAGTTTGTAGTGGGAGGTGGGGGCATTCAATTCCCTGAGTGGTTCAGTGGGCTAGGCAGGGAAGTGTTACAACCAGAGATGGTGGGTTAGTTCTGTATGTTGCTCAATATGATGCTTTCATCCGTTTGTGAAGTGACAGCCAAGGTCGGCAGCATCACTTTAAGAGCTTCATTAAATCAGTGGAGTTGTATGGCGATCAAGGATGACTTTTTTCCAGTCGTCATGCTGAACTGCACACCTTACTTAGACAACAAGACGAGACAAAACAAAATGTCATAATCTCTCTAACCAAACTTACCAGAAGCAGAGGTACAGCACCAAGCCATCAGTTGTGTGGACTCACTTTAAATCTCGATGATGAGACAAGATGTGATGGTCACTGATCAGCTCATCAGGTTAGTTTTGCTATGCAGGAGCAAGATCATCACTTAGGAATGCTTCATGGTGTACTGAATTAACATTAATCACAGATACAGAACGTACTGCTATGGTAACTATCAACCAGTAGCCACTCCCTTGTTCTTTAACACACCTACACCCTTAGATTTGATGTAATGATTGACGTGACAATGCACTGCAATAAGCCCACGCCCTCTCCAGGCGTACGCTAACGTCGTCACCCTGCTGTCATTCTAAGAATAGCTGCGTCCGACCAGGCCACGCCCCCTCTGGCAGCCTGCATATGGCAGTGTTGTGTCATTAACGAGGCTTTCATTTGTATAAATGGTTAATCATTAAACTCTCAGGTCACTGAAGTGCTTGTACGGTCACCAAAGTGCCCACAGTGGAGTGGTTCTTGAGTACAATATATAACTACGAAATGTCAAGTGAAATGTGGCCTTTGTTGCAACCATTAACCCATGGTGTTGAAATTTGTGCTTGAGAAGGACTCTTTCACCAAGTCTGTCCACTTGGTTTAGTCATTTGACAGGAGGTGTCCCTGGATGAGAGCATCAGCAAAATGACTCAGATGTAAATGGAAGAGATGTGACAGGTTAAACAGGGGAACAACTACACCCCGCATGCCTGAAATGACTAGAAACAATCCCTTTTGAACTGTCTCATATCAGCAGTCATCTTTTTTAAATATATTGTTTTGGGGAATTTCGGTCTCCACTGGACATTTGACTGTGTGGAGGCAGACAGGAAACCAGGGGAGTGAGAGGTAAATGAAATGTAATAAAAGTCTGGTCAAATGTAGTGGCGCTTTTTCATTACACAGTTCTAGCACTACTCGGACTCAAGGCTCGACTCGACTCAACTCAGTTTCAGTAGACTTCAGTTACAATAGAGTACCACCTCAGCGAGGGTGGGGTCGATTATAGCAACTCCAGCGACGTCATTTGTTATGCGACACAAACACAAAACAACTATGGAGGCCACCAGACAAAGAAATGTCTGCACCTCGTCGTTGCTCCACGTGGGGTTGATTTCTGTGCAGCCATCTCTGATCGTGTTCGTTGTTGTTACGGCGTTGGGTTTTAAAAATGGCGGGGTTGACTCTTCATGAACAGAAGTCAGTCGCTCTCCCGACTCATCTAGTGACGTCACGCCCTGGCCAATCAGTGGCCTGCCATCTGCCGACGTCACATTTTCGGCTCGACTCAGCTCGCTTGGAACCCCGGCCGAGTAGGTACTAAAAAAGTACCTGGTACCAGGTACTAACACGTAATGGAAAAGCCTAAAAACCGAGTCGAGTTGAGCCGAGTCGAACCGAGTAGGTGCTAGTGGAAAAGCGCCATAACTGTTTGGGTACCAGGAGCGCCCCCATATCAGTAGCTGTACCTGTACCTGTAGGGCCTTATGGTCTAGATCTGATCAGCTCTATCAAGAGGTGTACATCTCTGATCAGCAAACCAGGGGAAGCAGCAAAAGAAGTGTGTATTTCTTATATCTAACTCAGTGACTTCTGATGTTGGTAATGCTGACCTCATACTGACTCACTTAAAAACTACAATATAAAAGATTCCCAAGTTAAGGACTGTAAACTGGATTACTCAGCTGAATGGCCTCTTTGCATCATGCAGGTTTTTTTTTTTTTTTAAATTTGTGCCATCTACTGTACAAACCACACCTCGTCCGTGCTGTGAGTCAGCCGGTATGAATGTCGAGGGCCAGTTTATCTGCGCTGGTGTGAGTGACAGCCTGTTGACTTAGTGAGGCTGGGACATTTGTGGTTGCGATAGGGACAAGGACATGCAGTGAAGTCACATATAGGCAGTCAGGTGTAAACACAGAGTGGGGGCATGTGTTTGAGTGCAATATAACAAGGTACAGCTCAATCCACGCCCAACTTAGATTTGTTTTTACTCTTACATCAGAGAGTAAAGATAGAGCAGAAACCCACATGAAGTCATTCTTAGACTAAATGTGAGAAAACAATTTCAGAGAAATGTGTTTATTTTCCAAGTAATGGTATCTCTCCAGCTCTGTTGTAGTGGATTGAGGGATCTGGGTAAAAGATTTAAAGTGAGCAAAGAGAGAAACTTTATAAAAAGAAAGAAAAGAATGATATAGTTAGATTTAAACAATATCTTTATCTAAATGCTCTGAATAAGAACAAAGATGCTTGTTCAGTATGTAGAGGCATTACTAGCTGGTTGTATGGCATATTATTTATTTATTTTTTTAAAAAAGATATTGCTTGGGACTGTCCTGGTAAAAATAAAATAGGTAAAAAAAACTGTTTTGATTACTTGTAGTGAATTAAGACTTTATTTTCTGATTGTTACCAACCAAAGAATTACAAATTGAAATTCATCATCCTTCTATTTTGCAGTTGCAGTTTTGCATGTTTTGCATGTTTTTGATACCCCCCAGTCCTCTTTTTTTCTCTTTCGTCTGAATCTGATGCTATCTTCTGCTGACATGTTTGTCTCTCCATCTCCTTGTCTCAGGGTTGCAACCCGTTCGCCCAGACTGGACGAAGCAAACTGCAGAATAAGCGTGCCAGTCTGAACCAGCAGATCATCAAACAGATGAGGATGAGGGCTGGAGCTGAGAACCTGCTGAAGTAAGTAAACTGATGCCTGATAATACATTTGTGCATTCAAACTGCAATGATTTGTGTGTCCGCTTGATTTATTTATTTTGGACAAAGTTTTTTTCTGCTTCACTGAGGAGTGAAGAGGACAGAATCAACAGAAAAAGCAAAGTGCAGAGTTGTTTGAACCCACAAACAAATAGACACATGTAAACACAGTTATTAATTTGCATTTGTTGCATAACCAGCCGTTCTATTGCACTCCATAGTTCACACTTTAAGTTATGTCATGTGTATGTTGTTATGTTTATGTTATGTTTATGTTATATAAGTTATGTTTATTTATTTATTTCTATTTTCCTGACCTTTTAAGTAGCAATACGAAAGGGTAAAAACCGGAGTCAAATTCCTTGTATGTGCACACATGCCTGGTCAATAAATCTGATTCTGATTCTGATTCTGATCTCTGTCTTTATCTCTGTCTCTCCTCACGCCATTCATTCATGTATCATCCTTGTGTCTGTGTTGCCAGTCAGTTATGTCACTGTGGTGTGTGTGACCTCTGGTAAACACCTCTTGGCCTGTCATCTTCCTGTCATAAGTTGTTCTGAATTCTTAGTGGGACTTAAAACAACACAGTGGGGCAGATGATTATAGGTGATAACAGTGCTGAAGAAGAGCATTCCATGAAAACAAAGAGCTACAGTGATCTGTGGCTTAGAAGAAACCTCAGAATAAAGTAAAGATGTTGCTGAGCCTTTGTACTTTGATTTTATATATATATATGTTTTTGTGTGCTTTATGTATTTGTGTTTTTTGTCTTCTGGCTTATACAGCTACAGTTTAAACCGTACAGAAAATATTTTTTCTGCGAGTAAGAAAAGTTTCTGTTGTGTTGCCATGAAGGGTGGATAAGATGAATGGATTGACAAATATCTTCTTCCTGCTGAAACACCCTTTCTTGTAGGATTGAATGGCCGAATCTGAGATCATATGTCTCAGCAGGTACAATGCTACAGAGACAAGAAGTTGACATCCTCCTTTACCCCTTACAACCTCAGGCTTTTTGTTTAGTCTGGTATGGGGTCTTCTCCTCACAGAAAGCTATTTTTCAGAATGCAGTTTCCTGCATTTTTTACATAAATTTGCATACACATGGCAACTAGCACTTTGTTATGAAACTAGTCAGGGTGGAGTTATGGTTGAAAGAGTTAGATTGGGAGCGAAGAGAGAGAAGTTCACACTCCTGGCTCTTTGCTCACATCCGCATGGCTGGCCGATCACTGTGGGGGTGTCCGGAGCTGTTCAACCATCTGACAAGCTGATCGGATGAAACATCTTACATTACACTTCAACCTGACAAAATAAGTATTGGCTTAGTTTTTAATATACTGTATGTACTGCAAAGAAATGGCGGTACATCGGACATAGCAAATATACTCTTTGTTTGACACCCAACAGTCAAGACAGTTAGAAGCTCTGCAGTGTCTTTAACTGCACTTGAATTTACAGATGTTTAAGCCCTCATCTTTTACTTTTGTTGTTGTTCTGCAGCCTTCAAGACAAATGCCTCAATGGGCTGGAGAACCTTAGTTGACTTTCATAAATACTCTATCTGGCTGAACTCTCCTGTAATTCGTCTCCATTATTAGTTTCTTGATGCAAATACAGATATTCATCCTGTGGATTTACAGAGCAGAGGGTTGTGTGGCATGTATATAAACTGTAGACATTTTTTTTTAATAGTTAGATGTAAAGCCATTGAATTCAAGGAGTCGAGTTTTGAAGATCAGATCTTTTATTGTTAATTTCTATGGATGAACGAGAGGAGAACAATGTCTTCTCTGTGTTTGCTGTTTAGTTTGATATCCAATCCTGGTAAGGAGGTTCATGTGTTTCAGGTTCACACTTTTTACCCAACACCACCCAAACCTGCTACACTGGAAAAAAAAAACAAGTCTGTCAACTGCTAGCTGCTTCATGTGACAAAAATAGGAGGCAGAAAACATCTAGAGCCATAAGTCATCCTTTTTACGACTTGTAATTGTCGTTAATTGTAGAAAATCTACAGGAAAAGGTGTGGAACACTACATCATCAGAAATTTCCAGAATTGACTCTATAGCTCTCTGTCAACACAGAGATAATATAATGGATTACAGGCTTCATAAATGTGGTATTTATTGCTGGCTCACTCTATTGGATTGCATTAGATTGTACAGTTCTTCCTGTTATTGTGTCCACCTTCTGTTCCGTGTGGCCTTTGTCTGGGATAATTTGTCTCAGAACAGGCACGGTGGTGTTAATGTGTAATGAACTGTAAGAATCTGCCGTCAAAAAAAACATCTTTTTTTCACTGAGGCTCTGAGAAACTAAAGGTACAACGGCGCACCTTATCTATGATGGTGTAGCCTCAAACTCTCCCACTGAGATTTGACTCTTTTCCGTCTGTGTTACAATTAGTCTGCTGAGGGAGGATACTGCTATTCGTGTGTGTGTGTGCGTGTGTGTGTAAGTATATGTGTATGTGTCCATTTGGCCTGTCTAAGCCCACTGTCAGCCTCAGAAGCCTCCACATTCCTCTTGTACATAGTCTGCCCAGCCAAGGCCAGAGGCAAGTGGACTCACTGTGTGTGTGTGTGTTTGTGTGAGCCCAGCTGCAGCACAGAGAAAAGCCTGGATGCATTTTTGAGTTTCAGGTATGCTCTCAGCTTTATTTTTTTTTAGGCCTTAAGTCATGTGCAGCTTGACTCTTGCTTTACCTGTGATCTTCCATCTGTGTGTGGGAGTGCATAACAATCCTACCTGCTTAGATGTTCACCTGGATTGTCCTGTAAAAAGCACATGTAGGCTTTTGTGTCGTTGTGTTATTGATAAAATAGTACAAAAGACCGGCATAAAAAGATCCTATTAAGACTTTATTTTGAGTCAGAATGGCCCACATAGAATCTAAATGCTCTAAATGTTTTTCTGTTTTTTTTCCTCATTTGGTGCTGTCAATTCCTCTACCTTGCTCTTTTCTCCTTCTCTCTTGTTCTGCATTCCTCTCTCTATGAACAACAGGTGGAGTCAGTCTGGTCAGACCTGTTCTCTTCTTTACTTTTCTCCTCTTCTCTCACTGCACTTAACATTGACAGTGTCGGAGGGGAAAAGACAGACAGAGACAGGATAAACCTTGATGTTGTTTTCAGTGTTTGGAGTTCCCCTTTAAGCTTTATGTCATAGAGAGTAATTGACCCTGTCAGTTATCAAACTCCAATCAGTATCAGTAGCAGATATCTCTCCTCTGATCAAGGGCGTTGTACACAAATACAACAAACTGTCAATCTGCCAGAAAACATAAAAACAGCTTCCCCAGGAAAGAGGATAAGGGAACTTTAGTCAAACCACACTTGCTGGTTCACAGTCCGATTCCCACACTCTGTGGAATGATATTAGATATTGGATTGGATATTAATAACAGCCTCTGGGTTGGCGAGCTGGCTTTTATTCTGTCCAAACCACAGCACCTCTGCCTCCTCCGCCCTGATGGATTCTCCAGGCCAAACCTTCAGCAGGCTAAAAGGAAGTGATGGTGTGGTGTCAATACTGAGCTGAGTTTGACATCCTTGTTATGTTCCAGTGTGCTGAATGGAGAGAAAAACTACAGTCAGTAATCTGGCAAACAGTTATGATCTAAGAGTATGACTTGAGACCAGAGACCAGAGAGCAGAGTGAAGCAGTTTTAAATATCTGTTTATATACTATGTTTGCGTGCAGCAGGCTTTGATTCCTGACAGATTTTTAACAGTTTGGATCATGACAACCATTTCTCAAGATGCGCTGGTGTTTCTCATTTCAGTTCTTTAAATGTTCCACTGATTTTTTTTTTTTCAACCTCTGCCTGCCAGTGCCAGTCACACCTTTCTGGTTCAAAATCACATCCTGTGTAATTACATGGTAGAGAGAGAGATCAGGTGACAGACAGGCTCTGATTGACAGTGACAGTAAGTTTTTGCGGGGGTGTTTACGTATGGGTATGTGGCCCATTAGTTACAACTGACAGAATGTATTAGGATTCACTGTAAAACACAGATAAGGATAAATTGAGACCTTTGATTGTGTGTGTGTGTGTGTGTGCACACACACACACACACACACTCCTCAGAAGTATTATTACAACCTTATCTCTGCTCTTCAGTGAGCCCAAACCCCTTTTGTGCACAAACATACTCTGTTCTTATGTTCCTCACCTCAACACAAACATGTGCAACCTGTACATTTTGAACGTTTTTGATTCCAAAACTGTACAATAAAATGTTGAAAAATGAATATTGAATGTGGTGGACCTCTGACCTCAGACCTCCCCAAGTCGTGTAGCATGTGATGGTGTATTTCATTTTACCACGGGAATAAGCTGCTCAACTACACAGGGGCTGCAATTGTGATTCATAGATCTTGGTTATGCTGGAGAGTGAATCAAATGCACAGCAGGGCACAGTGACGCAGGTCTGTGGTCTAGAAAACCAGGGGAGGCACGCTTGTTTTAATAATCAACTGCAGTAAGGCTTGGCCACTTTAGAGTGGATAATAAGTGTACTGATCTTTTCTTTTCCTCTCCCGTGTCTTTATTTCAAACAATTTATGACCTCTTTGTCTCACTTTTTATGTGTCTTTGTTTTTTTTTCTGTGCAGGGCAACGTCTAACAATAAAGTTAAAGATATGGTCCTGTTGGAGTTGAGCTATGTGAATTCCAACTTGCAGCTACTGATGGGACAGCTGGAAGGACTCAACAGCTCAGTGGAGGTCTACCAGAGCACCCAGTAAGTGCAAATAACACTGCTATTGCTCATTGATTTGTTGATATTTCTACTATATGACAAGCATAAACGGGGGGAAATGTGAACTTGTAGCAGTGCAAAGGTGGAAATGGAAATACAATTCAGCAGATGATCTTGTGAGACTGTAGCTTATTTTGTGGGCTAATTTCTTAGCCTCTCTGCTAACATTTTGCACTGTTGGTTCACAATAGACTTTCGCCAGTGAAAGAGGACTGTGGCTTTGTCATCAGTAGCAAAGTATCTGTAGGCAATAGAATGTAATTACTTACAGTTTCCAGATGAATTAAAGGGTTACTTTCGTGCTAACTGCCTGTAATGAGGCTATTAAATAGATTGCATGTTAAAATGCATGCACAGCAGCAAGAGCTTTCCAAAGTAGACACAAAATGACTTTGGCAGCAGCCTCCTTCCTTATACATACTGCAATTAAAGATTGAAACTCTAGAAAGTTTTAACCTTAATCTTAAACTAAATCTAATCCTGATTTCAATTTGTGAAACCTGCAGAAGTCAAGAGTGGTCACATTGATCACAGTAAGTCCAAAATCTAGAGATCTAAACCTCAGACTGTTACTGTTAATACAGAAGTAGAAGAACACACACAGTTTTGATTGACAGCCAACAAGACACTGATTTGGCTTTTGCACTCTGTGGTTAAGTCATCATGCGCTCCTTCAGATGACAGATGCTTGATGGCAGAGGAAGGAGTTGTATGGAGGAAGAGAGAGGTGTAATGAAAACCATGAAGACAGAGTGCGAGGGTTTGTTGTTAGACTGGACCGGCTGGTTTACGAGACACAATGCAGGGCAACAAGGAAACAATGAGCCAAACTTGTATGCAAACTCAGATAAGCATCTAGCACAGGGTTTCTCTCAGTCAGTCTGAGTGGGGGCATGTATGGGTGTGACAGTGATAGGTTCTGGTGTTTTCTTTCTGTCTTTAAAGACAAGCCACATTTATAGGGTGTGGCTGAAAAGTATGTCATGAGGATACATGCATCCTCTCAGTCACATGTAAAGTACACTTAAGTGAGACACCAATGACTTGTTATATGGAAATAACAACGGTGACAGATGTTATTTGGAAATTTGGCATTTGGCCTGTGCTGTAAATAAGAAAATAACACATTTCTTCATGAGAACATGATACCCACTGAGAAAATGTCCAAATAGGTTGACAGCTAACAATGGTGCTCTGAAATGATAGCATGTGGTTGACTGAAAGCAAACACTTCAGTGGCTGGGCCTCACGTTTAGAAATGGTGAACCGAAGGCAGCAAAGGTTTTCCACAATCAACACACAACACTTTAAAATAAAATAGTTTTGTGTTTTAATGCATTTTGTAAAGGCACTTAGTCTGAAGCATGTTTCCTTCCAGGTGGCTCTTCTTAATAAGAACACTTGAGACCTCCATCTGTCCGCACACACACACACACACACACACACACACACACACACACACACGCTACACACTAAACACAGTAAGCCTGCACTACACATTCTCACAGACGGACATGAAGCAATACCAAAATACATGGGCACCACAAATATGCGTGCTCCACACTGTATAAACGCAGAAGTACGTTGTATGATACATAAAAGTATTACCATGCATACACACACACACTTCCGTGAGGATGCCATGTTGCCCATGACAACAGATCACAACAGAGCAATAAAGTGATGAGGGCAATTGTGAGGGGTGAAGTGTTGTATGGTGGTAACTATGGTAACAATACTAAGGGTCATTAACAGAAATCCTGCATGTTTTTTTCCAAAGTGTGAAGCTGCAGCTATCAGGCTGTTAGCAGCCGGATTTCTGATTCTACATAAATCTACAGATGACCTTTAAAACCCGAAATACTATCTTTCGTTGGCACGCCCATATTAGTTTGTTTTGCTTACAAGGTCTCGGTGCTTTATGGACCAGGAGGCTTTAACCTGACTTTAATAAATCATCTTCTTAGACAGGCAAAACTCCCTGCATACTTTGGTAAGATGATAGAATTATCCGTCAGGAATCCAGAGAGGCAAATATTTTTTTCTACTCAAAGAAACAAGAAACAACCTCCTCCTTGTGGACTTGGAAAATCAGCCTCCTTGTCAGGCTCCTTGTCAGGCTCCTTGTCAGGCTCCTTGAGAATCACCTGCTCCACCACTCCATGTGCAAACAATAGGCATGCTGTAAAAGCACCACCGCCTTCCCACCATTGTGTGTCTGCTTTTAAAAGAAACCAAACATGTGCAAAGTCCAAAGCATTCGCACATCATCATATTCACACAAGCAGATCCACAGAAAGGCCATACATACAGGTGTGCAGGTGACATGTGCGAGGGAATATTGGATATGTTGAGAAAGTCTTCCCCTGTCATCTCTGAGCAGGTGTCTCAGCGGGATGATGCCATACGGCCACAATGGAGAGCGAGCCTCCTCCTCTCGGCCTGAAATACAACCTCGGTCTTGAGCAGGGAAACAAAAACCTCTCCTCGCCTTTCTAGGCTTTTCCCACCAGTCCACCATCCTCTGAATAGAGTCCTTCTGAGGTTATTTCGCACTCAGACCAGATTCAGCTGGTTTTAGTATGAGGTAATGCATAACAGAAAGCACTTATGTATGACTGCTACAGTACACATGCTGCACATGTAGTCACTGTTGTGACCTCCTTGAACCACCTCATGAAAAACATAGCAGCTAATCACTGTATTCTTCACAATCTTATCAAATAACACAGCAAGGATTCATTACAGTTGGCTTATTTGACACATTTGTGAGTGTTATATCCTTCAGTGACACTCACAGTACCAAAATGTTACTTCATGTCATGAAAGTAAATGTTCAGTTCCTCTGTGTAATGTTCTTGACTTGGACAACAAACTTGACATTCTTGAAGATGTTCTGAATCAGCTTAGCTTAAGGCGTGACAAACAAAAACAGTAAGATAAAGATATCAGCTCTGCAGGCTGCTTCGTTAACTTTGCTGCATTAGATGAGAGAGGGAACATTAATTTCTGCGCATGTCTGTTATCTGAGGTTAGAGAGATGAGACGCTCAGCTTTTGATAGTTGGGCACTTCAACTTTTAATAGTCCAACAAAGAAGAGACATGAGAAGGGCGTACAGTAGAGTTGCTCACGTAGCTCTGGCAATAAAGTGAGTAAGCTTACTTTCCAAATTGGGTATTCCTTTGAAACAGACTCCCTTATCTGACTCTTATTATCTAGTGGGAGTTCAGTCCCTCCTGTACTCAACCTGTTGCTAACATACACAAGCAATCCCTCAACTCACACGGGAGTCCAAGAGACCAAGAAGCCAGAGCATCCTGCTGTAACCTGGAACATCTCAGTACACTGTGAAACAAAACCAAATGATGCTTGGGTTTAAGTTGTGCTGAGTTCTCTGTAGTTCAGAGCTTCGCTTGACTGCTGTGGCAGGCAGTAGTCGCCTGCTCCATGTTTTTGCGCACTGGCACTTACATAATGGCTGTGTGTGTGTGTGTGTGTAGAGGGAGGGTGAGCTTCCCCCCCGCCAGACCTGAGAAAAGACCAGAGTGATCTCATCTACAAGTACTAATGGATTACACTGCAGTCTCTATCTTGATGCATCTGTGTTACTGATGAATGAGGTTTTCTGTGATTCACAGAGCCAGTATGCCAGAGGAATGCTGTCTTATCATCAAGTGATGAATGAGTGTGAGGAGTTGTTTTTTAGAAAGCAGTGGCTTTGACATGGGAAGTGGATCTAGGGAAACAACAGTGTGGTCACTTGTTAATGTTGGAGCTGACGTTTGTGCTGCTGTTGATTTCATTGGAAGTTGTTTTGAAGAATGTAAATGCCTAAATCCAGGAGTTTGTTTTCAGAAAGAGCCATTTATCTAGTAACACCTTGTTCTTGTCCTTTCAGTGGGGGAGGGTTTTGTCTTTTTTATAGAAAGCAGGTATCTGTCAGGCTATATCCTCAGCTCTGATAACAAGCTGAACCTGCTTTCCGTCTGTCAACAGCAAAGACCACCAGGTTCATACGAAAAGCTGCAGCTTAGATCAGAGGGGGGGCGGTTAACCTGCTGGTTTATGGCAGCCATTGTTTACTCTGTTGGCTGGGTCACAATAAATGAAAGTCAGGAGCCTGCTTTGACAGAAGGTGGAGCAAAGAATCATTGGCATTACTGAGGCAGGGCTGTGACTCCAGAATGGTTAATCCACAGAGAGTTGTGTGGCTTTACAGTACGAGGAGACGTGGGGCCCCATTCACCTTTTAAATCCTCACTCTTACAGTGCGCTTACAGCACCATCTGCCTAATCCTGACTTCCCCGCCAAGAAACTACACTAAATATTGGACTGAAACGTAAACTTTCTCAGTGGAACCGAACATATTATTTTTTACTTAATAATCTTACTCTTATTGACAATATGTCCCTAACAAGGCTTGGTCTGTGGTCAAAGGGAGTTTCTTGTTGTCTGATATCTTCTACCACACCTTAGAGGCTGTTTTTCCTCACCATTAACCTTTTAAATTATCAGTAGAGTGATGGTAGAGATTTGTGTGCTTTCTGTTGACATTGTCTGTGTGTATGTAAAATTCTGCTATATCATGTCTTGTCAGCATTTCCTGACTCACTGTCCTTTCTGCCATCATGTCTGTGAGCACATTTCAACAACATTTCCTTTCATGTGTATTATATTGATCACCAGATGGCTGATCATGATGTCTTTCTCTTTCGCTCACAGGGAAATAGCAAACATCCCCCTCATTGCTCTGGGTCTGAAGGAGACAAAAGAAGTTGACTTCTCCACTTTCTTCAAGGTACAGAAACAACAACTACACTTTCACTCTTTCCTCCTTATCACAACAAATGTATCTAAACGACTTGAACATTTTCCTCAAAGTTAATGTGCTGTAGGTCAGACAAAGGGCTATATAAAATTGTGATGTTTTTAAACTACCTTTTATCATAATTTTAAGGCAACTAAGTTAAAATGTAAATAAAAGTAGTGGAAGTTTAAGCTAAAATAGTACTGAGCCAACAACTGAGATTTCACTGAGCTCCAAAGAGGTCAAGTGATTGATGCTCACCTGCATCACTATCAGTTTTTTTTTAAGCATATAAACAGACTCTATGGATACGGCGGAATAGCATGCTTAAGTTGAAACCAAACCAAACGCACACAGGGACCGACATATGCAGATACAGGGTTACGGCTGATTTGTATGAAGCAAATATGACCCACATTGGGAGGAAGGATTTAGTCACTGGAAAATTTCAGTCTCCTTCTGGGAAGTATTTGGGTCACATTGCCCAGCCCTGGACAGCTGCTGCTACATTATGTTTGCTATTTGTTCATTCAAGAGCAATGCATCGTATGATCATTAAAAGATTAGCCTTATTAACCAAAGTGGGTTAGTAGTTATTGAGATCAGTAGAGTTATCACGTCGCTATGTTCCAAGACGGGGAATGCTTGTAAATGTCACAATGGCATATTTACAGAGCGCTGCATCCTGTTCTGATATGGTGGCAGCCATTGTTAGAGGTGCTCAGACGTTGCTCTTCTTACCGACTATAATTACACCACAGTCTTACCTCACAGACTTCTTACCTCCCGGCTCTCACTGAATGACTGCTCTCACCAGCCTACTTGGACTCGCCTTCTGTTGCCCAGTTAAAGAATGATGTAACAGAATGGGCTATTTGTGATAGAGGCTGCCCCATAACTGAAAAGTCACGTGGCTGAGGCCCTGCGCAGCCCCCTCTCACATCTGGCCAGAGAAATATATGCATTGAGATGTTGAGCTGTATTTTGTGTTTGACAGGACTTCATCTTGGAGCATTACAGTGAAGATGGGAACAATTACGAAGATGAGATTGCCGATCTCATGGACCTGCGACAGGTAGTGTACACTCATAGTCCGAGCTGACGTTATACGTTAATCATTTCTGATGTGTGACTTATTTACACCAGCGCTTGATATGCTCGGCATCCATAAAATGTTCTGCCACACAAAGCAGCATGAAATCCCTGCCCCAGTTTTATTTCCTGAGGTTTTGAGATACTGGTCTTTTGAATTTCTGCTGCCAATGGAGATGAATGGAATTTTCCTTTACAGAAACATTTTCACCGCAGTATCCCAGTTTCTTTAGGTTATCCCAAGACCTTGCTGTTGACCGATTTGCTTTCTATATGAGAACTCGTGCTGATGTTGATAGATGATCCCCAGTAAACAGGAAGTTGTACATTTTTGATGCTGTGAGCAGCACAAAATACAGAAATGACCTCCGTTGTATTCATGTAGTGGCACGATTTTCAGAGGCGGGTAAGTCAAAACCTCAGTACATCAAAGTGAAGCAATCCACATAATTAGACACCACTATTGTAAGTGAATTTTCCATCTAACAACAGCGCTGTGCGTCCTCTTACCGCAAGAAATTCTCGGTCATTGCAGACTGTGTCAGATCTGTTTCCTTTCATGTCCCAGGCTTGCAGAACGCCAAGTAGGAATGAGGCCGGGGTGGAACTGCTGGCAAAGTACTTCAGCCATCTTCCTCTGGTGGAGAGCCGATTCTTTTCCCCAAACCGCCAGGCTGGCATCTTCTTCACCTGGTACACACTAAGTCTTACCACTTTTTACTAATAAGCACCAGTCAAAACCAATGACAGTTGTAATGATGAACATTTTTTAAGAGTAATTATCAAAATGTGTTCAAAATGTTCAAATAAAAAAGGAAAAAATAAAAACAAATGCTGCTGCAAAGGTTTACTAAACAAATGTACTTAAATATGACCTTAACTTTCTAACCTTGATACAGAAAAGCAACAAGTGAGATTATTGATATAGCGGGAAATAAGCAGAGAACAATATAAAGAAAGCTGTCCTGCCCTTTAATCTAGCTGCCATGAGCCCCTACACCATGGTTTTTCAAAGCCTTTGAGCTTGAACAGCAAAGGTTCATATGTTTTTGTTGCCTCTTTAAATCCATGGATCAGTGAGTATTTCTCTGCCAGAAGACACCAGGCTGTGCTTTGTCTCACAGGAGAGATAAATGAAAAGGACATGTTTCTTTGCAGCTGTTTGGTTCTGTTATACCTTCCTGCTGTACTTTACAGCTGATATGAGCGAAAGAAAAATTGTATTTAGAGAGAAAAGAAACAGTAGTTTACATGAGAGGACATACAGGCATTTCTAACTTTAGCAAGGTCAGCAAAACCCTTACTGAGGAATTTTAAACTAACTCAAGTGAACTAAGGGAGTCTCTTACTCCCTCATGACTTCATGCTAAATGAACTTCATTCATTCATGCAGTAGACATAGAGAAAATGGAGAAGATTAGCTTAAAGGCATAAACCCTCCAAACATTTAGATGTGAAGGAGAGGCAATGGAGGAGAGAGGAAAGTAAAGATGGTTTAAGTTCAGAGGCAATGTGTAAATCCAATATTATGCAATATGTGGTACAGCATGTAAAGTTTTTACACCATTTATTTGTGCTGTATTTAGGTGCTTAATTCCTACTGAACATACTTTTTAGCCCCAAACAGCATATTTTATACTATAGTTGTATCTATTACACTGTACGCTTTTTGTCTTTTAATAACTTTTGTTTCTATAAGGTGACAACCTTTCGCCTCTTTCCCTCAGGTACGACTCTTTCACAGGAGTGCCGGTGTGCCAACAGAACCTGTCACTGGAGAAGGCCAGCATCCTCTTCAACATGTCCGCCCTCTACTCTCAGATCGGTACCCGTAGTGACAGACAGACAATAGTTGGCCTGGAGGAGGCCATCTCTTCCTTTCAGAAAGCTGCAGGTAGGAACAGATAGGCATGATGAACTGGTTTAGATCATTCCTCTCTCATCAGCCTAAAAATGGCCTTGTAGTGTTATTTTCTACATTCAAAGGGGTCAAAGAAGAAACATTCTTTTCTTTTTCTGTTTCTAAAAACTAGGCTTATCTGTGTTCACATGTGATGTACGTTTGGAGTAATTCAAATGAGAAATAGTGGGAATAACTAAGCTCCTGAAATGCTGCCATTGTTCCTACAGAAAGTTCACAGAGAGCACCTATGGTCATTGATCTGAATAGAAAGCGAAAGACAAACAAAGAGAAGAATGGATGAAGTGACGTCAATACGTTCTCTTAACAGTTTTGTTATCTGTTATTTTTAAAACATTTGTTACGTAACTCAGCCAACGCTATGGGCAAACAATGTGTAGTGGTTTATTCAAACAGAAAATGTCTGCGAGTGGACATTTTCAATTGACCCTAACATTAAAACCCCTTTATGGAACTTTTCATGTTGTGTTGAGTTTAGTGGTCTCTGTGGACAAATGTGGGAGTATTTCACCTAACGTTAGGTTACGTGTTCCCTCTGCCTCAAGAAGACCACTTCACCACGAGGAGAGTGGGCAGCAGCTCCAGAGACGAACCTTCAGTTAGCAGCTGAAACAACTTTCATTCATCCAGAGCAAACTCCAGACCTGTTTAGTCTGATGTCATGGAAACATCTGACCTGGTGGCAGGCATGAAGACTAACTATTAGAAATAGACAGTCTCTTTGCTGTTGGTCTTGTTTTCTTATGTATCACATAGAGGCATTCGTATTAAATTGAGACTCATAACCAGTTAAAAAACTCCTTAGAGCTGGTTTAAAAAGGCACACACTTCTCAGAGAAAGCATACTGGTGGGAACACAGCCTTATTTTCAGAAAATGTGCCAGCCTCCACCCTCTGACTCCTGCTCCATGACAGAGAATGAATTCAGTTTGCTTCTCTGGCTTCTTGTCTTATGGCTGAGTTCCAGAGAGGCACCAATCATACGAACTGGTTTCCCAACCCTCTGAGGTTTCAGGAAGCTCAGTCGAGTCTTGATAGAATTATGACTTGGCAGAAGAGGAGTATTGCTGTATAATTACAGCTCTGAGCAGGCCATGTTTTTGGCTATGATGCTTTGATGGCTATAATTTAGGCTTGTACTAAGTAAAACAATTATGCTGTTATGAGGAACATTGTCACCCATACATAGAGCTGGTAATAATCTAAGTTGAGAGGTGATGCGTTGTTGGCCGGGATGCAGGCTGTAGAAGGGCTGCTGTAGTGCCCTTAAGCCAGGGACACAGAGGTTTAGAGGATGGGAGGAGCCAGCCAACAATGGCAGAACCTTAGATGAAGACGAGCGACATAGTGCTCTGTTATTAAGTTGTCTACAACCCTCTGCTGCCAGGTTTTTAATCTGTAAAATAAGAGGGAGGCGTTCTCAGTTGGAATGCAGATGGTCTTATTGCTTCCATGAACATGAAAAACTAATTTAAGAAGGTTTGCGTGTCGGCTCATTTTTAAAGACACACGCAGACATTGATCTCATTGCTAGCAGTGAACTTCTCTCCCTCACTGGATACTTAAGTAAAAAGCAACAGGCCCAAGGAAAGGAAGAAGTCAATGACAAACTGGGTCACTTAACTTTCTGTGTGGAATCATTTTCAAACATCTGTATACATGAGTGTCAGTAATTAGCCCAATCTCTCATTTTGTGGACGCCTCTGCCACATGGACTATTTTTTCATTTTCGTAAAACTGAAATGTCTAGGTGCAGAAAATAAGAGGTTTTGTCTGCCTTTGCCATTTTGTTTTTTTTTTGGCACAGCTCCCAGCTGAACTAAATGATTATTAACCATAATGATTGTTTTCTTAGAAAGTTTAGTTTAAATCTGTGCTGACCTTTCGTTCTCCCCCAGGCATCCTGAACCACCTAAAAGAGACCTTCACACACACTCCCAGCTACGACATGAGTCCAGCCATGCTCAGTATGCTGATTCGGATGATGGTTGCTCAGGCTCAGGAGTGCCTGTTCGAGAAGACCGCGCTGCCTGGAATCCGAAACCAGTTCTCCACCCTGATGAAAATGGCCCAGGAGGCTGCAAAGGTAATAGCAGGAAAAGGCTAACACTGTGTCCTCACATCATATAGGCACAGTATTCTGTCTTTAGCTGTGGTATCAGCAGGATATACTTTACTTAAAGTGAAAAGCAGTAATGTCACCACAGTCAGATTCCTCACTTCTGTCAGTGATTTTATCCAGATCAGTGCTTTTAATGTCCTCTCAGTAACTCTATCCTCGCTCTCCTGCCAGGTCTCAGAAATCTACGACCAAGTCCACCAGTCCATGATCCAAACGCCAATCAAAGACAATGTCCCGTTTTTCTGGTCCACCATGTCCCAAATGAAAACCAACCACTACCGCTCCATGGCACACTACTTCGCAGCCTCTGCGCTCTTGGACCACCAGTGTAAGACAAACAGTTTGTTGAGATGTCAATAATTTTGATGCAGATTTGATGTGCAATAGATGAGTTAGATTAGATTCCAGACATGTTACATAAGCATGCAAACTGCTGTTTCTGGTTATGGGAAGCACCATTGCAGGAGCAGTACTCTAGTTTTGCAATGCATAGTAATTTGCATAAAGTGTGCAATACACCAGGTACACTAGTGCCCTAGATGCCAGATAAAGAAGGTGTATTCTTCATGGGCATATGGTAACACAGAGTAATTTGATAATCTTCTAACTGTAGCATCAGCACAAAACAAATATTGTCCCTTTTTTCTTTTAACACCAAACGACCACAGCGAGTTTTGGGGTAACAGGTTCAGCAACAAGTTAAGTTCACTGTACTCATAAACAACCTCCACCTGCACATCTACTGTTCATGTTTTAAACTATCTATCCGACGGTATTGGCCTGGCCCCTGGCTGTTCAGGTGGATAACAGCTCTGGGATTGGTGTCATAAGACTTCAGCTGCCTGATTTTGGACACCCTGGAGAACCTGATCCTTCTCTTAAAGTGCTGTATGGGCCACTGGGTTGGTCATGCCAGATGGCTGGACTGAACCACAGCCAGCCACAGTGCGATTACATAACGGCTATTTAGAGACACACACACACACAAGCACCCATTGGTAAAGAGAGGCTGTTTTTCCAGGAATATAGTAGCAGGATGACTAAGGAGTGTGAGCAAAGGAAAAAGAGAGATGGATGGAGTGGGTGAAAGTTAATGGATGTACTGTAGACTGCTGGAGGATTACAGTTATGTAGCCTCTTAATGCTGTCTATATAATCAAATGGCAGAGAGAGCAAGTGCCAGTGACGGAGTGAGAGAGGAAGGGAAGGATGTTTTGTGAGTGAACAAAAACACTCCATTACTGCTGTTGCTTATTTTTATTCTGCTGCTTTAGCTCTCGATGGCTTGTCATTGTTTTCGACATTAAACATAAACAGTTCTTCATTCATTTGTTATTTTCAACCTTACAGTGGGATGATTTAAAAATTTCTACTGCTATGCATTAGTAATTTGCACCGTGGTTGCATTTTTTTTAACAATGCTCTCTCTTTCTTACCACACATCAACAGTAATTTAGGAGAGATGAAAGTGAAGACCAAATGCAAACAGAATACAGCAGATTATATTAAGCTTTACAGTGGATGGTCATAGTTCGACCCAGTGCCAGGGACAGGAATGAATAGAGGAACAACGGAGCGAAGCAGCTTTGAGTTTGGCAGCTCATTAACAGATTCCTGTGTGAATGAGGAGAATAGAGCAATTAACCACGGGACTGTAGAGTGAGGACTCGGCCCACAAACAGGACAGAATGAAGCCTGCTGTAATAAAGAGAGGAACCATGAACACTGCCAAATAAACGCTTCATACTCTCTACAAGAACCAGACTAGTCTGGGGAAGCCTAGAAAGTTCTGGTCCTTTAGATTCACCTTTTTGCCAGGAAACGAAGGAGAGGACAGTTTACAAGAGTACACCAAGCAGAATCAGTGTAGATGGTTCTCTCTAGTAAGCCATGCTGATTTGTTAGCTACATTGACTCATACAGTTATATTGTATATATTATATTTATACATTTTATTTTTTTTAACTGTGCCTATATTTATTTCTAAGTTTAAAGTGTGCAGTAATGTATGTATGCACTGGGCACTGACTTATCTGCATATTGTGTCCTTTTACACTTCAAATTCAAGCTTGTTAGCCATTTGTTGCAATGTTGCCCCGATCTTGGTGGTCGACAGAGTTCAGTTTTTCATTTATTCCAATACTGATTCTTGTTACTGTCTGTGTGTTCAGTGGGTCCCAGTGATGATGAGGACCAGCAGGAGAAGACCTTGTCACAGGTGTATGATCGGCTTCCTGAGGGGGGCTCTCCTCTGGACATCCTGAAGAGCAAAGATGAACGTGAACGCATTGGTAAGAGTGAGTTCATAGGCTGAAAGCAAAATGAATAGAACAACACTTAAAAAAAAAAACTTTTCTTATACACTTCACTTCTCCTTGTCTTCTTCTCCTCATCTTTCCTTTGGCACATTTTCTGTTCTCCACAGGTAGAGCACACATTCGTCGGGCCATCCTGGGTCACGAGGAGGCTCTGAGAATCTATGGTTTGTGCCACCACTTGAACAAACTGGATGTCTTGCAGGACATTTTAAAAGCCGGTCACCAGCGCTCACTCAACAAGTGCACTGAAAATGAAAGTGAGGAAGAATTCACTGACTACATGGAGGCCCCTGACATCATCCGTGAGTCTGAAATGTTAAGAAAGACAACACCACAATCAATGAAAGTAGTCTATTCAAGTAAACATGAAAAGCAAAGTCAGGATTAAAACAATTTTCAAAGTTTATTTGAGTCTGTATTTAGTGTCACTGAGGTGATGGCTATTCTTTCTGTGGTTGACATAGAAACTAACCAGTCACCACAGTGTCACCACAACAAACACTTCACAAATGTCACTAATGTCAAGAAGGACCACTGTGTTGATTTGTCTCTCAGGAGACGCTTTATACAAGGGCTGCTGTGTTAGTGTACCACACCTGCTGCAGTCAGATGTGATAAGTGGCATTTCTCTCTAGGTACAGGTGATGTAATGTTTACACTGCTAACTGCCCGTCCGCCTCTCTGCAGGGCGACAGTTGAAATGTGGTGGTGACAGTAAATAGTGAAGAATGACGGCATTGTGTTTTTCCACTTTGTATCCACAGCTAAGACAGAGCACAAAGCAGAGATGGAGGTTCCTGCAGCCACAAAGGTGAAAGTCACAGACTTCTTCCAGAGGCTGGTATGTGGGTTACTAATATTTTTCCACTCACATTGCAATTTCTTTTGTACATGATGGTTGGTTCATTCATGAAATGACATAAAATGGCTCTGGATTTGTGTTTGAGACATTGGAACTGTACTTGTGTTTTTTTAACACCCAGAGTGTATTTTCTGTTATTTCTGAATACAACCAACTAGGGTTGAGTCTCCTGGAAGCTTTGGCATATTTGAGCAGCAGCCAATCCACAGTCCTATATTGTTTCCAAAGCGTCCTGGACTTTCATCCAAAGCAACAAATGCAAAACTAACATTAACCACAGACAGGGTGCTCTGATCCAGATTATCATGTTGGTGGCTGGGAGGGGTCATTGGCATCCTCTGGCACTGCAACTGGAATATTCTCCTTTTAAAGAGACATTCAGTTGCTGGACCTGCATTTGTTTCCCCGCACGACAGGTGCAAGGGGATGTTGGTGAATGAGTCCATCTCCTGTTCCTGTTGTAAAATCCCATCTAAGTCTTCATTAACAACCTCAGCAGCAATACTCAAACCCCTTTTGGTCCCTCAGAGAAATGAGAGCCTGTTTAATCCAGCACAACCTCTCCATACATTCACTCTGGTGATAATGAAACAAGCAGGCGTGACATCTTGGTGTTACATTGGATTTATTGTCAAGGATTTGTGGGGGAGAGATTTTCCCATCAGATAAGGAGTGAAGTGTAGTACTTGGAGGCGGCAGTTGGCTTAAGCAGGGTAAAAAGTAGGACATGTTTGTGATCAGTGATGTCTAATGTTGAAATTATTCATTGGTTAGTCAAGCTGATTAACAACAACAAAAAAAAAACTTTCAAAAAAAAGTTTCATTTTCATTCATAAGTCATTTAAGTCGTTTTACATAATACTGAAGATGGAGGTTACACCTTAAATACGCTTGCTTTCAAACAATGGTTAATTTAAAAGTTTACTGTGTTTGTGTCTGTTTGACAGGAAAAATAAGTCATTTAACACACATCTCTATAGCTTTACTGATTCAGAGTTAGTTAACGTTTTATACTAAAAGACTGATTTAATAATTTAAATGAATTCTTTAGTAAACTTATCTCCAGCCTTAGTTGTGTCATACAGCTATAACTGTGCAACAGACAACATATAGATGGGTGACAAATTAAAGGAAAAACCAACATAATGTGTCTCAGTAAGGTCTTGGGCCACCATGTGTCACCAGAACAGCTTCAGTTCTTCTTGGCAGTGATTCTTCAAGTCTCTAGACTCTACTGGAGGGATGAACACTATTCTTCAAAATGATATTCTCTCATTTGGTGTTTTGATGATGGTGGGGGATAGTGCTGTCTGACATGTTGCTCCAAAATCTCCCATAGGTGTTCAAGTTGAGTTGAGATGTGGTGACTGTGGAAGGCCATAGCATATGATTCACATAATTTTCATTCTTATCAAACCATTCACTGACCCCTCTTGCCCCATTTTTTTATGTATCCATACTCATCTATTCATTTTTTCCCCTTTTTATTTGTCACCCATCTGTCTATCTGCTGCCTAACATTAATGTAGACATGTTCACTATTTTGGGAAATAGTGAACACACGACTCTCTCTGTTTAAAAAGCACAGTAAGGAATGTGACTGGCCTGGCGAGAGTGCACATCTGGAAGAAAAAAACATACTAATTTTAGAGTCCTGGAAACCCAGAGGGGCAGGTGTTAGAGAGGCTGTATATATGCTCCGGGCCACATGACTTACCCCTAATGTACACCAAGTATGTGTGCTGATGTACTAACGCATCACAGATGTGACCTCAGCCCATGTTTAAGTAGCCTATAAAGGTAGGGGGATTATTATGCTGGATTTTCAGTTTTTCCCTAGGTTTTCACCAAAGTCTTTGAACTCTAAAACCCTCAGAGGACAAGAGGATATTATCGTCTAGAGTCAAGAAAACCTGCAGCCATATTAACCCCATCATCCCCACAATGTGTCCCCACAGGGCCCTCTGTCGTTCTTCTCAGCCAAGCAGCGGTGGACAGCCCCACGGACAATACGACTTCGTCCGGAGGACAGAGACCTGGGCTTCACCCTGAAAGGAGAAACACCAGTCCAGGTGGTTTCCTTAGACCCCCTCTGCCAAGCCGCTGTGAGTTAATGTATATTCCCTACCATCAGCTGAACATGATTGATCTCCTGTTTTGCAGCCTGCCTTTGGTCTCAGTGAATGTCAGTATGATATATAAATCAGCTTTAATCAGCTTTTATCAGCAGACTTACAACCACCATTATAACCATCACAGTGAACATCATTTATTTTTATCACAGTTTGGTAACACATTTTGAGGTTAATATAATAAAAAATGCAAATGACTCCAAAATAAAACATATTTTTGCATTGCAGTGGTAAACTATTGAGGTCAAAGTTGTTAATTGATATATCGCTTGGGGAAAGCTTTTCATCATCTGCAGGCTGTAAAAAATGAACTATGTAATTTTGCCATGCTCAGTACTTTCTGCTGTCAAATAAACAAAAGCCAAATGCACAACTTGCTCAAAATGAACTCTGCAACAGGATTGACTAGCAGGGAGTGGCTTTGTCCACAGTGGGAGAACTAACAGCCTGGCATGCTTGCATACTGGATATCAAATAAGTTCAAGTTAAAGCGATTCCCAGAAACCTAAACAGGACTCTGGATCAAAGAATGTTTGGAGGCGCTCCCTCCCCCTCCACAGCCACTCTGGCTACTAATTTAATTGAGAAGCAGAGTGTATTTACTCTCTGCAATCTTTTTCAGTCTGACAGCTCATTAGGAGGTGCTGACAAAGAGCAGACTCTTATTGGGCCCTGCAGGCTATGCAGAGAACCAGATTAGTAGCATTACACAAGTCTAACTAGGCCAAACTCTTTATAACTTTTAATACTGCATTCAACAGGATTTATTTAGGAGCTGACTGATTCTCCTGAGTTGTTGAGCTGCCTCTGGTGAACACAGATCAACTTATCAGACAGAAATAGCTGAGCTCATGTAGATAAGACAGATTTCCCAAAGCTATGAAATAATGTGCTCTGGTACACACACACACACACACACACACTTTACAGATACACACACACTTGCAAGGGTTTTGCCTGCTGTAAAAAAGAAAAAGCTTTGTTTGGGACCAAACCTCAGTGTTTTCTCTGCTGATCCTGGCTGCCTCCAGGGTGTTGAAGGAAAGTAGGTGAACCTGACTTGGTTGCCATTTAAACAAACCTTCAGCTGTAAATATTTACTCTGCTGCAGTATCAGGACATTTCACTGGCCCTCTTCTTTAACTGTTCCTTTTCATGTCCTTTCCAGGCTGACGGTCTGAAAGAAGGTGATTACATCGTTGCCGTGGGCGACACAGACTGCAAGTGGATGGGTGTGAGCGACGTGGTGCGGCTGCTGAAGGATGTGAACGAGGAGGGGATTGACATCCAGGTGGTCAGCATGATGGATAGCAACCCTCCAATGGTATGCCCTCTTTCCTTCCTATTGGCTGAGAGAAAAGTCATCTATCTAGTTTCCTTCACTAGTGACAGCAAAATTGGTCTTGTATCAGTTGAGTAAAAAGGACAGTTTTTCCCATGACACGCTGCTCTCTGGATATGACCTACATGTAGTGTTTTAAACAGCAGTGTGACTTTTAAAAACAAGCTGACCAAAGAGTTACCTGGTAAACTTATAGCAGAAGAGTTTTTCATGTTTGGATGGTGCGTGAAATGTTTCATGAGCCAGAGGCCTAAATACATGGAAGAATGCTAAAATCATTTTGTTTTGGCTCATCATCTGTTTTTATATATATATATATATATATATATATATATATATATATATATATATATCTTACTCCCCCCCTTCTTGCGGCCAGAGCAACTGTTTGATTAGATAAAGAACGACTGCCTGTTTTCCACTAAATTCGACTCTTTTATGCAGCCAACCAAGAGCGCTACCTTCTGCGGAAACCTGCCTAAGACCTACTCCATGATTTGTCTGGCCTACGATGACAACGACAAGAACCCCAAGTCCCGCAAAGTTACCAAGAAGTCATCCTTCATGAGCTGGGGTCTGAAGAACAAGCTGAAGAGCGCCAGCACCCTCAGCCTTCCGACAGCCGACAACTCTGGAGCTCTTCCCTGGAACAAACCCTGTCCCACCTTCCCCAGCTCCAGCTCCTACAATGACAGCGCCCTGTACTGAGCCAGCTGCAGACCATATACTGCCTGGAAGCACTGTGCAGTGTGCATATTAAGCCCAGTATGGCTGTGTACTGTACTGTGCTGTACTCATACTGGACCTGCTATGGTACAGTACCAGTGCCCTTTGGTGTCTCCACTGGAATACTGAACAGTAGTATATGTAGCTTGTATGTCACCAGTGTAATGTTGACATTTTTGCCAGCTACCTTGGAAAGTGGCTGTGCTAAATACTGTATATCGGTGCCTTTTGTTGGTACATTGGCGCCTTCCCAGCACAGTTCAGTATCTAAAGCAAACTGGACTACACATCAAATATAATGGGAAATCATTCTGTACCATGCCAGTATGCGTACAGCACAGTACAACTGCACTGTGGGAAAAACATACCAGTTATCATTCCAGTCTATATATATATATATATATACACACACAGCACTGAGACAGGCCTCTAAGTTAAACTGTCATCTCAGTATGTTTTCTTGAAGAAACGCTCCAGACGAATTCGAAGGACGAAAACAAAGTTGTACAAACACACCCAGTGTTGGTTACTATTTGGAAGCAAGGGGGTAATTTTATTGTGGCTCAAGAGGTCCCTTGTTAGTTCCATTGTGTACTGATGTAGCTGTGCACTGTGCAGTTTTCTGTGTATCCACAATGCACGTTTCATTCATGTCTATGTGAAACATTCTGTCACTGCCACAATCTGTTGCAACCTGTGGATATTGATCAGTTTTGGGCTTTGAAATATACATAGATTTTCTCAATAGATATGTAGATGTTATGAACCTTGTTGCAGTATGTTAAACAGTGATTGAGGGAAAGCAAACTGTGCTGTGCAGCCATTTTAAGTCTGGGGAGAGATGATGAATGCAATGTTTTATA
Organism: Scortum barcoo; assembly: GCA_023238725.1. Classification (NCBI taxonomy): domain Eukaryota; kingdom Metazoa; phylum Chordata; class Actinopteri; order Centrarchiformes; family Terapontidae; genus Scortum; species Scortum barcoo. The sequence goes on from CM041531.1 coordinate 16,330,901, forward strand.
AGCTGCTAAAAAAAATCCTATGTATACCTTGGTTGTCAGTTGTATCGTCACTTTTGTATTTGTGAGACAGCCTTCGAGGATTATTGCTTCTGCTGAGTGTCATGCCTGGGACACATTGTAAATGGAAATATTGGTATTTTAGGTTTACTTAATGTACCAGTTATGCCACAGACCAAAATGCCTCCATGTCCCTGATATGCCAGGATGTTCCATTTACCATCCTGACTCATCGTACCCTGTTCTGGCCCTCTTTCATCAGCGCTGCTGCTGTCTGGCAGGTTGTCCATTTGTAAAAAGAGCATGAGATGTGTGTCACTCTGTTAATGTGAATCTTAATGTAGTCAAATGTTATTTCATCTCCAGAAGGGAAAAATCCACCTGTCTTAATCCAAGTCACATCCCACATTTTACTGACACTTTGCAGTGTTGGACTATCTCCTTATCTACAAAGTAGATTCCTTTACACATTTGATAATCAAATTATTTATATAATAAAAAATACACACAAAAAAATATATATATACCTGTAAAGTTGTAGGTTTCAGAACTAGTTTGTGAAGTAGTGGTAGTGTGTGGTTAAGTTGTGAATTTTTGCACGTTGGATGTCTCGGTTGGTTTCTTGGAAGAATGTATTTTTACTAGCCTTGCTTAATCCTTTGGTGAACTTACCTATATACTGGTACATTTTGTCTATGTAAAGATGTTTTAAAATGTAAATGTTTTTAATCAGTAACACTGAGAAGATGTAACACGCTTTACTGTCTCTGTTTACCTAACATGGCGTCTTAAGTGCCATTTATGCTAAATCATGAAGGAAAATGTCACAAAAAGTGTATAACAAGAATGTGCAGTGATTGATTGATATTAATAAGTGCTAACTAAGTGTGCTAACAGAGGCGTGTATACCCACACAGATCATGTTGAAGACTTAACAGATATCCATGCATTTCACAGTGCATAGTGATACTAAATGCCTTGGTGTATATGCAGAGGGTTATGGTACCTATTCTTCTAAAGGTTTCAGGTTGCCTTTGCTTCTTTCTCTGTACTTTGTGCTGCATAGAAACTGTGGTGTGAATGATTTATTTGTAAGTCTTTGTGTCACATGTATCAACTAAAATCTCAATAAAAGAGGGGGACAAAACACATGTCATGGATTTTTATATATGTATTTGTGTTTCTGTTTATCCCAGTGGTTGAAAGTGCTAAGCAGGTTGGGAATGACTGGAACGAAGTTTGACCACAGCCCTCGACGAGTAGACGCACACTAAATCAACACTCATGGGTTTTCATCTGTTTTGAGTCTGGCCTCTGGGATCACATGACATCCTAATCCACCATCACGGATACAGCAGAGAAACACCATGTGGTTAAAGTGTTATCCATCCAGCCTTTCTTTATCCTTACCATTCATAGTTGGTGTGCAATGTCTGGGTTCCTCTCTGTGTGTATTTTTATAGTATGTGTGGTAATTCCCTAAATGCCCTGCTACTGTTGAGTCTCAAATTTAAACTTAAACTTAAAATAAATACATAAATAAAAGTTTCTTCTCTATTTAGACTTATTATAACAGAAGCGGATGTTGTGGGATGCAGATCTGTCGACCTTTGGTTACGGGATGCAAAGAGCAGAAAACAGATAGAAAACATCAGCTCGGCAAGATAAAAATAAATATAAACTTCTATGTACAAGTGTAAATAAATCTAAAAATGTATATAAATACAGAAAATATGTATACATATAGAGAAAAAAATGACAACATCAGTAGCATGTGGACAGAAAGACAACAGTGCAAAGGATGCTGAAATATGATATGAAACAGGAAAGTAGGTGGTAGGTAGGTGGATATGACAGTATACACACTTTATACTTTACACTTTATATTTTAATTTAATGCTATATGAGGTTACTAAAATGTTTTTTAGGGGACACATTAAACTCAGCATGTATTACCTGCTCTATATTGAATCCATGTTGTTTTTCCTTCATCAGCCTCACTGACAGAGGGGACAGTTCAACGGAGCGACACCGCTCCCTGTCGGCCTTCCCGCAGGTCGGTAAGGACGTCGTTGCTAAGGTGGAGCATACCTGTCGCTGATAGGCTGCTTTCTTCGCCGTCGCCCAATCAGCGCCGCTTTTGTACTGAGGTGCCTTCTCGCGGCGAAGCGTCTGGATACGAGGAATCCGACGCTAGCAGCCTGACTGTTGAATGCAGTTAGCTTGTTGAGTTAGTCTCTGTCGGTGTGTGCTGAAAGTGGACAGATAATTTAAAGCATGTGGGACAGACAAGCAGCCTGTTGTGACGCTGTTTGACGGAGATAATGCTCTTTAATGGAGTCAAGCTGAAAAAAAAGAACATTATCGAGTGAATCAAGGGGCTAAAACACATCGTCCACTATGTTGAAATTCAGCTTCAGGAGGGAGAGAGAAAAGGACTTTGTAAGTTTTCTGTCTCTTATAAAATACATCCATCTTATCGTATTTCTGGCAAGCGAAACATCCAAATGCTTATCGCTCATTTATCTAACATGAACCTAGTTTCCATTAAAACAACACTAGTTAGATCAGTTTGGTGAGTTAACGCCAGGAAAAAAAGTTAGCTACCGTTTGGCAACTAAAATGTTTCCTTTTAAATGTGCTATAAAACTGAGAGATTTATTGTTTACTACCTCTCTGCTGATATTTAGACAGAGAGCTGAGGTATATCTGATGGCGGTAAATGTACAATAACGTAATAAATAATGGTGTTTCCAGTAAGGGTTAGGGTTAGTGCTCATGTTGTGTTTCTGTAGTCCATCCTTTCTACCCTTCCTCTTCAACCTGCATATCTGCTTTGTTCCTCCTCAGTGTGGGTGTTAAACAGTCATTTCATGCACAAATTTAACTTAACCCTTCCACAGGACCAGCACTATGTGTGTGTATTTATGTGTTTTATGTCTATGTGATACCAATACTCTCCCTAACCCTTCCTCTGTGTCTGTGTTGTGTAGAAACATATAGCTCACGGTTTGATCCCTGCTGCCTCCATCGCTCCCAAACCTGCTGTGCCTCGTACCCCACCCCCACGCAGTCCAAACCCCTCTCCTGAGAGACCCAGGTACAATCTCCATCACCCTCTGCATCCAACGTCCTGTCATCTCGCTGTATATCCTTTGATATTGCTTTCTATTCCACATCATCTTTTGCGGTTGTGAACTGCCGAATGAATTCAGAGAAAACACAACTTCATCTTTCCCTCTTTATCCCCCACAGTACTGTGTGCACTTTGAAGGGTAACCTTTTAGGTAACTGAGGAACAATATCCTCTAGATATCACAGTATTATCCTGTTGCTAGATTGGAACACATTGAACAGACCCATTTGCTCATGCCTCTGTTAAACCTCAGACAATTACTTATCATATGATCATAGAAAAGTTTAATTCTGGTCTCATCCTGAAAGAGCTTTCAAAGTCATTGGTACTGCTATGCAGGTGGCTGTAACCTTTATTAACATATTCATATTCATACATTTTTCTCTCTTCTGCACAAACCTAATAATAGAGGTGATTTATTTCTTAGTTTTGTTTGCTCAACATACTGTACCTGGTCTAAAGGGTTATTTCAGTGCTTTAAAAAACATTCACTAAACTTCCACTGTAAGGATAACCATACTATTCTACATGGTGGATGTAAAACAGTGCTATTAAACCCATAAATATCAGCATCAGAAATAAGAAACTTTCACTTGAAAATCTAATGTCTTCTCATCTACAGATCAGCCTTAGCGGCGGCCATCTTGTCTTCTTCACTCACTGGACAGACGTGGGCCATCCCCCCTGCCCGGCCAAGGTCTCTCTCTGAGAGTTACCAGTCAGACTCCTTCATATCTGAACCAAACATCAGCACAGCACTCTACACCAGGTAAACTACCTCTGGCAAATACACCAGTATTATCACATGCTTTGTGACAAATGATTCTAACTTCAAGTGATGACTCCAAGTTTAAACCTGAGGCTATAATTTTCAAGGTGTCACAGTAGAAAATGGGCCGTAATGGCACAATGATTGGTCCTACGTATAGAAATATGAAGAAGAAATATGAGTGTTGTTTGAGCTTTCTCAAATAGAAATTTAAGGATCACTATCAGGATTTAGCAGGCCAAAAGGGGGGTCAAATTTTGGGTGTGAACTTGAGAAATACTTTTTTTTAATGCATGTATATTCAAAATAAAGGCCTGGATTTGCTTTTGGTTTCTATAATCTGTTCTGATGAATGTGTGCCCCGGTGCTGCAGGACGTTTTCGCACTATTCCTTATTTGACAACTCACAGTAGGAGAAGCACAGGTGTAATTAATATAGTTAATCTTTGTATTGTCCATGCTGGCACATAGTCACACTGATATGTCCTCCTGAGACAATTGAGTAGAACAGACCCCTCTTTAATGTTATTAATAAGATCTGTGTTTCTTCTCCTAAAACAAGTCAAAATGTCTGAAAAGGCCTATGGCAGAAATTTAGTTGGTCATGTGACTTTTTGCCTCTGAGAAAACATTAATAAATACACTACGGACAACATTCCTCCATTGTTACATTGAGATCTTACTTTCTTACCTTACCTTTCTTATCTCCTCAGAGACAGATGGTCAGAAGATTTGGCTAGCCGGCCACGCCTGTCGTCCCCTGAGCACACAGAGGAGGAGTTAGAGGACAAGGAAGAGGAGGTGGAGAATGAAGAGGACAGAGAGGAACATGTTTACCAGACTCTGGACAGACAGGAGAATTGTTCAGTTACAGAACCTGTCTATGCTGTGTCACTAAAACCTAAGGTGAGATCCTGCAGGAAGACCTCACTGATATGTGCACACAAATTTCTCACTAGAGTATTGGTATTTCTAACCCAAATTAAAGACATTTAGTCATTTGAAAGCAAATGCAAAACATTCCTCCCACCATAAATAACTTAAGCTTAGTGAACTAGTTAACATTGTTGCATCATGGCCAGCAGAGGACTGGAGCCAACTGACCATTTTTATGACAGATATTTGTTATAGCAGGAAAAGCACAGGGTAACTCATTACCTCAATAGTGATATGCATAACATTTAGGTAAGCCTGTTCCAGAGCCCAGTGTGTACACTGAGATGGGCAACTGAGACACTGATAAAGTTATCAGTTACCGGTACTTCTTTTGATTCAGAATATCCACTTTGAGAAAGAAATAGGTTTTGAATGTGTGTGTTAAGGGAGGATGACTCTTTTCTCTAAAGCGTTTTTTTAAACTTGGTTCAGTTTGTGATGTCTCTCAAGACAAGTGTTGGTATTGTGACACTAGTCCTGTCCACTGGGGGGAACAGTTGTACACAGAATATTGATCTAGTTTCCATGGAATTTTGAACTGTAGAGAAATTATTTATTAATGTAATGTGATGTGTGAATGTGATCTGCTAAAACTGTCACAGGCTGTGATTTAACTCATTTTTAAGGTTTTAGTTCTCAGTGTTGAGATATACTCTCAGTGTTTCAGAACCAGAATCCTCTGAATTAAGGCAGCGTTTCCTGTGCCATTACAGGTTTTCTGCATTTGGCATGTGTTTTATTTATTTGCTGAGATGTCCCTTCTTGCCACATAACATCATTTTGCAGTGACTGCCTCTGATGCTCCAGCAGTTCAGGTGGTAACAAATTGGCCTCATTCTAAACCATTCATAGTAGTCACTGACTGAGATATATAGAGCAATATCCCAAGTGTCTGCTCTCACAGACCCCTGGGATCTTGTTCTATTTATTGTCTTGTCCTGTATCCTGCTACATTGGGTTGCTAACCTATAATTGTCCCAATGGGCTCTATTTACCCCCGTCAGTTATCTTTCTAGCCTATCACAAAGTCTCACTGCCTGCTGCTTTATTCAAAGTCACCAGGTAAAGTCAGCTGAAAACATTTTAGCAACACACAGGAATTGATGTTACTATTCCTTGTGCCATAATCTAAGGTGAGCCTCTTGTATAGTAGCCTATGTATTTGAACAGAATGATGTACCTCCCTACAAATGTGATCCATAAGAGACCTCAGGCTGTACCTCCATAAATCTCCAGGGCCATAAACAGACAGCCACATTCATCAGCTGGCCACTTTATCATTCAGGGTGAGGATGTGAGTTAGTGTGAGGAATTCACTGTACAAAGCTTGTAGACACAGTACATAGCTTTTTAGACACACCTAGTTAAAAACCAACAGCTGTTATCTTGTCAACTCTTCTCTAAAACAGTCTAAACAAAAACTGAACATTTGGATGTTCATGAAGGAAAACTGCATTCATTTTAGCGAGGTGTGCCTATACACACACACACACACACATATATATATATATATATATAGATAGATAGAGAGAGAGAGAGAGAGAGATAGAGAGAGAGAGAGAGAGAGAGAGAGCAACTAGAGAGAGAGAGAGAGCAGCACTGACATTCTTCAGTCTTCCACATTGATGTATTTCATCCTTTCTTTGCTTCTTTCTTGCTCTTTCTGCTGTTTCACCTGCGACTCTTGCCAACACTGAACTCACCTCTGTGACTCATTCACGTTGCTTTAATGTGTCTCCGATGATCTGCAACAGTAAAAGCACCGACAAGATCTTATTGTCGTCATTTTGACAATGGCCATAAACGCAGTGGTCTCTGAAATAGCCTTACACAAAAAAGATCTAGACAGCAGAGCTTTGGAAATCTGAAAAGACTTACCCATTATCTGTCTGGCTGACTGTCTGTTTGTTTTGCCTGTCTTCTAGAAAAGTACGCCCCAGCTGACGCAGATGTCTGGCAGAAGAGTGCCATCTCCAGGTAACTGACTTGACACTAATGGGCGATGGGTGGACATTGGTATTGGCAGATAGCGCACAAGTGTTTGAACACAGAAGTAACTGACTCATTACCTATAGCAGTAGCAAAATAACCTCACTTATAAGTATGACAAACCTGTTAGTATGTAGACTGGTTGGTGTAGTTTTAATGCTTTTTATGATTAAACATTGACAGAAACTGACATAAACAACTCTAATGAGGTAGCAATTACACAGTGAAGATCTCTCAGACAAAATACAGCAGAACAAATGTAACTATATTGGTGCATTTTCAAATGAGAGGGTGATTTGAAATTCAGAAAGAAAAGCTATGAAGCTCTTACTGGTAAAATAGAAAGAGTAGTGCAAATCTCAGATGCACCACGTTTGACTCCACAGCCTTTAGCGTAGGAAGAAGCTTTTATTATAGACATTATTTATTATAGTTGTTATTACCAGAGCAGGCCTTAGGCTTTTGGTGATGTTAAATTAAAACATTTTATGTGTCCCTAAAATGCTCCTACCTTAATCACTTAATTATATACGCTGCATACGTGTCGGCCCTGTTGTAAAGTAATGCATTCAACGGGGAAGTCACTTTTACAGAACAAAACACAGTTTATGGTAAAACTGGGTTATATGATAAAGTACACAGAACCCAGTACTACTTATCGTATTCACTGAATGATGGTATGATTTTTCTCATCTCTCAGATTTCAATGAGGAAACCAGTGTCCAGTCTCCTGAAGCCAGCAACGATTCTTTCAAGAAGAAAGCGTCTTTCAGGAAGAGCCCTGGAGGTCAGAAAGAACATGTGCCACGTAGGTGCTCCAAAAGTAGCCTGCTGTGTGTCTGCTTGACTCTCTCTGTGTATTGAACTTAAAAGAGGCAGTCCACATTGCTTCTCCCTTCCTCGTCCTGTAATTCTCCCTACACAGAAAGAGGAGGTCAGCCAGCTTTTGAATTGCAGTATGTCAGTGAAAAACAAGGCTTTCTTTAGATCAAGCAAAATAAATATAATGCATACTAAACAATCAACCATTATGTACTATATGATTAGTTTCTACTTCCCGCTGTGGACTGGTTACACTGCTCTCTGCGGCATGCAGCTATTGACTGGTCGAGTTGCCCTCTCTGGTGGGAATTATAGTCTGTAACTGCAGTACTTTACCCTTTGTCATGTTTTCATTACAGCCATCTTTTAAGCTAATTAAGGTTTACATAAACAACCTGTAGTGTGAGCAAAGGTATATTCAGTTGTATTTTGTTAAATGTGATTGCTGGGGTGCTCTGCATGTCACTTCGTTTTCGTTTCTATGAGCTCTCATGCTACAAGATTTCATATCTCAACTGAATGTCTTGATAGAAATAAAGAATAATTTAGACCTACTCCACATTTTAACAGCAGACTGAACATACTGTTGAACTTTCAACTTCAGCTTTTTCCTGTCTTCCTTTCACTTTGTTCTTGTGATGATTTTGTTTCTGTTTGGGTTTCTGCATTTGTGTTTGTGTTTTCTGTTACTGTAACAAAAAACACCCAGCATCATACCACACTATGTTGTATTCTAATATATTTGTTAGCTTTATTCACTTGATATAGTCTAAGGGATTGCCCGATTATTGATTGTCAAATTATCTTTCTAATGTAAAAGGTTAAAAAAAAACTGAAATACTTGCTTAAGTAAGTGTAATGAGACTATTTTTTTTGGGAATACAGCACATTTGCTCCTTTATATTCTATTTAGAGTATGTCCATGTACTGCTATTAAAAGTATTTACCCTTCCTGTTTCAGCCACGCCACATATCCTAACCACTGATCACCCCAGCCAACCCAGCCAAGCCAAAAACCTGAAACACCCTGTCCAGTTGACCCTGGAGCCCAGCCAGGCATACAGTGAGGTGCGGAGGAAGGTTCAGAGGGAGTTAGTGCCAGAAAACAATACAAGGACAGTGGATAAACAGAGGCTAATGGAGGAGAGACTGCAACAGCTGGAACAGGAGGTCAGCCAAACTGCTGCAAACCTGAGGCCATCAGCAGGTAAAGTGGAGGAGACACTAGAGATATTCAGAGGTACTGAATGAAGAGATTGGGGGGGGGGGGGTTGAAAAGAGAATCAATAAAGTGAAGGAGCAACAGGGGAACAGGGATGAAGGAAATGAGAAAGAGAGAGAGAGGGAATGAAGAAATTAGTCATACCCAATAGATGTGTGTGCAGGGGTGAAAGGAGGGAGCTGGATATGGTGTTGTGACTCTCAAGCTCCACAGCTTCCCCTCACCACAATGAGAATATGATGGTGCGGGTGTAATGAAAAAGAAACATAAAACGGAAAAATCCAAAATAGTTTAAAGGAAGATGGAAAATTGGCAGTGTAAATGGGAGGCAGGTTGGCCTGGTGGTTAGAGACTCTGACCTCCTGGTGGGCAGGAAGAAGCAGCATGGAAAAGTACTACTGCCATTCTTCGCTCGAGAAGCATTGGTTATGTCCTCTTAATTATACCCTAAGGGTGAAATTCTTTTTTCCTCCTTCAGGTTGAGGTTCAGGGTCAGCCAGCAGACCATAACACATGTTGAAGAAAGACCTCACTAGGCTAACCCTGCCATATGTATATATAGTCTTCTTCAGTCCTCTCTGCTCTTTCGTAGTGAAACTATGAGTATTACTATTATATAAACTCTGACACTTCTTGTTTGTGATTTACTGTGTTTTATTAGCTATGCTACTGAATTCTATTTAACTATAATGTTATATTGAATTATAACCTGGTGTGCTGTCCTCGCAGGCAGCCAGGCAGAGCTACAGAATTTGAGGCAACATGCTCAGGAGCTGGTGGATGAAAATGATGCCCTCAAATTGACAGTTCACCGTCTGAATGTGGAGCTGAGCCGCTACCAAACCCGCTTCAGACCATTGTCCAAACAGGAGGTATGACAACCTACAAGAACACACTTCTGCTCTCTCAATAGTCCCTCATCTCATATGTTGCTGTAGTTTTTTTGTTTGACTCCCTTCAGTATAGAATATTGTGAGCATTTCTTGCAGAAATTCATGAATCTCTGTTGAACTCGAACTGACAGTTAAAGTTGCAGTCAGTAGGATTCAGAAGAGAGAGGGTTTAGCTTGAAAATTTGACAGAATACAACTTCCAGGTCCCTCCCCGTCTCTTTCAGCTGTGTCCCAGCTTGTCTCCAAAGCCCCTCCCCATAGTGTCACTTGATCTGATTCTTTCTTTTTAGCCAACCTTTCTTCATTTCTTCATTTTCTTCTGTGTACTGGTCTGGGGGATTAACAGGGAGCTGCCTGCAGTGTGTGCAGGAGCAGTGACTCACGCTTTGTCAGATACTCTGTTCTGATTGGTTGTTTTTGATTCACGGGCAGGGTGGTATTCTTGTCAAATGGCCTTAGAGGCAGCAGATGGAGCAGGAGGTACCTGATTTATTTTACAGATTACCTGGCATCATGACTTTTAGAAAATATGACTATGAGTTATTCTATACAGTTCACAGACTTCAGTTTTAATGAATGAGACTTCCCGTAACCTCGTTGCAGCCCTTATGAAATACTCATGGGGCCATGCCTTGCTCAAGAGAATTTTGCTTGAGGGCTAATGTTGCATGTACCTCTAGAAAAACCTGTGTCAGGAGATTGCACCAGGAATGTTTCTCTTATCAATCGAGTACTGTTGTGCTCTGTTCACTAACAGGAGAAATTTCAGTCAGTTTTATTGTGTATTGTAATCCTTTTATTATCTTTCCCCATAGTCTAATTTAAACAGCTGTTATATGAAATCTATAAGCAGTACATCACTTTATTTTCACAGCTTTAACACTGAAAAAAAAATCTTTGTAGCCAAGCCTTTGAGATAGAAATCCGCCTTTGAACTGGAACCCTGCTGAACGAAAAAAGGTTTTCTTTTTGTCTGTCCTTCCATCTGATTTGTTGCACTAAAGGAGTTTTTCTTGTTGCTGTCTGTCCATTCTGGGTTGCTGTGTGTTTTACACTGCAGAAGAAAGCTGGCCTGCGGCTTTGATCATGGTTACCTCATGCTAAGTCTTCTCACCAAGACATCTCCTGTTCTTATCACTAGCAGTTCACTTCCTTTATAGCTGCCTGCTCTCATTACTGACAGTTGAAGTGTGGTTTGTGAAAGGTAGAGACAAAGAAGAGAAGATTAGGCAGTAGTTTTATATAGAATAATGCAGCAATAAGAGATTGGTTGGTTTAAAGAGGCAGTAGTTTCAATTATCAGTATGAAGTAAATGCACATTGAAATGACTGTAGAATAATGACACCATTAGCCTTTAGACTGGTCCTCTAAAAGCATTTGATAATTCTGTCTGCTACTGATCTTTTGGGAAAATGAAGGCTTAGTTAACGGCACAAGGGAAGCGCTTCAGCCTCTTTCAGTTGCTTATATGATAAATGTGGAATATTGAACAAGCAAATCATGCACTGCTTATATCTGTGTATGCTATGCTTTAGTTGCATTGAGCATACTTTCTTAGTAGTCTTGTCTTTTGATTTCTAGAGGGCTTGCTGCCTGTTAGCTACCGGCCTTACAGCTATAGAATAATGTTACTAGTCAGGCACATTCTGGAGACAGTTTTATTGCCTATATTTATTTAGGTTTGGACAAATTCACACCAATAATGCCAAAGTAACTATTACCAGTTCGTTTTTTTACATTGTACCCATTAATGTGCAGATAGTTGTCACTGGATTACTGATGCTGAAGAAAATCTAAAAATGTGATGACCTTCAGGCAAGTTCTGGTTCTACTATTTTTAAGTGGATTTATGGACGTTTATGCAATGGATATTCAATATAATGATGCTTTTAGAAAGTTAAAGCATGCTAAATTGAGAAATATTTATATTGCATCTATGTGTTTAGACTTGACTGAGTTATTGCTCCACTGATTTAAAATCAATGGACAGAAAATATGTTTACTGTCTCCCTTTCAAGTCTCTGTCTTGTTGAACATACCAACACAGTTTGCATCTTTTAACACATAGTATAACAGATAATAAAAGACTAAATGAAAAGATAAACTTGCTCTTCTTCTACTCCACTCCCGCTGTAGTGACTTGTTTATGTGAAGCAATACTCAGACAATTATTACTCAGTATAAAATGATGATAGTTTCACTTAACCTCTTCACAGAAAATGTTTTCTTTCTTCTCTCTTATTTCCAAATTGGAGTTGATAGTATGTCCTGTATTGTTGGTGGTTGCTAAAGTTTGAGGAAAACAGAGAGCATTCCAGTTGTCTTTGTCTTATGTTTTGTATGCATTTAATTGCTATTGCAAGCAGAGCTCTAACTAATGTGGTCTATTGCCATTTGAATTAGCCAAGACATAATTTATATCTGGTTTCTTCCATAAATCACATAACATTGATATTTACCTTTGATTACCTAATTTCTCTGCTGTTATTGAACTGTAATGTTCTTTGCTATTTAAAAGGTTGGACTAGCTTCCCTGTGAAATTCAGGACTTGGACCTGTACACAAAACAGCAAAATGTAAAACACCTTCCTCAGGGACCAATATTATTCTAGATCTGGTATAGGCATACTATACTACACTTTAATCTTGTGATCAACATATTTTTATACATATTTATTTTGTATGTATTTATTATGGCATTTAGCATTTAAACCTGACATATTAACTATGGTTATGATGGCATTGTGACTAACTTTATTTTCTTTCTTTCTCTCATTCAGACTCAAGAATCAAGAATCAGTGGCTTACCAAAAACAGGGTCTCCTCCTCCCTGGCTGGTCAGTATCCATATAACTATACGATATATTACTTTAATACAGCAAGACAGTAGTCTAACCTTAAAGATAGTTAATAATGTGTGAAAAAATGGCTGAATAGTTTAATGGGCAAGTCATTTTTACATAGCTGACTGATAATTTAACATGCCTATTAAGTTAAAATGGTTGGTCAGCAGATAAAATGTGCCTCCTCCACCTCATTAAATTGAGTTATCATGTGAAATTATACATGCTCAGTCTGCCGACATATATGTGGTCTGATCGTTTGGAAGCTCAGGCCCAGCTCACTAAAAATTTGCACAAGGGATAGAGTGTGCTTTATGTCTGTATTGTCCAAATCAGAAAACTAGGTTGTTCCAGAATACCAGGTTGGTGCCTTGAGACCTGCAAAATACATAAGGAAATTATAGCGCCTGAACCTGGTATGGTACATTTACCACCCACTGTGATCTGTGTGTCTAATGGGTTGAATTGTCCTGGGAAAGGGATGGTCTTGAACATAGGAACAGCACAGCACATAACATTATGAGCTACAGTAGAACTCTAATGATGTCATTTAGAGTCACAGTCAGACACTTGTCATGTCATTGAGAGCTGTAGTAAACTCTAATGATATTACTGAGAACTATGGTAGAACTGTAATAATGTCATGGAGAGCTGCAGTAGAACTACAGTGATGTTATTGAGAGATAAAGTAGAACACTTTTGATGTCATTGGGAGCTACAGTAGAACTCTAATGATATCACTGAGAGCTGTGTTAGAATTCTAACAATGCAATTAAGAGCTGTAGTAAACTCTGGTGATGCCATTGGGAACTACAGTGGAACTCTCGTGATCTCACTGAAAGCAGCAATAGAACTAATATGTCAATTGCGAGCTGTAGTAAACTTTAGTGATGTCATTGAGAGCTACAGTAGAATTCTAACAATGTCATTGAGAACTACAGTAGAACTCTAGTGATGTTATTGAGAGATACAGTAGAACACTTTTGATGTCATTGGGAGCTACAGTAGAAGTCTAACAATGTCATTGAGAACTACAGTAGAACTCTAGTGATGTTATTGAGATACAGTAGAACTCTAGTGATGTTATTGAGAGATACAGTAGAACTCTAGTGATGTTATTGAGAGATACAGTAGAACACTTTTGATGTCATTGGGAGCTACAGTAGAAGTCTAGCAATGTCACTGAGGGCTACAGTAGGACTCTAGTGATGTCAATCAGAGGGTAATAAACTAGTGATGTCATTGCAAGATATAGTAGAAATCTAATGATGTAATTGGAGCTGTAATATGTGTGAATAGATTTATGGGTTTTATGTTGTAGCTCATTTGGATCATTTATCTTTTTCCTGTTTTTGCAGCTGGACATGAAATATTTATCTCCTCTGCTGCTGGCCTATGAAGACAGGATGAGTGAAAAAGACGCACTTTTGCAAACCACTGAGGTAAATAGTATGTGAGTGATGGTTTGTGTGTGTATGAGTTTCTCCTTCTCATTTCCTCAGTCATCTCATCATTCTTGAGAACATTACATGGCCTGTGTTATCAGGGACATAAGCAATAAACCGCTAATGTGCTGCCTTGAACATAATGGGATCACAACGTGCAACACCTTTTGTAGTTGATTGGTGATTTTTGCATGGTGATGTAAAATAAACCAATTTAATATGTTTTGTATTCTTATAACTTTTCAATATCAACTTTTATATATTTTATAAATCTTTGTTTGTTTAACTTTGAGACTTTGTGTTTCTCACCTATGGAAGTAGGTGTGTAGGGACTGTAAGGCTTCCTTGGTTAGCTGGTGGGAATCTTGAAGAATCTGGTATCACTTATAGTGTGTTTATTCCATTTATGGACAAAGTATGTAATGCAGTCTGGATATGCTTTGTAACCTCCTCACACCTAATTGTATATGAACACACCATAAAAAGGTTTGGTCTGCTTAGTTTTAACACTGATTTTGGAGTCTGACCATTCATGTGAATAAATAGCCTGAACTGATAATCGACTAGTGGTCTGATTAATTTCATCTTCATCGGATCCAAATGAATCTTCCTTTCAGTGTTGTTTTATTAATTATTTATTTGTTAATGGATTTTAACACAGTGAGAGCCTGGGAGGTGAGGTCAACATGCAGGCATATAGACAAGAATAGCAATACGCAAAATATATATTCTTCTCTAATGGTAATGAATGACAAACTCTGTCGTGACTTGATAATAATTGGTGTTTTCAACTGCCAAGGGAAACGAAGAAAAGATGATCATATCAGATGGCGAACAGATTAGATTTCTTTCAAAAATGTGTCATTTTTTCCCACCGCCGTCTTGTGCTGATATCAAACAGATTGTCATCAAAAACAGCCTCAGTGACAGTCCACAAGAAAGTTCACATGCTGCACAGTTGCCAGTGATGAGGCTCTTATCAGCAGGCTTAAGTGGTTGGTGACAATCCAGTTCCACATTGATGGAAAGAGTAAGTCTTTGTTTTACCTGGCTTCACTACGCCTAACTACAGTGAGCCAGAATAACCGGTAGTTAATTGTGGGTTTTCCAGTCCAGCTACGCGCATTTTCATGTCTAAGAGGAGATGTTAATTACAAGTAACTTCATGAGTGGACACTTAATATGATATATGATGAAACTGATACCTGCAGAAAACTTGGTTATAGTGACATTTTCAGTGAAGTGAAATGTAAACACTATAGTCAACTACAACAGAATGAGGAGCTGTAGAAACACTAGAAATAATTTCCATATATAAATAAATGTTGTGTATTGTTATGTATTGTGTATGAGATGCACATATAAATTTAAAGGTACTGTAAGTTCTGCTTTCAAAGCAGAAAGAAGAGACAAGAAGACAACAGAGCTAACGTCTGATGAGATCTAATTATAGATTATATAATTATAGAAGCTTATTAACTGTGTGTGGATTGTTTTTCTAGTAAAATGTAACAGAGGATAGAATTTTTATTTTTGGGTACCAAAAAGTGGTGAAAGAATACCATGGTATTCTGAGTTGCAGTGATGAAATAAGAGCATAAGAGCACCAGCAGTCAGGAGTCCCTTCAGGGTTAAATTAAACGTCACAACAAAATGCAGCTTTAATCGTCATGTAACCTATTTTGTGCCAGAATGTAGCCTGGAACAGCAAAACAGACTCAGCTGATCTGTAAAAATATTGATTTCTCTTTATTACTTGTAATTTAATTATTAGGTCAGTACTTTTATCCTTGTTGGACTTGGAATCATGACTCCATTTTTTCCAGTGAGCTGATTGGTCAGTGGCAGTGCTGTTGACACATTTTCATCTGATCCTCTGACACTGACCTGCTGTGTGTTGACCAGGTTAGCCATGTAGCATAGGTTACCATGGTGATCTTTCCAGGTTAAAGATGAGCTAGCTTTGTAATACTGAAAACCTGGATTTAAGCCAAAAGACAGCTGGCTAACCAACTAATCTCACTTCATGGCACAGGACCTTGCAGATCTGCTGCACCCAGCTGTAGTTCCTGTCAAGGATTTTGTTTTTCTTGGGAGGGGGGGTCTTTAATCCTTGGCAGAGGTGGTAGAAGAGTAGAAGATTTCTTTTTTGTTTTTGTTTTGCTTTCTGCAATTTAAAATGTCTTATCTTGTGTCCTTGAAATAAGAAGCGTCTTTATCTGCTTGCCACAGGAGGAGGTGAATAGGTTGCGTGTTCATGTAGAGGAGGTGATCAAAGAAAATGAGAGACTCCATGATGAAATTCATAACATCGGAGGGGTCAGCCAGAAGGACTGGTAAGAAGAAATACTGTATAACCTGTGTATGTATTGGACCAGCAATGTCAGCATTTGCTTGGCTGTCACCTGATAAAATAAATATTAAATAGCTGCTTTATTCTCCTCTGCACAACAGCCTACATTACTCAAGGTCTGTTATTACATTTTCTTTTACATGAAATAATGAAATAAACGTGGTAAAAGCTTCACATTTTCTTATGTGCTGCTGTATCTTCCTCATCACTTCTCTTCATAATCACTGTAGCTTGTAATGTTGCTGACACCTACAGTTTTACTCTGTTTTAAGTTGCTCTGACAGGTCAGATAATTGTACTCACTTTTATGTGAAACAGCAGCAGTTTTTTTTTTAGATTGTCAGTTTAATATTCTGTACATGAATTGACTCAAGAACAATGTAAAGATTGAATAAGACATTCACCTCATGTGTGATTAATGATTCTTAATAAAAAAAAACAAATATTTACATTAAGTGCAAAAATTTAACGATTTGATTATTTTATTAGTTGTTTGTGCAATTCAGATGTCAGAAATTGATGAAAATTATGGATCACTGTTTCCCAAAGCCCAAGGTGATGTGCAAATGTCTGTGACTAAAGAAACCAGAAAATATACACAATTGAGAAAGAGAAATCACAGAATTTGGACATTCTTTTATAATTTGAATTTAAATAATTAGCTATTAATTCACACCTATTGACAACTAATTGATTAATTGACTAATGATTGTAGCTCTACACACATCATTCTGCACAGAGAAGCTGATATCCAAATATCCAAGCAAAGCAACAACAAGAAAAAACAAAAATTTTTATGTAGAGGGTTTTTTTAATGATTCTCAACAAGCCTTGGATGCTTTTCAGGTAATCTAGATAGAGGGTGATGTGGTATGAAGTTCTAGTATAATATGAACTGACCCTGACAGTCATTACTTTTACAGGCAGAAATGATAGCACAAGAACAAGCACAATTATTCATTTCTAGTGTTTGTGGCTTTTAAAGTAATTGAACTAAGTAAGTAAAGTGATTCCATTATCAAAAATATATTCCGTATTTAGTTACAACTAAAGTGAAGCAATATGTTGATATTATGTCTGATAAATGCTTAAGTCATGTATTATATGACCACAATTCATATAACATATTCAGATAACATAATTTCTCTCTGTCTCTTTCTCTCTGTTGTTCCTACAGTCATCAATTACAGCAACAAGCATTCCTGGTTTTGCAGGAGAACCAGGTTCTGATTGATCAGCTCGAGGCTCAGTATGTTAAGGCCAAGGCGAGCCACAGCAGACACTCCTCTGAAGGTACCATTCTGAAGCAGCCGGTCTCAGGCACACAGATGGCATGGAACTCTCCTGCTATTTTTATTAATGTGTAGTACATGCAGGGGCGCTAAGTGCAAACGGGCTGGTCGAAGGTGAAAATAGATGAAAGGTTCTGGTGATTGATAAATACACTCTCAGCCAGTCACATCACTGGCCTCATCACAGAGAAACAGCTGGGCCAGTGACAGTGATACATGGCAACAGTAAAGCTCAATAAGCGAAGAATCAGATATATCTTGCAGAGCAGCACAAATATGAAACCAAAGGTGGATTGTGTGGGTTGTTTGAAGAGTTAATTAGTACAAAGATGATACAAGTGAATAAAAAATAGTGACCTCACATTATTATGCCGTCTGGTGGTGCGGATCTCTTAACATATGTGTCTTGTTAGCTTCAAATGGCTGCAAAAACAGATGCTGTCAGAATCACTCATACTCATACATGCAGACGGATATACAAACGTTCTTGCTTTATCCACATTGAACATTATTTTTTATGGCAATCTGCCTGCTGATGTATTTCATTCAGTTAGATTCTTTTCATTTTAGGCAAATTCTTTTTGTGTTATTGCTGCAAATTTGCCCTATGTATTCAGTAAGCTCTTATTGACAAAGTCCTCAAAGTGGCAGCTGGGGGATGCAGTGACAGACATAGATGTGCTTCCGTGACATATCAGTATTCTCAGCACAACGCCTGCGTCAAACAATCAGAGCGCTGCCTGCACTGGCTGTGGCCCTAAGTGTGAAAATGAAATGAAAAGGGACTCTTGAAATCCAAACTAAATGAAACTTGAAACTTTTAGCATAATTCTCTTTCAGTGTGTCCCTGAATCGTTTTTTTCTGTTGCTTTCATATGGACTGCTTATTTCAAACATTTTACCTCTCTACTTTTCTTCCCTCTCCAGTTTCCAAGGTGTCTAAGCAACTGATGTTGTTAGAGGTGGAAAAGCAGCATTTGCAGGAGGAGCTGGAAAAGAGCAGGATGGAGGCAGGGAAAAATATGAGGGAGGTACAAGTTCTGCAGGCCCGCCTGAAGGACGCCGTCACCTGGGACGAACACTGCAACATTGCTGGGAATCTCAGACGGTATTGCTACAATCGGTTATTTTGTCAAGTATTTCTTTCTTTAAAGAATTGAAAATTGAACATTGATTAGTGACATGCAGTCTCACTTGCTGTATGTAAAAGGTTTACTGCACAGTTCTCATATTCCATCCAAAAATGCTAAATGCAAAGACTCCTAACAATCCTTTTTTCAAGAGGTTTGCCAACAGTTTAGTTTAAGTTCAGTTCATTATTAATTCATTTGACAAACAAGATAAGGACAAACAAGAGTAGCACATGAAATGTTGCATTTTTAATTTCAATAGTGAGGGGAACTCTGATGTGACGAATTGTGATGTTATAGAGCAGAATCATTGCTTTAGTTACATTTTATAGAGGTGGGGAAGAAAGCCAGAGGAATTTAACAGAAAAATCAAAATCAGTTGAATGAGGACACAAGTTAGCCCGATCATTAAAACTCAAAGTTGATACATTATATCCTGATGGGATGCACTGTTTGTTGTTCACCAAGTACCAGATGTTTTCTTATAATGTGCCGAACAATCTGTTCTTGGTTCACAGGCAATTGGAGCAACAGGAGAGTAAGAATAAGAGTGAGATGGACCAGTTACTTGTCAGATTGTCCAGCTTGCAAGAGGAAAATAGGAGTCTGGCTTTGGATAAAGCCAACCTGAGTGCTGATATAAAGAGAGTGGAGGCTGAACTGGAGCTCACCAAACAAGCCACCAGGTACTAAATATAATATTTGTTTTGTCTGATATTATCATACACATGAGGTCTATGACATTCTAGTTGGCCACAGTTAGATCAGCGTTAAAGAAGTGTTTGATACTGTTGGGTCCAGTACTTTATCCATAACAAACACCTCCTCAGACTATCATTATATTGTCTCTTGCTTCAACATGCTGTCAAAAGTTTTCAAAGTGTCCCTCATCAAACTAATGTGTGTGCGTAACCTAAACAGAGATGCCATCACCTAGAGTAAAATTAAACACATTTGGTTGTGCAGGGACTTTTAATTGTTGTGCACATGTGGTTAGTAATAACTCATTGAATTTAAATGGAAAAAACAGGAAATCCGCCTTAAATTAAATCTCTAACTACTGATTCGGATCAAGTTGGTTCTTCCCTGGTTGTAGGAAAGGTCAACGGCGTGGCAGTGGGCACCATAACTCCTCTTCAGTGCTTTATCCAATATTAAAAAATATGCTCACTTCAACCAAAGAAATATGATAAAAGTAATCATGAAAGTCCTGGTACGAGAGGCTGAGTGGTTTTTCAACATCATTACACATCATACCATGTTTTAGATCAGTTTGTTTTCCGACAGTGCAGTTTTTTTTTTGTTTTTGTTTTTTTACTGCTGTTCTAAACTCTCTTCTTGTCTCTGGAAGCTTCCTCTGCTCCCCGTAGACCTGAGCTGAGATTAATGTGGACTTTCTCATCTCGAAGTGTGAAGACTGTCAGAAGGTGTTTGATTAACCAACACTTCACCCAGCTTGCAGCAAGATGGCAGGGTCTTAAGATATCACCCCCTGAACTCTTTGTCTCTCTTGTATTACTTGTTTTCAATCTGCCCCGTTCCATTGATCATTTTCCTCCTACATACATTTACCTAAATTTCTTTATTTCTCCACATCATTTGCCCTCCTATTTTTTGCCACTCTCCTTTTCCTTTCTGTCCCACTGGCCTTCCTCCCTATCCCTTTTTCTCCCTCTCTCGCTTTTATTCTGTTTTACCTATTCTCTTCTTCTCTCTTGTCTCTCCATCATCTAGGAAGACTGAGAGGAGGATGAGTGTATTGAAACGACAGAAGGAAGAGTGTGTCTTGAAAGAGGAAAACACGCGGCATTACATGGGCGCTGTCATTTCTGTGGCAGAGCACATTTCTCAGGAGAGAGACCAACTGTTACAGATGGTACTACTGATAAGCATTCACACACCAACACACAGATAATTCACAGATAATTAGTAATTTTCTTATTTTCTCTGAGCTTTCCATTGAGCAATTTTTTTAAATTGAATGCAAACTGAGCAAGCAGGACAAAATGAAAGTAGTTTTGGGAACTGCAGTGTTTATTTGACCTTTAGGCTGTCGCTGGAAGTGCCAGCTTACGTGGTTGGCAAGAGATTATTGAGCTCAAATGCAGACACCAAAACTCGGCAGTTAGGTTTTAAAGGCAGTTCACTCTGCGATTTGTTAGGCTCGTAGCTGCTGTGAAGGCAGGTCGGATTAGAAAAACAAGCAGAGGGGAGCTGGCAGGCATCCAGAACATAAACTGTCAGGCAGGAATCAGTCAAATGCTACAGCAACGAGGCAGCACAGACAATATGGCAAATGCCTGATAAAGCTCCCCTCTACATTTACTGAGGAGTTATTGAGTAATAAAGGGCAGCTGTGGAGCATGTGGCAGATGACAGTTGGTCCACGGAGGCAGAACGCTCCGAGAGCAGATTTTCAAAACCTTTAGTTTCCATGTCATGAGTCGTTCATGTCATTTATCAAGCAGGTGCAGTTTCCCTTTCACCTGAGGCACACTCTTCATGTCAGCAGTGAGATTCAGATGCAAATAACAGAAGGAGATAGTGGGATTTATTAAGCATGCCACATAATTTACTAAGGTGGCTGCAACAGACCGGCAGGCGTTTTGGCATATCATAGCCAGAAAAAGCACAGGTATACTTTGTTTGGTGAGACTTGAGTAATTCCCACTCATCCATCCAGGATACGTGGGTAGAAGACAGATGTGTTGCTGGATAACATTCATTAGATAAACATCCCTGTTGCATTATTAAATGTCATTAACTATGGGTAGAATAAATGTTTTGCAATCAGCTGGTATGACATTTCTTGTGTGCCCCACCTACATTTCATAGAATGTGCCTCCTCAGTACACTCAGATCAGGAGTGCAAATAAAAACAAATAGTATCCATGTCTGTAAATCTGGCCCTGATCAGTGGAGGTGTGGAAAGCCTGGTGCCTTTTTTTGTTGAATCTTGTCCTACAATGCATAGGTAAAATGGATGAGCTGCTTACAGCTGCAAAAAAATTAAAAGAAGTGACAGTCAACAGAAAGTAAGGTATTTTTTTCTTTGCTCAAGGCAAAGGTGATAGTCAATTGGGATTATTTTTACCTAATTTGAGAGCCTAATTTGAGAATGATGGGAACGAAATACATAAAACTCTAACTATTTTAAGTTTTGTTACTTGAACATTTTAAGTGATTTGATCTATTTTAGTAAATACACAAGAATGAAATCACATAAAGCTGACTTTCATAGAAAATATATTTTTCTTGCTGTGACTGGAACATTGCATTGATTAACAGAAGACTTAAAATTTGACCTTTGACCCTTTTTTATGTGCGTGTGTATAAGATGTAGCATGTCAAACCAAAAAATACAGTTAATCTGAAACAGACCTTGCCAAAGCTGCAGCCCATCATGTGTAGAAGGTCAGATTGACACCATATTAGATTTATCTGATCTAAAGCTAACATGAACCAAATTGTCTGGATGAGGACAGAGTGACCACAGTGGCGTGTGCATGTCAGACCAATTATTTGTAATTGTAGTTTCTCTCAGTGTCTGGTTGTGACCTCTGGATAACAGTATTTATGTTAATATCCGAGACACTTAGCTGTTGCTCACCTTCCAGACACAATACAAAGGCTTGTTTAAATGTAGATTTAAGGTTGTAGTCTCTCTTAAATGAAATTTGCAGTGAATATCAACGTGCCTTGAACAATCCTGCTAATTAGGCAATCAGTGACTGGAACTGCTTCAAAAACCTACAGTTTATTGGATGAATTTGGCCAAGATCTGCAGGCTGAGGATCATAAATAAAAGTGTAGAGACTGCCCTGTAAATCAAATTAAACTCCAAAACATTTATTTGGGTGCAATTTAAAAGTTTTCCCCTCCTCATCACAAGCTTTTTGTAAACCCACTGGTGCAAATTTGTACTTTCTCTTTAAAGACAGGGAAGTAATCCTTGTTCTTAATGAGGTACATTTTGAACCTTTTGGCTTCAGTTGCAATGTGCAATCATTTAACTGTAAAATACCTTTATTATACTGCACAAGCTATTATTCTGCACACCTACAGTTCTAAACCTTTGATTATATTAAACTAAAAATAAGATGTTTTTGGCAGTGTGTGTGTGCCTCACATAGGATGACTGTAAAATGGCAAGTTTCAACAGTCTTTCATTCTTTTTCTTTATCCATCTCTTCCATAATCCCTCACTCCTTTCATCCAATTGTGTGTTCTAACCCTTCCACCCCCTGCGTTTCTCTCTTAGATCAGTAACCCCTTGTCTCCCCTCTCCAACTCCCCAGGCTTCGGTTCTTCAGAAGGAAAAGCAGGGATTCATCAGCAGGATTCTCAACAACACAGTTCGATTCGGAAAACTACAGGAAGAAGTCAAAGTAAGTTCCTTCCTTTATACTGTCGACTCCATTTCATCAAGAGAATTATATATCAGCATGTGGCTTAAGTTTAGGTTTGTCTTTTAATGGCCTGCGTAGAGAATTGGAGCATTAGTTCTGTATATTCATTTCCAAAGATGGTAAGAGTCTTTGTCAGTAACATACACACTGAAGCTACCCTGCTGCTTTGTCTTACTTGATCTTAAACGCTGATGCCTGGTGTGAGGCTGTTTTATTCTCCCGTTTTAGTTAATTTTCCCCAAGATAACCCTCTAGTCTACTTCCTATTGATCAGCCGATTCCACTGCACTTGATAAACAATCTACGATCAGCCCCCATGTCTCAGAAAGCACGTCTCAGAAAAATTGATGAACACTTTCAGTCTCTCAGACTTCTCAAGCTGTATCTGATTGGACTTCATTTTCCCAACTTTAATAAAGAATCAACACCACTCAAAGTCTGCATGTTAAATGTGAGAAAAACACCAGCATGAAGACAGTGATCAAACAACAGTGGTGCTGTGTGCACTGTTCTTTTTGACTTTGGTCCCTGTGACAGATTTGGTCATATCTATAGCAATCGACAGACTTTATAGGCAATCACACAGTGTTTGATTATGCGTACTGCATTTCTGCTACTTATTTATTTCTGTTGCTATGTGCTGTTTCTGCTGCTAACTGATACCACTGGTGCTAAACTGTAACTGCAAGTGGCTGCTGGTAAACACTAGTTTTTCCACCTAAAATGTTCACATTTTAAGATACATTTATGGACTATATGTAACACATAAAAAACTGAGATCTGTAGATATTGTACAAGAAAGAGTTAAATAGTCAAGCAGGTTTACAATTACTAATGAGTAGTAAGAAGCCCAATGTGCAGACAGTTAGCAGGTCACAAGGGTGATCAGCTGATGCAGCAGCCCGTTGTAGCAATTGAGCACATGTGTGATTATGACTTAGTTTCACATTAAACTCTCTAGTGTGTTCAGTCTCACTAATTATGGTACAACCTAACTAAGCTGTCAAGGACCAAAACATTGTAGGGGACTTTTATATTCAGTGCAGCATTCAGGTAACATGGGAGATCAACCAGCTGCAAGCTTCTGGAGAGAATGAGGGAATGAAATAGAGCTGACATAGATTTAACATAAAAAATAAAACATAATGTGAGATATGCACTTTTATGTCCGTTTAGTATCACCCCATTATTTATTCATTCAAAGACTACGGTAGGGTATGGTACTTGTAATTTTTGTTTGTTTGATTGTTTTTTCTTACTATTGTGCACATAACTGTATTAGTCACAAGTATGAACATAACTAATTGTAGAAAAGAAGACAGAGCATCTTTTCCCCTCCGTAATCACCATCCTTTTCTGCAGAGATAAAATGGAGACTAAAATTCTTGCAACTTACCATGGAAACCTTTTCTACATCTTCTATTCAAACCATAGCCACCATGTAGGTGGCTATGGTTTGAATCTCACCACTAAGGACGACAGCTGTCCTACACTACCAGTTACCACAGCCTTTCTGTATTTCTTTCTTTGTGATGCCAAACGTGAACAAGACAGTCTGGAAGTATCAGTGCCTTGCTGTACGTCCAGTGCTCTCTGTGAGTCCCAGCCGTCAGCTGCTCTTGTCACTCAAGCCACAGCGGGAAAAAAGATCTCAGTGTGTCTGACATTAGTTATTAGTATCTCTATAGCAACAGGCCAGAGAGAAAGAGGTGTGTGTGTTCGTGTGTGTGAATGTGAGTTCTGTTGGTGGTGATCAGACCAATGAAAGAAAAAAGCTATAAATGTGAGATGTAGGTAATAGAAGGATATTATTCCCTTTTATACTTCAGTAGTTTACTCCCTCATCCCTCCCAGCTAAACTAAATATTAACTGAGACTAACACTTAAAGGTGAAACACTTAAACCTCTCCCTCAAGGTGCTGCAGTGGGTATACTTGAGTTGTATGTGGTGCAGCGATTGTTTGCACAAATAGGTTTAACACAATTTGCTGTCATAGACCTGATACAGCACAATAAATGCATTATCAAGAGGTTATGTATCAAATGACCTGCAAATTCTATGCATTATTGATTCATCTGTCTATCATTTATTCCACAAAAAAATGGATACCTATCAATACCTATCATGAGATATGAGAGCTCCAGATGATGTCTGTATTTTGCTCATTTTGTCTGCCTGAATATTATTATTCTTTTCAGCATACTACATGTCAGTAGAAAGTTAAGGCATACTCTGATTTAACCTTTCAATGAACAAACCGACTAAAGAACAGGAACATTTGGTGTGATGCTGGCTGTTTAGAGATAGTAAATAATATATTATCTCAAAATGCTAACCACTTACAGATTCACTACTTAAAACACAAAAAACACCTCAGACAAGAAACTGTTAAGTAAAAAAATACAGGTTTACAGACAGAAATTAATTTAATTTCTGCAATCTTGATCCTGATCGAAGTCTCTAGCTGACAGTTCTAACCCTAACACACATTGGTCTTCAAAAATTTGGGCGTTTCCATAAATCCATGAAGTGATCACACAGAAACATGCACATTTGTAGGACTGACTATAAATTCCACTGATTATGGAGGCTGTGAATGTCTTTCATACTAACTAAATGAATCATTTTTTTTTTTTTTTGTATCTGACTCTCAAGTGCCTGATTCAGCATCTTCCGACAAGTACATGACCTCGCCCACACCCCTACCCCCTCCTCCTCTGATGACCTCAAATAGACTTTGAATGGTTATATTGTCTGAAGACATCAAAATTCAATTACTTTGCCTCTTACCCACCTAAGTCAGATTTTACACAGCACAGTCCCTTTTGTATTTCGCTCATGGGAGCCGCTGAACTTGATAAAATGCTCACACTCAAAGCAGCAGGTGATTGAATCTTAGATGGCAATGTAAATTCCAGTGAGTTCTGCTTCTCATTTTTCATACCAACCTGAAATTCTAGCAATTATCTTCTTAGTGACTCACTAAAAGTTCTATATCTAACTCTTAGCTCTCATTTGATGCTTATCAACCTACACTGATTGTAAAGCATGTTACATGTTCTTGTGAGTTGAAAAGACTGAGGTTGTGTGTGTGCTATAAAGAGAGGGCAGAATGTGACTACATTATTCATGTGTCATGTGTGATTAAAATTCATGCTCCTCCATTTCTGTGCAACACCTGAAATTGATGAATATTTTAGCAAGTGCATGTATAAATATAGCCAGGTCACAGGTCTGGATGACCCACGCAGCTTGACGTCAGAGTACGCTGATTATTTTTCCCATTCACAATTCTCTTCCGGTCTTTAGTCTGCATTTCTGTCAGACAAACCTAAAAGTAACAGTGCTAATCCAGGATAACGTTTTTTTTGTCGGGGTGTTGACCCTTAATCTCCTTTTCTTGAGAGCTTACAGTGTTTGTGAATAAACAAAAGAAAATGGGAATGATACTTTGCTTACCTCATTGAATCACTTTGGCTAATTTAGTCAGTTAGACCATCCATATTTTACTTTCTGGCACTTACTGGCTCCGAACTGAAAGCTGAAAACAGGAGGTGAATTGAATGCTCAAGGATTTTGTATCATCACAACTTGTCCTTGACAGATCATGCTTTCCAGCACTATGTGTTGTCAGCTAGTACCATTTTTAAAAAGAGAAAGATTCCTTAACTGATGACAGGGAGGCTTGTGGATTATGCTGAGTAACCAGGTGTTCTCTCATATTTATGGTAATCTTATATATGAACCAATATAGTCATTCTTTTTTCAGATGTAGGAGAGAAGAGTCCTTTTTTTCTTGCTATAACCTGCCACTCAGCCTAGAAAGATGAAATGCACGGTCCTGTACATGTCAGACAGTACAACCAGCAGGACAAACGCTCCACTGACAAGCACTCTGTCCAACAGCTCTGCCAACTCAAGCAGAAAATAAAATCTCTTTCTGCTGTCTTATCCACAGCCGCTGTCTGTCATCTCTCATTTCGTTGATTTTTCTTTGCATATCTTTGACCATCATAGTACTTACAAAAATGAGAGGCTGATTGTTCTTTGTCAAGTTAGAAACACTATTATCCTGAGTTAGTATCATTAATGGTGAAAGAAGTGGTTCTTCCGTTGTCAATCTCTTTGGAGCAATCTCTATTAAGCTGACACCTGCTGGTGTGCAGCCAGACCTCCAACTCATCAAACCTGTGAATGTTGGGAGAAAATCTTTTTAGAATCAGTTTAAAAGACTTCAAAATCCAGTTGTCTGGAGATTGTAATTTTACAGAAAAAAACAGAGGGGCATTTTAAAAAACAAGCTCTCACCTTTGTGGTTTAATCCGTTTGAAATATAATAGCACAATCATGTCTCTTTGAGCTTGATGAGACAGACTATGCAATATTAACTTGTAATGGCAGCGATGTATATCATTGACATTCAAAAAGTGGACTGAATCAGCAGGCAGCGCACATGAAAATAAGCACTCAAGCATGTATAGAAAATAATTGTCCATTTATTTCATTGTTCAGTAGCTTCTGTAATCAACAGTGTGGCACTAAGCTGAGAGCTGCAGTCAGTAGATCATAGACAGTAACACAGGAAAACATGGGCACAGAGACAGATAGAGAAACCAGAATAGAGGCTGACAAAACGAAAGATAAGAAAATAATAAATGGAACCCCAGCATCGGAGAATGAACAAGACTTGCATTATATATGAAGGGTTTAGCACAAAATTAATATTTTTTTCCAAAATGCTACATTTCCATTTTGATTAAAAATATCATTACCTGAAGTTAATCATTGAATATATCTAACAGATATTAGCCCAGAGCCCTCAGTTATCCACATTGTGTAGAAACTGACTCCTAAAAGTAGTTTTGGTCACATCTATAAGAAAAAACACTTTTTGGAACACAGGAGAGAAGCCTACAGCTGCAGGAGACTCAAAAGTAGTATTCTTTTTTCGCTGCATACACGTGATGTACTGTGCAAAGCATTTATATTTTACATTTAAAATATATAATAATTGTTAATACAGCTCCATAGTTTATTGTGACCTTTTCTTCAGTAGTCCATATGCCAGGATGGTACATGTAGGGGCATGAAAATCAAGATGCTACATATATAATGCATGCAACCTTGAGGTGTGCACCGCAGTGTGCGCACCATGAAGCGTGAAGACTCATAGTCATATACTGCACTTTTGATTCAAATGAGCTTTTTAAAACCAGTGCCACAAAGTACAACAGCAGAGCTGCGACACATTTCTAAACATTGGGAAAGTATAAAAAAAACCTGAGATATGAGTCCAGTTTATGCCTCACATGCATCAAACCTTTTCAACACAGCAACCTGAATGTTGCATGTCTGCATTTGAGGCAGAGAGAGAGAAAGATAGGGTCACATTCACTAAGCAATTCTAACAAGCTCATAACATGCCCAGTAAAATAGATAATAAATAAAGTGTTATGACCAATTCACAGCTAATTTGTGTTTTGTCCTGAAATGTGGATTGCATGCAAATATCCTTTTTTTCTCCTCGCTCGGAACTCTTGAATACAGCACAAGTTTTATAGTGGAAAATCCAAAAGCCAAATTGACAGTCTTTTCCTGTAATGTCCCTTGCGCTACTCAACGATACAAAGAAATTGAAAAGTTGCAATTGTCGCAGTAGCTAACTTATGATTTGTCCATCAAACTCCCCTGGAGGAGCAGTGTTAAGGATATAGAGATGTTGCAGCAGACTTTAATCAACAGGTTTAAGAGGTTGATACGTTCAGACCCATGGATGTCAGCACACCAAGGCTTTTCCTCTCTATTGTTATTGATGATGATGGCCAGACCAGAGTCACGATTAACATTCAATTTAGAGTTACCTGTAGCTTAGACAAAATAGAGAAAAGAAATATTTGTTAGCATGTTGGAATACCAAGATTGCTGGTTTATAGAAGTTGAAGATCTTAACTAAAATAAAAATAGGATTTTAACTGGTGGCCAAAATTGCCTACAACATTGACTTTTATCCCTTGTTGTTATTAGGAACTGGTAACTAATCATTTATGTTAAACACAATTGTTGATTAACTTAATAACATCCTTAAAAAAGTGACCACACAGTAGTAGTCACTGTAGTTTTAGGCGATAAAAATACTTTTTTTCTTTACAAATTGCTCATGTAATCCATTATTTAAATACCCTTGCCACTGCGTATGGTATTTTATTTGTAATGCTCCTTTGTCACCGCGAAGTGCTGTGTTTATATAAGTTTAGAGCTGAAACGATACAGACCTTCTTAAAGAAAGTTACAAATAATTAAATCCCACCTTTTAGTGAAAACCGATAGAAGGCTAGACTCTTGTTGGTACACAGTGTTGATAAATGAGGGCCCCTGACTCCAGTCAAAGATTGAAGGTCTGCTCTCAAATGTTATGTTAGACCAGGTCATACACACAACACAGAACAAGTAAAGGTTACAGAAATACATCACAGAAACGTAGGTACAGTATAGGTGCTGATCCAAGTAACAGAGCCTATGAAAAGCCCTGTTGGCCAAACTGGTTTCTGAACCACAGCAGTCGACCTAACATGAGCCTTGACCAATACCAAAGGTGGTCTTCTACGTCATTTAACTGGCCCATTATTTCCATGAAGATAACCCACTGATGTCTGACTGACCCACGGTGTATGAGAGGCCATCATCTTTGTAGTTGGGCCCCCTTTCTATCCACAAAACACATCAAATACCTGTTTCCTCCAGCTCACTTCATCCCATCCCACTTCGGGAATACCAGTTCTCGGGTGGCATCCTATCAGCCCCTGGAGGAGCAGTCACACATGCCCTGGCACAAACACTGGCAGAACCCATAGACCAGGCAAACTGTCAGGCTTGATGGCACCAAGCTAACACATACAATGCCCAGTGTCACTCTCTGGATCACCAACAAGTAGATTCCTAGAGGCAGAGAGCCAAAGTATAAGAAACCCAGCAGCCAGACCAGGATGCGTGGGACATGATTACAGAACCTGGACATGGCGTCCTGGTCAGCCGGCCCATTGGAGCCCATTGATACTGAGTCCAGGCTCTGCTCAGCATAGATGTCAGAGCTGGCATTTCGGCTGGGGGAGTGCTGTGAGTCCCTCTGTACTTCCATTATAGTGATGACAAGGCAGTTGGAGGAATCGTGAGACGGACTGGAGGTGGACAAACTCTTTGGAGTGAGGACAACCTCCCCGTTGTGGTCGGAGCTCCATGATTTGTCCCGCGTCGCCAAGTGGGACATGATATTTGCATCGTCAGGCAGAGCTGACACCTCATACTCTGTGATCTCGGTTTGGTGGCGGCAAAAGGGGCAGGAGATGAAGCCTGCCCCGTCTGCAATGTCCAGGATCTTAATGAGGCAGCGGGCGCAGACCCGGTGCAGGCAGTCCAGGATCTTGGGCTTGCGGTTGTGGACATTGTAGCGTTGGTAACAGATTTTGCACTCTAATTCCTCTGGTGAAGGACAGTCCTTCTTGTCTAGCTCAGCCTGAGGACAGCTCATCTTCAAGTCATGTTCTGGGGGGAGATAAATATAGAAGCAGACACACATTGAGAAAGAGAGTTAAATGGATAATTTTAATTATCAAGTCCAGAATGAAATGTGATTTTGATCAGAACGTTGAAAACTGCACTGAAACAAACTGATTTTTCTGATTATTGGTACTACTACTGTGCCGCTGCCTATCAGGGAAAGGTCAGAGCTCTGCCTTGGTGTCTGGCTGCTTCTATTCTCTGTACCTGCTGGTGATGAATGATTTATGGTTTGGGAGTTGGATCAGGGTGTCATCCCAGAGCCCTTTGTGGAAAGGAAAGAGCCAGTAATGCTATTGATATTTGGTGAGAGTTGGTAGGGACAGCTTCAACATTTTTTGTTGATTCCATTTTTTTTAATGTATTTGCTGTCCTTGGATGGTGTAAAGCCCTATTAAGATTTTTCCCTCAGTCTGTTAGGAAACATAACTATAGACCAATCTAATTTCTTAATTAAAAGCCTTAAAATTAGCATAAATCTGTGCATACGCAGGAAATGAAAATCATTGTTAAAAAACTGCAGGCAGAGAAAAAAACACAGATGATGGATAATTGTTGAGTGAAAGAAATGCAACTTAAAAAAACGTCAAAAAAATGTCATAGTTACACGCTGATATTGTAATACTGTGTTAATGAGGTGGTAACATATAGGTAAAATGGTAGAATATAAACATGGTCATAAATAGGCAGTGGCTTGTTGTTGGTTAGTTCACTGTGGGCTTGGACAGTGATTTTTCTATTGTTGTACCTGCTCAAACATCTGTGTCACCTGCTACCCTGCCATGTCAGTACTGATTTTGAACAGCACTGTTCATTCTTGCTAGAAATACCACCAATAAGCATGGGTTTAACATTAGTTACCGTCTACCAGCACACTAATAAAACATACCAACCACAGAGAATCACACACTCTTATACTTAGCCAGATTCAGCCCTTACACACCCTGATGAGGAAGCCAACTAAAATTGCATTTAACAGGAAATATAACTAAGCTCTTCAGAAACTAAGCAAAGCTACCACAGTGTGGATATCTTAGAACGTCCATAAGGGTGTGAAATAGGTGTGATCACACAAAAAGGACTGAATGCTTAGCAGCAGGTCTGTCAGTTTCACATTGACATTTCAGATTCGCAGAACAACTTGGATAATATTGGACAGAGGACTGAATATGAAACACTCTCCACTCCAGCTGATATCAAGCATTGCCCAGTGGTGGTTGTGTGTTGTTGTACTGAGTCAAAGAGGTAACCCACCAGCAATCAACCCGCTGGTGATAACTGATAACATTATGCTTGTGAACTTTTAAGAGGTATCTCAAAAATTACATTCATTACATCCATTGTACTATACACCATATTGAATTGACCTTTAACTCATATTAATCATCTCATTAAGTAATTATAATATGAATTTCTTCGTATAAAAAAATCCAATCTTTCCTCTTCGGGTAAAAACTGAATAATTTAATCCATCAAGGATTATGTTGACGGTCGATATCATGAGTTCAGGCAGGCAGGTAAAAACGAGACAATGCAGCAATCCCGGCAAGTGGTATCCAAACCTTTGTTTGCACTGCCGGCGCCAAAACTTATTTGTTTTTTTGACGGGGCTGGTGGGGTTCAGGCGGTTGATTAACACACATTTTTACAGGTTGTGTGGTGCAGACAGTTTTTTATAGAAGGGCCAGGTCAGCCATGCCTCACGGTTGTACATGTATCATCAATAGTTACTGTTTATCATATAGTTCTGTGCTTTGTGTGTAAACTGCTTGATTTCTGGTCTATTAAAAATGAATGAGGTAGGAAACACAACAATGTCATGGGTACACTTGTTTTTAAAGTTCTCCTTGCATCTACAGATTTACAGAGAACACTATTTATTTTTTATGTCCTCCTCTCTTGAAATAGCCAGAAGCAGAAGATGAAATATGAATTTCAATTTTGTACAGGTGAAGAAATATTTAGTAGTTTCTTGACTTCTTGACTAGTTTCTTGCCTAATTTTCTTGTTTTTCTTGTTATGTCAGTATGCCAGTATGTGATTATGTGTTTGTGCCCTGGAACGCTGCCACCATACCTGCATGTGCCAAAAAGCCCACATGGTGTTGATGGGTTTCACTGTCAAATTGTGCCAAAAGCAATTTACAGAAAATAGGTTAATGAGCAAATACTTTGCCTGCTGCTGAGTTAACAGACACAGTAGCAGGAAGCGTTCCTGGACTCTTGTACTGTGGCGGTATGTCTAGTAACATGTGAAGCCATTAAAGCCATGCACAAACAGATGTATCCTATTGGAACTGCTCCACGTGGTTTTGGTATTGGGACTGCAACTGGGAAGTTTATACCTTCCAGTCTAGATGTCTCTCTAATGGGCTGCTTGCTAGAAACATGCATATTCGTGCAAAAATCAAACTTTTGCAACCCTCTGTGGTTCACAGAGTTCACCATGTTGTGTCATATGAAAGACAGATAGCACAGCAGTTGTGACCTACGTGTAATATCATGGTGTAAGAGTTTTCAGCCTTTAGCCAGGAACAAACATAACCCTGCTGTGTGGTTTCTAAGGGCCAGGTGTGTGCCTGGCCTCCTCCTTACAGAGGCTGACATAATGTGCAACAACCAGATATAAGTGGCACCGATCAGGCATCCAAAGAGGAAAAGCTGCACTGTATCTAGTCTTTTTTTTTTTTTTATTCACTTCAATAGGAGGTAAAAATAACAATAAAGGTTAAAAAACATAATAAAAGCTTCAGTAAAACCCCAAAACAATGATTGAATGCTTTGTAAGCTATAGTTGCAGTTACTCACTCCTGTTTTTACTTCTTACTTTACTTCTATATTCTGTCATTAACTAATCCCCCTCCCACCAGGAAGATGCTATATAAAGAAAAGCTGGTCATTCATTTATTCATGACCATGAAATATAGATTGAATAGGTGAATGTTGCACTGGCAATTGCCCAGCAGGCCTCTCTGTGGCTTGCTGACTGTTAAATATTTCAGCCACCAGTCTGTTATGTTAAAAAGCCTTCTGAAACATGTCAGACAGATGTCAGAAATAAGCAGCTCTTGCTGCATCAATCCTGTGAGCAGATTGTCCTAGATGTATGAATATTGTAAAGAAAGGGCATGGCGCTGGAATTGTGCAAGAGGAAATCCAGCTCATTGTTATGCAAAATACAACATGAACTTAAACGTGAAGGTTACTACTGTTCATCAAGCTATCCTGTGGCACTTACATCGTAAACATTCATTCAGCTTTTTTACCAGAAAGAATGAAATGTGCCCTTAAGGCCTAACAATGTCTTTTTCTTATCTAAATCTCTAAAACATTTGCAAATGTTTTGAAACATCATTAATAGTGTTTACACCAGCTTAGTATCTTTTTCTGCTTTTTAATTGCCTCATAGCTATCTTACCTTAACCAACTGTTAGCATTAGTGCTAACAGTGTGTGCCATTGTGGTCAGCGAGGGGGAACATCACTGTGTGCAAAGCTATTCATCACCACTCCTCGTTCTATCTCTGTGCAACCATTCGCTGACCAACCAGATGGTCCAGAGCAGCTCAGCTCTGTTGTCATCTGGGACAACACACATTTCCGCTGGGCTGCTCTGGTTCAACTACCTTCACAGGTGTTTTCATTCCTCATCAGCTGCCATTCTCCATTTATCAACCTTGAAATTTTTCTGGTCAACGTTGGAAGGTATATAAACACACAGAATCACTCGAGCAATAGAGATAGCCTGGTGGTCTTGTGGTCAGATACAGACAAAATGTAGGATGTAGCCTAATTTTATTGATGTTATGAGCAGAATGCTTACTGTAATCCTGGTCATTCCTGGTTGAGATGGTAGCAAGGTACAATAGGATATTTGTGGCTGATTAAGGCTGTATAGAGGGACAAAGGAGTGCTCATACATGTAGGGGCAGCTACAGGTGTATTGAGGGGACAGAGAGAAGTCATAAGGAAGTCAATAATGTAGTGATGACTTATGGAGTGATACTATGGTTGGAATATCAAATCAACCACTCTTTGTCTAGTAGTACTGCGATTAATCACACTTGAAAATTGAAGAAATTTAGGAGAACACCTTCCTAGTGTTGCATTATGTATTTATGAATATACCGTTTGACAGACTTGTTAACTGGCTGGTTTCATTCACAGATGCACCGACTGATTAGTTGGTTTTCGAATTAAACAAGTTGAATTTGAAAGGTGTAACATTGATTTGAAAATGGCTATGTTGCTCCATGATGGAGGAGGAATAGCACAGGGGAGGAGGTGGACTGAAGCTGACATTTGAAAAGGTCAGCTTTTCAAAGAAAACCAAGTGCAAGTTACATCAACAAATGGCAAGACTGCACGTGGAGAAACAAAAAATTTATCCTGTGTGGAAAGAGGAAAACTTCAGAGGAACAACAAATTCAGACCAAAGTAAGAACAGGGCCTTTCTGTGGAGAGATGTCACAACAACACATAATTTTATCAAGCTATCAGGGCCATGAAAAATACCAGAAAAGACCTGCAAATACATAAACATTACATATTACAGCCTTTGCACAGACAAAAAAGGGCCCACAAGTACTTTAGTGCGCATCAGTTGCTGCCATCAACATCCCATTTGAGCATCTGTTGGACCAGTTGCTCTGTATTTCAGTCTCCCCCTCCATTGTGGTTTTACTGCATAATTGTCTGTTTCCTTATTAAATCAGATGCTCATTTCAGACATACAGTTAGAACAAGACGCTCTTCCCAAGACGGTTGACAGCACGAGTTGTTTCAGCAAGTGCACCAAAATGACCACAAAGGCATCTAATAGCCATTGTAGTAGCATTACAGAGCAAAAAAGTTTAATGTCCATTATCCTTAAGGGAGTCATCATTTTAACCCAAACCATGACCTTCCTTTGTTTTTATGCCTAAATTTGACCAAACCATAACTAACTGTTGTCACATCATAAAGCCAATTTATTAACCAACACTGATTTGTAAAGGAACACACAATTCATGTCGTCCTGGCGACATATGAGAAAATGTGTCATTCTAAAAGAGCAATAACTAACAACATACTTTTATATTCAGTTTGGAGGACTTGTTGGTTAGAACAGTACGTATCTCTGCCCCTGAACCCCTACCAGCTCCATTCAAACGGTTTTATAACTGAATCTGAGCTCTCATTGGAGGTCGAACCAGAGGAGATTTTCCCCATGGGCAAAATCAATTAAGCATCACTTTGAGTTATTCTGCAAAACACTACCAGTCACATGTCAGTATTTTTAAAAGCAAAAAGGGCTTTGATCAATAACTTTAGTTGCGAAATGGAAAATACTTTGATCACCAAGATAAAAGCAAAGTCTAAGCTTAGTTATCACAGCTAGAAGTCTGTCCAACACTGAGGTCCAGACACGCTGCTGGATCCACACCTTTACAGCCAGAACTGCACAACAGTCAATAGTCTGCATGGATCTTACCTCTGCAAGGTGAATTAGATCAAACACTGTGTTTACCTGCATTAACAGCATATGACACAGGGGGAAATAGATTAATAATGCCTTCAACAAAATACCATTTACTTTTGCTTTTAGCTGGTAATTGCTGCCTGGTAACTATGTTAAATTTTGTTATTTGTAAAATATCTCTGTATGTATGGCAGACAAGATAAGACACTTATCCTCCTTATCCCTTATGTTTTCTGCTCTCCTGTCCCCTCCTCTCTCCTCTTGCTCTCAGTATGGATAGTTGATGATAGCTTTGACCTTTGCTGTCAGAATATCTGCTTGGTGAAGCTCCTCTGAATTACGCCATTGATCCAGAGGATTATGTTCCTGCTGCTGTTGGCAGATCCTCCATCCTTGTTTACAACAATTAGGTGTAAAAACAGAGCAGGCTTTCGGTAAACTTACTTCATTTTTTAACAGTCGATCAGTTAAAATACATCAAATAAACTTCAAGCGCACTATTTAGATGCATTTATTTGAGAAGCAACCCAAGAACTTTGCCTTTTGTTAATAACAATAGTAACAATATTGACATTTTAATTTTTTACATTAGAGATAAAATGATCTTAAATCTGTCTTTAATAGATCTCTGACATTACCAGCAACTGATAACGCAGGAGGTAAAAGCTTAGATCCTCTGATAATTTCAAGCCCAGTGGAACCCTTCTGTCTCAGTGGGCCTGTTTTAGATTAAACTTTCTAGTTTAATATATTATCAGAGTTACAACAGAGGAGGAAAAAAATCATGAATATTATAAAGCAGTTCATATGATACAAAAACAACAACCCCACAAACATCTCCACACAACCCCAGTGCATGATAGATTTTGCTAGATCATAATGTATTTGTGTATTGTCACCGAAAAAGAAGACCACTGAGTCTTTCATCAATTTGCATCCAACCAGTCACATTTACTGAGGTCTCCATGTGGACTCCCCACAGACCCTGTTACATTTTTAAGGAGGTGCAAGTCAGTTCTTCCAGGATAGCTACAGAACTCACAGAGAGTCGCCACACTGTCACACCAACACATTAATATATTTAAGGAAGTCAGCTGAGCATTTGTCAGTCTGTGCAGAAGGCCATTGACTGATCCAGTGTAGCCTTGATTAGATTGCTGAGTCCAATAAACTAGAAAAACCCTGAGCACTGTTGCCTCAGAGCAAGCAGGTCCTGGTTTTTGTGTGGTGTCTGCATGTTCATAATTTGTTCGTGCAGATTTACTTTGGGAGCACCAGGTTTTTTCCCTCTCAAAAGAGAGCTTTTAAAGTGCTTTCACATTCTGAGTTGTTATTGATGGTGCCTCCATTGTAAACATGATGGTACCCCTGCTGCCATTGTAGGTGGCAGTGGCAAAGTTAGTGTGGCTGCTGGTCTCATGTAATGCCCATCCATGCTGCCACCAACTGAGTGGACAGCTGGTCAGCTGTATACCACAGTGACCACAACCACAGTATCCACATCATGATGGCAGTGCCTCCTCAAAATGTAGAGCAACATGTCTGGACAGCAGAGATGCGTATGCACTATTTGGCTCTGCTCTGCAGAGATACATCACATCAATTCCAGATATGTGTGAGAAGATCCACCTTAATATTATACCTTTTCTTCTAAATGATATATATGTCAGAGAAGTAAATAAATACAAATAAACAAATAAACAAATAAACAAATAAATAAGAAAAGAGCCAAGAGGGTAGACACAGAGCCAGGCTCTTTCCAGCTACAACATGCTTCAAAACCAGCAGTCCTGCTAAAGACCAACAAACCACAAAGTATCTGTCCAGCCGAACTCTGGCAAACCACTAGCATGTCATGAATCAAGTAGCCAATTTGTTTGTTTTACCATTCAACAAGATTTTTACAATAAGACTTCAAACTTTGCCAGACTATTTGCCCCAGTGTACTGCTGTTTTACAGTTTGCTTTTGCTAGTTCTCCAGCCTGAAAGACGTGACACACTTATAGACAGTTTTTACGGCTGGGGCTTATTGTGACATTCAATGTGTTAATCTGATGAGCTGGGGGATGTGTTCTTTTCCCAGCTCTCCACCAAGGGAGGCACATGTTTGTGTATGTATCTGTCATGTCTGTGTTTATGTGCTATTGGCAGAAAGGCTGTTACTGCACCCTATTTCTTTGAAGTTTTTCAAACCCAGCAGACAAACGTATCTTACTTCTTTCATCACTCTAACGCTATAGTGTCATCCTTTGCTATTGCAAGCCAACCTCCAACAAACCTCCACACACCTGTAGACTTTTTCCAACCACAAGAGCTTCACTCTTCAGTAAAGATCAGAGGTTTTTAAATAGAAGCCATGACAGCAGAGCCTTGTGAGAGGTGGCAAAGCAGATCTTCCTTCACACCAAGTTCTATACTGCATACTGCAGCCTTAGAGGGAGAAATGTCATCATTTCCATCCTGTACTGAGTCAACAAAAGTAAGTGCCTTTTAAAACCCAACCTGCTTCAGTCATAAGTTTGATATACTCAAACTGTGGAGCTGCCCAGATACCCACATGATTCTGCTGCTAATCACTGAGAGAGGCCCAGTATAATTTAGTTTTCTATCATTCAGTAGCCAGCCACTGAATCCACTGGTCAGCCACTGGAAGCCAACCACTATGTTTTTCTGTTGGCATCTGGGAACTAATAATTGCAACCACAGTCTTGCATTGTCTCCCTCTGGATTCTGCTCATTAAATAAACAGGACTGTAGGAAACATACAGTAGAGCAGGGCAATATGTTCACTCATGTGTGTGTGTGTGTGTGTGTGTGTCGGGAGTCTCCCATTCCCCACATACCATCTTCAATTAACAATCATGAGAGAACTTGTTACAAAAAATAATACAAAATGCATATCTCTCTTCCATTTTTTTCTGGGGTATTATTTTGATTTTAATCATATAGAGTAAATTAGCCAAGGCTGGTGTCTCAGCCCCCAGCCTTTCCAGCAATATTGAGCAAAACGTTTGAAAATCCCTCACTTTTTCCTCTTTTCCGTTTTTTCTTTAAAAGGTGCCAAACTATCCAGGGACAGCATGTGTCTCAAATTGCTATGTTCTCGAGACCATCTCCCCACGCACAGCAGAATACGAAATTTCCGACCATTCTCCTGGCTACAGGAGAAGTAAGCTCTTAATGGTCCAGAAAGAAATCAACCAGTGATAGCCAATTGCCGATGGCCTATATAGTTGTCTTGTCATCCCATCCCCAACATACGGTATCTTCCTTGTTCTATCAGCCAAAACCTCGCCTTTTGCTCCACTGCATGCCTGCAGCAGGTCCAATGTATCAGTTGTCTCCTATTAGATGCAGTAAAATTGGATATAGGGTAGGTACTGAGTTGAATTCTTCCTGCTCTATGGAACTGTTTCATTACCTCCACTGTATTTTCCTTTGCCAATGACACAATATGACAGCCAATTTCAGCACAAAAGGTCAATCTCTTTATACATGCAATCATGCTTTAGAGCTGAGAGAACGGATTCATTGCTGCAGGGAATTTAAATAACATTTGGATTTGTGAATTAATGAATTCGATAAAAGGGTATCATGTTGTTGTAAGGTTGTGAGACGTTAATTAGAATAAATGGAAGATGGGAGAGGAGCGTGTATATACAGTAGCCTTTAACACAAGCTCAAGCTCAAGATTTACTCTCCATTAGACAGTTAACAGCAGTTGTTGGCTGCAGCATAAATCACATTTCAGCATAACAGAGGACATATGGCAGTGCTGATACATGGAGGGCTTCAAACAGGTGGTAGGACCCAAAGGATCAACTTCAGCTGGCTTATCATATGGACAAAGAAAAGAAGCAGGTGACTGATCATTTTTGAAAATAAAGTGTGAAACCTCCAGTGACGCCAGTCAGTGCAACATACAGTATATCCATCACTGTCCCACAGCATCCATCTGTAGGCTCCTGGTTACCCCAGGGGAAATTGTTGGATCTGAGTATTCATATACGTAAATCCATTAAACGTGAGTTCCTTAAATGACCTTCCAACAAGCTTGATTGTGCAGTAAAACATAATATATGGAAAGCTAATGCACATGCAAAAGCAAGGGGTGACTAAGGTTTCAAAGCATTCCTGATTGACAGGGGATCTTATCCTCATCTCAAAAAATATAAAAATAAAGAGTGTTAGCTTGGAATTTACAGAAACTGAGACTAATATCAAAACTTAGCCCCTACTGAAAAAAACTCATAGCCAACAGTAGTTTGTAATGAGCTGTTCGGGTGAGTGTACTCTAAGTGAAATGTGCTTATTGGAAGTTGTTTGGAGGAACAAGTGTTGTGAACAAATGTTAAAAAATGATGAAACACATCTTCAATACAGCTACAACCCCCACTGGATTGCGGTAGAAGAAGAAAAAATGTTGTCTGTTGTGAATTTTTAGTATTTGTCTTGTTACTGAGTGGAGAAGGTCAGCCAGCCTCTGGGCTAAAGCTAGGAGGGGGCATCTATTGGTTTGGCGTTATTCAGCTGAGCTGGTTGTGAGGGCTAAATGTCACTGCTTCAGCTGGGCCAATCCTGATCCCTGGAGGGTTGATGGGGAGTCAAGCCAGGCATTTTGCTTTCCAGATTATAGTTCTCCAACAGAAAATACCAATTCCACCCATTGCAGAGCACAACTGGGAATTAGCATGCTGGAGCCGTATTCAAGTCTAAGGCTCTTAACTGGCTAAGTGCCCAGTATATGACGGGACTAGATTCAGATAAGTTTCAGATGAATATTTAGAATCCACTCGTCAGCAGGACCTTGTAACCACCCCGCTAAGGCAAGGTCGGGACCCTACTGGTCCTCAGCTCTCAAACTTTTGGTGAGTGCATCTTGAACGTGTCTGGAATGCGGTTGTTTTAATCAAAGATGTGAGCTACCACATTCTTTCTGCGTGCACTTTAAAAACCTTTGTAGGGTACAAGTTATCTGGTGATTCATTAAAAAATATGAATGATTTCATTGATAGTTTTGGACTACCCTTTGAAGTACTCTTTATAGTCCAGCATATGTTAAACATTTCTAAGTTCATACACTGTCACATAATGGAGACACAGCTTTTAGTTCTACTGTTCAGTATATTGGTTATTTTGGTAATCTTAAGACTGGCAGCTTTATCAGAACATTGCAAGATGGTTTGTTGACTTCTCAAACACTGAGAAGTAGGAGTTTTTACTTGAAAGGACCATGATGATTCTAGATGCTTCTGTTATTTGACCATGAAGTAGGGAAAATGAAAAGTAATTTTTGCCTGCCACTAAGTACATCAGACTATAGTAGGGTGGGAGCTGATAATCTATGCAACCACCTAATAACTACCTAAGCGGTCACTGGTCAAAGAGTCTGCTAGAATCACTTCTGCAGGATTAAGTGGGCAAGCCTATATTTCCTGTACAGCTCTTTAGAAGATGAGGACGGTATAAAACTTAAGATTGACGTTCTACATTCACACTACACACTAATACTCTGTATCTGTATCTAGTTTTAACTTTATGTAGATTGTTTTGGAATCAGTGATAATTTGATTCTTTGTTCTTCGGCGTGGCCCTGAGCTGTCTCTCTTCCTTTCTCTCTCACACACTCTCCACAACCTTCGACTGCACAGTCTTTGGTGAGATGTAAGTACATAAGAGCAGGGTTGATACTTAATCAGTCAGATATATTACTTGTGACATTATGATCGACTGCCTAACTCTTCATATTGTCATAGTCTCAGATTGTCTGTCTTGCTGAAACACTGCTTGTAATTGGTGGCCTCTTCTATACATAACATTATATAACCAACAACCTGCCAACTCTGTTGAGTGAAAAGCTCAGCCTTTGAAATGTTTTCCATTGTCGGTCTGATGATGCACTGAATAAATGTGTTGCTTGGAACTGCTAATGTTTGATTGCCAAAAAAAGACACTCAAAGCTTCACGGTTAGGGACAAAAATGTAAAATACAATTTCAGTTTCATCCCAAATTCTGAACATAATAATAACGTGCCATGATTGGAATATATGTGAGTGTATGTGTAAGGCGTGTAAAGTGTCCGCCACATGTTTGAAGAGTTTTTTTGGGAATTGTGAGACCCTGTACATTCAAGCGACGGTGAGGTCATATGACATTGTTGATTTCTGTTAAGAAAAACTCAAATGGTCCTCAGCCATTTGAAAAAAGTAAGCCAAAAAAACTTGATCACTCGTGTTAATCAGCGTTAATCAACTTCCTTCTGCCTCCAGCTAAACTCCCCCATATATCGAGGTCATCCTGCGCCTGTAACAGATGATTTAGTCAATGAGCTAGCCATTAGGGAATGAAAACAGAAGGACCATTCAACAGGTCAAACTTAACTGGACCCAAACTGAAAAATGTTGACATACAGCAAATTGGTCTACTGTTTGTATCAGTTCACAAACTCAAGGTCTAATTTTAGTCTAATTTGATATGATATAGTTTGTTAGTACAGTAGTAATTCACTCAGGCGCGACATATTCAAACACGTATTTAGGCATTGTTATTAGTATTATTATTTACTAAACAGTTAGTCCAGAAACTGCTTCATTAAAATGTGTGTTTTCTTTCTGTTTTACTCATTGACACGGACCTTCTCTGAATATCTCTGCGCACAGCCTGCTTAACTTAGAAAATGTATTTTACCCACGTCCTTATCCATCGAGAGAGAGAGAGAGAAAATCCTTTTGACATGCTCTCAGGTCTGTCCCAGGCAATTCATTTCTTCTTTTTCATGTTCCTCATCATGTAGCCTCTTTAAGAGTAAGCTCACTTTCTAAAGAGAGGTATATACAGTAAAATCCAATAGAAAGGGAAATGTATGTAAAAACGCCTGCATGTATTTAAAACCAAAACCATAAGGCGAATCATAACAAAAGTAGTATTAGTGCTATTGCTATTATTGCTTTGAATGAGGAGGTGATAATGTTATTTGAGTACTTCTAAAGAGCATTTAATAGGTAGTTCACTCACAGCACTAGTAGGAGTAGAGTTATTTTCAGAAAATGCTCTTTCAGCTACTCGTTGCCTTTCTGAATGTGGTGCCTCTGCTCAGCTTTCGGCTCATTCTGTAGTTATCAGTTATTAGTTACTGGTTATTTTTCCACATGTATCATGCCATGTTTGTGGGTGAAATATGAATCCAACTCTCTCTTTGACTGTGATTGGTTTGCTGATTTTAAAAAAAGCATTTCACATCTGTTGGAGCTATTCTTGAAAAGGCTTTTTAAACAGAAGCCACATTTTCTGTGCTGCTGCTTATTGTAGACAGAAAGCGACAGGAAGCAGTCCTGTTGCTTTCTGTCTACAATAAGCAGGGGCAGGGGAGGATAAATATGCTTTGAGCAAATACATCGTGTTGGGATAATTACAACTCCTCTCCTCTCATCTCCTTTTATAATTACCATGTTTAAAAGAAGAGCTAGGATAGCTTCAGAGGTATAGCCTCATAGATACATCTCTATACGATGATTGTACAACATGCCTTGATAATACATAATCACAGTGAAAGGGTCCAAACAACTTGTTTTTTTTTCTTTTACCTTTCA
Source organism: Scortum barcoo (assembly GCA_023238725.1). Classification (NCBI taxonomy): domain Eukaryota; kingdom Metazoa; phylum Chordata; class Actinopteri; order Centrarchiformes; family Terapontidae; genus Scortum; species Scortum barcoo. The sequence goes on from CM041531.1 coordinate 16,374,743, forward strand.
TCAAGCAGAGATACACTCCTATGCACACACGCAAATAATAAGCACTATCTGTCCTTATACAGACCTAGTTTTTTTCATCACTTAATCTTCTCCAACTGCAGAGCTAAGAGCAGTGACACAGTATCTGTCCACCTTGTCTGTTTTCTTTTGTGCATCCTTATTTTCCCCTGCCTCTCTTTCTGTCTTACAATCATTTCTTTCATTGCTTCTTTCTTCACTCTACTGGCCTTTACCTTTTGCTTAACTGTCACGACTGTTGCTCTTTGACTAGTCCACATAACAAAACATATATATTCCACTTGTATGAGTGTGTGTGTGTGTGCGTGCGTGTGTGTGGTACACTACCTGCAGTAGTTCTGAACTATCCGCAGCTCAACAGCAGCAGATCTTCTAATACAACAACTTCAATTAAAATCTAAACAGAACACACACACAAGTACACACCCTCCCAACAATAACGCAGTAGTACAGATACACATACATCAGCCGGTTAGAGTGTATGTGTGCATGTGTGTGTGTGTGTGTGTGTGTGTGTGTGTGTTTGTGTGTGTGTTGTGTGTGTGTGTTTTGCCTCACCTTGTCCCAGTGTGTTTGACTCCCCCTCCTCGGCTCCAGTTGTCTCTGCTGTGCTGTCCTTCATGTAAATCCACCTCCTTCATAGCAACACTCCACATCTCATTCCTCCGTGCCTGTGTGCGCGTGTGTGCGTGTACGTATGTATGTGCAGGTGTACCGGAGGCAGGCGTCAACCAGACTGGCAGTGTTGGAGGAGGCAGCGGAGGGGAGGACAGCTTCTTACCAGAGGGAGATCCTTCACCTGCAGAGGCTGCTAAGAGAAAGACAGGAGGCTGAGGAGAGACTACTGCAGTCCAAACGGTAGGAGGGGAGGAGGAGAGAGAGAGAGAGAGAGAGGGGAGAGGGAGGGAGAGAGGAGGAGAGTGTGGAGGAAAAACGGCAGGGGCAAAGCAGGCAGAAAAAGGGAGGAGAACAGGGAAAGAATGTGTGAATGAAAGGAGGAGGAGAAAGACAGTGGCGATGGTGTTTGCAGCTCAAATAAAGGAGGGAGGCCAGAGACAGCGAGAGGCAGCAGCATGGAGGCAGAGCCGGGCACATCAACAAAACAATTACAGACAAGAAACAGATAAAGATGTCTAGACAAACAGATCGGCTCCAACTGTTTCGTAAATCATCTGTCTTTTTCTCGCATTGTTTCTCTCAAAAAGAATAGGTCAGGTTTTAACAAGAAAACAAGAGCTCTACTGGTATTTTTTAGCATATCATACATTTATTAATGTTTTTTGGGTTTTTTTTCATCATGTGCACAACAATTACACTGAGCATTTGCTGGCAATGAAATTCTTGGGTCATAGTCTCCCTCTAAACAATACTAAAAAAATATTAATAAAACATAGACCCAATATATAAATTAGAAAACTAAAATAAAATATATAATTACTTTGTAATTAATTAAATAATTATATTATTACTATAAAATAGATAAGTAGATAGTTAGCAATAGGTAATACTGCTGAGCAGTATGTGTAAATATTACAAGGTACAGAAGAATATTGATACGTTGCTATTAAGAGAAGTTTAATGAGTTTAAAGAGTCCATGATCCAGTTGGCCTTCCTCCTACACTGCTGGGTGTAGAGGTCCTCCATGGATGGCAGCTCCTGTCCTACTGATGTGCTGAGCAGTCTTCACCACCCCCTGTAGCGCCTCACGGTTGAAGGCAGTGCAGGTGCCATACCAGGCGGTGATGCAGCCAGTCAGGATCCTTTCTACGGAGCACCTATAGAAGTTGCAGAGTATGTCACTGCCAGTGTCACTGTGTGTCTGCTGGATGTTTGAATAAGCAGCTTTACAGCACAATGTGGGCAAAAAAACAGTCAAAGAAGCTACTAGTGCTGTGTTTATGTCATCTGTTTAGTTCAGTTAACGAACACTGAGAGATTAACCATGAAGTGCACCTGGTAACACAGTAACAAGCATTACAGCACATCACTCCTTCGCTGCTGCCTATCTATGCGTTCTCCAGTTTCTATATTTGGCCACTCTGATTGGTGCATTCAGCAGATAAATGCTGAAATCTCTGTAAAACCACTGGATACAGCAGATCCATTATAAATTTCTCTCTCCACACTAAACCAGTTAACCCTCTCATGACTGTTAATTCCTACCTTTAATCCTAGCTGTGTATTCACATTCACAGATGCTGGATTGCTGGAGGATGAGCAACCGCATCTGCTTTTCAGCAGAATTCAGTAGTGCCTTAAGCATTTTATTTTAGAATTACAGAAGAAGGTCTCCTGCTGTGACAAACAACATAAGGTTGTGGGCAACAACTGGTTTGGGTAACTTTGATAGTACCAGACATGAAATAAGTTTTTCACAAATACAGTGTATTTTTCTTGTATAACTACACATATATTCTATATTCTTCTTTTGAGATGGATAGTTTATGCCAATATGTCAGAATGTAAGGAAGGAAAAATCAGTCTTGCAAATGAAAGTTTTGTTATTTGTTTTCTCATTAAGTTAATAAATTGTCCTGAGAAGAGAAGTACTGTGTCCACATACATACCCGCAACTTCAGCCATTATGGAAGGACATGTCAGTAGGTCACACAGAATTACTTGAAATGACTACGGTTATAGGACAAAAACAGTAATGTTATGTAGCCAACCATTTGATCTTCAGAAAGAGATATTCTTCCTGCAGAGTGGCACCCTTGAATAACCTGACTGGTACTTTGTTGCTCCTGAAGCAATCCAGCACTTCCCCTTTATTCCCCTGTTAGTATGTCTGTTTTTAGCCTCTCTCTGGGCCTGCTGCCTGCTGCTATCAAATGAAAGCTAGCTAATCAGATTGTTAGAAGATCCTGTCCTGCTCTGCCCTACCCAGAGGGCATCTTAATGACAAATCACACATACTACACACACATCACTCACAACACTAACTTACTGGCTTCACAACACCACAAATCACTTTACTGCTGACTCTGTGAGACTGCTCTCATCACCACATCAGTTTTTGCAACCTACACTGGACACTGTAAGTCATCAGGATGCATGTGTGGTGAAGCCCTGACTGACCTCCAAATGATGGCACCAGGAGCAGGCTGGTTAACCATCTGTAGTACAGATGTGAAACTCTCAGTGTAGTTGTTGATGGTGAGTCCTACTCATGCTTTTAGGAAATCAGCCGAGTTGAGCCAAGTCGCTCGTCTGAAGTCAAACTTCTCACCCCCACACAGAAAAATCTATTTATGCCTTGTTCTCCTTACTCTCTGATCCACTGGTTTGTATTCTGCCCGTGCCACAGCAGCAGAGATGCTGATAGGTTGTGATTGCCGCCTGCCTGCTGAGTTCTGCCTAGCCTCCAGAGACTTCCAGGAGCTCAGGAGGGGTTTGAGCATGCAGATCTCTTTTTTCCAGTCCTGCTTTTCCAGTACACAGCCCCAAAAACATAGAAAGATCTGCTCCATATGAGCAAAGAGTCATCTTTATACATGAAGCTGTTTCTAATGTCTTTGGAATTTGGACAAATAGTTTTTCTTTTGTTTTATTTATTTTTATAATTTCAGTGATTTGATGGACTGGATTAAGAATGTAAGATTTGTTTGAGAATGTGATTATAGTGAGTTAAGAATATCTTGAATTGTTTTATGCATTTTAAAGATATAATATTAAAAATTAAATATTTGTAGATTTCATTCATATTTCATTGAAAACAGAATGTGTAGTGTAACGGTTTAGAAAGTCTGAGGGAAAAACTCCGGGCCATTGAATACAAGGTAAACCTGTGTTTATTTAGAAATTGTCTTAGCTTGGTGAAACATTGATTCAGTTGAGTACTGAACCTGATATAAGTTCAGTCTTTCTTCCTTTAAGCCTGTTGGAGGTTGTGGTTGCTGCAGTCTTAATCTCTGCTGTTTTCACAAACTGGAAAATAAGCAGTGTAAATTGCTGACATTATTTTATGTTAATGGCGTACACACTTGGAACCTCATGCATAATTAATGCTAAAGGCCATGAATGCAGATAAACACATTTTAGTAGTACTTAATTATCTCTTGGTTTCCCATCAGGTTCAAGAGTGGTTCTGACTCTGCAGCATCCAGCAGAGCGCAGAGGTGCTGAAAGGATCATGGCTGATTTTCTGCTCCTCCTAACATCATAGGTTGGGAGATATGCACAGATGCTCTATGCGCTGTGAAGGTCATGTAGTAACCAAACCTTTTATAGTTTGTATGTCCTTGTAATGACTGTGTAGTTTCAAGAAAACATCTTTGAAAAAGTACAAAAAAGACGCAGAAATCCATGATGTGTGATTATGCAGACCTTTGCCCCCTGGTGTTTCTTGTGCTCTGCAGCCTCTCTTGAATGTTTGCTTTACGTAAGTAGAGGGTGAAGTCTGGCATTAACGCACAGCAGGAGTACTTTGGTAATAGCAGTCACATAGGTAATCTATAATCCGTTTGTAGAGCTATAACCGGCACTAACATATGATTTCTCAAATCTGCTAAAATAAACCACAGTGGACATACTCATTGCTTATAGTGTGGCAGTATCACTTACCTTGCCATTCAATAACAAAATGCTTTTTTTCATAAAACAGAAGCCATATTTGTACATATTGTATGGGGAATAAAACCAGGACAGAACACCTTTATTTAAAAAATGATGTACATGGCGTGTGAGTATTGCCCAGAGCAGTAGTTTGATTCTATTTAGAAAAGCCAATTATGTGCATATGTCACACACAGCTGAGTAGTACACAGCCGTGGCAGTATCTGTTTGGATCTAGAGCTTTTCTATTTTCCATTTGTATTTTCACTGAAGTGATACAGTTATGGACTTTATTCAGTTATGAACAAAGTTTTTTTTTGAAGTGGTAATTAAGGACTGCTGGTCTGATGCTTGTACCTGTTCTTCCCCATTGCTGTCTCACAGCCAGACTTTTTCCATATAAACCGCGCTGCTCAGAATTACTGTGTAATGTTTGTGTCTCGGTTGACAGGCCAAGGATTATGAAGAGGGAGCTGTTTTTTGTTGCAGAGCGATAGAGCAAATCCCGAGATGGCCTCAGCTTACTGAAGCTATAATTGTAATGTAGATGTAGTGGGCAAGTGGAGCTGCTGCTGAGCCTTTCTCTATAGGTCACAGCTATTCCACCAAACCACACATACACAAACAAACATGCTGCTGTTGAATTTTCCATCTCTTGTAGGGGCAAGATTTGTCTTTGTATTCTGTCTGAGTAGCTTCATAGGAACCAATGATGAGTGTGGTTGCCATGGGTAACGCATGTGCGCATGCTGTTTTGGTTGGAGGTAATTAGCAGACGGTGGAGTTTGTCAGGGTCTTTACTCAAGGATGACAAGGGACAAAGTGTTTTTAGTTTATCACTCAAAGCAACACCATTAATTTATCCCCACTTTAATAAGAATGAGAACATTTTTCTCTTTTTTCCAACACATCAGTCAGTCAAGTCAGTGGTCTCGAGATGAATTTGTGGCTTCATGAGTTGAAATTGAAGCTTTCTTGTAAAATGCATAAATACTATAAACATGCATGCACAACATTTGCACAATTATGCTGATTGTCCCTTAATTAAAATAACTAGCTGACTGACCTCTAGTTTCTGACGTGTGAACAACGTACGACAGAAGAGCTTTCGTGCATCAACCATTATAACAATTACAGCAGACACAGGTAATTATATGTCTCCTTGGAGCGGTTTTTCCAATTATTACTATCCCTCTATCTTCCCCTCCCTGATTGAAATAGTGGGTTGCTAGCTGATTCCTCTAACATGCATGTACTTGTCGCATTTTTTTCAAGTTGCACTTTGAAAAAGAAACCAACAAGCTCAGATATAATGAGAGGTAGCACATAAGCAGCATCATGGTGTTAGAATAGGTAACAAGCAGATGTACAAGCAGTGATAACCTTGAGAAAGACTGAACATCAAATTAAAATTTAAAGGTACACAGAAAACACATTGAATAGAGCATTAATTATACACACAGCTCTGCCTCGGTCGTACATGAGTGCTAGTGTATGAGTATGTGCACGCTGTTGGATATGTGCGGGGAAGGGGGGAAAAGTGTCTAGGTAAAAATAGCTATATATTTCATATGTTGTTAGTTGTGACAGAATCTGGTTTCAGTGCCACTCTGCTCTTTCTTTTCATATTGTCCAGAATTTCTATCGGCATTCATGGTCATTTTTCGGTAATATATTTTTTATCTTATTATTATTATTATTACTTATTATCCAAATAAGTTTTTTTCTATGGATTTACATCCCATCTCACCGTTCTAATCACTGAATGGACTTTTCTCAGTTGGCAAAGTTACCACACAGTAACACAATTTTCCAGCATGAGTATCATGGCTGTGGTTTATGGTCCAGGCTGCTTGATTTGCAAATGCGTCAGCACAATCTTATCAGGATTTGTGACAAAAGCTTAAACTCTGAAACAAAGATTATTGTGTAGGTGAAGACCTTGTACCTTTAATACATTAAAACGGGTGGCAAATAATTAGTACATTGTATGTAAAAGTAATGGACAAAATAAGTTAAATAGTAGTAAGTAATTTAATGATGACTGTTGTTAAGATCCTAGGTTATAATTTGTGTTTGTGTTTGTATTTGGAGTGTGATTGTGATTTTTGTATCAAATAGTGTCATATAAAATGTCTTTTTAGGAGCATGCTTAACCAAGAACTAAAAAGATCTTTTTCTTGGTTAGGTTGAGGTAAGTAAGGTAACTTATGGTTATTGTTTACAGGCACAGTATCATACAGCATACTAGGTTAATATTACGGTTATGTACAGAAAAATAAAATTTCAAGTTGTTTGAATGATTTTGACAAGGGTCTTCTGAACAGCTCGACCACTGCCTTACTGTGTAGAGTTAGTTATCTTAATCCAGAAAACAAATCACATTTTGCATGGTTGAACTTATCATATTTGGTTGGGAACTGAACATATATTTCTTTTCTTTTTTTTAGCACAGACAGACCACATTTACATTTTGATCATTTTATAAGCACAGTTCAACCGGACTCATCACATCTCTTAGTGAGCTGATTAAGCTGAAATGGCCTCATCGTGTGAACAAGTCAGAGCCTTTAACAATCATGCCGCTCTGACAGTTATTCCCATATGGCTATGATTGCTTCTTTATTTGGAAACACCCCCCCTTTGTCCTGCATTGTGCCTGGTGAGTTCATTTGATGAAAAAGTGCTCTAGGTAAAAGGTCCTTTCTAACATGAAGGTGAGTGTTGTGGCCAGTGGGATTTAAAACCATCAGGCACACTGATTTTAAAAAGGTGGATGTTTTATTTATAAACTGTAATTGAAGACGGTGGCATTTGTGTGAGTGTGTAAAGTGTGTGTGTGTGAGAGAGAGAGAGACGCATGAGGTTTAATCCAATCCTAAGCGTGGTTTGCTTTACCAGGTTTGAACACAGTCAATCAAAATAATCGTGCACGTCAACTTCATTATTAGTGCGTGTCATCAACACTGAGCACTAATGTTCTGTTGGTGAAAACCTCCGATTGTCAGTAGAATCGCATTAACTGATATGTTGAGCCGAAGGCTGTTTAATCAGCAACTTTCAGCTAAATCTGGTTGCAAGCTTTTGATATACAAACCTTGACAACAACAAGCTTTCTTGCTGGAGCCGAGGTGTAAATTGCCCGCCCCTGTCACTGAGTGATGTAGCATTAAGCATTTGCAAAGTGCTTGCTCTGGTTAGTGTGTCATACCTGTATAGAAACAGAGAAATTAGTTTGATCTCAGTAGTTGGTGATTAATTAATACATCTTCCCAACAAAACTAAACATAATATAATTGCATGTACGCTTCAGTCACCAGAGAGTTAAGAAAATCTATGTAAAACTGACACTTCTTTTTTTATCGTAAGTATTTCCATGATGTCTCGGTCTGCTACATGCACTCCCATTATTCATGTAATCGTCCCGTAGTTTACTCAGGCCCGATTGTTGACATGAACACTGCTCCTCCCATAACAGACAAACTGCTCATATGGACTGCACTTTTACAGCACTGTTCTACCTGACATGACAATGCAATATGGTTGGTAATTGTCTTTCCCAAGACACTTCGACATGTGGACGGGAGGAGGTGGACAGCCAGACGTGGAATAGATCATACAATAGGTGAACAAGCTTAAAAATTCTGGCTTCTAGCACGATTGGTAGTACTAACAGCACTCTTACATCTTTTACATGATACTGAAACATTTGATTTAGTGTCTGTTTGGCCAGTAACAAGTGACTGTATCTAAGCTCATCTTACTTCCTGCTGGGACTAGCAGAATGCTTAACACTGGTTGATGTGGATGCTGGCATTGACCTTTTATTTTTTATATATCTAATGTACTATTGTTTATGAAAAATATAACCTGCAGATTCAGTGGTGCTGGATCTTATGGACCATGCTTAGGTTTTTCAACAATCAGTAAGAATAGAAACATACAACTTACTACAAGTAGTTCCTAGACATTGTACAGTTAAGTGAACGGTATGCAGTGTTGCCAATGACCTCACAGGATCAGTGTGTCATAAAATAGGTTGTGCCATCCTGAAGTTATGACTTTAAAGCATGTCTTTGCATTAGGGGGGAAAAGTAAAACGAGTGAAACTACACATGGTTGCCAGTGTATAAAATACATCGAGCTAAAGTGATTTAATACAGCTGTCCTGCAATAAATCCTCCTGCCACAGAGGTTATAGTGTACAACTTTACGATCAAGTTGGGAGCTGTAGATCATGGTGCTTTTGAAGGGCATTGCAATACAATGAGAGGTGTTTCTAATATACTTAGGCCCCTCTGTTTCCAGCAATAAAGGGCACATTTTTTGCAGATCTTTGTGAAGGTATTTTAAGACAATAGTGCAGTTTTAAAACAAAGTCTACTTTAATCTTTTTGCCCAAACTCTTCATTTTGTTGTCCCAACATTGTGAAATAAACCACACCAACTACAACCATGATTCTGCTGTATCACATTCAGATGTCCATTGCTGTGGTGGGCCTATCTATGTTTCATTTACAAAATATGATGCTTCAGTCATTATTTTAGAAATAACTGGGAAATAAGATGATGGATGCAATTGTACTCCCATCAGCCCAGTGTTTTTGGATAAGGAAGAGTGAGAAATGGCAGTCCTGAGGAACACAATATAGATAGTCTGAATGTAGTGGTGTGAGCTACTGGTGCCAGTGTGTCGACGGGATATCGCCATTGTCTGCTGTGGCTATGATGGTTTACAGGACATGACACACTGCAAATGAATCAGCCATTAGTGATGAAGATGCCTCAGGATTTCCACTGCACACGAAAGTAGAGATATAGCTAAAGGTAATCCTGTGGTCCGCCTGATCACTTACTGCAGCCACAGTGACGTATGAATGAGCTACATGACTGCAGAGACGCTGCATGTCACCTGTTATTCATCCTAAAGCCACCACACACCCTTACCTTCAATGTATTAGCACTACCTCAGTCAGTACTTAACTTCTTCACTACCTTACCTAATCCTTTGGGTTCTGTTCATCTAACCAGTCTATATGTTATCAGTATTATTTGACTGGCTGACTTATTTACTCTCTTTTCTCCTCCAGGGAAGTAGAAGAGGAGTTGGAGGTGGTGTGGCAGGCGGCAACGAGGGAGAACCAGCAGATTAAGGAAAATCTTTTAGACTCAAAGTTCACTGAAAACCTCCATAGATTGGCCGCTCCCGGAAGTTTGTCTCCTGGCTGGCCTTCTCACGCTCCAGACGAGGCCGCTGCATCCACCCAGAATCAAGCACCCAGCCCTGAGCCTCTCCTCTTCACCTCTCAACAAAATGCTGGGCTCCAGAGAAGGTCAGCATTTAAATCTGACTCAGATCACCAAATCAACTCTTTGGATGAGAAGCACAAGCATGGGCTGGATTTCTATTGCTAAAACTCTTGGAGCTACAACACGCCACAAAACGCATGTTCACTTATAGCGGCAAAAGATAGATACAGATTACATTAGTAGATTAGTTACAGCGCTGAACATGTCACCTTACGTGCATCTGCTAGATTAACTTTGTTTCACAGGTAAAACTTGCATCATCCTCTGTAATGAACTCATGACTGTATTTAACTACATTGTAATCACATCTCATGCTGGTGGAAACCAGTATGAGATGGGGGTGGGGGAGGCAATAGTAATCTCTTGCTCACTTCACACTTTACAACTTGATTTAGGCACAATGATTGCAGTAAAACATGTAACACAAAAAAAAATATCAACAAAGCAAAAAAACTTGAAACCAGCTGAGATCGGACAGTGTGGCCAAATGAGTGTTCAGAAAGATTTACATTTTATAAACAAAGATTTTTGTCATTTTAAAAAAATCAGTTTGTCTTTTTAAATGCATCTCAGGGTTTTCTTGACCATGCCAAATATACAAGCTATAATAACTACTGGATATAGCTCTAGGTTGCACTACTTGGCTTGTTTAATGGCTGTTTCTTCTCAAAGACCATATCTAATGTTGCCCCCTACTGGATGTATGTGGTAATGGTCTTATCATTGACACATTAGATGGTAAAGAGCAGGCACAAATGGAAAAGCTACAGGTACAGTAAATCAGCACACAATAGGAATGAGTGTTCAGAAGCAAAGTAATGCACATATATTTATACATGCTTAGCTCTATTTTCATAAATGCTTTGTCAACTATAAGATTAGAATTTTGGACATGGCTGGTGTAGCTGAATTTGTTGATTGTACTGTGACTGTTTGTAACAGTGGTTGGCTATTGTATAAATAATAAAGCACATTTTTCCTTGGTCATGAGACACATTTATTTGCTATTTTTCACCTTCTCAGAAAGTGTTTGGAATAGTTCATAACAATAAAACAAAGTACCAAGTAAAATGTATCAAATACATTTGTAACACTAACCATAAACCGAGAACGTGTCGTGACACATGACAGGTTTCTCTGTGACAGAGACACCATAACATCACCCCTCTGATACGACCGCGGCTCTGCTGCATTAGACTGAAACCACAAGGCAGAGTCCTGTTTGCATAGAGATGTACCACAAATCCCTGCTGACGAACACAGACCAGTATGACGGCAGCACAGTGATTCAGACACACATGAGAGCTGTTGATGGATGAGGGATACTCCTAATAACCTGGTGTAATGGTGGAACATGCAGCTTGCCAACAAACCAAAACATTCAAATTATGGCATTGAGCCTGTCAGCCTTTAACAGACACACAAATGTGCTCTACCAACCAGCAATGCAAGAGTAACTTCATACTGACAAACTTTCTACCCGCCCTCCATACATGTAAACTACATATGAATTCATACTAACAGAAATAATCCCCATCAAAATGTCTGAGATGGACATGTGGAAGTTTCTGGCCACATTACTACACTGTCACACAAACACCCAAGATGGATCTTGGTTACAAATATTCAGCAGAGCTAAGAAGGTTTTGGCATTAATTCAACAATAGTTCAGCATGTTGCCTTTTACTAAGGTGTCGGCATGGCCCGATGTGATGGCAAATGAGAAAACTCACTGGAACATCCTGTTAATGGCTCTAACATCACAAAATCCATCTGTGAATCCAACAGGTCCGTGTTAAAGCTGCCTTTTTTAAACCATTGTGAGTCTTGTTCCAGATAACAGTGACTGCATCTTTACAAAACAGACCACAGATAATACAGTTTTAATCCTTATTTATGGAGGGTAGCTTCACTGAGAGCAATGCTTCCTTTTTTCACAAACACGCATTAATACAGGCTCACAGAAAGTAGGAATTTATACAAAAAAATCCTTACACACTGCACTCATCAGGTAAAATTAAGCGACTTTTAAATTGAATATTTGTTGGATGATGGTCAGATATTCAGGTCTTAATATCTTCTCTGTCTCCTGAAATAGCTGAGAGCTGAAACATGCAGTACAAACCAGCATGAGAAAAAAATTACCCCATCCTTCATGTTGTGAATCACAACCTTCAATTTGAAAACTCTGTCACTCTATGAAGGCAAGCATTCAAACATTTTCACTTCAGTTCAAGGACTTTGAATCACAGTATAGCAAATATTTCCAGTTACTGGGCTGTTATCAGTGTCAATAATAATTAACTCTCTGGTGACCAGTCCATAGAGGATCTAACTGTATCTGTAGGACCAGCCACATTTAGGGAGAGCCCACCTCCCCTTTAAAGCCTGTCCTTGACACCAGGCTGTGCTGTGACTTTTCCCACTTCCACAAGCATGAGAACAGAAACAGCTGTAAAATATGTAACAAACTTTGCAAAATGACCCCATGTTTGATCACATTTGTAGCCATTACGTTCAATATGAACTCTGGTCAAGACCTTGATCAGCATGATGAATCCGATAATTAGAGTTCAGATTCTCTGAACACTAGATCTGGTTCCCTTTAAGCATTCGCCCCATTTATATTACGTAGGTTGAATAATGGAGACACATCTTGAATAATGCGGTGCAGATCAACAACACCACACACTACACACAGCCTCCAAAATGATCATACAGTTGAATCAACACCTTTCTAAAAAATTTAAAAAAAAATCTCAGCATTACAACTTCATGAAGACAGGATTCAATGTGGGCGTACTTACTAAACTGGGAGCTGAGTGTACTTTTAGTTAATAGCTTACGACTGCACGCTGACTTGAATAAACAGTATTTCAGCTCACTGTCAAGGATTGCCCTGAACACATCACCATACAGACTGATGCATTCAGGTGCCTAGTCCAAGAAGGAACTTCATCATCACAACATCACGACATCACAAGGTTTCCCTTTTCTACACTGTACTCCCTGATTCAAAGAGCAGTTCAAATTCTTCTGAAGAAACTGGATAGGACCAGAGCAGTTGAGTTGTGGTCATTTAATTCATTGCAATTCAGCTTTGCATGTAATACTTGTACCCTACACAAAGGCTGTGCTCAGGAGAAAATACTGATTGTGCCGTCTTTTGGTGAAAGTTACTTTGGACCCACCGCAAATGACACTAACCACCTATGAACTTTCAGCAGACACCTGTCAACTAGACTAGACTAGAACAATACATCTTTAGTGAGGTGTAGCAGATATTCATAATTTATTATTGTTTATATTATTATTGCCATTTGGTACATGTTTCAGGTGTCTTCGTGGGTTTGTGTTGTTTGAGAGGGCTATCAACCTTTATTCTGAAATTACTACTTTTATTTTGACATTATGTGTTCGTTGCGCTGTTCCGGAGAGTGAGAAGAAAACATTCGAAGGTGAAACACGTGTGCTGTAGTTAAGCTAAAACAGTGAAGTTAAGAACCAATTAAGTGGTTGCAAAGTGTTTAAGTGTTCAAGAAACATCCGAAGACCAGAGATAATTCCTCCTTTACACGGCACGCAGCCAACGAGGTAATTCATGTGTTTTGTCTGTATTTTACTTTGCAGAGTGTTTTCATGTTTATGTTTACTTTGCTGATGCTATTGTTAATACTGTGTGGGTATGTGTGTATGTCACAGTTTTCACGGTGGATTTGGAGGGCGCTTCAAATAAACCAGTACCAAGAAAGCCACTTGTGTTGTTCGTGCCTGGAGGGAATTACAGTGAAAACTCATGGTTCATCGGCGCCAGTGACTAATTAACGACGCGGCAAGTTCAAAGGATCGCCCTTTTCTTCAGTTTGATATCCTGCAACTTATGTTGAGTTTATTATTCTGTAAATACAAGTTGCTGCAGTGCATATTTCAAGTTTCTGATAACTAGTGAATACTAACTGGCATTGAAGATTTGAGTTTTCTGAATGTTATGTGGTTTGCATATTGAGTGTGTATAGTGATATTTGAGGTTTAACTGTGTGCTTATGTTAATTTTCTAAGGTGCATTTTGAGTAACAGACATTGATATATTTGAGTGTTGTTAATAGATGCAAAGGTTGGTTATTACATTAAGCTTTATTTGTGAACAATCTAACTGCTATTGTTTTGCAAAAGTTAAGTAGTGATTTGACAATGTCAGAAGCAAAAGAACATATAAGTCAGGAGAGGGACAGTCTTAGGGACAGTGAACATTACCAAGACCAACCTGAAGATGGAGAAGCAGATTCTGCTGAAGGTCACAAAGAGGAATCTCAGGAACCTAGGCGAAGTCAGAGAGCCAGAACCCTTACAGAAAAGGGTAAAGAAATGTATGAAGGAAAAATTAAAGACCTTCAACAAAGGTTTAACTACATATATGGCAAGTGGAGAATACATGTTAAAGCAGCTAAGCAGACATTATCACAATCAACAGAGCCTTTATCTGAATGATCTGCTTCAAGATATTATTGGTGATGTCGTAGGGCTTTCTGCAGATGTCCAGCGCAGTTATGACGCACTGCGCAAAGTCTCACCTCCAGATTAGGACGTCGAAGAGTGGATCTGTGTGGAGGGATTTCGAAGTTCATTGTATCCAGACCTTCAAGTTGATTGGGTGGCAAGATTCCAGAACAAGAGCAAGAGTGGCCAGAAGCAGGCTCTCTCTTCAATTCAAGTAGCAGTAAATCAGGTTCTATGCTTTCTATCTGGAGAGGTGCCTCAGAACATTCAAGTCAATCTTCTGTAAAGCGCCAAGAAGCTGCTGCTGAAGCTGCTGCATGTTCTGAAAGTGCTACAAGAGCAAGAAAAGGAAGAACTGGAATTACAGCGCTTAGAAGCAGAAGTTAAGAGAAAGGTGGCAGATGAAGAGGCAGCAGCCATCAAGCGTCGCTTAGAGCGGGAAGAAGAAGAAGCTAAAATTAGAGCTAAACGAGAGGAAGAATATTCAGCTCTACAAAAGACTCTTGATGAGAAGAGGAGAAAGATTTTGCAGTTGAAGGCAAGAAAAAGTCTTAATGCTGCACAAGCAAGAATACATGTGTATGATCAGATGAAAACTGTAGAAGGGCAGAGATAAGACACTGTAAAACAAGAGAGAGTAGAAGATAATCAAGGTTCTGCTCCAACAAGACAACCACTGAATATACCTTTCATTCCCCAAGCTGCAACCACCTCCTTAAATGACAGTACGGCAGAACTTGTTAAAGTACTGGCAGGTGCTCTAACTGCCAATTGGATTCCAGTTCCAGAGCCATCAGTATTCAGTGGGGATCCATTGAAATACAATGATTGGAAACTCTCCTTCGAAACATTGATTGACCTGAAAAACATTCAAGACAAAGAGAAGATATACTACCTGCGTAGGTACGTAGGTGGACAAGCAAAGAACGCACTTGAAGGCTATTTCCTACTTGGAACTGAATCTGCCTATGCTGCTGCATGGGAGATTTTAGAGGAGAGATATGGAAATCCTTTCATGATTGCAAAATCGTATAGGGACAAACTTCAAGCATGGCCTAAGATAGGCTCTAAAGACAGCTTTGAGCTTAGAGAGTTTGTGGATTTCCTCCGCAGTTGTGAGGCTGCTATGATCCATATTAAAGCAAAGTTAAAGCAAAGTTACCAGACTGGCTTACAGCGAATTTGGAACAGAAAGGTTATTGAAGTTCAAGAAGAGGGCAATCAATTTCCCTCCTTCAGTCAGTTTGTTAAATTTCTGACAAGAGAAGCAAAAATAGCCTGTAATCCTGTCACATCATTGCAGTCACTGAAACAAGCTGAGCCTGAGAAACCGAAGTACCAAAGACCTCAAAGCTTAGGAGCAAAGACACTGGCCACAAGTTCAAATGAAAGAGCTAACATGTTATGTATTTTCTGTCAGAAAGGTGGGCACACTTTGCACAAAAGCAGGAAATTCATGGAGAAAACAGTTCCAGACAGGATCAACCAATCAAGCTCAAGCTCTCTACTATGCAGTCGTGTGATGTTGAATGAATGTTCCACCAGTTCCACGTAAAAAAGGAAGATCAAGATTATTTGAGGTTTCTGTGGTGGGAGAACGGCAATTTGCAAGCCAAGGCCATCCATCTACAGAATGAGGGTGCACTTGTTTGGAGAGGCCTCTTCTCCTGGCTGTGCTAATTTCGGCCTGAAACATCTGGCAGCGCAAGGACAAGGTCAGTTCAGCGACGACACTGTACGCTTCATTCAAAGAAATTTCTATGTGGATGACGGTTTAGCAAGTGTTCAAACTGAGAAGGAAGCTATAAAGCTTATCAAAGAATCAAGAGAACTTTGCTATACTGGCAAGTTAAGACTCCACAAGTATGTATCTAACAGTGAAAATGTAATGTCAACCATACCGGAGGAAGAACGGGCAGCAGTCAAAGATCAGGACATGGCTTTGAGTTCACCACACATGGAGAGAGCTCTCGGAGTGGAGTGGTGCATTACATCCGACTCATTCAAATTCAGAGTTCAAGTGAAACTGAATCCATTGACAAGAAGAGGTGTACTGTCTACAGTTGCTTCTGTGTATGATCCCCTAGGGTTCATGGCGCCCTTTGTCCTTTTGGAGGAAACAAATACTTCAAAGGAAATGTGTAGAGAGAAGGTAGGATGGGACGAGGATCTTCCAGAGCATTTAAAACCACAGTGGGAGTCCTGGATTAAAGATTTACCCAATCCTAGCTGAGATAGAAATCAAAAGATTATTCTTACCTCCACATTTCAGCAGTGTCAAAAAGTAAGAGCTTCACCATTTTGCTGATGCAAGCGTCTCCGGCTATGGTGTATGTACTTACCTCCGAGCTATTAGTCCATCTGATGAAGTTCACTGCTGTCTGGTAATGGGTAAATCAAGAGTTTCACCAACCAAGATCACAACTATACCAAGGTTAGAACTGTCAGCAGCAGTTGTCGCAGTTCGAAGTAGTGACATGCTTCTCAAAGAACTAGATGTAGAAGATCTTCAGGAGTTCTTCTGGACAGACTCCACAGTTGTTCTCGGCTACATAAACAATGACGCCAGAAGGTTTCAGGTGTTTGTGGCCAACCGCATACAAAGAGTTAAAGCAAGTACAAAGCCTGAACAATGGGCTTATGTTGCATCAGAGGACAATCCGGCAGATCATGCTTCACGAGGTTTGACTGCACAACAGCTCAAGAACTCCAATTGGTTCACAGGGCCAAAGTTTCTGTGGCAGTATGAATTACCAGCCAGAGAACTCAAGGTGGGAGCAGTTGAAGAAGATGACCCCGAACTGCGTAAGACTTTTGTGCGTAACACGACGGCAAAGGAAGACGAGTCATTAGTGGAACGCTTCAAGAAGTTTTCTGATTGCTCTAGAGTAGTAAAGGCAGTTGCTAGACTCAGAAGACAGATCAGAGAATACAAAGGCAAGAAGCAAAGAACTAATGAGTGTACAAGCTTGGAAGAAAGGAAAGAAGCAGAACTTGTGATAGTTAAACTAGTACAAGAAGAAGCATTCCTGACCTGATAAAGAACTTAAAACAAGAGAATGTCACGGTCAAGACCAAAGACAGTAAACTGTACAAGTTGAGTTCATTCTTGGATAAGGATGGTATCCTAAGAGTGGGAGGACGTCTGGATCAAGCCACATTACACCCATTTGTGAAGCATCCAGCACTTCTACCAAAGAATAGTCATATATCATCTTTAGTTGTCAAACACTTTCACGAAAAGACCCAGCATCAAGGTCGTGGAATGACGATGAACGAACTGCGAGTTAATGGATGGTGGATCCTGGGATGTAGCAGTGCAGTCTCATCACACATTTTCAAATGTGTCAAGTGCAGAAGGTATAGAAGACCAACTGAAGAACAAAAGATGGGTGACTTACCACAAGACAGATTGGAAGCTACTCCACCCTTTACCTATGCTGGCATAGACTGCTTTGGTCCGATCTATGTGAAAGAGGGAAGAAAAGAGCTTAAAAAGTATGGTCTCTTACTCACCTGTCTATGTTCTAGAGCCATACACATAGAGATGCTGGATGACATGACAACTGATGCATTTATCAATGCCTTGAGAGTGTTCATTGCCATAAGAGGAAATGTACGTCAGTTAAGATGTGACCAGGGCACTAATTTCATTGGTGCAAGAAGAGAGTTTACCAAACTAATGGATGGAATGGATCAAGAAAGAATAAAGAGTCTTGGATGTGAATTCCTTACAAACCCTCCAGCAGCCAGTCACATGGGTGGTGTCTGGGAGAGGCAAATAAGGACGATAATGAGTGTTCTCACAGCCATTCTTGACCAGTCAGCACGAAGACTCGACTCTGCTTTAAGGACCTTCATGTATGAGGTTATGGCTGTCATAAACAGCAGACCGCTAACAGCCGAGCATTTGAATGACCCTTCTGGACCGAACCATATCCTCACAATGAAGTCTGCGATCATTCTACCCCCACCTGGATAATTTGTCAAATAAGATCTTTATCTTCAAAAGAGGTGGCGCCGGGTACAGTATTTGATCAACGAATTTTGGACGCAGTGGAAGAAGGAATATCTTCTGAACTTACAGTCAAGGCAGAAATGGTATAAGAACAGAAGGAACATGAAGATCAATGATATTGTCCTTTTACAAGATGATATGGCACCACGCAACGAATGGAAGCTAGGCAGAATCACAGAAGTTTACCCAGGGTCAGATGATAGGTTGAGAAAACTAAAGTTGCTGGTTAGTGATACCACGTTTGACAGAAAGGGGAAACCAACAACTAAAACAACGTTACTTGAAAGACCTATACAAAAAGTTGTTACTCTAAAGCAGACTAAGATGTTTGACTGAAATTCCATGTCAGATAGTAACCAAATTGATTATAGTATTGTATTTTGAAAAATCCCACTATAAGATTTGTGTGATTTGGTGGGAGTGTAGCAGATATTCATAATTTATTATTGTTTATATTATTATTGCCATTTGGTATGTTTCATGTTTCAGGTGTCTTCGTGGGTTTGTGTTGTTTAAGAGGGCTATCAACCTTTATTCTGAAATTACTACTTTTATTTTGACATTATGTGTTCATTCGTTGCGCTGTTCCGGAGAGTGAGAAGAAAACATTCGAAGGTGAAACACGTGTGCTGTAGTTAAGCTAAAACAGTGAAGTTAAGAACCAATTAAGTGGTTGCAAAGTGTTTAAGTGTTCAAGAAACATCCGAAGACCAGAGATAATTCCTCCTTTACACGGCACGCAGCCAACGAGGTAATTCATGTGTTTTTTTCTGTATTTTACTTTGCCGAGTGTTTTCATGTTTATGTTTACTTTGCTGATGCTATTGTTAATACTGTGTGGGTATGTGTGTATGTCACAGTTTTCACGGTGGATTTGGAGGGCGCTTCAAATAAACCAGTACCAAGAAAGCCACTTGTGTTGTTCGTGCCTGGAGGGAATTACAGTGAGGTATCACTCTGAGATGATATATTAGGTAAAACCTATGCTGGGAATTAAATGATTAAAGAATCTGCATACAATATTTTACCAGTCAAGTAAATGACTAATTTCCTGCTGGTCTGAGGGTTGTTTTGACTTGCCGGTCAACTCATATCATATATATATATACATATATATATATATATATATATGATGATGATGATAATACAGTAAGGAGGAGTGAGTCAAAGGTAAAAACAGTTTGTTGGTTGCTGTTTGTAAATACAACAGTCAAAGTTAGCTCCTCCCTCTCACTTCAAACCACACGTGCTTCTGGCAGCTTCATGTGCCTCCTCACACGCTGTGTGCTCTTTCTGGCTGGGTGCTTGCCACACTGCCAAAAGGTTGATACCCAAGAACGTCCCAGACACAGGAAATTTTTCTTTGCATGGACCATTTATGGTTGAATGTGTGTGTAGAGAGCCGGGATATGATGATGATCCATGTGAGCACATTTCCAGGTGGCCTGTGATTTATAAAGGCAGCATTTCTGTTCTCTGTACAGAAAACGCAGATTATGGGACTATAATGAATCACATGTCCAGGGCTACAACAGCTAGAACATACAGTTAGTGCAGGCTACTACATTTTACTTTTATTTACTAATGAACAACATCATTGTGGCGTTCATTGTAAACAAAACAGTGTTGTAGTTATTGCTAGATATTAATCTCAACTCTCATCGCTCATACACCCATAAATGAGTGAGCAGACCCATGTTTGATCACATTTATAGCCAAATAAAATGTAATGGCTTTTTGCACAGAGCCATTACATTTAGAAATAACCACCAATCAGTGATGCTGGAAGTTGTAACTAATCAACAATATATTAATATACATTCATAATGTATGCCATGCTATAGATCCTACCCACTAAAATGTTTTTGATAAATAAAAAATTGCAAAGTGTTCAAAGATTAGTTCTTTTATTTGGTCACTACAAAGTCAGAAGCTCTAAATGAGTAAAAGTATTTCACTTTCAGTTTTATGTGCTGTAGTTCATTAAGTGATGAGCAGCATTTAATCCACTAGAGGACAGGACAGCTTGTGTTGATACTGAGTGGACATAAGGCTTTATCTTTTCTCTTTATCTTTCTTAAATGGTTTCAGTTACTTGAATACTTCCTTTTGTATTAGCCTTCTTTGATAGATAGATAGATAGATTTTTAGCTTTATTAATTGAATAAAATAACACATTTGAGACATCACTGTGGGTCCTGGAAACTTAATTGATGAAACAATAAATTAATTTGACGAATATTCAATAATGAAAGTATTTGTTGACATGACATAAAGAACTCACCATAATGAATGTAATAAAGTTTAAATTCTCACACTGACTGCATATTTAGGCCTGGCTGTGATTAGACGACTGCCAGCTGTAAACCGGACTGAGGTTTTTCATAATCAGTTTATAATTTGATGTGTTTTGATTGAAGAAAATATGAAGCACTGAAAATCAGAAAGTAAGAAAGTCTATAGATTTTGGTTTGTTTATTGTAACAAAGACAAGTGTCATTCAAAGACGTGAGAGAGTGGTAGGCATGTTTCTTCTAGTAACCGTTGTAATGACGCATGTCTCTCATATCACAACAAGTTTTGCAGAGAGTTTTGCATTTGATTATTGACTGATCAAAAGCATCCCATCCCCTCAGAACAGAAGGGGACTGGGAGGTTTAAAAGATAATGCCAAAGAAGTTTTTGTTGTCCTGCATTCCTGCATTCTTCACCCAAACCCTTGTTATTTTAGATTTCTTTTGTTCTTTCTGCATCTGCAGAGTAAACTGCTTTGTATTAAATGAAGTAAAGAGTTCCTTTTTCTAAGTCAAATCTATTCTTAGTTATTTATTTAAATATTCTTAAAGCTGAACAAAAAGAAGGAAATGAGCCACGGACTGGCCTTGCAAAACGACATCAAATGAAATTCTCGTACACTTTTATTTGTTTTAACTGCTCAGTCTAAATGAATAAGTAATATACCTTTATCATTCAGTTTCATCTAACTGAGTTTAATTTCTTTGGCAGTCTGGCCACATTGTCCTCACAAAGACTGAGGAGAGACCTTACCTCTGACCAGGGAAACCTTTGATCTCTATAAAAGCCAGTTGTGTAACAGAGTCAAGTGTTGCTCCAGCTTCAGCTTCAGATCCAGTGTTGACATCTGCGGTGAGGTTTCCTCATCCTCCACACAGAGGTATTGTTTCATTTAGCCACTTTACAACACCATGTCATTCAGTTCGATTAAAGTGGTTGTGATCAGTTTTTGTTGTTTATCTTGTTGTTGTAATCTTTTTTTAGGTGTATTTTAAATCAGTTAAAATTCATATCCATGCAGTAGGTGGTTGTATTGCTTTGAGTTTTAGTGCCTGTTGTAGTTTAGTTTCATTTCATTTTAATCTGGTTCTATTAAACATATTTTTATTTACATAAGCAAGGTGTATTTGTGTTATAGTCAGCTCAAATGTAATTAATTCAGTCTAATTTAGGTCGAATTTTACTTAACTGAATAATATAATAATAGCCAATAATAACCAGTTAAATAATCAACAGTCATTCCATGTCATATATTTACAGTTGTGAATATATTTTGTTATGTGTTTCAAATATAGTGCAGGAATTTTTGGTCAACATCTTTTGTCTGAATAGCAAATGTTTTGCTGTGACTGAGATGCAATTTGTAATGTTACATCCAAAGAGGAAAATTTCAAATCTATTGATAACTAATATGAGTGATGGAGTCTCAATTTTAAACTTTTTTTTTTATGCTTTTTGTTGCCATTCCTCACTGTGTTATGTGCACATGCAGCTGGTTGTGAAGCCCTCACCTCTGTCCACCTGACTCTTTGAGTCTTCAGGTAATCATTGTTAGAGATGAAGCTCTCATCTCAGGACTCATGGCAAAAGAACAGTGTCATCGCAGTGCTGTTGTTTGTACTGTATGGTTTTGTGTTGTAGGTAAAAGGGTACACCAAGTCTTTCTTCCATATCTGCTGCATTTTTATTATTACATCTCTCATATATATCTTCATAATACATTATAACACATACAGTTATTATGACTGATAAGAATTACTTTTACAAGATTTTTTGCATGAAAGGTTGTAAAGTATTTTGCTGCAGTGATAAAGGTCACATGGATCATCATGAATGTGCATTTTTGGATGTAGGACCATAGACACAGTGTGAATGCAAGTGAGAGGCAGACAGGAGGAGGATCCCTCTGTTAATACTGATGTTATTTATGAGGCATGAAACAAAGAGCTCCTGCTGATCCAGTATGGATCTCAGATTATATTCTAAGCCTGTGTTTTCATTCCTTTGTTCAGATACGGAATTTTTTGGAAAGATTTCCAAACCTCAAAGTTTAATATCAGTATTCTCTCTGTCTGAGCCTCATGGCATATTTCCCTGAAACCAATAAAATCTTTTGACTCTTTTTGGGAGTGTGATTGATAACCTTTCTTGCAATATAGGTACATTTTGATCACACTTGCCTTTCACACTTGTAATGCCTTGTGACTTGACATAGCATATGCTGTAACACATTACGAATGCTTACAGCCACACACTAATCCCAATGTTAAACGTTACGCAGCAGTATCAGACGTGATAACAGACTCCAGTTAGATGCTGTTAAGAGTCAGTATGTGGTAAATCAGGCTACAAGCAACATTTGCACTTAAAATATATTGTTGGCTGATAAAGCAGTGACTTTGTATGCTTGCTGTCCATGGAACAGGACAAAATGAAGACACACTATTCTTTGGAGGCGAACAGTACGCGAAGGGTGTCTATTGTAAGTGCAAAACAAACAGCAGCTTCCCTCTTAACTCCCCTGACCTTTTCACATGTTGCTTTCACTGCGTGAGATGTTTTCCTCTCTTATTGTTTCTCATGCATCCTGTGCTTTTGTTGAAAAATGTCTTTGATCCACTTTTTGGGACTCTTTAGCTCGAATCATGAGCAAAAGCACTCTCTGTCTCCCTCCTCTCTCTATTTCGTATTATTTACTTATCAACTCTGCCTTTCTCTCTGATTCATTTACTCTGTCTCTTTGTATTCACGACTCTTAAGGCAGATGATGGCTTCCGGTGGAGAACTGGATCTGTGTCCTCCACAGAACATACTAATGGCTCCTCCTCATTCAGAAAATACCACCAGAGCCTTCAGACCCTCAAACCCATCCGCTGGTCCTCATCAGGGTCAGTGTCACTGATGATGTACTCAGCCAGTTTGATGCAAATGAATACAATTTAAGAAGTCATTTTATTGTAACAGATAAGTACTGCTTATTGGCTGTGGCTATTTTATCCATTACAGAGTAACAACTGAGTGATGTGTCCATGTCTAGGTCCCACCCCGTGGACAATGCAGGTTTCTTGTCCTTTACAACCTTTGCCTGGATGACCCCCAATGATGTGGGCCATGTTCAGGAACAAGCTGGACATGAGCTCCATCAGCCTGTCTCCTTTTGATGTGGCTGACACCAGCGGAGAAAGGTCTGTCACTCTTCTCGCTGATGCATGGGAGCTCCACATTTCTTTCTTGTTGATGCAATAACAGTATAGTGTATTTATAGACCTGGCACATGACAAGCCTGGTTGATGAACTTCACATCTGGAAAATGAATCATGACAAAACAGGAACAATGTTAACAAGAGCAGGGAATGTGTTAAATGGCTAAGGCTGACAGCGCTGACTCTGACTGCAGGCTCTGGAGACTCTGGGACGAGGAAGTGGCGAAGGTGGGCCTGGAAAAGGCCTCTTTGGTTCGAGTGGTCCTTCGCTTTCAAAGAACTCGGCTGATTCTGTCTGTCCTCACTGGTGTCCTTGCCATGGTGGCAGTATTTCTGGGCCCGGTAATTTTTTATTTGAATTTAAATATCATATCAATATCAGATGATATACATTCAAAACCTATTTAGTTTCATATATATTTTTGTGTAAATGCTGTTTATCAGTAACTGCTGTTTAATGTTAAAGGGTCACAAATCTGTCTGACCCTTCAGGCCGTTCTGGTGTACGCAATCTTGAACTATGTTGATAACCCAGGAGAGTCGACAGTGCTCTACGGTGTTGGTCTGGCCTTCGCTTTGTTCATCTCAGAGTTCTTCAAAGCCTTCCTAATATCCCTGCTTTGGGCCATAAACCTACGGACTGCAGTCAGACTGAAAGGGGCCTTCTCTTCAATGGCCTATCAGAAAGTCATCTCTCTGCGGGTGCACAGCGGCATTTCAATGGGAGAGGTAGGGTTGCATACAAAAGGGTTAACAATACAGTGTAACTACATTCCTCAATCAAAATTAGTTAATAGCATCTTACTCTTAGTTTCCAGTAAAAAGTAGTGCATCTTATCCTGGCATTGCTGTCTTCACAGTTTTTCTCTCGTCTCCCATCCAGATGATCAATGTTCTGACCAGCGATGGCCACAGGTTGTTTGAGGCAGTACTGTTTGGGAGCTTCTTGCTGTCCACCCCAGTGCTCTTCATTGTGTGTATTGTCTATGCCTGCTACATTCTGGGCTACACTGCACTGACTGGAGTCTGCACCTACATCATCTTTGTCCCCATACAGGTACATTAAAGGCTGCACATGATGTTCATAAATAGAGCCCTGTTCATGTTAATGAATTTCCCCCCGGGGATCAATAAAGTTGTCTATCTATTTATCTTTTCTATGTTACATACTCTATGGGCTATTTTCCATAACTAATTCAGCCACAAGGATGAGCCTAACTGTGTTTGTTGTTTTGCTGCCTCTTTTCCATCACTGATATTGATATTTTTCTCTCTGCTCTCAGTTTGTTTTAGCAAAGCTCATCAACGCATTCAGATGGAAAGCCATATTGATAACAGACAGCCGTGTTCGCACAATGAATGAGATTCTCAGTAGCATCAAACTTATCAAGATGTACGCCTGGGAAGATTCCTTTGAGGAGAAGATCGCAAGTATGAAGTCAGGCGGCTGGCATTGTCCTTCAGTCAGATAACTTTGTAATCTTTCTTGTGAATCAAACATCAGAGGCATCATTTATATCTTTTCATACTATACTTTCCTTTTTATGCAAGGCAGCCTCATGTTTCTGAATAGTCATGTTTCACAGTTAAGATTACTAAAAGCACACGGCTGCAGCTGCCACACATTCTCCACCTTCCTTGCCACCTTACACATAAAGAATGGTTTCCCAATATAGATGCAAAACAAATATCAAAGGGTGAGCTCTGATGTGCACTCGTTCCCCCCAGTCAGTTCTCACTGTAGGGCAATGGGTTTCTTTACTTACACTTTGTTTACATTTTATGGGCAGTATTATTTGCTGGAGATGAGCAAATTTACCAGGTAAAAAATAAAAACTCATGTCTAGATATGTGATGTTGTCTCTCTTATAGGTTTAAGGAAAAAGGAGAAGAAAGAAATGCAGAGAGTCAGCTACGTCCAGAATGCTAATACCAGCATCACCAGCATCATACCCACCATCGCCACTGTTCTCACCTTCGTTGTGCACACTGCGTTGGGCTTAAAGCTCAGCTCGTCTGATGTGAGTACCACAGAGGCGCAGTACATGCTGTCCAACAACCTTTGGCAACGTGCATACTGTGAGATTTAAGTGATTGATAAAAAAAGGAGATATAGAGACATGTGTAAATAGCTGTACAGAATAAGATCTCTTGTCCAGTTACAGCAGGCATGAGCCTGAGACACAAAGTTTAGATGCACTAAACATGCGTTTACATTACTAAAAAACATGCAATGCAGTGCATTTAAAACCAATGTACGACCTTTTAAGTGCCGTACACTGCCGTATCACTTTTTCTTATTACCAGGCCTTTACCACCATCGCCATCTTCAACTCCATGAGGTTCTGCCTGGCTCTGTTGCCCCTGTGTGTGAAGGCCTTGGCTGAGGCTGCCGTGTCATTAACACGACTGAGGGTAAACTCTTCTTTTTGTGTAGTGCTCAGCAGTTATGGTAATTGTTATTATTATTAGTAGTAGTAGTAGCAGTACTACTCTGATCTGACATGAAGGTGATAATAAAATGCAAGGTTGTAGTGCCTTACTTAAAAGTAATGATATATCAATATGAATGTCCTAAAAAGCTTATAATCTGGAGAATCATTAGATTGAGATAGTCTGTATATGTAATTCTTTTAAATTTTACACTTGTGTAAAAAAAGTGATTATTAACCACCAGATAAAAAAATGTTACATTATACTTCCATGTGTTTTCTGTTTTTTTGGCACTCACTTTCTTCTTTCTCTGTGTCTGTGTTTGGGCTTTGTCACTACAACATTAAATGCCAGCATTCATTGTATTTATCACCATTGTGGATCTCATTTTCCCCTTAAACTCTCAAATATCTAACATTTTATAACCAGAAAAAGCTTATAAATGTGGCGATGTGGGACTGTTTCAGAAAATATTGCTGATCCAGAATCCAGAGCCGTACCTGATGCAGACAAAAAACAATGACTCGGCCTTAGTGATGAAAAACGCCACTTTTTCCTGGACCAAGCAAGACAGACAGCCAGACTCCCCACCCAGCTCAGCCAATGGGGTGATGGGCCACAAAGTGGATGAGATGTCCGAGAAAGCTGAGACCTTGCCAACCTTGAGAAACATCTCTTTCACCCTGCCTAAGGTGTGCTCTACAACTGATAAGGATAGCTTAAGTTAACTAGATTAGGTGAAAGATAAACTTACTCTCTGTGTTTTTACCTGAAGGGCAACCTGCTTGGTGTCTGCGGGAATGTGGGGAGTGGAAAGACATCACTGATTTCCAGCATTTTGGAACAGGTTGGCGCCTTCTTTGACCTTTTGGCCCTTCACTCTCTTTCAAAATCTCTGCAAGTCTGACAGCACCTTTGGCATTTTTTTTGGCTCTTCACATTCACTTCACTTTCATTTAATGTCTGCCACTCATCTGTTGCACCCCTTCTGTTATCTCTGATTCAGACTCTAACCCATGCGATGTAAAATGGTTGTCTTTTCATATTTTAGATGTACCTTCTCCAAGGCTCCCTCACAGCTGACGGGACATTTTCCTACGTTTCCCAGCAGGCTTGGATATTCCATGGAACTGTTCAGGAGAACATCCTGATGGGAGAGCCTTTAAACCAGGCCAAGTAATAAATTACTTAACTCACATACTTAATTTTCACCAGTTCTAATGAATGTGACCCTTGACTATGGAAGCAAATGGAGGTACTATTAACTGAGAGACGTTAATAAGTTACCACTGTTCCTCATTACTGCAGAGATGCTGACTGTGAGAATAAAACTTCCTCTTTCTGAGGTTAGGGTTGATGTAATGAAACAATGTCAACTGGGAGAAAGTTCATCTTATCTCTGCGAGTTCACATCTGACAAGGTGTCTGAAGAGGTAGCCAAATGAAAGCAGAGGTCAATCTCTCACCTGACAAGATTATCATTGGGAAACTACTTCTTGGCAAGAAATGAGACTGCTGACTTGTGCACAGTATTTGATGAGTCACTCAGATGGCAGTTTTCCCAAGAAAACTGAATGTCTGAGCCCTGAGTTGTCCTGCCGACTCTCTTTCATATGCACTGTCGGTGATTCTGTAGAAGACAGACAAGTAAGAAGTAGGAGACAAGTTTGCTCTCACATTACTTATAAACTGCAGGGGACAGTGTGTTTAAGCAAATCAACATAAAGCATTGTTAATGTCCCTAATATAACAAAGAAAAACGCAGACAAATGTAATGACAAAGGGTTGGTTCCAAAATTAAATAAGTATGAAAAACAACAGTGAGTGCTGCCTATGTGACATTTTATTTATTTATTTTTTACAAAATGACAGACCCCATTGTAGGTGTTTTATTAAGTAAACTGAATTTAAAAACAAAGTTATGTCTGTGAATACACTTTACTTGGCTGCCTTCTGACTTTCAGCCAACTCATTGTCTCACTCCACAGATACGACAGAGTCGTTGATGTCTGTAGCCTCAGAGCTGACCTGAAAATCCTCCCATATGGTGATCAAACTGAGGTAGGAGCTCACTGCTGCTCTTTTAACTCTCCAAATGTTATGGTTTGCATTATGCCTTGTTTTCTGTTTTCTCTGCCTTGTGTTTTTTTGTGCCCCTTGTGTTTCCTCTGGTCTGGTGTTCCTTATGTTATCCTGTCTTTGTGTTCATGGTGTTCCTTGTGTCCTCCTTGTCTCTCGTTCCTTGTGTTCTGTGTTAGTTGATTCTTGTCTCCTGTCCTTGTATTTACACTCGAGTTTTGCTCACTTCCTGTTTTATTTTGTATTCCCTCCTCTCTCCTCACATGTCTGCCACTTGACTTCCTATGTCCTTGTGTGTTTTCCCGCCTCTGATTATTCTGCTCTCTTCCCTTATTAGTTTCACCTGTCCCCTGTTAAGTCTCCTCACCTGTTTCCACTTCCCTGTCCCCCACAGTGTGTATATACCGGTCCCTTTCCTTTGTTCCCTGTTGTGTCGTCAATGTCACCACCCCTAGTGTGCTCCTGTGCTCTTGTGTCCCTGAGTCCCTGCCCGTGTAAGCCAAATAAAGAGTCATATACATCTACTCTGCCTCCTGCCTCATCTGCATCCTGGGTCCCAACTTCACTTTGTCCTGCACCCTACCTTGACACTAAACTGGATATTATTTAATGCTTTTTAATGATTTCTTAAAATTGTACTGGAACCTTTACTATTATTTATTATTTATCTTGGAGAAACTAATTTGAGACAATGCTTGAATAAAAAATTGTGGTGATACTGCTAATAATTGGCTGTTGTAATTATACTACCATTTGGTAGCTTCATACTACATGTGTCTGCAGTTGTGTAATTGTGATATTAGCATTTTCCATCCCTTTCGTGAGTAACATAAAGCATGTAGTCATGTATCCAAGTTAAAGATTTATGAGGTCACAAGTGTCTCCCGCTTTTATAGTCAAGTCAAAAGTCGTTGAATGTTACATGGATTAGGGTGTGTCACGAGTCTTGAACATTAGCTTAATATCCTAAACGTGACTTTGCTCTGTGTGTGTGTGTGTGGTTATTTTACAAAGTTCCTTAATTAAAGCTTCAAACATTATACTGTATTCTGTTCTCAGATCTTTAACCAAATGATTCACTATTGGGGTAACTGCATCAAAATAAGAGCTATTCATACAGTCAAGTATCTAATAACAGGTGTTTTCTCATTAACAGCAGCTGCCTTGGTAGCTACAAGCAAGACAGCAAAGCAATAAAAAAAGCCCATTTTACATTGTATGTTTGTATCTTTGATGCCAAAATTGCTTCAAATAGCATTTTTATTTCCAAAAATACACTTCCCTCCTCTTTTTTCTTCAAAGATGTGTTCTGTGTTTGTTTATTCTACATTGCTGCAAATGAGTAATGGTGTAAAAGTGGATTTTGAGATGAACCAGACCCTGTGGCCTGTGTTCTTAGCTGCTGTGTTTTTTGGCAGATTGGAGAGCGAGGGCTGAATCTGTCAGGGGGGCAGAAGCAGAGGATCAGCCTGGCCAGAGCTGTTTATGCCAATAAAGACATCTTCCTCCTTGATGATCCGTTGTCTGCCGTTGACGCCCATGTGGGGAAACACATTTTTGAAGAATGCATTAAGAAGGAGCTCCAGGGAAAATCCATCATACTGGTCACACACCAGTTGCAGGTGGGAAGATAGACACAGTTGCATTCTCGAGCAGACGTTTATCAGTCAAAAACATTTCGTACAGTCTATCTTTGTATCCTTTTAGATTAGAAGATCTGTACCATCCAATTCAGTTAGACCCCAAAATATAAGTAAATCATACACCAGGAAGTGGTGTTTGATTGCCACTGCTACTATGAATTGAATTGTGTGCAATATTGCAAGGCACTCAGAAGAGACTGTCTGCCAAATATCATAAATGTGTGATATGTGCAAGTGATGGTGTTTGCTAGATCTCTGGCCACAGTCCTGGGATGTTTTTTTTTTGTTTGTTTTTTGTTTTTTTTCTTACATGGTTGTCTTCGCTCCTTGTGTCTGACAGTATCTTGAGTTCTGTGACGACATTTTGCTTCTGGAAGATGGGGAGGTGCGGGAGGCCGGAGACCATCAGGCTCTGGTGAAGGCCAACGGACGCTACGCTCAGCTCATCAGGAACTACCAGATGGAACAGGCCAAAGTATAAAAAAAAAAAAGTAACACTGCATAACTCAGATGTAGTGTAGCTCTGCTGTTCTCAACATGTATCCTTATCATTTTACTACTGTAGCTATAAAACCTTTTAACCTTTTCTGTCAGTATTGCTGGTACATGTGAGATATAATTTGAATACTGAGGTATGTCAGAGGTTTATAGTGCAGGAACATTCTTCTTCTTTGGCAAGTTAATGGTTTACCACCTAATTAAGGTGAAAGTAAGCTATTTTCAACTTGTCCAGACTCACGTATCACAGTTTCTCCTGTTTTTTACAGACTCAGAAAGAGGAGGATGAAATGTCACCCCAAGATGCTGCCCAGCTGAAGGAGGTTGAGCTTAGAGATCGCGCAGACAGCGGGATAGTAAACCCAGGTACAGAAAAATAAATGTTTGAAAGTGTAATGATCAAAAGTAGATTATATAGGAGAGCTTGTGGAGTAGTGAAAATAAGGATGGAGTTTGTTAGAAGCGTAGCACATCCTGTAGTAACTGGTAGAAACTACCTCTAAAAGCGTTTTAGAGAACAGAACCAATCAGAGCACAGACGGCAATACTGAAGAATGTGCTGTTATCTGTGCAGTCATCTGAAAACTGTAAAAGCAGCCAATAATAACCAGGAGTAGGTAAAAGGTAGTACCAGCTGTCCAACAGTGAGTGATAAAAAGAAGGCAGAGTGCAGGGCAGCAAACCTGCTGTCGAATTGTCAATATACTGGTAATATTTGGGAATTTTCATGCCTTGATTAGAGTTGAGAGATGTCATTTTATTTATATTTCCCCCTAACATCTGTGCTTCCTTTCAGCATTTGACATGTCAGACGAAAATAATGAAGGAGCGACAGCTGACCAAAAATGTAAGTCTACAAAAGGTATTAAATTGTAATTCTGTTGTTGGTGCAGGGTCAACCAGTTCAGATCTAACATACATACATATAAACAGTCTCTGCAAGGAGGTCAGGCTCATATGGGTCCACTTTAATGTGTCTGAAAGACAAAGGACACGCAACTTAAAAATCAAAATCAAAAATCTAATTTATTTATTTATTTAGAGCCCAAAATCACAAACATTGTTTGCCTCGGAGGGCTTTACAATCTGTACAGTTGTGACACCCTCTGTCCTTAGACCCTCGAACCGAGTCAGGAAAAACTTCAAAAAAGCCCTTTATGGGAAAAAGAAGAAACCTGAGGAAGAGCCACAGATGAGGGATCCCTCTCCCTGGGACGGACAGACGTGCAATAGATGCCACATGTACAGAGAACATCACCATCAATCATATAGGGAATTATACTTGCTGAGTTCATGGGTTTAGTCCACGTATGAGGTATCACAAGTAATGGAAATGAGTCCGTGAGTCCAGGTGCATCTCTAGATGTCCTCATATGGAGCTCTCTGGCCACTCGGTCTTCTCTCCACAACACAGACACAGATCATGTCCCCACCAGGCCAGTGAACCTCAGATAGATGGACCACAACCAGAATCAGTGAGGAACCTGCAAGACTGGAGAGAAGAAAGAGGACCGGGGCTCCGGCAGTAACATGCACTTTACAGGACATAAGAGTATTCACATTAACCGCTTTAACCAATTTAACCACTTTAACTACTTTAACCAGTTTAACCACTTTAGCCACTTTTACCAGTTTATAAGGTGACTCCAGTTTGCACTACTACCATAATAAGAGTAGAGGAAGCAAAGGAAGAGAAGAAGCAGAGAAAGAGGAAGCAGAGACAGAGGAAGAGGGAGAGGTGCCCGATGCAGTGGCCAGTAAACTTCAACAAATGACTGACTTCACACAGTGATTGTTTAGGTGGAGGTGTGAAAGAAGGCAGGGTTTGAACTTCTGTCCCAATATCTCATTCTTACACAAACTATTTGAATAATAGTTGAAAAAACACAAAACAACTAAAAACACTGAATTCCTTACAGGACAGAAAATGTGTGCCACCATTTCACCATTTGCATATTTAAAAGCAGTCTGAAGAGCATTAAACTGGTTATGAATTTTAATATCAATGCCTCATATAACCTACATAAGATAACAAGACCAACAACGAGAAAATTACTATTTCTATTCGTTTCTCATAGTTATTCTTAATGCCTGCCACTGGGTTGGATTTTTCTGCTGCATCAGACTAAGTAGTGCTGTGGTTTGCACTTGGTGAATTTGAGATGCTTCAGTCACTAAACGGAAAACCGTCTCCAAAACGGCTGCCCGCTCTCCTCTTGGTGAAGTAGACTCCTTTAGGCAGAGGCAACATGTAACCTACTGTGCGGTGAAACACTACTGCCTTTTCTACAGGGATCAAATCTCACACTTTTCCCACACTTGGTGGGCTTTTGCCTTCTCACACATCACATAGACTATTTTCTTTTAGATACTAAGCTGTAAAAATACAGCAGACAATTTAAAATGAAAATAAAATACTTATTCATGATGATGTGTCTGTAGTTATATGACATTGAGACACATTGCATTAAGTTTGTTTGGATCTAAAGTGCACATTTACCTATATTTTTTCAAATTCTTGTTTGATGGGATCACAATCCAATTAGTCAGGACACAGACAAATGGAAGTCACTTTAATCATGTTATGATTATATAAAGTTATAAATATCAAATCCCTTTCTATACCCTTAAGCTCCTGTCGAAGATCAGCTGGTCAGTCAGGAGTCCTCCACAGAAGGTGCTGTTTCCTGGAGAGTCTACCATCAATACTGCCAGGCAGCAGGAGGTCTGATACACACACACACACACACACGTGCATGTATAGGCAGGCATGATTCTATACAATAATAGACAGTTCACACATGCCCAACTCCCCTTGATGATGTTTGATGTTTGACTCTGTCGCTGCAGGCTACATCATCATCTTCCTCACCATCCTGAACATCGTCATGATGATTGGATCCACTGCCTTCAGCAACTGGTGGCTCAGCTACTGGCTGGGGCAGGGTAATGGGGTGAGAACCATCTCTCTCTCTCTCTCTCTCTCTCTCACACACACACACACACACTGTCCACATTTATTGCTGGATCATATCAGTTTCGTCTGTGCTGGAGGTGGTGTGAGAACAGACAGAGCGACACTCTCCCGATACCTACACCTTTATATAATTCCCCACTCACACAGCTCAACTCAACTGAACATCATTATACAGCAAAACACAGGTCTCTGAGAATGGGATTTATTTGTGTGAAAGCCAAATCAACAGACATTTTATTTTTCTCGCAATTTTTTTATGGATCTAATTTTACCCAGTGTTCTCTCCCACAGTAACTACACATTAATGGATGTTAACACATTTCTGTTTACTCTGGGATATCAGTTTTAGTCATTATGATGTGTCAAAAAAGTCCTTAAACACAGCCATTATACATTGACTTATACTGTGAACCACAACAGTATACTGACTGACCACACATGATCAGACCACAGATCATGAAATATGCATTATTTTCACATCTCTACACTATACAGTGACTATATTCATTGCATAAAAATCAATCTTGTATATAAAAACGTATGTTGTGTTATCTTTAACTAATATAATATATTTTATCCGCTTTTTTCCCGCTCAACCAACAAGACTTCAGTCCAGGGCAACATCTCAGAAAACGCCGACCTGCAATTCTACCAAATCATTTATGTTGTGGCGGTTATTATCATGGTGGTACTTGCCCTCATCAAACTCTTCTTCTACACTTGGGTCACCTTGAAGGCCGCCTGCAAATTCCACGATGCCATGTTCAAAAATGTAATGTGTAATGGCTGAACCCGCAGCCCTCTGTGTGCTTTCAAACATTCAAACAATATGAATAACAGATAACTGTGCTCACTCATCATAAGTCATTGTTCCTCTCTTAGATCATCGCCAGCCCCATGCATTTCTTCGACACGACACCGACAGGCCGCATCCTCAACCGCTTCTCCAAAGATCAAGAGGAGGTGGATTCTCTGCTTCCCTTGCACATGGACCCTTTCTTGCAGTTTTGTCTGATGGTCACCTTCACCATTGTCATCATCTCAGCTGTCTTCCCCCTCATGCTGGTGGCTGTGATCATTATGGGAGCTCTGTTCACCCTCATTCTCTTGTGAGTTAACATGAGTTCAGTCTACACGTGATAAAATAGATCTCGAGGGTGAAACTGTAGCAATTCAGAGCCAGATATTGTTCTTCAAGGTGTTAATTACACGTTAAGTGAATTAAGTTACATGCATGTAATCTGCCAGTTGTTTTGTTGATGGATGGTACAGAGTTCTACTGAATATCAGTTGTGATTTCTCTGCAGTATTTTCCAGAGGAGTATCCGTCAGATGAAGAGGATGGAGAACATCAGCCGCTCTCCCTGCATCTCCCTCACCACCTCTACCGTGCAGGGCCTCAGCACCATCCATGCCTACAACATAAGAGACAGCCACATTAAAATGTAAGATACCAGAGTTGCTTAACATTGAATACTTTAGAATTTTGCTTTCGTGCGAGTAGCAAAAGCAGCAGCTAATGTTTTAGTCACAGTGTCTCTGATGCTGATCTGCATGGCAAAATCTGTTTCATTGATCCCTGGAGGAATGCAGTATGTTCTCAAACTTTGGCCTGTCCTTTGTTGTAGGTTCAAGTCACTGAACGACTGCAACTCCAACCACTATTTACTGTTCCACTCTGGGACACGATGGCTGTCTTTCTGGCTGGACTTCATGGCTTCGGCTATGACGTTGTTGGTGGCTCTGTTTGTAGTGCTCAGTAGCGATGAAGTCATCAGTCCGTCTTTGAAAGGCCTGGCCATATCTTATACCATACAGGTACCTTTGGACGGCAAATTAATGAGCATTTAATTATATTATTATATTATTAAACACACACTGTAAGCAACTGCAACATGTGTGTTTACAGGCTGTGTTTATGTGTTGTTCAGTTGACAGGCATGCTTCAGTATGTAGTGAGGCAGTCGACGGAGGTGGAGGCAAGGTTCAACTCGGTAGAGCGGCTGCAGGAATACATCACGGTCAGACTTTAGACTTTTTTTACACTTGTTGTCTGGCTGCTGATCCATCTCTCTATGCTAGTCTTCTTGAGATGGGTCTTTAAGTTACTCATGAAGAGCTTTTGCTAAAGCTGTTTGTGTGTTTTGCCAAAACAGCCATAGACTTCCACTACACAGTTGATAATCTTCTGACATCCCTCCTATCCCCTTCCTCAAAGTATCTGTGATTTATTGTGTAAAGGATTGTAAGTCTGAGGCGCCCAGGCACGTAAAGGGAGCTCAAATCCCAAAGGACTGGCCAAAGCATGGCTCCATTACCTTCCAGGACTACAAGATGAGGTACAGAGAGAATACACCTATTGTCCTCAACGGGCTCAATTTCGTCATCCGACCTGGAGAGAAGCTGGGCATTGTGGGAAGGACAGGCTCTGGTTAGTCCAATAATGTTACCCATAATTTTATTTATAGAATGTGGTGTCAATTAGCAATTTAGAAGATGTCAAGTTAATGTATTTGTCAGGATTCTACTGAAGGAAGTATTGGGCTATATCGTTCACTGTATACAGTCTATGAACTATACTTTTCATCAAGTCCTGAATACACACACAATTTTATGTAGCTTTGAGATATTGTGACAATGGTTGCAGTGAAACATTCAGCTTCTCAACTGGATGCTTTGTGTCTGTAGGGAAGTCCTCTTTAGGTGTGGCTCTGTTCAGACTAGTGGAGCCGGCAGCAGGAACCATCGTGATAGATGGAGTGGACATCACGCACATCGGTCTGCAGGATCTGCGCAGTAAACTGTCTATCATTCCACAGGATCCGGTGCTATTTATTGGCACAGTCAGGTAACCTCAGATAACCGCTCACTCCGCAGAGATTTATGTTCACACACTTTGTCACTGTGTTAAAATAACTCTGTTTGCCTATAGGTACAATCTAGATCCCTTCAATAACTACACTGATGAGGAGATCTGGACTGTGCTGGAGAAGACCTACATGAAGGACGCAGTATGTTATGCAGCACAGAACACAGTTTACTACAGCATGTGGTCATTTATCCAGACCAGATCTCATTAGCCAGCACAAATTTTCATACATAGTTATAAGAAAATTGTAAACTGACTATTCAATCCCTTGAACACAATGCTTAGAGACACAATGACAACTGCTTGTGATGCATGTCCTGAATTGTAATGTTATCTGAAAACTTTCAGTGGTTTCAAAATGTGGCGTTATGGTAGTAGCTGTAATGTCATTGAAAACTTATTTCTAAAATGCAATATTAACTCTTGCAGTAGTGGATGAGGTATTCAGATCCTTTACTTGAGTAAAAGTAACAATAACACTTGGTAATAATACTCCCTGACAAGTAGAAGCCCTGCATTTAAGCACTTACTTGAGAAAAAATACAGAAATATTATCAGCTTTATGTAAAGTAATAGTACTCTGTTACACAATTACATCATTAGATTATTATTGCTGATGCATTATGTGTATCATATGTTTTAGTTGGTTGAGCTAGAATCAATTATTCCATATATTGGTGGGCAGTTAAATCCAGAATGTGTTTCATATTTAAAATCTTAATTCAAAAAGTAACTAGTACCATATCTTAAATCTTTTCTTAAGCACAGTATTCAAGTACTCAAGTAAACATATCTGGCTATATTCCCCCACTGAACCACAGTAGTGATGTGTCATCTCATGTTACTCTTGGCAAGAGAGTGAATAAGTGTGTTTCCAAAAATGTCAAACTATTCCTTTGATGGGCTGTTTGATCACTGTCAGTCTATGTTGTAGTAGTAAAACGAATGCTATGCATATTGTGTTGTTCCCTCAGATCTCCAGACTGGAGGAGCAGCTACAGGCACCGGTGCTTGAGAACGGAGAGAACTTCTCTGTAGGAGAAAGACAACTGATGTGTATGGCAAGAGCACTACTCCGCAACTCCAAGGTTTGCACACGTATCCGCTTCTCTTTTTGTTTTATTTTAACACTTTACAGTTTTGCTGCAGCTGAACATCTACTTGATTACTATTGTCACATATCTATGTGTTGTCAAACTAAGTACCTGTTACTGATTTCTCTATTGACATTTACATCAATTACTCCACTTTCCTTTATTCATTTATCACATCATCACTATTTCTAGTTGTCTTGGACTGTGCAGTTTCCATCCCACCTGTCTCTTCCCAGCCAGTCTCCTCATCTACACTGACTTCTCCTTCATGTTGTCCAACAGATCATTCTTTTGGATGAGGCAACAGCGTCCATCGATGCAGAGACAGACGCTCTGATACAGAACACCATCAAAGAATCCTTCCAGGACTGCACCATGCTCACCATCGCCCATCGTATTAACACTGTGATGCATGCAGATCGTATTCTGGTCATGGATAACGGAGAGGTAACTAACTAGCACAAATACACAAAGTCTGCATGATCCTTGACCTTGACTCACAATAAGCTCTCTGTCCGACAGGTGGCAGAGTTAGAACATCCAGATGTGCTGAAGAACAGACCAGACTCTCTGTTCTTCTCACTCCTGACGGCTGCTAACACTGTGAACACCTGATCCACAGAGGCCCTGTGACACCACAGCACCACTATCACCAATAAGTGTAACATGAAAATAATGATTCACTTACACAACCATATTTTCATCTCTTATATTGTAATCTGAATGGATGTGCTTGCATCAGGTATAACTAAGAGATGCAGTTTAATGTAATGCAGAAAAAAATGTTTTTTTGTAAATAGTGATGTATTTATCACTCCTGTGAACTAAATGATATGATCTGTCATGGGTATTTAAAATATATTATTTACAGATTTTTTTTTTTATCTTTGTTTGCTGCCACTGTGCAAACCCCTACATGTGGAATGTCAGTCTGTTGTGTGAGAATGCACTACAAATGCAACATCATTTGAAAAGACTATAGCTTTTTATGATACTGAAGAACTGTAAACATGTGTGCCATAAACTGAATAAATTATGGAAATTTGTAAGTTTCAGTTTCACTGTGTGTTGTTTGCTACAATCACACATTTTCTTTTTCTTGTCATCTCCTGTAATTTGCATTTGAAAAGTCTTAGTCAAATGTTTAAATATTATATTCTTATTTTTACAGGCTATCGAGTGCTCTATTTTGCATCCATATTTTGCACAGTTGTTTTGTTTCACGCTCCCCACTCTTCTGAAACCATCAGGAAATGCTGATTGAAGGGGTGGCTAATGCAATAATGCAAAGAAAGTTTTCTACTATCGTTTTGGCTCTGTTAAAAGAGAATTTCACACACACTGGCGTCAAATCCAGCCAGTGTCTTATGTGGGAGGGGGTTTTCTGCTGTGGAAATCCCGTTAAGGCATGACTTTCCTTTCAGCTGTGGTTATTGTGTTTTAGTGGTGAGGTCTCGTCCCCGGCATGCTCTTTCAATCCCCCTTTATCTCTCCACTCTTCATCCTCCCAACTTCCACTCATGATAAAAATTATGGGCATACACAATATACATATTAAGATATATAATCTTTACACATGAAGCTATAAAGGGATGATTCACTTAAAAAAAAAAAAAAAAAAAGCATGTTAAAAAAAAAAAAAAATTAAGGGCTAAGCTAATGAGCACTTCATACTCAAGCCTGGCTGTTGTTGCATGGAAATCCAACTAAAAATAACCTGCCTTATATTTTAATTATTGCTTCATTTTAAGTGTTTACATAGATTATCACACTGATTAACAACATTTATGAAGTTCATAGAAATATGTTTAAAGATACCTTCAGGTACACACCCCAATCATTTAAATTAGATAATTACATGAAGGCATAGAAAGTCATCTCATAGACTCACCTATGAAAGCAAATAACAAGCAGCAGATGTATATATCTTTCTTGTTGCTATGTTGTTTTAGGTTTTGTTTTTTATGCCTTTACATCTCTTATGCCTTTACATCCGACCAGTGTAACAGTCTCAGGGATAAAAAAAAAACTGAAATGATTATAAATTCAGACAAATTCTCAGACCTGTACTGTAGGGAAGATTAGTCCCTGATAGTCTGCCTGACTGATCTGCATCCCCCACAGCATCAACTCTTTTCATTTTAATTCTTATACTCCCATCGTCACAGCAGCTCCTATATCTAGAAGTCATTTGGGTGAAAGAATTCCTTACCCATAAAAAGTTGTTTGAAGTCCATCAGCTTATCTCATGAAACTGGAGCTGCATATCTAAAATTCAACAGAGGATGAAGAAACACCTTAGGCCAAGCATTTTTGCTCATTACAACACAGCATGACCTCCCCTACCTGGGGGTGGGGTGTTCTGTGCAGGACAAGAAGAGGCTCAACAGACTGATTAAAAGAGCCAGCTCAGTCTGTGGCTGCCCCCTGGACTCCATCGAGGTGATGGGGGAGATTTTACTATTTATTGTACATACTGCTTTTTGTGTCTTTGTGTGTTTTTTTGTCTATTATTTAATGTCTCTTTTACTTTGTGTTTGAGCTGCTGTAACAGTGGAATTTCCCCACCTGTGGGATCAATAAAAAGATCTTATCTTATCTTATACGTCTTTTCAGTGCCAACTAACTACAGATAACTACAACTAACCAACTAACTACAGTTAGTGTGTAGGTTTATGCAACCAAACACTGACACAATTCCCTGTTAATCCACAACTCCAATGAAAATAGAGCAGGTGATGATGAGGAAGGATCTCCACTCTGTTACCAGCCTGTGGCTCACCAGTCTCACCATATGATTTATTTGCAAGCCAAGTCTAGTCTGTGAAATAAACAAAAACAAGAAAATGGTAGTGAAAATAACACAATTAGCTGTTGCAACAAATGCTCCTTTTTTCCTTCTGTTTTTGACCAGCTGTCACTTGACTCAAGGACACATGATGGCACCAGAGCACCTTGCTTTAAAGCTGGAAATACCACTAATGTGTTAGTTGGGAGGCCTTACTTTCAAAACACTTTAGCAAAGTGTCATCCCTTATGTAATGTGGCATATATGATACCTGAAATGTTCTCCCTGGGCACAGTTGAAAGCAAAATATATGTGTTAGGTTTTTAATTTAATTTAAAAGAAAAGATTCAAAGCTTCCAGTTTACACATGGTAAAAAAATTTATTTCTTACATCAGTTACTATGAGTAGTATGTTGGAGATAATGATATAAGTATGAAAACATATTATTTTATTTCGATTCAAAGGGAATTGAGAATAAGCCTTCTGTTGTAGAAAACCATTACTTAAACATAGAGTGGGACTGTTGTTACATTTTAAAGTAATACTATAAGAACACTTCATCTCCAATTGCAATACAAAATAAGATGAAAAGGTTGTTACTCACTGCTGAACAATACAGAGGAAAAAGAGCTCTTTGTTTTGTTTACTTGTGTTGTTTGATGTTTGTTTGTTAATGATGTTCAGTCCTTTGGTGGAGGAGCCACAGGAGAAAAGAAACACAGTGTGAAGGACAATACACCCTACCCCGTCTCATTTTCTGTTTCCTTGCCAAAACAAACATGTCATCCAGCAGCTTACATTTTCTGTAAAACTGCCAGATTTATCATCACTGAAAAACATTTTACACCTTTATGTTGTAAACAGTCTATAAAACAACACCACTTGCCACAGCATTTGCTGAGAGAAAAAGAGCTGAAGGTTGAAGAAGATAAAACACCGATCACAGAACAACACTTATGCAACACAAGTATGTTTTCCTGAATATACTTACATACTTTAACTTAAGTAGAATTTTACTTTTATTTGCAACTCAGTATTATCACAGTGTGGTTTTAGTACTTTTACTAAAGTAAAGGATTCCTCTGCCACCACACTCACACAAGTGATGCATATCTGTGTGGTGTGAACAAGAAGTGTATGGTGGGGAAATTAAATATTAATAAAGGTGAAAGAGCAGTGCAAAGAGCAGTGAAATGGCTTTAAAGCTACTGACAACCCTGCAGCTCTTTATGCTTTCTGGTGGAGAGCCTCACTGAGTTGTGACACGTAAACGAGGAGTGGCTGAGACACTCTAAAGACACAGATTAGAGTTCAGCATAAAACTCATGCTCATAAATTTTATGTTTCTCCAGTAGTCTGCTGGGATGATACTGAATTTGATTTTGTCCAGACGTGTATGGACTCTAACCTTGGACGGGTGAACAATAATCACATGAATTGTCACATGTGAGGATTCATCAGCTTCCAAATCGTTGTGCTCTAGAGTAACAGATAAATGTTTCCTCTAATAAGATTTGTTGCAAAATGACATACTGTGCTCAGACATAACACCAAGCCTTGTGGGACTGACAGATCAAATTACCATGAAGCCCTGTTGAATCTAAACCTCCTATTAATTAGCAGGTGCAAAACATTTTGCAGACAAGACAAAACAACCCCTGAAAAACACTGGCGCTGGCTGTGACTTGACTCAAAGCTCCACCAGCAGTGTTGTTGTTGGAGGAAAGCGTCACTGCGCTGACGCCCCAAGCACATCTTCTCAGCTGGTTCAGAAACTTGAACATGTGGCCTTTCAGTCACAAGCTCTCCTCTTCTGCTGCCTCCGGGCCACAGCTAAATAAAACATCAATGGAGTGGTTATTACACTGGGCTTGTGTTTGGGTTGTCATGGCGTGCTGGCTGCATCTGCCTGCTGAGAAGTCTGGCATCAACACTTTTTAATATGATGACCCCATGATTATTACATGTTAGTATCAATACACCATGAGTATTTACAGTGTGAGTGTTCATCTGAATAATTCAAAACATGATTAACCACACACAGTTACTTACACACTTGAGTGAAAACATACATAAATGCACACACACACACACACACACACACACACACACACTGGTGGGATGGAGCCAGAAACACGCGCAAGGCGCAGACGTCGCTGCTCACGCGCTCCGGTGGGAGGAGCCAAAGCGTCCTCAGCTCTGAGTTTGTCAGTTTCCTAAATATAGCGGCCGAGGACCTGACAGAGTGTGTGTGAGTGAGTGAGTGTGTGTATGTGTGTGTGTCCTGCCGGAGTCACTTTGATAAAGACTCTCCGTGTTTACAGACAGTCTGGAGGACAGAGCGGTAAGTCCGTCCGTCTTTGTCTGTCTGTCCTCTGTCTCTCTGTCTGTGTGCAGTGAGGGGGGGCGCTGCGCTTCATCTAATGTTGCCATATTAACTCGGTCCGTTACAGTGTTTCCTCAACAACCTCAGATAATAGTGAGGCCGTGTGTCCACAGCTGGGTGTACATGTGTATTTACTGTATTTAGTGACCGCCAAGTGTTGGTGTTTTTGTTTTGGCTGTCTCATGTGAGTACAGTATACGTACTGTACATGTTGGCGTAGCTTTCGAAAGCTTTCTAAAACTTTGATTAACTCCGCGGCCAGCTGGTGTCAAACTAGTTTCTCCGTGGGATACTCCTGCTACTCCTACTGCCGTGTCTGTGAACGTAACGGGACGTGCTGCTTCAGAAACGA
This sequence comes from Scortum barcoo, assembly GCA_023238725.1. Classification (NCBI taxonomy): domain Eukaryota; kingdom Metazoa; phylum Chordata; class Actinopteri; order Centrarchiformes; family Terapontidae; genus Scortum; species Scortum barcoo. The sequence continues at coordinate 16,417,759 of CM041531.1, forward strand.
AGTGTCATATGGTGTAATATATCTGTGGTCGTCTCCCAAGAAGAAGAGCAGTGCAGCTGCTATTGTGGAAGTACAGTACAGTAAAAAAAAAGTACAGTATCATTAAGTAGGTTCATTCAGTAGCACAGCCTCACTGACAGATGAGGTGGTTCTCCTCTTAAGTCCTTCAGTGTCCCCTGACCGGTACCGGTCCGTGGGTCATTTGGTACCGGGCCGCGAAGAAAGAATAAAAAGAAAAAGTTATATAAAACGTAAATATATTTCCATTTTAGTTACTGTTTTATTTTATATTTTTTTACCGGATATTGGTTTACTAACTTTCGTCTGTTCCTCCTCCGGCTAGTTGCAGAGAAACAAGCGCACGGTTCCCACTGATTCTCCGTCTTTGGAGAATTTTAATTAATAATTTATCATGTGGTACAATATGTTAATTATTATGTCGTTTAATTTAATTTAATTATACGATTATACCCCCAGTGCACCCCCCCACACACACATTCAGTCTTGCGTGAAACCGGTCCGCACTGCAAAAAAAGGCTGGGGACCACTGAACTAAGGGACAGAAACACAGAGCCGTAAAAAAGACTGCAACTTTATTGGTAGACATTTGATTTGTCAAGTCAGAGTGCTGAAGCTTCATATAAGTCTTCAGCTAAACTTCAAAATCTTAGATCTGTTGAAATGTCCTCCATCTCTTACCTTAAAATACAAGAGGTGTTTTCGTGGCTAAAATGGACAGAAGGACCAATTACTTTGACCAATAATGCTTTCACAGTACACATGTGAGATGCCTTAATATCACTCCCCAAGTTGGTCTCATATTTAAAACTTTAATGTGCATGCTTCGTTTTTTGTTAACACCATTGCATTTATGTATATCAGTGTGGTTTCAAAGAGAAATATGAAATGATTTGATGAATCACAGCAATGAGCAAAATATGTAGAATGTAAACTGTGCAGTGCAAATGGCTAAATGACGGTTAGAGAAAATAAAGTCCAGCATTAGGTAGAGACAGCACACAACACGAGACTATTAAAAATCAACAAACAGCCTGAGTAACATCAGAGAAAGAAAAGATATTCAGCAGGAAATGTTTACCAGAAAAGTTTTAATTAAAAAAGTTGAACTTATCATTCAGCTGAGAGGGGAAGTATTGATACACTGTCAATAAATAAATCCCTCTAGATATATCATGTCACCAGGAAATACTGCAGCAATATCAAACAGCTGTGTAGTGGTTAGCACAAGAGGGTTCTGGGTTAAATCCCCGGCTGATAGGGGCCTTTCTGTGTGGAGTTTGCATGTTCTCCCTGTGCCTGTGTGGGTTCTCTCTGGGTACTCCAGCTTCCTCCCACAATCCAAAGACATGCAGGTTAACTGGCAACTCTAAATTGCCCCTAGGTATGAATGTGAGTGTGAGTGGTTTGTCTGTCTATCTATGTCAGCCCTGTGACTGACTGGCAAGGTCCAGTCCAGGGTGTACCCCGCCTCTGCCTGCCCAAGATAGGCTCCAGCACACCCTGTATGCGACCCTGTGTGTCAGGATAAAGTGGGAATAGAAAATGGATGGATGGATGTTTGGAACAAAGACCTCTTTTGATTTTGGTGTTTACGTATGTTTCATTTTCGTAAAAACATGAATTGTTGAATGATACATTTGTGTTGTGACAGTGCTGGAGGAGAAAAAACTATTTTCCAATGAAAAAAGCTTTTGATTTTCCTCACAGTAGCGAATGAATCAGGACACTTTATAAGTCTGCGGGTACATTCCCACGTGTCTTGCGCTTGCTCCAAATTGGCCCTTTTCAGTGATGATTGGAGCTTTTTGGCAGGTACAGGAAAATTACATCACCAAAAGCAATGTGTTTTTTTCTAGTTTTGCCATGGTTTCTTTGTAAGTGTGTGTTGTGGTTTTATGAATGTTCTTCCCTAGAGCAGACAGCTCATGTAGACAATAGACTGATGGGTGGTTGAGCAAGAAGAAGTTCCTGTGCACTTGAGGCAAATCTAGTTTTATCTCAGAATCTTAATTTTATCCTCTAGAATAAGTCAGTACGTTTGCTCAGGCTCCCGCAGAGCTTCTCCCTCCGTCACAGAGCTGAAGATGTTTTAACGTGCTCACTGAACCTGGCAGAGCCCAGGGGGGATTCTCAAAATGTCAATAGCAGTTTTTTTTTTCTTTTTGGACTGAATAGCTTTTTTTATTCCTCCCATCACCTTTTCCTGCTGTTTCTCCCTCGAGTTACGCACCTCCTGAGCCTCACAATTCTTTTGTTCAGTCAGTAGCTTGGAAACATCCCCCGATTTCTTTGAATGAATTTTTTCACGAGGTTGTTCTCAATATAAAATTCTTAAGAACACAATCATGTGCCAAGATCTGTTTGCTCTGAGGTGGTGTCTTAGCTGGTAAAACCAAATCGAAGTTTTAAAAAGTCCCTGCAGTACGTTCTATATGGTGACATCACTGATGCAGGGTTAATGGTTTTTATTAGTCTACAGTGTAACTGTGGAGCCAGGAGAGACACTCTGCAGTGGGTCTGCATTTTATCACCAAACTAATATTACAACACCCTTTTGTCTTTGATGAACATGAGAAATGGCTTGATGGGAATTTTTATGGAAAAGACTAGTCACTGAAAAAGCTCTTGAGTGGGCTTGTGAGAGAGTCTAATCAACAGATCGTCATTCGGTCTGATTGGTAGATAAAATAAAAAGGTGACTGGTGAATCGACACAAAACGTCCTGATGTGGAGTTCAGGCCTCTTTGGTGCCCTGCTGCCTTATCCCTGCTCTTTGTTTTCATATTTCATTAGCGGGGCTAGCAGCATGTACCATCACCTTCAATTATCCTCCCTGCCAGCAGACTGACAGTGCTTGTCTGCTGGCTTTAGTGATTACAGGCTTCAGGGGACAGGTAATCAGGTCATGGTTACACTGTCACCCTGTCAGACTGCTGAGACCACAGGGAGCATATGGGACGAAGGAAGTCTCCCATTTCCAGTCACTTATGTCCGACCAGGCCTAGATATCCTGGATACTGTCTAGTCTGGAGCAGATCTACTTCATTTGGTCACAGCACAGTGTAATGTGTTGATGTTTCTCTTCTTTTACAGTTTAGTGCAGCTGTCATGTGAATGGCATTAAGTATAATGGTTTTCTATAATGAGCCAGAGCAGTACAATATGTGTCTTTGTTGCTGCTAATGCACACTTAAACTATGTAGCTGTAAAATGCTTTGATTCAGATTATTCACTTAATGGTGCAGTACAAGATGTCTTCAAATCTCTGTCAGTCTGTGATTATGAACTGTACATTGTCAGTGTGAGCACGTTAGCAGACATTAGCATTTGACTCAAATGCTGCTGTGCCTAGTGGAGACCCAAAATGGACATCAAAGGAGAATTAATGTTGGACTTGCGTTCATCAGGTGGCCAAAACACAACTTCAGATGAATTCTAATGTTGCTGTGTGTGTGTTTGCTAAAACGCCAGCCATTTCACCTTAAAGGTAATAATAATCTCGTCTTGCTGAGTGACGGATAATGTTGCTGGAGGACTGACCTTGTAACATATATATTTAAGCTAATGTCTTAAACGTCTCATTTTTAAGCCCCACGAGTAAATGTTCATTCAGGGTTCTGTCTTTTGATGCAGCTTTATCAAATTTTCAGGATAATTTTATAACCATCCATATAATTTAGTTACTTGGGATTGAGAGAGTAAAACCCAGAACATCTTGCTTGCCGGTTTGAAAATGCATTCAACTTTAAATTTGGTCAAGCTACGTACACTTGATCAAATTAGGTTTTTTTTTGTTGGAGGTACTTTAAATTCTCTAAGGTACATAACATACGTTACTCTTCTTTATTGCAGAATCCTGGGCATAATAGGCACATGCACAGGATGTTCTCATTACTGTAAATCTGATTAAGGTGAATGTTTCAAGTGTTTACATTTAAAGGAACATAACAAAATCTCTTGATAGCTACGTCAGCCAGTTCACAGAGGGATGTGACACAAAGGGACCCAACCCTTGGTCGTTTCTGCATTAGTTGAAATATACAGGAAAATTAGTTTCTGTGTGTAAAAACCATTAACAAGATGGTGGAAAATATTTTAAACCTGTATTAACAGACATTTTATTCTACCTGCCAAAATGAAATCTACGATGTTTGGCTGGATATTTGATTTTGTTTCATGAGAATGACGATCATAACTTCACTGTGTCCTAATGTAATCTGTCTGGAAACATTTCTGCCCAGTTAATCAAATAAACTTGGATATTTCTGAAAGAGAAATATGATTGCATGAGTATAGATTGGACGCATCCCATTTTGTTTCTGAAGAGTGTGTCAGTGATAGGACTGAGAGTTTCTGAAATCACTCTCCTTACTGATTTATCCAAGGTATATAAACAGAAAAGAGTAAAGACACATAGACATCACAGAAGTAGAAAAATGTAGAATTTGACCTTAAAAACTTGACAAAATCAAAAAACAGCTTCTCAATTAGTATTGACCTTCATCTTTAAAATTATTGTGTTGATGCCGTATTGTATTTCAGTTGGCTCTTGCACAACTTAAAATACAAAGCAGCGACCAAATACGTAAATGAGTCATTTCTATGTTATGCTGTTGTGGTAGACTGTGGTAAAAAATGCATCGCCTCCAGTGCGTTGGCTCTGGTTTGAACAAACAGCAATTTTATTGTCGTAGAAAGGCAGTAAGGAACTTCAAGGTAAATGTGCCAGTCTAGCAACACACAACCATGCAAAAATATAAAGACAAGACAGAAGAAGTACCACATTTTGAAGTAAAATTAACTTTATTTTCATAAATTATTTGGGGAAATATTCACATGCACACTGCTGCACTTTCACACTGTGCCAGCTTCAAACCAAGTTGTTTGATTCAACCATCATGATGCTATTTGCTATTTTTCCTTTTCTTTTTGAGTTTTTTTCTATAAAATGTACAGGATATTCTTGATATTTATAACAGTAAACGTAAAAACCTTTGTGGAAAATGGACATAGGTTAGACAAGTGTTGAATCAGTTGTGATAGTAGGTAGAAAAAACGCATGATTTCTTACAAGAAGAGAAAAAATTATCACTTTTATGTACTCTTTGGTGCACTCAATGGACACTGTGGAAATAAAACCTGTTAGAAGTAACATGACAGTCTTGACCCTGTCAGTTATGTTCCTTTGTACGGCTGTATGGCGTCCATGTGTTCCCTAGTGGTATTTCCTTTCCCTCCTAGTTTCCCTAATGATAGAATATTTGGGGCCTTGTGGTAAACAGAAATAGCAACACTTCTGAAGGACAGGCTTCTCTTTTTGCACCACACGCTGAAGAAATAGAGGCTGCACTGTGTGTATGTGTGTGTGTGTATTTTATTGAGAGGCTATTTTGAGTCCTCCGTGACTGAATGACTGACTGACTGGCTGACTTGTTTTTCTTTTTTTCTAGTCAATTACATGGACGCCTTTAGCAAGCCCAAGCTAATGCAGGCTGCTCCTGTGTGGACTAATGCATTTCTTATCCACTTTGATGAGCTGTGGCTATGCCTGGCTAAACCAATGACATGCTGTATCACACACAGCAGAGAAGATGGGAGGTCTAGCAGACTCGTTTTGCTGTCTTGTTGTGTGCTTGTTACCTGTCTGTGCTGATGCTGAACGTCCAGACTGATGTGATTATGGAACAGCGCAGGCTCATTTTAGTTCTGTCCACTGCACTTACATCTTCACCTTGAGATCTCTATGAACCACCTGGAACTTCCCTCTTCCGTTTGATGTGATTATACAGACATCATCAAAATTTTTGTAATTTAACTGATGATTTGATCACATCCAGTGATATGGCTTCATTCATTACAGATGGTCTTCACACACTTGCGTCTACGTATGACGACTCATTTGAAGAGAAAAGCGGTGTGTTTCACAGTCTGTTAACCATAACCCTTTAATCTCCAGAATAACAAAAGTGGAGAATCTCATTCATCCTCAGCTAAAGCAGCTGCATTTTAAATTTCACATTTCACCAGCCACTTAAATCAATAAAAGTAAGACACTGAGACTTTTTCTGTTTCTGTTCCTTTCAGAATCTCAGAGCTAGAGGAGGAATTGCTGTCTCCCCTATATCTGTCCTCCACGTTTACGGTTGCAGAGGAGTTCCTCCTCCTGCCAGGGGACATATCAAACACTTTCAGGTAATATCTGATACCTCTTTATGAAACCAAATATACCTTTCTTTAAGTTCTCACAACAGCTCTTGCAAAATCCATCCCAAGTGTCTATCGTCCAGTCATTTTATTTTATGGGTTTTCTGGCTATATTTGGGCTATATCTTTTCTTTTTCTCCGGGGACGATTGTGACGAATAATCATAACTATTTATTTGGGTTTATAAAACTGTAGAATTTTTTATGTCCTAAAACCACAATTTCATTGAATTAAAATAAGCTACAGTGAGCTGAGCTCCCATCAGTCAGACATTTACTAAAATGATAAGAAGTGCATTATGCAACTCTGGTTCTCCTGATTCAAATGACTTGCAGACTGTGTTGAGGGGTCAGAGGAAATATAAAATGTGTTTTATGTGTATCTTTATAGGAAAGTAAGATTGAAATACTGTTTACTGTGTTGAGCAATACCTTCTAGCAGTGCTCACTCCTCTCTTGCTGTGGTTTCTGGAGGAGCTCCTAATCTATTGGACTTGAGAACTGTTCCTGCGGGGTCGCCCCAGTAATCAGGCCTGAGCTGGTCCTTCCAAACCAGCCAAACCTCTGGCTGCCTGCCGTCTGACCGCTGGGCCACACACCCGCACGTTTGATGCTAAAACTGCCGCAGAGGAGCTCAGAAATTACTCTCAATAAATACAGAAATCAAATAAAACAATTTCCAAATATTAACCCTGCAATCTACTTTCCTGCAGTCATATAAAACTGCCTTTGTTACTCACAGTAAATAGGTTTCCCTCGGCCCTGCCAACTTAAACAGTAATGTTGGGTCAATGGCAGTGTGGCTTGGCTTAATTAAACTCAGTGTTGATTTGCAGAGACAGGGTCCAGACCAGAGAGTGGTTTGGGTCTGCTCAAAGTCCCGACACTGTTCTTAATGGTGCCAACACTTCATTAATGCTGGCTGTACATGAAGACGCTCTCACTCCTTACTGAGTTGAGGACTAGGTTATACCAGCAAATTCCACAGGTTCTGTTCAAGACTGTGTTTAACTCAGATCGTTCCTGTCCATGAGAACAAATAACGTTACAAATTATTAAATAGAATTCATCGAAATGAATGTGCCCTTGTACCCAGTCTTATGTTTCCTAAGACCAGGGTGTCTTGAATATCCTCAAATATAATAGCCAAAAGGCAATCATGGTTTCATCCAATCTGTGGCTTGTTTTGCTCAGTTTTGACATTATAATACTTTTATACAGCTTCACATAGTTTTAGTTTACTGGTATTATTTTAAGATGTGTTGTTTTTTAGAGAAACATTTCTGAATGATAGGATGATATGATTTTTAGTTGAGTTAGACTTCAGTGAGAGTTTGTTAGCTGTCATTGCTAGTTGGCGCTGTTTTAATGGATTTATGAGGGACTCAGATTATTTGTTTATTTCAAATTTGAGTATCAGTATAGTAAATTTAGGTCAGAAAGAATTCATAGTGCTGATAATAACAATAATGACTTCAAACTGAAGTCAGCTTGTCTTGCTGTTTCCTCGTTGTTTGTTCACAGAAGCACCCAGTGTGATCTCACACATGGCTTTCAACAATTATACACCCTAATCACAGGTGACCCAGCTGAACCCAGCTGTAATATTTGTTCTCATGAGAATGTGAATGAGAATAAGAAAGAACTGTGAGCAAAGGCACTGAGTTAACATCAGCTTCATCGTTGTACAGGATGGACGAGATATACCAGCTGCTAACACAACCAATTCTGACATCACATAATCAAGGAAATCACATGATCATTAAAAGAAAGTTTATAATATAATATTTATAATACAAAAAGGTGTGTTAACATTTGCTGCATTTAGAAGCACTTAAAATTACATCTTCATTCTGATTAAGATGTGTGCAGTATTTGCGTTGTCTTCAGGACAGATCTATTAAATGATACTCAAACACTGAACAACTGTAAGCTCGAGAAGTGGCTGTTGAAAGTTTGTACTTTCCTTCTTTATGAAGAACAGAAGCTGTGTTTAAAAAAAACATTGGTAGAAACTTATCAAACCATTCCAGGAGCACTAATCTGTCCATCTGTATGCTCAGCACTTATTTTCTTAACTAAATGCACAACTTTCATTTCAGTTCTCAAGCCCAGTCTTATATATGTAGAAGTGTGCAATGATTTGCGTATCAGTAACACCCTCTTCTTCTCCCTCTGTTGATCAGGAAAATTTTTTGTCTTGTGCGTCAAAAACTACAAAGTAGCTTTAAGCTTACCATGAAAAATTGCAGCTGTTTGAAATGTATGCAAAAGGATGAAAGCATGTGGAAAGACACATATAATGGCTCCAACTGAACTCTACTTGTCCTGTACATATACGAACTTGAAAAAGAGCCCACTGTTTACCCAGTAATCTCACAGAGAGAGAGAGATTGTAGTGTGTGTGTGTCCCTGTGTGTGTGTGTGTGTGTGCAGGGGGGTTAGGGGTGGGGGAATGGGAGATTGCATGAAGGACCCTCAGGATAGCGGCCTCAGATCTGCTTACCATCGCTTCACAACATTAAAAGGATGATATTACTTTGCTGAAAGCACAGAATTTCAATGAGAGCAGGAACAAACAAAAATGTTAAAGAATTCATTATAATATCATTTAGTAGATCAAAAGATTGGGCCGAGGCTGTAGTTATGTGGCTCTTCAAACTCATCTGCAGTGAGCACAGAGCAGTATATACTGTATATGTGGCACTGGTGTGACTGTATTACTGTAGAGTGTGATTCTGTTCATACTATAATGTAGATCCATCTTTTAGCCTAGTCTTTAGCATACCCATCAACACACGTCTTTCTCTGTGACAAATGTTCCCTTTCTGGGGTCAAGTGCTGCCTTGGAGTCCAGTAGAGCACTGCAGGGGTATAAAGACACTAAAGGAGGCCATGCATGACCAGGGTGAAAAATGTGGTTTGGAACTAAAGTATATATATATATATATATATTCCCAATTTAAGTTTTTCTTTTTCTGATGTCCTTTGTGTTACTCAATAAAGAAACACAGAACTCCCATGGCTATTTTATGGCCACCAAATGTAATTATTTCAATTTTTGAGAGAGATCATGTTTTTTCCATCTGTTTGGCATGATGGACCCTCTAAATACTACAGTTTTAGAGAAGAAGCCAGTCTGAGGTGTGAATCACAACTGTTGGAAATTCAAAATACTTGGTACAGTCAGAAAATTTAACCAAATGCTGGACCAAACATGAACTTATTTGAACTTGCAATAACTGACTGTTTTGGCCATTTGGGAGCAGCAGAGCAGCAAACAAATTGTGAACATATCATCACCTTTTATGTTGCCATGGTGAACTTGTCTGCTGTTTGGTGCTGAGCAGGAAGTGTACAGTGTGTTTGTAGACTTTTTTTTCGCTGAAATAAGCTGTCTGACACAATGTCCAAAACAGTTAACTTGTGGGTTGGACTGCTAAACAATGAGATAAACCTCATGATAGAGCAGATTCAGGTGATAGTTCTTTTTCTCAAAGCCTTTAACACTGTCATTTGATTCATACAGAATATCGATTTCTGCCACTTTGAGCTGCAGACTGTTTTCTCAACAGTATAATATTTAGTTTCCGATCACCATTAGCGGTGCACGTAACAGACTTTTAAGCTCTGTTATTGGATGTGTCTTGCCAAAATGCACAAGTTAACTTGCACTTGAACTGCTGATGAAAATGTATGCCTGTTTCAAACTCTAGCGCTAAGTTCTAAGTTGAACTTAAGTTCACTTGAATTGTTTTTTGTTAAATTGTAGCTTGTCCAAGACTTTACTCTCTCGAATAATATTCATACCTATTTTTCTAAATATAAAATATAAAAAATATATATGCTCAGAATCCATGAGGTTGTGTTTGCGTGTCCTTGACATGGCATTGTCTGGGAGTTTGGTTGGATTTTTTTGTTTTAAACCAAGACAGTATCACTTCACTTCAATCGGAGAGCACTTCAGCTCAGTATCACAGCTGATAGCTCTGCAGTGAACCATGGCAGAGAGCCAAAATGCACATGTGTCAGTATTGCAAGTACAGCTGAAAACCAATTAGTGTTTTTTTTATGACAGGAACAGAGAGTATGGAAGCATAGCCATATTTTACAGGGCAGCTTGTGTTTCAATCTGTGTTGCAGGCATGACATCAGTGTCTCTGTGTTGAGACAGGAAAATCTTATCCCACTGCCACTGTCATAAAAGCAACACAATAATGAAATGACATCACAGTGGGCCAGTAATTAAATGAGCAGACTGCTGTCTTGGAGTTTTAACTAGGCTTGGAGATTGTGAGTAACAGTGCTGGAGAATAGGCTGTCAGTGAACAAAGCCCTGGAGCTATGGGCTTGTTGAGTGTGGAATTCACAAATGTATTATTATCATGTTGCTTTTGTATTGCCTTGTCATCATGCCTTGATATAAATGTATTTACACACTCACGTAGCCCTTTCTGCACTCTCATCTCTTTACAGCGCCTCTTACTTGACACAGTAACACAGTCTTAGTTTGCTAAGTGACCGGGGGAGTCGGGTGGTATGTCAGATGACAGTTTAAGCCATCTAATCTGCCTGGCCTTCAGCCTGGCATTAAACAGCCAGGCTGCTGGGCGAGGGAGATGAGTTTAATTATTACATTTCAGGCAAAAACTCATTATCTCAGTGACCTGCAAAGCAGCATAGGCCAGCGTCGATGCTCAGGCTGCATGATACCAGAGGCAAGCCTGTCTGACTGTGGGTGATGAAATAATCACAGTCCGTGCTCCAGCCGTGCCTAGTGGCAGACAACAGCAGCACTTGGTTTCTTTGCTCCTGTCTTGTTATGAAGGATGTGTTCCTATCTCACAAAAATACTGGAAAGAGTGAAGTGGAACAATTTAAGATTGACTCAACTGAATCGCAGGTTTTGTCATTGGGAAGATTTACAAGGAGACTCATTTGCAGCTGTCGTTGCTGGTTGTGACGTGTGTATTAACTTCTGCTTATTCAAAGATTGTGCCTTGTGCCAGAGCTGCATTTGCATTAGAAAATGCTAATGTCATCGTTAGTTGTTTTAAGTAGCTGTAACTCCGTTATGTTTTTACATAAATTGTCATTCGCTTTCCGTACATCAAAGAAAAGTCATATTCACAACTGGGCATGTGGGGAGGGTTGGCACATTGAGTACTACTCTAAACAGGGAAGTGTTAAACACTTCAGCCAGTAAACAAGCCTGCTGATCTCACTCTACCTCCCTTGGGGAGCAGGTCCACCACGTACCCTGCCTGTTTACCATGTATAAGTTTCCCTAAAACTTTTATAAAAACTCCATTTATGAGAACTTCAAAGGATGGGCTTGCTGGGGGGAAGAAGAATCTTCTATCAGTCCGTCTCATTATGCCTTGAGCAAGAGAATCTCTCTCTCTCTCTCTCTCTCTCTCTCTCTCTCTCTCTCTCTCTCTCCCCCCCCTCTCTCTCTCTCTCTCTCTTTCTCTCTCTCTCTCCGTGCTGATGGATACGATGCAAATAAGCTGTCGGAGGAAGAAGGACAAGATTGAGCAAAAAAGGAGCGAAAAGTAGAGGAGCGCAAGGACGTGAGCAAAACTGCAGGGAAGTTGGAGATATGAATAGAGATGCAATCTGTGTCATCAGTCCTTAACACTTTTGCAAACAGTGATGAAACAGAAACTCTTTCATCTTCCAGCAAATCGCCATGATTCTCTCTATGGCTGTTTTCTGCTCCGACAACCAGGATCAGGTCCATAATCTACTGAACCACAGTGATGTTCAGTCTTGCACATATTGGAAACAGTGGTTACTTTATTCTACTGGTAGCATAAGATTGGGGGCGTTACCTAGTGGTGCATGCTAGGTAGCATCAGCTTGAAGCCCCATTGATTCACTGTTGGAGTGACTGGAGCAGAGGTCATGGTGGGGTCTATGCAATTAGAGATGAACTCATGGTCTTTAATAGGGAGGAGGGATGAAAGGGCTGCCAATTACTCTATGCTGCTTTGTACTGAGAACGACCTGGTGCTGTTAAGACCCAGCGTGATTAACCTTCTGAAGCGCTGACTTTGTTTATTCTTTACATGAGAAGAAATTAAAGGGGGAGGGGGGTTAATTAGTGCTCATGATGCTGGAACTGTGTTTCAGTATTTGCTATTTTTACACTTATTGACCCCATTTATTGGGGCCAGTGTTAGAGGGGCCCTGCCATGTTCTCTTGCACAGTTGAGAGAGTTTCCATACTATTATCTGGAGAATGTTGAATGTTTAACATATGTGAATGTTGAAAAGCTGATAAGCAGCAATCAAAGTCTATGTGAAACTAATATAGTATAATGAAACTGTGCCATCTTTTATCTCAGCCTTATCTAAGTCTCAACATGACGACAAATATTTCCCCAAATGTTGAACTATTCTTCGAAATGCTGCACAAGTTTAAATAAAATAACCCTTGACTTATCTGTTGGTTGCTTGTTGGTGTGGTGTGGGAGCCAACCATTTTTCTGCTTTTGCTGTTAGAGTAAGTCAGTTTAGATATTAAAAATGTGCCCAGCTTAATGAGAAAAATGTTCACATTGAGGCGTGTGGGAGAAGGTGGTTGGGAGGGGGATTTCAACTTATTCACTGTCAGACAGAAATGAAACAGGAAGTACTGTTGTTGTCAGAGTTAACAGGAAGTTGACAGCGTGTCCAGCTCTGCTGTCTTCGTTTTGTGGTAATGAACACTTTTCTATTGCTTAAAACACCACATGGGGTGCTTTTAAGTTAGATACCCTCTTTTTAAACATTTCCAAGTCTCCAAAGCTGCCCAACATGTTTTGCTGACAAGAGCACAAAGAACATTATCTGTTTCCACTAAAGGGAGGTAATCTTGGTCAGGTTGTGTCTTTGCTGTGTTTTTACAGTACTTTTAATTTAGAGCCGGCTGGGATTTTGAGACATACTCTGGTTGATATCTGTAATTCCAAAATGTTTTTGAATGGCTGGGATGTTGTTAGTTCTTTGGGGAGGAAACAGATGGTTGAACCGTCATTTATTCATGGAAAGTTTTAGTGAACACCATGCAGTTATTCAGAAACTGCCTTTTTCGAACTCCCACTCAGTACACTTCACATTTCCTAAGAACAGCCCAGCATAGGTCATGGTCCTCTGCTGTGACCAGCTGAGGCTTTTGGAATTGTATGGAGTTAGATGAATTATCAGTAATCAATATATCAGTCATCAATATATCAGTTAACCACTATTCACAAGAATAAATCTGTGAATCTCTTTAAAAGAATTGTTAGACATTCTGGGAAATAAACACATACTTTCTTCTGTTACTTTTGGACAAAGCAAGGCTAGCTGTTTCCTTCTATTTCCAGTCTTTATAGTAAGCTAAGCTGATCATACATATGGGACAGGTGTTAAAAAATGAAATGAAATGACCCTGGTAATTCTATACCTTATTATATATACATATATATAAAAACCTGGTATAATGGTATGATATTATAATATTTAACTTGCTAAAAGTCTCATTGAGATCAAGTTAATATGAAACATTAGGTCAAGGGCAAAGTTCAATGACATGTTTACTTGCTCTGCTCATCATACACTCATGTACAACATTCAGTATTCTTTATGTGTAGAAGAAAATGTTAGCTGAGAATCCAAAGGCTCTATTTACTAAAATAACACTACAGTAAGTAATATTTTGCCATTGAATAAGCATAACAGAAATAAAATCCTGGGCGATCCAACCTTAGAAAAGTGTGTTTCACACCCTCACAAAGCATGGTCATGCTTCCAAAGATCCACAGGAATTGGATTTCATGGGTGAGATAAAGAGAAGAGCGTTTGGCTGTGAGTATCGCTCGGGGGGCTTAGCACTTCTTGTTCAAGATACATCGGACGGGTGGTATTTTGAAGTTAAAGAGAGGCACTGAGGAGGTCAGAGCAAGTATAGATAGATAAGAAAACTATAGAGCTGTTTCACTGTTTGATGTTTGATGAATTTTCAGGCCTTTGTCAATTAATGAAATGAGAACCTAAGACACCAAAAATATATACCCTGGTATGATTAAAGGATATTCATACAGAAATCATTAAGTGACACATTGAATGATTTGATCATTCATGTGGTATATGACTCACATGTGGGTTCAGATTTAGGTTTTTTTTTTTTTTAGAAATATATTTATTTATTTTCAATATAAAAAAGAGAGAGAAAAAACATAGAAAAACAAGAAAAGGAAAGAAAAAAGAACACATAACATGTAGAATACAGCACATCTTGCATTACAACGATATTTCATGGTCATTATAAGGTGAGTATCTACTATAGACAGAAAACATATAAGAGAAGAAAAAATAAATTAAGTTTGTAGACATATACAAAATCATATACTCGTTTGCACTGTGAGGTTTTGTACAATAGCCAGTGTCTATGGGCTCACATTTTTAAGGTAATTCAGTACTGGGTCCCATGTTTTATCAAACTTATCTCCTCTCCTTCATTGTAGAATCTCAGTTTCTCCAGATGTAAAGATTGACAATTCTCCCAACCATAAATTATATGGAGGCACAGAGTCCGTTTTCCACACTCGTAAAATCAACATCCCAATGTGAATTGCTCTTCCTTTGGAATTTATTAACAGAAGAAAGGACACTTGTGGCCACTAGGATGGCAACCAGAGGGTTAGGTGCCAGATTCTTACCAAAAGCCTTAGAAAAACACAGAAAAATACACTTCCAATATGAATGAAGTTTACTACATGCCCAGAATGAATGTGCTAGGGTACCTATCGTGGATTTACATCAGTGACATATTGGTGGGATATCAGGATACAATTTGTGTAGCTGTTCCTGCGAGTAATGGAGTCTGTGGAGCACTTAAAACTGTATTAGGTTGTGCCTGGTGTTAACTGAACACTTTCCATATTCAACTCATCTGCCCATCCTTTTTTATATATCTCTGAATTCACCGGAGCTCCATCATCATCGGAGATTGCCCCATGGGTGCCCGAGTCAAGACTATTCATAGTCTCAAGAGTATTATATTATGTTTATTCAATACTTCAAAATTTGGTAGATTTTTTTTAACAAAATCTCTAATCTGCAAATACCTGAAAAAACTTGAGGCAGGTTTTCCATATTTGGCTTGTAGCTGTGTAAATGAGGTTTCCAAGCAGAGAAAGCAATATCTTTTAGGCCAGGTATGAAAATGTGACTTTCACAGATTGGAGTATCAATATATACACTTGGGGCCTTGATATGAAGTTTTATCTGCTCCCATGTGCATATAGTACCATTGATTACAAAGCTGTTACTATACTGTGACTTCCTGATTTTGGTGGGACTGTTGAGCAATGCTAGCAAGGAGGTCTTGTTATATAGCAGTCGTTCTAAGCGTAGCCAGGCAGGGCAGGAATATGAAGAGGAGGGGAGGCCTTTCCTCCATCAAGCAAGTATAGACAGATGAGCCACCCAGTAATACATTTTAAAATTTGGTAAAGCAAAGCCTCCAGCATTTTTAGGTTTACATTGATGTTTTTTGGAGATCCTGATGGCTTTGTAGTTCCACAAAAAAGGTATAATAATTGAATCTAATTGTTTAAAGTAATACTGGGCAATGTAACATGGAAGAGACTGAAAGAGGTGCAGGAAACGTGGCAGTGCAATCATCTTAATTGCATTAATCTTACCTACAAGAGAAATATGAAGAGTCGTCCAGAAATTTATACTTTGTTTAAGTTGCTCATTTTTATTATGCCAATTCTTTTGTAAAAGGTTCCTCAGGGTTTTTGTGATAGTTATACCAAGATATGAGAAGTCTTTAACAGTTTTAGGCTTTTGAGTTTGGGGTATATTGTCTGTGAGAAAATAGCCAGAGGTTAACTTTTCAAAAATATAAAGAGACTCAAGAGGATTCAGTTCTGAATTACCATAAAAATGTTGTCAAATTGTGATGCTCACTGTATTAGATTAGATGTGACTTTTCTTGGGATATAATGAAATTACAATATATAGCTCAGCCATGTTTGTGTGAGTGCTGGTAGCTGCTGCCTGTTGGCTCATCCCTTGGGTTGTATTGATTTTTACGTCAGCCAGATAGAGTTTCTGCAATAGTAACATATTGCATCTGCATTGATCAGGACAACTTGTCTGGGATGCACATGTACAAGAGATGTAGAACAGGCTCCAGCATTGCTCCACACTCTGCAGCATTAGACATAGATTTATTGTAACAAAAAGAAAAGTTGGTAGATATATTTATAAGTATGTATTTTATTTGTTTGTATTCTATATTTAAGTTTTCCATTTTTAACAAACATTAAAAATAATTAAGCAGTCACAGGACAGCATAAACACCCTCGATTTCTGTTAAAAGTTTGAACAGTGAACCTTAAACAGAACTTCAGTGATCATGTATAAGAGCAAACCTGTCTCCTAGTAATTACATTTCCATACTACTTGTAACAGCAAATATGTTTTGTAAAAAATGTAATGCCACCCAGATTACCATTTTTTATCAATGTAATAACAATGATATTGATGGTAATGTTGTTAATGAAGATATCTATAATCTATACTTTTTACTTTACTAAATATTTTATTACTGACCTTTACAAAGACTCTTGTTGCCTAGAATTAACCACACACAGGACTGAGGATGACTGAGTCTGGCACTTTGTACTTCCACCATTGACCCCAATCACCTTATAGATAAATGATAAATAAATAAATGATCCTACACTTGAAAAAACTTTGCAAGGGAGCAATTCATTTTCCTTACAAAGCATATTTGAGAAAGCAAGTTACTTGTGTATACACAATTGACAAGGTTGATTAGGGATATGAATTACTTAATTAAGAGCAATTTGGGTCAATTCAATTTGCCAAGCTGGCAATTTAGTTCAACACGGATTATTGAGTTTCTCTCTGAGTTTACCTTAATTTGATTTTAGAGACCATTTTTCATTTCAGTAATGCTTAGACAGAACTGTATATTCATTAAATACACTCATGCAATAATATGAAATCATTCTTAATTTACAAAATGAAAAATTGACATCCAAGTTATGTTAACATTAATGTGAAACATTATAATAAATAAGGCAGGAAAGTAATATTATTACTATATGTCATTGCATATTAATTTACTAGATATATAAAACCAAACACTCATAACTTCAGACAAAACAATGTGCTGGAAGACTAAAGATGTTCACATCTAAAGAGTCAATGTCTGAATAAAAGCAGTGCTGATCATAATATTTAATACTGGCATCAGCAGCAGTAACAGTATTAGTAACAGTGTTAGTCCTAGTTTCATCTGTTCAATCCAGTTTGTTATTGTGATTCAAATTTTTTCTAATCAGTTATTGCTAAAGCCAGCTCATCATGTCTTTGCTAATTTGTCTGTAGCAGATAACCCCATTTTTAGCAACACAATAACTCAATCATTACACCCCTATCTATATATTAGTGCCGTGCCTGAAAGTGCCTCTTGCTTTTCAAGGACTTTTTAACTACACCAGACCAATAGAGAGTGATTTTATACTCCTCCAAGGATGTAGCTGATTCATCATAAGATAGCAATTAAACTCAACCAGCACTCAAGAACACATGCTGAAAGAAATGTCTGTTGTCTATTTTCCCATGGAAATATCAGCTCAGGGGAATGGTGGAAAGATTTTTTTTCATCTTTCAAAATATTTGTGTCTTGCCATCAAATCATCCAGATTGTAAAACAGATAAATCCTTGTGACCTTTAAATCCCAAATATACAAGGAGTCTTTGTCTGTTACGGTGTGTTCCCTGAAGTGACCTGGCAGAGTCAACTGGGATCTGGGCTGGATGGTGACATGATGGTGTTAGAGGATAGCGTGTAGTCTCTTGAAAACCAATTGCCATTATCTACAATTTAGGTCTTAAATCACAAAAAAAAGCTAAATTCAAGGGAGACGGTATATTTTTTTTAATGGGAAGCTCTTTAACAATCACTCAAAGGAAGATCACAATACCATAAAAAGACTACATTTTAAATGCATTTCAAATCAACATAGGATTTTCTATTTAATTTTATTTCTTCTTTGTAAGTGACTGGCACTCAATAATATTATATTTGATCAAATATAGAGGTCTTTTAAATCAGCAAATAATCGCCAATAACTGGTGCATGACAAATGTATTTGTCCCATCTCCCAACCCTGTGTACTGGGTCTGCAGTGGGGGTTTTGGTGGCTCAGCTCTGGGATCCACATGCTGCAGTAATCCAGAGAGGGTTAGGATAAAGCCTAGCTTCGCCTCACTCTTTGCCTCCTCCCAGATCAGATGAGATTAGAAAAGAGCTAAGGAGCTCTGGGGGGAGGGCAGGACTCAGAAACACTGAGGCTGAGGAGAGGAGGGACACAGCGAGGCAGGTGGACACTCCTGCAGGAGGAGAGAGCATAAGCAGAGGTGAGTTCACGCAAGACTACAGGTTTGAATGTTCATGTTGGTGCACATGAGTGAGCGTTGCTGTGGGAGAGAGTTTAGAGCCAGCTAGACAAGGTGTGTAGTGAAGTGGATGCACTAGAATTAAGTATCTTGGTCTTTCTCAGCTTGACGTGTTTAATGCAAATTAATTGGCCACAAATTCTTCTGAGGCTAAAATGATTTTAGAAGAAAAAGGGAATACTACACCTCCACTCCTCTATAGCAGATTGCTGGTTCTGTCCTTGGTCCTTTAGCTTGATTGTGTGTTTGAAGACACACTGTCTGAAGTGTTTGTGGGTGGGAAACTGGCGAAAGATCATGTTCGTGTTGCTGGGCTCAGAAGTCCAGCCAGTTGCTGAGTGAATCTTGTGCACTTCATGCCCTCCAGTTGAAGCTCCTTGTTTTCTGCAGCAGCAGCAGCAGCTGGTGTCTTTATCCTAACCCAGGAAAACAGTGGAATTAGCAATGACAACGATTCAGTGCAGCAGAATGGGAATACCAAGTTGTGAAGAAAAATGACAAACAGAAGAATGAAAAGAAAGGCTTCAGACTCACTGCAAGAATGATCCATCAGGTCTTGCCAAGCTGATACAGAAATTTGTGTTAGTGGGTTGCTCTGTGACCTTTATACAGAATAATTTGATGTCATGAATAAAAAATGTATCCAGCAAACATCCAATAGTGAACTGTTTTGATGTTCTTTTTTTTTATTTGTCATTCTGTACTGTAAGGACAATATATGCTGTTTAGGGCATTGCAGAGTGAAGATGTTCTACCCACGTACTGACTTGGATTTCTTGATATTGGCTCAGTACAAGGGATCTATGACCTTTTGGTGCTCTGGTGAATATGCAATGAATGATTCTTGGAAGTATCTGAATGCAGTAGAACTCATTGTGCCACTGGTCATACTGCGATGGCTGAATAACACTGGGATTAAGTTGACTATGTCTCTTATCATACTCTTTTTCAGCACGCCATGCCAAACTGAAACTGGTGTTACAGAGCTGACAGTGGAACTATGTTATAAGGATTGTCAATTGAACTCTTGACTACCTGGAGTCCACTGATATTCTTCTACGGCTGTTGGAGGAAGTTGTTTTGGAAATGGGGAGGAAGAAGATCCAGATCACCCGAATTGTAGATGAGAGGAACCGTCAGGTCAGTTCACGTCTTCTGTCATTTTACATTTTTCTAATGTAGTTGTATAAAAGCCATTTAGAGTATAGCAAGACAGTATGCAGTATAGACCCATGTGGTTGTTCGAAATGTCAAAGTTTGCAGGGCATCATGTCTGCAGGCTTCAGGGTCAACTCTTCTTTATGTTTTGAGTGTTATGAGGGCGCATCCCAAATAGAAGAAGTATGCCTTGTTAGGTTTGTGCACAAAACCATCTGGCAAAAGACACATACCCTTCTGTGTGGTTTAAACTGCTTCTCCCTACTGCTGAGTTGAACATCTCCTCAATCTTAAGTATCACAACATGCATCCATACAAAAACAAAATGTATCTCTGCTGTGGTGATCAACATCTAGAGGCAATTTTGGAGTTTTGTTTGTTTGTTATGTTTATTTTTCATGATATCTGATGTTTTGATGTGTGGCCTGATGTGTGAATCCTGCTCTAAGATCAACAACTGAAGATTCACTGTGTTTATTGCAAGATCAAAAGGAGTAACAAAAAGATTTGGATGGTTGATGTTTTAAAAGTAGTCTCATAGAGATTCTTATAAAAAGACCACATATTATGTGGAAGTATTTACAGGTTCATGCACACCTCACAGATGTCTGTGGGTCCCCTGTGCTTTCAGTCTAAAAATCTCCAAAAGAATCCTCCAAGCCATTTTACTTTTGAGAGTGCAGTGGTCACAGCTGGTGGCGAGGGCAGTAATTTGGGGTTAGCTGGGTTCGAACGGCACCCTGTCATTAGCAGGGTGGGTCAGTGTTAGGGACACACAGTGGCCTTCTCTCCTCACGTCTCCGTGCGCAGCCAACACTGCTGCCCACTGGAATCTCTCTCTGTCTGTCTCCTCTATATATATCACCCCCAACAGCACAACAAATACCAGCCTGTCTGGAAGGAAGGCGCAGGCTCTGGAAATAGGGATGTGGCTGGAAAATAAATATCTGGGATGATGTTTATATTTGATGTTTGGTTGTCTTGGCCAGAGCATTTTTAGATAGACACTGCTTTAGCTGTCGGTTGTGCATCACTGGAGCCTGCTGTATATTTAGGATCTTGTGCTCTATTTTGGGAAGTTGGCTTGTATTCTCATTTTATATGTCAACTTAGCTGGTTTTCCTCTTTTTCAAATTATCCCACTATTACAGCGCATGCATAATATATACTAATGACATTAGTGGAAAGATGCACCAGCTATCAGTCATCAGATGTTCCCGAAGCAGAACAATGAAGTTCTTTTTTGCCTCTTTTTACAGAAACATATTGTAAAAGTCACACTCAAGAAATAATGGCTGTAATTTCAAACATCATTTACAGGGCCATGTTAACCGCCCTTTTAATCATAATCAGAACTGTGGCGTCCATTTTACCACTATCTTCTAATCTAGTTACTGTAATGAGATGCAACATTTATTCAGTTACTACTACTGTTCCAAATGTTTCTGGCATTAGTGAAAATGTTCAGCTTGGTTGAACTTGAACCATGAACTTGGTTGGCTGTCTGATGCAGCCTTTGCTTCCTCACTGGAACATGTGATGTTGCAGGGGCTATGGCGTATTGGCTTAGGACACTTTGCTCCTCAGACATTTCGAAAACAAATTAAACTGCACTGGAGAGAAAATATGACATTATATCTAACCCATTGGAGAAATATTAAAACGTTTTAAGAATATGTGCTTTTATGGCCAAATATAGGAGACTAAATCACTTGCTAACAGCACATGTCTTTCTCTATCTGGCTTTCAGTGCTATAAAATATAAAAAAGCCACTGTGCTATCATGCATATAATGGTGCTCCCCGCAGTTCCCTGGGTAAAAGCCTCCAAGTGGGGCTGGAAGTGGAGAGCGGCTGTAAGTCACTAGGTTCCACATGTCTAACCCAGCAACCGCCGTGCTTTGGCTTATGACGGCTCCAGTTTCCAGTCTGTGTATGTCAGTCATCAGACTTTCAGTGAGGCTCACATAGAAGGAAGCATTATCACTTACAAGGACGTCAACGCTCAGAAGTTTATTTAGGGTGGCATTTCTGGGATCATTGATGGTGAGGAGGAATGACGGAAAGTAATAAGATGTGAGATACCAAGGTATAGAGGAATGTGTTTTTAATGTCAATTTCAAGAGCAAGAAGGATAGAAACGTATGGGAGAGAGATGGGTGTTTTCTACTGAACAGATTAGATATCTCTTTGAAATGCACACACCCTTCCTCAAAACGCCACAGTAGAAAGTCAGTCAGAGACCATGATGCAACAGTTCCAGCTCAGGAGATTTCTCCTCTTCCTAACACCCTCTTCCAAGTAGTGCTTATAGGATGATTTAAACTTAACCTCAGTGAGCTTTTGCCAGAACACCAAACCCAAACTCTTTGGTGGAACTGAAACTGGAAAGATTGATCTTCATCAATGATGGAGAGAGTGAAAAATGACTGTGCTCCTCTTCCATGTATTCATATCAATGTTTTCTATAATTTGAATGTTTAGCAATTGTTGATTTATTTATATTTCATGTTGGTAAAATAGAGTCTGTCAGTCTGCCTTTGAGCAAGTACAAATACTAATACTGTACTACAGTAAAACTGTTTGACAGCGAACTGTAAAGGAGTGTTTGAGCCGCAGAGCTGTGAATGTGTGGAAACATAAGAACATGAAGCAGGGAGATCGAATCACCTGATACTCAGCATTGCTGGAAATCTTAGAGGGTGTGAGAAGGTGTGAGGGTCAAAGGCAGCTTCTAGATATGTGGTGACATGAGTCAGGATCCCAGCAACTGCGATGGAAGGAAGACATACCCAGATAAATACATATGACTCACTGCAGGGAGTTAGCTGCACACCAAAAAAAGAATGAGAGAGTATGGTCAATGTGTGATCTGTGGGTTGTGCGGGAGATGAATGTGAGCTGGTCCACCTCAAATATTTCATTTTAGCTTCATGGAAGTGGTGCAGTTTATGGTTTAGGGGAATGTGGAGGTTTAAGAAATGATTGTTATAATATAGTGCTTATATACATTTTTTTTGTCACATATCTACTATGATTACAGTCAAAGATGAACACCTTGATAGTAGCGATAAAGGGAGGGGAAACTTTACTCAGTTGCTTTCCCCACCCACATTTCCCACCCACTCAATCAGTGGAATTCAAGTAGAAGCTAATTTACAGGTCATTGCCACCCTCTTTTGGGAATTCAGTGTCAGATCTCGCACGGACGCCTCCTTCGTTCTCGCCCTCCTGTGTGACACAGACACATTTAGAATCACTTTCTTTGTCTCTCTAAACTTAAAGATTCTATCGGCAACTGACTGTGAATTCCTGTGCTTCTTGATCATGTGTCTATAGCTCATGCTGCTGATGTGTTTATTGTGCATTATCAGTTGTTCAGTGTGAGAGCAGTAGCTAAATGAAAAGCTAGATAGGATGTGGTTTAGGTAATAAAAAGTAAAGTGAAAAGAAGTATATGCAGATGAGCAACTGATTATGCTTTCAAAATAATAAAAAATTACAGTTTTGCATGGCCAAAGGCAAACAAGCTTGTTTATTCATCCAAAATGTGAGACTGAAAAAAAGACTGAGTTGTGTTACGCTCCCATGTCCCCAACCTGTCTTACTCTCCTCATAGTTCTTCCGTCATCCATTGATGTTAGGGCACTGGAGGTGGTGTTTGAATAAAACTAGGTTGATTCTTGGTTTCTGTCTTTCCAGGTGACTTTCATGAAGAGGAAGTTTGGTCTGATGAAGAAGGCCTATGAGCTGAGTGTCCTGTGTGACTGTGAAATCGCCCTCATCATCTTCAACAGCTCCAACAAGCTGTTCCAGTATGCCAGCACCGACATGGACAAAGTCCTATTGAAGTACACTGAGTACAATGAACCCCACGAGAGCAGAACCAACTCTGACATTGTAGAGGTGAGTAGCAGTGTAATTTAGTTCACATGCTAATCTCCACTTCATGTCACAACGTCAGTGCTAGTGTTGTCATTGGAGAGCTTTGACCTTACAAAATCTGGCACTCAGTACAGTCTTGTTTATTTGAAATGAAATGTAAACTTTTGCTTTCTCTTTACTTTTGGTTGGTGATCTGTTGAAACCTACAGTGCTGTTACACACAGTGTAAATAAAGTTGTGAATGCCAGCTGAAATGCCTAAATGCAAATATGCATCACTTCCAACAACCTATTTTGCATTAATACTCACAAAATGGTAGAAAGGTTAGAATATTTTATAGATTTAGTCATTTGAATGTTCAGGAGAGTACATTTTATGTCTGGGAATTTGATAGGTGACCTTTGACATGTCTTAATTTTTCCTATGAACAGTTAGTCAATACAGAGAAAGAAAAAAGAGAGAAAAAACAGATGGTGACAGAGACAGTAAAACAGAGAGAACCAGCAATAAGGAGAGAGAGTGAGAAAAATCTTCACATTGTGAAACATATTATGGTGGATTTACACTCAGACTCTTCTGGGAAGGCTCTTAGGCTGTTTACATCCATTTGGAGGATTAAGGAAGGAAATGATTGCCGTTTGTGTGTTAGAAAGATGAATTTCTAGAAAGCGCTATGGCTTTCTAGAAAGCGCTATGGCTTTCTAGAAAGCGCTATGGCGCTATGACAGCAGTTGACCAGCTGTTGCTGCATTTAGTACTATTTACCTTCTTTTAAAATCTGGGGCAGCAGAGTATACATTTTCAAAGACGTTATGTATTTTTGTCATTCGAGGTAACACATAAATGCTGAGCTTTATATAAACACAAAATGCATGTCAAGATGAGGTGTAACATTAGACAGATGAACAAGGAAAACTTTACTCCACCTATATGAGTTCACTTGCCAGGTTATAGTATTGCAAAGGAATGAATTTAAGCAATACTGGCCCTGTAACAACTTAGGCATTAGACTCATTTTATTCTGACTTGACCGCAAGAGACAATCAGGACATAAAGTTATAATCTCAATGATTTTCATATAAATAAATATAAGTCACTATCTATTGTCCAATGATGCAACACGATGTTGACTGAGCCTGTGGCCCACTGACAAAAGCCTGCTTCATTTGCAGTATTATGAACCAGGTGTCTGTGTTGACTTTCCGGGAAAAATCACAAGTAGCACAGTTAGGTTTTTAGTAAGGCTTTTAATAACAGACTTACTCTTCAACTCACCTGTGTGTGAAGTGGCGTTGCTGATTACAGACGATGAAACAGAAACTGAAACTGAAGTGAGATCCAAAAACACACCTGCAATTACTGCTTATCACCATAGGTGCCGCAAAAGAGAACAAAATGTAAATCTTCAAGATTATAACTTTAATATGATGGCACTGATTGAAACCTTGAGGGGAAATTAAGTTCTAAAGATTTCAAAATGATGAAATAATGATGACAACAATTAGCGCTGAAAATTGTGAAACATTTAGTTTGTAGCCGCTGACGACTTGATGGTTTATTCATTTAATGATTAAACACGGCAGGATTTTTTAGTAAGGGGATGAAAAGACATAAACGTAAACATTACTTATGACTGTAATCATGCAACATCTACCTCATCAGATTTTGAGTGTATTTTGTTCACTTTACCTAGGAAGCGACACAGCAAGATTCTGCAGTTCTGAGACAAAATGGACTTGACTGAGATTTTTTCGTCATGAATTGCAGGAAATAGATAAAAGATGACTAACAGTCATCTTTTATTGGTCTTCCAACTTTGGATAATTCAAATCATGCATGAGACACACACCAGTCACAGCTGGCCTACTGGAGATGTTTTTAGTGATAAGATGCAGACCCATTTTGTGGTGTCCTGCAGTATCACTAGGGTAGTGACGCTTGTACTGTTGCATCATGGTCCCTAAGCAGCACTCTGCTGTCTCTCACAGCATGTACTCATTGCCACTGCCATTAAAAATGAATGGTCATCGTGACTCACGTTCAGGCTGTTTATGTAAGCTTCTAATGTGTGTTTGCCTTGCTGAGAGCCCGAATTTACTTCTCCCCCACGCACATACACACACAGCTGGGCTGTACCAAATGCAAACTGTCAGCTGTAAAGGAAGCGCGACTTCCCAAGCTAACTGTATTTATTTTCAGAGTGCTTCTTTGCCCCTCCTGAAACAAAGGAGCTTCAGTGTTGAGTTTGTTTCAGGATACCGCAGGCGTGTTTTCCAGCAGATTTCTTTCATCCCTCACTGGTTTCTATCTTACTAAAATCACAGACTCTTAACCTTCCCAAGTAAATCTGACATAGTTTCTCAAATGGAATAAGACTGTAAAAACAAACCAAAGCCAATATAGTCTTAGTGATGAACAGGAACATATATGTGAAACTGTAAAGCCTCTCCAAAAACCACAACTGAATGCTGCAT
This sequence comes from Scortum barcoo, assembly GCA_023238725.1. Lineage (NCBI taxonomy): Eukaryota > Metazoa > Chordata > Actinopteri > Centrarchiformes > Terapontidae > Scortum > Scortum barcoo. The sequence goes on from CM041531.1 coordinate 16,443,970, forward strand.
TCATCCTCTAAGGTGTGTCAACAGTAGTCGTAGAGGTTGTTCACATGCATCACTGATATTGTCCATGATGATTCCAAATGTCTATTCGCCTGCTGCAAACCACAGACAGACACCTGTGTCAGCTCTGTGAGCCATAATGCAACTTGATTTGCCTGCTTTGAGCCCTTATTTGTTTTTTCCCCACAAATGTCACGCAGTCAGACAACCTGGTTAAAACAAAGCCTGGAAAGTGAGAGGTCGATATTTTACATATTGGTAAGTCCATTTGCAACATTTAAGCATGAAATTTGACTATGTGTAAAATAATACTCCACCGGCTACAAGAGGCTTCCATGCTGAGAGGGACTGGCAGAAAGTCTCTGTGGAAACATAATATTTACTGATCATTATCTCTCTGGAACAAACACACAAATTTACACATCCATCATACACTGTAGATCTTTAATTTGTTTGGCAGTTAAGCATAATTTTCAAAGGAGGATGCATTTTTTTTATATTTGAGTGTATTTGTGGGAACAATGGCTGGACTTTTCCCATGACTGACTGATACCTGAGGGCCAATGATGCTTCAAGAATTTATTCGTCAATAACAACATGAAATCATTGCCAATGAAATTCTTAAGTATCTTGCTTCCCTGCAACCATGCTTAAGAATATAATAAAACACTCAAACAAGGGAAAATAGATTAAAATATATAAAAAAAAAAAAATATAGAAATAAAGAAATAAATAATAGCACAGAAGAATAATAAAAAAATATAGAAATAAATAATAGTACAAGAATTTAAATTAAACTATTTAGATATGAATATTACAACTAAGAAAATATGCAACTTGAAGAGAACAGTGCAATGTAAGTGATTGAAGTTTTTATTGAAGGTGTTATTGTTTTATGACTTTTTAGAGTTTAAAAGTCTTATGTAATCAGATATGCTGTCTTGGTTGCGTAGCTGTTGTATTAACTTGTTTACTGTGGGGCAGTACCAGCCAGGGAAGTGTCATAATATCGTATAACTTGAGTTAAGTTTTTCCTTTTTCAACAACTGCACAGTTATCCACCATTGGTGTTGTAATGTAAAAATGTGACATTTAAGGAAATAGTCTTATTTGCTTTTTTACTGGGAGTTAAATAGATAGTTAAATAGATAACACTCTCATGTCTATATGGAACTGACCAAAAAGTAGTCCCTCACTTAATGCCATGTGAAACAGTGTGTCCTGTTTCTATACTTTGTTTTTTTGTACAGACTAAGCAAACAAGATGTCATGTGTTATTGAGCTTATAGATGTGGGAGGGCGAACCTTGTGGGCAGAGCCAGGCTGGCTGTTTCCCTGTCTCCAGTCTTAATTTAAGCCAAGTTATGCTAATTGGCTGCTGACAGCTTTAACTTCATATTTACTGTACAGATGTGAGAGTAATATTGATCTCAATGTGGATCTGGCAACTTTTAGGTCCCCCATTAGCTTTTTTTTTCATTATTTTTTATTAACTCTAGCAACTAATCTCTTGAGTAGAGTTGCCAGTATTTCTTAGTGAATATTATCTCTTGTGGTTGTGGCTTTCTGGACTGATTGTGTTTAATAAAGGAGACAAATCAGCAGCCCCATCAGTTGACCAATCATCACCAGACTTGAATGAGCTGTGAATGTTCACATATTGTTTGTCAAGGAAAGGAAATAGTCAGCAACAGTTATCAATCTTCTCATCTAAGTCTCGGCAAGAAAGTTAATGTTGTCTGTCTCTTTACAACATTCAGCATTTGGGACACTGTGCTGTTAAGTTTGTATACCACTTGGAAAACAAAGCCAGCTTGCCATTCTAGGTACTTTTTGACCAGACTTTTTAATCACATTTGTTTACACACACACAATATTGTGTTTGTTCCACATTATATAGGGTAAGTCTAACTAGCATTAGCTGTCTCTCTTTCTTTGATCCAGTTGTGGTGCTTGCAGATGACTGAAACCTTGAAAACTCACACCAGTGAGTAGTCCTGTATCCTCAATACTCTGCAGTGGAATTTGAATCAAGGCAAAAAGTAATGTATAGAGTAAGTGTTATGTGAGTAATACGCAAGTAAAACACCAAGCAGCGAGTCTCAATGTAGAAATTGGACCAATATTACAAACTACTGCCTACTCCACAAAGATTTGTTAGTTATTAGTACCAGTAATGTCATTTGGAGCCAAAATGTATTAACATATATTGATCCCTTAGCAGAAGTAAGTTTCAATTTTGGTTTGACTTTAAACAATAAAAGTCTTTCGAAATACCCTCTACAGATCTATCTCCATATGTGGGAGATGAAAGTGTAATGTCAACCTGAGATGAAGGTGGATGCCAGGAAAGCTTTTTTTTTAAATGATTATGGTCTGCCAGCTAAAACAACTACAAAGTCCTAACTGGTCAGCTAATTTCATTGACAGATTACTTTTGTCATAATAATGAGACAGGTTAGTGTGCAGCAGAGTTGAGTTTCAGCAACAACAGAGCAGCCGTCCAAGGTATGCAGTGCTGTCATTTGGGCCCGCAAAGCCCAGAGATGAATGAGAATCATAACAGTAAGTGAAAACTACAATAGACTGAAACCTGACACTGTGGCGTACAGCAGAGCGGTTGATTAGGTTTAGTTCAAGTATAGTATGATAGATGCTTCATAAAAAAAATATGTGGAAACTGTGTGGAGTGGCCTTTGAAAGTGTGAGAGCTGAGCTTATCTGCCAGAGATGTGTCGAATCACATCTCAAACACTCCCCTCGCGTGCCCTATTCTTAGCCTATAGGGCAATCACCCAACTGGAAAAGACTCACTCTAGGGAAAGAGGGGGCCTTATTTTGTCTTTGATGCAGCCCCAACAGCAACAAGACATCACCCTCACATGTTAAGATGCTTTACGTAGCAGCTTGTGCCTCATGGTGGCAATGATCTACATGCCTTTGGAGATCCTCTAAAGCTGCCTTTGACATTTGAGATGATAAAGAGATGCACACCCTCATCCCCTAACAGACACTTTAAGACAGTCATCAGTGCCCAGACATGATGTAGTGGTTTAAACCAGAATTTCTGGAGCCACATATAGCCCAGTGGGTCTTGGACCAAATACCTCAAACCCTCCTCTCCTTGGCCGGCTCTGTGTCCATCTGTGCCCTCATACTCTCCATTCTCTAAAGAAAACAACGTCTTTGACAAAGGCATGAAACACTTACTGTAAAGACCGATCAAATGATCAAATGATTGGTAAACAGCTGTTTTCTAAAAGACCCTTCCCTCCCCTTTGACTGTAAGGTCAAGCAGAGTTTACGCCTGACTCAGAGAATGATTGCACAGTAACAAACAGCTGATGCTGAGCAAACTTCATATCTCATAATATGGCTCATTTATCCTTACATCATTAGTTCATTACTCTGAACGTCAATGCTGGAACGCTGCCTTTTGCTCTGGAGTTGCGTAAACTTACTGTAATAGTTGTAGTGAATTTAATGGCTTACATATACCTTCATGTGAAGGTATTTTACAGGTTACAATGGAGCAAATGGGACATCAGCATCAGAGTGTTTTTTTATCACATGACAGACATTTTTGCCCTAACAGAATGGCCACAGTACTTGTATATGATATCTCGATACAGTACCCCCCAGCTTGTTGTGATAAAACTTATACTTGATACTGCAGAGCTGTAATGTAGCAGGAGCAGGACCTTTGCTTTTACTGGAGTGGTGCAATGAATAAGAAGTGCATGTTACGACCTAATTAGTATGTAGGAACACCAGACTTTTGTGTCTTTGCTGAAAAGAACGCACAGTATGATTTTTCCAGCTTTCTCCAACAATGTAGTCCTTTTCACACTGTAAAAAATATTCTTTCACCTGAACTCTGTGTGTCAATATGTATGTCAGAGTCATATCATCTGACTCACTAATGGAAAATTTCCTTGTCACCTGTCATTTTGACTAATAGCAGATAATTGCTGGCACTGTTACACAGTCACGAACATAATGTACCATCCCATAATTAGACAAAATTGCATAATTGTCCAACAGCGGGTCCACCAAATAAATAATAAACTGACTGTCAGGTTCAAGGAAAGCTTGTCGTGAAAAGCCAAATACTGCGTGTGTCCTTTGATGCAACTTGATGTTTTACTGGAGTGTCGAGCTTGTGACTTCTTAAGTGGTCACCAGTTGTTAAAATGTAGTTTCAGGCCTGCGGTGAAAATAGACTCATGAGTGTGTATTTACGCCTACTAACTACCAGTGTCTGAGAATGCAAAGGACATGTGGTGGACAGACAGTCAGCTGGTTGCTGCGTCGGTCTGTCAGTCCATCCCTTTCACGCTATGATGTGTAATGCAATGAGGAGCAGAGATGAGATGATGGATACCAGAGAAGTGATGTCATTGTCCGGGCTCGCATGATGTTGCTATGATTTGATTGCTTACAGTGACTCCTCCAACAAAAGTCCAGGTGCTATAAATTAACATCCATCAATTCATCTGTCTGTGTTCTAAACAAATTATCTAAACATAATCTTTCTAAACCAGCTGAACAATGCCAATTCCTTGATTGGCTTCTTTTTATTTACAGTGGAAATTACATCTGTTTTGTAATATGATGCATTCAACATTTTGAATTTAAATATATATTCATATTTGAAATGTTCTTAATCTATGTTTTTTTGTCCATTCCACTCTATGGACTGAAAGCTGCTGTGATCAATGTTTTTTTGTTAACAATGGATCATATAACTATGTGTAATATGAGAGGCGGTGCTTGTAGCGATGAACCCATAGATAATTATCAGTCAACTTTGCAGTTGCACATGCAGCTCCTGGAGCCTTTCAGCTGTTTGTTTTCATTTTACAGCCCACAAGAGGAGTGACTACTAGAATAACATTCATCAGGTGGACACACAATAGACAAAAGATTTCAGAAAAACAAAGCTGTGATGATTTCATGATTTAAAACCAAAGAACTTGCAGCTTTATGATGATATGATGTGGTTTGCTGTGTAAAGGCAGGGGTCTGAGTTATCAAATGGCAGATATGTTAAAGATGTGATGCGATGTCAAGAAGCTCATATGATCCCAGTATGTAACAATGACAATAAGGCTTCACGAAACTACGAGCAGCATACTGATGCAATGATGTACAATTGTTATGACAGAGCATGACAAACTGTTGAATGATCGTCAGCATCCCCAACCCTCGCCTTGCTCTTTCAAAAATGATTTATTGATTTCTCTGATGATAATTTATCATAATATTAAAACCTTTTGTGGTGTGAGCTTCCACATAAATCTGGTTTCCTAAACAGAGAGAGGTTTCTGACAACATTAATATTACAAGTTCCACATAAACAACAAAAAGTGCTGGAAATCCATGAAAGTGCTTGAATTTTAATGTAGTATCTCAAAGGTTTGAAAAGTGCTTAGATTTTGAATAAAGTGCTTGAAACTGCTTGAAATGCTAATTAAATTAATCTAATAAGGGGTTAGGGTTATTGTTATTTGACAGAATGGTTTGCTTTTTAGATAAAGAAATAATATAAGTCAGAGAGAGCCTAATTGATTTTAGTATAATTTGCCTGGAAATGCTGGAAAATGCATGAAAAGTGCCTGCATTTGACTTTGTTAAATGTGAAAGAACCCTTATTTATATCGGTAACAATAACAACACTGAGTAAAAATGATCATATTTGTTCGTGACTGATGATACCTGCACACCTCTATAAAGGACCTTCACTGACAATGCTTCCCCATGACCTTAGCTTTGCCATCACAACTTCATGCCTGACCAGGGACTTTACCATAGGTGTAACTGTAACCTCAGCTGATGTTAAGACAAAACAGCATTTTCTTTTCCAGGACTGCCTTCCTGCAGCACTGTGGATTTGCCTCAGTTGTGCTGCTAACAGTAATATGATTGTGTACAGACAGAAGAGTTTGTGCTAATTAATTTCATCTGACGGCTATATCTCTGTGGTACTCTTTGCCTTTTTATTTCTCTTTCTATCCATCCTTCACCACTATAAACATCCAACCAAGCCCAAAGTTGTTTCAGACTCGCTATAAAAATATCTGCGTACTCCAGTCCATTGTGTTTGTGTGGCGTGAATATAGATGAGTAAGTCTGTAATGTGGAGCAGCATCTCTCTGGAGGGAGACTACTGTGAATGTCACCACCGCTCAGATCAGCCTTTGTCTGTAGCGCTGCTCCAAAGCTCATACAGGGAAACAAACTTTTAGACACTCAGGAGTAAAATAATGTAGGAAGGTGATATTTGGCTATCGCATGAATGCAGCTGCCCAACTACTGGACATGCAAAACATGAATGCGTTATTGGAATTCCCATATTATTGAAATGATTGGCCTCAGATCAGTAATGCCCAGAAAATAATCAAGTAGGTGGTTTAGTGCCTTGAATCTTGTTGAATCTGACCATTTGACCTTATTCAGAATGTGAATTAAACCAACATTTGTACAGGTAAAAGAAAACCTCCTGTGAGCTGTTGTCAGACTGTCAGGCAGATGGAGACAGCTGGCACCTTGACACCTTGCGGGGGAGTCACAAAAAATAGATAATGTCTAAATAACCAAACAGTGACAATTTTTTTAAATGTGCATTTTACCACAGGGTCATAATGTTTCTGTATTGAGTACAACTGTAAAGCATCCCTTTCATTTGCAGACTTGAGACTCATCAGTTTAAAGTGATCAGTTTCAACTTGACTCTATTTATATTTGTGGTTATTATTATTATTTTGTCCTTGTTTCTCTCTGATTTCTGTAACAAAGGTCTTTGTGAGGAAAATGCTGAACTCGTGTTTCAAAGCTGTACACGCTCTGTAAATTGTATTATATTGTGGTCTGTAATGACAGACTTTCCCATCAAGAAGAATTTATAAAAAACGAGATATGTAAATCATTTTCAACCAACTGGCTTATTGTGATTTATGTAATGCTCTCTGCTCTCAGTGGTCAGGTTCCCTCTCACTGATAAATGTGGCTTTATTATCAATTACAGGCCACTTTAAGCTGCTCCGAAAATCTGTTGATGTTGTTACAATTTTCTACTTTTATACAAATGCTTTTTCATCGGTCTCTCCCCCTGTGTCTCTCTTACCCACAGGCCCTGAACAAAAAGGAGCACAGAGGGTGTGACAGCCCCGATGGTGACGCCTCCTACGTCCTCACTCCCAATACTGAGGAGAAATACAAGAAGATTAATGAGGAGTTTGACAACATGATGAAGAGTCATAAAATTGTAAGTTGTATTGTGGTTTATTGATGTTTTTCTCCAGTTACACATATTACATACACCCACTCTTTTTCTTTCTTTCTTTCTTTCTTTTTCTTTTTTGGCATCTTCCGCACTTTTGGCTCTGAAGTCCAATTGTTTTTGAGATTTTTTAGGATTCAGCACGACATGTCAGTCAGCTAGTGATCACATGCTCAGCTGCTTTGGTGAGGCACAAAAACAGAAATTTAGAACAGAAGAGGGAAAAATAAAACAGAACAAAAACTGATTGTGACTGATTACTGTACTGTACTGATTGTGACTTATTAAGTATTGTACTCTGGTACTGATGAAGCTCATGTTGACATTTCTTTATCCATCTCTTCCTCTTAAGTCCACGGGCCTTCCACAGCAGAACTTCATGCATGTAGCACCAGGCAGTATGTCGTACAGCCCCGGTGCTGGAGGAGGAGGAGTGACCTCCCAAGCTCTAGCTGCAGCCACTGCAGCTCTAGCTGACAGTGGGATCCTCTCCTCGCCTCACACACACCTCCACAGAATCTCTCCACAAAGACCTCCCAGCACTGGGAACGCAGGTGTGTGTGCTTACTATTCCAGGGAAAGACAGATCAAAAGATATTTGCCTTGCTCTTTGGTAAATATATCTCAGAGACAGATGACAAACTGGTGGAAAAAGAAATCAAATAACAATCAGTGTGTGTGTTTGGTTATCCTCAGGTGGCCTGCAGGGTAGTTCTGATCTGACTCTGCATAATGGGTCTGGATCAGTTGGTATGTATCAAAAACAAAACTCTGACAAAAGTCTTTACAAAGGTTTACCCTTGACCCACACCATTACCATAAGTACTTAAATATGTAATTCAACACAAAACAATTTTTCAGAGAGAAGTTTTAATTTAACAAGTAAAATAAGCCTCATTCATCAATCTGTTGATCTTCATTAAAAATCCCGCCTCTCCTCTGCTCTCGTCTCCTCTCTTTTCCTCTCCTCTGCTCCCTCCCTTCTCCCTCTCTCTCTCTCTCTGTCACTGCCAGTCTGCAGTCATGTTGTTCAGCGTCCAACAGATCAGGCCAGTTACTGTTGGGAAGTCTTCTTTTTAATAACAAAGTACAACCTAGTAGTGTGCCTGACAGTTACGTAACTGTTTCACATTCATGTTATTATATTATGTTTAATATTGTACTGGTTGTTGTAGCGGTGCCATGAGTTTTGCAGACAGTTTCTCTGAGAACATCTAACAGAAAAGAATCACGACAACTCTAATTGCAAAGAAATATCAGTGAATTTACTGCTAATACAATGTAAATAACAGTCTTTCTTTGGAATTTAGTAATACAAGGGTTAAACTGATGTTTATGGAAATATAAAATATATAAATATGATATATAATATATAGCAGAACGGTGCACTACATTGTAAATAATATGTATGCTTGTAGGGAGTAAATGTTTCTAAAATCAGTTGCTGAAAATGTTCTGTCATTCAGATGTTTATGACATTTCTCAATTTTCATTACCATTACAATAAAGCAGACATGGCCTATTTTAAAAATCAGCAGGCGAATTGTTCTGTATATGATAATATCCATGTTTTCACACACTGAAACCCTGGATCTTAGTCAGGATGTTAATGTGTCATCATGTTCATTTAGAGAATGAAAAAAAGTAATTGAAGTTTGTCTTTTATCATCTCAAGCATCTAACACAGTGTTTCCAAAGTTTTTTTTTGCTTGTGACCCCAAGAAACAAAACACCCCTTTGTCACCCCTCATCACCTGTCCTGAATTTGTATGCTTTGTGATTTGTTTAAAAAAGTATTTTTTCCTTCATTTTAATGTTAGAAGCCTGAGGACATGAAACATCAAATAATTCACTAGAATTGGATTTATGTGTGTTATTCCAGTAGTCTGGTTGCACATCAGTGTAATTTCTTTCCTGTTTTATGTCGGCTTCAAACTGTCCTCCTTGCAGAGTATCCTCTCAGATATCTTCGTGCTCTCTCTCTCAGAACATCACGTCTCATATGAACACTGCCATTATGTAATGTCAAGAGCACGAAAAGATCAATTATTAATTATTATCTCCTGTATAATATATAGCATCACTCTCTCCGTTCAGGCTGCTGGTGGACAGGTTGATTCAGGGGATTTAACACGTAGGCCTGTTTTCTGTTTATTGTGGACATTGAAAATCTTAAGATATTTCCAAATTTAGGTGTGTCGTGCTTTCCACTAAAAAGAAAAGACTGTAGGAGGTTCTGAAAATATCCCTGACCATTTTTTAATTTGCACAGATGTACATACAGGCTTTATGGTCCATGTAGAAGAGCTCATATTCTTGACTCAAACTGTCAGTTAAGTCTTATGGATAAGTTAGGATCCCCTCTCAAATGTCCTTATATTTCACATTTCTGTGTTTAGTGAACGGTTTTGTGGGCTCATCTGGTGGAAGCAGCTTGGGCAAGATCATACCACCCAAATCTCCTCCTCTTCCACCTCCTGGGAACAGCCTGGTCCCTACCAGCCGCAAAACAGACCTCCGAGTGGTCATCCCTCAATCCAAAGGAATGATGCAAACACTGGTAAGTATGGCTGCTTCTTATACAGTATTTAGGACCAACATAGAGGTTAAGATCAATGAAGAATATCATGCATTTTTAGACCTCTTTTTTAAGGAATCCTTTGTTTGAGTTTTGCTGTTGATAAGTGAATACTTAAAGCTGCGTTATTTGACCACTAGGGGGATCAACGAAAAACATGACAGATACACAGTCACGACCTTATAACCAGCTTACAAAATTGTTGTGCTTTTTAGCACTTCCTATTTTCTCATTGACAACTCTGTAAAAACAATCTGAAGTCTGTTATAGACCAGAACAGTACGTGATGTTTTTTAAGCCTGAGGGATGTTGGAAGCAGGCAAGAACAGGATGTAGACCACAGAGTTGGTCAGCGACTTTTCAGAACAATTGGTCTGACACCATCTGGACCAGATGGTTGGTGAGTTTGCAAATGAAATCATTGTTCCTTTAAAGAGGAGAGGATCTCTCTGTTTTGGACTGGAAAATGGTCCCATCAGTGTTGGCAGAAGAATCACTATTTAAAAAAGAATTGCCTTGAAGGCACGAGTGGTCGTTGCCATAATCAATAATCCTCTTGGTGATCCACAGTCCCTTTCAGTGAAATCTCCTCTTGTCAGTGTGGATCACAGCTTTGTTTACATTCAGTGTTTCTCAGCCCGACACATTGTTTGCATCCTTTAAGCTTTGCAAAAAGACTGAGGGCATTTCATACCTCATGAAACATTTTCAAACTATTTCTGGCTGCACTGTTTACATCAGCTTACGGACTACTTCTCTTCTTTTACTGGCATCTCATTGTATCACTTTACCACCACTAGCTGACAATATATGTGTCATAGGCCACTACCTTTGGGTTATAAGACAAGATCCAAACAGTTCAGGGGCTTGTTCATCAAAACACTGTGGCACAAGTGTCTGGAAACCATTGCTCTAATTATCTTTTTCATTTTCATCTGTCCATGTATGATTCTGGTTTACCTCTTAATTTTAGTATTTATCTTTTGTTACGAGGTAAACATTTAATAGTTTTACATTGAACAATTTTTGTCAAAGTAAGACCACTAAAACACAGAAATGATATGCTGATGTGCTTGCATCTCAAACTGTAGCACAAATATGGCTTCACAGTACAAGTACAAGTTCACAGTACAAGAAGTTTAAATGATTAGATGCATAAATTTAAGAGTGCATGGTTTGGAGAAGTGACTTGCTGCCCTGTAGAGTCTTCAGAGCTTCTTGTCTTTCTTCCTTCAGATTGTACATTCAGCAACTGTGCTGGGTTATTGAAGTTATTGATTTGCCCTTAACTCCCTTACTGCAGCCCTTCCCTCCCACACTATGCTCAAACATGATGTAACGATTAGCAAACAATGGAAACTGGAACTGTTTTGTTTTCTTTTTTATGGTGTCCAGGCAGCTCCATTATTCTGGTGGTTGTGGGATGCAGCGGATTGTATCATTATCCTTCAGAAAAAGGACAGCATCTCTTATTTCTTAGTTTTTGGAAAATTTACGGACAACAAGTTAGAAAGATGAAACCCATTATTTGATAGTCATCAGTATTAATGAAATACTGTTTCACATAATTTCTGGTGGAGAAAACAAATGAACAAACACCCTTTCATCCCACCTGTGGCAGTAACACTTCTCCAGAAATTAGTCATAATTGGATTGTATATTTTTTTATTTCTCATCAGTCTGTGGCGAGATGGTTCTGAGATGGATAGTCTGACAGCGATACAGTAAATAGCAGCTTTTATGATTTGATGATGGTTTGACACTGGCGTGCAGTTGTAACATGCAACAAAACCATAAACTGTAGCAAGATTATATTTCCATAATGTTTAAAGCAACAGAGGAGGGTTTTAGCTGCTCATATCACGACATGTATTTGTTTCTGCTTTTCATTCACTGCAGTAAAAGATGTTGAGTTGTGGTCAGACAGCAACTCCTCGGTTTGATTGATGTGAAACTGTGTTTCACTTCCTTCGCTGTCTGTGTGTGTAAGTGTGTACAGTACACTTTCTGTACTGTGTATGTTTTGCACTAAAGTGGCAAGAACAACTCTTGGATTGTTGCTTTACAGCAATATCTATGAAGAACTGCGCAGGTCTGCCTTTCCATCATCATTACTATGTTAACTCCAACTCTCCAGTATGGCATTTGTCACTCACGGTGACAGAGAGACCACAGATAACACAGAGAAAGGGAAAGGACATGTTAGTTCTAGGCATGTATCGGTTGGTTAACCCATGTGTGTGTGTGTGTGTATGTGCGAATGTGCATGTGTGTGAATGCGTGTGTTCAAGCAGTGAATGACCTCATTCAGGGTGATGTCATTACTGACATTATCAGGCTGGAATGCCAACACCCAGAGAGCAACAACACAAAACTTCTAATTGTTGTTAGAAATGTGTCATGTTAAAGTGGTGTGGGTGGCTCAGTCGGTAGAGTGCGCACACATGTATGAGGCCATGGGCCTAACCTAATCGCAGTGGATCCCGTTTTGAATCCCAGTTGGGGCTGGGGTCCCTTTACTTTGCTGTCTTCCCATGTCTTCCCCCGCTCTCTCCCTCCTTTCCTGTCCAACTTCAAGCTGTCCTATCTGAAAATAATGAAGGGTGTAAACCCCCCAAAAAAAATTTTTCTAAAAAAAGGAAATGTGTCAAGTTAAAGATTAACTAGCCAGGCATGAAGTGTGCCAGCCCAACATGGTTTCCAGCTTAATTTGAGATGGTGACCAATAGAGAAAGAAGTTGATATTTGTTGTTGTTTTTTAAAATAATGTTAAAAACACTCAGTCCATTAAATTAGCACAGAGGTTACACCAATAAGCCTTCACAACTCCTTCACGAGAAGGCTCCCACTTAAAATACAAAACATGTAATCTTGCAAAATAGATCAAAATTGAATCAAGCAATTTTGAGGATGAGACTGATTGAAAGTACTTTCATTTTTTAAATAACTGTTTTACTATCTAGCCCTCTGTGTTTTTGAAATACTGAGTAATGACTGCCAGGTCTTTGTCTTAAAAGTGAATTTAAAGATTAAGATTTATTGATTGGCAGGTTGGAGAATTTTTGGTTGTCTTTTAGAAATGCACAACATTCAGCATCCATCAACAGCAGGACCCTCAAGTTTAGGCAGACTCTGAAAGTTTTAGGCATTCTGGGAAATATAGGAAATTTTTAACTATAGCATGAATCGAAGTGACAGGTTAATGAAAAGTGGACACTTAAGAGGTTAAATTTTGCCTCATTCCTAGAATACAGTGAAAGAGGATCTGAGTTTTTACGTTTTCCTTGAAAAGGAGTCAGTTCTCCTTTGTTGTAAAAAGACTGCACAGGAAAATCAGGTTATAGTGACACCATGTGGTTGAAATGGGGCATCACAGACTAGGTTTTGCTCCACTGTACAGTATAACTGCAGTCAAAGTCATACAAGAAACAAATGAACTAAATGACTGCTTATCTGTTCTTGTTTATTTTCAGAGTAACCAGAGGCTGAGCAGCAGTCAGTCCAACCAGCCTCTGTCCACTCCGGTGGTCTCCATCACCACACCCAGTCTGCCTCATCAGAGTCAGGTCTACTCTGGCATCAGCTCTGCTTACAACAACGGTACCTGATAATTATTCGTGTTGTATTGCTGTCATTAACATACCCCCAAAAATATGCTGAATTGTTGTTTTTCAGTTGTTGTGTTGTGTCAGTTAATGGATAGGTTTCATTATCATTTATGTGTTGTTACATTTCAAATGAGAGAACAGGACAACCATAATAACACATACATGATACAAGTCCTTACAGGATTATGACTTCAGATGGTTCAGACACTCTTAGCATCAAGCATATAGAAAGTGACTTGTTTTATTGAGGTTAGAGTACCTACCTCTGTGTTTTGAGACAAAACAAAGATATATCGATAGGTATAAAGATAATCAGTGTCTTTAAAAGTGATTATTTTTATCCACAATTATCAACAAATGTGAACATTTATGTATACTCAGAACATTACTCGTCCTTTGGCTGAAGAGCTTGTGGCTTTTAGGGCATCGAGGGGCAGCAAAACTAATGGAAGACCGATATTGACACAGTATATCAGTTTAATGCTTTTTGCATGCTATCGTGTCACTTGTCTCTGTCTCTGTCAGACTACTCCCTGAGCAGTGCGGAGCTGTCGGGCTTCAGCTCCCCAGCAGGTCCCTCTTTGGGCTCAATGGCGATATGGCAGCAACACCAGCTGGCCTCTCTGGGGTAAGCGCCTGAAACAGTTCATCTTTCTCTCGTGATGACTGGTAACAGGTTTTACCATTTCACAGTTTGTTAATAAAGTATTCGTAGTTAGCAAATGTATTTATACTAAATAAAAAACTCACACTGACATATACAGTGTACAAACCAGGTAGAATAATATGTATGGCAAAGGAAGAAATCCCTTGGCAGTTTTTTTAATGCGACTTGGTAATAAAGAACGAGTACAATGAAGCAAAATGACACCATAAAAATACTCCACCACACATTAGAGGAAGACTATGTAACATCTGCTGAGCAGTTACCACTGTAGCCACTACTGACATGGTAATGATAGTAAATGCTTAAACATAGTGCAGCAGTAGCACAAATAGCAAAGAGGTGTTAAGTCATCAGTGTCCTTTCTATAGCAATACACATCTCAATAATCTTAATGTAGCAAAATTTTGCCACAATAGACTACTGGTCATACCCAAGTAAATAAGGCTGTTGCAGTCAAACCTCTGAATTCAATGTAAAAGTATTATAAGGTTTTTTTTTTCCCTGTTGGATTCATGTCTATCAAGTATCATTTTATTGTTGTAGTTGGTTGAGGTGCAGCTAATTTGTACTTATTTTTGCACTGTTTGGTTGTTTCATCTATCAGCTTTTATAACCTAGTTATATGGGTTAAATCTTTATTTTGACACACTGCTGTTAAAGAAATGAAGTGGAGAAAAAGTAGCCTCTAAATTGTAGTTGTAGTGGAAGCCTAAAGTAGTACATGAAAGTAGCAGGTGAAAATACTCTTTGCTCATACTACATAAGTAGTTCAAGTCCTGTACTTGAGCACATGGTCCACCACAGGAAAAGTTTCAGTATTCCAGCCAGAGAAAAGTTTGTTTCTGTCCACACACCTGTTTCTTCCACCACCAGGTGGCACCTTCACTCAAAAGTCACAGCCTTAAAACACGCTCCTCCTCTGTCCCTCTGCCTGAAGGTCAGGGAACTCCAATCTCTCTATCAACACCAACCACAACGTCAACATCAAAGCCGAGCCCATCTCCCCTCCCCGCGACCACCTCAGCCAATCAGGCTACATGAGCCAGGCTCACGCCCCCCCTCACCCTCACTCCTCCACTAGAGCAGAGATGGGGAGGTCTCCTGCAGACAGCGTCAGCTCCTCCTGCAGCTCCCATGAGGGTGGCAGTGACCGGGAGGAGCAGCAGCGACTGGACTTCCACTTGCTCCCCGCGGGTCGGTCAGAGGGCGGAGAGAGTCCGACGGTCAAACGAATGCGGATGGACAGCTGGGTGACATAAACCCCACGGTCACATGACGACACAGCACCAGGAAACACAGGAAGGACACTGTTATGCAAATGAAATGGGGATTTTATTGATGTGTTTTTGTTCATTTACATGAAGCTATCTCTGTTTTTGTTTATTTGTTTTTTTCTGGTGATCAGATTTTTGCGATGGTTTGAGTAAAATAAATCTGACAATCCTGCATCTGTAAGAATAAGAAAAATTTGGTGGTACTTAAAACATTACACATCATCCTTTATAAAATCTAAATCATTTAAGCATCTGAGACTAATAATGTGCGTCTAATTGCAGTACAATCTGTCATGTTGTTATCCAGTAGGATGCAGCACTGTGCACAGAAGAATCAAAAAGGTGAGATTTGATGTTGTCTCTCAGTCTTGTGGCTTCATGATTCGGGTAGTAAAGCAGTGAAGTGCTTCTGGATGTCTCCCGCTGGGCGTCACCCAACTCACATCTGATCTTCTCAGGGTTTGAAACATTGAATGAGTTCAACATGAAAGCAATACTCCCTCCACATCTTACTTGTTACTCCTCTTTATAAAACACTTATTTATATCAGCCAAAGCAGTATGCTGTTCTTATGTTCTTTGTGTGTGTTTTTATATTTGAGCACAGAATAAGACAATGTTTCATTCAGATTTCGAACTGAAAGCCATGAGACTTGTTCTGTATGTACTACCGAAATACAGTATGTCATTATTGTTTTGTATATACTACCTTTAATATATATCACTTTTGGTGTAACTATATATTGTTAATCTGTCTGTTGTATCTGGGTGAAATATGACACCTCCACCAAATTTGCAAAAATGTTTTTGTGGGTAATAATTGTCATAATTGCAAAGGCATTGTCCTTACTTTTCTCATCAAGTGTCTCCTGGATAAATCTGTTTTGTGAAGCACGCCGTGCTGCACCAACCAGGTCTCTAAAAATACACTGAAAGGTAAATGACTCAAGGGAGCACATTTTCATAAACAAAAAAAACAATCTATTCCTGTCACGTTAACCACAGAAAAACACCTGTTGGAACTAAACATAAATACACTGACATTCATACTTTGATCAGTATTTATAGGGTTTTGATGTATTTCTTCTTGAAGTTTTCTACATTGTTTTTATAAGAAATGATAATGCACATCTAAACTAATCACAGATAAAGGTGGTTAATTAAAATGTAGAAATGCACATGACACTGATGCTCTTCATGTACATTAGTATGACAGTGAGGCAGCGAAACTGTTAACGTACAATTGGGTGCAATACATTTTGGAGATGGGAATTTACAGAAAGTTATATGACTAAACAGTAACATGGTTTATGCTGAGAAAATTGAATGTGTGGGTAAGTTCAAAGCAGCATGTGTGGCGAGGAGTGCAAAAGCTGCAAGAATAACCACAGTGGCTCCTCTGAATGATAACGTGGATGAGAAGCATATTAGTCATGGGCATGAATAGAAAGGTGGAGACAAAAAGAGCTGAGAGAACGTTTTCTAGAACATTCCTGATGTACCTCTTTACAGAAGAAAAGGAAAAATATCTTGAGTTCATAAACAAATACAGTATATATGGGAGTATCTTTAGAGGGCTGCAAAAGCAATGCTGCATTTAGTTGTTCCTCTGCCTTAAAAAAAAAAGAGATCCAGAGGTTACCATAAATGGAAAACATGACATGCAAATCACAACTGCAGAGGAAGTCATTGTGCTTGGTTCACTGGGATGCAAGAATGAGATCAGAAAAAAATGTGTCTGTTGGGAGCCAGGTTGACAGTTTATCACACATAAAAGTCTGTTAGCATCGGTATGTGCTTGATTGCACAGTTATGACTAGACCACAATAAGCTGCTGTGAACAGAAAGGAACTATGTAGGTGACGTACTGGGTAGGTCTGAGGTCGTCCCTGTGAATCAGACGTGGCTCAAACTATGTGTATCAAGAGGTGAAACTGGAACAAGAACTAAATTACTACGACCCATCAGGAGGTAAGATATGAATGAAGCGAAAGAGTCAGCACAGACGGCCTTTTGACATGAGAGATGTAATGTGTAACACCTCGGGTGCCACATAAATGATCTCTTGTGTGAAAAGACTTTAGGGTGTGGAAGTTCTTTTTCGTAAAGCAGCATCACTGATAAAATAAATAGTCTCGTATTATTTGACACCCTCTAATGTTTGATACATTTGGTGTTTAGATCAGCGGTTAAAATATTAACTTTATTGGTAAAATATTTAATGACAGCATTATTTAGTTGATTAACTACATTAGTCCTATGAAGTCAAATGAGCAGCTACTGAATGACAGATTAGTCACATGTAAAGTGTGTATGCTTGGGGGAAAGAGAGGAGCAGCAGAAGTTCAGATAAAGAAAAAACCACACAGGAAGAGGCCTCCCTCACTCTGCGGTCTGAGGTGGAGAATTGGAGGGTGGAGGGATTAAATGTGCCAAGGTTAATGGCATTGACCAGAGCAAACAGCTGTTTGAGACAAGGATTAAGTCTCTGTGATGCACAAAAGACTGCCCCCGGTCCAGCAAATCAAAAGCATTTCTTGGATTCACAGTGGACGTCCTGACGTCATGTACGATCTGACACATTCAGCTGCACACGGACACAAATAACCTCAAAGACCAAATCTGCATGACTATGGATTCTTATCAGATTCAGTATATTTGTGGATCAAAATGTGACTAGATTTTGGTCGCTGAAAGAGACCACTGATGCTTCTTCTTCGCAGAGCTACAAGCCTCTGCTGGACCTTTCAGTGAGGTCAGCTGAGTGTGTGTGGAGGTTACATGAGACGCTGATTGGCCTGTCAGAGGTGACAGGAACCAAATGAATCAAAATATAACAGAGTGGGGGGGGGCTGATCTGCAGACACACCACCAGTGTGACTATTTCATCTCTGTCAAGTTAACGGGAGTAAGATAACCGGAAAATATGTAGTTTTACTATTAAAATAACCTAGAGTGGGTTGAATTGAATAGAACAAACTTAAATTAAAAATATAATTAATCACAACCAGTTATATGTACTAAATCACCAACTTTTGACAGGCAAGGGGTGTCCAGGCTAATTACTGCTAAATCATCACTCAAACATTTATCCTACATATTACACACACAGACACCTGCCACCTTTAAATTGTACGCTAAAATGCTTTCAATTTAAGTTTTAATCGCCGCTTATTTTATTTTAATTAATTAATTAATTAAATTAATTGATTTTATCTTCTAGACTTTTCTCTATTTGCCGCAGGCGCTCGCCGGAAGCGGTCTTATTTTGAAGGCGGCGCCTGACAGGGTGTGTTGAATGTGGCTTGACGGTCGATGCTCAGCCTGGGAGGAGGAAGTCTGAGCTGCGTGTCTCCGCTGTCGATGGTCTGACCGCCGCCGTCCTTTATTTCTCTCCTCGGCGTCCAGCAGCCATGAGGTGACGGGCAGGCAGCCGTCGGAAGAGCGGGCAACAAAAAGGTAAAAGTTCACTCTGAGGGATTTCTGAGGGGAGGGGAAAGTTTCCCGGTGAAGTTACCTGTCGGGGGTGTGAGGGGGAGGGGATTGGGGGCCGCTCAGGTGAGCCTCCTCCCTGCCCGGAAACGTCTGCTCAGGTGGACAGGTGTGGACAGGTGTGGACAGGTGAGTGTGTCCTCCCTCAGCTCCAGGTCGCTTCCTTTCATATGCAGCCAACATCTGTATAGATGGAGGCTGAGCTGCTTTAAAACATCTGGCAGTACCTCTCTTCTTTTCTCTTTTTTTTTTTTCATTAATCGACAGTTTTACGGCACTATTTTTTTTAAAGCTGATCTCAAACTAACAGAACTTGTGTTAATAAAAGTGCTCCACCAGGGTCCCTTCAGTCTCCACTGTGAAGTTGAATGTCTTTTATAAACTTTTGTTGCTTAATGTGAGTACTTGGCAGGAATTAAAGAGACCCATCACCTCAGTTAATTAGAGATACACTATTATAACCGGTCTTTTCCACAATCACCCTGCCTGCATATTACTGTCTTAAAAAGAAAGCTCTCTGACTGGTCACTTTTAGACAGTGTTTTAACAGTGAGTGTTCCTTCTGCAGGACTCCTTTGTAGAGAAACACTGTTACTGATGGTTAAACAGTCAACTTCCTGTAAATGTGGACGCACTCTGGAACCTCTTTGTGGTCTTACCTGGGATTTTAAAAGGGCATTTCCCCAAAGAGAGTCCAGCGTGTTATGCATAACAGTCCTGTTAATGTCAGCAGACTACCAGAAGAGGGTTGAAATCTGTCAGCACTGCAGACTTTATATTCTGATCGAGGTATTTTCTTGTGTTTTCCACTCTAAGCTTCAGTCTTGCCCCATATCAAAGAGCAAGAACCGCAAACTGTGAAATAGCTTCAGGAAATAAGTGGTCGGGTTCAGACAGGCATGCCTTGCAGTTGCTCAATTCGGCCCACCGGCTGGGGAAAAAACACACAAGTCTTTATGACTGTCGCTATATCGGCTTTAAAGTAGATTATACGTGATATGTTCATATGAGAACAAAAGTGTGCAGTAGATGTTTATAATAGCTCCATGTGATGTGTCTCCATTGCACAGGTCGTTTTATCATCTCTCCATCCTGCGATGTCGGAAATCACTGCTTGTTTATCAGTCAGATCTCTAAAAAATTCAGAGGATCCAGTCAGCAAAAGTGCTTTCATGTTTTAACCGCGGATTAACCCAGTTTTTTTTTTTTGGGTGGGTGGGGGAGTTTACCCTTTATTATAGATAGGATAGGACAGCTGAAGACAGACAGGAAAGGTGGGAGAAAGAGGTGGGAAGGCTTTCAGCAAAGGGACCCCAGCCGGGAATCAAACCGGGGTCCGCTGCAGCCCTAAGCCTAAGACCTCAAACATCGGGCACGCATTACCTTACGCACTCTACCACTGAGCCACCTGTGCACCCAACCCAGTATCATTTTAAAACGCGATCATCCGTTATTTGTATTCTATCAGGCATTTTGCAAAATCAGTGTCTTTGTTGATTTTTCAAACGGCGATGACCTCACTTGGGAGTGAAAGTATGCGTGTGGCTTTCTTCCAGTTGTCTGTGCGTGTGTTGGCCTGCTGCAGCGCCCATAATTACAATGTTACTGTACACAGATTCCTATCAGTTCAGACTTCAGAGTTACAAGTTTGAAAAGTTGACTATTGACATTTCACTGTAAATAAGATACAGTATTATATTGTTAAACTTATTATTCTGACTGAACCTCAGATCTCCTCGTCACTAACACAGCTAGGCCTCGCTCTTCTCTCTGCACACAGAACTTATCAAATGTCATGAGAAAGAAAACATCCTGTTTGTTCTGACCATCTCGCTGACTTTCTCTTTGCGTAGGGGAGTCAGATAAATTACTAAAATGTGATGCAAGTGGGATTAGCTGGACAAGGTTGTCTGCGTGAAGGATGGGTGCTTTGGCAGAGTCTCCTTGAACTGGGTTGGCTTTGCACTGCAGCCTTCACATGTCCACAGATGGGGACTGTTGTGTAAATGCAACTTAGTTTTACCATTTAAACTTGAAATGGGCTCACGTTTTGTAAATCAAGATCTGATGAAAGTGTAGATCTGTGCGGTCCAGGTTAAGTCCATCCCTCTGGCTTGACTGGCAGTTCAGATGATGTCGTGACCCAGTCAGCTGTGTGCCCACCTGGTTACATATCTCAGTCAGTGGCCTGACTATGAGCACTGGACTGTTACTTTGGGGACCGCACCTTCAGTGATACTCAATTTACACTCACCCATTTTATAGTCAAATCAGGGGATCCACGTCCTGCTCAATGACCCTTCAGTGGAACCGCACACATGGTTATTGAGGTCATTTTGTGCTCCCATGGTGCTCTTTGCAAATCCCTGTGGCAGCTGTAATAGATCATAACTGGGCTGTTAAGGTTAGTGGGACTGTTGAGGGTTTAGTAATGACGTGGAGGGTCTCTGTTTGTAGAGTACAGTGCACAGAGTATTGCTAATGTTCACCTAAGTGCTTAGTTTTCAGTCTCAGTGAGCAACCAAAGTGTTCTTGAGGATAAATCTGTAATGCAGATACAGGGCAAAAGTGATTGCAGCAACCATCCACAAACTAATTAGGCTAAAACAGCTGCTAAACACTGAATTATCTGAACAGATCAGATAACTCAGGCATGACCATTAAAATATCTCAGGAAAGCATCTTGGTTAGATTCAAAGGATCTGGAATAATGATGCTGGCAGTATTTCTAATTGAAAAGCTCGAACTCACCCGCTGCAGATCGCGTCTCATCAGCCAGTCTGTTGAGGCACTGGTTTGACCTTTGGCCATTTTTAAATTTTTCATTTCTTTTGGAAAATTGTCTGATGTTTAACGTTATCAAGATCCACTATGCACCCTCCTTTTACTGTAATTTTGCTTTGGTCTCCACCAAGTCCTGATGGGGGTATATGGCTCTTTTGTTGCTAAATGCTCCACAAGCTGAGAGACTCAGTTGCTCCAGGTGGAATTATGTATTTGATCCAATGTTAATATAAACATAGATTACAGCAGCCACTATTTGTAGATTTTGATAATGTTCAGCAAGTAGTATGAAAAAAGATACTGTGGCAGACATGATGAAACTCCACTACAACCCCCACCCATCGTATCTGATTCTGGCACACTAAGATAAGATGAATTGAAAGCAAAACATAGACTTCAGTGATTTTGTCTTTTTCTACAAAAAAAGTAAGATATCAGAATCAGAATAAAGTCACAGTGAAGAAGAACTAAAGCGTCTTTAGCTTCAGTAATGTGACTTTTGTCTAAGCAAAACAGGGCAGGGTAGACTCACATGTTTGGACCAGAGAAGTAGGTGTGGTTTGGCAAATACAGCACGATACCGAGCTCCGGAGCTGCGTGTACCAGGCTGAAATCCTAATACACACCTTTTACTGCTTTGCAAGCTATGTATGAGCTCTAGTAAATTTCCTATAAAGCGTGAAACTATTTATGACTCATCCTGAACTCAGGGGCTGTTACATCAATGTATCCAATGACACTGACTGAGACTCGGGGTGACACGCTAACCAAACCAATCATACAAAAATATACTAATTTGTATGATATTGGTTTGGTTAGCGTGTCACCCCGAGTCTCAGTCAGTGTCATTGGATACATTGATGTAACAGCCCCTGAGTTCAGGATGAGTCATAAATAGTTTCACGCTTTATAGGAAATGAAAAGAGACACATATTTAGTATGCACTCAGGATTAGAATTTAGGAAATTAATTTCACCATGGCCTTAAAGTTTTATTGAACTCAAACCAAAGTATGTCCTGTTGAAAAACCGGTAGACCGGTGAGACTATGACAAAACTATGACAGAAAGTCTTACTTTGAGTCAGTCGACAGTTGAATAATAGACACGTCCACATTCGGGTCTACTGGTGACCATCATCCTCTGCCTGCTGTCTCTCTCTCTCTCACCATTTCAGTGATCCACCATCTAATCCCTGTATTTGGGTCAGGCGATATAATTCTGAAACCAGGCTACAGATATCATTAGTTTACTCTTTTTTTTTTTTCCAGATATCGAAATAAGTGGTTGTAGACTAACTACTTTACTGAGAAGGTACTTCAACTTGCCTCTAACTGTAACTGTTCATATCCCCCCTCTCTGAAAGAAAAACAAAAATCATGTCAGTGAGAACTTGGAGTGTTATTAGGTTGCACTTTGTTATCAAGAGCTGAATTTGCTGTCGGTGTGACACTGCCTTTACATCTGTCCTCATCGCTGCAGGTTTTGTAAACACTGCTTCTTGTCTTGTTTCTCCATCTGTCCCTCCCCCATCTTCCTCCACTTCCCCTTACCAGCTGACAACTGGGCAGGTCATCAGTCGCAGTTAATGACTAAACAAAGTATGAAGTCAGTAAGAGGATTATTGAGCTGTTGCTTTACAATATCAGGTTTTGTCAGAAGCAGCAGCAGCAGCAGCTGCAGCAGCTTTTGGCAGGTATGCTGCTGTTTGTAACGCAGAGTTCATTCAGAGAGATGACGGCTTAAAGCTTTAATGACACATCACAATATTCACAGACTGCTTTGTCTTCCTGCTGATCGTTCGCTTCATTGGAAATAGATCTAAATCATGTTCTGCATAAAGACCTTGAACCTTGTAAGTAAACTTGTAATGTAACCTTGAAGTGTGTGAATGAATGATTGATGACTCAGCCACACATATACTCACATTCACACAGAGAGCCATCAGTGACATTTTGGTGGCAGCAGTCCAAAAATTACACTAGATCTGAATCACACCATGTTTTCACTGATGATGACTTGAGCCTGCAAGAGGTGGACAGAATACCTGCACAGTTTAATGCTCTGCACTTAAATACATCCCCTGTCACCTGCATTCAGATGTGTGGATTGTCATCTGTGCTTATTTTTCAGAGCATAGTTTGTATGGTTATTTATAGTTCAATACCTCATACGTATCTTGCAGGAACACTTCACAATGTAATGTTAACTTAATGTATATCTCCAACCTGACTCTCCTGGACTAAATTGTGGGATGAGTTTAACACCATGTGGTCATATGAAGAAGATGGAATATGCATAGTTTTTAGCCTGGTGTCTTACATTTTTCATGCACTGTGCTGACGATGCATAATGAAGAGCTTGAAGTAGTGGTGGTAATAATAACTTTATGTATATAGCACCTTTAAACAGGTTACAGTGCTTTACAATAAAACAATAATAAAAGCCATCATGAAACGAAACATACAAGATATAAAACAGCATAGAATAGTTTCTTGTTTATCCTCCTGATGTTTTGTCATGCCATTATTGTTCCCAGTGTAAATGTGTGAAAGTTAAAAAAGTAGGGGAAGTTTCTGAATAGTTATTGTTATCTGAATAGAATTGTAAGAACAGCTTAATGCCAGTCACAGCTGTAGATGTGTGACAGTGACTGACTCCTCTCTGTCTCTGATTTTTACTCCAGCTGTCAGTGATGTCCAGATCTTAGACGCAGACTAACCCTGCCTCCCGTCATGGACTCCAAGAAGCCGGGCATGCTGCAGCACCTCCGCCAGAAGATGCTGCCACACCTCCGGCGGGACAAGGCGAGCTCTAGCAAGTCAGCAGTCCAGCTGGAGCACGCCATGGACCATCGGATGAGCTCCTCCGTTCCCGACATGAGGATCATGAGGCAGGGGTACGCTCATGTCTCCTCCAGCCCGCTGCTCCCGCAGTACAACTCTCCCAGTTACAGCAACCCCTCCACACCGCTTCTCAGAGCTGCTCAAGGCCCAGGAGGAGGTGGGAGTAACCTGAGGATGGGAGTAAATATCGGAGGAGCTGAGAGGAGTGAACACAGACTAAGTGTGCCCACAGACTGGGCTTCCTCCCAGGAGTCATTCAACAGTCTTGGTGAGGAGGAGCAGAGCTCTCCTGAGACAAACTGCAGACCCTCCGGAGGCATGGAGCCTGAGGAGCTGGCTCTGCCGGAGATGATGACCGTCTACAGCCCAGACCTCCCCCCTGTGGAGGCTCCACAGGACGGCTCACAGGTACAGACTTTAAACTTCTTGAGACATAGCACTCACAGAGAGATTTTTGTTCCCAATTGTACCTAATTTAATGGATGGTTGTTTCCACTTCATGTTTAATGCTTTTGTCGAATCATTAGCAGTGAGCATGACAGTACAGTACACTTGTACGGAACTGTATTTTGTTTCCTTGTAATATACAAGTGAGTCAGCTGGTTTATTATACTTTGGCGGGTGTGAGGTGTCAGGTGTGTTTGCACAGGACGTGCAAAGTTTAACTTGAAGTAGCTGGATGAAGTTGAAATTAGAGGTCCTTCCAAAATCAATAGTACATAGCAACACTGGGCAAACTGTGGTTTTATGCTGCCAAGGCTTGAGGTTCAGTGACTCTTGCCTGTGCAACACTGACACGTTCATCAAGTCATAAGGATGTGGATTTAAGGATGTAGATTTAAGCATGAATGCCAAGCTGGCACCAACTGGTCACATTTAACATTTGACACACCTTCGATCCTTAAGTGTACTAAGGGCAAAAGAAAAAAAACATTTAAGGAGGACATATGTAAGATATGTGATCTGATAACATTCAGCTGCTGAGATGACAGTGTAGTGATCGACAGCGTAATTTATCCCTGACTATGTAATATAATATATATTACCTGGACAGTCTGGAGGTGTAAAATCAGTAGGAATCAACAGGCAACATTCTGTAAGTCAAGTCTGTAAAAACATTTTCATCATTTTCAATTTTCTTTTTTACATGGTTAAGCAAGCTGTGCAAATTGCACTGAACAAAGAAAGAAAACAAATGAACGTCAAAAAAATGCGTAGAATTTTGAAATCTTTCCCTTTCATTTTGGTTATTTAAGATCCCCTTAAATAGCTTGGTGTAAATTTATTTTACACATTCTTAGACACTGAAAATATATTTTAATGTGGACAGATTTTAAGATTGACAAACACGGGATAATTTAATTGACATATACATACACACATGTTTTTGTCTGTCTGGATAGGATACAGTGATATTGGTAGATATTACTTTATCTCCTCGTGAACAACAGTTAACTGACAAGCTACTTGTGAGTGAGGTAGTTTTTTTTCCTGATAGATAACAAACCACTGTGGGTCTCAGGTAGATACACAGCAGACATCAAACATTTTTTCTCTCCCTGTATTATTGTGGTTTTTAACCTCTTAAATAACCTGTGCTTGAATTCAGCATCTGTCATGTACATTTTGTTGATTGTATTTAAGCCTTATTTCAGAAATGCTGAATTACACAGTTGTATTAACTACAGCAGTTTTATACCTATATTTTTCTTATGTATTGGATTTGATTAAAGGTTTACTTTTATTTTTAATCGAGATGTGCTGTGTTTTATAAGGACTTAACATTGCGTCTTTACGCATCTTTATTACCCTCTCATCGTGTAAACTGGACATGATAACATGGTTCGGCATGCCTGTGTCTCCCAAATCATCAGGTGAAACTGGACACTGCAGTCTGTTCCTGTCAGCCTTCATGGTGAAATGTTGCCTTTGTTTGCATCACAAAGTCTAAAGACGGGTGGGATCATAGCCTGACAGTGTTGTCTTTTTACAATCCTGGTTGCCACCCAGGCTGAACATATGACTTTGAATATATATGCTTTCATTGATTTGATAAATAAAGTATCTTTTAAGAATGAAAAGTTTATTTTTATAAGAAAATGTACAGTACAGTACGTAGTTGTAATTAAGAGAATAATTTTACAGTTTTTATGTTTTAGATATTTTATTTTCCTCTCAAAGTGCACTTTAAAAAAATCCTCTGTATATGTTTTGCCTTGTTTGATTGTGGATGGGTTTATTTAAGACTAGATGTGACCAGAGTGCAGTAAGGTGCTGAATGACTTGTCCATCGTTGACTCTCCATGAGACTAGCTGAACCAAATGTGTTGCTGAGTAATCACAGCAAATAGTAAATGTTGTCTGATGACTTTGCACCGCACCCTTAATCGTCTTTCTGTGATGACGTGGCATTCGGTACACTAAGCCCTCAAGTCATGTCAACACATGTCAATCTTTTCTCCACCTTTTGAAACCTTTTTCACAAAATCCAAAAAGTAACCTCACTCGTCGTCTCTTCTCCGGGAAAATATCTACAATAACATCTCTTCAGTGGGCTGGGTTTTAGGGAAATATCCCAACAACTGCTGCATTGATAGTGAATGTGTCATTCATGCCTCTCCTCAGAATAAACGGGTCAGTATGGTGATTCTACCACTCATCATCTTGTATCACCATCCCGTTTTATTCGGTACTTCTGTTTATGACCGAATACCTTTTTTTTTTTTTTTTTAAAGCTCCCATTAGTATAAGCTGTACCCTCTCTGTTTAGTGCTATTTTTGCAAATGTTACCATGCTGATACAATAATCTAACATGGTGAATATGGTAAACATTATACCTGCCACACATCGTTATGTCGTGTACAACAAGCTTGTTGCTGTTCAACATGAGGCACCACTATACATACTAACAGAGCTGTCAGCATGGCCATGCTGTCTCTTCAGTCTTGTCAGAACCTAGTTATAAGACCCTCATTGTGACACTGTTTAAACAATTCACATCCAGTGCTGTAGCAGCATAACAGTACAGAAGTTAAATCAAATCAAAATTGTATGAAAAAAAATGGGGAGGGGGAGTTACAGGGGCCCAGCCAGTCATTTGTTCCCAGCGGCCCCAGAGCAGGTTAATCCAGCTGCAGTCTTTTCAACCCTCTGCCCTTGAAATTGGTTAAAGATCATTTTCAAAGACATGTGGTCCAAAGAGGAAAATCACCATTCTTGTCTTTGTCATTCTAGTAGTTACTGGTCCATATTATACACCAGGTTCCCAAAGGATTTGTAAATAGTGTAATATTCTGGATTTTGCTGAGACAGCTATGAAAATACATTGCTCTTTTTAAATAAACATTACTTTTTCACAAACAAAATGAGTTGCTCGTGGTTTGAAGTTGACAGGGAGGTGAAGGCTCAGAATTGTACTTACTTTGAACTTTTTTTCATTATGGTGTTCTTTGCTCTAATGCCGGTCGGTCCCCAGGATACAGGAATTTTTAATAAATGCTCAGAGGATTTGTGCCCAAGAGAGGTCAGTTCCTGAAACTTTAACTGATCAGCAGACTGAAATCTGTATGTGGGACTTTTTTTACATCACATGATAGATTTCTGAAGTCTGTTTATCTGTGTATCCTGCAGCGTTATAATCATGATTTCAGCAGTCACATGTTAAAAGAAGAACAACCAAAATGTAAGTGTTGCTATCCAATTTAGGCATTTGTTCTTTTGTATGGGGATAATATGTATGTATGTGTGATATGATTTTAATATTGTTTGAGTGTTTTCTGCAAAGGATTCACGTCAAAAATAATAACATGCAGAAAATTTGAGTGCAGGTGATTTTATCCTGAGCTACATCTCTGTGGTTTCTCTGACTCGGCAGTGGACTGTGTCCATCAAACGGCTGCGATCGTGTCTTTTGTTAAGTATCGTGTGGACAGCAGCATTGTGCTTTCACTGACAAACACTGATGTCAAAGTTTAATTCCAGATTATTGTGTTGTGTTCAGGCCAGGATGGGACAGTAAATCGGTGTGTGTGCTTCAGCATTCAGTGTGTGTCGTCCTGGCTTTTGTGGCCGATCAGGGTTGGGACGCTTAGGCGGGTGATTCCAGGCGACCAGGGTTTATTCTCTGAAAGATGCGTGGTCTGGTGGAGAGGCTTAATAGTGATTAAATAATCCATTGCATGGACGGGAAACATAGATGATATACAACAACATAAAGTCTCCCATGAAGTGTGACTTTTTATATTGTATCAGAAATTATGTTTATGTCACAGTCAAAAAAGTAGAACTAAAAGAGAGCAAAATATGGAGTAATAGATAGAAGTCTGGTAATTTCCAGTCTGTGGTTTTGAAATGAAAATGAAATGATGTCACAGTGTGATAAAAGCCCACAACAACATAACAAATAATGAACACACAATTAAAACTATATGCAAAACATGTTGCAATATAAATTACCGTTTCCCATTGGCTTGGATCCATCTAAACATATTTTA
Source organism: Scortum barcoo (assembly GCA_023238725.1). NCBI lineage: Eukaryota > Metazoa > Chordata > Actinopteri > Centrarchiformes > Terapontidae > Scortum > Scortum barcoo. The sequence goes on from CM041531.1 coordinate 16,472,989, forward strand.
AGTACACACTGTCTGTGACAACAACTATTAAATGCTGTCAAGGACGGTAAGAAAGCATCACATGCCTTGCTGGATTCTTAATCTTCTTCATATTTTTTGGTGAGAGTTCCTGATTCAAATTAAAATTCCCATTATGATCTGAGAAATTTCGATTCTCTCATGTAAATAAAAATGGGTTTTGTAGAAAAACATGTATATGTTGAGGTATAGTGGGCTGTCTAAGAAAGGATGGTTTTAGTATCTGCGCTGAACCTGAGGTATAAACAATATAACAACACCCTGCCCTGTTTATTACATGATATATGTTCACAGTTACACACAGCTGTATACATCCTCTGAAAGTCTAGATGTCATATAAACAGATGAACTGCCAGTAGTTATAAAATAAATAATAATAATGTACTTGGTGTATGTTTTCAGAGCGAGATGGGCAACGAGACCTTGAGTGTGTCAGAGAACGTCAGGAGTCCTCTCAGGTCCTTCCTGCTCACCATCAACCTGAAGGAAGGACGCAACCTGGTCATCAGGGACCGCTGTGGTAAGAATTTATGTATATATGATTTCTCCGCCTGAAGTTTTCATGAGCTCTCCAACTAATCGTGCATTGACTGTTTCTAGTGTTACATGTTCTTGCAGGTTTTCACAATACATATTTTTCCGCATTACACTTATTGTATCCGTGGTCACTTTGGTCTTATTACCATATTCGTGTTGCTTCTCTTACTTCTGACACAAGGTTTTGCAGTTTGTCACCTATGTCATCAACTATCACGCATGTCTGAGTGTTGTATGTTTTTCCTTCCTGTCGTCTTCTCATGCTTATGTTCCAACCAGTGCTTAAATGTAACATGCTGTTTTTCATTTTTTTGTGTGTGCCTCCTCTTAAAGAACAGAGCGGCCATGAGGTCAAGTCAGATTTCATCTTTCCATGTTGTTTTCCACTTTCGGTTTCCTGAACTTACAAAACTCTTTGAGATTATTTGTGCCCAGATGAGAGTTCTGACATTTGAACCTACCAGGAAACCCGTGTCCTCCATCGGTGTGTGTTTACGCCTGCACTGGCCTTAGTTTGTGTGTTTAGCCTTGGCGCGTGAACGATAGGCAGGAGTGTATTGTTTGATTACACATTAATCACACATGTTATTGACTCCAGGGACACCAAAGACAGATGAGTGTCAGGTGAGCCATGAAGCTCCCGTAACACCCGGGGCCGGATTCCACACAGCAAATTAGAACCTGTCTGAGCCACACCCAGAATTCATTGCACCGGGCCTTTCACCCTGGGCATGTATTTGGATTACTTTTTCTCTCTCATGTGACGTCGTATTTACACAACCTGCGTGAATGAAGTTAATGCAGAGAATGAAGGACGGGGGATCAAAGGGCAGGAGGATTGGTTTTACCACATTATTGTTAAGAGCGTATGATCCTTTAAAAGCGGTGCCTGAACAATCTTTTATTTTTTTTTCTGTTTGATCAGATTATGCATTTGCGTTATTGTGCAGAGCTGCATGCATAGCACATGCTCACAGCCGACTGTTAATTGCCAACACTGGTTTGCTGTGCAATAGGTCTGTAATTTAATGCTTATAATTAGGGCTGCACCTAACGATTTTCTTTTATCGATTAATCTAACGATTAATTTTTCGATTAGTCGACTAATCTATCGACATACTGTAGGTCAAGTATTTTCTTCACTACTAAAAGTTTCAACAATACTTCAAACTTCAGAGAAGAAGAGCCGTGATCAAAGTACAGTAATCCCTCGCTATATCGCGCTTCGAGTTCCGCATGGCTTCAGTATATCGCGGATTTTATATGAAAACATATATCACAGATTTTATATGAAAAATATCACAGATTTTATATGAAAACATATATCACAGGTTTTATATGAAAAATATCACAGGTTTTATATGAAAACAGATTTTATATATATCACAGATTTTATATGAAAAATATCACAGATTTTATATGAAAACATATATCACAGATTTTATATGAAAAATATCACAGAAAACATATATCACATTTTATATGAAAACATATATCACAGGTTTTATATGAAAAATATCACAGGTTTTATATGAAAACATATCGCGCATGTTTCGCTGGTTCGCGGATTTCTGCGGAGGATATTGACGCGTCATGTATCCTGGGCGCTGATTGGCTCAGCGATGTTGTTGCCGTACATTATGTACATGACACAATATATATTACAGTAAATATCAAATTATTTTTGTTAAAATGTGTATTATTACAATGCGTTTAAAACTGTATTACGTATTAAATAAAACTCCTCAATGATATACGATACGTATATTTGTGCGTAGTATATAAACAGTGTGTTTACATACATAATTATAAACGAATCTTACCGAATATCTAAGAGAATATAAAGGTTTATACTGTATAACTGTGTGGGACATGTTTATAAGGGCTTAAAATATATCAAAATAACCATATAAACATATGGTTTCTGCTGTTCGCCGTTAACGAGCAGCTGCCGGACGGACGCGACAATAACAGACACAAACGTCATCGCACCGACTGTGTTGTGATGACATCACATGATCGCCATCGCTTCAAACATTCATTCAGTCGGAAACAGCTGCGGCCACGGAGCGGATAAAACATCATACGACGCGTCGACGCACGTTTTTTGCGTCGACTTAAATCGCCCCAGCCATATTTATAATGTCACAGTAAAACCATACACAGCGTGACCATGCAGGATGTGGATGCAGAGGAGTGTAAGCTGATGCTCCACACACACTGTGTTGCTGCCCTCAGCTGGTCACAGACTCAACTTTACTTTGCTTTGCGGTGAGATGTGAAACAAAAGTGAGATATGAAAGCATGAAAACACTTTCATGAAAGCTAATAATAATAAAGAAGGAGTGCTAAGTTCTGGATCTTAGCACAGTCACTCTCACTTGTTGTCATATCTGCATGTGATGCGTTAGTCACAAGTCAACACACACATTGATGAAGTTCGTAGCTGCCGTCACTTTTCACAGTGGAAGCTCAAATCTGATTGGCTTTTGATTCAGGAAGTTGTGGTTCCATCGGCCGTGGTGGAAGAAAAACCCACATCCTCTATGCAGACACGTGTGTGATAACACTATGACTATGCCTCCCTGTTACTGGAAACCAATACATTTCCCTAGAACAGAACATGAAATTGGTACCGACCACCAGCCACATACGGGTAAAATATGCAAGTGGCTGACAGATTTACTCCACTCACCACCCAAAAAAACATTGGTGATCTATTAAGTGGCTGGTTAAATTTGAGCATACACTAGCTATTTGGGCAGTGAATAAAAAAAAGTTCGCTTTGCACCCTGCCCTAAAAGTTAAGAAACCAGAGGAAATACAGATGCAGGGCTGTTTCATTGTTTATTATGGTCAGTCCCGATCACAAGTCGAGTGTTGTTCTCAATTCTGTCGCACTGTGAATTTCAGAAAGCAAACAAATGTCCTTCCACAGCTCAGAAGAAATATTTTGTGGTCTTGACATTAAAAGCAAAACAATTTAAAAATTGCCAGCCATCACTTAATTTATGTCAGATTATAAATTCAGTTTATAAAACCCTTAAACCTTATTTTCAGTAGAAATAAACAGCTGCACTGTGGTCTGTTAGTTAATCTTTAATCCCCACCATCAACAACTATGTGTCCTATGAGGTGTCGTTCAGCAAGGCACCATGTCCCCCCACACCAGTCTAATCAGTGTAAATAGTGTCAGCAGAAAGTATCAGTAAATAATCCAAACTGCATTGTTTGATGTTTTCCAGGTACCAGTGACCCTTACGTGAAATTTAAGTTGGATGGAAAAACGTTCTACAAAAGTAAAGTTGTTTATAAGGACCTCAACCCAACGTGGAACGAGTCCTTCTCCCTTCCTGTGAAGGATCTAAACCAGAAACTGTACATCAAGGTAACTTACTGTCAGTTTTTGAGTTTAATGCGTTATTCTGTTGATGATTATTTTACCATGAGAGGGCGTTGTTGTTGTGTTACTCAGACACAGGAAGAGCACTGCAGTAAAGGTGTTGAATTTGTTAGATTTGTCATGTGGACACTCAGGGCTTCTTTATAGGGCTCTGTGTGTTTCACTCGTCTGTACTTTTTTTTTTTAAGTACACTGTGCTCTTGGGAAAATTACCTGTGATTGCACCTCAGGTGGTGCAACTCCCAGAGGCATGATGAGGGAAGCCTAATTACAGCTGCATGGGAGAAGTTAAAACATGACTTAAATGTTTAATTCAGCGGCTTTTTCTGAGAATTTAGCAACCATAACACTTCACCTCAAGTGAACTTTTGCTTCAACAACCCACAGCTCAATCTGAAACTCAGAACATATTGCAGGCAGCGTGGGAAATTAGCATAAGCCACCAGCCTGAGGCAGGTAAAATAGTGAAAGTTGCAGGTTCATTTTCAGGCTCAAAACAATGATTTACTATTGAATGGCTGGTGAATTTTAACATTTTTCTGTCATTGACTGGTAGATGTTCATATTTCCAAGTTAGTTAGTTAGTTTCCCAACCTGGCAGGCATTCTACACTCTATTGTTTCATGAGTGTGTAAACTTAACTATAAAAATGTGTGTTTTTAGTGGTATTGTTGTTATTATTATAGTACAATTAGCCACTTTCTGCTACAATAATTGTCTTCACGATGCTCTCTTGGTGTTTGACTTGTCACAGGTATATGACCGTGATCTGACAACTGATGACTTCATGGGCTCTGCCAGTGTCACCCTGAGTGATCTGGAGCTTGACAAGTGAGTGTGAGAGTGTGCTTGTAAACTCCAACTGAGTTTGTATTAAAATGTGTGTGTCACTGATACAGGATTTTGAGGCCAATACTGATATTGATATTTTATAGTTATTTTTTAAATAATTTGTGACTATGATATACTGAATGTGGCAGTCAGTGCTCTCCGGTGGACTAAGTATGTAATGGAGACACTTTCCAAAAATTACCTCAAAACATGCAGTATCTTTGACATTTCTCTCTTGTTACCTAATGGCCAACATGCTAATGCTAATAACTATATTTCTGATGTAAACTGTTATCAGCCAACTTATTGCTTGAGCTCAAGTAAAGCTATCCACTTGGAGAATATGTGGTGAAAATTAGGAATAGCTTGGAGGAAAGCTTATGCCTTAACTATGAGCAGTTTCTTGCAACCCCTTTGCAGGGGGGGGGGGGTTAGGAACCACAGTACTAAACACTCAGTGACACTTAATGTTTGATTATCAAACATTAGCTGGTGCGGTGTGCACATCGACATCATGATAGGAAAGTAATTTCCTTTCAGGCCAACATTGACAAACAGTTGCAGCTGCTGGTGATGGAGACAGAAAATGAATCCACACAGGGGAAGCACCTCTGTTTGAAACCGCCCTTGTCAAGTGGATTGGTAATACTAAATAGCTTATCGCAGTAAATAGGGAAGCTGTCTGTTTCATTACTTTATATCCATGTAGCAATCTGAGTGAAAAATACAGATAAAAGATTTGGTTATAATAATCATCCACTTATAGTGATCACTTTGGCCTGGACTGACATGATCACTTTAGGACGTTTTCACTGTAGTTAGTTGGAATCTTTATTTTCATTTCGAAACATGACGTTCCTTCCTCTTGTTATGACTGATGTGGTGTTTTTAGCCTGACAACACTGTGGCCTCCATGACACGTGACTGCTTATTACCATAACTGAAGCTGAAATTCCCTTTCTTTCAGGGTCAATGAGCTGTCTTTGCCCTTGGATGACCCCAACAGCCTGGAGGAGGACATGGGGGTCGTGCTGTTGGACATGAGTCTGTCTCTCAGAGATGGAGACAGCAAGAGAGGCCATGTATGGCAGCCTCTCTTTTATTTATATGTATATATATATATAGTGTGTGTGTATATATTTACTGCATGTTAGCATTAGGGATAATTGTTATTAACTGTATTTATCACACATTTATGATTTAACATGATATTTATGTCTATTTCCTACTAACCACAGTGTCATTTTGTTTTGCACCTAACATGCATGCTCCTGTTGGCAGCGGTGGCCCCAAAAACGAAAACGAAGTATTAGGGTAAGGCATGATGGAGGGATATTAAGTATCATTAAATTGGGTTAGCATTTTACAGATATCTGCCAAATATAAAAGAGAAGCATTATTAAGTCAAGATGAACTATTAAAAGAGAACTACAGAGTGCCCACCTAGGTCTAAAATGATGAATCAGTTCATGCCCAGGTTATGGCTTCCCTCAGTACAGCTCAGAGCAGTCAAACTAGCAGCACAGGGTGCTGAGACGCTAACCTTGAGTCTCCTGGTTGACCAAGTTATTAGAGTTATTTGGCAGTTATCTGTAACTAAGTTGGACAGAATCAATTTTGTCTCTCTGCACAAGGGGGCAGCAAATCCCCATGTTAAAAACTGTGTCTTGAGTGGGAAATAACTTTGACAAATGTGATGTCTTGAATATTTCTAAAATTAAACATGAAGAATTCTTAACAGTCAGTGCTCACTAAGGCTTTAAGTTTAAGTTCCTAAAACTCAGTAGAACCTTCTTGACTCCAAAACAGCACCAAGTTCTTTAGCTATTCATTTAACAAAGACCAAAGCAACAGTAAATTGATTCAATGGGTATTTTTGTATTAAAAGCATGATATACAGTACTTTATTCCTCAGTGCCATAAACCAAAGCCATTGTTGTCTACAAATTATGAACACCATGAATCATGTAGTTTATTGATCCAACATACAGTACACTGCTCTGCTGATGCACATACTTTTGTAAAAAATTATATTGCCTTTTGAAGAGATCTGTTAGTAAAAGGTGCCCCTTATAGGGTAATAGGGTAATAAAACATTGTGTATGAAGGTCACAAGTACAGAAGTACTTACTTAGCTAAACCATTATCTATCTACAGTTTGCAAACAAGAAGAATGTTTTTCTTTTTTCAAAAGTTACACAGTGTTGCATTAAATAAATGTCACAATGTATTTGCGACCTTTATTTAAAAAAAAAGGTTTATGTTGTCAGTAGAAACAGTGGGCCACACACAGTGTCACAGCCAGAGTCATTGCCAGTGTTACCCATTAAGTAAGTCTGGTCGTGGTGATCTGACTTCTCCCTGACAAGGTGTTTTCACCCATAGAGCAGCTGCTGAATACATGCTTTTTCTGCTTATTGTGGCATTTTCTGCACTCTTCATCCTCTGTATTGCATGGATCTATGTGTCTAAGTGGGACAAGTCTTTGTGAGATTCTTGAAACACCACATCTGGCATCATCATCATCCCCAGGATTAGTCTAAAAACATTTTACCATGTCTGCATGTTTGTAGATTGAGCTGCAGCCATACTCTTCGGTGTTTAGAAGTTGTTTGCAGTATTGAACAGATGTACCTAATATAGCGGACACAGAGTGCACGGTCCCCTGCAGATGCTTATTATACTCCGCTGAGTGCATTCAGTGTGGCCTGCTAATTGAAACACTGCACATTGCACACAATGCATGCGGCAGAGCATATTCGGACATGACATCAGTGTCAGCTTGTTCTGCATTAATTGAATCTTGGTTTAATGTATCTCCCTACAGTGCAGTGTCTTCATGTAAGCTCTGCTAATTATCTTAGAATATGGCTCCTTATTATACATGGAAGCAAGACGCTGCTCTGCATTGTGGCTGCTGCAGGATTTACCTAATCTCTCAGTGAAATGAAATGAACGATTTAATTCTCTTTTCGCTGGAGAAGAGATATAATGCATTCTCATTCAGCTGTCTTCCAAGGGTGCTTGTTGTATTGTCCAAATCACTGATCTGGAGCATGTTGCCATCTGATTTAAGCTTTATCTGGAAGAGCTGACAGTTTCTAAGTAAAATACCGCTCTGTTCACTGTCCCTGCTTAATGCACATGTGCATTGTTAGAAAAGAGTATTATTGTTAAATATGCAAAAGAAATCTCTCCTGTTTCAAATCCCTGTCCTACAGTCGGGGGGTTCTTCTCAGAGCGTTCGACTGTCAGAGATGCTGAGGAAGAGTCAGCTGTGGACGTCTGTTGTGTCAGTGACTCTGGTCGAGGGTCAGGAGCTGCCGCTGGACACTCAGGGAGGTCAATTCTTTGTTCGCTTCAGACTGGGAGAGCAGAGATACAAAAGCAAGGTACTGGATGGAGAACGGATGCTCTTCATCTCCTGCACCCCCCTCCTCCTCTTGAGTGGTCTTTGTTATTCCTAAACCCCCTCTCCTCTTTTCTCCCCTAATCCTTTGGATGGTCTTTGTTACTTCACCCATTTCTCTAAACTCATCTTGCCTATTGCTGTTATTTCTCCGTTTCTCCTTTCTCAAGTTAAGAATTACACTAATCTGGTAATGTACTTTGTTGCTACATGCAAAATGATTGTAGTGTGTTAAGAAAAATATTGGACTTTGAAAACGGACACTTTATATATTTATTAATATTATGTTATTGACCTTGATATTGGCAATACCCATTAGAAAGTGTTTTATGCAGTATATACATGTATTTTTAATTTTTCATTTACATTTGCCTTAACTGAGACTGTGTCCAGAGTGATTTATGATTAACAAAATCATACAATAATCTGATAAAAAGTGCAGGTGTTTGGGCCTTAATACAGATCATGTGATGTGACATGAAATGCACAAGCTCTAATCGCCGCTCCTCCTGGCAGCTGCATGATGTGTGGCAGTGATGCTCACTTTCTTGTGCTGCCGGCTCTGTGGTGACTGTCATTGATGATTATCTTCCTATTCTGAAGCATCATCCATTACACATCAAACGCTGCATCCTAATGAGCAACAATGGTCCTTTTTCTTTTTCTTTTCTTACGTGCAGGTTCAAAGCGACAGCAATTACTTTTTATGCCTTCATGTGTGATGAGAATTTGTAATGCTGATTTCTGAAACAGCAAAACATTCACACACAAGTCTGATGGAAAAATCTAATTCACAAATAAATAAAAAATGTGCAACTGGTCCATGTTCTAAACAGTAGCTGTGAAAGTGCATCTGGATAATTACAAACCTGAAACAAACATGTTTTCTGACATTTGACTGACTTTTACAGCATGTAGAAAAAGACAATTAGAATTACATTTTTTGACTGTCTGTTATCTGAATTTGAATGACTTCTCTTAGTGTTCAAGGTAGACCACACACGAGTGCATAAAAGTTTGTGGGGTTTTTTTTGTATGTTTCATGCTGTAACCTCATTTTTGGTGCAGAATCACTGCAAAATACCCAACCCTCAGTGGAGAGAGAGGTTCACCTTAAACCAGTTCTTGGACAGCCCAGAGATCCTGGAGGTAGAGCTCTGGTCCAAGGAAGGACGAAGGACTGAGGAGTGTTTGGGAATGTGAGTCGGTACTCAGAACCTGTGTGTGTTTGTGTGTGCGAGTGTGTGTGTGTGTGTACTTGCCCTACAAACTCGACATGGGAACAATCTTAAAGCTAATGATGTGATTGACGGTGAGCTCTGTGTGTGTAGCTTTCATAATGTGCAGCACGGACCAGTGTGAACATTTGGGCAGTGTACAGGTGTACTTGCTTTCATGTCCACATGTGTACAAGTGTATATTTGATGTATGTACATTTGTTTGATGTATGACTGCAACTCTACCTGTATATATATGTGTGTGTGTGTGTGTGTGTGTTTTTTGTACAGGTGTAATGTTGATCTGTCCAAAGTCCCTTTCAATGAGAGACAGCTGATCACACACACCCTGGACCACGGCAGAGGACGTTTGGTCTTCTCTTCCTGCTTACACGGAACACATGCAGCGGTGTCTCCATCTCTGACCTCTGTGCCGCACCGCTCGACGAACCTCAGGAACAACAGAACCAGCTGGACAACTACGTCAGTATATCGGGCTCTTTTTAATTGATGCTATCAGAAAAGTCATCTCTAAAAACTGCGACAAATGACTGGAACTAACCTAACCAATTAAGGCAAATAGGCAAAATCCCTTTACAATTTTACAATAAATGAAGAGAAAATAGATAGTCTCAGATTACAATGTGTACAACAACAGTCAATCCAGTTTTAGTCTGAAGCTGGTGAAACATGCCATTTGGATTATTAAAGTCTAAACTGTTCTAAAGATTCTTGCAGTACTTCCTGTGTTGAAAGGCCAAGAGGTGGCAGCATCTGCCTGCTTTTGTGCTGAGAGTCAATAATAAAGATTTGTGCTATATCAGTGTTGAGTGTAAGTGTTTGGCATTGTAGTGAGGAGATGTTCTGATCATAGAAGAGGTTGTCCAGAGACAGCCTGCAGGTCCAACATGAACTCTTCTGGTGCTTGATGATGTAGAAAAAAGATGACCATCCCATTACAGTTTGCTTCATGCTATAATCTATTAACTAGAAATAATTACCATTTTAACATCAACCATTATCCAAGGTGTAACATAAGGTTTCCAGATGTCATATTCTGTCGTACAATATTGGTCTTGCAGCCACTGGTTTCAGGTCATACCAGAGAGGTATGAAAATAAACCTGCAGCAACCTGAAACTTAAGATGAGTAATCCATCATGGGGAGCTTTCAGTTGGATTAACTGTCAAAATTGGATTTTAGTTGCGTGCACGGACTGTTTTGAGAGCATGTCTTGTTGGTGTTTTTAGGTTCTTATGAAAAATACTGACATGAGAATTACGAGTCAGCTGCTGAAGATAAAGGTTTATAATTCAGATGGGAAAAAGTCACGAGTCCTTCCATACCTTCATCAAGTGTTTGGTTTAAGATTATTGCAAGAAATGTGAGAGTATGTAGCAGTTGTTTTTTATTTGTTTCTCTTACTGCATTTCTTTTCAGTGGTTGTCTTTCAGCTTCCCTCAAACTTATTTGAGTTACCTTACAATGTTTACAGTAAATCTTCAGAACTCATTTCTTTTGTCAAAAGTGGGAAAATGCACAGCTTATTTGGCACTGAGGTAGGAAACATCTGCATTTACAAGTTAGCACAGGTCTGATGCACTGGCTGACCCTGCTACTTTGCACACTTATAGACAATACAAACACATTTTCTCAATGAATCTGACTGAATTTAATTCATATAAAATCTAATCAAAGGAAAGAAACACATTATCGGTTTTTGGTGCAAATATTTTCATCTGGGATTTGGGTGCCAAATTTATTTTTGAAAGGACTCCTTTTAACATTGTGAGGTAGGACATGTTCAAACATTTTTGCAATTTTTCACTCACCTTGTGTGTATCATGAAAAAAAAACTGAACGACAAATATAAAAGGTTGGGCCGTCTTTTCTAATTTGAATTCAAATCTTCAAACCCACAAGCTCCCTGTCTGCTTACTGTCCCTACAGAGTTTGAAGCGCTCCCTGAAAAACCTGCGTGATGTTGGTTTCCTTCAAGTCAAAGTTCTCAAGGCTACAGATCTGCTGGCTGCCGATTTAAATGGTACGGCACACACTTGGATTACTGTCCTTCCTTTGTTCTGTTGTTATATTAAAAGGGACAGAGGGAGCCAGGAGTGTGCGTGCTAGTGTTTTCTGTTGTGTTTTACAGGCAAGAGCGATCCCTTCTGTGTGTTGGAGCTGGGGAATGACAGACTGCAGACCCACACAGTCTACAAGAGCCTCTACCCAGAGTGGAATAAAGTCTTCACATTGTCAGTTTGAGTCTCTTTTTCCACACATTTGCTCAGTAATACAATGTGATGTATGTAGTGTCAACCACACACATTCTGTACTTTGATGGAAAAACTAGGACATAATGCTTTTGTGTGTGCTGGTTTGTGAGGGCTATCTGACCTCCCTCTTTGTCCCTGCAGTCCTGTCAAAGACATTCATGATGTTCTGGTGGTGACCATCTTTGATGAGGATGGAGACAAGGCGCCAGACTTCCTGGGAAAAGTTGCCATTCCCCTACTCTCGGTACAGACTACCTCACTCAGAGTCCGTCATGCAGACAATGGACTAATCTATTTACACTCTGTGTCTAAATTAAAGTGAAGAGGGCGATAACACTCCAGTGGGTTGAAGGCTTGCTAAGATGTAATCCAGCATGACTGATGGTCAGGTTCATGGCTGAGTTCAGCACCTGATGCCCTTTCTGTCCCACAGATCCGCAGGGGACAACAGATCACCTTCCCGCTGAAGAAAGAGGACTTAGGTGGGCTGTCGAAGGGGAGCATCACTCTGGAGCTGGAGGTTTTTTTTAACCCTGTGAGTAAAAGTTCAGCCTGCAACCAGGACATGAGTGCATGATGACTATGAAAGATTGGCCTGATTCAGTGCTTCATGTGTCTTATTTCCCTGCTTTATTTTCATTAGGTCAGAGCAAGTATAAGAACCTTCCAACCAAGGGAGAGACGATTCATGGAGGATAATCCCAAGTTTTCCAAAAAGGTTTGACACAGCTTTGAATGATTTGCTGTAGAATCCAGAGTTGGAGATCCAAAAATATTTTAATTCACATGGTAGATTTGAATTATTCAGTTTAAATCCAGAGCAACATATGCTACATAAGAATAGCAGAATACCCTTCAACTCCATTACTGCAATAAATAAATAACTTGATTGACAGAAAATTAAACAGCAGTACTTTTTCTTATGTTATAGTCTAAAACCCAAAGATATCCATGTTAACATGAACGTGTGATTTCAACATTTTTTGTTTGCATTTTATAGAACAGTGTTTTTTTAAGCAAGAAGATTTAATAGAAGATTAATCAATAATGAGTGATAATTGGTTGCATGACAATAAGTGCTACAGGCAACCAGCCTGACCAGAGATCAGAGGTCACTGCACTTTTGACATTATTAGTGTGATGCTTGGATAATTGAAATTTCAATAGAAAGAGAGGAGCATGAGAGAAAAAACAGACATAGATGAAAACAAATTTTACAATGTTTATTGTCACTGAGTTTGTTTTGGACTCAATGTGAACTAATTCTACTTTACTCTAAAAAGCAGTGACTGCAGAAGCAGACTTTCCTTTGCCTGAATTAAGTGAATTGAGCTTTAATTGACCCCAACTGTGACTGAGTTCTTGTCCACCGTTCTGCTGCATTAGTTTGATATGCAGTGTGTAAGACAGGGTGCGAGACAGGGTGCCTGACTGTCTGTACTTCCCACAAAGACTCATTGTTGTCAGACAATACATTGCTCACTAATGCCAAAATTGGCTTACGCACTGAGGACTCAGATCGCAACATGCAGGTTTTCCTTCTGTTTTGGTCTTGGTTGAAGAAATCTGCTCAAATTACTGACATTTTTTGCCCCTTGACCACAACAGCTTGTTCCGAAACACACCAATTACTCTCACTAATTCACTGGCTGACAGGGCGTTTCCTGTTTCATATGGAGCTGTACACAATAAAATCATGATTAACAGCACTTTTCTCTATTATATGCACAACTACTTTAATATTTACATGTTTTGCCTGTTTATAATGTGTATCTTTCAGGCTCTGGCCAGGAACGTGCTGCGTGTCCAGACGCTGTACAGGGCTATCATGTCGACTCTGCAGTACATCAAAAGCTGCTTCCAGTGGGAGAGTGTTCAGAGGAGCCTGCTAGCCTTCCTGGTGAAGTGCTTTAACTGCTTATCAACACACTATCTAGATCTCTCTATGTTTTCCCTCCAAGCTGCGGAAGACAACTGCAGTCTGGCCAGCCCCTACTTGAACTCTCTCAGCGAGAATCTTAATCAATGTGGTGTTGGGCTCAGCAGAAACGCAGTCCTGGCCCTGGCTCTGTGTTGGAGTGGACGCTTTCAGTGTTTCGCGGATGCAGTTAAGCCTCAGCTGGAGCGGGTAGAGTCCCAGTGGAGTCAAGATAGAGTCTATTTTTGTTCTACTTCCCTGACAACTCATTAACCCTCTGTCCAGTCTGTGCTCGGTTTGATTTAGACCCCATTATGCAGACAGAAGTCCAATTAAAAGGCTCTTCAGAGATAAGGCTTATTCTCCATCCTGCCATTGTAAAATACAAGTGTTAAGCAAGTGTGAAGACAGAAACACAGGAGAAGTCTCTTAGCCCTTGTCTTTAAACTGCAAAGTGGAGTGGATGCTGATCTTTTTGACGTTATTCTCTCCCAGATCCTGCCCGCCTGAAATGGCATACAGCAAGTTGTGCATTAACTATGCAGGCAATCGAGGTCATGGAGAGTTCCTTTTGTTTTTGCAGCTGGCGTCCTGTAGATGGCACTAAAGTTGTGCTCAGCGTCTTAGGAATTTCTTATGAGACTGGTAAAGAGATACTGTACACCAGCCAATAGTACAGTTTGTTCAATTTGCTGTGAAAATGGGAGCTGCAGCACAGAGCTGTTCTCTGAACAGAAGCCACTCTTTAGTATTTTGCAATTCAGGATCACTTTGACCTGTAAAAACTGCATCGTCCAGGATGGGGTCAGGGGTCCGTGTGCTTTAATCAGCAAAATATTTATCTATAATGTAGAGGTACTCCCAGTGAAACACCATATATGATTATTTTCATTTGATAATGTACTTACCCGCCCCCCACCCTCCCTTATGCATACTGTTAATTATTTGAGATAATATTGTTGTTTTGCCTGACAGCTCAGCCCCACACAATCAAGCTCAAATCATACAAGCATGAACAAGCACACAACACACACACACACACACACATATCCTCCCACTGAATCTTAGTGTTTGAAAGACAGTACCATCTGTACTCATGTTTTCACACTCCCTATCTTTTCAAGCCTCAGTGAGAAGAAATAAGTGCCTGCTTAATACCGTCGCAGTAATGAATCAAGTTTTCTCTCTTACATGACAGGATAGAGTGATGAACTGCCCCCAACATCTGCACATTGTCAGATGGCTTTGTGCAGAGCGCTTTAGTCAGTGTATACTTAAAAATGTACGGGTTATTTCAGTGAGAAACCTCAATCCACACTGTTGCCCCGCATTACTTTATTTTGTTAGAGGTGGCGGAACTTGCTCTCTAACTTACCTTTTTTATGACCTCCAGTTTTTTGTTTGAAATATATCCTCAGTACTATACTCCCACCCCGCCTGTAAGTGCCAAAAGTACAAAAGCGCAACTCCCACCTGGAAATCAGAGTCATCAAAGTCAAACCTTCAATGCAGAAAACCAGAATTCACCTCCACAAATTGAAAGTGTTGGTCATAGTTGTTTACATTTTTGCAATGTAACAGTAAATCTGCATCCAAAGCTACATAATCTTTCATAGTTGCCATGAAGATTTTTGCTCATATGACTGCTGCACAACTTTAAAAATAAGAAAAAATGTCTAATTGCAACTAAAAAGATTAATTCGTAATCAATAAAACACAACCTCAATTCACTCAATACACCCAGAGGCTTTGCTGCACCAGCCTTACTGGGTATGGTGTGACCAGTAGCTCATAGTGGCTAATGTTTGCAAATGTTTGCAAACTGACTCTTGACTTTCCTCCATTTGTACTTCTGTTAAACTACATTTTAACATATAGTGTTATCCCATAATCACAACTTGTGGCCACAGAACCTGCTGTTCAGCAAAAGTTACATAGTCTCACTTTAAAACAAGGAATGGAGTAAATGATGTCAGTGCTCTTGGATTACCGCTGTGCCATGCAAATCCTTCCCCGAGCATTAGTGTGGAAATCCTGCTGCATTCTGAAAATGTGCTACCCTCCAGTTCAGTAGCTCTCCTAACATTAGGTAGCCTTTCTTTTTTCTTTTTTTTTTTTTGCTCTCTCTCTGATCTGGATTGTATTTCCAGAGCCCCTTTTTGCTGTCGAAGACTATGTAATGCCTCTCAAGCTGAAATGGGCTGCAATTATCACAATCTTTATGGGCTGAGTATACATTTCCACCAAAGCGTGACTTGGCTTTCCCCTCATCCCGGCTCTCCCAGTCATTACAAAGTCCTCACTAATAAAACATAACCCTTTCAGTGAGGAATTGGTTTCATCTCCTCTCCCAGGCCCTGTTTTGGCTTGTGATAACACAGACAAGAGCATGCTTGGCTTTTTGCACATTAAAGCTGATGGTGGTAGTGGTGGTGGTGGGGGTGGATCTGCCATCTTTTTATGTCAGTTGGTGCCTCAGAGGAGAGTGATGTCTTTACCAGATGTTCACTTCTATTTTTATTAGCATATAAAAACCTGTAAACCCTTGCCCACGCCTTGTGGCTCGCTGCCATTTTGGCCAGCGCTGCCTCTCCGACAGGATTATTTTATAGTTCCATTTAGCTGTGCAGTTGAGACATCACGAGCCACGTTTCTTTATCCTCTTACCCTCTTTTTTTTTTTTTTTTTTTTTTTTTTTTTTTTTTAACCTGAGCCACGCACAGGTGGAATGTGCATCACAAGTGCCATTATGGATGCTAATGACATATTCGCACACAGGCTCCCCGTGGCTGCGGTGAATCGCGCAGGTCGGCTTTTATGTACACAAGATGAGAGAAGCAGAGCAATTAGACTTATGTGGTTAATGTCAATGCATATGCAGGGGGTGGAGGGGGAGCCGGTCCAGCTGAGCGGAGCGATCGCCCCGCACAGCGTATGCAGAACAGCTGTACACAGGAAGCGAGGCTTTGATAGTGGCAGGGTAGCCTTCATCTGTTTGACCAGTGCCTATGTAATCAATAGCAGATCGGATCAACCTTTAGCTGGCGGGGATTCAAGGTTCTATTAAAAATGTCTTTGGATGTGACTTATTTTAGAGCAGTTTGTTTTCATCTTGTCCCACCCCTCCTGTGTCTGACCTCACTAATATGTGACCTCTGTGGCCTTCTGTCTGCAGCTCTTTGTGGTGACAGTGTGGTACTGGGAGTTTTACATGCTGCCCTTCTTCCTGGTCCTGCTCATCTCGTGGAACTACCTCCAGATCCGTTCCGGCCGGGTCAGCCAGGACCTGGTGAGTCCAGAGCGGCATCATCAGCCTTGTCCGTCTTCTGCTCCTTCAGCCCAGGGACCCCCGCTCGTGTTCACACTCCTTTCTTTATTTTGTAGAAAGAAGAATGGCTACCTTGGCCGCATTTTGTTCTCATAATTAAAAAGCTGGTTTGTTTCCATAGCAACCAGCTGCACCTAGCTCCATAATACATAATAATAAAATAACACATAATGCATAAGCATAGAAAACTCACTGAATAGACTAATGCAACATATCATTATATCCTAAGCCAATTTGCGGTGCTTGTCCTTTACTAACACTGTTTTCTTTTTTTCCCCAGTCCGCCTCTAGTTATTGTCCTGAATCATGCCTCTTCTTCACTGTAATTGCTCTGTTGCCCTCCTCTTGTTGTGACTGGTCACATTACAAAAACTTTTAGCACTCTGCTCTGAAAAGGTCACAATTCACAGTGTTTTTCTCCCCACTGTGACCACTCTCAGTTTCACAGAAAAAAAGGATGTTGCATCTTGTCTGTGCTCAGTGTGGAGGAGCAGCTGTATTTACTGTATGCAGTGCTGGTAGTTCAATACAGACTATACGTTCTAGCAAATTACATATACAGAACGCTGTTCAGACAACAATGCACTTTATTATACAGTGAAATCAGTGATATATCAACTGGTTTACAATCATGTAGGCTTGAAATTAACAAGTGTTTTATTGATGTGATAATGAAGTAAGACAGTTTTGAAAAATAGCCAGTGACTTGTTCCCAGAGCCCAAGGTCACATTTCACATCTTTTTTTGTTGTATTGGACAGTACATAAGCTAAAGATATTAAATTTACAGTCATATTGAACAATAATTAATATGTTAGACAACTGATCAATCTTAAAAATAGTTGTTAGTTTCCATTTTAGTAATTCATTTAATCAACAAAACAATTAACTGACTAATCATCTCAGCTCTAAACAATGGTAATGAATATACTGTGTAGACATTTCTAAAGAACCAGACAATTTCAAATTACATTTTCAAGTACAGATTCCCATCATGTGATGTAGAAATCTTTCTACATGGCTGACTAGAAAAGGGAGAGTAAAACAAACGCTTAGGTGAGAGGAGTAAATATTGATATCAATCAAAAGTTTGGGTGTTATTCGTTCAGAGTTTAACGCTCAAAAACTCTACTCCTCTGCTTCATCAGGACTGTGTGCATAATGTTTGATCAAATTTGATTCACAGTGCTGGCAACATGAGCAAACAGCCGATGAGTCCCACCCACTTCAAACCAGACAAAACAAAAATTATAGAAAATCTCTTGTATTAAAAAACCTAAACCCTTTAGACTTCGGCAGAAAATAGTGTGTGCATGTAAAGACCCATTACTCATGGACTGAGAAAAAAGGAGTTTTCAGGGCCTTTTAATTTTGTTTCACTTACACATCACAACAGACTTCTGTTTTTTTCTTTTTCCCTCTTGCTGCAACAGAACCAAGCTGTGTACACAGCGCTGACATATCATCACCTGCAATGTTAACACTGCTAACATCTGGGGTTGTGTATCTGTCCACTTGGCAAAAGCAAATTGTTCTTGAAGTTTCTGATTAATATTCACTCTCCTTTTAGTCTGTTTTTGGTCTCTACTAGCTTCTGACAAAACAAATCTGGCCTTTTAGCTGCTAAATTCCCACCATGTTCACCAGCCAGTCTCTAACTGTGCCTGTGTGCTGTTCGGTGTTGGGCAGCTTGCTGAAAACAGCTGCCCGCTACAGCCATACAGTGATATGAGAGCGGTAAGCGTGAACCAAACCAGTAAAGTAAGCTGGAAAACCAAACCAGTGAGCTGACAGATGCTATAGCACTAATCAGAGCTGAGGGCGACCACACAGTGGGGTGGTGGGTTTTGTCAAATTGAGCAACTCCTCTCACATACAAGTAGTCATTGATCCACTATTAATTAAAAAATATTGATTACTGGTGCTTTAACATATTCTTATATGCCTCGGGATGCCCAGTGCTGCCTTGTCTTTTTATGTCGAAAGTCAACATGATGTGTCAGTCAGCTGTCCTGCAGTGCTGAGTGTTTTCGGAGGCTGACCTCAGGGTCACCACTGAGCCCTGCACTTTGTCAGATGACGACCACATGAGCATGGTGGAGTTCATGAGGAGTCCCAGTGTCAGAATGACCAAGTTTGTGACATTGAAATCATTAGAATTTCAATTTTAAAATATTTTTCTTATTTTGTTTTTTTTTTTTTCCAGGACAATATGGATTTGGCAGATGAGGATGAGGATGATGAGAAGGTATGCACCTGAGGTGGCTGTGTTGCTGTTCTTTATTGATTAAGCATCTGTATTTCTATATGTTGATGAATAGAGTTGAAGTTAGCTTTATTTTTACATGTTGACAAAGGCATCTGCTTATGATCTATGATTTTATGTTGTTAAGCTCTTTATTCAGCATTAAATCTCCTCATGTATTTTGAGTCCTGGCAGCCACTAGTTGTATTTTTTTTGTAAACTTGTGGTTAAAGAAAGACATTTGAGCTTAATGAAGACCTCACTAACTCGTTTCCACATGTCACAACACATTCATATGCTAATAGAGGGGCGGAGGAAGAGGGTTCTGCTGCATTTGGGAAAGTCCCTGAGCTTAACACACCATATAATACCATCAATATGGAACTAATGACAGCACTTAGACATGCTTTTTCAAAGCTCATTTTGAAAGTTTGTGTTGAAAGTGTTACAATGCTTTTAGGCAATGAGATATTTCTGCAGAATGACAGCAGTTTATTGTAGACGATGTAGAGATGTGAAGTGTGTCTCATCCTGGTTCCAGTGGGAACATGACCCTGAAATGGATGAAGTGGTTTAGTGCAGCGAGTAGGTTTGATGGATATTTGACTGTGTTGTCTTACATGTGGTTTTTGAGACTGATAGTCACTGTGCATCTGGAATATCACAGGTTTGATCTCCTCCCCGGCTCCTTTCCCAGGCCCGTCCCCAACGTCTGGTTGGCATTGAGCCAGCAATCGCTCACTGTGTTTATGAGCAGAAGCAAATATATATCATAGAGATCACATCGTGACAAAGACCATGACTTTGGCCAATAAACAGTCCCCCAATAAGCACCGCTGCCACCCCACCGACTATCCTCAGAGGCCTCAGCTCTTCTCTTTAGTCCTTTAACCCTTCTTCCGTGTTTGATGTGGACAAGTGGTCGTGTCTGTGTCTGAAGTCTGGCTTCAGAGAAAATCTGGTCTCCTCTGTTTACTTTAAAGCCATCCTTCTCTCCTGGGGTCTGGACAAGCCTGAGAACAGTACTGAGTCTTTTTCATAATGTGAAGTCCAGTCCTATTCTGAAGATCTTTCACATCAAAAAGCCATATTTCAAATGAGCTCTTAAAGTATTTGCCTTTACATTCACATTTTGCAGACACTCTTATCTGGAACAGCATTGAATGAGTCTGTTTTGGTTGTGTGATGTCTTTATCAGATACATACCATACCACATATCAGATAAGTACTAATATGATAAACTCTTGTATAGATCAAACCTGTGGCCTTGAGGCTGTCTCAAATATGTCTGGCCAGATAAAGCTGTATAGCTCTGTTTTTGTAATTGTATTGGATTTTATAGGTCTTAAGGCTTCTTAGAGTACAGACCAAACTAAAAATGAGATCTTATTCAGATTCCATCTACTTTACAGCAATGTTTTTAATTAATCAGTATTAAATACTTAAAGAAAATATCTGATCTTTCTTTACCCAGGAAATATTTTGTGGTACAATATCTTGTGTAAAATGGTTGAGCTGCAAAAGAACACACACACACACACACACACACACACACACACACACAGCACAATAAACTATAACTAAAACACCTTTATAAAACAACTATAGTTAATGTGAATTAACAAAAGTACAAGCCAGAAAAGTACAAGTTTGTTTTTTTGTTGTTGTTTGTTCTTGTATTAGAGTGTCACCTCCTTCTCAGTAATGTATTTAATGTGTATTATTTGGTACTGATTGTACAGTTAAGAGTAACTTAATGAGCTACATGTCTCACAACTTCTCACTGGATATTATAGCAACTATCATTTTCAACCAGCTCAAACCTTTTTATTACAATCATGAAGGCACAGTCTTTTATTTGTTAAATGTGAAGTTTTGTTGAAATTCTAATACAATTAGCTGCTGAAAATGATTTGCTTTCTCCACCAATACGTACCAAGATTGTAGAAAGAGAAGTCAACACATGTGTCAACGTTTTTTCTGTAATGGACTGTATGAATAACTTCTATTTTACAATTCTTATTTCTTTTTTTGTTTTGTTTTGTTTTCTTGCTGTAGGAGTCAGAGAGAAGAGGGCTGATGGAAAAAATCCACATGGTCCAAGACACCATCATCACTCTTCAAAATCTGCTGGATGAGATCGCATGTTTTGGGGAGAGAATTAAAAAGTAAAAATCAAAGATCCATCATAAATTACAGTCCACTACAGCTGGATATTTATTTGTATTTCAGCTGTTCACAGTATGAAATAGATTGTAATTATTATTTTTTTGATTGATCATGTCTTTAATATTTTAACACATGATTGAAATTTCCCAATCCTATATTACAAAATAAAATAATATATAAGCCTCAATTATTTGTGCACTCAGTAAATCAAATTGGATCAAACATTCTTTGTGGACACTCACTGATGTTTACTACCTTCATTTTTCAGCACTTTCAACTGGTCGGTGCCATTCCTGTCCAGCCTGGCTTTCCTGATCTTTGTTGTTGCAGCAATCCTAACATACTACATCCCTGTACGCTACATAGTTTTAATATGGGGTGAGTCTCAAATGCTGTTTATTATGTCATCTGTTTTGTGTTTATGTGTCTGTTTGCCTCCATTTTAGCTGAGTGACTCATCAACCCATAAAATCCCTGTTCACTAACTACTGGAAGTTGCAGTCAAAATAAAAATTATCCATGAGATTTACCGACACTTGAGTATTTGCTCCCTATATTTAGACTGCCTTCTTCCCCTTTATCTCTTTAACATAAATAATGGTAATGTTGTAGGAGCTGAAGCATATCTTACAGTTAAAAGTCTTACTAGTTTTAATGACTGGAGTGCAAAATTGTCCAACTCCTCCAGCCTAAAAAGTAAATTTAGTAACTATGTACTGTAGTACTTGAGGCAATATTTCTTGGACAGCATGAGTCTCCTCTGCAGGTATTTGTTTGTGTGGAAACAATGAGCGCAGCCACAGGAGACTAGTGCTAATGATATGTTGGTGTGAATTTCTGTTTTAGGTATCAATAAATTCACCAAGAAATTACGGAACCCGTACAGCATTGACAACAATGAAGTGCTTGATTTCCTGTCGAGGGTGCCTTCAGATGTGCAGAAGGTAAGCCCCACTGGATCAGCCGGCCAGGAAGCCCAAAATCCCAGAGCCCGCTAGCTTTGCATTTCACTAAAACAACTCCCAGGCATTTATCACTCTTGTCTGTATAATTAGCTTCATCTGTATAATTATGTAGCCCTGTATAATTTCTGTTGTGTTTTGGTCATGATACATCCCTGGTGGAGGTCTGCTGCTTAGCAGCTTTGCAGCGCAGGCTGTTCCCAGGCTGAGACAGGAGACACTGCTGCTGGTGTCTGAATGAACTCACCAGCCTCGGCTGGAGCAAAATATCAGTCAGCAGGATGAATCTCCTCCAACTTGCATCTGCCTAAAAAAGCCAATATAAGTTAGCATAATTTAGTTGGCTTTGTAGAATAATTTACATCATTTTAACAGTAAAATACCGTGCCTTTTTCTTTTTAAGTCATTATAGAGGTGGCAGTATTTGGAATTGATGGTCCAAACCGGCTACCTCACATCTATAAACTAGACATCTTTTCACAACTATTCAGAAGAAATCTCTCTTTTTTTCCCTATCTCTCCTCTTCTTTTGTGTTCTGTTGTGCTGACCTCTCTTTATTCCTTCTCTCCTCTCTGTCTTCTCTCTTTTTACCCGCACTCCTCTCTCCTCCTCACCCTCTCTGTCCCTCTCTCTAAGCTGTTTGACCCCATTTGCCTCCTCCCTCTCCTCCTTTGATGGCCTTGGGCCTCTGGGTTTCATGACTCTCCATTTCCTCCTCCTCTGACCACTGTGTCTATGCAATGACTTTGGTCATCTTGCCCATCAGAAAATTATTTTTCCAGTAGTAATACAATAAAATCACTACAAGGTCAATAGAGAGTAAAAGGAGTAATAGCTTCATACTTTTTTTGTTCAGTGAATAAAATGACCCTGCTTCTTATTTGCTGCAGGTTCAGTACAGTGAGATGAGAGGCAGCAAGAAAAAGAAAGTCTCGTAGCATGGAGGAGGACGGGATGTAAACGGGGACCTGATGCTGCTGTTTGTGGGCTTCCCACCCAAAAACTCTTTCCAGAGGATCTACTGGAGGTCTGCAGACCTTTTGTTGATCTTCGGGTGCATGGTAGGTTTGAATCTTAATTCACTGTGGCGATACACAGTTCAGCACCGTTCATGTCGACCAGCACCCAGAGAGCTTTCCACCAAAGAAATCCACACTGAGGACCTGCAGAGATTACTTTCTACCACATTTTGTATCAGATTTTACTACTTTGTCTATCTGTGCAATTCTGAAGCAATTTGTAATGATATTTCCAAATACTGTAGGCGTTGTATGTACAGTTTATTCTTTAAAAAACAATCAGAAGCTGCTTTATTTTATGTTTCTTGCCCTCAAATTGTGTCCTTCTGATGTATCAGTTTGCATTATACTGAATGTATTTGCTTAGTATGTGACATTTGTGTGTATATTTTATACAGTCTACACTTGTAGATTTGAAGACTTTAATTCCAAAATGGATTATTCACCATTTGGATAAAATAACAGCAAAGTTGTTGCGTGGATGAAACCATATTTTATAATGGGATGCTTTAGAAATTACAATTAGTCATAAGTCAAAGAAAATAGTTATATTTTTAAGTACAAGGTCTTTGTGGTTTTAAATATTAATGATGAATTGCAGGTAACAATTACAAATTAAGGCTTTCATTTGTCCATGTACAGCAACATTTTGAAAGTTAAAGGCAAGTATTATGCATGATTTTTCTTTGTTTCTTACATGTTCCTTTGAAAATGCATAAGCGTTATGTTCTTACAATGTTGACTGACTAATTTTACTTCAGTGTGACAATACTGTCTTATTTTTACATGCAAAGATAAGTGCCTATGTTTAGTTTTTAGGTTTTCATCCACCCTACATAGAAAATGCAATACATTGTATTTCACTCTATGCTTGTGAGTCGGGTGCCTGTACACACGCAACTTTATTTATTAATGGCAGTCACTGATAAAGACTTTGTATCTCTCATTTCAAACAGCAATAAATGCGCACAGTCACACAGTTTGGTACATTTTCTGCCTCTCTGTCTCAACCCTGTGCTGCATGTCTTTGAATTCCCTTGCTCGCCGCATTCATCCTCTCGGTGCTCCCGTGCTGCAGGATTGTGGGCGTCTAACGGCACAGTTTCCGAGCTCCCTCTCTTCATTAGGCTTTCATGAAGCGAGGCGAGGCTGTGCGAGACCTCGCCGGCACCCCGGCTCCCTGCTGTGTTGATGGCCCTTGGGCGTCGCCATGAGCAGGAGGACCTCGGCGACCTCCTCTCAGCTGCTGTGACGAGATGCCTGCAGCCAGCATCCTATCAAGCACAGCAGCCAGACAAACCTCCGTTACCGGGCTGCACACCGCTCAAGAGCAGGAGGAGGATTTTAAAACCAGCCACAAGCAACAACAGCCACACCAATTTAGGGATTGGAGAATTGGAATAGTTAAGATGTTGGCGTTCTGAGTAATACCCAGGGATTTATGGCTTTTAAGTCAGAGCGCGTGGGCTCTCAGTCAGAAGCCTCTTAAATGAGAAATGAGGAAACTTAGAGGAAAACTGATCTCATGAAATACTATAAGAATCCCATTATTCTGCATTAAATGCTATACAAATATATTGTATATGAAAGTATTTAGTGATTAAATACTTAAGATGTCAACATTTTGAATAGAATTGATGCCTATTCACATTGAATTGTTCCCATGATAAATAAATTGGGTCCTGTAACTGCTCAATGCAATGTACACATAATATCCTACGCAATGCTGCAGTATATAAAATAATGTGGTGATTTGTTCAATTGTCTTGAGGACAGGATGTGGAGAATGTGGCAGACGATGACCTGTATATCTCTTCATCTAGTTATAATGTTGACTTAGGTATTCAATATTAATAACCCGCTGTCAAGGACACAGGAAGGACATCTCAATTTGACACTTATAGGCTCAGCATGAATATGTATAGGCAGCGAGACGCTTCAAAATTACCAAGTAAAATCGCGGTTCACACGTGGGGACTAATGTGATGTGGCACATGCATTCTGATGAGCCACAAATACAGAGGCTGATCGGTCTCAAAAGACTTGTTATAACTCAATATCAGACCTGAGAACGCTCAGCTGTGTCTCTGTAACTGTGTGTGTGCAGACAGAGGCGGTGCATATAAAGCTCTGTCAACAGTGTAAATGCCTATTATTATCCATTAACAGTCTTTATTAACACATTAATAACTACAGCCTTCATGGGCCATTTGTGCGTGTGTGTGTGTGGAGATGGGATGGAGGAGTTTAATGGGCATCAGATTGTTTAGCTGGTTCTCAACATAAAACATTCCTGGTGAGCAAAACTGCAGAACAGCATGAAGCCGGTGGCTCAGTTCTCACCTTCAAACTCTGGAAGAAACTGTATTGTAACTGTATACTACATATGACTCTTGATTAATGTCCTTGGAGAAGATGTGCAGAGCATGGCATGAAAGCACAAATATGGTTACCTTTCACACTAAAGCTGATTGTGGTGACAATCAAAATCAGCTTTAACACTGTTCAAATAACGAGCACTACAGGCAAGTATTTAAATGCATGTAGAATATTCTGCATATCTGTTCATGGCTTTGTGTCCCCCCAACATCACCACTTATAAGGGATGTATAATTATCATAAAATTCTTCTGATAATGAGAATCTCATCATTATCATCACTGCTGTTGACCTCTCGTTAGCTAATGCTGCTAATGTGTTTTAATAAAGTGGGGCTTTTCAGACAGGAATGAGAAAGATCTTCTTCTCTAACTCCCAGTGAGAAAGCAAAAATGAATGTATCCTCAAATTCCTTTAAAAGGTCAGTCTGTTGGCTTCAAACTTAGTTAACTTAATGTGTTGTCTGCTGTTCAGCTAATCTATAATTAACTCATAAATTTATGTATTTATTTCATTCTGGTTCAACAATAATTACTTTCAGTAATGAGCTTGATTTTGGCCATGTGGACAGCTGACATGCCCCCCTCCACTCCTCATAGTGTTAACAATGCTTCAGGGAGTCTGGATCCAGGTAAATCACAGACACAGTGTGTACTAGCTGGGCTTCTGCCCAGAGGCTGTGGGGCGACTGTGTTGTTCCGGAGCAGGCCAACATCAAAGCCCTTGATCCAGAGGAGCCTAAGGCTACAAACAGCTGACAGCTCTGATTGACAGAGAAGAATAAAAAATGATTCTGTGAGAAACGCCAATACACTTGTCTTGTTTTATTGTGTGTTTAAAGCTACATTAGGATGTCGTAGTTGTAAAATGCATGTATAGAAAAGCTGAATAAAGTGTTATGCTCTGTTTTGGGCAAAGATGACAGTGTTTATTATTTTGGTTATTGTCAACAAATTCCCTGAATACCAAAGCCCTTACTTTTAGCTAACTTTTTTTTGTTTTACATTACCTTGCAATAAGTTCTAGGTTATCTCATAGTACTTATGCATTATTTTGCCATACAGGAATATCCTCTTTTTTACTCTTAACCTCTCCACATTAGACATTCCCCCATCACATAATGTCTCCATCCTGCTAGAACTGTGTTTCCTGTAGTGCCACGTTTGCAGTTGGGGTTAGGACTTAGGTTATGGTCATGGTTAGGTGTAGCATAGATAACTGTTTGGGGTTGAGGTAAGGTTGGGGTCAGGTGAAGCATCTCAGAGGACGACTGGTTGGGGTTAAGGACAAGGTTGGGTGCTGGATTACAACAAGATAACATCGACAGTGAAACAAGACAAAAACTATATCAGCATACTCAATTCCCAGTTGAAAGTAAAATTCAATGAGCTGATCCCTACTGGGGCATTGCACTGGTAGCTAAGTGGAAACAGATAAATAAAAGTATTGCAAGAGAATACAAAATCTATTGCAACATAATGCAAAACATATTGTGAGGGAACACAAAACATACTATGAGAGAACAAAATATTGCGAGGGAATGAAAAATATGGCGAGGTAACACAAAAAACATATTGTTTGCTAGACACATTGTAAAAAAATAAATCAAATAAAAATGCAAGGGAATACTGATGTAGTCCTCAAAAAATTCTCACCCTGACCCTTAAACAGTCATTTTAATGATTCAGCCATGACTATGGCTAACTATATCAACCATTTAACCACTACAACTACTATTTCAGTTATCTAGGCCACACTCTTAATTTCAATATGTGAGGCTTAGGTGTTTTACATGATACTATATGTGGATATACAATATATGAGTGTTTGGGAATCAGTGGAAGAAGGAAGGGTGAATGTTGTATTGAACTTAAAATAAACTACAGTGTGGCTCATTGATGTGTTTTTGGAGCTCTATGACACAAAAGAATGGGAGGGCTTCATATACACAGACAGTGTTGGTAGAATCAATTTAATGTTGGTTTTGGTCATTTTACTGGATTTACTAACAATAAGAATAATACAGAATAGTATCAGATCCATCCTTTACAATTAAAGAATCAGAGCCTTTTTTTGTTCAAGTTTGCAAGTTTTCCAATGTATGTGTAAGCTGATTTACATAAGTAACTTAAGTTTTTTTTTAAGTAGAAATAGATGCATTTACAATAGAAACAACAAATTTAGTGTATGTTTTAATTTTTATTCCATCACTGGTTTCACAGATTCATTGATTTAATCCTAGATGCTTCTGTCTGTTTTTTAAATAATATTATGACACAGCCTTAATTTCCCTAATGATAACTGTGATCAGATAAATTGTGATTAGCAGCCATAGAGCAGGTTGATCCTCTTGATGTCCCAGTAGGACAAGCTCTGCGCCTGGCCAATCTGGACGTTGGGGTCGGGGATGGGGGTGATGGAGTCCTTCCCAGGCTGGATGGAGAAGGCTGTTCTTCCATAGTGCATGATGGAGGAGTAGTCGTAGGGAGTGTTCAGATTGTTGGTGGACTGCTTGTAGAAGTTGTAGGCCATCTGTGGGTCGATGTTCTCCCAGTTGATCCTGACGTAGTTGTCGCGGTCGCTCCTGACATGTTCGTGCTGGAAGCCCAGAGCGTGGTTGGTCTCATGCTGGATGATGTCGGTGTAGAGGCAGCCCTGTCTTTTGAGAGAGAGCACCTGTTTGCCTCCCTCTCTGCCCAGAGAGGAGAAACACCCGGCTTGGTTCTCAACGCTGATGTAGTCGTTCTCGTTCTGACGGGGGACGAAGCGGATGCAGGTTCTGCTGTGGAAGTCCTTCATGGCGTTGTCAATCATCTGCCTCTCCGAGCTGGTGAACTCACTGCTGATGGTGTAAGGGATCATCACCAAACCACTGGAGGCTTTCTTCCACAGGCAGCTCTGGGACAAGCATATGATGGCGTTTCTGGTTCTGGGAGCCAGCAGGTCTCCCTCCAGCAGGATCTCGTCAGTGCCGTTGTTGGAGGTCAGAATCCTGGTGAAGATGTCGATGGTCTCTGGGCGTTCTTGTGCATTTCCTTCCTCCTGGAGAGGATGTGCCTGAGAGAGGCCAAGCAGGAGCAGCAGCAGCAGGCTGGCAAAGGGAGTCATCTTCAGGTTCGGTCTGGACACTGTGGAGCTTGTGTTGAGAGCTGCTGTGGAGAGACTCTCTGAAGCTTGATGTTTGACTCAGTCCAGTCCAGGGTCTTTATACTCTCCTCTACAGGTGTGTCTGCAGGAGGATTACGGGTTGGCGTCCTCGTTGTTAGGCCTAAATAAACCTCTTAGGGGAGGACTCCACAGACAAACCTACTTTTTAAACATAGAATGTAATCCCCAAAAAGTTTCTTTGTCCACAAGTCCTCTTTGTTTGCCATATTGCTCTTTAGCTAAATTAAGCTTAGCTAATTTTATTTTTCTGTCTTCTACAAATGGCTTTTTAGCAACCTTCACCAAAGTATACATGTTGAAATTAAATTTGTGTGACCCATATACTGGTTCTTCACTCTCTGATGACCTGCGTAATTGAAATCCCCTGTGCGCCTTTTATGACAAGCTGTTAAAGTTGTAGCGAAGCTGCGTGTCCCTCTGTGAGGATGATAGACGGCCTATTGAAACTCTTGCATATGTAGGGGATGTTAATAGGTTCCTGTGGGACATGTTGCTGTGGCCTTGCCCGAGACAGCTCTCCAGTCAAAAAATGAATACTAAATTGTATGAAACAGTCCAAGCTATTGTACAAATCTATCATGGCTGCCCATCCATCAGGGACATCAGGGTACAACCGTAACATTGTTTACCAGTGCATGCATGCTAATTCATTATGTTTATTCACTGAATTAGTTTGATGCAACTTTACACTCTTTGATTTTTCTACTTTTCTTAATGTTTTCTTCATTTAAAATTGAACAGACAACATTAGGCAACTTCAGTCCTTGAAAACAGCTTTATTCTGTAATATATTTTAAACACAATGAGGTATTGTTGTATACTGGTATTTAACTGCATACCAATGAAGTGATATGTTCTCCTGCCTCATGAAAATATGGACTCTAATTTGTTCAATTTAATTATCACATATAAACCTACTATACCTCCTTTGAATCCTGGCCTCATATAAAGTGTAAAGATGAATTGTGAAAAGAATGTGTGTTTTCTCTCAAACCCCCCCACCCCTCTCAATCTCATCAGCCACCGTGATTAAGGTTTGGCATTGGTGATTGTGCTGTCTTTTTGGAGAGATATTTCAGCTGCATTTCTGACACTCTGAAAGGAGAGGAAGATAAAGGAGGCGTCAGGGAAAAAACTCCTTCCCGTTGTGTGAGTCCTAGAGAGGGCCTTGAACCCTGCCATTCACGCCTTTCTCTCCATCAGCTGAGTCTAATTGCCAGAGAGGACAGGAGACCCCAGGCCCGATCGTTCCTTATCCTCTTTAGCGCTTTCAGACGAGTGAAAGGCGAGCTTCTGCTTTTGATCTTTTCTCTGATTCGCTTTTTCTTCTCTGTCATCCCTACCATCCTCTCCTCAGGAGTGACACCAGCTCCTTTCACTGCCTGCCCCCGTCTCCATCTGCCCAAAATAATGACCAAGGCCCAGGCATTATTAAACAGAGGTGGAGAAGGGAGGTCAGCACTGGGAGAGGGAGAGGGAGGTCTGGATGGGGACTCCAAACTCCTCTAAGGAGGGGCGCCCCTATTCCAAATCTACTCCGTAGCCTCTCTGTGTTCCCCTAGATTCATCCCTTACAGTTTTCATGGCCTTAGCCTGGAGAAAGCCCATTCTTCAGCAGGCCACAGACGTGAAGGCTTGTCCTTTCCCAGAGACGCTGCTACAATAAGACCCCAGGCTGCTTGAGACAATGGGGCCTGTGTGATCTCTCAGCCAGACTCAGGATGAGACGATGCCTTGCTTGCCAGTCCCATGGGAGGGTAGACCCAGTGGTCATTGTTGACAGCTAATGGACAGCATCTTTCCACTGGCAGGCCCCCCTGCAGACTGTGTCATTTTAGGTTGCTTAATAACAACACTCAGGCTGGTCCGACTGAGGAATTCTATCAGGAACAGCAGTTTGTTTGCAGATGAAAATCATTCCCCTCACAAATCTCAAAAGCTAACACTGGGGGGTGATTGGATGAATGCAGCCGGCGAGCAAAGACAGCATTCAGTGGGGGAAATTCAATATAACTTATGAAAAGAGAAACTGGTTATGTGTCTGAAAAGACCAGAATTAGATTCACTTCATTCAGCTGGAACAATAAAATTACAGGCATTTGTTTTTCTTAAACCACAGCATACTGACAACTAATAGTGGTGCCGTACATGCTGACATACACGGTGCAGAACAGTGTAAGACATCAGGAAAAGGAGACTCTGCATATCTACAAATACATGTTTAACACATATAGCAGTTGTAAATGCAGACCTTGTGTTTGGCAGGAGTCCGACCAATGTTAGAGAAGCTGGAACAGCCATCGTCTCACTTTCGGATGCTCTAGGTTCTCAAAGGGATGTAATACACGCTGTCCCACTGGACGTATACACTTTATATATATATATATATATGTACACACACTTGTGTATATTTCATATTGCTTTTTATTCATATGCATGAGCACTTTCAAAGCACAAGTGCACTTTTAATGCCATTGAGGCCACTGTGAGGGATACAAACAGTGGTCTGGTTGTTGTCCTTGGTGCGCTTTTCAGACCGTTCATCATTAACACTGAGGGGCTGTGAGCTGAAAAGGACACATAACGAGTCTGAAGGGCATATATGTGGCATAATTTCTATTGAATGTAGCCAAAATCTCAATAAAACAGAAAACAGTCATACTCTATTTAAAGTTACAATCCATGCCAGCATGATGTTTTTGAGACCTACTGTAGTAAGCGTCAGTTGAAGACAATAGACAATAATGTTTGTGGTTACTCAGCATTGATGAGGCTACATGAATATTTACAAACTCTTTAACATACTCTTTGACTTTCTTCCATGTTGCTATGGAAATCTAATCTGTCCCTAAATCTATGCCATATTGTCACAATGCTGGTCTAGGCCAACAAGTATATAAAACTGCTTTACTTTTTGATGCCCCATACAGCATCATATTTAATGACTGAACACCATAAAAACGTTGGTCCTTAACTTTCAACTCAAATTATCATTCAATTTTCTGTTAAATTCTCATCTAAAAACAGATAAAAACACATTTTGAAAAATGACTTCTGTGGAATTGTTCTTTAGAAGTATATTTTAATTTCCATTGCACCACTCAACTAACAGTAAAAAATGGATGACTGGTTGGAAATAAGAAATATGGCTTAAAGGTCCAGATTTAAAAACATCATAGCTACATAGCAGATAATAATAGATAACAACTAAACTACAGGGACACCTTGAAAATACTTCCTGAAAATGTCTCTCTGGGCTGCGAAAGACAGAACTTTAAGCCTTATCTAAATTAATGCCAAGTGCTTAAGGCAGTAAAGAGTAAAGAGAGAGAGAGTTTCTTGTGCTGGAGAGGAAAAACAGCTGTATTTTTCTTTCTGTATTTTCTGCATTCCCCTTTTAATTTTCTTAACGTGTAGTTGTGAGGCCAGGAGTGTGATGGATCCTGGAGTGCAGGAGGAGGAGAGGAGACGGAGGCAGGGAGGGAGGGAGGGAGGAAAAGGGCAGAGTGTTAGGTCAGGCTGATAGAGATGTCAGCACTGCTTCAGTAATCTTGTGACGCCTAAGAGAGCGGCAAAAAAAAAAAAAAAGCTGGGAGGGAGCGGGACGGCTGAAAGACCAGCGGCTTGGTGACAGCAGAAGCAGAGACCACCCCAACAACAGCAGCAGGGGATGCTGGGAGGGGAGGGAGGGCTGGTATGGGGGTGGAGGGAGCGGTTGGAGGTGTGTGTCAAGGGAGGGGGGGAGTGAAGCCAGAGGGGGAAGCTGATCTTCAGTTACACATTATAGCTGATAGTTAACCCTCCTCCTCTCAGCAGTGTGTTAGAAAGAGAGAGAGAGTGGTGAGCCAGTTATCAACGCAGCGGAGGATTTAAGCCTTGTCTACCTCATTTAACATCTCCAACAGGCTGCAGTTATTTCGTCTAGTGCCAAATGCAATGTACCTAATGAAAAACACTAGTACACACACTGGCAGGGACTCCACAGGAGACCCTTAAAAATAAATGACACTGGAATTTGGGACAGTGATGGGCTTTTCTTGTATTCTGCCTTTCTAACTTTTGCTAAATATCTAAATCAGGAATTTGAATATATTTAATTAGGTAAATAGTTTTTTGAACAGCACACCTCCATACACCTATACATACTGTCTTGCTCTCCCAATACACACACACACACAAGCAGTCAGTATGTTGCCCATGTCATGTACTGTCGTAAACATTAAATCAGCCGACAGAAACAACGCCGTGTTGTGTTAAACGCTGTTAAAGTGGAGCTTTCAGAGTCTGTGTAATGGGTGACCCAGTACTGAAATGTGATTCAGGTGGTAGATGGATATCTGCAGTGAAATATCTCTCCCAGCTCACTGGCCGCAGCCCAGACGTCGCCTTCTGCTCGCTCCTGCTGTAAAGTGTGATTTCGCCGTGTTTGGCCTTTTGTCTGGGACAATTATGTTCACCATTAACAAGCTTTCTTCTGTTATTGTTCATATCAATTAGAGGTGGATGGTAATTTGAGCTGATGGTGGAGACGGTGCTGGGAGATTTAGTGGTGATGTTGTGGGCGATATGGGGGGCGATTAATGCCATAAAATAGTTGGATACTGTTGACTCTTATCTTTTTCTTTTTCTTTCTTTTTTTTTGTAGCAGCATGTGGAGTGCAAAGACATTCCTTTGTATGCTCTTATTATCTTATTATTGTCTATACCAGACTGATGGCAGTGTGTCAGTCTAATGACAACATCACACAGGCACAATAATACAGGGTTTGTCCTGGAAAGAAGCTGACCCAAAATTAACTTTTGTCTCAGAAATGTTCTTGCTAGATAATTCCATAACTTGTTCATTTTACTGTTTACTTGGTGATCATAGAGATGAAGCATAAAACGATTGCAGCTGAGGCCATTTTCCTGAGTTGTAAAATCCTGCATCATTGATTGATTACTACTGTGAAGTGTTCTGTCTGATAACTCATGTATGCATTAGACTGGACTTCTTGCATGGAAGGAAAGGAATGACCTCACATGTTCCTTAACCAAACTACACTTTTGCCCATAAAGTTGCATTATTTGAATAAAATATTTTTACCTTAATTACCTCTTGACTCCTTCATATATATATATATATATATATATATAGAAATTCAGCATGGAAAGATATTTTAGCTCTGGGTAGTGCCTGAATCTGGCCCCAACACCCTCCACCAAGAGGACAGGGTAGCCAAGGAGTCAAAACCTTATACTTTTTTTTAAACCCTTAGCTGTCTTGGGCTATTTGCCTTTAAAAATGTTTACCCTGTCAATGTTTGGTATCTTTTTTTCAGCACAACAAATGATCTAACAATTATTATTTCACTTGCATGTCCTGTAATGGAACAAATGGCATCATTTGATCATGCAGGCGTGATCAGGGGCCTGAAAGGGTTAATATAGTGTTCACTTCAGTCTGAACATTTGCACATGGCTCTCTCCGTGGCATGGATAACACTTCATACTTGGGCAGCATTCCAGTGCTGAAACCTGCTTCATCCTCTTTGTCTGAGCAGCAGAGAGGGCTGCAGGATGCCCATCAGTGGCATGGCTTGGATAATGACTTATTGATAGTAAAGGACGCTGGGTGCCTCGTGAATATTAGCATGACGCCAGCTTGTCGCAGTGCTGCTGTTTCACCACCCAAAGCATTCCTAATACAATTACATGTACTGGGCCTGTACACAGACGTTGCTCTGCTGTCATTTTATATTTCTGTGCATACATCTTAATCTCACCATGCAGTAGTTTGATCAGTTTGGTCACGCCATAAAGCAGCTTATTGTTTTATGTTTTTGACTAATACTTTAACATAAAGTCTTCGATTTACTGAGTAATTTACTTTTATGAAAGTGGTGCTAATACAATACTTACCCTCTCACACTTGTACCCAAAGGTAGGTACAGTGGAAAAAAACCAGACTGGGCATTTTAGAGGAAAGGAAAATAAAAAATAAAATTTTGACTACCTATGGAGGTAATATGGAACAAAACTACAGGGCTGGGGGAAATGGTGTCAACAAGGCTGACATTCTACAGAACTTATATGTCATTATGCTATAACGCATTTTACAGTTATGATATGATGCTCCTTATGCCTTGGAAATATGGCAATTTAGACTACCAGCTTATGTTCTTTGGATTGACTGCTGAGAAGATAGAGCTTCCTGTATCAATGGATGAAGTGCAGGAAAAACGAGGCACCCCTCAATAGTAAATCTGGAAAAGAAAAAGCTTGACCAACCAGACACAAAACATATCTCAGGGTTTCACTCATTAACAAGCCATAATGGTGGTGTCCAATCAGAAAATGATCAGAAAATGCTCTGTAGTGGTTTCAAAAGCTGATTAGTGTTGTTTCTGAAACCTCAGCTGTGTGTTCCTGTACTTTACCCCACAGGAGCCCAGTATTTACAAAAATACAATTCCCACTCACTTGTCCCTATAGATTTGTTTTTTTTTCCCCATGTGCCCACATTTAAGTACCAGCAGGAACTAGTAATTATTTTATTTGTACCCAGTTCATACAACAAAATTACATGCAGACTGTATCATAATATGTTACCTTTTTATGTTCATCATCATTTCCTTAAACTCTAAATGCCACCAAAATGTAAGACATCATCAAGCAGTCTAGATTTTCAACTCTCAGCTCACATTATGCTTTGCGGTTGCTGATGCATTTTTTTGTGCAAAGGAGACATGATGAAAACACTTTGCAGCCAGAGCCTCAGCAGTGCACAGGCAAAATGCACAAACCTGCTCATTTGATGTCTGCAGACTGACAAGATATTATCATTTGGTTAGTGTTGCAGATTAATTTAATTATTATCAAATGATCAGGTACGTCTCTCAAAACATGCATCAGCTCAGAGGGAACACTGGTGAACATGGATATTTTATTAACTTTTGTATTTATTTATGCACACTATATTTGTATGTATATTCATACATCTTTAAAATATGTTTTTGCTTAATCTTTTCTCTCTCTCTCAGACAATGATAAAACAACAAAAGCAAGCATGGATGCAGTAACGCTAAGCAGTGGAGAGTTCCCACATGTTCCCCGGTTGACATCCTCGTACACTGAGATGAAAAACATTTCTCACAGGGCCAAAGAAATAATTCTGGCATATCAAGGGAGCTTGGGTGGAGGGAGGGAGGGGAGATGGTTGCTAGATTCCCAGCATGTCCACATATGACAGTCCCTCTCGCCCAAGGCTGGCCGACGCAGCGACATTGTGCGCCTGTCATAGCCGCCCTTCAACAGCAGATGAAGCTGTCAGCAGGACGATGACTTTATTCTGACAGCCGCTCCACCCTCTCTCTTCAGAGCGTTGCAAATAAATATGTTGGGTTTCAAAGCTGCCAAGGCAGACGTTGGACAGTGGGTCAGGGGGCCAAACGCAGAGCAAAAGCATTCCCTTCCCCTCGTAACCTGTTCTCAATGAGCCTGGTCACCTCGCCAGGGCACCCATTCAGCGTGAGCCATCCAAAAGGGCCCCGGGGCCCCAGATCTCACACACAGCCTGCCGGGGGAGTTCTGTGAGCCGCTCTCTCTCTCCCTCTGACAGCCATCACTCTCTCTCTCTCTCTCTCTCTTCTCTGTGCATCTCTGTGTTTGCCACACTGGAGAGCCAAAAATATCCTCGGCGGAGAGCACACCGCACAGTTCAAACCATTTGTGACAGAATCCGATTCAGTCTGATGAGAATGAAATGACCTCTCCCCACTGACTCGCTGCAAAGAGAAATATTTATTCATAAAGTTTCTCTTGATGATGAAGTTAAGATTTCATCATCAGAGCAACATGCAGGTAAAAGAAAAAAAAGACACAGGTTTGTATTTTGTTGTTTGAATGGAGCTGACAGACCATCTGCAGTGTGAGATCTTCTCCTCTGTCTCCTCTCACCTCTTTTTTTTTTCCTCTGGTGTAACACACAAAATCATGACTGTCTTTTCATCTTCATTTTGCCAACTAACTAAACGTAATACAGACAAGCCTCCATTTTGTTAAACCATTTAATGAGCAGTTTCACATATAATTACGGTACAAAGTGATACTAGTAATCATCCAACTTTTACATGTGTAACTACATAACAGATTCAGCTTATATATACAACTCATGAGCATTTTTTTAGTTAATTAATTGATGAACAAAATTAATCCACAACAAGTTTGATAATCATTTAATGAAGTTATTTTGATTTATTTTGTCATTTGTGGTAGCAAACTTTGGGTAATCTTTGGATTTTGGACTTTTGGTCAGACAAATTAATCTGAAAATGTGAGTTTTGAGCATTTTTTGCATTTTTTGAACTGAACAGTGAATAAAGACGTGTTTGGCAGATTAAACAGTTAAAATAGTCATTATTTACAGCCCCCATCTGAGAAAAATGAATGTTAGTTTATCCTAAAATTCCTTCAGTTAAACATTTATCGAAACTGTTATCACACCAAGTTTATGTCTGGCTATTGCAGTTCAACTATTTGAAAGAAAAATAATAGCGTGGCCATCACTGAGGTCAAAGTTCAGGTCCTAACTACGATATCTGTAAATAAAAGACTACACAAATTAATGGGACTACAGTTTCTCCCTGTGTCCTGCATATTTTTCTCTGCATATCGTGTGCAGTGTGTCACTGTGTTAGTAAGCATGGAGTCCCTGACAGGTTGTTGCCTAATGGAGGAAAACAAAAGTGAACAACCGCATCCTAACAAAGTTAATATTTCACCACTTTTCTGTATTTTTATAGACAGTCTGCTTTTTTCTTAAATCAGTGGGTTTGGTGCAAACCTACATTGCTTTACTGGACAGTCCTTTCATATTCTGTTTTGTAAGTCCATGGTTTCCTCTGAAATGCACTTCTCCACACGTGTACAGAACAATCAGAGGTGTACAGAACACTGGATTTCCCCAAGATTAATTTTTGGCTTTTTGCCTTTATTTCATGGCAACCACACTGCGAGAATTATGTCAAAACAAAGTACAGTGTGACCCATATCACGCACTATGTCCTGTGCTACAGCTCTGTAAGCTCGAACCAGACTCAAAAGGGTTAATTAAACACAGTGTAAGCAATATTTTACGTTAACTTTCATTTTTGGTATCTTGCAGATGTTAAAGAGGACAAACAATTTTGGCTGTGAGATAACAAACCATCCTGAAACCCACCAATTTAAGTACAGTGCATTTCCCTGACTCTGTTATTATATAACAGATTACAGCCTCCTGTTACATAACACATCTAAATGGAGAGACTCTCTTTGCATGCCACCAAATGCAAAACGGATGCTAGTTTTTGGATTAAGATTTATTTCCTCCGTTTGTTTGACATCATGGACTTAAATGTGGAACTTTCGACAATATTTTGTTATATATATGTTGTATTTACACTCTTAAATGAAACACTGTAAATATGCTAATAAATTATATTACTTAGAGATAGAAGAAGAGCATAACCACAGAGAAACTTCAGATGTCCTTTGAACACCAGCAGATGAAAAATTTTGCAGAAAGACTTTTTCCGTTTTTAATGTGTCCTTTGCCTTATGTAAAACAAATGCTGGTAATGCTTTTTTAAAGGTTCCCCCGACAGCACTCACTCACACACAATAAAGCCTATAAAGCTAATGTAAAGTATGTAAACTAGTGTAATTAAAATTCAGCTCAACAGACTAATGCCTGAGTTTGCACTCAGACACATTCAGAGATGCAGAGTTTTGAGCTGATTTACCTACTTCCTGTGCAAATCCATAAAGGAGGAGCTGCAGCAGAGGAGAGTCACCAGCACTGACTCTTGCCATTTACCCAGTCTGATGAACCTAGGTGTCAAGTGACAATTTAAGGAGAAACCAGTATTATTTTAGGCTGTTTTAGCCCATTTGCTTCTTATTACATTTGTTGTGAAAGGTCCACATTGTTGATAAATGCATGTGTAAGTCTTGTTTGAATAAAAATATGGTGAAAATCTAGTTTGAAATGTAACTGTTAGAAATGGATGTGACAGAAAGATGTTTTTGAGGAACCACTTCTTGGGAAATCTCCTTCAGTCTAGTGAGAGGTTTCATACACAATAAGATGATGACAAAAATAGGAAGACTGACTAGCCCAGAAAAGGACTTCATACTAACTATGATGGATTATAACCTTTGTGAAAAAGTCTGTGAGGATGAATAGATGTAAATTGCTTCCTGTGAATGGAGGAATCATATCTGTGACCATGCTGACTGTTTGTCAGGAAAAATGTAAAGCAGACGGACAATCAAAACCATTGACTCAAACTCAAGACAGAACAGTTGGAATCCTTAATGATCAAACTTCAGAGGAGTCTCCAAGTGAGTTGGACTCATTAGTGTTACGTCTTTTGTTTTTCATAAAGTGTCTGAGACCATCTGACAGTTTACTCTCACAAACTTGTTAAAGTTTTAGAACATTCAAGCTGCATCTATTTACTAAAGTTTTAGGCTGACAATGTGCATAGCTGCATTTTACATTATATTGCCTATTGCTTTAAGAGCAACACATGTACCAAGAACCCCAACCCCCACCGCACATGGCCATACAGTCCTTAAAAAAAGAGAGAAAAAAATCAGAAAAACAAAACTGACAACTTTTGATTTAAAAGTTAAGTTAAGTTAAACTTGAGGAATGTCAGTGATTTTCTAATGCACTGTCATCCGGTATCCTTGATCAGCACGATAACAAACAAGCGGCACTCAGGAGATCAAGAGGTCAAAGGTCACAGCACACAGACAATATTCTTGTGACCCATGAATGATCAGTGATGTTTAAGAACTGCTAAGAAGGAAATAAATGTCTTTCCGTCTTTGTTAAGAAAGAGTCTACATGAGAGGCATCAGAGAAGAATGTACACTAGAAATCCTGTTATCAGTGTACTTTGTGTGATTCTACCTGATGCGTTTGCCCACAGTTGTCAATTATTGTTATATTGTGTGTTTATTCAATATCCGCCACATGTCTGAAATGATTTTTCTCAAATCAGCAATTAACTTTCATTTGTCTTCAGACAAAAACAGAAAAGCTGAACTTTAACCTGCTTTATGTTTTTTTTTTTTTACTTTTCAAAATAATACTACACTTACAATACATAAAAGAAAGTAATTTAAACCAGCAAGAAAATTGATGGGTAAATCAGTGAAGAAGATCATTTGTGTGTCTATTCTATTAGTCATTTTGGAGGATGTAGCTTGTGCTGAACATTATCATGAAAGTAGGATTAATTGCAGGGGTGCTGCAATAGTCTTAGCTACTGTTGGTGTAATAATAATACTGGCAAATCTAACTGTTATTCATCTCAACATTGCAGAATATGTATGAATAAAGGAGGCAGTATTATATCATTATCATTGTTGGTTTTTAATGTGAAATGTTAAAAATCTTGAGAAGCAGTTGATAACAATAGCTGTCAGATATATGTAGTAAAAAAAAACTAAGGGATATATTAAGCTAAAATATATATATACTCAAGTAAAATACAAGTACTTCCATTTTGTATGTAAGTACTGTACTTGAGTACAACTGCTTAATTACTTTCCAGCACTGGACAGAAGTATCAACATCAAACCATACAGTGATGGTGATGTTCCAGGTACCTTGTTTCCATGTAAAGAAATACCAGAATCAGTGAGCTGCCTGTTATGACAATTACACGAAACAGCCCTGATTGCTTTAAATGTTACGATTTCACAATTCGCCTCCATTTTGGACATTTTGAGCGACTGACATTTCATTTGATAGTTTGACTTTTACTACACCCACAGAGAATGTCCTGTGGCCTACTTTTGTCTCTGCTCTGATCTGACTTTGCCATAATGTGTGATTTAAGTGTTGGCATGATTTTCTTCATCCCAGTATGATTTTTCCTTTTGCCCCAGATGCCTTTTCAGTAAAAAGAAGAAAAAAAAAACTTTTCAGAAAGGAAGATTTGCATCTTAATGGATCATAGCAACAGCAGAGGCCCTCTCAGCACTGTGCTTTTCAGAATCACATGCACTGCTACAACAGCACGAATTAACAAACAAACAAACAAAAAATACTATTTCACATGCTAGATTAATTCCCATTCCAGGAAGCTTGTTTCGATCATGCTGTAGAAACAGATCACTGATAGCAATGTATTAGTGGAGGATTAACATGACTTTCGCCCTTCTTTCTGTGCACAATAAAGCTTTAATCTAGGCTCTGACTGGGAGGCCGGGCTGTCGCGCCGGGCCAATGAGGTGCCTCGGTGTCTGTAGCATGTCCCCGCCCATGGGTGTCTCCTGTGGTGGCGGTGCAGCCGGGCCTGGCAGCAGATGCAGTGACAGACGCGCCCCTGGGATTCCACCTGTCAGCCGCAAACGCACTAATCGACAGGCCTCGTATAAGCTGAACTCTCTGTCACCTCTCTGTCAAATCTTCATCTTCTCATTCGTCTGACAGATTCCCTCTGCCCACCCCCACCCTCTTCTTATCCGTCCCAAACTCCGCCCAGCCACCGGCCTGCATAAAACGCACCAACGTCACCCCTCACGTCTGCTGCACCCAAACCAGATTCAGTCTCTCGGCGTAATAAAGGCGAAAATCTGGTTTATTTTTTGGCTTTGAGGAATGATCCAAAAATCTTCGGTGCTGCTTCTTACCGCTCTTAAACAAACCCCACCTCCCTGCCTTTCAGCTTTAATGTGACAGAGGTGGGCTTTAATGTTCAGTCGTAATTGGGTAGGAGAGGGAGAGAGTGTTTGGAAGGAGGAGAAGGAGGAGGAGGAAGGGTCATGGTCAGGTTTCTCATGGAGGTTATTCTGCATCTGTCTCTTAGCAACGACAGACCGCTCTTTGTACAGTCCTTGAGTTGATTGGTGCGTTTTTTTTTCCCCCTCCTTGGTCACTGAAATGTTTTGCGAGGGGGGTTCTCAGCAGACGGGCTACCTCCCATATTCACTGCTTTTAAGAATTTGTTTCCACGAGCATCGGATGGGCTTGCTGAGGCGTGGCACTCGCCGCAAAGATTCGCCTCCATGAGTGTAAATGTGTGTTATTCACGCGAGGGAAAGGAATGACAAGAGGACAGAGCCAAATTTAAAACAAAGCAAAAATATAATCTTGTCAGAGAGCAGTGTTCCCCTAAAGATGACTTCATGGTTAATAAACACCTTTTCTGTCTTTATCTTGTCAAGTTTTGAGAAATGACATTAAACCAAGTGACTGTATCAGACTTTGGCAGCTTGGCGCTGGCGCTCCTCATCCCAGATATCATCACTATCATATCCCCCTTTTCTTAAGCCAGTGTCGGGAAAGGGCATCCCGGGGTCAAGGGTCACTAGAGGGAGCCAGGGGAACCTCTTGATTCACACCATCAGCTTGAAGACATCAGAGCAGGGAGCCAGAGTGGCGTGATGTCAGTCAGACGCATAGAACAGGATTAAAGGGGCAATTTGGGGACAAGGCAGTGAAATAAAGGGAGAAGGGAGAAGGAAAGACCTTGTTCTCTTTTCCCAGCAGCTTGTGGCATGTATAGATAGATAGATAGATAGATAGATAGATAGATAGATAGATAGATAGATAGAGGTAGGAGGATGACAGAGTTTGACCTCACCTGTAATTCACACAGTGAAAAAAAAAAAAAAAAAGCCTATGAAAGATAAAGTCTGGACAAACACATTTCACACAGTGCTGAGTATTTCCAAGATGAAAGGAAATGACCAAGATGCTCTTCGGAATTGTCAAGTGGAGATATTAATGACCTGTAAAAGATTAGAGAAGATTTCTTACTGTGATTCGATGAGGTTTCCGTGTTGACTGTGTCTCTGAAAAGGCTCTGAACAAAATGTGCAATTGGTTCTCAGATGTTTCAGCCTGCAGGTCGTTTTCTTTTTCCTTTTTTTTTTTTAATGCCAGCTTCCAGACAGATGGAGCTTTATTTCAGCGATGAAAGTGCCTCTAATTCTCCTGAACGTACAGTTTCTCACAATAAAACCAATCAATGGCGTGGCTGGGGGACACCAGAGCAACTATATGTGAACTTTTATCGACTTGCAGACTATTTCCCGTGGTGTCTCTGAGAGTCTGCGGCCTGTAGAGCCCTGCTGGCGTTTGGTAGTAAAATCGTGTTTTGGAGCAAACAGGATCCTGTTTTTTTTCAGCCTCATGTATCCGGTAAGTGTGATTAAAGGCGTCAGGTTGAGCCACTGTACAGTCTGAATCACTGTGTGCAACAATTTCCTCAACAGGACAAAGTTCAGGACGAGGCGCTTCATAACCTGCATCACAATAAAAGCGATCAATGGAAAAGCGCAGTGAGCAAATCAATAAATAAAAACATGAACGTGAAGGGATCCAGCGTCATATACAATGAAACAGAAGTCTAAATGAGACATTAGTTATATGTGTAATCAAATGTAAATTCGCCAGATTGTAAATATCTATATATTATGGAGATAAAATACTGTAAAGTGATATTGGGTTTTTTTTTCTTTCGGCTCAAACGCTCACACACACTCTGTTATATTTACAGTAATATGTTATTATCTTGTTGTTTTTCTTTTCGGAAACGAATGCTGCCTTTTTCATAATTATTCAGTCTCGACATTTGTCGTCAGTAGTTAGAGAAAACACGTGCAGCTCACTGAATCCTGTTTTTAATGCTATGTGAATGTTTCACTATGGAAAAAAAAGAGCATCTGATCATTTAGACTTGCTTTTGACGATAATAAAAATTGAGACACCAACGTGTTCAAATCAACAAAAATAAATAAATTAATTAATAAATAAATGACTGAAATGACCTAAAGAAAATATGAATGTCAGGAAATGAGAGGTTCTGGCATTTTTCAGATTGTCAAAGATCTGCTGTGAGAGGAAACACTTTATCTGAACCATCTCAGGAGGTTTATCACAGTGTGCCACGCTCTTCTCTGAAGTCTGGAAAAATAAAGAGAGTAATGTAGAAGTGACTGAGCCTAAAGTGTAAAATGATTATAAATATATAATATGATATTTTATATCATAAAATAAACTATCTTCAAGCATGAATCGATTCAACAGCTTCTTCAGCTGCGGGAGCGTCTGAAATAATTACCAGCGCTTATTTATTATTTACTGCATTTTTCCCGTTAAATTTATGAACACAGTCCACAGTAACTACCCCACCTATTCAACTCCACCTAAGCAATCAAACATGTTCAAATGTAACAGAAACAAGAGAAAAATGAGAGCTGACAAGGTGGATTGCCAGCATTGATCGACTGCTTGTCAAAGAAAAGTTCAGCTGCAACATTAAACCTTTTTTTTTTTCCAGTCTCTTCACGGCTGCAGAGCTGCACCGTCCACACAGCAGAGGAAACATAAAGCCCTGTGTGTAAAACAAGACGGGCTTTTAAGGTTTGACTCGTGATGTTGAAGCTTTATTTCGTTGCCTTTTAATCCCAAACTTCTTTTCTTTGAAAATCTTCTGGATTTATATAATTGCGATTTTTTTATTATTATTGCCGTAAAACTATTTCTAAACATTTAAAAAAACATACATCCAGGCCACGTGGTGTTGAAATTAGATTTTAGGAAGATTAAGACGCAGCTCGGCCCCATTATGGATTTGAGGG
Source organism: Scortum barcoo (assembly GCA_023238725.1). Taxonomy (NCBI): domain Eukaryota; kingdom Metazoa; phylum Chordata; class Actinopteri; order Centrarchiformes; family Terapontidae; genus Scortum; species Scortum barcoo. The sequence continues at coordinate 16,517,494 of CM041531.1, forward strand.
TGATAATTATTGGTTTACAGCTCGTCAGTCTGCAGTCAGCACTTTATTTCACATCACAAATAAAGAGCAGGCCAGCCGCGGCCCGGCGTCTATTAACGCTCACTTGTAATTGACATAATTATACTGAATGAGTGATTTTTTTATTTCACAACTCTGCTGTGAAAGCTTAAACTTCAGACAGGTGAAACAGCACACACAGACACGTGGCTCCGCTTTGGCCCCCTGTTTCCATGCACAGCTGCAAAACACATGACACTGAGTGCACGCATTTCACTGGTTCAATCCTCAAATATGTATGCTTTTTTTTTCTTTTAAAAACTACTTAAACTGAGTACATTTATTTTTTTCCCTTTAAAAAAAAGACAATTTAAACAATTTCCAGGAACTGAATCATCATTTAATATTAATTGTTATTGGCTCCTGGTACAAAAGCTTCACTGATGTCATAAACAAGGTCAATTTCATCACCTCACAAAAAAAAAAAAAAAAAAAAAACAAGATGAATATTTTGGTGTGGTATTCTCAGATACATATTAGATCTGGTAAATGTAATTAGCAGTGAAGTGTATTTATTTCTTGTAAATCTGTAAACATCCTGCTTCTGGAGCTTCCTGCAGGCTCGAGCCTCCGGGTTGAATAGTTCGTCCTCACTTGACATGATGAATATTAATATTTCAAGGGAAGTAAATCTAAGGAGCCACCTGATTGGCTGCACACTTTCAATCCGGCGAGCTGATTGGCTGAGCCGGCTGCATAATGACTGCTGCGGCTTCAGCCACCCCCCCACCACCACAAAGAGCAGGGGCGCGGTGCTCTCTTATTTATGACTCGGACCAATCTCAGAAAACTGATGTAAATACAGAGGCAAATGAAAATCCATGTGAGCAGCAGCGCTGGTAATTCTCCTGTTTCCGGGGTCTGAATTTCCTCCTCGGCTGCACCCTGCCATCCCTCCTTGGCATTTTCTCCATCTGGACCTGTACGTGTGTGGGAAAATGCTCCATTGTTTTATGTTGGCCCTTTGGCCAGAACACCCAGGGGCCGTCGAGCGCCCAGCTTCATCCTCCTCAGGGTAAACTGTTGTGACAGAGCACTCAAGGGCCCCTCATTAGCTCTCTGTCCACTAAGAAGCAAAGAAGCTGCTTTAATCCTTTATGTCCTCCCCAATCTGGCAACACGGACACGATTATAATTCCATTCTGCTTTTTTTGTCTTATGCAGACTTTCAGACTCCACATTTATGAATTTATACAAGCTTTAATAGCAGAGGGGCACGTTTGTAAAGAGGTGTTAAATTAGGGTCAAGCAGTAAAAACTGGTTTAACTTAGGTGGGAATACACTTCTATGGCATTGTATCACTGGAGGTTGTTTCCTTCTGTATATGTGTGGATGGCTGACTCCCTATATGAACATATTCATTTTGTGCGTTGATGGTTGTTTCACATGCAAAGAATTCATTTTAACAATAATTATTAAAAGAGTAATATGACACACTCCAATACAAAATCCAAAACCTACATCTTTAAAAAAAAATTAAAATATACACTGCTTGCATGCATGGTCAGCAGTGTGTGTTACTGCTTGTTGCACTTTTTGTGAACGTTTTAAATACGTTTCAGTTACTGGATGATGAAGCGTAGTGTAGCATAACTGCAGGGGGAAAGTTAACCGCTTCCCTGCAGCAGGTCTTCAAATAAGGCAAATTCAAATAAATCTTGACACACACACACACACGCACACACATTAATACAAGGTCTGTCAATGAAAAGCAATTACTTTGATTAAAATGTCTGATTAGTGACAGTTCTCCAGTCAGAAACTGGCTCCAGAACCCTAGACAGCTCTGCTTGGCTTTCAATTCCTCACTCAGTTTCAGTACACTAATTCATGTGCTCAAGCTCTCACACACACACACACACAAACGTAAATACACATTTTCTCTCTTCCTTTGTGAGTGAGGGCAGGCATAAACAACATAGAATTGAAATGGCAAAATAAACCAAATACACTTTATTTATAAATCTTGAGTTATAATTTAATACGGTACCAATATGTTAACCAATATGCTTTCACAGTACATCAGAGTGGTTGTCAAAAAGAAGTAAACACAAGTACACAGTCACACACTCACACATACACACAGATGCATACACACATGCACATACACACACACTTTCAGTTCAGCAATACCCTGCAGTGGTCTATTGTGCCATTAAGCGGCCTGGGCTCATAAATGCATGAATTATAATGAAACTGATCTGTTATTTGACCTGGGAAGTTGTGTACAGTTCATTTATCCCATTAAAAAAAACTGCAGTTACAGTATACATTAGGCCCAGTGCTCTTAAAATCTCTCTGAGACAGTCAGTGTAAAAGACCTGGGAACATGAATGTTTGGTAATGCATTCGTCACTAAAGTAATGTCATTACTTTTCCCCATAACGAGTTACCAATCAAAAGAATACAATTCTGACATTAAATATAAAAATATCAGATTAACGCACAACTATCTAACATTCAGCCTCCATCACCATATGTTTTTTTTCGTCTATAATTGGCCTTGTTATCATCTCAGCTTCGATGAAAAACAACAAAATTCACTAATTTGATGAGAAATAAAAATTGATGTTCTTGAGTTTCTGAGCATTCAGAGAAGAAAAGGCTTTTTTGAATATCTTTTGAATTTTGTCTTTCAAAAGACAAAAAATAGAAGAAATGAAGCATTATGGCAAGAGAAAATAACTACATCTTCCAGATCATAATAACTAAAATATTAAAGGAAATATTAATGTAAGAAAGTAATGATATTACCTATGAAAGCAGTAATGCATTACTTGGCCCAATCTAACACTGATTATGAGAAGTGCATTTTCCAAATGTGTTTCGCTCTTTTTCCTTCTCATTCTCTGTATGTCGATAATGCAAATAGAGGAATAACCCAAAGTAACTACAGCAGAGCATTAATCTCACCTTTCTGTCTGTACACAATTCAGCAAATAGGTTAAAGTCAGATGATAGTGGGTTTTAAACACCTGCATTAAATCTTTCTGAAACGTTCCTTTCGTCCAAAGTGCCATGTCTGGAAGGTAATGAACAAGAAATAAAACAAACAAAAAAAAAATTGACACAAGACAATCCCTGCAGTTTTCGCACTGGCCGGGGCAAAAATACGTAAAACATTTAAAAAAGGAGCCAAAAAACATAATTTACAAGCACGATAAATATACACACAGGGTCCAATAAATATTGTTTGTTATCCCAAAAATCTGAGTGGTCACCACACTGCAAAAAAATATCCATCATACCGATCCATCTCATGAAACACTGTTTGTCTTTGAACAGGTTAAAAAATGCTGCCAGTGGGGTCGAATCGTTTATTTTTTGGTAAAATGGTTACTTCAGGGACCTTTTTCGACACAATAGGGAATAAGGCAGCTCACTCCTCTAAGAAAATGGTGGTTGGTATAAGAAAAAAACATTAATTGAGATAGTATTTTTTTATATTGGAAATGCCTGAAATTTTCTCATTCCACTGGCAGTGTTTTTGTTTGTTCGAAGCAACAGAGATTTTACGCCGCACCGAAATGACTTGATTTGAGGTGTGGGACCTTTCCTGACCTTAGTAGCACCTCTGCAACTTTTCCTCTATTGAATAGGCATGTAAGGCCAGTTGAAGCTGCTGCCGGACAGCAGCATGTCCCTTATCAGAGTTTCTATGGGAGTTTTTCCCACCAGACGGACGAAGAAAAGCTGCTCTATGACAGACGAAGAGACGGTGCGGAGGGAAGGCAAGCGGAGCAGCAGCTTCCCAAACCTGTTAGGTTGGTTGGGATACTGGCTCCTCACATACTCTTCTAAAGCACACTGGGATTTCTCCTGCAGACCCTCCACATGGGCCACGTCCGACAGACCACAAGCATCTACATATGAGAGAGTGAGATGAAAAACACAAGCAGGAGAAGAAGCCGTCAACCAACACAGCAAACAACAGCAGCAATATGAGGAATCGTTTAACGTTGCAGATATTCAGCACGGAGTGACTACAACACACAGCAGCACAGGGGAGATATAACACGTTAGTGGAGAATGTGTAGCGTTATATTAATAAAGGCGAACTATAAAAGCAAAAAACACCAGCGACCAAAAATATATATATATTTTCAGATAAAAATAAATCACGATTTTGCTCTGAAACACATTATTTTTTCTGTTTACTTGATGAAGGTGTTGAGGCATTTGTGGCTTTGTGGCTGGATAGAAATAGTTTATCATCTTGTTATCTGCGTTGTTATTTTACCTGTCCTGACTAAAGTGAGTCTGGGTGAGATGGTGACAGAAGAGTAAAGCAGGTACTTGCAAGATCTCCCTGTCAATAATATTTAACGATAAATGACTCAGTCAGTCAGACGCTGTCTGCACAATACAAGTACAAAGGTGCCAAAATATAATACGTAAATAGGAAAAAAAAATCACTGAAAGAAAGATGGCGCTATTGCTCCCAACAAATAAAAAATAGTATAATAAAAAATTATGTTTACAGCAAGAATTAAGAAAACAGTATGGCTAATTATCTGAGCACAGGCAGACTGATAACTGCTTTACTGTATAAAGACCTTTAAACAGTCTATGTGTTCTACTTATACTGTAACGCTGCAGGCTGGATGGCAGCAGGGGTTAAAGGACGGTCTCTGTGTCCCAGTTTAAAGACACGTGTTCAGATGTGCTCACAGGGACTAAAATAGACGTACAGTGGAGACCTTTTTTTTTTTTTTCACTTTTTACTCTGCTGCTGCTGCTTGTCCTTTTGAACCTGTTTGTGATACGGCCATCAAACATCACTCTTACTATCACTCATTATTAAAAGGCTCTGAAATAACTAGTGTGAACCGTGCAATGCAGGGCTGGACCCACAGTTTCACTTATTTCATTGAGGGTCTTCTTATTAAGCTATTAGTTGTAGGCCTAATTCAAAGGTGAAATGATTTAACCCTCCTGTTATGTTCGTTTCTCAGGAACAGAAATGATGTTCTTAGGTCAGTTTGTTTAATTATCTAAAAGTGACAAAAAACAAAAAATCCCTATAAAGATTGTTTATATTAGCTCCAATACTAACCATTTCAGTCAATATTTAGTTCAATGGTTTTACTTTACCTCTCACAATTCTTTTGTTCCGGGTCAAATTGACCATTCTATTTTAGTCAAATATTTTATGGATAATTTGTGTTCAAAACAAGTGTAAGAATTAGATTTTTAAAAATCTCCTATTTACTTCTTTGAATTTATTATTAAAATTAAATAAACAAATGCTAAATTTAAAGCCCGCAAGTTAACTTCTGTTATAATTCAACTGCTTTCTGTTTGGGGCTTAAAATAAACTGGATAACACAGGGGAAAAAACAGTGTATTTGATGAAGTACTTTGCTGATATGTCTTTTATGTGAAGCTACAATAGAATAAAATATTAGAGTCTGTGAAATGTAAAACGCTCAGCCCTGTTTTTAGCTGCATATGATCCATGTGTCAGATTATTCAGGAGCTGCAGGGAGAGGAAGCTTTTTGTAAAAGCACCCAAACTCACCCAGAGTATCTTAAATAGTATAATAATATATAATAATAGTAATATAAACCTCATAATACTGACTGCTCCTTTAAGGGCTGACAAGCTGAATGAGGTCACATAAGTTCATTGTACACCCCAGTCAGTAGTAAAGAAATTATACAAGAAGGTTTTTATTCTGCTTTATTTTCTTTCGATTTAGACTTTTTCAAATTGGCTTTTCAGTGATTCTGGCGGCTAGAGGTTTGACGAAACTGAAAATTGCAAGAAAATATGTGTTTTAAATAAAATACTCTTTTTTCTTCTTTTTTTTCACATAAAGACCATAAGCGGCCCGTTACTCGAGCTTTAACGAACATAACCCTTAACTCCCCATTTTGCGCATTTAAGCAGCCTAATGCGCTTAGATATGAGGCATTTCCTAGAAAACGACACGGTCTTTCTGTTAAAGTATTCATAGGGCTTTATGTTCAGACCGCCATTATGAAACATTCGTTTTCTGAAAAAGCCTTCATCTTATTTAGGCCTAATGACGGCCGTCTTCGTTACGTCTTTTATGTAAAACACATAATTTCCTGCAAAATTTCAGTTTGGTCAAAACTCTGAGGCGAATTTTATGAGAAACGCTTTTCTTTAAATTTCTTAATGGCCATATTTCACCCATCCCTTTTTTCCCCACCTCCCCCAGTCTACTACACAGCAGATTATTTCTTATTTGATTTGCTCCATCATCACCGTCCACTCTGACAGGGGCTGGAGTCGCTTTACCTGTGGTGAACAGCACGATGGCCTTAATGCAGCTGTACTCCGCCGAGTCCACGTGCAACACCTTGAGCTTCTCCACCTGCTCCTGGAAGACCCGGATGTGGTCCATGAAGGCCACCACCCGGTCGGCGGACATCGGGGAGGCGTGCAGGCCCGCGGCGGCCAGCAGCGGGGCGACGTGCACCGGCATGGAGCACTGCGCCGCGTTCAGGACGAACAGTTCGCTCCAGGTGAGGCGGAGCAGCGCCACCTGGTCCGTCACCTGCAGGTCCGGGAAGAAAGGGATGTTGCGGGCCCACTCCACGGCGCTGAAGAGCATCCGGGCCGCCAGCTCGCAGATGTTCTCGATGCCCATGATGTTGTTGCTCTGCAGGCACTGGGAGCCGAACCGGGAGGTCGGGTAGGGCTCGGCCCGCAGCAGCAGGGAGATGTACCCCGACAGGTAGGAGTGGCACTGCAGGGGGTCCCCGTTAGTCAGGGCGAACTGGCCGTGGTAAGACTGGGTGGGGAGTCTGCCCCTCTGGACGGCTGCAAGAAGGGATCACAGCAAAATCAGTCAAATCGAGCTGGAGGACGGTCAGCAAAGCACAGGTGGGATTTAGGGCAAAGCAGCTAGATGGAGGGGACAGCTTTTAAAGAAACAGGGAGGACAGTGTAAACAGTAAAATACATGATGAACACACACACACACACACACTTATTGGAGCCATTACAGGTCCTCTGTGCAGCCTGTGGTAGCCTAGCTCTGCAGGAGTGAGAATGGAGAAGTGTTTCAGACAGCTCCTGGAAATAAATATAACATTTACCTCTACGCTCAGGGATCTGTTTCTGGGCCACGACCTGCTGATAGAGTCGTGCGTCAATTTACGGCTTGTTTGTGGGTCTGAATTTTGTTTTTACAGAATTTCAATCAAAGGCCCTGAACTCAGCCCACTCCAGTGTTAAGCTACTTTCTGCCGTCAACTTTGACAGCAGCCCCGCCAGACCAGTGTTTATCCCTCCTTAAAATTTCGGGGGTGAAATGTCACCACTCCAACTGAATTCAAATGTGAAATACAACGCAAAAATATTTTTTTACACCTCTCAAACGTCAGGTGTATTTTGGGAGAAGTAATAATAACAGGCTACAGTAGGCACCGTCGGGCCTGTAAGACGAGCATGCATAATAAATACCCACACACACACACACACACACGTAGTAAGTCCACATTACATTATATACTATAAACAACACGGGCTCGAAGGCTACAATTTAAACGAAAAATAAAAAAATAAAAGTAAAATGTATCCGAGTGACCGTCGAACACGTGACATTTAAAGCAGCTCCGGGCTGCTTTCGGCCACACAATGGACACACAGCGGAGCTACAATAATAAATACTACACAACAAGGCTACCACATGCTAGCTGGGAAACACACCAGCCTCTGTAACATGACGGGGTGTAATGTCCGACACAAACATGCTAACGTGAGAAGGACATGAAGAAGAAGAAGAAGAAGAAGAAGAGGGGGAAGGAGGAAAAATATCTCCACACTGTACCGCGGAGCAGACAAAGGCAACACAAATGGCCGAAGAAATGATGCAATACACACTAGCTAGCACATTCACAAAAGCAGCTTTAGGGAAAATAAATAAATAACTAAATAAATAAAAAAAAGAAATAAAAAAAAGAACATGCGGGTCCAACAAAAAAATAAGCAGATAATGTGAAACCGGGTCCCGGGCCGTGTGGTGCTGGGTAACATGACGTGATATTACCGACAGCAACAAGAGGAGGACGCCAGCCCGTACCTTCCCTCCTCATGCCGACTTTGAGGCATTTCTTGAGGCGGCAGTACTGGCACTGGTTGCGGTGGTGCTGGTCCACGGGACAGTTCCTGTTGGCCCGGCAGGTGTAGGACAGGTTCCTGCGGACGCTGCGCTTGAAGAAGCTCTTGCAGCCCTCGCAGGTGAACTGTCCGTAGTGCTTCCCGCTGGACTTGTCCCCGCACACGATGCACTCGATCTGCTGGCTCTGGTGCTTGTCCATGGACGAGGAGGATGAGGAGGAAGAGGACGTGTTGTTGGTGGTGTTGGTGTTGCTGTTGTTGGTGGTGGTGGCCGCGCCGGGCGGGTTGGGCGGCGGTGCGCCCTGGGGTGCTGCCACCGCCGCCGGGGGTATCTCCAGAGAGGGCGCAGTGTTCATGTGTGCCGTCAGCTCCCCGGGTAGAGACAGAGCCGGGACTTGGGACACCGGGGAGGAGAGGGTCCCCTGGCTGTCCCCGACCCCCTCGGTGTTTCTCCACGCCACCATAGCCATCTCGACCGTCTCCAAAAACTTTGCGCTCCCAACTTCCCCCCCCCCCTCCTCACTCTCTCTATTTTCTTTTTGAACGCTTTAATTAACGCACGCGATTTGTCTGCATGAATTAGTGATACACAGTCAAGGAAGCTGCGGCATTGTTTGAAAGGATTAAATACAAGTTACGCCTCAAAATACGAGTGAGGCTCGTAAGATCACGGCAGTATGATTATAACGCGCGACTTCACAAGTAAAGAATGGGCAGTCACCCAGAAGGAGCTTCGGCGCGCTGGAAATCCAAAAAGAAAGCGTCATTCAGACCGAGATAATGCACTATAACATCCACGGAGGGCAAACATAAAGGCAGACAACACGGAGCCTAAATCCATCTGAGGAAAGCGACGTTACCCCCCCCTCCAAAAAAAAAAATAAAATAAAATAAGATGCACAAGCTGATCCTCTCTGTCCTGTATGTCCACCTTTAAACAGAGTACCGTGCGAGCAGATTCCTCCAGCACAGATGCAGGCGCCGGACCAGGCTCTCCAGACGCTCCCTGCTCTCCCGATCAGTCAGAAGTTACATTAAAAAAGACAACGGAGAGAGAGAGAGAGAGGGGGATGGATGGTGATTTTGATGATGCTTTGCTCCGGGACGGAGGAGAGTGGTGCGTCCACACGTCACGGGCTGTGACTCGGTGACGTCGCTGTTTGGGGCGGAGTCGAGGCGCGGGGGGGCTGATGTGGGAGCAGAAAGCAGCAGCAGCGTGGAGCTTCAGTTTGATGCCTGTTTCTGATACACGCACCGCTGATGGGTGTGCAGTGTCTATTTACCCTTCACTGATGTTTTTCGCTCTTCTCTCCCGTGTGTGTGTGTGTGTGTGTTACCCTGGCGACTTCGACTCCAGTACTCCAGTATCTGCAGTGATTGTGTCGGACCATTGTCTCTGTCATGTACAGTGTACTCATAGAACGAGAGGATACACTTAAGCTCACACTTTATTAGTCTCACATGAGCAGTGTATCACACACTGAAGCAGCGTCTCCTAACCGCAGTAATTTGATGCCACCTAGTGTCATCAGTAAATTACACAGATGCACCTGATAATACAGGATTCATATGGGTAAGGATGATGAAAATCACCATTCACATCAATTGACCTCAACAGACATTTTATTTTGAGTGTTCATCAGACATATACAAACAAAGGTTTCATTCATTTCTCTCCTTCCATCACTGTGTCAGTATATCCACCCTGATTTTGTAACTAGACTTTACTATGCATTTTTCTCAGATGCATAATTTTTCATTTTTCAGTTTTTCATTTTATTCTCATAACAATTTTTAAAGAAATTGTCGCATCATAAACTGACCAATAGTGAAGCCACTCAAAGTGACCTGTCACTGAGTGGGGAAATCAAATAATTTGTTTCTGTTTGCCTCATTCATTACTGTTTTTTGTAATTATGAAGATATAATGTGATCATAGTCCACTTTTCTTTATAACAGTGTAAAATATCATTTCTAATGTGTAGATGTAAAAATACATTTTAATGTATTTCTACTGTAGTTATAAAATGACCCCTCTCTTCACTTTAATCTCTTCACTTTAATCTATCAATAATCACCAAATATACTTGACTCACATTTCAAACACAAAGATCAAGAATAATTGTTGTGTTTTGCATTATGTTTAAAATCAGTATGAAATCTTGATATTAGTCTAATCTCATTCACTTCCCACTACCACCAACAATATATTAGAAAAATTTAGAGTGGATTTTAAAATCCTACTCCTCACATATAAGGCTCTACATGGTCTGGCACCATCATATCTTAATGAATTGATAACTCCTTATCATCCAACTAGAGTGCTGCGCTCCCAAAACGCAGGCTTACTTGTAGTTCCCAGGGTTTCCAGAAGTAGTCTAGGGGCAGAGCCTTCAGCTATCAGGCCCCTGTTCTCTGGAACCAGCTCCCAGTCTGGGTCCGAGAGGCAGACACAGTGTCAGTGTTTAAGAATAGACTTAAAAACCTTCCTGTGCAAGTGCATGTTACTGCCGGAGCCCTGGTCCTCCCTGTTCTCTCCAGTCTTGCAGGTTCCTCACTGATTCTGGTTGTGGTCCATCTGTCTGAGGTTTCACTGGCCTGGTGGGGACATGATCTGTGTCTGTGTTGTGGAGAGAAGGTCGAGTGGCCCAGAGCTCCATATGAGGACTTCTAGAGATGCACCTGGACTCACGGACTCATTTCCATTACCTGTGATACCTTTTCACACATGGACTAAACCCATGAACTCAGTATATTGATGATGATGTTCTGTGTACATGTGGCATCTATTGCACGGTCTGTCCGTCCCAGGGAGAGGGATCCCTCATCTGTGGCTCTTCCTCAGGTTTCTTCTTTTTCCTATAAAGGGTTTTTTGAAGTTTTCCCTGACCCGGTTCAAGGGTCTAAGGACAGAGGGCCTCTGCCCTCCGAGGCAAACAATGTTTAATGTTTGTGATTTTGGGCTTTTTATTTGATTTTGAATATATAAATATTTATAGTTTTATTCCCACTAGTTCTAATGATATTAATCATATTTTGTAATATGTTGTTTTATAATATAAAACTGCTGCATGTGATAATGCCCGATTACACCTACATAAACATTTTTGGACTTATATGGTCATATATGCACAGTGTTGTGCTCCTGTCCCTGCGCCATCTGTGTCTCCACATACTGCTTCTGGCTCCTCATGTCTTTCTGCACCAGTGTCACTAAGTCTAATTCCTGTCCAGCTTTTTGTATTCAGAGATGAAATTATCTTAATGTCCGTGGAGGTTCTTGGTAGCAAGTCATCACCATGTGAAAATGTCTGCATGGCCATTTCACTGTTGACTCATGCCCCATGAGTCCCCAGGCTGAGTGTGCCGTCACGTTCTTCCAGACGGCCAGCTTTTCAGTCATCCAGTGACTGCTTGCACACACACACACACAGTGCTCTGCACTGCCTGCTAACAAAACACACGGCTGACGTCCAAGACCAATCAACAGCCGAAGGTCAAGGCTAAAGTGTTTACCGCACTGGATGGGGATGATGCATTCCTCTACAGTTTAATTCCCTCTATCTAAACTAGAGCCCAGTTAACATTAATCACAGATTTGGGAGTTTAGAGATGATAAATCCTCCCTCCTGTTTCGGTGATCTGGTGCCCTTTAAGACTTATCACATGTGGGGAGCTGAAAGCTAGCTAATTGGAGACAAAATGAGGGAACGGGTGGCCAGGAGAGACCTGCTGCGTGTGCAAGACCACCAGGATGTGACTGTTTACAGCACAGTGGGAGGCAGCACCAGCTTGCTGTTCAGAGATCTACAGCATTTTTTTTAGCTTCAAGGTGGCTCTGTAAACATGTGTTGTACAGTTCCCCACTAAGCTCTTTACCCTCTTTAACGAACCAGTGGGACTTAGTTTGTTCAATCCACCAAGTGTTTAATATCAGGACAGGTACGGTAGCAGTACCAGTCAGTGTGAGAGAGATGAGGTAATGACAGCCCCTGTGCTCATCCACTGAAGGACTGGACGAACACTACTACAAACGTACTACAGATGTCACTACTGAAAATGCTCTTTTGTCATCTTAAAGGTAAATGACAATACTGCGGTGAAACGAATACTTAGTGAAATATTACAGAGCGAGTTCTTAGAATTGTTTAGGGGCCTCTAGGAAAATGTAGTAGTATTCTTGGAACTCAGAGAGTGAGTGGGCGGGGTGTAAGCTCATTATGTTAATGAGATTAATGGTTGTGATCTAAATGTGCACTTCAGCCTGTCTCACTTCCTCTGGTGGACGTCTCCACAAGAGGTTTGGAAAAGGCTGAGTGAGCGTGCAGGTCCAGAATGACCTGGCCTGTGTCAGTGGAAAAAAAAAATCTATTAATATATGTGAAAGCCCAACAGAACGAAAGTGTAGTGCACATGGGGGATGTAGCAAGGGAGAGAGAGGGAGAGGGAGAGAGAAAGCTGGGGGGGATGGCTGAGCTTAAATGCATCCTGGGAGACCGGCCAGTGCAGCCACTTGCACTATTCCCTGCATCACTTAACAGCACCTACTGTAAGGAGGTATGGAGACAAACACACAAGCATATGACCTAGGTGCCACACAGCCAACACCCAAGAAAACAGGAGGGGAAACCTTACAGACCTAATTCCTCTAAATAAGTTGGCAATTATGGTAGTTATTTTCTTTATAGGCTTTAGACAGTATGGATGTGATCCCAACGCAGGTGTTTTATATTACTCTGGCTGTCAGATTACATAATGTCATCAAACCAGTGATAAAGGTGTGCTTACATTATCTAGCAGAACATAATAGTGATTGGCCTGGGTACAAATATTTTTCTTTTCTCCCATACTCCAAACCAGCCTTTGATTGACACCAACGGCCAGCCAAAATGTATCAGTGCTCAATCTAGCAGCCTAGCATCTCACATCTGTGGTAACTTTTAGCCAGCCTACACTAACAAACCAACACAAAGGTAGCTAATACAGCGTGTTGATAAGTAAAGGACAACTCATTATAGGCCTGCACACTATGAATGAATGCATGATGGCAGCTGATCACACAATGGCACAGTGGAATTTATTTTATATCATTCATCATCTGTGGCATCACAGACACAGACAGTAGGTGCACATTTTCCAGCATACGAGAGGAAACAGTTAACCTGCATCGTTGCACATTTAAATATCTGATCCACCTCCATAACAAAGAGAAGCCTGTGCTCACCCATTAGAGTTTCATCTTATGGGTCCTGCACTCAGCAAAGTCGTTAACAATACTGCTCCAGTCCAGACTCCTGACTCTGCTCTTTTCTACTGAGAGTACAACCAATCCACCGGGTCTGTCTTGTCCCATTCTGCGCTGAATACTGCTTGTATTCAGTGACCGAGAGGGCCACACCTTCAACAGTAAAGCCTTCCTACATGGGCCCCTGACAGTTTCTGGGCCTTGGTGCACCTGCGCCAGTTGTCTTAAGACAGTAGTTACATTACACTGGCTGTGTACAAGTATTTGCTCATTCATTTGTATTGAAGAACAAATGGACATTTTCAGATGAGCAGTTTCTGTTTCAGTGTTGATATGGAGACATTAATACTATCTAATCGCATTATTTAGAAGTTCTACATTATTACACCAGAAGGCTACAAATTATAGATGTCACTGTCAGCCAGTGTTTATAATCTGTGATCCTTTTTTGGGTCTCAGTGTGGGTGAATTTCGTTTAATGGAAACGTAATTCGAACACGTCTAAACAGTACACCTATGAGGCCAACCAAGCTAACAGGAGAGTGAGGGAGACATCAGTCAGCTGCTCCATGCTGTCCTAACAGAGACTTAATCAGGCAACATGAATGAAAAGACCTTTGTGTGTTGACTTTGGCTGAATAGGTCCTTTAAGATTACAGCTACTTCAGAAAGTTATAGGTTTATGTTAAAGAGGTGTAAATTTTGTTTTTTCAAAGTTAAACTATAATCTAGTTAAGGTTAAAATACTGTTATGAAGACTGTGTCTGTGCAGAGAAATATTGATATTAAACAGTTATTTGTAGTTTTGAAATGAATATATATTATATTGGATATAATATCACAATTTACATGAATATGTGTTGAAGAGGCTATCATCTTCTCATGCTCAGGTGTCTGGATACCGGACAGCAAACAGCAGGAAGATCGTCTCTGTTAACCTTGGCAGCCACTGAAACAAAGCTGGAATCTCTTAGGTTGCTGAGTAGGGTCAAATCCTGGCCAGAGAGTAACAATAACGTGTCAGATAGAGTAGCACACCTCAACCACCATTTCACCTGTGACTGCTGGAGCGCCCCTCACCTTTCATTAACCCCACACCTCCAGGGCCGCCGCAGCGTTCACCATGAGAAACATGGTGAAACATTGAGCGACACATTACAATGCACCATCAACAGTCTTCCCAGTTGTGAACAGAGGGATCTTGGCGAACTGTATAGATCCTCATTAGGACTTTTTCAGATCCCTACTTAACCTTTGACCTCCCTAGACTAGAACTCATTATCTGGTATGCGATTAACCTACATAGCTGACTAAATGATCAAAATACATATGCAACTTTGAATTGAGACACAAATTTACAGTGAAATAAGCCTTTGTCTTTATTTATTATTGTATTATTATTATTATTATTATTATTAGTAGTAGTAGTAGTAGTAGTAGTCTCTTTCTGTCTCCAATGAAGCAGAATTATAAACTGTGGCATTCATAAATAAGATGAGGAAAAAACATTAAAAAAAATCCTTTCTTACCTTGTCTCCTTGTTGCAGAAAATTAAAAGAAGTTTTTTTAATCAGTTACTTTTTACACTGTGGACTTTGTTCAAATCACCATTTATCTACTATTTTACACAGCAATGCAATTAATACATAAATTATTATGTATATTATTAAGCTGATAGTTGTTTCATAATTCTGTGATCTGCCATTCAATTCAAATTACCCTGTTTTACAGCTATCAGTTAACTTACATAAATGGATGAACTGCTGCCATAACTAAGTGGTTTAGTAGCTTAGTCTAACTAGCTTATTAACCAGGAAGTGTCGTATGGAGAGACAGACTCTAATACCAGTAAGACTGATAATTTGATGATAAATGTGTATCTTTATATTTCATAAATAGCTGCTGTGAAACTCTCTAAGTCTGACTGTGAGGAGTTGAGGATTCTGTGCTTCCAGGAAGTTTCCTTGTCCTTGATCTGTTGATCTGTGGCCACTACAGGGAGGTGATGCTGGGATGTTGTGATGTACTGGATGTTACATTGGTTCAGACGACTGTGTGAAGGCCAGAAGGGACGTGGACAGTTGGAGGCTTGCCTGAATTACACGGAAACTCCAAAAACATGAGTCTTTCTTGGTGCTTTCAAGGTCAGATGGCATAAATGACTGTAATTCAGAGAGACTGTCCGTTTACATCTGTCTGCATCTGGGAGACAGTTATAGTCTTCCAAGAGGATGGGGGGTAAGTTGCATGCGTCGTCCTTATGATGCATTCAGTATAATGCATGGAAAAGTGGAGACACAATGTTGTTTATTTGCCCATTTAAAGTATGAAATGATGGGATTTTGCAGCCACTTTTCTTTGCTCACTGACTGGCTTCTCCATTTTTGCAAGCATAAAGAAATAAACCCAAACCATCTCACTCTTCTACCACAGGAACAAATGTCATTCAAAGCAAAGGCACTTCTTTTGTCCTTCACAGCAGCACATTTCCTCAAACAGAAAACACCGTCCGGTATTTTGATTGATCACGTATTTGTATCTATTCATAGAGGCCAGATTCATCATTCCAATTTGTCAAGTTGCTGGAGTGCAGAGTTAATTATGTGCAGGAGAACCAGAACATACCCAACCTGTTTAGACTCATTTGAGGTTTCCCTTCCTCACCTCGACTCCAAACGAGCAGCCAGAGCTTCGCTGGGCTACAGGAGCTGCTTGACACCATGGGTAATTAGTGTGATGAATGCTTTAGCGAAACAAATAGTGGCAGTAGCCTGTCTCGCTCATCGTGTGGCTGTGCTGTCGTAGCTCAGGGGCTGCGGGCTCATCAGGGTAATGGATGATTCTGCAGGGGGACAATTCCTCAACCAACAGCGCCACTACTGAGCAGGAAACATAGAGTTTTACAGGTTTCTTTCAGCCTGAAATGATGTTTTTCTTCTTTCCTGAAGGCATCTAGGCAGGATATTGATGTCAAGTGCATGTTTGGGAGGTTACTGATAACCAATAACAGTTTAGTCTGGAAATATGTAAAAGAAAAAATATTTTTTGTTCTTTTGGTCTAAACATGGGAAGTTCATTAGAATGATGTGACACATTATTACAAATATGTTTTTTTTTCCACGCAACCTCTCAAGGCTGCATATGTGGATATGCAAAGATCTTCATAATAATCCTCTATAGGATTCTTTTCCATGCCTGCAGTGTAGACCCGTTACTGCTGAAATGATGATCACATTATTAGATTAGAGGAAAGCAAGGACAGCCAGCAACTGGATTTGCAATTCACAGTCTCTTTTGTACATGGACCTTTTCAGCATGAAAGGGATAATTAGGCCGTTGTCACTGAGTCAGAGATTGTTTTTTTATAACAATGCGGGGAACCTTGCAATAAATCAGGTCAGCTGTCAGAGCCTTGTCACAAGACAAGGCATTAGTCAAATATGCAGAATAATCCTTTTGCATACA
This sequence comes from Scortum barcoo, assembly GCA_023238725.1. Taxonomy (NCBI): domain Eukaryota; kingdom Metazoa; phylum Chordata; class Actinopteri; order Centrarchiformes; family Terapontidae; genus Scortum; species Scortum barcoo. The sequence continues at coordinate 16,534,357 of CM041531.1, forward strand.
AAGTAAAGAGGGATACACCATCATTTATTTGAAGTGAGACAAGTCCAGATATCATAATTTTTCCAACAAATGAAGGGCATATGGTGATTTTGTCTTCTGAATGAACCTGAGGGCAGAGGCAGCCATGAAGGTCTGGCTCTTTGTGCTGTCATTTCAGTACCAGCTAATGGCCTGTGCTTACTCTGTGCCTTGACTTTTCAACCCACTGTGACAGTGAATAATATGCGGCACATAAGGATGATTTCTCAGCCATGTCATCCATGTAGCGGAAGCTGAATAGGTTGACTGCCACAGACAGGTAATCCATAGCTGTATCAGTAAAAAAAACAGAAGTTCAGTGAATTGTTTCGATAGCAGACAGACCTACAGCTAACAGAGCGTGAAAGACAGGCAAGGTTGTGGAAAGGTTATTTCTGGGTGCAGGAGGTGAGACTTTGGGGATGTGGACACGTCAGTCCAGCCGAGTCCTCGGGTCAATGTGAAGACAAGTGGAAGACACATTTCTCTGTCAGCACGCAGAGAGCCTGCACGGGCTCAGGCTTTTGTCGTGAAGTCCCAAGTCATTGAGTCAATAGCCAAGGAACATGACACAACCTCTCACAGTCACTCGGCATCAAGCGGAACAGGGAATGGCATGCTTTCCATTTCACTGCACCGTGGCCCCAGCAAGACCCCATCTGCACTCGAGAAACAGGGGAGCTCAGCCCCGGCTCTCGCATAAAAGCAACGCTGCAACCTGGCCCTGAACACGTCCATCGTTCCCTCAAAGCAGCAGTACAAGGTGATCCACCGGTCAATCCATAACCCCGGCTATTATCTCCACCGGCTGTAGTAGCGTGGCGGGGAGGCCCACAGATAACCAGAGGGCTTGGGTGACAGGAAATTAGATCATGGCAAAGCACAAGCACATTTCAATTAAACTGATGTCAGGATGTATTTTCTTCTGTCAGTGCGTTTAGACGAAAAACAAAAATGTGACCTTTCACCTAATCTGATCCAGCACTGACCAAGTGAATATAGCCCTTTATCATAAACATGGCTCTACATGTCACATGGCAAACTACATCAAAATGTCAAAACAAATAAAAATGAAGTCCCTCGTATTTTCCATATCCTCTTCTAATGCAGTGCGTACCAGCCTTTTTGCCAACAAATTTCAGCTAATGACCTGACATTACATAGTGCATGTCCAGAAAACTATATGAGGTGAGCACTTCAGCCAGAGACTGATGTGCCCCTTGTGAGGTCCTAGGCAAATTCATTAGCCTCTAATACTGGTATTTGGTGGCTGTGTTTCACATGGTTTTATCCATACAATTGGCATGGCTCTAGAAATGGCAAAGTTGGTCTATGCTTTAGTACAGACAAACAGCTGTAGGATGAACGGCCAGAACATCTCATGGCCATTCATGTTTCCCAGAGGATGAATCCAACTGACTTTGGAGATCCTCTTATTTCTTCTCTTGGGCCACCGGGATGTTGGCATTTGTGTTTTTTTCAGGCAGTTGTCTGAACAGCAATTGGATGTTTTGTCATGAAGTTTGGTACATACATTCACGCCACCTCAGGGTGAACTGTAATAACACTAATAACATTGCTGTACTTTGCATTTAATGCCAACCACGTTTAATATCGGCCTATTAAATGTCACTGTGGGAATTTTAGCATGCCGATGTTAGCATTTAGCTGGAAGCCCCCTGTGCCTATGTACACTTGTATGGCTGCAGCCTTGTCCCACACAATTAACCATTTTGACATGTAAACACTATTTGGGGCAAAATATTTTTTTTAACAATGCAGATGTTTGGGGGATGAGCTGATGTGATTCTGCCATACTGAAAATGAAAACTGATGTTTAAGTGATGTGAAAGCAAGTTCACAGTTACAACCTGAGATCTGATTTACAAGGACATCATAATAGGTTTGATAACAGTCAAGCAGATCAAGACATATTAAAAACAAAAATAGTATATTTAATGTATTTACAATAAACATACAATCATGTAATCTTTTCCAAGAAATATACAGAACATAAAGCTTTTAAATATAAATTCATATAATTTAAAGAAAAAGGAAAACAAATCCAAAGAAGCAATAGAGCATATCTAAAAATCTTTAGTGATGCTTTGAAAATATAGGTGATATTTTCTTATTTCAATGCCCTTTTCTTTTCAAAGGTTCCCCTAAAAAGAGCCATGAAATTCACACATTGAATACCACCCACAACATAAGCAAACACATCACTCTAAAACCGTCACTAACATGGTTAGCACATGGTTTCACTTTAATTAAAGGCAACATGCTGCCTAAAGGCTCAAACCAAAGGATTATCTACCTGTATACGAAGAGTTTGCTTCCAAAATAACATCCATCATTTACAAAAAGTGACTTTCTGTAAGAAATAATTAACAGCAACAAAAACAAATTATTGGACCCATTTACAGGATAACTGTCCATTGATGTCAAAATGTCTCTTGAGTGATAAACCTTTGGGCTCTTTTGCCCTGAAATGTTGTATTTTGGCAGTAAACTCTTCATAAGTCAATACTTCTGTCACTAAAGATCCGCTATAAAAGTCAACCTGCTGTTACCACAAGGCAAGGTCATCAAAAGAGAATAATGAAAAAAATAGGATGTAAAAAAACATTTATGCTCCAAAGTTATTTTTTCTCATCACAAGGCAAAACAGTCCTGTTGCCGCAGGTGAATACAAGGTCAAGCAAGCGCTGTCACACTTTCCAGCGCATTAGACAGACCTAGAATATGTTGGCTTCTTCTTCGCGAGTGTTGAATGTTACAGTGCACAGGTTGATATGGCACAACATAGGCTCCAATCAGAAAGTCTCAGAGTAGAGCTCAATATCCAGGCACAGGTGCAGGACTGCTATCAGTGAAGTTTGGCTGATTTTCTACAGTCAACCTTATCTACTGTACAATGTCAGGCTATAGCTTAACATTGGTGCCACTTATTTCAAGCAAAGTATTGTTTTTATTTGGACCAAAGCAACAAACAGTTATCAGCTTTGCCACTGATGGAAAGAGAGACTAATCTAAATTAGACAATACTTTCACTAGTAGAAAAGTCCTACATATTAACAGTTATTACATCCTAAATAATACTGTTTTCTAGACCCATATACAATATTTTATAGGCAATATGTTTTTGGGACACTTTTGTATGATATGGTGAAAGTAAGTGGAGGAATATCACAGAAAGGCTACATACAGCTGGAGGGTCTGCTCTGAGCTCCAGCGTGGTGAGACAAAGTTCTCTGCAGGACATTACAGACCACTTCTATGGTGTCACTTTGGCACTTGTATGGCACTATTATATACAGAGGAGTCAGCACTATGACACACTGGACGTTACAGTTATGAAAGACAGCGCCACCCATCGGGTGTCGCTGGGGAGGAGATGGTGGCCAGCTGGTAATGTTAGTTGAAACCCTCGCCTCTCTTAGAAGCTTCCTTTTTATTTGTTTGTACATCTGAGCATAACGTCCGGCTGTCCTGAATGTTCTGCCAGGAGCCAATCCTCCCATCAGGGTCAGTCAAATTTTGCGCTTGGAAACAGTTTCAAACGCGACTTAATCGGTGCCCAAAAATTCTAGCATTCTAAGAATTTAAGTCTCCTGCAATACTAAAAATCTGTATTTATATTCTCTTAGTTCACATTCTACCAAGCAGACTCTTGTTGCAAGTAGTCTGGTTTGGTTTGGCATTGCTCTGTTGAATATAGGTCCATGTTTGATTTCCAATATTCTCCAACAACTGTCTGTTTTCCCAATTTGATATTTTATCATCTTTATTATATATGGCGCTAAAGCACCATCAATGTATAGTTAAAATCTAGCACTATTAGTTTATTGAAGTTCTAAACTAAATACATCGTATGAGTTGAGTGGATCCAAAATAATTTCCACCTTTTGCAACACATTTACTCATAAAACATGAGCGGCAGCATAAAAAGAAGCATGGAACTTTTCAGGGGATTGTAAGTGACTTAAAAGAACATTTTGGGAAATGTACTTTTACTTCCTTGGCGAGCGTTAGATGATTGTTACCGCTACAACCAGCAGCTGATCAGCTTAAATTGGCAAAAAGAGATAGAAAACAGGGGGAAACAGCTATCCTGACTCTAGTAACAGATCCAGTTATGAGAATATCTAAAGCTAACATAGTAAAATCTTGTATCTCGTTTGTTTAACCCGAACAAAAAACAGATGGAAAATAGATATTACGTCTTGGCAGGGCGTGGTGATGTTCTGGTATCTTTTTGCCGCTGTGAGGTTATCAGGCAATAAACAATGCCTTGTTGCCTTTACAATTTTGTTTGTGTATTGACAAAACAAACAGTTATATGTTGGCAGGTGGATTTTTTTTATGTTTGGACAGAACCAGGCTAATTGTTTCCCCCTATTTCCAGTCTTTGTGCTAAGCTAAGCTAAAGGGCCGATGGCTGGCTCTAGCTTCATATTTACCATACAGACATAAGAGTGGTATCGATCCTCTCTAACTATTGGCAAGAAAGTGAGTAAGCTTATTTCCCAAAGTGTTGAACCACTCCTTTAACCCTCTTCCAAACATCACAGGGATTACATCTTTGGAAATGAAATCTATTGTGATGGTGAGTGGCTGAACAGAGGTCCTTATTTTTGATGCAAAACATATTAAATACTTACAAAGTAAGCCAGGAAAAACAATATATTCTCTATATAAACTGGATATGTCAGAAATCAGAATCCCATAGAATTCCTAAAAAAAAAAAAAATTCTTTGAAAAAAAAAAAATCTGTGTTTAGACAATCACTGCAGTGTGAGTGATTATGAGTCGGCTGAGGTTTACTAAATATTGTCAACATCACAATGCAGTATGCATTATAAAGCTTTTCCATGGTCTAAAATAGAATTTGGAGGCCATTCGTGTTAAATGTGTATTTAACCATTACCATGGCAACCAAACCACAGAGTCTGTGTAGTTTAGTGGCATACTTAATATTTTTTTTATTATCGCATGCATTACCAGCATGCTTTTTAATGAACTAATTGTGGCTGGACACTGTGCGTCATGCTATGCTGTGTCTGTGACAGCTAGCCCACCACAATCATCACGTCTCACTGCCCTGACTTGGCGTTCTACTTAAAGGCCTTCATACTCTCAGTCTGTGTGCTCACGTGAGCTTTGCTGCTGCTACTCCCCCACAGCCTCCACCTGCTGTGGCCCTACTACATACACGTTTAATGGAGAGTCTTATTTCCTAGTTCCCAGCGTGTTATTTATCATGTTGCTATGTATTTATACCATGCATTACTGCTGCAGGGGGCGTCCCCAAGAGTAGAATTACACCACCAAGTTCAACTGTATATTTGTCTCCATTTGCCATTGACATGAATGGTCCTGTCAGAATTAAAATGGTGGTACGGTCAAATCAGTGGTTAGAGAGATAGTTATGTAACTGAAATGTCACAGGTTCAGTTACTGAATCAGCTCATGTGGGTCTTGTCCACCTAACTCCTAACTCAAAGTCCGTTGCTTAACACCTAGAAGGACATTTTGTAAAAGGTTTGCTTTTTGAGATTACACCTAATTCCTATAAAAGTCAAACAGAAAAAACTGAATATCAATGAATTTAAAATAAAAAAAAAAACAAAAACAAAAACAAAAACAAAAAAAAAAAAAACAAAACAGTTCTCTGGCTCTGAAACAGAAAATTTGTCTCAGAGTCTCATCTAGCATCCAGCATTAATAGCAAAACTCCACACTATGACACAGTAAAGGGATAATATTATTACATACTAGCTCAACAATCCTCTAACTTCAACAAATGTTCTAAAATGCCCTCTAGAACAGGACCGGGCATATTACACTGAAAGCTATTGAGATACACTCTATTCCTTATGTTTTTTGTTTTGTTTTTTTTTTAAATCTGAACATGTGCAACATCAACTCAAACTGAAGAGTTTGGTTCCAAAATGGGATATCCACCCTCTGAGGCATAGCAACCTCTTCTCTTGCAGAATAACTGGTAGTAAATACAAAAAATAAAATTGGTTTCTCTTACAAATATTGTCTTAAACTTTACTTCTGGATTTTTTCTTTATAGGATATTGAAAAATACACTTACCAGTATAATTAATTTTCAAAACCTTCCCATGCATTTTCCAGTGCTTACTGTATCTGTGTTTGGGTCACTGAACATTGATGAAAAGTGCAGTTATTATATGATGAGTTAGAAATTAACTGGTTTGGTTTTGTGGTAGAGAGGTCAATGTTCTTTGTTTTATACTTTGATTCTGTAATGCTCAGTAGCTTTAATAATGTAGCCAGGAAATGTGTTTCATTGCTTTATTTCCTTTATCATTATTCTCAATTACTGGAATTATGCGTGTTCCTGGGCCTGTGCTCCTATTTCTGATTTGCTGGGTTTTCTTTGCTTCTTAGGTGACTATACTGGCCTGTATAGTCTGTTCTCTCTCTTTTCAATGCATCATTGTGAGTGAGGGACCACATAAGTTTCTTAATACATCTGTGGTAGGGTTGCCTAGTTGTGACGACTGTATGTTCTTTGTGTCTTGAAAAGTGCTCTGACCATGACCTAACATAAACGTAGCTGTCACGTAAACTGTCATCCTTTCTATCTGACATCTGGACCTGAGAAGTACTTCCTTCTAAAGGAAAATAAATTGTTGAATAAAGCTCATGAAAAACCAAAGTGACTGAATTCTGCTGCCCAGTAGCTCTGGTCTTGTGATAAACGACCTATTTCCCTACATATAACTGATAATGACGTCAAAATAAAGCAGATTATTTCAAGGTCGTTCTGATGGATTAGAGGTATGGTGCATTGCATTGCTGCAACGTCCCATGTTCAAATTTAAATCACATTACAACATTTGTTGTAAGTCACTCCTTTCTTTACGCATGTTTGTTTTCAATCTCTATACTGCTGTTAAATTATGAAAAAAAAAAGTCATGGAAAGAAATATTAAAACTATTATTTTGTCTGACAAAAATTACCAGATCAGTTGTATTTTAGCAAAAAAAAAGACACATTTAGTGTAATGTGGATATAGAGCATTTTGGGAAACATCTCTTCATTTTTTTTCATTATGTCTGTTGTTTTGGGTGACAAGAAGATAAGACCCTTACTGAAAACATTCTTATAAATTGATACGACACCAAAAACACATTGCACGTCAGATCAGTTGCACTTTTACAGCCTCTGCTCCAGTCTGCAGTCGCAGTGCAGGCCACCACTATAAAACTGACTCCATGTTGTCACACATCTCGTGGTCTTCCAGGTTGTATATGAACTTTGTCCTGTTGGCTGGGTTCTGGGTGATCTCCTTGCCCAAATTGTCCAGAGTCACATTGGAGGCGAAGAGTTCAGTGGGTGTGAGGTAACCCTCGCTGTTCTTGATGTATTTCCTGTAGTTCTTTCTCAAACACTGCCAGGTGGTGGTGTACAGAATGAAGGCTGACGACTTGAGGACAATGGCGATGCTGACATACAGATGCCTGTAGGCCACGTTGTCGTACAGCATGCAGGCTCCCTTCTCGCCGCAGACAGTGCTCCAGAACAGACAGGTGGAGTCGATGCCCATGCCAAAGATCAGAGGAGGGGGGATGAAGCCTAGAGCAGAAGGGGATTGTGGACAGACAGCAGGTCAAAAGGTCAAGAAGCATACCAGCTTGAGTTCAGGTTTATTTTATGTCTGCACAGACAGGCCGATGAAGTTCAATTCACCCAGGGGAAAAATTGGTCTGACATTTACATCACAGAGCAAAACTACAGGCCAACAGTGGACATGCCATGAACACCGCGAACAGGAGAAACACTGCAGTGTGAGGCTTATTACAGAATGTGAACCAGTACAAATCAAGAATAGGTTTTCAGTGAATATAAACACATAAGAGTGAAATATATAAGGTGAATATATTCTTACCTATCAGTCTCAGGAGCAGGAACAGAACTCCAAGGGCATATGATTTAAGCTCTGGACTTACAGTTCTGAAAACAAAGACAGAGTTGGTTTAAATATTAGGCACTGGTGAGCTGAACACTCAGCTGCAGCAAGTAGATACTTGCGGTTAAATATGCACAGCACTTATGATACTTTGTTCATAGTATGAAATACGACTCAAGTTGTAATAAAAACTAAATAAATTAATCAATTAATTTAAAAAAAAGTTGAAAAAAGTAAAGTAAAAATGGTATTCTGTAATTTATGGATAGATTTACATTTGCATCATTTACTATATCTGTAGCGATCATACTCTTCTGTCTGTTCTGTATTCTGTTGTATGTGACATAATGTTACCCTGTGTGTCAGTATTTCTCTGAACTAGACATGACTGAAGTGATTCTGAATTTGTCAGCGTGCCTTTGATCAGCCATAAATACCAACAGCTCCCTCATGTGGGTAATCGGTGTATAGCAGCGGCTTCTTTACCTTATAAGGATGATGACAGAGGGTGTCTGGGCCATAGCTCCAATCATGCTGCACACACAGATAACACATAGGAAGGTGAGGAAGGCCTGCTGACAGCCTGGACTGGGACACTTCCCTGGTAAAGCCACCGCATCTTCACTGGTGCTGGATATGCACGCACAGCTGGTCAGGTTCTAACACAAAAACAAGAAATTAGATAAAAAAGAGAGATCCAAAGCAGGACTCCTGCACTGTATGTATCTATGTATATGTATGTTTTTTGTCCCTGTCAATTAGTTCTCTAAATGCAGTAATATTATATAATAATAATATATCTCTCACTTCTCTGATGTTTTCACTCACTGGTTTGGTGCAGCCAGCAAAGCAGGCTGAGAGGTAGGTGACTCCATTGGAGCCACAGACAGGGCTCACTGATGCTGTGTAGCAGTTACAGTTATTGATGCACGCTGCCTCAGGTTGCTGCCAGGAGTGCAACGTCCTGTGGAGGAAATGTTTTTTATATATATATAGCAGCACTTGATTACACAGGGAACTCACTGACAGGGAGTGACTGAGTGTGGGATTATCTTTTAAAGCACAGTTAATACTAATAATATATAGGTGTGCTGTCTGTTATTTGAGACACCTTATTAAAGATGTAAATCAATATCAGTATTGTACTGTTAATGCATATTGATGGCAAGAAGCTGAATAAATCAGCAACAAAACTTCCACTGACCACCTTGATCATTTTGTCTGTCACAGTGAGAAAAATGGCAGTTCAAACTTGAATCCTGCATTAATACACCAGGTATTAATGTAAACAGAAAGTGTAGTGTTAATAGCTATATAGTTTCATCTTACCAAAAAAAAAATTGAAATACTATATATTGTTTTCTTTTTTGACCACATGAGAGCAGTTTTTTTTATTTTAGCATGTTTAAAGTGCATAGGTAGAATAAGTCTCTTAAAAAACTGCATAAAGGCAATTCGATAACTTGAAGCATCTTGAGCAAAACCCAAACAGCACTTGGGTAAAAATTCTTGAAAAGACTCATTCACATCAGTAGGTTTCCCTGCTTACTCATTGCTGTAGGGGACTGTCACCCCGGCGACAGGTCCTGTGTCACAGCCCAAGAAGAGAAAAGAGACGTAGCAGGCAGTGGACACCAGGTTGACCAGCATGGCCATGCGGACAGCGCCCAGAGCTGACAGGTTCAGCTTCTTCACCAGGAGCCCCCCGAGAAAGATACCCAGGCAGGCACAGGGGATGGCCGTCATACCTTTGATGGAGGAAAAGAGAAGGAATTTTCCTAAAATGTTCACTTCCATGTTGCCATTTTAGGTCTTCATTTTTTTTGTTTTTAATAAGCTTAACCTGTCTCTCCTGCCCTGATGGTTTCATGGTTTGATTGTAAAACTTTGGGCGTAAAAAAGATGTGCCCCCCGCTCAGACAGCATTATAATCGTCATACCTAGAAGCTGATTGGCTGAGGAGGTGGTGAGGTTGAACTGCTGCTCCAAGTATTTTCCGAGGAAGGCAGCAAAACCAGCAACCACGGCGATCTCCATGCAGGCTGCCAGCGTGATGCAGCTGAACACCGGATTAGAGAGAAGGTGCCTGGTTACCCGAGGGATTACTAGGACATGGAGGGGAAAGTGAAGAAAAAGAGGACACCATAATTGGTATAACAGGTAGAGAGAGAGAGAGAAAAGGAATAGGAAGGACAGCATTTTTTTATTAACCGAAGATTTAAATTTCTCACTTCTCCTTTGCCCTTTTTGTCTCAGTATCTCCTCCCGTCTGTGCTGCCCCCTTACCTCTCAGATGCTCACAAACTGAGAGTCCACTGTTTATGTCAAAGCCATGAATGGCCCCGTTGGGTTTAGAGCCCTGGTATTCCAGTGTCAGGGAGGAAGGCAGCATGGCCTGCTCACTCTCCCCACCACCGTCCATGTCCTGCTCGTCCAGTGCCTGTGGGAAGCCAAACATGAAGAGGGCCGACAAGAAGAGTAAGGCACCGCAGAGGAGGAAGCCGCCCCACCACGCCCCGATCCAGCGAGGGTCATCTGGGGTGATGTCCAGCTTACCTGGGCAGGAGGTACACGAATTTAGCACGATGGGTGATAAACAGATAAATGATTAGAAATTGGATTCTTGAAAAGTAATTCCTTGTTCATTATTTCTTAATGTATCCATTGTGGAATAATAATGTAGTATTCTACATTTTCTCAGTATATCTATACAAATATAACAATTCCAATGAAAATTAACAATGAAATGTAACTAAAATGTAACTGCCAACTCACTGGTGTCGATGAAGACAGCATCAACGTAGACTTTGGTACAGACAGAACCTAAGATGAAGCCACAGGCCGGGCCAAACACTAATGTTGAAAATAAAATACCTGCGAGACAGAGAGAGAGAAAAGAGAGAGCATAAAGTAGTTGGTCAGTTAAAATGGAGGCAACAACAGCAAAAATGCAATATTTCACATTTAGTGTAATAAAATCAACATTTATCTTCAATATATTTTAAGCTTATTAAAAAAATACTTAAAAAATAAAATGTTAAATATTAAACTGCCATGTTAAATATTAATATTGTCCATCAACCAGACACTGAAAGCCAAACTTAAGGTTAAATAATTAATACAGTAAGTGAATTTCAGCTCATCTATCAGCAGAGGGCAGCATCGTATCAACACTGTTCATGTCTGTTACGTTTATTAAATGTGTGGTAACATAGAGCTTCTCACCACAAAGAACACCTCTGTTGTTAAATCAACTGTATGCCTGAGAACAAATTGTATTCTTTTCAAGGAAATACTAAGTATTGAATTCATGTCAAGGGACTTAAAATTTCATCAGATGTCTCCCACTGACAGACTTATTCACTGTCACTGTAATATGCAGCTCGTATCCATATATCCAGCAGGATCATAAACAATCAAGCAGGAAATGGGTTCTTAATGCAGAGGGGAACCACTGATGCAGTGGCTCTGGTTGATTTTCTCTTGAAAGCAAAGCTGCCCTGCGTTGGCCCAGAGGCTGAGAGGTTTCCAGTAAGCAGCAGCAGACTGTGCAGGACCCTGTGTGTGTGTGTGTGTGTGTGTGTGTGTGTCAGTAAAACTCAGTTATCCATGCTAGTGGTAAGTGGAACAATAGGACTGAGCTCCAGTAGCCCGACTGCTAATAGTGGAGCCCAGAGCAGAGGAGGCTGCGCCCTCCTGACAGATTGAGAGGGCCAGTCAATTTTTCTGTGAGGGAGGCAATGATTAGTGCTGTGGTTGCCACCACTGATAAATCTGAGAGCAGCATGGCAGCTTCATTTTTCATTAGAGTTATCAATGCATCTCTAAAGATTATCTCCATATTAAGTCAGAGAGAAAAAATGTTTCAACCACTCTTTTTCATTTCTGGTCAACACTTGAAAACCTGTTTCAGCAAAAAAAAAACAAAACAACAACACATTTTATCAATATTCTTTGAAGGCATTTTGTGGAGTTTTTACTCCATTATGAGAGATGCATGATAGAAAGATGACAGGAAACGAGGGGAGAGAGATGTGAGGAATGCCAGACTTGAACTAGGGACGCTGTGATTCATGATCAGTGCCTTGAATACCCAAGTGAGCAGGGAGCCCCATCCATAACTCCTCTGACAGGTTTTGGGTCTTGCAGGGGCACAGACACCCAAATATTTATGATTTCTAAGTTTAATCACTAAAGTCAGAAGCCACGGTTCAGAAAACATACTGATGTATATACATTCACAAGCATAAAGGTGGATGTAACAGTTTTGTCAGGATATTAATATCATGAATAAAACTGGTACAAAACCAGATACCATATTGATCAGTTTTCATGCTGACTGTATTTTAAAATAATCTGATATGTGAGGCTCTGCTTTGAGCACAAGGCTAATGTCAGCATGCTGACACAATCACAATAACCATACTAACATGCTCATGCATCACAGGTGTGATGCTTACCATGTTCATCAACTTCATTTAGCATGTTAGCTTGATAACACTGACTAACTAGCCCTAAACGAAGAACACAGCTGAAGCTGAATGAGGATTAGCCAGATAGTCAGATAGTTGTTAAGATACTGTAGTCTGGAACAAAGAGGTGGGCCGACTGACGGGCATGGCTACCAGAGCTAGAGCTGGTTAGTGAGGGTAAAACTGAACACAGCATGTATGACTGATTAATGGAGTATCTCAACATGATTTGCTAAAATCTGAAAAAGATAATTACAAACCATGTGTGATGTCTGTTTAGAGCAGACATAATTTAATTCAAAAGTGATGACGCACAGTACAGCAGCTGTATGATCCTGAGTCCTGGACAACAGTCTAACAGAATAACAGAAACAGATAATGACACAAACATTACAGAGATTTTGCACTAAGTAGATCAAAATGAAATATAATTGAATAAAAACAGTAAGTGACAACAGTGTGTGGTACACTCTGACCAATAGTCACCCTCTCTCTCTCTCTGACTGTCAGATAGATGTATTATGTTCATTTCAGCAGAGTCACTGATGCCAGCAGGGCTGAAGTCAGGTGACAGAGGAGGTCTGGGGTTACACCAGGTCCAACTCAACAGCCAACCAATGAACAACCTCCAAACTCTGCCTTCCACAGGGATCAAATCAGAGACAAACCGAGAACAACACAACTAATCTATAGTGCATGTGATTCAGGGAGGCTGGCAAACACACACACACACACACAAAGACATGCACACAACAATGGCAGTGAACCAGCATAAAATCTTGGGTCCCGGCCAATCTCATCTTCAATACACCAAAGCTCTCTAAACTTCACTGTGGGCACAGCCAGCCTCAGTGTGTCCCATCTATACTTGCAGAAGGTAAGAGCCTGGAGAGGCCTTCAAAGTGTCACGGCTGATGACAACAGCAATAAGCATGATGACGGAGAATTACCGGTAAGCTTTGTTGTGCCGTGAGAAAAGACAGAGAGCTCATAATCCTTCGGCAACAGCTGCTAGACACCCATCAGGAGAAGCATTCAGCACTGATGCCAGGCAGTGTTTGGACTGAGCAGTCGGCACATCTAAAACCATTCCCTTGGAGACACGACTGAAGGCTCATGGCAGTACAGGAATGTATGTAGAGAGGTAGAGGAGCTTTAACCATACAGTAAAACTTTTATTACCACATTGTAAAAACTCTATACAGTGTTTTCTTATTTCATATATCTGGGGGCAAGTGTTTCTGCTGAGACTGAATACTGTTTCCATTCAAAATGAAGTGAAATAATAAACATTTATGTATATTAAAGTTTTCAGAGATAATACATGGCAGAGGACTTTGAGCTGAATTTATTCTTAAGATTGAGATTATATTTATGGATTGTGACCTTTGTTTTTTATATTAAAATGCACTGTATGGGAGTATATTTTATACAGTGGTAGATTTCTGCATTAACTGTGACCAAAACCAGTGTTCAAACCAGTAAAATTATTGAAAATCTTAGCACTTAACAAGAGAAAAGAAATCCTCAAAGTGTGTATACATATTGATTTTAAACTAATGAAATGGTATTGTGCTGTTAAAATAAAAGTTGCTGTCCTGTAATTTGACAGATTTTGCAAACAGCAGTCACTGCAACAATTTTGGAATGATGATGTGCACACATTTCTAAATACATTAATTATAAAAATCAATGCCTCTGAGGTTAATTTTGTCAAAGGACTGGTTTAACTTTTGATTGCTCATTAGAGGCACAATGTAAATCCCTCTGGATCTATTGACTTTGCAATGATTGCAGCTCTGTGTGTGGATGAAAGCTGCAGATGCTTTCAGTGCCTTCAGTTGAGTTACAGTGTAGCAGATCAGTGTAGCACATCTTTGGCACATGCAATCAGCAGAATGAGGAGCAGGGAAACGGTCACAACTGTCAAACTGGCCTTCGAGAGTGAGCAAGCTTATTTATGACACTTCATTACACCAGCAAACACATACACATAGACGAAAAGCAACACCTGTGCAGACGGAAGATATTAAAACAATATAAACCACATGTTGTATGCATTTTGGAAAAAATTACAATCTTTTGCATCTCTGTTAATTAAAATACAGTGCAGTCAGTCAGTTTCAGTTTCATTTCCCCAAAATGTTTCTTACTTACTTACTTTCTTACTATTTGTGATTTGATGCACCCTGAGACACAGAGGCTGTTGCAAATTTAATAGATTTAGGTTACCTTTATAAACCTGTATATTTTTTGTCCAGAACGATTTTAGTTGAAATCATCGTAGCTAATGTAACCCCAAAAATTTGTCCCCCATCTCACACAAACACACAAACACACACACACACACTGGTGGCTGTTTTAACGGTACATGCTTTGCCCTGGACATGCACTATAATATATTTCCAGAGAGAGCATTAATGGAGTTTCTTTGTTTCTTTAAAAAAAAAAGACTTATGTCTCATCATTCTTTTTATACTATTTCATACCTGCTGTGTCTGAGCACTGTGACAATGAACAGACTCTCAAGACCAGCTCAAGGTACGGTCACGAAGTCCTGCCGAACAACAAACTGAAGATTAGTTTATTTTTGTCTGATACAGTATTTCCTGTCAAACATGAAACTCTTTGTCACATGAAACCAGATCACTGAAACTAACTGTAGGAGAAATGTATAATTCACAGGATAATCTATTGAAGTACAGACGCTCTCTGAAGGCTTAGAGCTTTACAGATGACTTAGATATCCATGTAAACTCTGGCAGCTCATCTGACCCAGCCATTTGGAAATGGCAGGTAGAGATACTCCACTTGAGCTGAGAGCTTGTGGAGCATCTTACAGTTCTGCCTTACTTTGAGCGTTTGTGTGTGTGTTTAGTACTCATTTTAAATCAGGTTATTAAAGTTTTTCCGAAAATATTATTATCACTATCAAACAATAAATTCACTGAATATATCACTTCATGTTACAATCACACACTGATTTCACAAACACATGTACAAAGAAGCACAAGAAGTGATGTCAAGCCAATGTCAAGCTAGATATCTCACCAGCTACTCATTGGGTGGTTATTTATGGAGAATATGAGAAGTAAATAATGTCCGGGAGAAATTTTAACACACCAGTGGATTTTAATGGTGTAAGTCCACTGTGATGGATCACATGAAACTATACACAGATAAATATTAAGATATCAGACATAACAATAACATAAATAACATAAAAAATATACTATATATGTACAGTAATGTGCATTCACAGAGCCCAATTGTCTTAACTTGTTTAAACTATAACTTTAAACTGCCAGAAACAAATGTGCAATATGTAGCAAACCAATGAAACAGTGCACAGTTCTTACAGATTAATTCAATCATATCATGTCATTTGGATTATAAATTTTATTTTTCATATTTGTTTAGTTTATTTGATAAGTAAGATTTTCTGTCATTTTCATTTCCCAGGATGTCCCAGTCCTACTGAAAGCCTCCTCACTTGCCGGCTGAAATATATTCTGGTCAGTTCTTTATATACTTTTATTGAATTTGTTGAAACTTCCCGCCAGGGGATCAGTTAGATTTCATCTTATCTTACCTAATTTATTCATTGACCTAAAAGTACTTACTTTGAAATATACTGAGTCTAAACATAAAGCCTATAAAATAAAGCCATGTGTGTGTTTTATCCCCCCACGGGAGATTTAACCCTCAAATCCCCTTGAAGAATCTATTGTTAATATTGTTACATTTGGTCTGTGAAAAGAGAGGTGATGAACATGATGGTGATGTCTGTCCCCTCGCCTGTGCTCTGTACACGTTGTAATGAATGCAGCAGAGCCAAGGTCACTCTGTATGAGACAGAGCTCCTCTACCTGGTCACACTGCCAGCACATGAATAATTTCTCACTCACACTCACATTATGGCACGGTTCAATCACTGGCACTTTGTATCTTGGCAAAGGTGCTCCTAAAAGGTGCACATATAAAACAACTTGGGCCGGTCTGAACAGACAGTGTGTGCTGAGTCAGCCTCCATTCCTTCCTCTGCTGTCCTACAGTGGAAGAGTAATAACTCCAGTGGAGTAAAAACATTTTGCTGCAGTGGACTCTCAACTTGCAGCCTCACAGTGCTTCATTACACACATTACAGCGATGAATAGAGGCTAAGATATGAGGCAGGAACAGAGAAGCTGACCCAGCGGTTGCAGAGCTGGACCCCTCTGGGCTCTGACTGCTCTTTTACTTTACTGCACTGTTACATGCTATAGATTACTGTATTTCACACTCAAGTCCTGTGATATGTTTTATTTTTGCAGCCATTAAGCACTCTGCTGCAGACCCTTAAACATTCCTGTAGCTGTCCAGCCTAGCCCGTGGCATTTTGATACAGTCACATAATAATCAAAAGATCTGACTGCAATGTGCTGAACACATCATATATATGTTTTACACAACTTAATCAACATACTTGGAACCAATATTAGATGTACTGGTGTGTACTAACTACAATACACACCTGTAATAATAAGGGAGAGTTCACACTTACTGGCTTGTAAAGTTGGTCTTTGGCATTTCAATGCTTTGTGCAAAATGCTGAAGTCAGCATGCTAACATGCTCCCAATGAATGCTGAGGCTGATGAGAGTGCCATTTGGAAGTATTGGTCTTGAACCAAAGCATTACACAAAGATGAACAAGTTCACCAACGTTATTACAAGCCATAATGAGGGGAACATGTGTCAAGGCAATCCAACGGAACTGACTCAGAAATGTGAATGTAGATGAATGACTATCATGGCAATCCATCAGTTGGTGAGAAATTTTTAGTCTGGACAAAAGTGCTGGACTGACGGACAAGCCAACAATGTCGTCACTACAGGCATGCTGCTCAAACTGATTTGGTTTTGTAAAGCATCTGAGTCTATACACTGTAGTGTTGCTGTGGAGCTCACATAGACCTAACTGTATACTGTAAAACAAGAAATTACATCTTCCCTTAGAGAGATTCAAACATTTACAAAGCACCACATACTGAACCCCTTCAGGGTGTAAAGCAGAGACTATTTGGGGCTAAATTATTGTAAAAACAAAGAAGAAGGCACAGAGCATGAATACTCTAATTGAATAGCTGCTCTTCTGTTAGAGGCTCTTTGAGTGATACAATAGATCGGAGGGTTAGTTGCCTTCGCCCTGTGGTATCAGTCAAGCAGTAGACAGCAATCAATAGTCCAATTACTATCCAGCTCAGACATTACGCTGTAGTCAACCGAGCTCAAGAGCAGGTTAGTCTTTCTGTGGGAAGCCATCTTCTCATCCATTCAGAAACGTATCACAGCTGATTATGTAAGCCACAGTTCAAGACTTAAAATATTAAAAGTGATGGACATACTGTAACTTTAATGCAGATGGATATATACTTTATGATGTGCATACTCACACTCAACATCATGTGCAATGTACGAGGTGTTGCTATTTTTATTAGCCACAGTGATGGAAATGTTGGTTGGTCTGCCACTTTCAGCAAAGTAGAAAAAGAGAAGGGATTCCCGGCACAAATTGGTGAATGGATAGAGAGGTAAAACTCCAGCGCACACAACCACGGTACTGTTAGACCAACGCATTTCGGCTTGTGGCGTCCATCAGGGTAAGGTGTCAGGTACACTGCAGGTGTTGCTGCATGCGTGTTCTTCAAAGATCAGCGAGGTAACATTGTCTTTGTGCTCATGTTAGCATGGTAATTTAGCATTTAGCATAATACCCTGCTGTGCCTGAGCTCTGGACGCTTTTCATCTCACAGATCCCACTCTTTATTGCCTGTGCTGCAGTGTATCTCTGCTGCATTACTACAACTTTCAAATCTATTTTTGTCTTCCTCTCATCTGCCAGCAGGAACAATGATCTGATGGCCAGCTAACAGAAAAAATAGGCCTCTGTTTCTTTTTACCAGCCTGCCAATGGAACAGATCGAGACAGGTGCATGCTGGGGGACTTGCGCCCTGTGTGTCCTGAGTATTCCCGGCGTCCTCCATCTCTCATTCAGGCGCTATTGATCCGTGCGGGGTGAAGACGTGGCCACAACGGAGCGGCATCTCCTTCTATCATCTGGTTTGTTAGCAAGCCCACGGAGAGCTGCTGTTTTAATATTTAATCATTTGGTTAGATGTTTGCTAAACAAACTCCTAACTGCTTCTCTGTCACGTTGCATTATTCAGGGGTTTTTCTTACAATGCTACCGTGTCTTTGCGCGTCAAGCTCGTCAAACAACGCCACCGCCTTGAGACTGGGAGAAGGAGGCAGCAGAAATACTAAGCAGCGCATGACACACGTGCTGTATAAAGAGCGGGCGCCGTGCAATTACAACAGACGGCCCAGCAGTCACAATGTAGGAGGTAACCATGGCAATCAATATGCCTGGTTTGTCAAAAAAAAAAAAAGAAGAAGAATAGAGAGGAGGTGGTGAAGAGAAAAGAATAATAGACAATCTGTAAGTGTCAAAGGAAGAAGCTTGGGGGATGCTATGAAAGAAACAGTTCCTTATGGACTGGCAAAAGCCACTGTGCACTGAGCCAATATATCGAACAGTGGCCATGATAAGTGTTTGGATTTCAGTCAAAACTGCAACGTATGCAAATGTGCGAACTAACTGACAGCTGAAGAGTGAGAAAAGAGCAACAAAGGATGGTACTTTTTCAAGGATTGCAGTTAAGAGACGTCCTTGGTCGACTGACTGGACTGTCAGATCCCGTCCATCACTGGGCTAACATAAACAGACAAACACAGTCAGATTCATGCTTACAGGCAATTCTGACTCTTAAAGTGCAACTGAAATCATAGATAGTCATTTCTTTTAGCCATCAAAAATCATGCCAGAAAACATATATAGTTAATATTTTGTCAATGTCTGTCGGTCACGGTTTCACAAATTGTCAAAAATAGTTTGTTTATGGTTCCGAGAGGATGGATGCCACCATCTTCAGGTTTCCCCACCAACCTCACCTAGATGGTGAACATGGAAGGCTAAACACTTTACTTGCTAAATACCAGCATGTGACATTAGCATTTAAGGCTGTAAACCAGATTTTAATATTACATACACAAACAAAACTGAGCTTACATGCTGTAGCAAATAAATTAATTAATTACTTACAAAATCAGAACAAAATATGCAATTAATTTTAAATAAGACTTGGACAGTGGAAGAAATCGGAACAGAGAAAACATGCAACTCTTCACAGAAAGCATGACAGAGATTAAAATCCAAGAAATTCACTGAACTAACGCTGAAGCATGAAATGTGTGTTGTATTTAGTTTGTTTTTTTGCATGCAGATAGAGATGTTAAATGTGTAGTTGTGCTAATGGTTTATTAGTTTATTAGATATATTAGTGTGCCACATTCAATAAAGTGAAAGTGAATTCCTTTACATTTTCTAAAATAGCAAAGAAATATCAAGTTTACAGCTGTACATGACATTCAATTATTGTGTGATAATGTATACCAGTAAAATCACATTACACATTAAGGAGCTGATGCAGCAATAAGTTCATGCCCAACTATTGTTTATGTTATTCTGTGAGACTGCTTGCCCTGAAGTTCCTCTTCTTGTGGATTCATCTGTTCAGCCTTATTGGAGGAATAAGGAAATATCTAACATCGCCCTGCAACTGACTGGCGTCCAGTCCAGGGTGTACCCCGCCTCTTCGCCCAAAGATAGCTGGGACAGGCTCCAGCACCCCTGCGACCCTGCGACCCTGTGTGCTCAGGATAAGGAGGTTTAGAAGACGGATGGATGGATATCTAACATCGGGCATCTGGTATGAGTTGGCCTCTATGAGTTGGGTGGGGAGGGGGGGACAGGGGTGGGTTGTTGGGTGCTGTGCTAGCCTTGTTTGGCCTCTTCCTCTCCTCCGTCCCTCCCTCCCTCATTTCCTCCACACTGAGTGCTGCTGGCAGAGGCTGTACAGATCAAAGCATGCACAGAACAAACCGCAGGCCTTCTCACCCTGCAAGAGGTCTGCACCGAAACGTACGCAACAAGCCAAGGACTAGTAGAGAGGCCTGAGAGGAGGAGGAGCAACTAGCCACATGGTAATCACTTATATTGCATTTTCATTTTCTCTTAGGGCCTTTGTTCTTCCAATAAGGCCGAACAGATGAATCCACAAGAAGAGGAACTTCAGAACAAGCAGTCTCACAGAATAACATAAACAACAGTTGGGCATGAACTTATTGCTGCATCAGCTCCTTAACGTGTAATGTGATTTTACTGGTATACATTATCACACAATAATTGAATGTCATGTACAGCTGTAAATCTTGCAAAAGACTGTAAACTGCAATAAGAAGAGATGCACAGACATGGAAATTTATGGTCAATAACAATGACTGATAATTACTGACTCAATACCAATAACCTTATTCTCGTATTTGCAAAAATGTGAGCAGGACTATAAATTTTTTAGATTAACGACCTTCTGTGTCCATTCACAGTCGTCAAAGATCCTGAGCTGTTGTAAGAAAAGACTCCATGTTATCAGATTTAAATATTGGCTGAAATTATCGAAACAATTAAAACATTTACATTTCTTATTATAGTGATAATGGGAGTCTCTATCCTTTCTTCTGTCTCACTCTCTCCATTTGCCCAGATGGAGCTCTGCTACTAGCAGGTCACTGAGTGCTGAGAAGAACAGGAATGGCACATACTGTAGCCTCAGTGCCTGTTTCTGTACTGTTGCCTTGGCAACTTTGGCAGACGGGCTGTTATGTCAACCTCTTAGTTTCTGCTGTAAGTATAACTGCAGTGCTCTGTTGCTGGCCACTGAACATTTGCTGAAGTTGGGAATGAAGTGTTTTGCTCAAGGGTGCTTACTGTGTGTGAGAGAGGGCAGAATCAGGACCGCAATTTCCCCGTCAACTACAACAATATTGAGTCCTAAATTATTAGAAAACAATCTTGTTCACCAGACCGTTTCTGTCCTCACTCCTCGAATTTGTCGTCATAACAACTGTGTCAGTGCACCAAAAATCCACACATTTCCATTCAACAAAGAATAACATAAAATAGCACACATACTGATGAACTCATGCATCTCCATCCACATAACTAACACGTTTAATAGCTGGGGATATTTCCGTTCTCTGGTCAAACTCATTATCTGGATAAATCAATACTGTGCAGTACAGTATCACAGAAACATGCCGCTGTACAATAGTTGGAGTATCTAACTATTTTTTAAATCAGCAAATAAAATCACATACACTTGAAGTTAGACAGCTTGTGAATACAGCTAGAATGTATTTCTTTTTTCTGCCTAATTTACCAAACATTGTAAAATGACACACACAAACACTGATACTGGAAGACACACAACAGGTCTTGATGTGGGCTAGAGAAGAGGAGAGGACAGGCTAAGCAGAAAATATAGCTTACTATTAATAGGTTCCAGCGTACCAACACTACTGACCAAAATGGCCACAGCGATGAGACAGGGCAGGAGGTTACCTTGCATTATAGCATCATCCTTCCCAATTAATCATCTATATGACTCACATTCATATCAACAGAAGAAAAACGTAGTCGTTGGCATGATCAGCGGTAAGCATTGTGGTTGACAATGTAAAAAAAAAAAAAACAAAGAAAGAAAAAATAATTGAACTCCATTTACAGAAAATGATGTCACACTTGCGGACACACTGACTGACAGGTGAACTCTGGGAAGTCAACTATGGTAACACCAGCAGTAAGGAATGCAGATATATTAATTATATAATACTTGGGATTAAGATGATAATCCACCCTAATCCTGCCAGGAGACTTTTCCTGCTCCTCCAACACCCCTGGGGTTGGAAGGGATTCAGTATCTGATTAAGGAGCACATCAGAAGCAGAGATGCTTGCTGGCATGAAGGCTTAGTTGTGGCCACAATTATTACATAAAGAGTTGTAGATGTCTTATTTTGAAATGTGATGCTTCCTGTGAATTTTTTTTAACTCTTGGCGGCCTCCTGAGCAGTGATCAACAAAAACCACTTCAGCATATTGACATAGGAACTGAAGCTGCTCTATAGTTTTTTGTGATGTACTGTGAAAATGAGATAAATGGTAAAAAAAAAAGTAATACAGTATCTAATATCTATCTAATATCTAATGATCCTTTGAATACATGGTGTTATCTTTCTATTCATTTTGATTTGATTGTGACCACATGTAAAACCCACCTTGGCTACCAAACACCGCTTTTTCTATTTTACTGTCTTTGCGGCACGTGCACCCGTCATAAACCATTCATCTAGCTAATGATGGCTAATCAGGATTCAGTGAAGATTATATCAGTAATAACATTTTGTTTCATACAATATGGTAATCATATCATTTTAAAATAAGCATCTGTGTTCATTCAGGAGAGTTGATCACTTAGTGTACACATGAATGATTAATGTCTTAGTCATGTTTAAATTATACCAACATAATAATCCCTTTTACTTTATACTGCTGGGACTGTACAGACTTTATTATGCCATTATCCTTTGTTTTTATTACTTACAGCTAACTAAGATGCAAGTCAGCCAAATGTAAGTGCATGAAGAGTCCAACTGATGCTAGTCATTGTTTAGTTAAAGGATGGTTTTTGAAGCCAGTAGGACTGGTGATGTATTTAGATCATCATCTACTTCATTGATTATAAGTTGTAAATTTTAGCTTAGCCAGAGCCAGTGGTTGTTTTGGATGTCGCAGTGCTATTTGCACCAAATACCATATTCAAGAGCTGTTGAAATCATACATTTGATTCCAATACCAGTATATTAGAGACTGATGCTGACCTTACAGAGACCACTCCCTCTGAAAATATGTACATGAACTGTTGCGTGTCCTGCCAATGAACCCAGAAGTAAACATGACACTATCATAGACCTATAGTATGTAAAGAACTCCACTACCACTGCCTGATCTCTTTCCTGTTTTGAATAATTTCAGGTTCAAAGATTTGTAATCAAGAACATTTTCAATTCTCAGTTTGAATGTTTTGCTTGTTCCAACATTTCTACCCTATGTGTGTGTGTGTGTATATATATATATATATATAGTTGAATATCAATTAATAGCTTAGCAACCACCTGTCATGTTGCTGTCATTGTTTCTGTGGTTGGTCACTTTGGTAGTGTTTGACTGAGATTTTAACCAGGGAGGAATGTAGCCTAATGTCCAGACTTCAGCAGCCTAAATGTTTCACGTGTAAAGCAGCTCAGTGCTACTCACCTATATACAGCGAGGAGTCCTTCCTGTGAACATGGTCATCGATGTAGGACACTCCCAGGGGCTGGACAGGTGTGGCTCCGATGCCCAAGAGAACCTGGGCTCCAATCAGCAGAAGGTACATCATGTTGGTGTTGGCTCTGTTGCCACATTTAAAGCCAGAGTCTCGGTTTTCGGACCTGGAGTTGTTGGAGCAGACATCCCTGCCGTCCTCAGCGTGCCACGAGTCCCCGGCCTCGTACTCATACTGATGAGTCAGGAACTCCGGCAGGGCGGACAGCAATGCCCCCAGCGCCATGACGATTCCACCGCAGCCAATCAGGCGGGGTCTGTGGGCCTTGGCGCCAAAGTAGCTGACAAACAGGATGAGGGCCAGGTTGCCAATTTCGAAGCTGCTGGCAATGACGCCCACATCAGCACTCTGGAGGTTGAAGCGTCTCTCCAGAGTGGTCAGAACACTTACCTGGCAGAGGGAGAGACAGACAGGTAGAAAGAGAGCGTTATACAGTGTTTTACAACTAGCAACCATTTAAGACTGCCAATGACATCATACCAACACCACAACTTTATAATGCACCTTTATACGCTTGATTTTATATTCAGCAATTAATAGTGTACTTTCTATGCTATTAATTGTTGCCCCAGCCTGTCAGAAGAAAAAATGCTGTTCATTTTATGTTCCATTTAAATGTTTATATAAAATGCTACGGCAAGACTTTGAGCTTCAGGTGTTACTCAGTAATAGCAGGTATAAAACACCCATCTGCCACTTGCACCAACAGCAGTAACCTGTTGATGGCACTGAGAAGCTGAGCTGCTCTACAGGATGAGCTGCTCCCAACATCTTCATCCCCACATGCCTCCTCCAACTGCCTCCACGCAAAACAACCCTGAGGCTAGCCTGATGCCAAGCTGGGGAAAAGGGATATGTGCATGTGTGTGGCTTTAGGCGAGAAACCTCGTGCAGCTGTTCTAATTATGAATCTGACACAAACACATCGTCCCAGCTGTGTGTCAGTGATGAACTGGCTCCTTGCATCAACTCTGTGCTGGATCGTCTGCAGGACTGATGACAAAAGGTCAGTCACGAGTTATTTTAAACTTGGATTAATCATTCATCCACAGCAAAAGGTACAGTATAAGCCCCGGGACTTTATAAAGCAATTCCAGATAAAAGAAGAATTTAACCAGGACTATGAAAGTGAAGGCAGATGGATCATGTATAATATCCATTCATCTTTTTTCTATATTGATTATCTTGTTTATCTTTTCAAACCAGACTCCATTGAAAAATATGTCAATTTTTTGTGGTCTAGCTGCTATTTTCATGATTGATTTATTTTAAATTTAATTGATAGTTCCAAAAAAAATGTCATAAGTTCCCAAAGCCGAAGATTACAACTTCAATTTTTTTCCATCACCAGTCCAGAGGATATTCAGATCGCTATCACATAAAATAAAGAAAAGCTTCAAATCCAAACAATTCATATTTTGGAACTAAGAAATGCTTGGTATTTCTACTTGAAAAATGACTTGATCAATCAATAAATAAACAGACTAATGTCTGACTAATTGTTTCAGGTGTGGCATCAAGCTTATATACTCTGTAGGACAAGACTGAGGATCATTTCTAACATGTTAGGGTGCAATTGAAAAATGAATCTTCATCTTACTTACTCTTATCTTCCAAAGGGTATTCTGGTAACTGCTTATAGAAGCTTCTGGGTAAAACAATACTCCATATTCTGTGTTTATTAAGAAGCGATTATATTTCAAGAGAAATAACTGTACTATGCCCTCAGTCTGGGTCTGTTCTTGATGAAACACCACCAGAGACGTCTGGACAGCAGTCCAAACAGCTAGACAACTGTTGCCGAACCACCACACACACACACACACACACACACACACACTCCAAAAAAGGATAAACAATCTGTAATTCACTTCTAAAATAGAAATGGCAGGATGGCCATCACAGGTCTGTTATTTCAACAGTGGAACACTAACCTAGTTCTGTCATCATACAGTACACATGGTGGGACCCGCAGACCAGACATTATAGCTGACAGTCGGACAATTATTTTACATTTACTGAGCATTCAGTTCCTGTCTGTGTCCACTATTCACTTAGAATTACTACAAATCTGTAATTCATACTTCCCAGAAATAGCAAGCCGATGTGGATCAGAGGTCACAGAATCTAAATGACGGTGTTAAGATTTACACTGGTGGTCTTTGAAGATTTAAGGTGTAGCCTCGTACTGGATGCAGGCGAGAACAGCCATTTTACACCTTTTTATTTTAGTCTAATCCAGTCAAATGTTTTCTGACAGTACAAACTGTGCTTTGGAGAACAGAGAACAGAAAAAACCTGCCCATTTCAGTTTGATAAATGCAGACAAAGCCGGTATGCCAAGTTGTTCCGCAGGTGCCGCTGTGCTGACAGTGATGATCTTCTGTCATTACAGCTTTGTCCTCTAATTTATTTGCACAACACAATGTGCTGCTGAAAGAAAGAGTAGGAAATAAATGTGCACTGTGAAGCGAGAAAGTGGCTGGATTAAGAAGAGACAGAGAACAAAAGATGATGACAAACAATATTTTATACAGGAGAGGAAAGGCAGTGCTTCTACAGTGCTTTTTGTCTGCAGCAGGATTTGCTAAAGGTGCACTTTTGGTTTGGGATGCTGCTTTGAAGGAGAAATTTCCACTGCAGTCTTCAAGGTAAACACTAATGCACTTTAAATTTGTGACTGCTGCAAAACACATTAAAACCAGCTCAGCCGTGTTCCTGCCAAGCTGCAGGCTTCACCAAACACCAAAACATCATGGAGGAACTTTTTCCCGTACAAAGCCTCCTTTTCCTCATCTCTACAGGAGATGTGACCATGTACAGTAAGGCTGGATCTGCTCCTCTTGAGTTCATTTCCACACAATTTACACCTTTTGTTGTTTTTCTTGTCCAAACCGGCAAGTGACAGCTACACCAATACAAAGGATCTCATGAAAGTCAAGCCACTGACCTTTAGCCTTGCCTATTTTTAAAATACCTTTCCCGGATGATTTAATGTGACTGTGATGAATAAAGATGGGTACTTTGGTAGCTCAGTTCTCGGTCCCTTGTGAAGAATAAAATGAAGCCCGACCTGCATGTGCAATTATTTATAGTATCAAGACTGTGTTGACACCTATCAGGGGAATTGGCTTTAATCAGGCAAATAATAATCCTGATTAAAGTGGCATCTTTCATACTCACACAGATTTACAGTAAGCAGTTGAGCCAGCTCTGACTAACAAAGCTCGTCATCACCACACAAATACATTAACAAGTGCTGTGGTCGGCTTTGGCCACATCATAAACTGCTGCCATTAATCTCATTGCACTTCAACACTGATTCACCACAGATCTACATTTTGAAGCACAGGCTTTTCACTGAGTTATGGAAGATGCTTCAGTTTCACCTTTGTCACAGTGATTGTGCATTAAATCTTTATTTTGTTTTATTTTTTAGCATTATTTCACATTTTTTGGATCCTAAAGTCATCTTACCCATCTGTCCTTCAGCTGAATAGAGCAGATCTCTTATGATGACATCAGTCTAATGATTTCGGTCACACTGTCACTGTGAAATGCAGGGTAACTGAGTGAAAAAATGAAAGGAAGCCCTTCTGAAAATTCAACATAAGCTACTGTCGCCTGTGTTGTGGTGATCACGTCATCTCCTAGGCCTATATCCTCCAGTGTCAAAGGCCTCCTGCCGGACTGAGGCATGCGGGTGCAGGATGCAGCAGTGCCGGCAAGTTGGATGGAGCCCCCCCCACGACCAGCGTTTCGTAACCTGCTCCCCAGCAGACCCTCATACACAATTCACCAACAACAACGTGGAGCCCACGGCCGCCGTGACGCGCTTCGTGTCATGCGGATGGCGCATAGGCCTGATGGATAATACGCAGCAAGTCATCAATCAGTGAGAGCGCCGCGTCCCGTGGCCGCCGGAGGATGTGATTATTCTAATGTGATCACAATAACGCGATTATTAACCGCACCGGCTGAGACACCGCGTCGTTCCTCACTGTCTGGCCGTGCCGCTTTCAAGGGCGCCGCGTTAACCCGACGTTACCTGAGCTGTCCACAGATACGACGCTGCTCCACGGCAGCGCAGAGCTCGGTGGGAACTCACCAGATAGGCGCCCACGGTGCCCTGTGCCAGCATGAGCGCGCACTCCGACACCAGGAAAATCTTGATGTTGGAGAAGCACGAGGTCTTCTTCTCGCTGTCATCCTGCTCCGGGTCGTCGGCGCCGCTCCGCTCGGTGCAGATCTGGTTTTTCACCTGCATCCTTCGGCTCAGGCTCCGGTCGGGTTGGACGGCAGGAAACTGAACGGGTCCGATCCGGCGGAGAGCATCTGGTTGGAGCTGGCGACGAGCTGCACTGCAGAACAAGTGCGAAACCTCCCGTCGATAGCCCACCTAGGCTGGAATATGCAGCGAGCAGCACTGCTGTCCACTCAGCATTACGCGCAGTCCGTCAGCGACCTCTCCTCACAGCCTGTCGATCCGGTGCGTCTCGGCTACATCATATTTAAATACGTAGGCTACGCATGTATGTGTATGACGGCTCCCGGCACCCGACGTAGAACTACAAGACGCTGTCTCCCCACATCCGGGATGTTGCATCTCCACCCAGGACCGGTGCCGACTGGATCTGGTTCTTCAGCCCGGTTCCGAGCCGCAGCTCTGCGTCCTTCAGGCGGTGCGCCGATGCTCCTCCTCCTCCTGTCATCCACAGACCGAAGCGCGGCGAGGGAGGTGTAAGGTTCTCTCTCTCTCTCTCTCTCTCTCTTCTCCGTCAACGTGTTTCTCCACATCATCAGTTTACCTGTGAAGACGTTCAGCTTTATCATCGCCAGAGAAACACACACACACACACACACACACACTGACAAATCAGCTGGATATAAAATGACACAGCACATCTTTAGTTGTCAGTCACAAATGCTCATATATTACACTGCAGATGAATACTGCAACAGTAAACTGACATCAGTGATGTCAGATAAGTTCATATTTGAGAGTATCTACATTAGACAACATATGCGTGGGGTCTGTCCACTAGACAGTGGGAAATTCATATTACTGTGTCTTGTTTGATCACAATAATCCAGCCAATTTAAGCACAACTCTGCTGCATTCTATTTCACTTTACTTGTACTTTTTTTTTAAAATAATGTAATTCAGCAGAAGATACCCCAGATAGAGAGGCTCACCTCTGTCCTCCCTGATTCTTCATCAGTGTCTGGTGAGGTGCAGCCACACCGAGACGCTGGACACCACGGTCTTTCCAGTGGAGCTAAAGCAGTAGTAGAACAAGCTTTGTAATGTGACCGTACAGGACAGAGTTACTGTGAGGCTGAGAGATGTCGATGACCAAGGTCATGATGCATGGTGGTGCAGAGGCGACTGGCTGACTTGCTGTTGAGTTTGTCTCACTGAAATGCTTTGCAAGTGGTTCTGTCACATGAAAGCAGCGGACAGCTACGTCAGTGTGCCTGAGATGATCACACTCAGAGAGAAACGTCAGGCAGGTGGATGGGAAGAGGGAAGGAACAGTGGATGGATGATACTGCTGCTCTAGAACTGCTCTATTGTGTTCACCCTCTATTAACACTGTAAGTGCATATTATGGCTTTATTACTGTTTTATTGTTAGTCCATGGTTATGCTAAATGCTGCTGTATTCTTTTAATATCAGTGTCTTTAATTGATTTTTTTTATCCCTAAATGTCTGGAGTAACCTAAAAGCTTTATTTTCTGTGGTTTGACATTTATATCAGTCTCCATTCAGTTCACCTCTGTCCTTTCAATTTACACTGGTCTTGTTTGTGTTGTGTCTCTGTATAATTTAAATCACTTGCTTCTCATCACACTGCAAAGCTTTCGGAAAAATGTTTCATTTATTGGTGGGGAGAAAGCAAAAAGAAGAAAAAGAGTCACACTGACATAACATTAGAAAGACCAACAGATCCTCCTTGATACTCATCATTAGCACTAACTCTACCTTGCAGAGATGATGGTCATTGCCTGTGTAACTTTATTAAGCATGTTTTATGTTATGTTATGTTATGTTATGTTATGTTATGTTATGTTATGTTATGTTATGTTATGTTATGTTATGCAGCTTTAGCTAATCTATCTTCATGCTTGACTGAAATATACTCAGCCGGCTTCAGGATATTTAAAAATTCAGCACATGCCACACAAGAACTCTATTTACACACATCAACAGCCCACTGTGTTGTACCGTTGCAGCTGTTCCACATGAAAACATTCAAGGTGAAGCACTGTGGTATCATTGTGGACAAATGCTCAGGGACCATTACAGTCCACGTCATATTTATTTCATGCACTTTAAGCTTTACACTTGTATATTTTGACACTTGACGTGGTATTATTATCACCCTTAGAGGGACTAAATTATGAGGTGGTGGTTTGTATCTTGTTAAAGGGCATATTTGTACAATCTGCTTAATAGCTGTCAAGGGAAGTGAAATGATAACCTCTATAACCACTAATGCCTAACAACAGGTAACATCTACCATGATGCTATTGTCCAGTAAATACATTGATTGTGCTTTCTCCCAGGACTGGTTTTGCTGGTGCAGTGCAAGCTATCCAGCTACCAGTCAAGCGAATGTAATGTAACTCTCCATTGTGCTGTTTAAAGTTAATGCCTCCTGGGAATCAGGATGTGATGGTTGAATTAGACCAGCAGCACCTCCAAAAGGGCTCCCATCTCTAATGCTCCCATTAGCTATACTATTATCTTGAGTTTTATGTTACTGAATTTAATACTGCACAGTTTTTTTTTCATTTATAAAATGCAAATATTCACTTTGAGTTCTAGCATGAATTTCAAATTAAATTAAATGGAAAAATATCCCAGTGTTTGGTTTGTATCAGGGATCAGTGTGATGAAGTCCAATGTGAAAGAAATGAGAAAAATGCACTAACCAGAGCAATACACCCAGAGATGTACTATAGCACTATTATTGACAGTATTTCTGCATGTAAGTATGCACTATAATAAATGTTGGAATGCTGAAGTTTGTCAGGTGGCTTTTTCTGCAGTGATGGTTTTGTTAGATATGTAAGTCCTCTGTGAGCTGTAGAAGAAATGACTGTTAGTCGCCGGTCAAATGACAGAGTGACACAGTTTCTATAATTAACAGCATCAATAAAATGCCTTGCATGAGACAATAATAAAAAAACTGTTTGGTGAATTACAGTGCAAAAAATTTGGTTGGTCCTGTTTGCTCATTTACTCCATCATAACAGTGAAATAAGAGAGCACTGAGTGCCAAGACTTTCCTTCACTTATAACATCCCACCACATTTGTCACTTACCACTCACCCCAAAGCTTTTGGCTTACAATATTCTATGGAACAGTCAGATGCTCTATCAGGACCAATTCTGAAGATGACTCCCTTTGCCAGCCTGCTGCTGCTGGCTCCTGCTTCAGAGAGGCCTCTCTAGCATCTGAAGCAGCACAATCTATCAGGCAAACTGTAGACTCAGCAGGAAGAGCATCCATTTCTCATGAAGTCACTCAGAGTACCCGGGTTGATTTAAGATCAACCACAGTGCCTGCTGATGCAGTGCAAGCCAACTGAAGACATTATTTTAGGATGCCTTTTAATCACAAGGTCCACAGAAAGAAGAATGCACCACAACACAGATGTGAATGATGATTCTATTATCATATTATATGTACATATATATTTTTTTCAATGATTTATTTCTCAATGATTGTTGGATATTTGCAGAGAACACTGGCTCTCAAGGAACCAGATATATTTAATTCTAGGAGCCCCTTCAACTTCCATGTCAAAGGAGTAAATTATTGAAGCTATAAATAAATGTATGTGCTGAAAATATCTGACATTTTTGTCGGGGTTTTTTCTACACTCCGGTTTGTAAAGTATTAGATCTGGCCCAATGTGAAAGAAATGAGAAAAATGAAAATACCTTTGCACTAACCAGAGCAATACACCCAGAGATGTACTATAGCACTAAGAGAATAAATTGTAATGTGGTATTATCTGTCAAAACCTTCCCTTATTTTACAGTATTTCTGCATGTAAGTAGGTGGTTTGTTAGACGTATTTATCCAGAAATGTTAATATCTATAATAAATGTTGGAATGTACGTCTATATTTTAACTTTTTAAATACTTGGTTTCTATTAAAACCCCCAAAATGATTCACATTCTGGCCTTTGTGTTTAGTACAAATTAGATTTGCATGGTAAGTATTGCATCACTTTTCATTATTATTTTGAGGAGGTGGCTTTTTCTAAGTACATAATCAGTGATGGCAACAAATTAACAATTTAATTATACACACAAATAAATGGTATAGACCACATATGCGCATTTTGTTAGATATGTAAGTCCTCTAATTAAGGTTGGTTGTGTAAATTCTTAAGCAAAATGAGGTGTTTGTAGTCCAATCTACACAAGATAACAAACCATGTTTAAAAAGAGTCTTGAGTCCTCCCCTCAAAAGTCATGTCTCTGACTGTGACCATCCTACTGTTAGTCGCCGGTCACTCCCTTTGCCAACCTGCTGCTGCTGCTCCTGCTTGGCCTCTCTATTCCAGGAGGAAGGTGCACAAGAACGCCCAGAGATAAAGTGACTCAAGGTCATTGCACTCTTGACCACATATGCTTGTCCCAGCAGTGGATGTTTCTATAATTAACAGCATCAATAAAATGCCTTGCAGCCGGGTGTTTCTCCTCTCTGAGTTATGTTTCTATTAGGTAGATTGGAGATTCAGGATCAACTGGGAGAACATACGGTAAAATCTGTTTGCCCACCAACAATCTGAACACTCCCTGACTACTCCTCCATCAATTGGAAGAACATTTCCAGCCCGGGAAGGACTGCACAAGAACGCCCAGAGACCATCACCCCCATCCCAGGATTCGACCCCAACGCACTGATGGCCAGGCGCAAGCTTGTCCTTCACGATCATTTAAGCCAAATAAAACCTATTCCTAACTTTTTATTTGGTTGATTTCAGATTCTAGTGCTCTCTTAGGGCTGCCTCTACACCGACATATCCAGCATGAGACCAACCACGCTCTGGGCTTCCAGCACGAACATGTCCTGTTTGCTCATTTATGTCATATATTTGTGTGCCTGACAAACATAATAAAACATAACACAGCCTTCTCCATATTAGAACAAACACGCAATCACTTAGAATCCCCGATTAGACGTCCTGATTGCTGGCCAGGCGCAAGTTTTGCAAATCTTTGTGCAAGAACATAGAAATATTTTCCACTTCAACCTGATTTCAAGATACTGACTCTGAAAACACTTATTCAAGGCCAAATAAAACCAGATAAAATATTTAATCATTTTAAAAACTAGACTGTGAAAAATAAAATCATCATACTATAGGTTTGCTTTAGTAATAACCTCTGATACTATAAATACATGCTAATTAAGATACTATAAACCATTCTCATTTCTAAATACACTGGTGAAGGATTTACATTCCTACAGTATTTTTTTCTATTCTGTGTTGTTTCTCCACAATATCACGTCATATCAAGTTTTTATGTGTCCAATAGTGTTGGTCTGTCAGCTCGGTTCACCCATCTGTTCCAGATTTTGACTTTCCATGAAAGTTTGTTCACTTATAACATCTGGTTGTGTTATTAGATCAATGTAGGAATAGGACCCTCTGACAATATAAAATTCTGTGTTGTTTCTCTTTATGCAACAAAGAACCTGCCCACCACATTTGATTAATAGCAAATATAAGCATGTCCCCAGAAGATAACACTCACTGAGCTAGTAGATATTACACCTGTTATAATTAAGTATCATCAGAGTCATGAAACTTAAGTATAACAGAGATTCAAACCATGTTTAAAAAGTAGGTTTGTCTGTGCTCCATCATCAAGTCTATATTTTAACTTTTTAAATAAGTAGTTTCTGACTTAAAACCCCTCAAAATGATTCCCTCAGCATCTATTGTACTTTGTGGTTTATTTATGTTAATACTTTTTGCCTAAGGTGGTGAACATGGTAAGTATTGCACCTGTTAAACATCAATATTTTAACATTATTATTTTGAGGATGTTATCCTAATATTTAGCTAACTGTTGTATAATGAGGATCCCAACCCGACTTAATCCTCAAATATGTGTGTTGTTTTAATGGAATACTGCAACCAAATTAACAATTTAATTATACATCCAAATCCTGGTATAGACCACATATGCACACCTGCAATCTTAAAGAGACATAGATTTCACCTGGCCCTAAGAGGTATAAAGACCAGTATGTAAATTCTTAATGGACCCAAAATGAGGTGTTTGGACTGTCCAATCTACTAACAAACACATGTTTAAAAAGAGGTTTGTAACAAACCATGTTTAAAAAGTAGGTGGAGTCCTGTGGAGTACTCCCCTCAGAGTCAGGCCTAACAATGAGGATCAAGTAATCCTTGCAGAAACACCTGTAGAGAGAGTAAAGACCCTGGACTGGACTGAGTCAAAAATCAAGCTGTCAGAGAGTCTCTCCACAGCAGCTCTCAACACAAGCTCCACAGTGTCCAGACCGAACCTGAAGATGACTCCCTTTGCCAGCCTGCTGCTGCTGCTCCTGCTTGGCCTCTCTCAGGCACATCCTCTCCAGGAGGAAGGAACATGCACAAGAACGCCCAGAGACCATCGACATCTTCACCAGGATTCTGACCTCCAACAACGGCACTGACAAGATCCTGCTAGAGGGAGACCTGCTGGCTCCCAGAACCAGAAACGCCATGATATGCTTGTCCCAGAGCTGCCTGTGGAAGAAAGCCTCCAGTGGTTTGGTGATGATCCCTTACACCATCAGCAGTGAGTTCACCAGCTCGGAGAGGCAGATGATTGACAACGCCATGAAGGACTTCCACAGCAGAACCTGCATCCGCTTCGTCCCCCGTCAGAACGAGAACGACTACATCAGCGTTGAGAACCAAGCCGGGTGTTTCTCCTCTCTGGGCAGAGAGGGAGGCAAACAGGTGCTCTCTCTCAAAAGACAGGGCTGCCTCTATACCGACATCATCCAGCATGAGACCAACCACGCTCTGGGCTTCCAGCACGAACATGTCAGGAGCGACCGCGACAACTACGTCAGGATCAACTGGGAGAACATCGACCCACAGATGGCCTACAACTTCTACAAGCAGCCCACCAACAATCTGAACACTCCCTACGACTACTCCTCCATCATGCACTATGGAAGAACAGCCTTCTCCATCCAGCCCGGGAAGGACTCCATCACCCCCTATCCCCGACCCCAACGTCCAGATTGGCCAGGCGCAGAGCTTGTCCTACTGGGACATCAAGAGGATCAACCTGCTCTATGGATGCTAATCACAATGATGATGCCAAATAAAACTATCTTTGTTTATCTTTCCTGTAATTGATCAAAAGTTACTGTAACCTATGGATTCAGTGTTAAAGATTTCAGATTCTATTATCATATTATTTCAGATGTTCAATCAGCAGAATATATGACCTCAACTTTCTTAAATGATCTGCAATAAAGATAAAGTAAAATGACTGATTACTTTCAGATTTTTCTTTATTTGTGTGCCTGACAAACATAATAAAACATAACACACATATTAGAACAAACACGCAATCACTTAGAAATTAGACTGATTGCTAAAGTTTTGCAAATCTTTGTGCAAGAACATAGAAATATTTTCCACTTTGATTTCAAGATACTGACTCTGAAAACACTTATTCAAGGAACCAGATAAAATATTTAATTCTAGACAACAATACTGGCATATGCTAAGGGGAAAAAACTTCAAAATATGGACAAAAATGTAAAGATTCTTAGGAAAAATAAAATCATCTAATGTGAAAACACATGTGAATTTAGAGCACACTGGGCTCTTTAGCTTTGAAACTGAAGTGTTCATATCTGTAATAACCTCTGGGAAGTGATACTATAAATAAATGTATACAGTACACCATACTAGACCACCTCTGAGATACTATAAACCATTCTCAATGAAAGTAGTGGGCGGTAATACAACTTCCATGAGATCTGTAGCCAGGAGCTTTGGTTTGAACTGTAGAACATGCACAAGTTGTTACAATACCTCTAGCAAATGAAAACAACACTCCGGTTTGTAAAGTATTAGATCAATGTAGGAATAGGACCCTCTGACAATATAAAATTCTGTGTTGTTTCTCTTTATGCAACAAAGAGACCTGCCTTTTCATCCAGATGAGTTACAAGACTCTTGGAGGTTTCTGAAAATACCTTTAATCGTGTGATCTTTTGGATTTGTTAACCATGTGACAAACATGGTTCTAAGGATGGTAGTGTTGGTCTGTCAGCTCGGTTCACCCATCTGTTCCAGATAGAAATATCTCAGCAGCAATAGGATGGATTGCCATGAAAGTTTGTACGGACAGTCATGGTCCTAAGAGAATAAATTGTAATGTGGTGATCCCCTGACCTTTCCCGTAGCTCCACCAGCCAGTCAAAACCTTCCCTTATTTTACAGAATAATAAAACATCTACATGATGCATTCGCTAAAAACATTTGAACAGACAATCACGGTCCCCAGAAGATGAGTCCCACTGACTTAAGTGATCCTCTAATTGTCCTTTTAGAGCCACTATGAAGGCGACATTGGTGGTTTTGGTGAAATGTCTTTGCAACTGCTGGATAGATTGTCATGAAACTATAATACAGAGATTCAGGGATTAATTGTAGCTCATCAGCTAATGTGCCACATGAGCAGCGAGCTTCATCAAGCTCCATCATCAAGTCTATATTTTAACTTTTTAAATAACTTGGTTTCTGACTTAAAACCCCCAAAATGATTCACATTCTCCAGCATCTATTGTACTTTGTGTTTAGTACTAATTATCTAACCTTGCATGTTAATACTTTTTGCCTAAGGTGGTGAACATGGTAAGTATTGCACCTGTTAAACATCAATATTTTAACATTATTATTTTGAGGATGTTATCATGCTAATATTTAGCTCAAAGCACTGTTGTATAGCCTGACAAAGCCACTATCATAGCTTCAGACTTTTAGTCAAATATGTGTGTTGTTTTAATGGAATACTGGCAACAAATTAACAATTTAATTATACACACAAATAAATGGTATAGACCACATATGCGCATTCTTCGCAATCTTAAAGAGACATAGATTTCAACAATTTTGCCCTAATTAAGGTTGGTTAAACACAGATAATGTAAATTCTTAATGGCTGAAAACAAAATGAGGTGTTTAGTTTAATATGTCCAATCTACTAACCACAGATAACAAACCATGTTTAAAAAGTAGGTTTGTCTGTGGAGTCCTCCCCTCAGAGGTTTATTTAGGCCTAACAATGAGGATCCCAACCCGTAATCCTCCTGCAGACACACCTGTAGAGGAGAGTATAAAGACCCTGGACTGGACTGAGTCAAAAATCAAGCTTCAGAGAGTCTCTCCACAGCAGCTCTCAACACAAGCTCCACAGTGTCCAGACCGAACCTGAAGATGACTCCCTTTGCCAGCCTGCTGCTGCTGCTCCTGCTTGGCCTCTCTCAGGCACATCCTCTCCAGGAGGAAGGACATGCACAAGAACGCCCAGAGACCATCGACATCTTCACCAGGATTCTGACCTCCAACAACGGCACTGACAAGATCCTGCTAGAGGGAGACCTGCTGGCTCCCAGAACCAGAAACGCCATGATATGCTTGTCCCAGAGCTGCCTGTGGAAGAAAGCCTCCAGTGGTTTGGTGATGATCCCTTACACCATCAGCAGTGAGTTCACCAGCTCGGAGAGGCAGATGATTGACAACGCCATGAAGGACTTCCACAGCAGAACCTGCATCCGCTTCGTCCCCCGTCAGAACGAGAACGACTACATCAGCGTTGAGAACCAAGCCGGGTGTTTCTCCTCTCTGGGCAGAGAGGGAGGCAAACAGGTGCTCTCTCTCAAAAGACAGGGCTGCCTCTATACCGACATCATCCAGCATGAGACCAACCACGCTCTGGGCTTCCAGCACGAACATGTCAGGAGCGACCGCGACAACTACGTCAGGATCAACTGGGAGAACATCGACCCACAGATGGCCTACAACTTCTACAAGCAGCCCACCAACAATCTGAACACTCCCTACGACTACTCCTCCATCATGCACTATGGAAGAACAGCCTTCTCCATCCAGCCCGGGAAGGACTCCATAACCCCTCACCCCCATCCCCGACCCCAACGTCCAGATTGGCCAGGCGCAGAGCTTGTCCTACTGGGACATCAAGAGGATCAACCTGCTCTATGGATGCTAATCACAATGATGATGCCAAATAAAACTATCTTTGTTTATCTTTCCTGTAATTGATCAAAAGTTACTGTAACCTATGGATTCAGTGTTAAAGATTTCAGATTCTATTATCATATTATTTCAGATGTTCAATCAGCAGAATATATGACCTCAACTTTCTT
Organism: Scortum barcoo; assembly: GCA_023238725.1. NCBI lineage: Eukaryota > Metazoa > Chordata > Actinopteri > Centrarchiformes > Terapontidae > Scortum > Scortum barcoo. The sequence goes on from CM041531.1 coordinate 16,572,578, forward strand.
AAATGATCTGCAATAAAGATAAAGTAAAATGACTGATTACTTTCAGATTTTTCTTTATTTGTGTGCCTGACAAACATAATAAAACATAACACACATATTAGAACAAACACGCAATCACTTAGAAATTAGACTGATTGCTAAAGTTTTGCAAATCTTTGTGCAAGAACATAGAAATATTTTCCACTTTGATTTCAAGATACTGACTCTGAAAACACTTATTCAAGGAACCAGATAAAATATTTAATTCTAGACAACAATACTGGCATATGCTAAGGGGAAAAAACTTCAAAATATGGACAAAAATGTAAAGATTCTTAGGAAAAATAAAATCATCTAATGTGAAAACACATGTGAATTTAGAGCACACTGGGCTCTTTAGCTTTGAAACTGAAGTGTTCATATCTGTAATAACCTCTGGGAAGTGATACTATAAATACATGTATACAGTACACCATACTAGACCACCTCTGAGATACTATAAACCATTCTCAATGAAAGTAGTGGGCGGTAATACAACTTCCATGAGATCTGTAGCCAAGGAGCTTTGGTTTGAACTGTAGAACATGCACAAGTTGTTACAATACCTCTAGCAAATGAAAACAACACTCCAGTTTGTAAAGTATTAGATCAATGTAGGAATAGGACCCTCTGACAATATAAAATTCTGTGTTGTTTCTCTTTATGCAACAAAGAGACCTGCCTTTTTCATCCAGATGAGTTACAAGACTCTTGGAGGTTTCTGAAAATACCTTTAATCGTGTGATCTTTTGGATTTGTTAACCATGTGACAAACATGGTTCTAAGGATGGTAGTGTTGGTCTGTCAGCTCGGTTCACCCATCTGTTCCAGATAGAAATATCTCAGCAGCAATAGGATGGATTGCCATGAAAGTTTGTACAGACAGTCATGGTCCTAAGAGAATAAATTGTAATGTGGTGATCCCCTGACCTTTCCCGTAGCTCCACCAGCCAGTCAAAACCTTCCCTTATTTTACAGAATAATAAAACATCTACATGATGCATTCGCTAAAAACATTTGAACAGACAATCACGGTCCCCAGAAGATGAGTCCCACTGACTTAAGTGATCCCCTAATTGTCCTTTTAGAGCCACTATGAAGGCGACATTGGTGGTTTTGGTGAAATGTCTTTGCAACTGCTGGATAGATTGTCATGAAACTATAATACAGAGATTCAGGGATTAATTGTAGCTCATCAGCTAATGTGCCACATGAGCAGCGAGCTTCATCAAGCTCCATCATCAAGTCTATATTTTAACTTTTTAAATAACTTGGTTTCTGACTTAAAACCCCCAAAATGATTCACATTCTCCAGCATCTATTGTACTTTGTGTTTAGTACTAATTATCTAACCTTGCATGTTAATACTTTTTGCCTAAGGTGGTGAACATGGTAAGTATTGCACCTGTTAAACATCAATATTTTAACATTATTATTTTGAGGATGTTATCATGCTAATATTTAGCTCAAAGCACTGTTGTATAGCCTGACAAAGCCACTATCATAGCTTCAGACTTTTAGTCAAATATGTGTGTTGTTTTAATGGAATACTGGCAACAAATTAACAATTTAATTATACACACAAATAAATGGTATAGACCACATATGCGCATTCTTCGCAATCTTAAAGAGACATAGATTTCAACAATTTTGCCCTAATTAAGGTTGGTTAAACACAGATAATGTAAATTCTTAATGGCTGAAAACAAAATGAGGTGTTTAGTTTAATATGTCCAATCTACTAACCACAGATAACAAACCATGTTTAAAAAGTAGGTTTGTCTGTGGAGTCCTCCCCTCAGAGGTTTATTTAGGCCTAACAATGAGGATCCCAACCCGTAATCCTCCTGCAGAACACACCTGTAGAGGAGAGTATAAAGACCCTGGACTGGACTGAGTCAAACATCAAGCTTCAGAGAGTCTCTTCACAGCAGCTCTCAACACAAGCTCCACAGTGTCCAGACCGAACCTGAAGATGACTCCCTTTGCCAACCTGCTGCTGCTGCTCCTGCTTGGCCTCTCTCAGGCACATCCTCTCCAGGAGGAAGGACATGCACAAGAACGCCCAGAGACCATCGACATCTTCACCAGGATTCTGACCTCCAACAACGGCACTGACGAGATCCTGCTAGAGGGAGACCTGCTGGCTCCCAGAACCAGAAACGCCATGATATGCTTGTCCCAGAGCTGCCTGTGGAAGAAAGCCTCCAGTGGTTTGGTGATGATCCCTTACACCATCAGCAGTGAGTTCACCAGCTCGGAGAGGCAGATGATTGACAACGCCATGAAGGACTTCCACAGCAGAACCTGCATCCGCTTCGTCCCCCGTCAGAACGAGAACGACTACATCAGCGTTGAGAACCAAGCCGGGTGTTTCTCCTCTCTGGGCAGAGAGGGAGGCAAACAGGTGCTCTCTCTCAAAAGACAGGGCTGCCTCTATACCGACATCATTCAGCATGAGACCAACCATGCTCTGGGCTTCCAGCACGAACATGTCAGGAGCGACCGCGACAACTACGTAAGGATCAACTGGGAGAACATCGACCCACAGATGGCCTACAACTTCTACAAGCAGTCCACCAACAATCTGAACACTCCCTACGACTACTCCTCCATCATGCACTATGGAAGAACAGCCTTCTCCATCCAGCCCGGGAAGGACTCCATAACCCCTATCCCCGACCCCAACGTCCAGATTGGCCAGGCGCAGAGCTTGTCCTACTGGGACATCAAGAGGATCAACCTGCTCTATGGATGCTAATCACAATGATGATGCCAAATAAAACTATCTTTGTTTATCTTTCCTGTAATTGATCAAAAGTTGCTGTAACCTATGGATTCAATGTTAAAGATTTCAGATTCTATTATCATATTATTTCAGATGTTCAATCAGCAGAATATATGACCTCAACTTTCTTAAATGATCTGCAATAAAGATAAAGTAAAATGACTGATTACTTTCAGATTTTTCTTTATTTGTGTGCCTGACAAACATAATAAAACATAACACACATATTAGAACAAACACGCAATCACTTAGAAATTAGACTGATTGCTAAAGTTTTGCAAATCTTTGTGCAAGAACATAGAAATATTTTCCACTTTGATTTCAAGATACTGACTCTGAAAACACTTATTCAAGGAACCAGATAAAATATTTAATTCTAGACAACAATACTGGCATATGCTAAGGGGAAAAAACTTTAAAATATGGACAAAAATGCAAATATTCTTAGGAAAAATAAAATCATCTAATGTGAAAACACATGTGAATTTAGAGCACACTGGGCTCTTTAGCTTTGAAACTGAAGTGTTCATATCTGTAATAACCTCTGGGAAGTGATACTATAAATACATGTATACAGTACACCATACTAGACCACCTCTGAGATACTATAAACCATTCTCAATGAAAGTAGTGGGCGGTAATACAACTTCCATGAGATCTGTAGCCAAGAGCTTTGGTTTGAACTGTAGAACATGCACAAGTTGTTACAATACCTCTAGCAAATGAAAACAACACTCCAGTTTGTAAAGTATTAGATCAATGTAGGAATAGGACCCTCTGACAATATAAAATTCTGTGTTGTTTCTCTTTATGCAACAAAGAGACCTGCCTTTTCATCCAGATGAGTTACAAGACTCTTGGAGGTTTCTGAAAATACCTTTAATCATGTGATCTTTTGGATTTGTTAACCATGTGACAAACATGGTTCTAAGGATGGTAGTGTTGGTCTGTCAGCTCGGTTCACCCATCTGTTCCAGATAGAAATATCTCAGCAGCAATAGGATGGATTGCCATGAAAGTTTGTACAGACAGTCATGGTCCTAAGAGAATAAATTGTAATGTGGTGATCCCCTGACCTTTCCCGTAGCTCCACCAGCCAGTCAAAACCTTCCCTTATTTTACAGAATAATAAAACATCTACATGATGCATTCGCTAAAAACATTTGAACAGACAATCACGGTCCCCAGAAGATGAGTCCCACTGACTTAAGTGATCCCCTAATTGTCCTTTTAGAGCCACTATGAAGGCGACATTGGTGGATTTTGGTGAAATGTCTTTGCAACTGCTGGATAGATTGTCATGAAACTATAATACAGAGATTCAGGGATTAATTGTAGCTCATCAGCTAATGTGCCACATGAGCAGCGAGCTTCATCACCAAGCTCCATCATCAAGTCTATATTTTAACTTTTTAAATAACTTGGTTTCTGACTTAAAACCCCCAAAATGATTCACATTCTCCAGCATCTATTGTACTTTGTGTTTAGTACTAATTATCTAACCTTGCATGTTAATACTTTTTGCCTAAGGTGGTGAACATGGTAAGTATTGCACCTGTTAAACATCAATATTTTAACATTATTATTTTGAGGATGTTATCATGCTAATATTTAGCTCAAAGCGCTGTTGTATAGCCTGACAAAGCCACTATCATAGCTTCAGACTTTTAGTCAAATATGTGTGTTGTTTTAATGGAATACTGGCAACAAATTAACAATTTAATTATACACACAAATAAATGGTATAGACCACATATGCGCATTCTTCGCAATCTTAAAGAGACATAGATTTCAACAATTTTGCCCTAATTAAGGTTGGTTAAACACAGATAATGTAAATTCTTAATGGCTGAAAACAAAATGAGGTGTTTAGTTTAATATGTCCAATCTACTAACCACAGATAACAAACCATGTTTAAAAAGTAGGTTTGTCTGTGGAGTCCTCCCCTCAGAGGTTTATTTAGGCCTAACAATGAGGATCCCAACCCGTAATCCTCCTGCAGAACACACCTGTAGAGGAGAGTATAAAGACCCTGGACTGGACTGAGTCAAACATCAAGCTTCAGAGAGTCTCTTCACAGCAGCTCTCAACACAAGCTCCACAGTGTCCAGACCGAACCTGAAGATGACTCCCTTTGCCAACCTGCTGCTGCTGCTCCTGCTTGGCCTCTCTCAGGCACATCCTCTCCAGGAGGAAGGACATGCACAAGAACGCCCAGAGACCATCGACATCTTCACCAGGATTCTGACCTCCAACAACGGCACTGACGAGATCCTGCTGGAGGGAGACCTGCTGGCTCCCAGAACCAGAAACGCCATGATATGCTTGTCCCAGAGCTGCCTGTGGAAGAAAGCCTCCAGTGGTTTGGTGATGATCCCTTACACCATCAGCAGTGAGTTCACCAGCTCGGAGAGGCAGATGATTGACAACGCCATGAAGGACTTCCACAGCAGAACCTGCATCCGCTTCGTCCCCCGTCAGAACGAGAACGACTACATCAGCGTTGAGAACCAAGCCGGGTGTTTCTCCTCTCTGGGCAGAGAGGGAGGCAAACAGGTGCTCTCTCTCAAAAGACAGGGCTGCCTCTATACCGACATCATTCAGCATGAGACCAACCATGCTCTGGGCTTCCAGCACGAACATGTCAGGAGCGACCGCGACAACTACGTAAGGATCAACTGGGAGAACATCGACCCACAGATGGCCTACAACTTCTACAAGCAGTCCACCAACAATCTGAACACTCCCTACGACTACTCCTCCATCATGCACTATGGAAGAACAGCCTTCTCCATCCAGCCCGGGAAGGACTCCATAACCCCTATCCCCGACCCCAACGTCCAGATTGGCCAGGCGCAGAGCTTGTCCTACTGGGACATCAAGAGGATCAACCTGCTCTATGGATGCTAATCACAATGATGATGCCAAATAAAACTATCTTTGTTTATCTTTCCTGTAATTGATCAAAAGTTGCTGTAACCTATGGATTCAATGTTAAAGATTTCAGATTCTATTATCATATTATTTCAGATGTTCAATCAGCAGAATATATGACCTCAACTTTCTTAAATGATCTGCAATAAAGATAAAGTAAAATGACTGATTACTTTCAGATTTTTCTTTATTTGTGTGCCTGACAAACATAATAAAACATAACACACATATTAGAACAAACACGCAATCACTTAGAAATTAGACTGATTGCTAAAGTTTTGCAAATCTTTGTGCAAGAACATAGAAATATTTTCCACTTTGATTTCAAGATACTGACTCTGAAAACACTTATTCAAGGAACCAGATAAAATATTTAATTCTAGACAACAATACTGGCATATGCTAAGGGGAAAAAACTTTAAAATATGGACAAAAATGCAAATATTCTTAGGAAAAATAAAATCATCTAATGTGAAAACACATGTGAATTTAGAGCACACTGGGCTCTTTAGCTTTGAAACTGAAGTGTTCATATCTGTAATAACCTCTGGGAAGTGATACTATAAATACATGTATACAGTACACCATACTAGACCACCTCTGAGATACTATAAACCATTCTCAATGAAAGTAGTGGGCGGTAATACAACTTCCATGAGATCTGTAGCCAAGAGCTTTGGTTTGAACTGTAGAACATGCACAAGTTGTTACAATACCTCTAGCAAATGAAAACAACACTCCAGTTTGTAAAGTATTAGATCAATGTAGGAATAGGACCCTCTGACAATATAAAATTCTGTGTTGTTTCTCTTTATGCAACAAAGAGACCTGCCTTTTCATCCAGATGAGTTACAAGACTCTTGGAGGTTTCTGAAAATACCTTTAATCGTGTGATCTTTTGGATTTGTTAACCATGTGACAAACATGGTTCTAAGGATGGTAGTGTTGGTCTGTCAGCTCGGTTCACCCATCTGTTCCAGATAGAAATATCTCAGCAGCAATAGGATGGATTGCCATGAAAGTTTGTACGGACAGTCATGGTCCTAAGAGAATAAATTGTAATGTGGTGATCCCCTGACCTTTCCCGTAGCTCCACCAGCCAGTCAAAACCTTCCCTTATTTTACAGAATAATAAAACATCTACATGATGCATTCGCTAAAAACATTTGAACAGACAATCACGGTCCCCAGAAGATGAGTCCCACTGACTTAAGTGATCCCCTAATTGTCCTTTTAGAGCCACTATGAAGGCGACATTGGTGGTTTTGGTGAAATGTCTTTGCAACTGCTGGATAGATTGTCATGAAACTATAATACAGAGATTCAGGGATTAATTGTAGCTCATCAGCTAATGTGCCACATGAGCAGCGAGCTTCATCAAGCTCCATCATCAAGTCTATATTTTAACTTTTTAAATAACTTGGTTTCTGACTTAAAACCCCCAAAATGATTCACATTCTCCAGCATCTATTGTACTTTGTGTTTAGTACTAATTATCTAACCTTGCATGTTAATACTTTTTGCCTAAGGTGGTGAACATGGTAAGTATTGCACCTGTTAAACATCAATATTTTAACATTATTATTTTGAGGATGTTATCATGCTAATATTTAGCTCAAAGCACTGTTGTATAGCCTGACAAAGCCACTATCATAGCTTCAGACTTTTAGTCAAATATGTGTGTTGTTTTAATGGAATACTGGCAACAAATTAACAATTTAATTATACACACAAATAAATGGTATAGACCACATATGCGCATTCTTCGCAATCTTAAAGAGACATAGATTTCAACAATTTTGCCCTAATTAAGGTTGGTTAAACACAGATAATGTAAATTCTTAATGGCTGAAAACAAAATGAGGTGTTTAGTTTAATATGTCCAATCTACTAACCACAGATAACAAACCATGTTTAAAAAGTAGGTTTGTCTGTGGAGTCCTCCCCTCAGAGGTTTATTTAGGCCTAACAATGAGGATCCCAACCCGTAATCCTCCTGCAGACACACCTGTAGAGGAGAGTATAAAGACCCTGGACTGGACTGAGTCAAACATCAAGCTTCAGAGAGTCTCTTCCACAGCAGCTCTCAACACAAGCTCCACAGTGTCCAGACCGAACCTGAAGATGACTCCCTTTGCCAACCTGCTGCTGCTGCTCCTGCTTGGCCTCTCTCAGGCACATCCTCTCCAGGAGGAAGGACATGCACAAGAACGCCCAGAGACCATCGACATCTTCACCAGGATTCTGACCTCCAACAACGGCACTGACGAGATCCTGCTGGAGGGAGACCTGCTGGCTCCCAGAACCAGAAACGCCATGATATGCTTGTCCCAGAGCTGCCTGTGGAAGAAAGCCTCCAGTGGTTTGGTGATGATCCCTTACACCATCAGCAGTGAGTTCACCAGCTCGGAGAGGCAGATGATTGACAACGCCATGAAGGACTTCCACAGCCAGAACCTGCATCCGCTTCGTCCCCCGTCAGAACGAGAACGACTACATCAGCGTTGAGAACCAAGCCGGGTGTTTCTCCTCTCTGGGCAGAGAGGGAGGCAAACAGGTGCTCTCTCTCAAAAGACAGGGCTGCCTCTATACCGACATCATTCAGCATGAGACCAACCATGCTCTGGGCTTCCAGCACGAACATGTCAGGAGCGACCGCGACAACTACGTAAGGATCAACTGGGAGAACATCGACCCACAGATGGCCTACAACTTCTACAAGCAGTCCACCAACAATCTGAACACTCCCTACGACTACTCCTCCATCATGCACTATGGAAGAACAGCCTTCTCCATCCAGCCCGGGAAGGACTCCATAACCCCTATCCCCGACCCCAACGTCCAGATTGGCCAGGCGCAGAGCTTGTCCTACTGGGACATCAAGAGGATCAACCTGCTCTATGGATGCTAATCACAATGATGATGCCAAATAAAACTATCTTTGTTTATCTTTCCTGTAATTGATCAAAAGTTGCTGTAACCTATGGATTCAATGTTAAAGATTTCAGATTCTATTATCATATTATTTCAGATGTTCAATCAGCAGAATATATGACCTCAACTTTCTTAAATGATCTGCAATAAAGATAAAGTAAAATGACTGATTACTTTCAGATTTTTCTTTATTTGTGTGCCTGACAAACATAATAAAACATAACACACATATTAGAACAAACACGCAATCACTTAGAAATTAGACTGATTGCTAAAGTTTTGCAAATCTTTGTGCAAGAACATAGAAATATTTTCCACTTTGATTTCAAGATACTGACTCTGAAAACACTTATTCAAGGAACCAGATAAAATATTTAATTCTAGACAACAATACTGGCATATGCTAAGGGGAAAAAACTTTAAAATATGGACAAAAATGCAAATATTCTTAGGAAAAATAAAATCATCTAATGTGAAAACACATGTGAATTTAGAGCACACTGGGCTCTTTAGCTTTGAAACTGAAGTGTTCATATCTGTAATAACCTCTGGGAAGTGATACTATAAATACATGTATACAGTACACCATACTAGACCACCTCTGAGATACTATAAACCATTCTCAATGAAAGTAGTGGGCGGTAATACAACTTCCATGAGATCTGTAGCCAAGAGCTTTGGTTTGAACTGTAGAACATGCACAAGTTGTTACAATACCTCTAGCAAATGAAAACAACACTCCAGTTTGTAAAGTATTAGATCAATGTAGGAATAGGACCCTCTGACAATATAAAATTCTGTGTTGTTTCTCTTTATGCAACAAAGAGACCTGCCTTTTCATCCAGATGAGTTACAAGACTCTTGGAGGTTTCTGAAAATACCTTTAATCGTGTGATCTTTTGGATTTGTTAACCATGTGACAAACATGGTTCTAAGGATGGTAGTGTTGGTCTGTCAGCTCGGTTCACCCATCTGTTCCAGATAGAAATATCTCAGCAGCAATAGGATGGATTGCCATGAAAGTTTGTACAGACAGTCATGGTCCTAAGAGAATAAATTGTAATGTGGTGATCCCCTGACCTTTCCCGTAGCTCCACCAGCCAGTCAAAACCTTCCCTTATTTTACAGAATAATAAAACATCTACATGATGCATTCGCTAAAAACATTTGAACAGACAATCACGGTCCCCAGAAGATGAGTCCCACTGACTTAAGTGATCCCCTAATTGTCCTTTTAGAGCCACTATGAAGGCGACATTGGTGATTTTGGTGAAATGTCTTTGCAACTGCTGGATAGATTGTCATGAAACTATAATACAGAGATTCAGGGATTAATTGTAGCTCATCAGCTAATGTGCCACATGAGCAGCGAGCTTCATCAAGCTCCATCATCAAGTCTATATTTTAACTTTTTTTTTGTAAACTTTGTTTATTAGATTTTGTTTAGAAATTGTACAGTCATACAAGTTCACAATGTGAAAACATAAAACATACTGTACAATCCTTTAGAAAACAACAAATCCCCCACAAACAACCTCCAGCCACTCGTGTTACGACATATACTTAAAGTAAAGTACAACATATGAAAACATAATTGAGTAAATAACAATAACAAAAATAAATAAATAAATAAATACATAAAGGAGATAAAGCTAATCTGGGACAGAAAAAAAAATTGTTTGTCCTGCTATTTGTAACAACGGTCTCTATATTTGTAAAAATTTATCACAGGATGCCCGTAATGACATTCTAATTTTCTCAAGTTTGAGACAATAAAGAGTATCCCTGAGCCAGTGTATATAAGAAGGAGGCTGTGGTGACTTCCACTTAAGTAATATGACCCTCCTGGCCAGAATAGTCATAAAGGCTAAAGAATTTTTCTGAGAAGAGGACAAAGGTAATGGTCCCAAAAACACCCCAAACAGAGTGCACAGGCGTTCTGGATCAATTTTTCTACCAATCACATCTGAAACAGCAGCAAACACCTTACTCCAATAACTGTGCAGCCGAGGACACAGCCAGAACATATGCATAAGATCTGCAGGAGACTGATGGCACCTATCACAAGCTGGAGAAACAGAGCTGTACATTTTAGACAGATGAACCTTGGTGTAATAGACATGGTGAACAAGTTTACAGTGAATAAGAGAGGGCCTTGCACATATAGAAGACTTATGCACCCATGCTAAGATTTGCGACCATAGCTCATCAGATATAGGCTCCCCCATATCTTCCTCCCAGAGGGTCCGTATTAAACTTAAAGACTTTGTACGCATCAAGGCTATTCGATTATAGAGAAGAGAGATGGAACCTTTCAGTTTAGCAACAGGCAAAAGCAAAGCATCTAGGTCAGAGTCTTGAGGAAGATATTGTCAATAAACAGGTCTTTAAAAGTTTGAATACCAAGGTTTGACCAGGCTGTGAAGGCCTTGTCTGTGAGAGAAGGAGGAAAGACATGGTTTGCTGCTAGAGGAGCATGAGAAGAGAAAAGTTGCAGACCAAAGTAGCGCCTGAGTTGGATCCAGATCTTAAGAGAGGTATTCACTATTATATTTTTTGTATAAACAGTAGTTGAGGATGCAATTGGCGAGTATAAAAGAGCCCTGAGAGACACAGGCTGTGCAGAATTTGCCTCCATGACCAGCCAGTCAGGTAAGGAGGGAGCACCGCGTTGAAGCCAGTAAAGAAAAACTCTAATATTGGAAGCCCAATAGTAGTATCTGAGGTTTGGTAAAGCCATGCCCCCAAGCAGCTTTGGCCCTTGTAAATATTGCCTGGACAACCGGGAAGTCCTCCCATCCCAGAGAAAGTTTGAAATGAGAGAATCCACCCAGCTGAAGAAGGAACTAGTTAAGAAAATTGGGATGCACTGGAAAAGATAAAGAAAACGTGGAAGTATATTCATGTTTACACAATTAATGCGGGTCACCAAAGACCATTTAAGTAATGACCATTGTTCACAATCTTCCTTAACTTTTGACAAAAGTGGAGAAAAGTTAGCTTTAAATAAACCTTCTAATTTATGTGTAACCTTAATTCCCAGGTATGTAAAGCTGGTGTCAGCTATTTTAAAAGGAAAATGTACGCAAGGGGAAGGCCCTAGCAGCCGGATTAATAGGAAGGAAACAACTCACTTTTACCCAAATTTAACTTGTACCCAGAGATCCGGCCAAAAATTGAAAGTAGACGCAAAGCAGCGGGAACAGAAGTGTGAAGATTTGAAACATATAGAAGCAAGTCGTCAGCATAAAGTGAAACTTTGGCAACCAGACCATGACGCCATATGCCCACAATAGATGGATTAGAACAAAGAGCAATCGCAAGAGGCTGGCCAATGCAAATAAGAGGGGACTTAGCGGGCACCCTTGCCTTGTTGAGCGATAAAGAAGAAAAGTAATTTGACCTGTGTATTGTTGGTCCTTACTGAAGCTTGTGGGTTAGAATAAAGCAACTTGATCCAGGATAAGAAGGCGTCCCCAAGGCCAAATTTTTTGACTGCGTAGAACAGATATGACCATTCCACACGGTCAAAAGCCTTTTCCGCGTCCAGTGAAATTACCGCTTCCTGGGTACTATTAGATAAATTATTATAGATGATGTTAAAAAGCCGCCTAATGTTAGAAAAAGAGTGTCTGTTCTGAATAAACCCAGTCTGATCCGGGTCCACCACCGTGGGCATAACAGTCTCAAGACACAAAGCCAAAATATATTTTAACTTTTAAAATAACTTGGTTTCTGACTTAAAACCCCAAACATTATTAACATTCTCCAGCATCTGTTGTACTTTGTGTTTAGTACTAATTATCTAATCTTGCATGTTAATACTTTTTGCCTAAGGTGGTGAACAAGGTTGGTTAAACACAGATAATGTCAATTCTTAATGGCTGAAGACAAAATGAGGTGTGACAAATTGAGCTAACATTTAGCTCAAAGCACTGCTGTATAACCTGACAAAGCCACTATCATAGCTTCAGACTTTTCGTGAAATATTATGCACTATGGAAGAACAGCCTTCTCCATCCAGCCTGGGAAGGACTCCATCACCCCCATTCCCGACCCCAACGACCAGATTGACATCAAGAGGATCAACCTGCTCTACGGCTGCTAACAGCAAGTTTTCTCATCCCAAGTTGTCATTCAGGAAAAACAAATGTATTCTTTTTCATTTGGCTGTAATAAATTAAAAAAATAGAATACTTGTTATTTCAGATTCCCCTTCTATATTATGTCAAAATTCTCTAATAAGTGCACATTTATTTATTATTCTGTATTATTTTTATGCATTTGTGTGTACACATACATGCATTTTTTACTAAGATATAAATCTGGGCTTGGACATAAGGACTCTAAGAAAACAAAAATTGCTGCTTCTACCATTTCTAATGGTGTAAACTGCTGTAAAGTAACAGGAACACTAACAGACCCTCAGAGTGACATCTGAAGAGCCGTTCCTTTTTTTAGCTTCACAATGAAACAGGTGTTCAGATCCTATGGCTCAGTAGGGGTGTGATGTGTGTGGGTGGGTGAAAGTGGGGGGCTTCATCTGCTCTTTAACCACGAGCGGTGATAAATATAAGCCTTACAGATAATGTTTATAATATGTGGCCTATTATTTTTCCATAGTGTCGGAGTTATTGCCCACTTTGCGTTTTCTTTGGTTCATGCCCCTTGGATAAACTGAGGGGTTCTAACAGATTTTCTTCACCCTTTACCCCAGTAAGAGGCAGCCATTGCGTGTTCGTCCCATCTGTTTTCATCTTCCTGTGGTATCTCACCTCGGCTGCCTGCCTGCCAACTATCTCTGCCATGAAGTGAGGACATTTCCTACATGCTCTGCAATGCATATGTAGGACCTAGCTCTAAAACACAGCAGACAGGAAAAAAGCTGCCTCTGAAAGTGTTCTGCAAATAAATAAACCATGAGCAATAGAAAACTTCCGAAACACACAGGGCCATCACAGTGCTACATTTCTAATCAAGGAAATCTTCACAGGGAACATGCGGGGATGTGAAACACTATGTGATTTGTGAGCTTCATAAATGTACTCAAGCCTTTTCTGTCAGTGTTGTACTGAAAGTATCAAGCCACTAGATGGAAGCAAAGCTATTCATTATTCTAATAAGCCCCGACGCTGCACCATCTCCGTTTTCCTCTAACCTTCTTATCTCTGCATTGTACTTGTCATCCATGTAGAGTGCCTGGATTGACATTATTGTGTTTTTCCCTCTCTTGTGCCTGCTACTATTTCCTTCTCCTTTTGCATCATTCTCCCTCTGAGATCATAGGGATAAGTTTCATTTTGTCTTGTCATATTCTGGACTGGAAATGACTTGAGGTCACAGATTCAACTGAGACCCACGAAGGAAATGAGAAACTTATCCTTCTTATCCCTCAACATATACTGTACTATATCATATTATAATAAACAAATATTATATAATCCATATAGTGCAGTCACAGGTTCAGAGCAACAACCAGGTGTCTCTCTGGAAACTGTCCCTGGAGGCATGAATGTTTAAAACACAAAACCAGGCTGCTTGTAATGAAAAGTTTTTGCAGGTTGGTTGCTTTGCTCAACGAAATCTAAGTAGTAGTTGTTGGCAGGACAAAGGTAAGCATTTACATTCTCCTTTCAGATTTCCAGATCGAGCAAAATCTTCTGTCTGACCTTCAGCATACCAACTTCCATCTGAACATCCACATCTCCACATCTGACATGGACAAAATCCAGGCCCAAAAAACTAATTCCCCCCCCTTCACATTTTTTCTTTGTGTTTTCAGACTTGACATTTCCTCCCCATGGGGCCTTTTTTTCAAAGCTTCCTTTGATCTTATACAACCCTTTTATCTATGGACAGAAATGAAAGACTGATAAGAAAAAATCAGGGTGCAGGAGCTGGCTGAACCAGCTGTGCATAAGTTGACACAATTTCCAAATCTAATGTAATAAGTCACTAAGTGTTTTAAAACAGGTTGCACTATGCAAACAACTTCTTACACTGCTGTTTGCTGTTACTAAACATTTTAACCTATTAACAGATATTATTGTTGTGTGACAAAATGAACCAAATGACAAAACAATAACATAACTTGCTGATATGACTCATTTTAGCTGAAGGGTTAAATAGGTAATATGGAACACAGTCAACATATCTCGCAAGAAACGTGATAAACGCCATTTAAAAACAATGTAAATGCTGAATATCTTAAATGAGATTTCACAAAAATTATACATGTCTCAAATCAAGAAACTTTAGAATAAGAAGAAGAAACATTTATTGATCCCACCAGGGGAAATTCACATTTTTCACTCTGTTTGTTTTTACACACATTTTACATATACATAGGAATACAACACACATGCACACATGCAACTGGTGGAGAGATGCCAGAGTGAGGGGGCTGCACCGTGAGCGCGCCCCAAACAGGTTTTGGGGTTCGGTGCCTCTCGTCTCGTTGTCAGTTAGGTTAGCATAAATCAGATGTTTCCCACTTATTTTAAACCGCATGTATATCTCTCACTCTGAAACACATGTACATACATAACACATGCACATAAACACAATAAGGTCATATAGTTAGAAGGACACATTTTGAGCACCTAAAACCATCTTTTTTTTATTTATGCTTGCATGTGATGCTAGTGACATTGTGTTTACATAGCTGATTCTTACATTCTTGATTGGACAGTGCTATATAAATTTTAGAAGTCTTTACTACTTATTTCTTTCTTATCCAGATTTTGTAAATTGCTAGTTTGACGGTACTTTGTAATGCATTTATGAATAGCTGGTGTATGCAAATCCTGAACTCACCAGCAGCCACAGTACCCACACCAGCTTACAATACATGTTAGAAACAACACACACACACACATACTGAGGCCTATCCTTTCAATTTTCATTCATTATCATCTACATTCTTTCCTGTTTTGCCAGTTTTACTTACAATTCCCAACAAACGAGCCATTCTGATAGCACTCCATTGTTCATTAATAAAATGGGCTTACCGCAGTGAATAAAGACGTAATCACTCAGCAAAGCACCATATGTTGACTGGCTTTTCTAGAATGGACTCTACAAAAACGCATCTGGACTTCTAAAGTTGAGACATTTGAATCTCTGTGGAGGTTTGTGTGCATGTTTTATCCAGTGCTCTTTTTTTCCAGTGCTTTCTGTGAAGATTACCCACTGTTATGTGTTGTTTGCTGTAAGCCTCGAAGCATCAGTCATATTATAAATAGCCCAAACCACAATTGTCATGTGTGGACAAAATAATCATCAAACGTGCATATATTTTTCTCTCTGATGACTGATGCTCCTCCTGGGATGTGCACTGCTCTGTCAGTTTTTTGGCCTATCCCTTTAACTGCAGACTTACCTATAAAAACACATGAACATCATTATTAACTCAGACATCATGATGATTAAGTTACCTTAGTTGTTGCATTAATATAATATATATATATATATATAACTATATATATATATATATATATATATATATATATATATATATATATATATATATATATATATATATAACATTCTTATAACTCCTACATGAGATGATATTAATTCTTGTACATTCCTGCTAGTTCATGAAGTACTACGTGAATTATTTCATGCTTTTTCATGCATTAAATCATGCATGAATTCACAATGATTCATGTATCTCTGTGTTACCCAGAAGGCTTCATGTCAAAAGAACTCATGTTTAAAGGAGCAGTGTTTTAGGGTGATTTGTTGGCAGAGATGGAATATAATATTCATAATTATATTTTAATTAGTGTATACATTTCAGACATTTTATTGAGTTTCTCCTTTAACAAGATAGGTCATGAAATATATATTGGTGAAATGGGTTTAAAGTGAGGTTAAAGACACTGTTCATCCTCCTTTTTTGCTTATACATAAAAATCCATCTGACATTTTTACTGAAAGGGAAGAGTGGAGAGGCACAAGGGTACTCAAAGTACTCTATAATCACTCTGGCAAAAGGAAAACCTTGGGTATCCGTTTCATTTTGAATTCCCAGAAGAAGAAAAAAAACTACCCTATCTCAGCTGTTTGGCAGAATGTGTTATATAGCCTCAGATTAAATTACTGGATTCAACCACTGTGGCTGTTTTCCCGTAACAATGCACTGAAAGTTACTTGTACATGTTTGTCTGTAACCCTGTGTAATAAATAAAACATCATCTTTATGTTTCTTTAAGTATATATTTTGAGACTGTGTACATATGCAATGCATAAGCCCTAACTCCCACAATTCATCAGGAGTGGTGAATCATAAACAAACACATAAATGGTTTCAACATAAAAAATTATCATCAGGCCAAAGTTGTTCAGTCCTCTGTCTTGCATTTTTAGTACTCCAACAGAGCCATGCTGCAGCCATGTTGTTTTACAGGGCCATTACAGACTGCTCTGATATTATGAGGTTAGGGCTGGTTATATGATTCTTATTGTTAATAAAAGTGAACAACAATAATAAACAACAATAAGTCAGCCCATCTCTAAAAATTTTTCAGTTTCCCTGTCATATCTGTGGCTTCAACCCCAGGACACACATCTTTAAAACAGGGTCAGCAGTGTGGCTCCTTTCTTTGTTAGGCTGCTAACAGAAGAAACCATCAGAGATGAAGTATACAACAACTTAGTATTTGTAGTTTGGCTGATTTGGCTGCTTATAAACAGTCAGCAGCACAGGAGCTGCAGCTCCATGAGCTGTGACACACAGCTCATGGAGGTAAGTAAGGTACTTCTTCACATCATTATATTATTATAGAGTCAACTTTGGACAAACAAACATGATACACATATCATTTTTTATATTTTCAGTTTGACTTTCACTTTCCAAGGATATTATCTCAAATATCCATTATCAATATATCCATAAAATAGCTTAGAAATTATTTAAAAAAAAAATGCTCCTTATAATTCTAGAATTTAAATCCTTAAGTTTTCTTCACTTTTAGAGTAATCAATGGTCAGGCAGACTGTAAACCCATTGACATATTTATAAATATAGGCTTAAAAAATATAGAGTGAGAGAACCTTTATTTCAGATAAAATTAAAGTGACTGTACGACAGGAGAAAGTACTCTTACTTTGAAAATTAGAGCGAGTATATGTTTCAGTTCCTCTCTCTATGGTGCGCACCAGTTCGGCTCTAAAGCCCCTTCACTCAGCAGCGCTTCTTTCTTTTTAACAAATTTTTCTTTATTGCTCTTCTTTACTTATCTTTTGTCGAAACTGTTGTTGTATAACTGGAATTACGTCCACTCCGGTCCATAGCACTGAGCCAGCCAAAACAAAAACAAAACTAGAAATTGTGCAAATTTAAAATTACATTTGTATAAATATGAAGTGTCAAAGAGATAACTTGACCAGTGTTACACTGTTAGCGCTGTAGTGGAGCTGACGAGAGGAAAGGCACTCAGGACTGCGAAAACTAAAATAAACATTACATCCACTGAGTCCTTTACACTGAAATCAGTTTGCAGGCTTTTACAGGCACCCAAAAAAGTCTGGGAAGGTCTCATCTCTTCACATAATGGCAATAAACAAAATATTAAAAATCAATGAATTCACGTAAATTGTTCCATACAGGACCTTCATGTATAAAATGACATGGAGGTCCACTCAAACATTTTGTATTCAGACAGAATGCAAATGGACCAGGGTTCGAGTGTTTGCGTGGAAAGCCGTGCATCATTTATGAATTTGGTCCCCAGCTGACTGAAGAGATCACCAGCAGTAAGTTCAGGTGCATCTGACAGCGGAAGTGAAGACAGAACACAAAGCAAGGCTTTTGATCTACTGCTTGATCATTTCTAGTTTTAGGAGCTCCAGCTGTTACAACATACTGTATACTGGAGGAACACAGTATGTGGGAGGAGCTGCAAGAAGATGTTAAGAGAATATATATTAGTTGCCCTCATGCCTACCATAAAATTGATCTATTCTGAATGCAAATTTTGAAACACAGCTATTTTTAATTTAGAATTGAACTATAAAAACATTCCTACAGATAGTATAACTGTAATCTGACTTGACTGAATCAGTATCAATTCTCATTAGTTGCATACTTTGAGCATCTCCAGGTTTAGTTGCAGTAGAACTCCAAGTAGAGTCAAGTGTTGACATATTTGAAAATGTCACATGTTAAATGCCATTTTGACTAATTCAGTTATCAACGATTGTAGCTCTTTGCATCTGGAAAATTAAGGCTGGGCTTTGTACTTGACTTCCTGCTATCTCTGCACTTTATCTGCAGCAAGGTTTGACAATAAAGAAATTGCATTAGTCTGCATGGTAAAATGGTTGAACTGTGTCAATGTCCTCAACCCACCCAAAAAACACCACTACCTGAAATTGAAGGTAATTTAAGATGATGTTTTACTTCCAAAAATGGAACATAGGACCAAATAAAAACCACAGAGAGAGTCACAGTAATTTCTTAGTGATAAAGCTGTGTGAAACAATCTAAGAAAAGAGGCGTTCCCAAGATTTGTGCTGCAAAACATGGATTTAAATAATTCCACTGGGCTCAGTCAAGAGCGTTACTGCACTAAGAAAGACAGAAGTGTCCTGCAGTTTGGCATGCAGTGTTATTAAGATTAAGACAGCAGGCACATGTCATCGATGTACTGTATTACATATACAGTACATCGTAGTTCATGTAAAATAAGTACAGACAAGTACAGACAACAGTAACAGACAAGATTTGAATCCATGTGGACAAACAAACCCAAAATTGCTGGTTAAATATGAACTTGAAATTCATCTGGGGTTATGAGTGAAAGTGAAAGTGTTCAGGCTAATAATATGTCAGTCAGAAGCATCCTCTGATCCGGGTGACATAATGTGAGAAAAGTGAAAGAGCAGTGGTGATTTCACCAGAGGCTAAAGGATCCAGACCACAGCAGCTGGCCAATACAGCGACATGAAACAGTTCAGTTTAATTATGGATGAAGGTATATTTACACAGAGCCAGTGGTCTACAACAGTGGACTATATGTATATACTGTACATGTCCAGTACATCTGTGTGAGTTTCAAGTCTACCAGTACATTGAATTGGCAGCCGAAATGAGGCAAACACAAATGTGTGTATGTTTCTTGTAGCGAGCTACAGGTACGTACATCTGTTTTGTGGGCGTTACGAGTAATAAATGTTGAAAGGGGGTCTGTGTGATGAAGCGCTCGTCAGACGGTGTGCTCTTCTCTCACTACAGGAGACGTAATAAGAGTGGACAGCACTGGGAAGCATCAGTGAGCAGTGAATGAACTGGCATTCTCCAGCTGAGAGGAGAGGAAAAAATGATGTGGGCCATGTCCAAAACAATGTAAGCAATAACTTGCTCAACCGCAACAATAAAGACTCAGAAAACACACAGTCCTCCACTTTTTCAGCCTTCAGTGTCAGTGATATGGATCCTGGCAGTGACCAACCACATTAAACAATCATTTTGTTATGGATGACAACGGCTGTGCATATTGTTAAGCCAATGGCTGTTCAGTCATTTTGATTTTGAGGAGACAGTAACATCATCGCCCTTGACGAGATGTGCTGACCGCTCAGATAACAGGGTCCAAGCTTCAGGGTCTCCAGAGGGTTCAGTGGGACGCATGGTGAGATGAACAGCAGGGATAAAATGTTCTGAGCTTACAGGTCCCCTCTGACAGAGTCTTGCACCACCCACTTCATCCTGTTCAACACAGCAGCCCCTCTACACAGAAAATCCTTCCCAGTATACAACAAAAAATGTGTCTTCATGGACGGTGGCACAGGTGGTCACAACAACAGAATCCCCTTTTCTCTGATGATGGCTCTTGGTTTGGTTGGTTCATACTACGGCATGTCATGACTTATAATGTATCAATGAATTTCTGAACTGAGTTAAGGAAATCGTGTTTTTTTATATATATACTTTCTTGCAGAGTTAGATGAGCGAATCCATACCACTCTCACATCTGTATGTTCAGTGTGTTAGTGTAGTTTAGCTGAGCAGCTGTTTAAGCTGGCAGCGGAGTACGAAAGCAGGTATAGTTCTGTCCAAAGTTTAAAAATATCTGTACCAGCACCTCTAAAGTTCACATATTAACACATCATCTTATTTGTTTAATCAGTACACTAACAACAACAATAATAATCTGTGTTGTACAGATAGCAGAGACTTCATCCTGAGGAAATAAATGTGCTATATGTCTAGAAATAGTTACATATAACGCTGTAATTAGTGCGCTTTAGAGATGTTGGTAGCCTTTTGACATTAACGAGAGACCTGCTGTTTCCCCTGTTTCACTGAAATAACCAGCTGCCTGAGAGTCATATTTAATGCACACTCCCTCCACTCTCGACAAGAAAGCCAATTAGCACATTTCCAAAAATGTTGAACTGTATATACAAATTAAAAAGTATGGATGAGGCCATTTGTTTAGGAACTAATTTAAGGTATTAAAAGCTCAATCTGTTGCTACTTCCGCAGTTGTTTTTGATCAAGGCTATAATAAATGGAGTGAACTGTTGTTGTAATGCAAGCATTTCTTTGCATCATTTTAAATAGAAAACAGATATTGAACAATATAGCGAAACAGAAGTACTACTTCATACAATTCAGACTGTGGGCTATTTTCTGTAACATAGTTTGCAGACATGAATTTCACATACTATGTACAAGGTTATGTGGTTATACAGTATCCATCAATCTTCCCCTGCATTCTCTAAACCTTCCCAGTTGTGAGACGCAAAATTTCTGGCTGATTTAGGTCTACCTTAGATTATCCTCACAGATAGTCGTCTTCCAGTACTCTACCAGAGAGAGGTGTTCAGGTGGCTTCCTTCACGTGTGCCAGAAGTAACAGGCTTTGGTTTCCTTGGAGCTCTGAGCTCCCCATAAATCTCTGGAGAAAACATTATTTTGGCTGCTTGGATCTGCAATCTCAATTTTTTTTCAGTCCTTATCCCACACTCATGGCTACAGGCTAGAATACAGACTGGGGGTCGGAGTAAAGATTGTCCAATTTAATGAAAGTTATGCCTTGTGGCTCACTTATCTTTCCAGCCCAGTGGTCTTTTACATGACTGCAGCTCACGCACCCTACCACTTATAATATAATGCTTCATACGAATATGTTATAGATTCATATATAGATTAAAACTGTATATTGCCCAACAGTACATGTCCTTTTGTAATAACATTATTCAGTTGATGGATGCTTTTATCCAAACGTTATCCCCGGCTCCATCAGCTCTATCCACCGAGTTACACAAGAGTGCTTTCTGAAATGATTTAACTCCATGCTGAGGGTTGCCACTGACAGAGATTCAGCACTCAGTCAGTGAGTCCCAGAGGTGAGGCAAAAAAAACCAAAAAAAACAAAGCATCCTGGTCAATGGTCAGTGTGTTCACTTCCATCAGACAGCAGTAAGAAGAGATAGAGATTCACTACCTTCAGTTCAGTAATCACAGACAATTTCCGGTCGGGTCAAGCCAGAAGCCCACTGACCAATACATTTAAGTTGTACTGATCAGTGGCTGCTACACTTAGTTCTGAAGTAGTGCAGGGAAAGTCACATCAAATTTTTACATGATTTGTTCATTCATTGTTAAAAAAAACCCCACTAAATTAAGTCTTAACTAAAATCCTCACCTCAAGAAGCACAATTTTCTTTTCTTGCTGTCAACTGTGAGCACCACCCTCACTGTAAAGAGTCCCATTCATGCTTTTGAGACATTAATTTCATGGTGTAGAGAGGGCGTGACATGCTTTGATTTGTGGCACTGTCTCTTGCATTGTCACGGGGATTCATCTCGAGTGTGTTTGGGATTCTAGGCTCATTTAACAGAATTTTATGAGACAGAGCTGCCGGAGCCACCCAATGCTAGCTGAAGACATATCCATTTATCTGAGGGGAAACTGCACTCTTGTTAAATTCATTCTTCCACAAAACACAATCATTATTATGATGAAGCTTAAATCCAATACATATAAATGCATTGTGTTACCAAAAAAAAGAAGAGGTAACAAACTAGCTAAATTAGTCCCATCCCCATGAGGTTTGTCTTTTGTTGGTGCTACACTGTATGACCAGTAATTACCACCTGGTGAGAGCCATTTGGGAACAGCTCAAACATTTAGTAGATTAACTGGTTTTTGGGCAGAAAATTATTCAGCAACTATTCAGATAATCAATTAATTGTTACAGTCATTTTTTAATTTTCTGGTCTCTCATTTATGAGGTTTTTCTGCTTAACTTTGTCTTATGAGAAAGTAAATTATATATATTTCTTCTTGTTTGGGCTGATGGTTGGGCCAAACATGTAACTTAAAAACTTTGGAAATTGAGATGTACTGTTTTTTCACCAATTTCTGACTTTTTATAGACATTGATGATATACATAATTATTAGTTTCAGCTCTAGCAGCAGCACTATATCAAGTGTTAATCTCTTTTTTTTCAGGTGTACAGGTGAAATTAAAATGTGCTGTTAATCCAGAGAAATTAGATAATAAGCAGCAGTCACACTGTTTACATAATCCAACCAATGGAGTCAAATATGAAGTGGTGGCGATTGTAAAAGCAGTTTATACTTTTTAAGATTTTCTTATAGAACTGTAATCTGTATTTAAAGTGAATGCGGCAGTACATCCCCCCCCCCCAGCCCTTGTCCTTTGTTATCTGTGTTCGCAAGAAGTGATTTTCTTTTCCATACTGTAAAGAAAAAATAACAAAAGACTAAACTCTGGTGTTTCTTGACAACGTCGTTACCAGACCACTGCACATGATAAATAAGCTCCAAATATAAACCCGATCTTCTCAAACTCATTTTCAGAAGAATGCAGTAAGTAAGAATGCATTCAAACATTTCACATCTTTTATGCCACAGTGTAAAAAGCAGTAATATTTAAATATGCAAATATTTAGCTGTTTCAGGGTCCTGGTATATGCACAGAACCTTCATTGTCCACACATAACAAAAGGCTGAAGACACAGTTTGACCACAAAATGGATTAGATTTAATCTGGGGATTTTATGTCCGGTTTGTCATATCTGTGGCATTTGTAGCATGTCCAGCTTTCTGACCAAAGTTGCTGAGCTGCTGAACTGAATTCTTTTTTTTATCCTGCGTTTATCTTCAACACAGTTCTCCTCATTCCACAAACATGGCTGCGGTGGCTCACTGTAAGGTGTGTAAGTTAGTGTATCACAGATATGATTGTGGTTTGACTAACGTGATGGACATGTTGTTTTTTGTCTTTTTTGCTAAGTGAATGGACATCTCTAAAACCTCAAGTGTTGTTTTGTTCTCGACCTGAATAACCTAAGGCTCCCTTGTAGACTTGTTGCCGGTGTGTAAAGTCAAACACAACGAGTGGAGCTCTGTTGTGTAACCTGGCACGATCACTGTCTTGTATTTTTTTTGTCCTCAACTTTTACTGGCAATCACTGTCTTGTATTTTTCATTTAGTCCTCAAGCTTTTTACAGACTCCAGTAACTGTTCGTTGTATAAGGCAGACTCGTCTTATAATGGAAGCCACTTACACAACACACAAAACACCAACATGTTGACTGTGTTCATGAAAATGTTACACAACCTTAAGTAAGATGGACAGCCTCAGGTACCTCTCACACAAAGACACATCGAGTTTTCTGTTTTCATACTTATTTTACACATGCATGTTAAGTGTGATTGTGAAATAATCGTCAATATACAGGTAACACTGAGGAAACTGTTCAAGCATTTCATTTTTAACTGTATTAAATTAGCTACTTCTGTTTGTCTGTCTGTTTACTCATCATACTGTGCTCTCGGCGCTCAAATGACAAGTTTGTCCTCCCTCTCCTCGCCTGAACACAGTCAGACACCTGCTGTCAGAGAATTTGGGCTCAGCGTGACCACTGCTGCTGTCCTTTTCGCCAGTGGTCATCCCTCTTTTAGAGGGCAAAGCAGTGGCAGTACATTTCAAAGACTCTGTTGTCACCTTGTTCGTTTCAAGGTCTGACATCACTGCGGCTTTGTGGCAGCAGCTCCTCAGCCCCTTGCGGAAGCGTATGGTGAACAGGCCGTAGATGATGGGGTCCAGGCAGGCGTTGAAAAGCCCGAAGATGAACAGAATGTGGGTGAGGGAGTGGGAGACTTTTCCCTCCAGGTCATCTGGGAAGAACCAGTACCATAAACCCAACAGGTAGTACGGAGTCCAGCAGATGATGAAGCAGATCACTATGACGATGCTCATTTTTAGAGTTCTCATTCTAGCTTTTGGGATGTTGTTCTTTGAGCAACGGAGGTGTGGCTCATTTGAGGATACTGGAAAAAAGAAAGAGAGTTGAGTATTAATGGACAGCTGGTATGTGAGCAAACAAAGTCATTACCTGACAATATTCTCAATATATCTTTTACTCTCAATAAATGCAACAAATTTCAGTCATATTATGGTCCACTCATCTCTGTTCAGACGGACCAAACAACAGACTCGGCCCTTGACTTACAGTTCTTTTTAGTCATCAGTTTGGAGATCTGGATGAAGATCCTGGTGTAGCAGATAATCATTATAACCAGCGGCAGCAGGAAAAGGCAGGAGAAGGTGAACATGTTGTATGCTGTTTCCTGCCAGTGAGTGACAAAACTCCCCCTCGTGGTGCACTGAGTAAAGTTTGCTGGATAGGTGATGGTCACATTATGGAAAATGAACATCTGTGGAATTTAAAAAAATGTAAAAAAAAAAAATAATTAGGATAGCATTTTGCTGACAGAAATGTTCATTCAGCATTCTCTTTGCCCTGCTTGTTTGGTAGAGGTGAGATGGAAAGATTAAAGCATTATGTCACACTGATGTCCCAGTGATTATCCCTCTGTTCATGAAGGTCACATTGTTTATTTCCAAATATCACTGCTCAGTGGTCACCTAGTAATGTGTCCCCTATGTGCAATGGCAAAAACTAAAGGTGTGAAGGTCAGAGTGATTTTTAGGTTTTTAACACATCTGACTTTCACGTCTCCGATAAACAGTTGACGGTTCGCTGCACCCCTCCTGGAAACAGCACAAATTGTAAATGCAAGAGAGCATTTCATACTACATTATTTTGTGAGGTTACATGTTATGCTGAAGAAAAAGCATCTGTTTGCAGGCTTACAGGAGCAGCTCTGTCCTGTCTCTCAAGGATGCCTTCTAGCAGCCCTAACTGAATGCATTACATTATACTGGCATTACACTCACCAAGCACAAGTTTGACTTTTCTCTTGTAACACTAAAAGCTGAAACATCTAATCTTTGTCTTGCCCGTTCAAGCATGTAAGCTAACAGCCAAATTAGAATATGCTGTGATATTAGAAGAGAATTATAATATTAGAAATATATAAAGTATAGTCTGATGATTTTGAAGATTTTTGCATAATTGCTGTTCCCAGTTATTTTCTTAATGTAACAATTAATAATTGCCTCTTTGAGATGTCCACAAATTGTGAAAAATTAACATTGTGATTTCTCATAGCCAAATGTGACATAT
Source organism: Scortum barcoo (assembly GCA_023238725.1). Classification (NCBI taxonomy): domain Eukaryota; kingdom Metazoa; phylum Chordata; class Actinopteri; order Centrarchiformes; family Terapontidae; genus Scortum; species Scortum barcoo. Next base: position 16,598,773 of record CM041531.1, read on the forward strand.
TCAGATTGCTCATTCTATCCAACCCACAGTCCAAAATAAGATATTTAGTCGACTGTCCAGTATAACAAGAAAAGTGCCTAATTACAAGAAGAACCAACATTCTGTTAGAGGATTGGATCAGAGTGTTATGCCACATTTCTGCTTTTTCCTCACAACATGATCAACAGTGTTGTACGATAGGCGGCCACATGTCTTTGGTTACAGTAAAGCATCTAAACTGCAAGGATTTAGGATTTCCATGCTTGTGTAACTCAATGATAGAGCCACTAATCCCTAGCACAGAGACCCTTTGAGCCCCTGTAAATCATGCAGCAGGTTTTCTTGCATGAAATCCTGAAGAAATTGCCTCATTTTATGTAAATGCACAGAGATATGCAACTGGAGAGACTGATGACGCATGTGTAAGAATTCATTTCAAGTAAATGTAAAGCCAGATTTTAATTTCCTCTCGCTTGTGTGGGTCGCCTACAGTTTAATACCTGTGTGAGCCCGAGATAATGTATGCAGATCCAAACATCTGTTGCCCGTTGTAAGGACCTACTGCCAGCTGACTGTTATAGCGGGGAGAGCTTTCAGTTGTACGAGAGAAAGCCTAACAAGAGAGAGATCTGTTCACAACCTGTCCTGTAACCCAGGATCTCTCACACACACTCCAGCGTGGTCAGTCTCCATGTTAAAGTGAACCAAACAAGCCATAATCACCTGTTTTGTCAAACCAGTGCCACCTGGCCTTACCTGAGGGATAGAGAACAAGGCGCTCATAGTCCACGCCACCATCAGCATGACTCTGTTCCTTTTCCGGGCCATACTGATGGCCAGAGGGTTGAGGATAGCTGACTGTCTGTCCAGACTAATCACCACTGTAACAAAGGCACAGGAGTACATCGCCTGCAGCTTGAGGAACATCAAGAACCTGCAGGCCAGGTCACCGGCCAGCCACTGAACAGTGATGTTCCACACGGCGTCCACGGGCATCACGATGAAGGTAACCAGAAGATCGGCCGCAGTCAAGTTGATTATCAGCACCCGGACGTGGGATTTCCTCTTGTGGCCATTGGCCGCCCACAGCACGGCCAAATTGCAGAAAGTGGAGATGCCACACAGGATGAAGGTAATGATCACCCTGACTTTGGCCGCGGTGGAAAAGGTAGGCAGCTGCGGCACACTGTCCACCGATGTCCAGTTACAGCGAGGAGCCAGCCAGTCGCAGCTGGCATTGAGGCCAGACGCTGAGTTCTGCTGATACATGCTGACTGGGGGACCACAGCAGGAGGAGGCGTTCATTTTCTGACCCTCACCAAGGAGTCAGCATTTTCTTCAGCTACATGGAGGCTTGCGGCGCTGAAGGGAGATAAGGCCGAATATATACATTCAGATTCAGCCGTAAGCAAGCTTGTGCAAAAGATTCATCTGCATGGCTCTGGATACAAAATCTTAAAAAACTACTTTACGCTGCAAGTAGCACAGAGAGGGAGCATTCTGGGGTGTGGGCCACATCTCTGATGCTCACTAAGGTGGAAAGATGCTATGACTGCTTCTAACAAACCACGAATGTGCATCCGCAGTCTCCACACTATGAAAATGTGCACCACCAACAACAACACCAACCAGTGACATTAATTACACTAATCACAATACCCTCTTATGTAACAAAAATAATGGAAATGTTTTAAACTTTTTTTTTTTTTTTTGTTAAATCTGCTCTGTCTGCACTCACACAGCTTTTCTGTGGTGAGTCCCAGCCTGGTGTTTATTATGCAGACTTTCCATTTAGTAACGCTGGTCCATACAAGCCTTTGAAAGGTGAGAATAAAAGCTTCTAATTTGCATAATGTGTGTTTTTTCTCCAGTAATGTAAATTATATAATCAGCAGTTGAAAGCAGTGAGAGGAATAACCGTCTTGGATTTTATTTGGTTCATACCTTTAAGAGACGACAAAAGGTTACTGAACCAAATACTACATGTTACTTTACAACATGCATGTGTGTTTTCTTTCTCTCTCTCTACGTGTGTGTGTGCAGAAATATTAGTGTATCCATATCTTAATATAAGGAATAGTTGTCTCACCCAGTGCAATAGCGGCTCCAACACCACCCATCACACAATGGATGGATGGATGGATGGAGGAAAAAGCAAACTCACATAAGCGGTTGTGAAGCGATGCCACATCAGATCGTGGTAAAACAAAGTGAGATCCTCTCGGTGGAAGTCACTCCCGGACCTTGTCGCGGCTCCATCTCCCAGCTGGAGTCCCGGTGATGAGCGCACTTTTCCGCCAGTCAGTCTCAAAGAGTCTCCTCCTCAGTTTTCTCCCTCCGCGTCAGCCGCGTTGTGGGCGCGTCCGCAGGAGGAGCGTCAGTCCAATGAAGCCTGAGCCCCGGCTAAGTTTCTAATTTTAAACCTGCCAGAGTGAATGTGATGAGAGACCGCAGCTCATATTAGCGTCATTTTCATGCAGGAAAAATCAAACCTGCTCTGATTAACTGCGGTAATTATGTCCGCCACGATTATTATGTGAGGAGGGGACACAAGGAGGAGAACATCTAGGAAGAGAAAATGAAGACAGCCTCTGCTCAGAGCGACGGTTCAGTCTTTGAGGCATGTATGGATTCACTCTGTGGTCATTATTTTGTGTGTTGTTGTCTGTTGAATTCCGTCATGGTATGCTTGAGTTCTGGTTAAAGCAGGATGAACACTTTCATCTCCTCCAGCCTGACACCTCCATTCCTTCAGCAGCTGTGCGCAAATAATATTACACCGTTGCCCATAAAGTTGGATTGAAATATATGTTACCACTTCCCCTGAAATGATTGTGACAATGTGATTTATTCTTGATGGATAAAGTGTCACTGTGATATGTTTGGAGGAGATTGATCAATAAAGTTTTGAGAAGATATACGCTTGATCTATCAAGAATGAATTACATATCACTTCAGGAGAAGAGGTAAAAAATATTTTATTCCAACTTTATGGGCAACAGTGTTTATTATTATTTATGTGTATTATTATTATTATTATTATTAGTTGAATGGCTAGAATATGATTTATCTCATTGTGGAATGATTTGGGTGAACACAATGGATTACTTCACTGCAGTGTATGTGAAATGTTGTGTGTAGTGATGTACCCACACAGAGTCACAGTCTAACTCCTCAGCTCATTGCTGTGGTCGTGCGGCTCGAAGCTTTACTGTTCTGGTTCATTCTGGTTGCTCTCAGACACGGCAGGCAGCTATTTCTGCAAATGAATGCACTGAAACCAAGATACTCCACATGCACAGCACCAAACAGCAGACAGACGAAGTTAATGAACAGAGTGACCGAAGAAAAGTGGAAAAAAAAGTGGAAAAATGACACAGGGTTTCTCGGTTGGAAGCAGTGTGGAGTCTTGTCCTCGCTGTGAGGCAGCACAGTAGCTTCATATTTACCAGGCAGACATGCAGGAGGGTAGCAAATAATTCCCATACAGAGGCAGTCTCTGAGAGGTCCCCACCACCTTCATCCTTCCTTCTTTTGTTTTGATTTTTTAAAACTGTTTTGTCATAAGACGTCCACTAGGGATCTCTATAGAGTGTATAGGATATTGAATTTAATGTGTACAGTCCATAGTTTAGAGAATATTATAGCTCCAAGACAAAACTCACAGAAGGGTGGGACTGAGAGTAAAAGGTCAAATTACAAATCTGTCTGCTACTTCAGCACCCTGGACAGCATCATGGATTTATTAACACACAGGGGCCATATATTCTGACTTGCACAAACCTCAGTCAGATGAAATCATCAATAAGTCAGGCAGACTAGACTAACATATTCAACTAAACAAACCCTCTGCCCCTGCACTCTCTCTGCTGCTGGGGGGTTTGAAGGTTATCAAGGGGGGCCGACACCCTGCCTCATATCATCTACTACATATGAAGGAAAAAAAGGACAAAAACTAGGAAAGTTGCTTAATGGAAGATTTTACTTTTTGTTTAGAAAAACTGCAGCTATACGTATGACCGGCATGCATATTTGGACATATTTTATTTTTCCTTTCCACTTATCACAGAGAGTGAAGAGTGACAGAAATTACGTTGAGACAGAATTTGGGGACATTGTGGGAAAGGTTTTGACCTGGATTACAACCAAGTAGGCTGTGACATGGACTGCTAAGCCATCCCTGTGCTCTTGTTTTTAACAGGAGAGAAAAAGGCATCTGTTCGTTCTCCTCAGACCACAAAAAGTAGCACCTGAGCATCAAAACATCATATTCAGCAGTTGCAGTATGTACTTTGGTTTGAATCTATGGGCATTTTTCCCATGATGCAGGCAGTTCAGCTGACTCAGTTACACATTGATTAACTGTGTTTCTTATCAAAGACAGACAGAAATGGGATCCTAACTAGTTCTGGTCAGTGCCCTGTCTTTGGCCAAAGTCTAGTTAGAAATTCAAATGAGAGAATCAATTACAACGCGGAATCAATTATTTCATGAAAGGTCTACAAACCAGTTGGAAAAGTGTTCAAAATTAACTTGATTAATAGAATTCACAATTCATCAATGGCATAATTATCTGTGCTATTCTGAGCACTGGACAGTAGACCTGCAGGAGAGAAAACAGAGATATTGTTGGTATGTCATTGTATTAACTTTCAGCTGTGTGCTAAGTCTCCATTCAGTCTGTGGCAGAGGATTAACAGCGGCCTGGATGTTCAAAGCGATGGAGCAGCTGACTGGTGCTGGCTGTTGGTTTATGCAGATGTCAGAGTCCGGGCTACTGTCCAAACAGGCTATGACCTTCCCAGCTCCACAGACATCAAACTCATTTTCGCATTAATCCACAGTAAGTGTTGTGCCACTTGTACTCAGGCTTAGTATTATTATCATTCACTGCTTCACCGTGATCCTGCTGAAATCATTCCCCTTCCACAACCAACTCTTCCTCTGCTGGCGTGTGAAGTCTAAGACAACAGAGTTTACATGTTTCTTTCCTGGACTCACAAAACCTTTTGTTCTGCCACAGGGGCCGGATGTGCGCACACAGCACTGGTCTAATAGTAAAAGTAAAAATGGTGAACCAATTACATTTGCAATATCTGCTTCAGCAATACCTTCAAAAAACAGCTCCACTTGCTCCAGTCTGCACACGCTTTTATCTGTCTGTGTCTGCTGTAAATCTGTGACTTGCAAACAATCAGATAGTGCTAGACAATGAGCGAGACTACAAAGTGGTGACTACAGATAGAGTCAAGATATCTGCATCATGGCTGATAATCATAAAAATGCTGAATATTACAGCCAATTATCAGCCTGGCTGATTACGGTGTCTGAATGTTGAAACTCTACTAATGGTTATCAGCTAGTGGCTCTACAAAATCTGACTGTATTGATCTGATGCATATAAAGCACTGTATCAGCATGAATGAAAGGTTTACCTGAGAGCAGTGAACTGACCATTCACCTTCACGAATATTCAAACCTGATTTAATACATAAACAGCCTGAGAACCGAGCCTTTCAGTATCTGTGGAGGTCTGAATTAAAGGTCACCTGAATTGGTTGATTTTATCAGATAATGTTTCATTTAACCTGCCAGATAGAACCCACCCTCGACTAGAAGATGGGCTGACACACTCAGCATAAACAGATTTGCTTTTGATTGCAGCGTAATCACATTGAAGAGATGACCGGCCAAGATAAGCCTTACGAATTACACTTCCTACCTCCTCCCTCTATGGAAACTGTGATTTAAGTACCTGGGGTTCAACACTAAGTAATAGGCTGATTCATTAGTTTTCTAATGGTCTCTAACTGTTTGTTATATATAGTCTATCATTGTATATTCTGCTCCATGGTGCTGCAAAGAGGACAACAGACTGGACTGCACAGGTAAACTGCAGGTCTACCTGACAGCAGTCTAAGCTGTTAGTCGTCCCCAGTGGGCAGTCAAGGGTAAAGAGTATATCTACCCAATGGACTGCACACTAAAATATCTGGAGTGGCCCTCCTTCAAAATAGGACACTGATGATTTTTTTCTTTTCCTCATACATGGCACATGGTTGTGCTTGTCTGTCTGTCATGCAGGCTGAACTGTAATGTAACCCATCCTGAGTCAGAGCAGATCTCTACATTGAGCACAAGTACCTCTGGCAGCAGACAAGCCACATGATAACAGATAAGGCCAGGTAATGCTTTATCAGGTTTGGATGAAATCCTTCAGTCTTCACAAATTTTCTGATAAATGCTTGTTAATGCCCCCTTGGTATGTTGTTCATTAGGATGGTTGGATAGGTTGTTCATTATACTGCTGAAATACCACATTGTACATATTAAGTGAATGTTTTTAGTTATACTATTGACATTACTTTAGGGGTGGTATTTTGTATCTCTCAGTTTGATCTACCTGAAGTGACTTTTGAGCAAATATATAATTTATATAATTAATAATAAACTATAAAAAAAATTCTATCCAATTAGCAACATTTTGTCTGCCTCTTATAAGAGGAAAGAAGAAGAGAATAAACAGGACATAGGCTTTCCTGCAGAGTCAAACCACAGGACAAATATGACAGGAACAATTATGTGTTCAGAAAGGATTTCGGGACATTCATGCGCTCTTCTGGAGCATTGCGGACACAAGTGACCTTTGTTGATTCTCTCGGACATTTTGACAAAATGCAGTAGCTGCAAATCCACATGTATTTTATATTCTCTCCTAATGTGAGCCTTGTTTCCTCTTCTTTTGTATGTTTCAGTATTACAGAGCCCCAAAGGGGACATGTGCAAAAAAAAAGGGAAAAAAACTTTGCTTTTCTGATAGGCACCAGTAACTGTCTCATGTGCACAAGAAAGTTTTACATGCTCACGAGATACTCTTCCAGGTAAGCTGCTTTCAGTTTCCAGAGATGGCAGAAGACCATTAAGCTCATCTTAATAAAGAGAATGGCAGCAGACGTGGATATATTCACTTTCCAAAACATACCTGATAGTATCATCAACCAACTAAAAGATGATAAGGTAAATGATTCCTTTGTTAACTCATTGCCTGCTCTGAATGTAAAATGTAAACTTCAGCTACAAAGCAAAACTTTCCATGAGCGCACAAAACCTTTTCTGAGTACGCAAAACTTTCTCTTGAGCACAGGAAACTTTCTGGTGAGCACCAGATACTTTTCCATGCACATCAGAAACTTAATGATGATTTTAAACAAGCAGCTACTGAATTATTTGGCTACTTGGGGGCAGAGGAGTGTTGTTGTCAACTTTAACAAATCATGACCTGTTAGCACTCACAGAGCAAGTTATCATTAATTTCCAGTTGTATTTCTGTCCACCTGATGAATTTCCAAGTGCATATTATTAAACAAACACAACTTCCAGCTATCAGTTACATGTATGTTAAGTTGTGATTAAAAAGCGCAGTGCCAGCTAAGTATAGTGCAGTCCTGACTGTGGTGTGTAGGGCTGCATCTTACTTCTTGTACAGGCAGTTCTGGATGTCATCCAACATGGTGAGCAGCCTCTTCTCCACCTCAGCTTCTGGAATTGTTACCTTTGCGCCGGAGTGTCTCCTCACAGCGACACACTGATTTTTCTTTTTTTTGCACATCCCCTTAGGGGCTACATACAATACAATATATGTCACCCTATTAATATTAGCTTTCATGGAGATTGTGAGTTGTGGGTGTTGCAGTCTAAAATTTAAAATTAACATTCTTAAAATAAGATGTGGATACTATACTACGAACTATACTTCATCTCACTGCAGATATAGTCATTAAATCAGTGGTACATCTATATTGTCATTTAATTTAATCATTGATCATGATATATACCATGGCTCAATGCCGGCAGACTATGAGGTAATTAACAATGTAGAGATTTCAGCCTGCAGAAATGAATTTATTATTAATATTTTGGGGGCCCAATATCATAATCTTTCATGGCATCCAAAATCTCTATGTCACATAAATTAATATATTTCAGTCATGAAACATGCATTGCAACACTGAAACTAATCTAAATTACACAAACTAAATTACAATTACATTCTTTTTGGCTGGCCTACATAAGGCCAGCCCTACAAATGTGAAAGTCTGCCACTGAATGAGCAAGTGAGTGAGTGAATGAGTTAATAAGTGAATGATGAAATTGAGTGTTGGAGGTTCGGCTCTATAAAGTTAGCACTAGTTTGTTTATCCCTCACTCACAGAGCATGAATGGCTTTTAGTCTACGCCCACTAACTACATGGGTCACACCATGGCTTGCTTTGCCCCTGCCCACAAGCACAAACACACCCCCACTTCAAACTCAATGCGTCAGAACAACAATGCATCACAGTACAAAGACGATGGTTACGTACTTCAACGATGCAGCGCGAGAGAGAGTACGAGAGAAAACATCTCTGTATGTGTCAGGAGTGAGGGAGAGCGTAAAGCTGAACACTCCAACTACACACTCGACACAGAGTGAGTCAGAGGTGAGAGACATCCTGCAATGAAAGAGCAGGAGAGTTAACAGATAATAACAATACTTACTGTTTTATTTCAAATCAAACTTCATGACTGAAACGTTTTGTTCTCACAACTGCATTTTTACATTTCTTTCGCTCCAACAAAGCTTAACCATGTGATGTGATGTGCTTCCTCAGTACACTTTAAGAACAAACTGGAACACCTCAGAAAATTACAAATGAACATTTAACATCCAGGACTTCCCATTATAGCCACGACCACTAACTGTACCTATCTGGCCACAATATAATACACTGACCATACACGGTCCAGTCATATCCTAGGTGTCTGCCTAATCTTGCTTATGAGACAGAGGTTTCATTAACCACTTACTGTTTTGTATAATAGCCTGTCCGTAGTCGGCTCCTATAGCTCGCATGTGTAACCCTTTACAAATGACCTCCAAACAGGGAAGAGAGCGCTTCACCCTCGATTCCATTTACCGGCAGGATGTACAATAACAGAAACATAATTGACACACACGTCACAGACAGCAGGCTTTTCTGCGCATAGAAGATAACAAAAAAAAAAAAAAACTCAGGCATATGGAGCGTTTTCCATTGTGTGGTTGTGACAGCAGGCGCAGAGACTCGTCATAAGTGCTCATGGAGTGTTTTAAGGTTGGGGGTATCAATTAAACTGAGCATGAAGCCTATGATGGAGGCAGGGGCTGCAAAGTGTCAAGTGGAAATTAATGATGATGAATCTACACAGACAAAAAGTGCTGTATCTGAGTGGAGTTCAATCAGGATCACTTTCATAATTTCATCAAATTGATCAATATTGTCAGTGGTGAGAAATGACATTGGAGTTCAAACTCTTGACTTTTAGCTTCACAACGTTAATCATGTCAGCCTCGTATTTCTATAGCTGGAACACGCTCATATGTATGGGTTCACATATAATGGACAAAAGACTGGAAATATTCTACACCCTATTACTAATATAGTTAAGAGTACAAAATCTACAAATGAGTTTTCATGAGATGATTACTCTTTGATGTAAAAAGCACTTAAAAAGGTTAACTGCAATGTCACACTTGTCAGTGGTCCTCTTGGAGGCTTTTCGTATCATTCCCATGGAGCACAAAGGTATTCAAGAGGAGAAGGACTTGTTATTCTACAGGAAGTATTTACCACAGAATTAAAAAAAATAAAATTGATTAAAAAAAAAATATATATATATATTTGGCACACAGTGTTTTTTTTTTGTTTTGTTTTGTTTTTTTAAAGCTGTCAGGGTTGTCTTTGTACCCAGTCTCAGGGCAATAAAATAAAACAGGACAGTGGACGTCATTCATTCCTCACAAGAAATGAAAACCCAATGAACTCTGATCAGGCACAAAGCACAAAAACACTCACAACCCACCGCAGTGACCAATTTCTGGTTGGGAAACTGGTGAGGGATCAGGTCTGTGATGTTGCATTAGTGACTCTTGCTAGTTGATCGGGGCACCAGATGGTGGTTGGAACTGTGAGGACCTTATGGCCTGTTAGTATCCTTCACATTGCACAAGGGAAAATAATGCAAATGATTAGATTATTATTATAATTTACTGCAGATAATTTACATTGCCTGCCTAAGTGGACAAACAGTAAAAAAAAATACAAGAGATGGTGGCCAACAAAAAAACAATAAAAATAACAAACCATTATCTGTAACAGGACAAGAATCAGACACAGTTTTCAGCACACTGCTGTTTTTCTCTGAGGCGTTCCTCTTCTGACATTTTTCTGCAATTTTTCTCAGACATTTCTTGCATTTGCCAAAAGGCATCTCTCCCAACATTCATTTACTGTCAACCTGAATGGCACTGATTTCTAACAGAACTTTTATTTGTGATGTAAATTTGAGTGAATCTTTCTTTGCTCCATTCGCCTAAAAACCTTTGCTTTTTATTTGACCATATAAAATAAAATGTTGTTTCATATGTTTCTTTTTTATTGTTTGGGTCGTCACCTGAACATTAACGACATTAATCCAACTCATAGTTTCAACTCACAGAGGAATGCAAATTTTCAGTTGTGTTTGCAGCGGTCACAGAAGATAAATCACTGAGAATTAAAACACAAAAATATAATACAGAACTCATGAACACAATGAGAGCTGAAGGGATGGCTGAACCAACTGCACTGCCATCTTCCAAAACAGATGCAAATCATAGGCCACAATTAAATTCATAGTTTTGCATTTAACGCATTTAAGGCGGATAGAGTGTTTCTTTTAAATATAGCTTTGAAAGAGGGATGAGATTTTATAATAGACTGTGGCTTTAATCAGACTGAATTGTCATTTCATTTTCACTTTTGTGTGCGGTCATTCAGAGGTTTGCGACCAGGCAAAATAGATTAGCCCTCAGTGACATACTTACAGTTTTCACTCTGGAAAAATAGTATGAAAGGACATATTTAAAACTGCCACAGAGAACAGTAAAAAGCCCGACAGAGCTTTATTTAAGGCATGATGAAAATGGATTCCAACAATCTATCAAATTTATTAAGTAACACATGAATCCAAATAAACAGTAATTAGTAGTATCATTATTATTAAAGAAGATGCAAATTAATCTTGCACTTAAACCATTTAATTTTTTTCTAGGTGGAGCAGTAATGAAAGTGGTGGAGGTTTATGAATTAGAAAACCCAGTTGAAATATTTTTAGCCCTGTCTCATTCCTTCAGAGTGCCAAAGCTTGTCCGCTGCTGCCTTCTCTCTCTGGGAATATGGAGGGATAACTCACACAGACCGAGTCATCTCAGGTTCACCCAGACAGAAAACAAAAAACTGAGCGGGATGGCTCGTGTCCAGAGACGGGTCACAGAGGCTGACTCACCAGTCCACCTCGTCACTTAGTCAAACAACACATAGCAGCAGACAGTAATTTCAAGTCGGCCCTGACATGACTGAGGGATGCTATGAATTCAAATGCAGACAAGGATTCAGTTATCAACCAGGTGAAGGGGAAAGATGGGCTGAAATAATAATGATGTTGCTATTTTTGAATTCTCGGTGGACAAAAGTCACTTGTTCATAACTGAAACGTCAGTTAAATCTTGGCTCAGTAACAACCATTTTGAGCTCCTAAGCACAGTTGGCAATGTGCCACTATGATTCATACCTAACTTCCATTTTTCTTTAACCATGATGATTACGTATCAACGATAGGTGAGATATTAGACAGACAGCAGTTATGATTGATGGCATGGGGCCACTGCCATGAGGCACATCCACATAAGGAAATTTATTTTATATTCACTTTTTTTTATTTATCCTTCATTAAGCCAGGAACGTTTCACTGAGATACAAGATCTATTCAAGATCTATTCTTCCAGCGAGTCCTGGTTAAGATGGCAGCATAAAAAAGCTCCATATATTGGCTATATTTAAATAGTCTCAGTAGTTAGGCTATGAGATAACACATTGCTGTATTTTGCTCATATTATTAAAGCAAAAAGAAAAGAAACATAGTGGAATTATGTTTGTTGTCTCAATCATGACAACTGATGTAATATATGAGCATTTCAAACAATTAGTGTTTTGACCAAAATATTTGAGTGGCACATGGTGGAATAGTAATTTTTATTATATATCAAGTAACTGTTGGGTCAAAGGTTATTCAACAACATTTGATATAATGACAGATATTCAAGGATGCACAAACTGGAGAGGTAAAATGATTCAAGAAGGGATGGCATTGTAAGCAGCTTCATAGATTAAATGATGCTTTGACAAATGCCACTGACAGAAGCATATTGTTGCATATTTAAGCATATAAGCACACACATATATGTAAAAAAAAAAAAACTCAAATACATCTCTACAACATAGTACATGACTGAATGTTCCATAAAAACCATAAAATGTGCTCGTTCTGATTTGGTTAAGAGTACCCTCTAGTGGCAAACAAAAGTATACAGTGTGATATTAGTATAGCAGCAGTTAGCAGAGAAGAAAGTCAATACATATTGTGCAACTGCATACATGTGTCTAATCTCTAATGCACATAAACAGAACCAACAGATCACATAAACAGAACCAACAGTATTATTACTACAATTATCATTATCATTAACATTGTTATTGTAGGCTATTGCTGCAGATGCACTGGAGTGACTGTGAACACACTGAAGCATGAACTTTACTCACTCTCACTCTCATTTTGAATTCTTTAAAAAAACAAAAAACAAAAAACAACAAAACTCTTGTAAATTTCTAGCAAAAATCAAACAAAGTCTACATAGTATGACACGAAACAGTCCTGTCATTGCTTTTTGAGTGTAACAATAATGGTACTATATATAGTATAAATATAGTATAAGTCTCAAAAACAAATTTAAGTTAGATCACTTACTTTAAGGTGTACTCTATGATTACACTGCAAACACCAAAAGCCACAAACAGTTTTTGAACCTGACATCAGTCCTAAATTAATTGACAGATGTTTTTATGATACAAAAACACCACACAACAATAACAACAAATTCATAGTTTTTTATATAAGTAAATCTATAATGCATCTTAAATTCTTACATCTACAAATTTAAGGAGTCTCACAAAAATTGAACTCAAAGATCAGTGTACCTGCTTGAATTTTCATTCGAGCTTGGCCTTGAATGTAAAGAAAATGAAATCAGTCTTTGGTTGCTGGTCTCTATGTCCCTTGCTGGGGCCCAAGTCATGAACTACAATTATATATTATATTATAACTATATTTTAGTTTTTATGGCTGGGACTCTCTGCTAATGTGACCCTTTCTTTTTAAAAGAGAGCATATTTGATCTTTGATAGTTAGGAGTATAACATGACAACAGAAAAAAAACCCAACAACAAATGATTCCTATCCCAGTTATTGTCTGATGCTACAGATGAAGTTTCTCTTCTCATTGCAGTCCAGTAGCTTCCACTGTGCGCTACTGTAGTCCATGGCGCCGCAAAACTGGTTTTGGTCTGGACAAGTAGGAAGGTTGAAACTCGTCACCGCTTCTTTGCTAATCCAAAGCCAATTACCAGCGAGGAAACGCAGTCTGACCCACATCTACAGGAAACAATAGGAGCAATTAATATGGGAATACACAGAGGGGAAAAAACACACAATAGCTGCTCCTCACTCACTTCCATACTTTTATATGAAATATGACTTGTAATACTGTCATTTTCACAAGCCTCTGCATATCCAGAGCGAGCGTGTCTCATAGGGAAGAAAAAGTAAGAAGTGGCCACATACTGCACACTTCACAGGTGTGGTATCTTTGACTTGTGCTGCATTATGCCACATGGAGAAGTAGGATTGCTGAGTACATAAAATTATCAAATGTACTGCCTTCAAGATTTCTCCTCCAATGATAATTTAAAGGAACAGTTTAACATTTTGGGAATTCCCTTTTCCATGCTGAGATCTCATAATTAAGATATGAATGACCAATGACAGTAACTTCCAGGCAATCACAGGGACATCATGTATTATTCGCAAGACAGTGAATGAGCGTATATCCTGAGATAACCCTAACCCTTTAACGGTGACATACCCTGACCACAAACATCCCAAACCCTAAAAACATCAAACCTCATCGGTGACTGCATTCAGTGTCATGGTCTTCGTGTCCCACACAACACTCGTTGCTTCTGACAGGTTGGTGAGGACGTACTGTCGCTGTAGAGTCAGGTCCATTTGCTGCAGCTCTGCACAGTGCTGCAAAGCCCCTTCCCATGTCTTCTTCTCATCAACCAGAATCAGTCTTTCATCAGAACACAGGAAGGGGTGAGAGTGTGAGCAGTCCTCAACTTTCCAACTCCCCTTCTCAATGATAACACACTGCAGAAAATCAGTGTATTGTGATTCTACAAGAACAATGAGAGAGAGACTGAAATTACAATTATATGGATATAACAGCATTCTGATAAAGCAAAGAATAATTTAAGTGTCATCTGTGGATATTCTACAAAATACTAAGCGACCAGAAATATTTATTAAATGACTTTGAGTGACTGCTGACAGTTAACCCCCCTAACAAAAATGTGCTAATTAGTTAATTATCAAAAGTGCAGCTCAGGCTAAAGGGAATGTACTTACAGGTCTTACAGGTAATATACCAGCTAAACATTTTACATGCTCATTTGCCCAGATGGAGCCTTTATGACAGACCAACACTGTCTCTGTCTGCATTGTTAAATAGCCCTACATTACAGTTTCAATTCAGGCAAGAGTGTTCTTTCAATATTGTCATTAAATCACATTTGAATCCGTTAAATGATGAAGAGAATTATGTGTATGCTGAAAAAGGACTTGAGTAAGTATTTTTCTCCTAATCTTGCTCACCAATATCCGAAGGGATGAAAGTGGCAATTTCGTCTCTATTAGGACCATTTCCATTGTTCCCCCAATTTGCGGTTCAAACCAATCCAGCCTTCAAACGACGTAAGCTTGGCAGCCTCTTGTGCATTTCTGATAGTCACCAAGCCACTGTATTCGTTTCTGCAGTAGGTTTGAGCCTCCCACCATCCCTTTTTGTCATTGATGTAAACCACCTTTGGAATGTTCAGGCCTGAAGTCGCCGTGCCAAAGACGATGAAGTGGACGAAGAAAATACTGGGAACGTCTCTCTCCATGTTTTCTTCAGAGAGGCTACAAAGTGGAGTCATATAGTGTTTATTGCACTGTTACAGCAGTCTGTTGCTTTAATTACAAGAGACAGTTATTAATTGATTGAACCATTCATTCATTTAATTCCACAGAGAGGGGCAACTCTTGGCCACAACCAGTGCAACCTCATTATAGATAGCTGCAAAATGACAAATTCACTCATAAAATAATAGGAATTTAAATCATAATTTTAACACTGTTAAGATAATAGTACAATACATACATATTCTATGATCACACTGCACCACCAAAAGCCAAAGACTTGACATCTAAATTAATTGCCAGATGTTTTTATGATACAAAAACACCACAGAACAACTAATAATAACACTGTAAGTGCCATTTAAAAATGTTAAAACCTGAGGCTGTTTCTGTGTTTACACTCACCACAAATGACAGTGCCAACAAAGAGAGCTTGGTGTAGTGTTTTTTTGTTGAAAAGAGAAGGCAGGGTCTTTCTTCAGAGGGCTGATAGAGAGCTGTGTGGGACCTTTGATAAGAGATCACTTTTCAGAGCTCTGATACAGCTGATTTCCACGTAAGCTGACCAATCGGAGCAGCATGTAGAAGCTATTTACGTCTGAGTCACTTTCCTAGAAACAAAATATTTTATCTGGTTAATCCACTAGTCAAACACATTCAGTGAAGCAAAGCAGAGTGAGGCCAGAGAGTATGCTTGAGTTCAGATTTGATTTGCCTTTTACATTTAGATGTAGATTTGCATTTACTTTTACTAGAAGTACAATACTAGACTGACATGCTAAATTCTTCTTAATTTAGTTGGTTGAAATAACACAAAATATTGATTCATGAGTACAGTTGCTGCTGCAGCACCAAATATTTTAAAAGTATAACGAGTAGGATTTGTCTATTCACTTTGAAGACACAACATTTAAATTTGGCCCCTCCTTCCAGTCTCTAAGGGCTCGTGGTCCCATGTGTTCACAATCACTATGTTTTCATATAGTCCAGCCCTGTTAGTCCCCTCGTCCTGAACACAGCAAAATAACAAAATACAGGCAGCGGGGCACAGTCTCTGCAGATACAGACAGTGCCACACACGTCTAATGGGTCACAAATGAAGGCTGAGATGGTTTTTTTTTTTGTATCAGTCTATAGATTGATGTTCAGGAAAATCCTACTTATTATGCCTTTAAAGTGAAATGAAGAATGATCTGACAGGCACTGCGGGGATTCATACTCATGACCTCCTGTTTAGTAGACAGGCACTTTGACCCACTAAGCCACAGTACCTGCATAAAAAGACAACTTAAAGATCTTGTTGTCTTGATGACTTTTGGAATCACATTAAGCTATATCAGCACACAAGCATTGTCAAAGTGAGCATGCTGAGAACAAATGCAGCTGCACAGAGCTGTTGGCATTGCTGTGGTCTTGTTTAATACATTTGTAAATATGCCTGCAGAACCTACAGGGAAGAGAGAGAGCAAACACTGCTGTAAGGCAGCCCATAATACACACACAACATACATACATGTGATACATTTTGATCAAACTTAAATTCATCAGAATTATAAAATCTATCTTATAAAGTCAAGCTTTATTATTTATTTGGTTGAAATTTAATCAAAGTTGATGTATAGTTTCTTAAGAACTTGACAATAAATCTAATTGTTTGGCCTAATGAGATGACACAGGAGTGTGATTTTCCCTTATATTTAACAGTGACAGCTTGTGGTAAAATTTGACATTTTGACTTTGATATTGATTTGAGAATACATTTAAGATTTTAGTGCAACTGACTACTAATAAATGTCTAAAACAAAAACACACATCAAAATTATTTTCAACACTTTGTTTTTAATAAACCAAGCAGAATCGTCTTGTCTCTTTCACAGTGATGCCAACTAAAAAGTGGAAACTGTTTGCTGATGAAGGTGGCATAGCAACCATTTAAATTTTTTAACTATTATTAGTACTCACTCACATTCTGAACGTTAAAAACTGATGTATATATCTCACATACTTCCCTTTATTGACTGAACTGCAACAAAGAGCCAGATCAACTTTTTGTTCCTTACTATAATTTTAACTGATCCCCTGAACTCATTCATTGTTTAACAAAACCAAAAGAAATCACAAATACACTCCATTTGAACAGTGGCTTTCACATTTATTACATAGTAATACCATTTTATTTCTGCATCACTTTTTGAAGACACGTACAAACTGATGATCAAACTGATGGTAGACAAAGTCTGGTAAATTACTACACAAAGTAGTTGTTATTCATAGCAATAACTCAGGTATCTAATCTATTTGCTCATCAACTGTCCAATATTAGTCCAGGCCATACCATGGCACACTGATTGCCATTGTGCAAGTTATCCTGCTCCATTTTCCCACAGCTCTCCAGCACATGTTGCTAAATTCTCCGCTGCTAAACCCTGACATTCTGCTCTCCAAGTGAAGCGACAGCAGGTGTGGCCTGAATGCACCGCGGCAGGTAGCATGTTGTCATAGTTTTTAGGAGGTAATGGACATCATATTGTTCGGACTCAGGATCTCAATCCAGTAACCATCAGGGTCCTGAATGAAGGCCAGACCTTTCATTTTACCTGTCAGGAAAATAAGAGAAGGGAGCAGGCAGGAAAATGAAGGGTTTATTGTTCATGTTTGAGTAAAATACATAAACACAAAGAATGTCTAACCTAAGATTTCCACTCTCTAATTACAGTGCAGTGATAACTGACAATACACTGAGAAGAAATTCATTTCAAACACAGATGATACTGAGCAGGTGCTTTCTGTTGTTATGTAATGGAAAGTTACAACCATACAACACCCTTTATTATAGGGCAATACATCAAAAAAAAAAAAACTTGAGAGGTACTTTGTGTGTTTAGAGTTCACAGGAATTTACATTCAGTGTGTGCGCTGCTTTAATATTTTTAGGGTGACATGAATGACTGAAGCTGTGCAGTGCAGTACAGAGTCTTGGCACATTTTGGTGCATTCACAAAGATTTCTGTCCAAGCTGCAGCGAATTGATTAGCTCAACAATCTGTCCAGAAATCCAATCTGAATAAGATAACAGATAATTACCAAATAATGAACAGATTGCTAGTGATAGTACATTAAAGAAGGATGATATTTCCGTCTCTAATGTAGTGTATTTAAGCTCTTTCCACCCCCTTTTCTCTTTTGTCCACTGTCAAATTACACTGACTGTTTAGAGTCTTTGATTCAAGATTCAAGAATTTATTGTCATTGCACAACACAATAACATCATCACGCAATTCATTGCCGATGAAATTCTTAAATCTCTTGCTCCCTACAAACAATGCTCAAGAATATTAGCACAGAATAGAAACACTCAAACAAAGAAAATAGATTAAAGAATAAAAATATTGAAATAAAGTACAAGAGTACTAACAGAGTATAATAGAATAATAAATATAGACCTAAATTTAAATTAAACAATTAAATATAAATTTTACAACTGAGAAAGAAAGAAATGAAATTTGCTTTTGGCAGCCATCATTCAGAGAATTTGAATTGAATAATTTCTAGTTAAATTATTTTCCATTTTGAGAGCAGAAGCCAATTAAAAAGGTAAATGAAAAAGAAAGGTTAAAGGTGAAAACAAAATAAACTAAAATGGCTGCCATGTTTGAACCCTTCTGTGACGTGTGTACAAACACTTCTCATCTCACCATCATCGGGCTTCTTGACAAATGTGACTCCTTGCTCTTGAAACAACTGGCAGGCTGCGTAGACGTCAGGAACTGCAATTCCAATGTGTCCTGTCACATGCCAGGTAGACAAACACACTTTAAGTCCACGCTGCAGTAATACATATCCGCAGGTCGCTCTCTTGAGCTGATACATATGCACATGCACGCATCTTCAAATACTGACAGACGAGAGGCATACGGTACATCCTTAAAAAAAATGAACGACAATTAAAGGCAAAATTATTAAGAAGGAACAAACAATAAATTACATTAAAATACAGATCAGATCTCAACAACTAAACCTCAACTAAATCTACTTACTTAATAATATTAGTGTGTAAATAAAATAACAGCGTGTTCCTGTATTTAAAGTCCATGCATCATGTGCGTTTATACAAGAGAACCCTTTCTTTTAGGACAACAAAGCCTCTCTGGACTCTTTCCTGTCCAATTGGTAATACAGGGAAGCAATCTTACCAAAGCCACGGGGATCCGAGTTTCCACTGTGATAAGACTGGCTCTCATCAGACTCTGAGCCCCAGTTACTGAAAGACAGGAGGGACACGAGGAGAAACACAAAAAGTACAAGAATGATGGACTAAAACATGGTAGATTACTTATAATACAAAACGCAGCTCAAAACACGTTTATTGTGGAAGAAGAAAAAACAAAAATATTTATATATTCTGGGGAGGAAAAACTCAATGACTCTCCCTTAAAGATGTCAATTATGAAAGGAAAATTAATTTTGTTTCTCAAGTGACCAAACTAATTCCAGGACATAGACCCTTACTGTGTCAGCTCAATGGTGGCCCTTCTGGAGAAGGTCCAGGCCGTCCTTTCCTTCAAATCTGCAGGGATCTCCTTCTTGTCCTCGTAGCCCAAGAAGAAGAGTGAGAAACGCATAGAGGGGAAGTCAAATTTTTGCAGCAGCCTGGAAGATTTTACACACCAGAGAGAAAAACTTAAAACCAGTCTATGTAGAGGAAACAGTCCCAGTAATACACACACACACAAAAACAGCTCCAATAATGTGTAGAGTTCAGTAAACTGAACACTGACACTCACGTCATGCCGAGGATTCTGGTGTAGAAATCCAGGGATTTAACTGGATCTTTAACCCGCAGCATAGTCTGCTGCATCATGAAGTCCTGAGACCAAGAAACACAACAGCAGAGCTTCATAACACTGGAAGTGAGCCGGTCAACAACACTATCGCACAAACCCAAAGATTACAGGATGGTGGGTTATCCTTTCTTAAAAAGGCAGATGGAACAGAAATAATAATTTCCCAGTATTTTGCATTTGGATACATTAAAAAGGGCTGTAAGTGAGCACTACAAACAAAATAATAAGAATACAATGACAAAAGCTTGCAGGATGAACAAAGTTAGAGGCTAATAGCCTAACCAGTAATTTTTCTCTTCTCCTAATTCTCAAAGTACACGTGTGTTATAGTTATATGTGAAGCAGTGTGTTGGTGTATTAGCTCACAACACATTTGTTTGCAGAAGCTCTCTCCGCCTCTGTTGACTGTGAATGAACTCCAGCACAGAAAAATTTGTATCCTTGCACTGAGGCGTGAAAGGGACTTTCAGCCAAACTGCACCTCAGTGCAATCGAGCGCACAGAGCTGATGATCAACACGTGTGTGCGAGCTACACATCAGTCAGTATTACCACTTTGAATAGATAAGCCCTGTTTGGATAAGTTACATTTACGTCCTTGTTTACTATGCAAAAACAAAAAGTTTTACATGTCCTGCCAGAGATGACCTCTGAAGATGTTCAGTTTACGCTGTACAGGCCCATTTTTTCAAAGACATTTAGTACTTAGAGAGCAAACGATAAGAGCTAAAAAAGGAGTGTTTCTTGTAAGCTGTAGATAAATGGAGTCCTGCAGGGAGCTCTAATGTGTATGGGTCAGAAGTCTGGTGTGTGTTTTTTTTTTATTTTTTTTTTTTATTTGTGTCTCAAAACTAATGCATGAAGAAATAATCTCATGTTGCAAAATGTTTTTCTCGCTCATCCTGATATTTTGGAGCTTGAAGTGCACGAGATCCAAAACTCTGCTCGGTGTGCGTTTAACAGTCGAGTGTTATCTCTACGGCTGGAGACACTTCCCCTTTCCTGTGCCCTTCCTCCATCCATCACGTTTTCGCAGTAAGAAAGGATAAACACGTCCATAGAGACTCCCCAAACACAGCTGCAGGATGACTCCCTCCTCCAGTCCTCCACATGCTCATACGGTCAGTTTTTGCCAACTTGTAGCTGCAATGATGAATCAGTGAGCGACCATTAAATCAACTGCTATCTAATTTGATAACTGATTAATAGTTTTGAGGGTTTTTTTGTTTGTTTTTTTTTTAAGAAAAATCTTCAAATTATTTGTCTAATTTCTGCTTCTAAATTGTGGATATAGTGTTGTATTGTTGGTTGGTGGACAAAATAAGACATTTGAGGATGTCACTTTGGGCTTTGGGAGAAAGTAACCAACATTATTCACCATTTTCTGACATTTTATAGCCCAAACAACGAATCAGATAATCAATGATCAACAGATCATGCTCTATTAAAGGTGTAAGAGGCTTGCATTAATGTTTATCTGGTTTTATAAGGTCTCTTTTATTTCTCGGGTCGAAATACAACAAATGTGAACTTTGAGTCTGCAGCATGAGCTCACACATTCCTGAAAGTCTTTGGCATGCTGGAGGTGACTGACAGACACAAATGAAGCAGACCAAACTCGTTGAACAACAGAACAGAGGAAACATCCGATGCAGAGATGAAAATATAGACCTGCTCTTGCATATTACATGCACAGTGTACACACTTTGTATGTGTGGCGAATGAATACATGCAGTAAGGAGAGCTGAGGGGGTGGCAGTGAGTCAGCGTCATCAGTGTGCACAGTAAAACTTCATGATTAAAGAAAGTGTGTGATCCGTTCAGTTTGTGGATGTTTCTGTCAGCTCATTATGTGTCTCCAGTCCTGCCTAGAAACACATAATGAGCCTGTGGGTGTCTCTGCGCTCCGGCCGCGCCTATCTGCAGCCTCTCCGCCAAGTTTGGAGCCACTTTCTCTCGACAGAGAAAAGTCCCGCTTTACAGCCCGGCACACTGATGTTACCTGAAATAGACGCTGGCCGTGATCGTCGGTGTCAGGTTTGACGCAGTCTGCCACTTGTCACCGGGGACCAGCGAACATTTAGCGGAGAAAACGAGCGTGTGTCCGATAATGGGCGCAGGCCTGCGGGCCGGCTGAGGTGTGTGGAGGAAGTTGGTGGCGCAGGAGGACAAACATCATCTTACCTTGGTGCTCGGGTCTCCATCTTTACAGGCCGCCGCCGCCGCCTCGTCGGACAGACCTTTGTCGCTCATTTTCGCCGGCAAGACTGTCGAAATGGACCGCAGCTCCGACAGGGAGGGAGACTTTAACAAGAACACCTTCCGCCCCGACTTTCACAATAAAAGAGTTTTATCGGGTGTCACTTATGACGGGACACCACGAGGGGGCAGAACACCTTAAAGGACATGTAGACTAATGTGATATTACATATAAAATGGGCTATTAAATCAAATAATATTAATTGCTGGATTACACTTCATGAAGCGTTTATCATGTACTTGGAAAAATAAAAAAAGAATGAAGAATAAGATGAGATATGAATAAACGTACTATGGCTGATCAGAATATCCTTCAACAACATAAACACAGAGATTTTATCAGTCTGTCACCATGACATGATGAAGTTTGATCCTGCAGCAGTGTTACTGTAGTGACTGGTTAAAAAGTCTGTTATACTTTGATGCTAATTTGTGTCCAGTTATTAAAGATACACTGGAAATGCTGTGAAAGGGACATTATGTGATAAAATCACTTACGCACTAAACAAAATGCAGTGACTTAGTCTGGCATGGCAAATGTGTTTCACTGGTTTGGAAATAGTTTTCAGGTCAAAATTAAACAACCATCCTGAAACACTTGAACTTAAATGTCTTCTTTTAAGGAAAAATGACCAGCATTTTTAATCACATTCCTTCTGCCCCATCCCATTTTCAGACTGTCATTTACAAATGTGTGGGCAAAATCAAAAAGCTGTTTTCATAGCAGATATAAATAAGATGCATTTACAATCCAATTTCAGATACTGGACAACAGGCTAAACTCCGAACAGTATCATCCTCACCCTGTGTCAGGACTTTGGCTCAGTGACCAGGCCCAGATTTTCTCAGCATTTCACTTACAGTGCAAGTAATTCTTCCACATGCACGAAGTTTTATTTTGAAAATAGGGACAGGAAGTGTCAGTTTCTATGCGACTTCATAAGGCTCAGTATTATGTAACCCATGTATCCTGCATATTCTAATACACACATACTGTAATAACTAAGACCTTTGTGAAGCTCACAGTACTGCAGTTTGTATTTCACCACATTTATATTGTAAGCCTGAACTTTTCTACCAATTCCCCGGTTAAAACATCTCTCCCATCTTTATCAAGGATAAAAAACAAAAACAAAAGGCAGTTTGCCATGTAAATGACTTTTATTACAGACAAGTTGTTGTTGAGTTCTTTGATGAGAGAGAAGTGTCAGAAGGCCATATTGTTTGCTCTGAACGGTGCACAGTTCATCATAGCTTTCGTCATTTGACTGAGGAGTTTGTATTAAGCTGTGAACCAGGAGCCGCTTACTGTGATAAGCAGTACAGGGAGAGGAGGCCCGATAAATCTGGGAGAAAAAACGCCACCGACTACAAGCCTGAGTACTTTGCAGAGTTCCTGAGACTGTTTGGCTGCAAGACATGAGACTGCTGGCAGGCAAAGAGTACTTTTCCCAAGACAGCTGTAGAGTATGTGATCCTTGAGAGAATTTTTACACAAGTGCTTAATTTTGGGAGAACTTTTCCAGATTTCAGAAGACCCACTCAATTCATAGCTATGGAGAGGAACTTGAAGTAAATCAATAATTTTGTTTTGACACTATTCAGTGGGGAAAAAAAAAATATCAAGTCAGAAGTGGTTTCCATAATTGATCAGCTGCTTTTACCATAGTGCTTGCCATGTCTTATGAGAACTCCAGAGGTGATTCATTACATGTTGAAGACCTGCCAGATATTGGAAAGATTTAATATTTGCCTGGTTTCTGGTGGTACTACAAACCACTGGTGGACGGAAAGGAGAGAAACAGAGCTAAAAACATTTTCTCTCGCCTCCAGTTTCTTTCATAAACTTTATAACAATGTTAACATACTGTATGTTAAAAAAGACAAATGCAATATATTCTCGTTCTAAATCCCACAGTACAGTCACCTCAGTACCCCTTTAACCATAAACACCAACAAGAGGTCAGAAAATAAGTAACGGGAAAAAAAACAAGGAAAGCCCTTTTTGACTACAATGTTTCATCCCCAGGAGAGCAGGTCTTTAGTAGCTGCGTCCGAATAACGTGTAGTACTGGGCGGGCTCCTTGCCGCTGACACACATCTGACCAGGCTGCAGCGTCTTCAGGGGTGAGAAGGGGATACACAGGCTCTTGGCTCCCATGGACGGAGCTCCAGGCTCCAGGTCCTGGTCCCTACAGGAGAACAAAGCACAAAAATGCCTTCAGTGGTTGAAATTTAAGCATCCAAAACGACCTCCAGCGACTGCATAATGTAACTCTGCGCTTGTATGTTTCACGAATTACTATGCTTTATTCTGTTTTTCGACACTTAGTCCCCCCACATCTCTACAGATGTGGTGGACTAGGCTGTCTGTCACTTCCACTAAAGGTTAACCAAAGCACTGTCATGGCAGACAGAGACGTGTTGGGACATACTTGGCAGTGGTTTTCTTGATCCAATCCTCACATTCAATTCCTCCACAGAACGGGATCTGGACAATCTGTCAAGGAAGACAAAAGTGGTGTCAATCGTTTTCACCAAGTGGTGTCAATCATTAGACCACAGATTGCTTTGCTCCAAGTGCGGGTTGTGTTGCTCACCTTGCCCTCATCCAACTCTTTCTGGAACTGTTCCATTGTGTCGACAGCCACCATGTTACTCTTCAGGTCATCTGAAGCTCTAAAAACAAGCACAGAAGCACTCTTTGATCAATCTTCTTTGATGTTTATGGACACTATGAAAGCATCTCTTCATTTTACTGTAATGTTGTGTATGCTTATTCTATATCCAGTAATGTCAAGTAATCTGTCACAGTCTGAGTGCATCATTTCCCCACACAATGTTGCCCCCAGCTGTTTGGGAAGGAGGATGATTTTAAACAAGCAGCTACTGAATTATTTGGCTACTTGGGGACAGAGGAGTGCTGTCAACTTTAACAAATCATCACCTGTTAGCACTCACAGAGCAAGATTATCATTCATTTCCAGTTGTGTTTCTGTCCACCTGATGAATTTCCAAGTGCATATTATTAAACAAACAACTTCTAGCTATCAGTTACATGTATGAGTTTACACTGAACAATCTGTGTGGGTGAGTGAAGCTTTGACTCACATGAGAATAGAAGGATCAGTAGACCCAGTCATTTTTCAGTCACTGTTTAATCTGACAGTGAGACAAGTTTCACTACAGCTTATCCATACTGTGACAACAAAATATACCTTTTCCTGTGGTAGGTTGTTACTGTCCTATGATATGTTAAGTTGTAATAAAAAGCTAAGTATAGTGCAAGCCTGACGGTGGTGTGTAGGGCTGTATCTTACTTCTTGTACAGGCAGTTCTGGATGTCATCCAACATGGCGAGCAGCCTCTTCTCCACCTCAGCCTCTGGAATTGTTACCTTCGCACCGGAGTCTCTCCTCACAGCGACACACTGACGCTGCTGCATATCTTTAGGACCCACTTCCAGACGGATAGGAACTCCCTGGACAAGAGACACACACAGAGTTAGAAACATCACTATCAATGCCTTCATAACAATCTGACCTGCTGTGACTTCCATCTTCTTTTTTTGATTGCCTCTTATTGTTGAATATAAGCCTTAGGCCAAAGCCCTCCATTGACCACTGTTGTCATCATATTATTTCTTACCTTGAGTTCCCAGTGGTTGAACTTCCACCCTGGGGAGTAGTTGTCTCGGGTATCAGTCTTCACCCTGATGCCAGCATCCACCAGCCCTGCTCAGGTATTTAGAGCACTGGGCCATCAGTGCCTCCCTGTCCTGCTCCGACAGCGAGGCAGTGATCCCGCATGGAATGATGACAACCTGGAAAAGGGTTAGAGCTTTGATATCTGTTCATCTCATTTATGTAAAAATATAAGAATGAAAATCAAGGGTCTTGTGCTTAATGGGTGTATAATTATGGTTTAAAAGTTTATCCACTGTATTTCTATGTCTGTGTGTGTGCATGTTTACCTGCAGGCAGGCCACCCTGGGAGGCAGGACAAGTCCCATGTTGTCTCCATGGACCATGGTAAGGACACCGATCGTCCTCGTTGTGATTCCCCAGGAGTTCTGGAAAGCCAGCTGTTTCTCACCAGGCCTCTTCGGATCCTCAAACACGATCTCAAACATCTTGGAGAAGTTTTGACCAAGATGGTGGGACGTAGCACCCTGAGGACACACAGAGCAGTGCCATTTCACATTTTGTTTTCAACAGTAGAATGTTCACTGTGTGAACAAGTTCAAGTGTGAAAAGGAAGAGATCAAAGTTTTGTTTTTGTTTTTTTGTTTTTTTTACAAATTAAACATTAAATTCTGCTGGCTCAGTGTGAAAGAGTGAGAGGATCAAGTAAAGTGATCCAGTGTATCACAGTACCTGAATGGCTCGGCCACTGGCAGAGATGAATGCCTCCACAGTGGTGGTGTAATCTCCTCCTGCAAACTTCTCCTTCTCAGTCTTCCTCCCTTTCACCACAGGTATTGCCATCAGCTCCTCATACACCCTGGCGTACAGATCCAGGATCTGAAGCACCTACAAACACATGATGTGTAAAACACACACAGACTTAATGTAAATGTGCCACACTATGACGCATCTCAGCACTGATGCATCAACAAGTGATGAATATTTCATTACACGTAGTGGACAGAAGAGTGCTTATGGTAATTTTAATGCAGGGTTGCTGTTACCTCCTCCGCTGCTTCCTCTTTGGTGGCAAAGGCCGTATGTCCCTCCTGCCACAGGAACTCTCTAGTCCTCAAGAAGGGTTGGGGGTGTTTGAACTCCCATCTCTAGAGGGAAGGAAGAAGAGGTGAGAGAAATGGACTTCACACCGGACAGACTTCTGTGTACCAATTTCTTCAACAAGCTTGTGTTTATAAAGTAAAGCTGTAGTAAGTAACCAAGAGGTGTGGAATAAGAATTTGAGGTGAAGATGTGACTGTAGGACGATACTGACCACGACATTACACCACTGGTTGAGTTTGATTGGCAGGTCTCTGTGGGACTGGACCCATTTAGCGTAGGCAGGGTACATTACTGAAGCAAAACAAAAACAGACCACTGGTTCATACCAAACATGAGAAAACTACATTAATCGCTACATTACAAACAAGCCGAGTTTTTAAAAAGAAAGCTATTTATAGATTGTATGTGTGTGTGTCTGCATTGATGTATATACACTGAAGAGCTGTGGTTCATACCTGTCTCACTGGTGGGTCTGACAGCAATGGGCTCTGCCAGCTCAGTTTTTCCTGATCGGGTTACCCAGGCAACCTGAACAAAGATGACAACGTTGCCATTAATTGATTAACATTGTGTAGTCATATTTTTGTGCTGAGGTCGTTATCATATTTCAGTAAAGAAACATGATACTGCTGGTATTTTCATTGTTTTTTTTATTTTCCTTGATACTGCAATATGTGAATTTTTACCTCTGGGGCAAAGTCTTCAATGTGGGACTTTTCTTTCTCCAGGGCGGCCTGAGAGACAAACATGGGAAAGTAGCAGTTCTCCACACCCAGTTTCTTAATCTCCCGGTCAAAGAACTCTTTAATGGACTCCCAGATGGAGTAGGACCAGGGCCGCAGCACATAGCAGCCGCTGACATCGTAGTACTCAATCATCTCTGCTTTAGTGATGACCTGGAGGGGGGAGCAACATTGCATTGAAAAGGGAATTAAAAAAAAAAAAAAGACTGGACATTAAGATTTTTATGTTCATCTATGTTTTTCTGGGAGTAGAATGAGTTTTAGATGGAACAAAGGGGACCAATGTCTTTTCAACACACCTGAGAGTACCAGTCAGCCAGGTTCTCCTCTTTCTTAGCCTCCAAGCCCAACCTGTGAGGAGACACATGAGTAAGTTAGTGCAGTGCAAACCTTGAGATGAAGATACAATGCATTTTACTTAAAGTGTTAATGTTTGTTAAGGCACTTCTGTTTTATTAATCACAACCTTTAGTTTACTATTTTGTGAAAAATGCATACCTTTATTTGGAATAAAAGTCTCTGTTTTACTGTATTAGAATATTCAAGATGGCTGATATATCAGGCCTGACTGTTAGACTGGGTGCAGCAACAAGATTACTTCTGAAGGCATTCTGACAGCAAACACACAAGACATTCCTAGCCAAGCCAACCATGCAACTCAAAGCTCAAATCTGCAGCTACGAAGCCAGCAAACCAGTTTCCTATTGTTAACTGACAACACACACAGATAGAGTCGCATGATAAGAGCAGAGGCCTGATAGCATGATCATGATTATTAGTCCTTATCTGAGGAACAGGAATTTTATTGAACGTTTTGCATCTTATATCTAAAACACCAAGACTGTTTTCAATTTCAGCAACTCTTTCGTTCTGAAGACCTGCTGATGTGCCAATTCTATGCATTTAATACGGATAAAACACATGCTAAACTCAATCATTAATATATATTAGCAGTGCAACACTACCAAAGAGCGATCAGATTTCATCCTTGAAGCCAACAGCAGACCACAAGCACGGATCAAGCAACAACCACACACCAGCAATTTAAAACTCACCAAATCTGAGGACAAACCCCCTAAACTCCTCAGCTGTTGAGCTACAGTAGCAGAGGGTTTTGCTAAAAGATGATCTTTCAGTATCTTCTGTATCCAAGTAATAAATCCAAGTATGTGCCTGTGTCCCCACAATGCTCTAGTGTTTAACGACTGAAATAAACAACTTGTGGCATCGGTTTGAATAAAACCATCCATCAACCATTTCTGTATGTTGTGTGTTTTCTGGTAACAATTCAACAACTCCATACAAAACGAAGCATGTTACTAAGGAAGCATCAAGGTCAACTAAATATAATGGGCTCAAAACTGAATACAGAGAAAACAGTTCATTACACAGTGGCTTTTTATTAGCTAAGATGATCGGACTCTACTTTCAATTAAACTCAGCCAAATCATTTTGAATACAACCAATTGCGGCAATATGCAGACACGTTCCTTCAGTCTGCAGACCCTCGCTTCACATGTGGGATGAGGGAAAGCTATTTCCACCAGTCACTAGAGTTCAAAACAGCAAAACAAAACTGAAAACAAGTTGACATGTTGGCCATAAAGATGTGGGAGGTTTAATATGTACTTACAGAGACTGAAAGAAAGACTTCAAAAAGCAGAAATGTCGACTACAGATGCAAAAAGTAAAATAAAAGTTTGTTCCTCAATCTTAAAATTATGTTTCGCAGTGTTTATTCAAACGAGGATTATTGTTTTATACTAAATACTGTGTTGACTGGTAACATTCAAACAACTACCACATGAAGAAAAATATAATTTATCATCATCTTCTTCTTCACCCCTGGCCTTTCAAATGCACCCAGTCTCTCACCGTGTTTGTTTCTTAGGTCCTTGACCCTCTGAGCCTCCTGCTCCTCCTGAGGCCTCCTTGCCCTGGCCGGCTTTGTCTCCTTTACCCTTCTTCCCTCCTCCTGCTCCTCCGGCGCCCTGTTTCTCAGACTTGTTCTCCCTCTCCTTGCGGTTTTTGTCCTCTCCTCCTGAGGCTCCGGCAGCAGCCACTGGTTTGTAGTCCACACCAGTAAGAGTCTTGTACTTGGTCTTCAAGTCCAGGAGGGTCTTCACGGCTTCATCCACCTGGTCCTGAAATGGAGGCACAGTTGTAAGTTTTTTTTTCCTCTCCAGTATTACCTGTATTCAGATCCACTCTGTGATTGGTTCCTTACCTTGGGGGCCTTCTCAGACTTTAACTTTCTCACCAGCTCTCCCTGTTGGGCCACCTGCAAGAACAGTTTCTCTGCCTCTGGAGAAGAGCTGGACTGGGTCTGGGCAGGGCTACTTGGGGCTTGTAATCCTGGCTTGTAATCCTGTCCGGTCTGCTGTTTATACTCTGCCTTCAGAGCCAATAGCTGTTTCACGGCAGCATCTATCTGACCCTGATGAACCGCCAGCAAGAAGAGAACCGTTTACTCATAGCAGCAGCAGCAGAACTATTTGACAATATAAAGACTCAATTAAGGTGAAACACTGATAGTATATGTTGATGTAGTCTCACCTTGGGGGCCTTTTCACCCTTCAGTTTCCTGACCATTTCTCCCTGCTCAGAAACCTTCTCATAGAGGCCAGTGGCAGCAGGGGCAGGGCTGGGGCTGTTCTGGACTGGGGCGGGGGCTTTCTGAACTGGGGCCGCTCCAGGTTTGTACTCCTGGCCTGTGACCTGTTTATACTCTGCCTTCAGGGCGAGCAGCTGTTTCACTGCTACGTCAACCTGGTCCTGGGTGCATAAGGACAAGGACAGTGTGACTCCCTTCATAACAGTTTTTATAATCCTATAAAGGACAAACATTGCTGTAACAGGACATGTGCATAATTAACGCTAGCACTGGGCAAAAATATTAATAATCAAATGATCTGCAATTAAGAGAGTCTTGATACTGGTGAATAAAACCATTAATATTATCAGTTTACCCACTCTGAAAACTTATTTTAACAATCTTCTCATTATGTTCTTCTTAGACTCTCTTTTGCATTTTCCTTTAAGACAGTTATCAAATTAGAGGCATATAAGACTAGGAAAGCCCCTTGTATAGACGTTGCACTGTGTTACTTCAAGGCAGCTTTGAGTGGCAAAGAGTGTAGAGGCTTCCCCACATCAGACACAATATATACACAATATTACATAATTGTGACTAATTAAGAAACAGCTCTTTATTAAGATTTTTACCATCAAAGACGTGAAAGCTAATCTGCTACATGTCTGTGTGGGTGTGATTTGATCAGATTCAATTGGCAGTGAGCAAACAAGCCACCAACAGTCATCAGTTTCCAAATTAAATGTTGCAAAATGTTGATCTGTATGTAGCATACAGTATGTGAAAATAAGTATGTGAAATCACATGTCTCCGACTCAGCTTTGCCCACTTCAAACCAGTGAGAAAAGCAGAGGAAAAAAAAGAAATACTGTCATTTCATGTATAATAACCAAAACTGTTAAATCATGTGTTGATTTAGGATCCCATCACTCATAGTAAGATGTGGATTGTGACGTTTTCAGGGTCTTTAACATATCTCACTACTCTAAAAATAAAAGTTTCATAAAATACTAACATTTGTAGTAAGGTAGTAAACTCGTGAGGCAGGCAGATTTCCTTGATCCAAAAATATAGTAATGTCTATCTGTAGTCTGGTGATCAGTCACCACCATGATCACTGTGAACTTTGACTAAGTGGTGGACTCATTTTCTAAAATCGGGTTTCCTTGAGTAATAAGAGACTAGTATTAAGGGAGATTTGACAGCAAATTGTCATCACTACATTTCTACTGTCTGCAAAGCTGCATCAGAATACCTTGGGGGCTTTTTCAGACTTCAGTTTCCTCACAACCTCTCCCTGCTGTGCAACACGCTCATACAGGCCTGAATGAGAGAGAAGAGGGAGGAGGAGGAGGAGGAGGAGGAGGAGGAGGAGGAGGAGATGGTGGTCGCAGGAGAAGGAGCAGAGGGGGTGGGAGTGGTAGGGGCCATCCCTGGTTTGTAATCCTGACCGGTCAGCTTTTTAAACTCCGCCTTGAGAGCCAGGAGCTGCTTCACTGCTACATCAATCTGGTCCTGGTGCCATCAACAAACCAGCTTATTGTTGCGCGCAGTTAAAGATAAAGTTGACTGAAATGCAAATGTTGTGAGGACATGAGCCCTGACTGGGCATATTATGAAGACACGAGCAGCGAGTGACTGGACAAACGACTGTGGAGGCGAGAATTCACTAGACGATGAATGAGGGCACGAGAAACGACAAACCACTCAGAACAATATCGATGAACAGACAGGTGACTTGGGACGTGGATGTTGATTGGACAAATGGATGTGGACACGAACGGTGACTGGACAAAACAGATAAAAACATGATTAGGCATTGGACAAGTGTCCAGGTACCTTAGGGGCCTTCTCTGCCTTCAGTTTTCTGGCTAGCTCGCCTTGCTGGGCAATACGGGTGACCAAGCAGGAGGTGGAGTCTGTAGATGTGGGGGGAGGGGCTGGAGCAGAAGTGGCAGGGGTCATTCCTGGCTTGTAGTCCATACCTGTCTGCTCTTTAAACTGCGCCTGCAGAGAAAGAGGAAGAATAATTTCAAACTCAACTGAATAATTCAGTCTTTATTTAGTTTACATGCTTACAGCTGATGTACCTTTAGAGAGAGCAGCTGCTGAACTGCCTTGTCCACTTCTTCTTTAGGAGCCTTGGCACCTTTTAGCTGGCGGACAGCTTCACCTTGTGTTACAATGCTGGAGAGTAAATCACCAGCTGAGGTTGAGGCAGATGCTGGGGCGGAGGCTGAGGCAGCCTTGGCAGGGGTGGCAGGCTAAGACAAGAGGTAAGGCAGATTTAAAGATCAAGACAATGATCAGGTTAACCCTGACATCAAGAGACTACTGCAAGTTCCTCTTAGCCTGTCTCTGACACACTGTCATTGTTATGATTAGAGACTCTACTGGTGTCTTTAAATCTGGCCTCAAAGCCTATCCATACTCGTCTATCATTCGTCAGCCTTTGCATTACTGGTTAGACCAGTTAGTGAGCTCTTTCTCTGTTTCTCTTACAGTGTTATGCACTTTTTGTTTCAGTTTTAAAATTACATTTATTTTCTTTACACACCCTGAAAAAATATATATATTTGGATGGGAATTTCTTCAAAAGCACTCACTGTGCCGTTGGAGGCCTTGCTCTTGTTCTTGTCCTTGTCCTTGGATCCGGCAGTGGGCATCTCTTTGACATGTCCATCAGGAATGTAGAGCAGGACACAGGGACTCTCCTTACAGCTGTTAGGACTGTAAATGTTCACCACAGTTAGACACAGACAACAGGACAGCATCGTTAGACAGTACTGGGCAGATCAAAGCCTGTGTCAAAGGTCCGTTCCCCCACCTGACTGGCTCATAGGGCTGGTCACAGATGTAGAAACCTCGTCTCTGGAGCTGGATGATGTCACCTTTCTTCAGGGTCTTCAGACAGGGATCTCCGAGCATCTTCTCCTCCAGCTGAGAGAGTGAGAGCAAGACTGTTAACAAAACATACAAAAGACAACCACCGCAAACGCACACAGTAAGATTAAGAACAGACCTTGCTGTTTTTGTTAATGTAGTCTTTGAAGTCGTCATCTTTGGTGATGACGGCTTTGGAGATGAGCGGCTGGTAGTTGACGCAGACGGTGGGCAGCAGGGGGGCGCTGTTTGTGTCGGCCAACCATGTGATCTTTGTCGTCTTTTTGTAGTCCTTGTTGTCCAGGTTCAGGCGAGCCTCCATAGACACAATCTTACCGTCAGCCCCTCTGAATGGGAAAGAAAAGGTCATTATTTCCATGTTACATCACGTGATTCTCAACAACACAGATGAGCAGTCATCCTACATACTTGTTGATCTTGGTGATGGTGAGGTTTCCCCAGTTGATGAAGGTGACCATCTCTCCCTCTGTGAATGTTTCAGCATCGGCTCCTTCGACCAGAACTTGAGGTCCGTACCAAACTTGCTTCAGGCCCACCTCTGCATTCTGGATGGACATAGAAATCACTTCACTACACTTACGTTGCTACTAAGACAATAGTGGTGCCAACGAGTGCCAAACTTGCACAGTGTTGTTTGTAACCAAGAATCACTGAACTGAGCCTCTATTCAAATCACATTTAGACACTAAAAGGTCAACAATCTTCTTTCTGGCCTCCTGTTAATAGCCTAGTATATAAGGACACACTAGCTTGATAGTACAAGGCACAAATTTAAATACCAAGCAATGCAGATAGCAAAAAATTAAAAGGTGATAAACCAGGAGACATCAATGCAATGTTTTTTTATTTAGCATTTCTGTGCAATGTTTCAAATGCATCAGATCTTCTTCAGACAAAAAAAAAAAAAAACTTCACAAGTTTGAGGTTTGATGTTTATATTATGTGTAATGTGCGTGTGTGTTTGTGGTTGTGTGAGAGAGAGCGAGCTAACCTTAGGGTGTTTGGCCACTTCCTTGACCTCCTCTGTAGCCTCTGGGACAGAAACAGGAACCACATAGGAGCTGGACAGAGCAGTGTACCTGGGAGCTACTGGGTCTATAACCTAACACACACACACAAAAAGAGACAAAGACACACACACAGACATAAACAGGTCAATGAAAGAAACTACACTTTAGGAATTATATCAATATCTACATACAAAATGCTGAGTAATGAAAGGACAAAGCAGAAAATGATGCAACTTTATTTGAAAACTTGAAAAATTTGAAAACAAACCAAAACAAAAATTAATATAAAAATACTCCAGCTCTGTAAGTGACAAATTAAGTATGACACAAGAAGAAAAAAAAAGTGGAGAAAGAAAAACTGATTTCATGAGTGAATCATGACTGTATGCTGCAGGCGAGGGAAACAAGGTAGACAAGCTCTAACAGCTTAATCAGCCGCAATGCACTTCCCTATTTTACCAGCCAGCTTGTGTGTTATACAACCCAAACAACAACTGACTGACTTGCAGTATAGACTATTCCAACAGAAACATCAGCCCTCTACAGGAGATGTGGTTTATAATCATACCACAAAATTTGAAGAAGCATTGGCCAGTACTTTTACACAAACCACTTCAGAGTACAATAGTGGTAAATATTTCCAGGAAGTGTTCCCTCGTGGGAACACCAACAGTTCTAACGATGATGGAAGTTAACCAGTCAGTAACCAATCAGTTTCCTCTCTACAAAACCAAATAAACAAAAGAAAGTCTTAAAATAAACATACATTTCATACAATTTGAAGAGCTTATTTATCAAACAGGTCTTAAGAGCATCAAATTTAATTTACGTGTGGCCATAGCAAATGTATCTCTTGTGATCTTTTGCAGTGTGTGACAGCTAAAGAGGGCTTGTGATGCTGGTGATTTGGTGATTTAAAGTATGAAGAAGCTCTTTTGGAGATCGCACATGAACCCAATGAACGTGATAAACCCAGTGGAAAATGATCGATAAATGAAGAGGAAACGTCTCGGCTGCTCATTTAAAAAGCTGCACTGGACTTAAGGAAGGGAACAGATGTGAGGAAGACATGAGGGGAGGAGAAAGAATAAATGTTTTGTACAAAATGAAACCAAATCAGCTTTGATTTGATCCTTTCCGTTCCCCAGGTTTTAAATCAGCCTATATCATGGTAAGGGCTACACAGTAATCATCCTGGCCAAGACAATGCAGTTTCACTGGAGGCTTCTGAGTTATTACCATAACTGACTTGGTGTTGGGTGCAGTTAAATGGTGTTTCCTGAGAACTTGAACTACCTTGACACCCTGGTGCTATTTTCCTTCTATGTCCAAGAGATTTTACAAAATTCATGTCCTCTAAAAATATGACCACAGAAAACCGACCATGGAAAATGTTTCTTCTACACATTCATTATAATGCCAACAGTCACATTTACTTTTCTGATGTCATCATACAAGTCTCTGGCACAACAGCTCAATATTACTTCAATAATGTTTATTGGTTTAAATTAGTGGGGATGGAGAATGGTAAGTGATGAAAGCAACAACCAAGAAAATGAAAACACTGCAAGAGAGAAAAACTGATCCATAATTTCACCATCTTACTGATACAAGATGAGCGTTCACATGGCGGGCCAATTTAGAGTTGTAAAGAATACAACAAAAAATAACTAGTTTACCAACCACAACAATTAATCCTGTAATTACTCCTCTACTGTGTCCTCCATAATTAGGTCAGAGGTCAGCTTTCAAGTAGCACCTGGGAGCTGGTAGAAACTCAGTGTATTTCAAGAGGACACGTCTCAACTACAGAACTTTAGCTTTTTAATACTTCTTCAACAGGTAACTAAACATCACTTGGATGCACTACATATACTCTGAACATCTGTTTGGCTGGTAAAATAGTGAAGGCCATTGGTGGACTGTCAGATAAAGCAGGCCAGGATGAAAGGGGGGGAGAGTGGGTGAAAATGAGCAGGAGGAAGAGGAAGAGGAAGTGGAGGACGTGGAGGAGTACCTTCAGACAGCTAATTGGCAGCTTGGAAACAGAAGAGTGAGATGCTGTTTAATGTCAGATACAAGGAGGGAGGAAGAGAGAGAGGAAAGAAGTAGAGACACATTTACATAGAATGGACTGTTTTACATTATTTCCCCTCACTGCTTTGTCCTCCATACAGCTGTTAGACCTTTCCTATCCCCTACACTTCTATCCAAGCACCAACTTCGCCTCTCATGCTAAACTCCATCAATGAAGCTAGACAACTTTCCCTATTTGCAACATTAACCGGCAGGCTAAAGAATCCAAACCATAAATACAGAAAATAGATAATAAAAAAAACAAATAATTGAATAAATAAATTACAAACTGGAAATCTATAATCTACGCAGAGATCATTTAGAATTTGGACTTTTTATGTTGCCCCACAACTTAAAATGGGATCTCAATGGGAATGTTGGGAAATCTAATAAAAGAGATACTAGCATTAGCTTTATACTGCAAGGACTACTGCTGCAACTGACTTAAGCAGTGCCGGCTTCAAAGACATCAGACGTGTCTCAGAGGAAATACTGTAGCAAAGTGAAAAAAATTCATTGTACCGTGCTAAAATGACCTGAAACCTCTTTCAGTTTTGGGTTGGGAAATTTCAGAGTAAACTTTAAATCTTTTTTAACATATGCAAATGTAATCAAATATACTCGTCACTACAAACAATCAGCTGTTTGTGACAGCAGTAAGCAAAACTGTCCATTAAATAACCACACCTCTACGAAAGGTTTAGTGGAGGTAAAGTAGTTCGGTGAGTCACACAGTACAGGGCTACTTGCATTTAGTTCTGTATGTTCATAGGACATTTCTCAGATTTCATTAAGGGACATCTTACGAGGGGGAAGGCAGGTAGGGCTGCAGACAGTGCTTTAGTCAAAGAAAACTCCTATTATTTTATATTTGGTTTATTATTCTGAATGGTGACAGTGATTTAATTACATACCTATATCTGAATTCATGTATTCTCTATCCTCTATTAACAGTGAAGAATTTCTGTAACCACCTTTAAACTTGCTGTTACAGCAACATTAAAGTTGATGAAACTGTCTGAAGAGGGCAGGGAGGAGAGGGTTAGCTGAACATGCATGACGCCCTGCGCAAAAACAAAAGCAGCCTAGATCTCAAGCAGACATGACTTCTTTTGTTCAATTATACGCAGAGTCTATATTCAACTCCACCAATGAGAGGTGAGAGACTGAGAAGACTAGCCTGTCAACAGTATAATGTGTACCTTTAATTCAGACTTTACCTAGGGTTACATATGTATGCCCTGTCCTACCACGTCAATATTTCTCCACTCTCTGTCTATGTACATTTTTAAACTATTAGCTTCACACCTTCTACTTGGCTCTGGGATGAAGCAGCAAGTGCCAGCAAGGAGAACCACACAGAGGAAGCAACACTGATGTCCAGACAGATGAAAATGGGTAAAACAACACGAATACAAAGAAATGTGTGACATGAAATGAAGCAGCTGGTTTGGTTGTGGAGGTTTCTCAGTGTTATTGGGGGGATATGGAGGGTGAGGGTGGGGTAATGTGGCAGGAAACCAGGTAGCAAATGAAAAGCGTTCAACAGAATGAGAACAGCAAAGCAGAAAAAGCCATGCCAGCAGTGAACCCACGGGCAATTCTCTTAACCTCTAGATGACAGACTACAGACTGTAAGGTTTAAGTCATACTGAGTCATTATCATCCCATCTTTTTCAAACATGCAAACAAGGTCAAACAAACTTAAGATGAGCCCATATCCTTCATTATATAAATGTGAGTTCATAAAAATGGTCTACAGTCGTATCTTATACAACTGAACAGTCTGACTCTCAGAAGAGTCTGATTGTAGTTAGACTTCATTTAGACTTCAACATAGTCTGATGTACAACGGATGAACCTGTCGAAGTATTTTAAAATTATTTGTACACCTCACTGTTCCAACAAAGCAAACTGTGCTTTAAAAATTGAGCCAAATGCAAAATCAGACTCATTTTTAATCACTATATAAGTACACAACAGGGTTAAATCACTCAGGTCTAGAAGACAGAGAAGGTAAACATACCTTTTTATTGAAGGCCCAGATCTTGTCCCACTCCATGTTGACCACTGACCTCGATCCACCCTGGAAGGAGACGGATTAAAAAAAAAAAAAAATTTTAACCAATACAAAAACCTTCTGCACCCAATGAACACTACAAGGAAGATGTAATCTGTTTCTAAAGAAATAAGTAAATGTAAACTCTGATATTTCACAATATTTAAGGATGACTTATTAGTGCAGACTGAGTCATCCTTTACACGATATTCCAAAATATACTAAATAACCTAAGCTCAGGTGAAAATGAACAAAAATGAAAAAAAAAAAAAAAAAAATCTTTATCTGAAATGGCAACTTCCGTAATTAAATAAAGAGGGCATCCAGGAATTTCCCCTGTCCATCTATAACTATGACTGAAGTACCTGGGCTGCTATGAACTGTTTCAGACCCTCAACAGTCATTCCTCTCCTCAGGACTCCTCTGACAGTGGGGAAGCGAGGGTCGTCCCTGAAGGACAAGATGAAAAAAGTCAACAGAGATAGAGGAAGAAGAAGTAGTATAAATAATACTCCCTATGAATTCAGAATAGTCAAATTACTGAGCATGAGTTAGCAAAACCAATCAAAGTAAACGTACCATCCGTCAACGTATCCCTGGTCGACAAACCAGGTGAGCTTCCTCTTGGACAGCACTGTGTTGTTAAGGTTGAGTCGGGCGTACTCCCAGATGTAGGGCTTCCTGAGGCGCAGTGCGTCGATTATCCAGTAGAACTGCTCGTCACGGTCATGGTACTCAGTGGTCCTGAGAGCATGGGTCACCCCCTCCAAACTGTCCACGATGGGACAGGCAAAGTCATATGTTGGGTAGACTCTAAACAAAAAAAAAAAAAACGAGAGGGCCGCTTTGAATAACTAACATTTCTTGGATATTTAGAATATGTCCAATATTTGAGTTAAATGCTCCTGATGTTAATGTGCAAGTCATTAAGACCAATATCTAGTCCATCTCTCTCTGGACTTAGAGTCAGGTACTTGTAGGTTTTTCCAGTGCGAGGGTGGGGAGCGTTCTTGCAGCGGAAGAGGGTGGGGTCTCTCATGCAGCCGTTGTTGGAGCTCATGTCAATCTTTGCCCTCATGCAGGAGGTCTGTCCGAACTCTGTCCCAGCTTTCATCTCTGACCACATCTTCATGTTCTCCTCCACCGCTGCAGGGGACAGAGACAAGGTGTGTACTGTAGCTTCATAACGTTCACAAATTTGCCCAGTAACATTCACCATCACTGGCTATCATGCAATGTTATCCCACGACATACTGTTATTTCTGCATTTGGACTCGATGCGCTGCTCCCTCTCCTGCTTCATCTGCTCTGGAGGTGTGTTGTCGATGTAGGCCTTGCCCTCGGCAAGCAGCTGTTCAGCGAATCGCATTATGGTAGGAAAATGGTCGCTGGTATAGGTGAACTGGTCTGGATGGATCTGAAGCATGGCAACATCTTCCAGGATCACCTGAGAAAGAAATAAAGACCCGTAGATATAAGAGCACCCATTTATTGGATGTTTTACCCTCCATCTAATTAATGAAAATACAGTATTGTTTCTGGTTTCTTACAGGTAGTTTGGTAGTAATGATTTATTCATAATTTTATTTTTTCCATTTTCTGAGCTCTGAATTTTTTTTACCTTCTCAAAGTCCTCCTTTTCCTTCTCGGGGTTGGTGTCGTCAAAGCGCATGATAAGCTTGCCTTTAAATGTGACCTGGTAGTGCTGGTTGAGCAGAGCAGCCTTGGCATGTCCAATATGCAGGTATCTGGACAC
Organism: Scortum barcoo; assembly: GCA_023238725.1. Lineage (NCBI taxonomy): Eukaryota > Metazoa > Chordata > Actinopteri > Centrarchiformes > Terapontidae > Scortum > Scortum barcoo. The sequence goes on from CM041531.1 coordinate 16,638,878, forward strand.
AGAGAGACAGAAAAATGGTCCCTATTAAAAAAGGTGCCAAACTCCTACTGCACACTGAGGAATCAGGACCATGTATACTCTGAATATCTCCAAAACTCCAGATCAAGCCTTACCCACTGGCCTCAGGAGGGAAACGAACCACCACCTTGCCCATTTCAGCTCCTGGCAAATCCACAAACTTGCCAACATCCTGCTTCTTCTCATCTGACTGTTGATAAGGGACACAAATAATGTCAATAAAGTGATCACAAATACAATAACTCACCAATAAATCTGTGAAGATTGAGGTTTAGTTGATATACAGGGCAAAAGCTTCTGTTGTTTTAAACATAAAACCTTTTTTCTTAGTTTCTTCAATTTCACTGAGCAAACATGCTCAAGATCACTCCTGCCTGGCTTCACATTGATGATCTTTTCCTCCAAATGTTATAAATACTTAAAACACACTAATCACCTGTTAATGTCTGACATTACACTTACGTTGGACTTCATTGGAGCTTTCTTACTGGCATATTTGTTGCCCACAGCAGTAAAGGGGACCTGTGAGCTCAGGAAAAAGAACCAGCGGTTGACATGGGAGAAGGATTTGCCCTGGCTTAGGCCATTCCCCATGACCTGCAGAGAGACAACCACAACATGTAGTGCTGCATTTCACCTCTTCAATTGCAGAAATTCCACACAAAAACAGCGAGTAGGAGAATTGCAGACAGAAAAAAACAATAGAGAAATTGGTATATCCTGAATGGTACTGACCTTTGAGGGCAGCCCAGACAGAGAGGTCAGCCAGGGTGAGGGCATGTCCGACCAGGAAGGTCCGCAGCGAGAGGGCCTTATCCAGTTCACCCAGTGCTACAGCCAAGCCGGACTGACCACACAGACGCCGAGCACTGAACTCCAACCAGTGGTCAACCTGCAGATATTAGTCAGAAACTTAAATAAGGGGAAAACATCCCAAAAACTGTTCTAACAAAAACCTTTAATTCATACAAACACACACCTCAGTCTGCTCCATCATGTTGGCTCCATAGAGGCCAAGAGCGGGAGCCACACGAGCCAAGTACCGGCTGATGGAGTTGGCATCATTAAACTGGATCGCACTGTGGGAAGAACAGATCACAGGAGGTGAGATAATGGGGTAATAATAAAAACATTAAACCAACAAACTGTACATCATATAACTTCACTTACACATTTCCTAGAAGATGTTTTAAAACTCATTTAAAAACATGATAAAATAATGATGTCACCTACTCTGAGACATGAAGCCGGGTGTCTTTGCCCTCCTCCACTGACACCTGCACACTGCCCTTCACATGCTCTGCTGCTAGAAGAGCCCCTGGAGGACAGAAGAGAAAATCAGACATTTTAGATAGAGAACCAACTGAACTGGTCGTGTGATGTAACACAACCACACTGCACTGTTTTCTGCTCAAACAGAGACCTGTGACTCCATCCTGCCTCAGCAGCTTTGCACATTTTGAAGTAAGCATTCAATAATACAGTGATGTTCAGCAGTTCAGTTCTCTGTTACCTGCTTTGCATAATAATGCTTGTAATGCCATGGAGTTGACATCAATAGAGGCATCAGATATGGCTCCGAATTGCAAGTATAATGAAGTATTATCACCTTGAAGCACAACCAGAAGATCCATTGGTACTTTCAGCACAGACAAATTCACTGGGAACTTCAAGTAAAGTACATAAAAAACACTGGTAGGCCAAAAATAAAAAGTAAAAGGACTCTTAACTTTATGATGATCACCTGATTTTGTGGTTTGCTACCATGAAGGCCTGATGCAAGAGCTGCACAGGTTTACTATCAGTATGATGTCTGCAGATTTCCCCAGTTTCCCACTTTCCTGGAAAAGTGCTGGTGCCAATCAAACGAAAAGGAAAGCAGAGAGCAAAAAACAAAGCATGCACTGCCTCACCAAACCCTTCATGTTTCAGCTCGCTTGCATCAGCCTGCAGTTTTTGCCGCAAACACACGGGGGCGCTTTACAAGCCACTGTCAAAGCTAGTGCAGAGATTAGCTTATTTTGGTACAAAACAAAGACAGCACAACCCTCAAAGAGCTTTGTCCGCTTTTTATTGAACATGGCACAATGTACTAGCACATATGAATGAAATGCGTCAGGTTACAGAGGCATTTGAGCAACATTAGTCTCTCCGTCCAGCAGAGCTAACCCGGGTTAGCTCATGTCAGCGTGTCAAATCATCCTCACTGTGTCTATGTGTCACTACGAGGTCTAAAACACTTTCAGCATGCTGTTTGTGGCCATGTCACACTACGAAATGAAAGGGGGGAGTGAAATTTATCTAGCTGCCATTAGTAGATAGTTTAACATGCTGCACATGTTGTTGTTTGGACTGCCAACATGGCAAGCCGGCCACGTTAACACACACCACTTTAACTTATATGGACACATAGCCGCACCAGACTCCATTCATAAATAGATCATGTTACAGATTTGGCTCTTGCAGAAGAAACCACAAAGCTACTTCGAAACTATTCGTATATTTATGTTTGCACACGTTCACCTTTCAATTCGTCTGGTTTCCATAAAAGAAATTACACATAATTTAACTAAAAAAGTCACTTTTAATGCTGTATTTAATTGTAGACTTCATGCCTGCTGTATCCACCATTGACATCCCAATGCTTGCTCCAGTGTCTTTCACTGTCTTCCACACATCTGCCTACATTTAATTCTAACATCTAACAAGCACTTAATCGTAGTTTTTTTTTTATTTTAGCAGTATAATAGTGCCAACACACAGCTTAGCCAGCTGTCACTGTCTGTGCAGAGGACCCACTGAGGAAGTCTTTTACTGCCACTCACCCAGAGGCGGGTTGCTTGTGTTGATGGTCAAGCTCAAAGCCATACTGTGAAATCCTCCTTTTCACACAGGTGGTGAAAACCTTCTCACTGTTTTAACACCCGACAGGAGTCAGCAGACAAACGAGACTAGTCCCCCACAACAAGCACCCCTGAGATACCAGAGCAGGGCGAGAGGGGCAGGAAACAACTCGTGTTGCTTATATCACAGAGAAACAACAGTGCGGTGAAATACTGCCACCTAGTGTACAGGAGTATAAACACACAGAGAGACAGCTGGACAGATAAACATATAGATATATACACAGACAGATAGACAGAGAGACACATAGATAGATAGATAGATAGATAGATAGATAGATAGATAGATAGATAGATAGATAGATAGATAGATAGATAGATAGATAGATGAATGAATATAGATAGATGAGATAGAGATAGATAGATAGATAGATAGATAGATAGATAGATAGATAGATTTTTCTTCTCGTCCTGAACAGCTCTTTCAGTTTGTGCGTGCCTGAAGGCATTTGTCTGCTGGAGTGGTTTTACAGGTTGAACAACAAAGCCCTGTGACACAGTCTGGCCACATTTCAGTTTCTGTTTCACTCTATCTGTGCTAATGCGTGTAACATGCATGAACCATTATTAAGTCTGATTGTGAAGGCTGCAGTCTGCTGTTATTTGTGCAAAATGTTGTAATAATACACCCTAATTCTTTTGTGAAAAAGTAATTTATAATTTTTTTTTGTCATAGGTATAATACACGTCAAGTGAGCACTGGTGCCATGTCCATGAACAGACATTTCGCATTCATTTTTGATCAGTTTGTTTTCATTGTAAGCTTCCATTGTCCACTGTACGTTTTCATAGAAATTGTTATTTCACTTAATTTCTTAATATATGACTTGCTTTGTCTTTTCTTGTTTTATTGATGACTGTGATTTAGAATTGTTCTTCTTGTTGTGTGGACCTCAAGAAGACCATAGCAATTACGTAGTGGAAGCTACTTCCAAACTGAGAATAAAGAATAAATGTTAGGGTCCCTGTCTGTCTCCCCCTGTGTTTGTTCCCCTTTTTTCCCGTTTGTGTGTTTGTCTCCCTCTGTCTGTGTTGTCTGTCATGTCTGTCGGTTGCCTAGGAGACGACGAGGTTACTCCAGGGCACTCATCACTACACCTGGTTCTGATCGCGTCACCTGAGAGTCATTCTACAATCATCTACCAATTCTGCAGCAGTATTTAAGCCGTGGCTCATTTGTCCATTCTCTGCAAGATTGTTTGGTTACTTAGCCTGGTACTTTGTGGCCTGTTTTTGACTTCTTGCCTGAGATTTTGCTTGTTGTTAACAAGACCTGTTTTTTTTGTGCTTTAGACTCCTGATGACGCTGATCTTGCCTGCCCTGTTTGCCTTGTCAGCTTCCTGGCTTCGTCTCCACCTCGTCAGTCCAGTTCACTCAACTCCAGCCCCGTCTGCTCTCTGCTTCACTCACGCCATGCCGGCTTCACGCCACACTCTACCTGTCCCGTCTCTGCTTTGTCAGCTGAGACTCTCGGCGGCCATTGGTTGGTTTCTGGACTCAGACTACAGGACTGTTCGGCTTTCTGAAACTACCCTTAATTTCTATTAAACATTCACTGTTCAATTCTGCCTCTGCCTTGCTGGTTAATCTTGTGTCTGCGCTTTGGGGTCTAGTCCATCTCTGCCCGGAACCGTAACAATAAACCTCGGTTCATATGCCTGTTCTTCATTACTCAGCAACACATAAATATAGTTCTTCATGCCAGATCCAACAGAACCATCTGAATTATGACAGTGATGTCTTGATGATGGGGTCTATTTATTATGTGGTATCTGAGTGCTCAGCTGCCCAAACCCTCTGAGCAAACATATTAATCCATACTGCGATCTATCCTGATCAACAAAGATATCCTGGTGAAGTTTCAACACATGTTTCTATGTACACTGCTCAAAAAAAATAAAGGGAACACTTAAACAACACAATGTAACTCCAAGTCAATCACACTTCTGTGAAATCAAACTGTCCTACTTAGGAAGCAACACTGACTTGACAATCAAGTTTCACATGCTGTTGTGCAAATGGAATAGACAACAGGTGGAAATTATAAGGCAATTAGCAAGACACCCCCAATAAAGGAGTGGTTCTGCAGGTGGTGACCACAGACCACTTCTCAGTTCCTATGCTTTCTGGCTGATGTTTTGGTCACTTTTGAATGCTGGTGGTGCTTTCACTCTAGTGGTAGCATGAGACGGAGTCTACAACCCACACAAGTGGCTCAGGTAGTGCAGCTCATCCAGGATGGCACATCAATGCGAGCTGTGGCAAGAAGGTTTGCTGTGTCTGTCAGCGTAGTGTCCAGAGCATGGAGGCGCTACCAGGAGACAGGCCAGTACATCAGGAGACGTGGAGGAGGCCGTAGGAGGGCAACAACCCAGCAGCAGGACCGCTACCTCTGCCTTTGTGCAAGGAGGAACAGGAGGAGCACTGCCAGAGCCCTGCAAAATGACCTCCAGCAGGCCACAAATGTGCATGTGTCTGCTCAAACAGTCAGAAACAGACTCCATGAGGGTGGTATGAGGGCCCGACGTCCACAGGTGGGGGTTGTGCTTACAGCCCAACACCGTGCAGGACGTTTGGCATTTGCCAGAGAACACCAAGATTGGCAAATTTGCCACTGGCGCCCTGTGCTCTTCACAGATGAAAGCAGGTTCACACTGAGCACATGTGACAGACGTGACAGAGTCTGGAGACGCCGTGGAGAACGTTCTGCTGCCTGCAACATCCTCCAGCATGACCGGTTTGGCAGTGGGTCAGTAATGGTGTGGGGTGGCATTTCTTTGGGGGGCCGCACAGCCCTCCATGTGCTCGCCAGAGGTAGCCTGACTGCCATTAGGTACCGAGATGAGATCCTCAGACCCCTTGTGAGGACCATATGCTGGTGCGGTTGGCCCTGGGTTCCTCCTAATGCAAGACAATGCTAGACCTCATGCCTGTGGCTGGAGTGTGTCAGCAGTTCCTGCAAGACAAGAAAGGCATTGATGCTATGGACTGGCCCTGCCCGTTCCCCAGACCAGACCTGAATCCAATCAATTGAGCACATCTGGGACATCATGTCTCGCTCCATCCACCAACGCCACGTTGCACCACAGACTGTCCAGAGGAGTTGGCGGATGCTTTAGTCCAGGTCTGGGAGGAGATCCCTCAGGAGACCATCCGCCACCTCATCAGGAGCATGCCCAGGCGTTGTAGGGAGGTCATACAGGCACGTGGAGGCCACACACACTACTGAGCCTCATTTTGACTTGTTTTAAGGACATTACATCAAAGTTGGATCAGCCTGTAGTGTGTTTTTCCACTTTAATTTTGAGTGTGACTCCAAATCCAGACCTCCATGGGTTAATAAATTTGATTTCCATTGATAATTTTTGTGTGATTTTGTTGTCAGCACATTTCAACTATGTAAAGAACAAAGTATTTAATAAGAATATTTCATTCATTCAGATCTAGGATGTGTTACATTTTAGTGTTCCCTTGATTTTTTTGAGCAGTGTATAGAGTTTAATTTCTCTTCCTTTTGTTACTGGGCCACGTGTGTCTACCTCTTGAAATGATGTTCCCATTTCAAAATGCAATATGATATTCACTTTTGCACTTTATTTGCTTAATCAGAGAAATGTAATAAAATTATATAGCATGTAAACACTAAAATATTTATGAATTGCAGGGTGTGACGTTGAACAAGATAAAACCTAGCATATGGTATGGTAAATGTGCTCCTGAGGATATAATTGAGTCTTATGATGGAGAATTATGATGATTTGTGTTATTTTTGTTTTTTCTTGTTGAATATATTTTTGTATTTGAGTGCCTTAACTGTTACAGTTAAAATTATATGAATTATTTGCCACTGTTAAATATTAACATTTTCAAAATAATGACAAAAATGTCATTATTAAGCATTTAATGTTTTAGGAAGAGGTGTGCTACAGAGACAATCACATATTTAGCTGGCTACCTGGGTGAAATTAGCCTAGAAGTTATCATTCTCTTTAATGTTTGAAGCAGTATTTTAGAAATGGTAAATGCACTGCACTTAATGCGTCCTCTGTACATTCAAAGTGCTTTACACTACACGTTACCCATACACACACACACTGATGGAGGAGGCTGTCATGTGAGGTGCCAATTGCTCAAGATCAGTCCTATCAGTATGTGTGTGTGTGTGTATTGATTATTATAACCATTTATGTGAGAATGCTGTTTACTGACTGTAGTTCAGCATTCAATATCATTGCGCCCGCCAAGCTAGTTATCAAGCTCAGAGATCAGGGACTCAACACCATCCTCTTTGACTGAATCGTGAACTTGCTGACAGAAGAACAACATACCCCACACTGACTCTCAACACAGGTGTCCCTCAGGGCTGCATGCTCAGCATTTTTTTCAGCATTATTTACTGAAGGAAGAATATAGTAACAATTAAGTGTTTTTTTTTTCAAATAAAAAAACAAAATCAAATCAAAATAAATAATGTTGATATTCTCCTGTTGCCATGGATTCCACATTTGTATAAATACTGAGAAGGGCTTCATGGAATCATTTCGCTCTGAACTTGGAGAGAGAGAGAGACCTGTTAGTGCACATCTAAAACACACCGAAAACCCCAAAACAACCCGACACTGACCTCATTTCAGCAATTTTAATCCTTCAACACGGAGAAGGTAAGAATTTAAATCTTTTAAATGCATATGAAAGTATTTTAAAATTTACTATTCAGTGCTTTCTCAGTTTGGTAATTATCTTCTTAGCTATCTAAGTTAACGTTACTGTAATGTTAGATGACAGGAGTCAAAAGTCCAAATTCATGAATTTCATGTAAAACACTGAAATTCATGAATTTGCAATTCAAATTGAAATTCATGAAATAGCAAAAAAAAAGAAAAATTGTTTATGAGACATATTCACGCATTTAAAGCCAGACGATCGGAATTGATTTATTTAGTTTGAGTTAAATGACGAATAATTCAGTTTAATACAAAATCTTTTTATTTGCCAAAGATGAGAAATGATCATCCAAAGCAATGAACTGAGCAACAAACTAGCCTTACGTTAGGGTTTTAAATAGTGTTTGGGGTGTTGTTGCACATTGCATAATGTATATATTATTATTATTATTATTTATATATTATTACATTTATAAGTCATCACTTTCATGTTCATAATCTCTACCAAGCAAAGATTTCAATATATCATTTCCAGATAAATTACGTTTAATATGAATTTCTGCACGAGATAATGTACAGATCATGTGTATGTGAGAACTGTCTTTTCTTTAGTTTTAAAAGTTAAAAAGGGTTAATATCAGGTGATATATCTTCAATACAAGAGTTAAAGATAATTAACAATCTTTAAATTAGTATTGGTATTATGAAGAAAACTTTTTTGTTTCTTCAAGAAAGTGTTTCTGATGAAATGAGTTCATATTATCAGCAACAAAAACTAAAGTTTTAGAAAGTAGCTAATGACAGATGACATCATTTGGACTTTGTGGCCTTAAAAAGTGGGTGAATACTTTTTATCCTGAATATGATGCCACTTGTTTACCGCACAGACAAGAAAAAGTTACTTCATTACTAATGGATGATAGTAGTCACTGCTCTGGCCTGTCGTGTTGATATGTTCAGTCTGATGCCAAACACAGATTTATCCAACTCTGCTGCATCAGTCTGACAGAGATTTTTCTGATTATATTCTCTAACAGGAACGCAACAAGAGAAACAGGGAGCAGGAGGGCGGCCCTGGAGCCTCCGAGGAGCCTGCAGGAAAAAGGTCCTGCGACTCTGAGAGGAGCTCCAGCCCGCAGCCCTCCACCTCTGGCTCACAGGTGGTCTCTGTCCAGCCAGAGAGGCGCTCCGGCTCCCAGCTGTCCACCCCTGGCCCGCGTCGCGGAGGACCACGGCGTGGAGGACCACACCATGGAGGGCCACGTCGTGGGGGCCTGCTGTCCACCCACCGTTGGGTAAGTAGTCAACACCAAACACTCTGAAATGTATACCCACAGAGGACTGCCTTCTGGGGCCATGGCCTTTTGTAATTGTGGTAAAAGGCTCATAGATTCGCTGTTAAGTCTTATTAAACACTAAGTGACAACCAATCAGGTTGGTAAATTTCTGAGACTCTCAGGTCACTGAGTCAGTTACATATTGAGCTTTCAGTTAGTAATTGCGTGGTTTATTGCCTGTTTTAAAACTGATGATGTTCAGTGTTTTGTTCCTCCCAGTTTGGTTTAGTGGTTTCAATATCAAACATCGTGATCAGTAAACATGCGCAGTTTAAATCACCTTTGAAATGTTGAATTGGTGCTGTGACTCATTTAATCATGTAACATATTCTTTGTTGCGGCAAACAAGAGAAAGTGATAAAATAGCAGTTAAATGTCCTAGAAAGCAATTGTATTGAATTACTTTTTCATGATCAGGGCCAGAAAATGTAAAAAAGGTTGTAGAGAATCTCTGACTGAGACTTTTGTTCAGTAATGATGAAAAATACAGGAAGTCAATAAGTGAAGAATTTCAGTAGGCATTTGTAGAGCACAGCATTTAACACTAAAAAGTTTATGTGAATGGATTTCCTCCTTAAAGAAAACATCCTCGTCTTTCTTGTGAATGGTCTTTGTGCTTCATTTGGCAAAGTCTCCCTCAGCCCAAATGATCTGTCTCATTCTTCGTACTGAATGTCTGTTTGACCATTTCCTCTTCATCCATCTCTCTAACAGGCTCAGGAGAGGAGGAGGAGGCTGAGGAGGCAGGTGGTGCGCCAGTCCAGGAACCAGAGACTGCTCGACGGTTTGTTCGACGTGGACGTCATCATCAGAGGACCACGCCCCATCGTCAACATACCCTCGTGGGTTCCGGCCCCAACTGCAAGGGAGGTAATGGCAGAGGTGGAGTCATGGTGGAACCACTCTCCGCTCAGCCCGGAGATGTGAGACCCATCACTGTCATTAGTGGCACTTCCACCGCCTGTCACATGTTTTACACCTTTATGTCCAAACCTCTCTTTTCTTTGAAAAAAACAAACAAACAAACAAGCAAAAAAATTAGTTTAGGTTATAGTTAAGTGATAAGTTTAGGTCATAGATAAGTGATAAGTTTAGGTTATAGATAAGTGATAAGTTTAGGTCATAGATAAGTGATAAGTTTAGGTCATAGATAAGTGATAAGTTTAGGTCATAGATAAGTAGAACTTCAAAGTTTGGTCGATTAATCAGTGAGTCTATTGCCAGAAAATTAAGTAATTTAAATTGCCAAACATTCTCTGGTTAAAGCTCTTTAGATTTTCAGCTTTTCTCTGTTTTATGCTGTTGTAAACTGAATATCTTAGACTTTTAAATGAAAATACAAACACACAACAAAAATGAACTTATGGACACTTTTAAACACAAAAATGTGACGTCCATTTTTAACAATCTTCTGGCATTTTATTGACCAAATGATTAATTGATTAATATATGAAATAATTAGAAGTTTAGAGTATAGTTTGGTATGGATTAGTGATTTTTTTGCTTCCAAACTTAAAAAAATGAACTAAAAAAGTGTAAAAGAAGTAAAGAGCTTTAAGAGGGTCTGAAGGAAATGTTCCATTCAAATTTCATTTTGTTTAGTTTAGCATTAGTGTTTTATCTATTTATTTATCTATTTACTAATTCATTTAAATTAACTACAAGATGATTTTGGCACAGGTTAGATTTGTTGTTAAGTAAAATAATTATAAATTTATTGTTGAATGAGTATCTTATTACATCATATTGCAGTATGGAGCAGGAAGCTTGTGTTTTGATGGGACATTTCCAAAGGGTTAGTGTTAGGGAGGGATAGACCCTCTTAAACATCTTTACTTCTTTTACTTTTACTGAGCAATGAGAAGTCTTCTGCTTCCTTTATTTCCTTCTACACTTTAATTAATTTCATCACAACATCTTCAAAAAAAAACAAAAATACTTTCAGGTTATAGATAAGTGATAAGTTAAGGATATAGATCATTACATCTTCGAAGTTTAGTCGATTAATCATTGAGTCTGTTGCCAGAAAATTAGTTGGTGACTATTTTTTATTATTGATAATTCATTTAAGTAGTTTTCTATTTAAAATAATGTTCTCTGGTTCCGGCTCCTCAGATTTGAGGATTTGCAGCTTTTCTCTGTGTTATTTCTTTACGAACTGAATATCTTTGAATTTTGGACTGTTAAATAAAAATACAAACACATAACAAAAATGAACTTATGGACACTTTTAAACACAAAAATGTGACGTCCATTTTTTACAATTTTCTTGCATTTTATTGACCAAATGATTCATCGATTAATCTATGAAATAATTAGAAGTTTAGAGTATAGATAAGTTTGGATTAGTGACTTTTTTTGCTTCCAAACTTAAAAAGGTGAACTAAAAAAGTGTAAAAGAAGTAAGGAGCTTTAAGAGGGTCTGAAGGAAATGTTCCATTCAAATCTCATTTAGTTTAGGTTATCATTAGTGTTTTATATATTTATTTATCTATTTACTAATTCATTTAAATTAACTACAAGATGATTTTGGCACAGGTTAGATTTGTTGTTAAACGAGTATCCTGTTACATCATCATATTGCAGTATGAACAGCAGGAAGCCTGTGTTTTGATGGGACATTTCCAAAGGGTTAGTGTTAGGGAGGGATAGACCCTCTTAAACATCTTTACTTCCTTTACTTTTACTGAGCAATGAGAAGTCTTCCGCTTCTTTTATTTCCTCCTACTCTTTAATAAACTTCATCACAAGATCTTAAAAAACAAACAAAAAAAAAACAACTTTCAGGTCATAGATAAGTGATAAGTTAAGGATATAGATCATTACATCTTCAAAATTTAGTTGATTAATCATTGAGTCTGTTGCCAGAAAATTAGTTGATGACTAGTTGATAATTCATTAAAGTAGTTTTCTATTTAAATTAATGTTCTCTGGTTCCAGCTCCTCAGATTTGAGGACTTGCAGCTTTTCTCTGTGTTGTGTTTTTTTGTAAACTGAATATCTTTGAATTTTGGACTGTTAAATGGTAAAAAACAAAAAGACAGTATGTCATTATGCACTGATTTGCACACAAAATGTGACGTCCATTTTTCACAATTCTGGCATTTTATTGACCAAATGATTAATCGATTATTCTACGGAACAATTTGGAGAAAAGTACTAGGTTGTATACGAATGATAAGTTTAGAGTATAGATAAGTTTGGATTAGTTACTTTTTTTGCTTCTAAACTTAAAAAAATGAACTAAAAAAGTGTAAAAGAAGTAAAGAGCTTTGAGAGGGTCTGAAGGAAATGTTCCATTCAAATCTCATTTAGTTTAGGTTATCATTAGTGTTTTATCTATTTATTTATCTATTTACTAATTTATTTAAAGTAATTATAAATGTATATGGGACATTTCCAAAGGGTTAGTGTTAGGGAGGGATAGACCCTCTTAAACATCTTTACTTCTTTTACTTTTACTGAGCAATGAGAAGTCTTCCACCTAGTTCATCACAAAATCTTAAACAAACAAACAAAAAAACATGTTTACGTCATAGATAAGTGAGAAGTAAAGGGTATAAAGAAGAAGATCTTTGAAATTTAGACTATTCATTGAGTCTTTTGCCAGAAAATTAGTGATAGCTCTTTTTTATCATTAATAATTTTCTATTGAAAACTGCAAAACATTATCTGGTTCCAGCTCCACAGATTTGTAGCTTTTGTATTTTTTATGTCATTGTAAACTGAATATCTTTTAAATTTGGACTATTCAATGATTTAATAAGATTAGATAGTTCAAACAAGAAGAGAACAAAGATGTCATTGTGGACACAAAATGTGCCATTTTCTATTTTTCACTATTTTCTGGCATTTTATGGACCAAATGATTAACAGATTAACTATGGAATAATGGAGAAAATCTAAAAAACAAACAAACTGGCATGTAGGCAAAGTTTTGAAACGTGTATTTATGTTAGAATTTAAATAACTATTATAAAAAATAAATTAAAAAATTAATAAAAAAATACATTTAATTAAAAAAGTAAATAAGAGCATATAAAGAAGTTAAAGCTTTAAGAGGCTCCGAGAGCTGTATTTGTAATATATATATATATATATAATTATAGATATTATATATATAGCTATACTTATATATGCTAGTTTATGTGTATATATAGCTTATACACACACACACACACACACACACACACACACACACACACACACACATATATATATATATATATATATATATATATATATATATATATATATATATATATATATTATGTAATGATTCAATGATTCAAGAGCAGAAGAAGAAATGCTCTTCTTGTATTAGTGATGTCCGTTTCATTTATTTACACCTCACCTGATGAACTGACAGGCACTTTTACTTTTACTTAAACATTGATTTCAACAAAAAGATCCACTGCACGTCAGCAATGCTTTGTCTTCCAACTCTCTTTTGGATTAATATTGATATAATATATAAGTGAGGGAAAGGGCTACAGGAGGGTCTTTTGGCAATGCTCCATTCAAATCCAAAACTTGTGTCGTTCCTCCAGTGTCACTATTGATAATGCCTTCATTGATTTGATCCATTTCAGTATAGGAATTGATGTGCAGGTTAAACAAATTTCCAGGGTTGACACACCAATGTGACTTTGTTAAAGAAGTGTGTGGACAACAGGAAACATATATTTGGATGAGACATTGTCAAAGAGCTCAGGATTATGGTGGGTTGACCCTCCTGAAGCTCTTTACTTCTCTTACTATTGTTACTCTTAGTGAGTAATGACAAATGAGCTGCAAAAAAACAAAAACAAAAAAGCAAACAAACATAAGCATGTAGATAAATAAATGAAAATAATTTAACCCCCTCTTTTTATTATACATTTAAATAGTTGGATAATGGTTAATAAATAATAATAAATAGTTAAATAGTTTATTTAAAACATCTATACAAAACAAAGATTTTTCTCATTTTAAAGGACATGACATTTGTTGGTAATGTTGAGTCTCCTCAAAAACACTAAATAAAAATTTATCTTTTAAAATGCTATAAAGGAAGTAGTAAAACAACAAAAAAAATTTACAAAAATTGTAAAATATGCTGGAAAGTAAGAAAGAACTACAGTAACCAAAAGTAAGAACTGCAATAGAAAAAAAATTCAATATGACTTTATATCACAAGAAAAGGACTTTAGGAGGGTCTAGTGGCAATATTCACTTCAAGATGGTTTTCCTAAACTGCAGGTGTTAATTTAATGGCAGATCATTTTCCCATGATGCACCATATTGTATTTGTGTGATACAGTGTTAGACTCATTTCAGCCACAGGAGGTCAGGAGTGCACTGGTCTAAACAGTTTCTATGATCTTCATCTCTTCATGTCATGGTCGGCACTCAGCTCGAAAAGTCTCAACCAGTCTTTCATTTTCAGATGTTTATAGGCATGAATATCATCTGGACACTGAGCCAGAAAAGAGGCTCTGAACATTGTCAGCCCCAGTTTTTATCACTGATTTGAATAAAACACTGTAAATAGGAACTATTAACAGCTGGTGAACGTTCTGCTGGACCCTCTAAAGCAGGGCTACTAAAAATGACTAATAACTCATAGCCAAACACTAAAAGTAGTACTTAAAGTATTTGTATTGACCAGAGTTGAACAATTTAAATGATATCTTCTGTCTTGGTAAAAAAAAATCCAGATGGGAAAATAAAATAATGTACAAAGATGGCTTCTGTCATCTTAGTCACACACACTGGTACACTGGTGTTAAATGATGTAGCCATCTCATGTACAGTATCTGCTTGTATGGCAGCAGTAATAATACTAGTTGGAGCTTTCTATTGATATTAGCAGTGATATGCTACAGAAGAGTTTTCCTATTTAGATGTTTCTCTAGATGAGGCGACTTCGTCTCTGCTGCTTCCTGCTCTTCTTGGCTTGGTTTGCTCGGCCTCTTTTCTTGTCTCCTTTCAGGGAGAGGAGGAGCAGAGTGGAGGTCTTCAGTGAGACGAGGTTGCTGAGCTGGGAGGCCTTTGGACAAACAGAGACAGCAGCTATCAGCTTCAGGGTTCATGTTTAAACTCCTATTAACTGGAACTGTTACTGTTACTGAAGGGATGGTGCTGAAAGGGTTAACACTTCTGTCCATGTCTGTGTGGGGTTACTCTAGTTTCAAATTGGCATATTGTATTTTTATTTGGTTTAAAGATAAATAAATCTTTTAAAATTCAATTGAAAAAAGAAACAACTGTGTTTTATTCAATGAGAAATGCTTTCATTATTCTTCCATATTGTAAAGGCACACTATTTCATACAACTAAATGTATAAAGTAAGTATTACTACCTGATGTACAATAAGAAATGTGTGCATATATATTTATCTTAGAACATAATAAAACACACTGTACGTTCATCTGCCTCTTGAGAAATACTGGTATTTTATTATGATATTCTATTATGATATGCAAATACAAGTTGTGACCATCCTGTTATCATGTCTGGACAGCTAAATGTGTCTCTAAGAGGACAGAAACACTGTAGTTTCATCAGCGGCACTTTGGATGCTGGA
Organism: Scortum barcoo; assembly: GCA_023238725.1. Taxonomy (NCBI): domain Eukaryota; kingdom Metazoa; phylum Chordata; class Actinopteri; order Centrarchiformes; family Terapontidae; genus Scortum; species Scortum barcoo. The sequence continues at coordinate 16,654,370 of CM041531.1, forward strand.
GACTTGAGTTATAAAATGTGCCAAAAGCAGGACAACATCAGGAGAATGTATATCCCCAAACAGGAAATAACAAAAAACTTGAGGGAGGCAATACAGAAAGGTCTAAATTAACCATCTGGTCCTCGAGGACAGTCTCTGTGTCTTTTGGTTTATAAACTGGCTTCCTAGTCTTTGATAACTCTGTGGTCTCTTCAGTGGATCCATGGTGGAGAACTTCATGATCTGACCTGCAGAATGCACATTTACAAAATGAAACAATAAAATATGACATACAGTAAAATACACAAACTGTAAATATCCTACAGACTGTCCGCAGTCAGCAATAAGGTCAGATACAATGAATGTGTACCTGCAGAACGAGGGGACAGAGTCTGAAGGGGCCACTTCTCAGAGGACGGCAGAAGTACAAGATCCATTCAGCCCCTCTTGAGCCTCTGGAGTCAGTCAGGTCAACCATCACTGACTTGGCATCCAAAACACTGGAGAGAGCAAACAAGGCTCTTGTTGCTCTTTAGAGTCACCTCCCTCCATCATCCTCAGTGCACCTGTGCCGGACTCTGAGCCTCTCAGCTAGCAGGTGGATGTTGAAGAGTTCACTGCAAAGAGGAGCAGCTGCTTGTCCAGTTTTAGTAGACAAGCAGCCCAGAGTCTTCTCTGGGGTAAGGATGCATTAACAAGTCAGTCCACTTTAAAAGCTGCATGAGACCAGACCAGATAGTATTTCAGATGTTCTGAAACATGATCTGAGACTCTATTACTGATGAGATGTCTCGTCGCCATTTAAAGGAGATTTTGTTATCTCCCATCCAAGAGGTTTCATCAGTTCTGAACTGATCCACGTGTTTGTAATTGTGCGTTTCTTCGTCCACACACAAAGAGAGATGAAGCTTTTTTCTGGATCACTTGAAGACATCTCCTGATTATTACCTTTTTGTTGAAATGTACACATTAATTTGGTTTTTCTGTGCTGATGTTTCGAGAAGACCAAGAAGACCTTTTTGACCTTTTTTCAAGAAGACCTTTTTGGATGAGTCTCTTCCACCACCCACTGAAGACAATACCAGCTTCAGAGCAGCGTCAGCAACTGAGAACTTCTCCTCATCTGTATTTCTTCAAAACACACCACCCCATCTCTTCTCACACCCTCCCCATTTCTCTCTGCCCGGTCCCTTTTTACTCCTTCACCTTCTAAGTCCCCAACCTCTCCCTCTTTAAAGTCTCCACCCCTGACCCTTTTTTTCCCTCTCTATGCACCCCCTCTCAATCTCTTCACCGTAATCTCAACAGTTTGGGTTAATAAATATCTTTACATATAAGAGTAATAAGTGTATATTAATACGACTGAGCCCATGTTAAATATGAAGTGCAGCTTGTTGCAGGCATTGGAAGCCAACATCACACAAACTGCTGACCTCTGATAAAACACACCCATATCACATATCAGAAGAACGCAACTCCACGCAGCTGCTGAATACATCTTAACTTTTCCCTAAAATACCATTAAATTCTGACAGACCTCTCCGCTCACATGAAACACCTCCAACATTCATAACATTACTAATCTCCTCTTGGATTAGGAAATACAACATAAACTACACAAAGGGGTTAAACATCTTTTTTCATTGTACGCAAGCAAGAATATTTTCTCATCAAAATGGTTAAAATACTGATTGTTAAATGATCCTCATACCCTAAGAACAGATATAAGTGGTAAATTACATCAGGATACATATATTTCTCAGGAAATCAGTCTTCACTGTGAGCTCGTGCTCTGTCCTCCAGGGACCAATAAAGTTTCATCTTTATTTGTCATGTGACGTCACGATTTATTTGTTGATTAGGTTTTGCATTATTAATCTGCAAGTAGCTAAAGTTATCATATACATGTAGTGGATTATATAGTACAGTATTTTCCTCTGAAATGTAGTTTAGTAGAAGTTTAAAGTAGCAGAAAAGGGAAATGTAAAGTACAAGTACCTAAAACTACTTCAGTGTAATTAATACTTGAGTAAATGTACTTGGTTACTTTCAGCCTCTGATTAGTCATCATCTTAGAGCGGAACAAAACAAAGGAAATGTTTTAAAAATATAAGCACAGATCTTTGTTTTGTTTAATAGAGAAAATCGTGGAAGAAGTTGCAAAATGTGAAAAAAAAAATTCACTGCAAAAATGAAATGAGAGATTAAAACAATGAAAAAAAAATGTGTTTTTTAAATTATTGCGAAGAAGTCGACTTCGTTTAGCGCCACCTTGAGGCAAATTAGTGTCATTATCTGTGGCTGAGCAGTGTTTGAGATTTGCAGCCCCTTTCCAATTTTGAGTGAGTTTTCATCTCCCAAGTGTGCTGCAGGAAAACTTGGGAGAGAAGAAGCAGAAGAAGAAGCAGAAGAAAAAGAAGCAGAAGAAGAAGCATTATACAAACACAACTCCTGTTGCTAACTCTTGTTTGTGACATGTTGACGAGTCGCTGTTTGTTTGGATCACAGACATATACACAGTCTTTGGTTTGGCTTCTTCTCTCCGTTGTGGCGGAACTAAAAGCCAAAACAAGAAAAAGTTTCGACCCGGACACGTGTTCCGTGAGCACCTCCCGCTCTGTGGTGTGTTTCTTTGAAGTGTTGTCTTTTTTTTACACCAAGTTTGTTTATCTGTGGAGCGATAAGAGTCTCTGTAGACACCTGTTATCTGAACCGGTAAAACAAACATCGTAACTTCTTATCACCTCGGATTTTTTTAATAACATGCATGGTCTGTCTGTCTTTGTCATTATGTTTACTGTGTTAATCTTAAATATACAGTCTCTTTATTGCTGGCTATCATTGTATAATTCGTAATCTCACGTTTTGCACATTTCCACCCATTTGATTGTTTTTTTGTGCTGTTGTTGTGTGCACATGTTGTTAATAGACTCATTGTATATTCAAACACAGTAAGTTCCTTTGTTATTGGCTCTGCTCTGTGCAATCTTTATCAGCAGTACAAACAGCCTGATGCACCCAAATGCTGACATACTGTCTGCTGGGCTTTCAGCTGCACATGTCCTCCATCATCTAGTATTAAATCTGTCTCTTTTATAAATGAAATTCACTCAGATCTTCACCTGGTTGGTAGAATAAGTTCAAATCTGTCCTGTAAGGTTCATGAACACCTGTTTGTGTGTTTGGTGTAATGCCAAGCTGATGGGGGAGTCAGAGCAGGTAAAATAATCTGAGCTGCATCAGGTTGTGCTCAGTCTGTAGCACACACAGTCTGTCAGTTCACGTGTTCACATCCAGCATCACTGCCTGGTGGTTTACTTTCAGCTGATATTTGAACTGTTTGTCTGGTCAGGCATGTCTCAGGACAGTCAGCACGGCAAGTGGACCATCTCCAGCAGTGATGACGATGATGAGGATCTTCCTCCTTCGGGGACAACAGCATCTGAGCCCGGCCAACCTGCTGTGTCCAATCACAGCCCCCGTGTGTCTGCCTCTCCCCCCAGTCCCGAACACGAACCAGAAATAGCCAGTGTGGAGGTGAAGCCAGAACCAGACCCTGTATCCTCTCTTGTCATTGGCTCTGAGGCCAGACAATCCGCCGCAGCCAACCAGTTAAATCCTGTGAAGTACGAAACTAGTCCGTCACTGGCTGGAAAGCGGAAAAAAGAGGTGTCAGACGGCTCAGGCTGGGCTCTGTCAGACAGCGATGACGATGGCGATGGAGATGTGAAGGGGAAGAGGGCGCCTCCGAGCCTCAAAACAAAGAAGCCGAAGGTGGAGAACGATCGCCCGCCAAGTCCCCACGGCCGGTTCTACTACATCGATGAGCCAGAGGACTTCTTTGAATCCAGTGCTCCCTGTCTGAATGACACCTACAGGTTTTATCTCAACAAGGTCACGGGCCTAGACAGGAAGTACAACAGTGGAGCTCTGCACATCAGAGGTGAGACGAGTCAAAGTCAGTTATGTTTACTGCAAACAGTTCGGTCTACATTTGAGAAGGGGCACTTCTTTGCTCCAGTAGAGTTGTGGCCAGCAGTGAACGGCTGTTTGTAATGGGAGCTGCAGATACGAGATGAAGTGAGTGAAAGTTGAAAATGCTCTCTGCGTGAAAGGAGGCTGAATATCTTTAACCTTACTTGTTTTTGTCGAATGAGTTAGAAGGTGACTCTGCTTGTGTACCACAGTGCCTTGTTTCTTTACTTCACTCCAGATCTCCCTGTTTGAGATGAGCAGAGACAAACCTGCCCCCACTTGTTAGTTTTATCTTTTTATCTTTACTTTTTTCTTTCATGTAGACATTCTCTCTCCGTTATTTGGGACCCTGAAAGAATCTGTCCAGGTGAGTAACCATAGAAACTGTGGAAACATTTTCATGTCCTGCCCACCCTAAAGCCATGTCGGAAATGTCGGTCTTTCAGCTGGTTGGTCAGCTCACTGCTTTGGTCCAGACTCAAATATCTCACTAACTATTGGATGAATCGCTGTGAAATTTTTAAGTGTAATTTCAGCCCTTAATGTACGTTTCTCTCTCTTTCTTAATAGTTTAACTACTGCTTTGATATTGCCTGGATGGTTCAGCAGTACCCACCAGAGTTCAGGTAAGTTCTTTGCTACCATCACAACTATCCTACAGATATCCCCATTTATCTCATGATTCGGAGTCTGCGCAAGTCCTCGTTGTACTGATGACATCACATCACTCTTTAGCATACTATGGCTGGTGTGATATGGTTGCACATGAGAAATTACTAAACCCCTTTGAGGATCTTTATATGATATTTCTTCATCTTTTCTTACAAATGCTGATATTAGTATGTGAAATGTTTTCTCGTGATGGTGAATAACTAACTGGAGAAAATCATACTAATCTCAAACAAGCTCTCTTGTTACAACACAAGTTAATGTTGTGTTGCATTCTGTTCTGCAGCTAACCTTGAATTAATTTTTGCTTTTATTAAGCAGTGACTTAGGAGTGCATTTAGGAGTGTTTGCATGACTAAGTTTAGGATTTTACAAACTTGACTTTTCAAGGCTCTTACCAGTGTTGCTGTCCAGTTGTATTTGCAAAGTTTTGCCTTTTTATTCCAAACAGTTATCCACGTTTCTACAGATTTCATTCTCATCCGGGTGATAAAGCCTCTGAAACTGTCATCAAACCATCACAGGACACTAAAACTCCCAATTCACATCCAACTCAAAATAGATGATGACTTTTGTTCTTTTAGTACACATAAAATGGAAGTGAGACAACTGCATTTACATAATCAGTTGCTATAATGAATCAATCCCTCCAATCCTAATCGTGGCAAATACACATGGAGAAAGGTATAGTGCTGGTGACAAACATGCCCAGTTTTAACAGCTGGTTTTGGGCGATGTTTTTAGGGATCGTCCAGTTCTGATCGTCCATGGAGACAAAAGGGAGGCCAAGGCCCGACTGGTGCAGCAGGCTCAGCCTTTCCCACATGTTCGATTCTGCCAGGTACAGACTCACCACCACAGGGAACGCTTGTTTAGCAACAGTTTACTGTCATCACATACACTCTGATCTATAAGTCACATTGGGAGATGCCTGTTAATAAGACTTTAAGATTTCCCTTTAAATGGGACTAATGTATGTGATTTGGTCCTGACAGGCCAAGCTGGATATTGCCTTTGGAACTCACCACACGTAAGCATTTATTTCCCCTCTAGGTTTTATACTTGAGTTTTTTTCTCTTTGTTACACACACTTCAGATCAGTTTTGGAAGTTGTTGCAGCTCTGTGGATGGTGAGGTCGGTCAATCAACCGCTTTGGTCCAGACTTATTCATTTTCTCAATAGCTTTTAGATGGATTACAGTACAAACACGTTTATGGCCCCTAGTGGATGAATCCTAATTACTTTGGTGACCTCCTGACTGTTTCTTCAACGCCACCATGAGATTGACATTTGTGGTTTAAAATGAAATATCTCAACAACCATTGTATGGATTTATATTAAGCTGTTACAGATACTCATTCCCCCCTCAGGATGAATTGTTATCACTTTGATGATTCATTAACTTTTCATCTAGCACCATTATCATGTCAAACTTTTATTATCTAATACAATACTACATGATATCTTGCACATAGAGACGCACATTGCAGACTTTTTGGACTCTTTGTTGTTGTTGTTACATGAAGCTGAAACCTGTTTGTCTTTGTGCAGGAAGATGATGTTGCTGTGGTATGAGGAAGGCTTCAGGGTCATCATTCTGACCTCCAACCTCATCAAAGCTGACTGGTACCAGAAAACACAAGGGTGAGAGTGCCTGTTGTGGGTTTTTTAACCTTTATTTAACTCAGGAAAGGTTCTGGGGCCGTACCCAATCTGTGCAGCCACATCATTAAAAGAGGGGACAAAGACAGTTTCATATTCATTGTACAGTATCCAGATATGTGATAGGTTTGGTTATAGAAATGCCCCTGAATATATATATACACCTTATACCTTATTATATTTAACTTACCAGGATGTGGATGAGCCCCATTTTCCCACAGTTACCAAAGGGCAGCAGCGCAAGTGAAGGAGAGTCGCCGACCTTCTTTAAGAGAGACCTGCTGGAATACCTGACATCATATCGCGCACCAGAACTCGAGGAGTGGATCCAACGAATCAAAGAGCACGACCTTTCAGAGACCAGGTAAACGTAAGACATGTACAGTTACACAAATGCATATACAACGATTCTATCCAGACTGTACTGCTGAAAGTCCTCTGGGTCATGAGTATCTCTTGTCTTTTATTGTCAGGGTTTATTTGGTCGGCTCAACCCCAGGGAGATATGTTGGTTCAGACATGGAGCGCTGGGGCCACCTGAGGCTGAGGAAGGTAAATTTGTTTGTTTTGACCCTCCTCATCTCCCACCCTCCTCTCTAACTAGTTAATAACACACGGTGAACCAATGAAGATATGGAATGAAACAAAGTCAAAAGCCAGTAGATCCGAATTTGTCTCCATATTATACTTAGTTTCATGTCATTTTTTGACAAGAAGAAGAGATGGTCTGTGCAGTGTTTGAATACATTTTAAAGAAATTAATTTTTTTCTCACCTGTCAGGTCATTGCTTCATAAAAATTCAGTGCCATGTGAAAATTGATTTTTAGACACTTGAGATTTGCTGCTGAATTCAGTGATCCCTCCCACAATCACCACTGGCATGGAGTGTATTAGGAACAGGTCTCAGTTCAGCAGCACCCCAATAACCAAGTCTTAAATGTTGCCTGTCTAATGTGACTAAAAATAAAGCATCTTTTCTCAAGACAATGACAGCACTTTTAAATGTTGTGAAACCTAACTTCCATGTAGTTGCTAACCGGGGGTTTCCTCACCACTTTCTTCTGTTCTTCTTCTTTTAGCTGCTGTATGACCACACAGATCCTGTTCCCGGTGGGGAAAAGTGGCCTGTGATTGGCCAGTTCTCCAGCATCGGCTCTATGGGATTGGATAAGACCAAATGGTTGGCTGGGGAGTTTCAGCGCACCCTGACCACGCTGGGGAAATCCTCTATTCGTCCGGACCCCCCCATACACTTGGTACGTTCCTCCAACACAAACTTGATGTGCTCTGTTGCTGGTGTGATGCAAAATTCAAACACTATTGCTATTTCAAGTGGTGAATTATGGTCATTTTAAAGTTCCAATTTTACACTTCTTCAGAGTCTCTGCAAGACATTTGATTGTTTAATTGTTTTTTGTCAACTGTAGAAATGAACTGTATGTCTAAGACAGATGGAATGAACCTGTTTAATCAATTAAAGCCAGTTTACTCTATTTGTGCTGCTGTTCTTGGTATTAATCTTTATCCTGTGACGGCCACCATTGTTTGCAGATCAGCAAAAGTTACACAGCCTCACTTCTTGATGATAATGCTCAGCATTTCTAAAACAGGTTGGTTTGGTCTTTTGCAGGTGTATCCATCAGTTGAAGATGTAAGGAGTAGTTTAGAAGGCTATCCAGGTGAGTCTTTTTTTTTATTGCTTTTTCATTGATTTAATCATCCACCCCAAACATCAGCGTTTAACTGAATGCCTGATTGATTTAGCATCTGACTGTTTAGTGGCTGCTATATTCTTGGTTGTGATGAACATCTCTTTTGTCCCCCAGCGGGAGGCTCTCTTCCCTACAGCATCCAGACAGCCCAGAAACAACTCTGGCTCCACTCCTACTTCCAGTAAGTTCACTTCCATCAATCCATATTTGGTCCTGTTGTGCTGGTTCTTCTCCGTTGCATCACGTCTGTAAAACCAGTTAGCCAGTCATGATGCCTTTATATTACTGCTGCTGGTCACACTGTAAAAGGCTCTACACACCAAGATACAATTGCGTTTTAAATTTGATCAGGCTATGTACAGGATGGTTTTAGCTTTGTAAAGATCTACACTTTACACAGCCCTGTCCATAGCTGCACATTACTGTAAATTTAATAATAGTACTCTTGTGTTTGTGCGTGTGTACGTGCACTTGTGTGTGTTTGTAGCCGTTGGATAGCGAATTCAACAGGAAGGAGTCATGCCATGCCACACATCAAGACATACATGAGGGCGTCACCAGATTTCACTGAGCTCGCCTGGTTCCTGGTCACAAGGTGTGTGTGCTGGCTTCAGATTTTTACTATGTGAAATTATTCATCTGTCTTTATTTGCATATGTGATGTTCTGATTTATAGTGTTCTTTTATATTATTCATCTTATTTACTGCTGAAACGTGTGTAGCAACTAATTTGTACAAGTTTTTTTTCTTTATCCTCTATAAAAACACCTCTTAAGAAATTATAAATATATTGTGTGTGAGATTGAAAATATACTCAATAATAAAACATGCTTGTATAATTATGATTGTTGTATAATTATGTGATTGTACACATTGTATTACTATGTTTCTCATCAATCATTTTAACAGAAAAACTGGCCACCGACATTGTTCATGATGCTTGTATTGTATTATACAAAGAGCTGTTCAACTGCAACATTTAGATCAATCCTAGCCTACTTAGAATGAATTGACATGATAATTTCAGATTATTTATATGTTGATATGTTCCTGTCTTTATTAACACAGCTGAACTGAAACATTACACTTCATGTGTTTATGTGTGTGTCTCAGTGCCAACCTGTCCAAAGCAGCGTGGGGTGCTTTGGAGAAGAACAACACTCAGGTGATGGTCCGTTCCTATGAGCTGGGAGTCCTCTATGTGCCCTCCGCCTTTGTAAGAACAACACACAAACAGCAGTGCTGTATGAACATGTCCGACTGCTACACAGATGTTATTCGTGTGTTATTTGGCTCGCACAAAAATGAATGTGTAAATGCATTGAATAAAAACAGAGCTGGTCTTGAGTAATATGTGGTGTCATGGTTGTCTCCTTCCAGAACATGAAGACCTTCCCTGTTCACAAAAAGCCATTTCCTGTCTCCTCCTTGTCTGGGTTTCCTGTGCCCTTTGACCTCCCTCCCACAAGCTACTCTCCTAAAGGTACAGAAGTGTGTGTGTGTGTGTGTGTGCAAACTTCTGTATGTATTTACGTACAGACTGGATGAGTCAGTGTTGCTCTCTTGCTCTCACGTAGTGTGTGACTTGACTGTATCTGCCGTTCAGGTCCTCTTAGGTGTAAACTTGCTTAAAATACCACATGGTCTGTAATAATGCTATTTGTACTAATTTCTCTTGGCAAATGGTAAAAAGTAGAAATACTTTATTTCTGTATTTAATGTCTGACTTCAGCATTATACTGAACTCTGATCGTAAAACCTCAGTTAAACCACTATGCAGCAAGTTTAGTTTAAACTGCATTAACAGTGACATCTAGTGGCAGTTAGCTGCAAACTGCAACACCAAATGTTAATACTCAAACTTTAGATGTAAAGAGGTTTAAAAGAGCACATCATTTATTCATAATGTAAAGAGCATACTGTTGAACTGGGACAGACCTAAAGATAATTTAAGATTGTATCATTAGTTTGTGGATTAAGTTATTTTAGTCCCCAATTAAACCAAAAAAAAATCTATTTTAATTTTAATCTATTTTCCTCTGTATTTCCTGTAAGTGAAGCAATGTTGCAAGTTTCATAAAGTATGAATGGGTTTAAAATGATGACAAGTTCATCCTCACTAGTTCAGCAGCACCACCCAAAATCTTATCACACACACCCTCTGCTGTGTAGAAAAGAGGTTGTAAGCTGACATCAACAAAATGCAGTCCCCAGACTGTCATCATCTGTAAGTGCTGACCTTGTTTTGTTTACTGTCAATAGTCACAGCAGTGTGCAAATTTGAAATAATCTACCCATGAGGTTGAATTGATCAAAAGTTTTTCTGCAGTACTTCGCCACAGGTTTCCAAAGTTTAGTTACAAGAGAAGCTGAAATGCTGCAATACTGTAGGGAAGGACTGAAACTCTCATGGTCACAAGTGGTCCGCCATACTCACTTGTGACTTGTGGGTCTTTTTATTTTTTGACTAAAAAAAATGAAGGATTTGAGTCTCTTTTGCTTTATTTTAGTAATTTATTCTATTTTATATTTATTGTAGTGTTACTCTAAAATTCACTCTTAGTTAAATGTGTGTTTGAGATAATGTAGATTATTTCTTTTAGACGATCAGTGCAGCTGGATGGACATAATAAATTGACATCAGTGGAATGTATGAGATAGGCATCAAGCTGTGCGTAAGGAGTGTTCTTCCACTGAGACAGTGACTGAAGACGCTGCAGCCAGAGTAATGTCCCTCTTATGTATGAAACACATTTAATTTTACTGACCTCTTTTCTGTCTGTGTTTTCAGATCAGCCTTGGATCTGGAACATTCCGTACAGTCAGGCTCCCGACACACACGGCAACATCTGGGTTCCCTCCTGAACACACACACAGACACACACACAGTACACACACACACACACAAACACACACAAACCTCTCTAACGCTTTATAGCTGCTGTATTTGTAACTGTCAGTACTATGTGTAGGTGTCAGTAACATTTATTTTTATATTTTATAACCATACTGTAGACTCCCATGTTTTCTACCAGTGAATAAACTATGTTTGTTTTGTTCAGCTGTGATGTTGTGCAACTTGATTTCAGTGTGTGATGTCGGGTGGGATCATATTTTGGCTTAATGCATCATCTTGTGGAGTTTACCTGAGATCCTGCAACAATAGGCCGTTTCCTTCTGATCTCAATCACTGCACAGTGAGGTGTTTGTTCCTGAAGGTCACTTTTCATCAGGGATAAAAACCAATATTAATATATGGGGAATTTAATAAAACAGATGAAAGACTTAAGACCACGTTTCACATAAAGACAGTACAGTCTGTAAATAGTTTGTTATCACACTTTTCCTTTCACTCAGCTCTGCAGGCTTTCTAATGTACCAGGTTTATAATTGTATTCCCATTGTCTCCCAGGTGGTCAATAGTCACTGATTAGACAGCCTGAATGCAAACTGTGTAGTGAGCGCAAGCTGATCTAAGGAAGAACCATACAGGAACATAACTGTGCAAAGGTCACAGGAGCACTTCAGACTAGTTTCATGCTGTGCAGCTCTGATGGGACAGAAGAAGCCACTCTGAGTCGGTGTAATGCTTGAAACACTGCGCTGCTTGTCGTGTGAAAGTTTACACTGTGAAGACATTTAACACATAAAATACGGAGGATAAATTGTTTTAGTGATTGTGACAAATGCAGAAACAAAATAGCTGTTGTTTCTGAAGCATATTATAACCCTCCTGAGACCTCCGCAAACTAAGTAACACAAACTGCTGGACTGACAGACTGTTCCTATTGTCCCACACTGTCCGCAGAGTTAAATGAACACCTCTCTGCCACCGTCCACAAACACCATGAACCTCCCTCAGGTGTGCAGTGTTCACTTGAGGTATCTGCCTGTTGGATGTATAATAAAGCTGATAGTTTTCATGAGGCTGAATGTAATGTTGGCTGAGGTTTAGTCCACCCAGACCATGAAGATACTTTTTGCTTTGGAATGAAATCATGAACTTGTTACCCTGATTGTGTATGTGTTTACCACCTGGTGTTATGTTCCACACACAAGAGATAGCCTATACACGACATACACGTGGTAACGGTAAGCTGCATAGAATGTGTGAAGGTAAAGGTTAACTGGATTGTTTACTTGAGGGAATATTTTCTTGACCGGTTCTAAGTAACTGCACAGGGACCAGATGGTCTTATGCCCATATAAGGGTAGTAGAGACACTGAGAAACCTAAAAACACATCAACTTGATGTATGTTCCTATTAGTTCTGCTACAACTAAACCTGGAATATTTAGGTTAGAAGTCAGGTCATCCTGTGGGAAAGGAAGCGATAGATGACTAACTTTGTTTAAAAGTTTGGCTTTTCTTCTCATTATACTAATAAAAAATTAGCTACACGTTGAATATGAAATGAGGGTGTCATGTAGGCTTTAAAATGTGTGATCTGGGTGGACAAAGGCGTTAGAGTTTCATCATTGGCAGAATCTCTCAGACATCTGCGGTGTATGATTTCTGATAATGGCTTGCTTCAAATAAAGTTGTCTTTGTTCAACAAGCTTGTCTCAGCGGAGTCTTTTCCTGCACCTATCAACACACTGCGGAAGGTGTGATAAACTACACACTGACTGTCAGCTGTGGTCAGGTGTACCTGGTGAGAGATCACCTCTCTGACTACAGTCTGTAAACTGCGTCTCCCGTCGGTCCTTGCGTCATTGTGTCAACATGGCGCCTGTCTGCCGGACAAAAGGCGAATCTGTCTGACGGCGGATTGAAACCCAATTAGAAACAGAGGAGACATTTTGGGAAAACTGTCAGTGTCCGTGTGTCCCGGCGCCCCGAGGCTAAACATATATGGTCAAATAAACATCTGTGGAGGCTCTTGGACTGGGATATTAAGGTGAGTTAAAGCCTGCAGCTCCAACTAACGCTGTCTTAAAACGGTCCCGCTGGCCCGAATCGTTTCCCTTTTCTCTGAATGCTGATAACTGAAAACTCCTTAAAAATTTGGGCTGCGCTGCGGTGTTTCATTCTGCGGCTCACGACCGCACCACCTAAACTCACACCAACGATGTTTTCTCAATCCTAAAGAGCCGGACTCTAATTCGGCATGCGCCTAGTTCACCAAGAAACACTTCATTAAACACAATGTCAACTTTTCCAGTTGTCTACAATGCTCGCCGCCGCGATGCACTGTGTTTTAGCAGCATGTGGTAATTACGGCGAACACCAGGCGAACCAGTGAAACAATTACTGTGTTGTTGTGCTTTGAAGAGGTTAGTTTGTCAGATATATATATGCCGAATTGAGGAGTTGTTCCTCGATATCCATAAAGCGTATTAAGAAACCTTCTGTCGGACTTGCATGTTTCCCTGGAAGCGAAGCAAAATTGAAGTGCAATTTTTTTCAATGTGATTCGGCGTCAAATTGGAGCTTTTCAATAGAAGAGATCACATCGCGGATCTCTTAATATCTGGGACACCTACAGTGTGATGTCCAGCCAGCTGCTCTGTTTCTGTTACATTTCAGTCCCAGGGCCAGGAAAAAAGTTGCCTGTTATAATTAAATGACGTGTGTGTGCTCGGCTGGCCCAGGTCTGCAGGCAGGACACACTTTATGCCACGTCTGGTTGGGATCTGCAGCAGATCAACGGGTTTAGGGATAATAATGCATTTTACCTTCAACATGTTAGACTTTTCTTTGAAGTCAAACACTTTTGTATTTGCGTATTGCGGACAAACACACGATTAAAAACAGGCATGGTGTGAGGAGTGGATTGGATGATGATAACACAAAGCCTCAGCCTGCAGATGGGTGCAGAGTTTCTTGATGTTTTAATGCTCTGATGAAAAGGTTTTCTACTGTAGGGGGAGGTCAGAGGTCAGGTCAGGTTCAGCTCCAGAGCAGCACCTCGAGCTGGGAGCCCTTCAGGATCTTGCTCAGGGACACTTGTGCTTCGTCTGGCTGGAACAGACACATCACTTTACGTATTACTAAAAGTATTGTGATCTGACTGTGTGTGTGTGTGTGTATTTTCTTATGCGCTCATATTCCTATACTTTGTGCTGTTGCTGCTAAGCGGAGATCTCTTAAGAAGCTGAGCATTGCCAGTCAGCACTATTTGATTACTAGTCGCTCTATCCCTGCTAACACACACACTCTCACTGTCTCTTGGCCTCATATAATCACATGTGCTGTAACACACAGGCTCTGTTTCAGCATTTGGCTGGTTTGCTGTCGGTTCACTAAAACCTAAACTCTTCAGCTGATCTGCCGCCAAAGCTTCCAAAATACACTGGCATTTCTGCTCAAAGTCTGTTTATAATGTTTAAAACTACACGATAACATCTGCAGCATAAGATAAGGCTCCATGCCCTTATTGTTCCAGTGTTATCTTATTACCAAAGCGAGTGTGGCCTCTGCCCTGTTAATGTACTGTAGCCATGATGAGAAACCACGGAGGTGGCTGGATCCTCACTCCAGATCGGGTGGAAAAACTCAAAGCTTAATTTCAAACCTATCTGGCTGCCTCTGTGGCAAAAACAGTGCATAAAAGTAATTTTTTCCTACCCTGATGTGGTTTGCTCTTGAGGAAAAATGTATTTTGGTGTGATATACTCTTGTCTGCCCGTCTGTGATAAATAATTAGTCTGATTCTTTTGCCTGCTGGTCACATGGTGTCACTGTACATCTTAGAGCTGCTGTATCTTCTTACAATAGTCCCACCTTTCTAAAAAAAAAAGAAAAAGTCAGCTTCCTGCCAGAGAGAAAATAACTTAGCAGATTGTTTTTCCTGGTATCTAAAAGTAGTGCAATTTTTTGGTGGCATAGGCATGTATTTGTTTGAATATGTTTTTGAAAGTCACATTTTCTTACTGTTAAGCCAATATACTAATCTCTTGATTTTACATATACGGAATATGAGGAGGAGGAGGAGTAGGCCATCTCCCTTTTGGAAAATCCCACTGTTTTATTAGATGTGTGTTTTACCCCTTTTGAAATATGAAATAGCATTTTATTTGTCTTCATGGGGAAATTCATTTTTTGCTACTTTTTTCTTATTTACACACACACACAAGCCTGAGCACTCACAGAGGACCTATAGATGTTTCTGGAGATGTTGACGTAGAGGTCAGATGTCTGTAGAGTTACCGCGTCTGTGGTACAAAGAGTTCTTGATCTTCACTGAACTGTAAATCGGCACAAATTCAGTGCATCTCTTGCAAGGCTGCCGTGGTCATTTGTGGACCAATCAAACTGCACTTTAAGCCACCAGTTCTTGGAGCTCTCACTGTGGCCAAACACAGACAGGGTCCAGGTACTGTGGGGCTTAAAAAAAAACAGGGTGGGTGGCTGTGACCTAATTAAAAATTATTTGGTGGGGTTAATACGTCGACCATGACCTGCAGCATCCATCCCTGGTTTGCAACCAACCGGGGACCTTTTGTTGTGTCATTTCCCATCTCTGTCTTTCTTCATTTCCTGTTATCTCTCTGCTGCTGGCTGTTAAATGAAGGCATAAAAGCTTATATTGAACACTGCACACTGAATAAAAACCTTGATGGTATTATTGAAAAAAAAAAGAATTAAGGAGGTTATATTCGAGTGTTTCAGTGTTTGTTTCTTTGCATGCTCCGCTGTGGTCAGACAAATGATTGTTTGGTTGGAAAGCAGAGACACTGAGTCGTTATTCATTCAGTGATTTAAGTGTTTATCATATCAGTTTTGTAAGGAACTGCAATGCCAGTAATGCAGCAAGTCTGCTAATAAGCCTTAATAAATCCTGCACTGCAATAAGGGAAATCATTGAGTTATTAATCTGCAACAAAATATTGTTGATATTAGTTCATATTATCAGTCATTATGAAATGAAAACAAAATTTTAGATGATCATTTTGCTATAATCGTGCCGCCCTGTATCGATCTTGTGTATCACTCTAACTTCATATGGTGTGACTCATCCTCTGCAGCAGTGAGAGAAAGTATGGAGCTTGGCTGCCTGAGATGTAAATTTTACTTGGCATTTTTCCCAAGATGTGAGAGAGACACACACACACACACACACACACACACACACACACACATGCACATACATTCGCCCCCACCCTCCTCCTCCTCTATATATGTGTTGACATGTCTGCTGACTTTGATTCTTTGCTGTGGCCTGTTTTTCTTCTCTGCATCAGAAAGAAAAAAGCATCAGGACAGATGTGCTATCTCATTTCTCTGTTTATCTTCGTCTGTCGCTTCTCACCCTCTTTCTTTCTCTCAGTTCAGTGACTGTTTTTGGTTTGAAAACATACCATACATTACATTATCTGGGTGGCATTGTGATTGTTAGGGTTGAAAACGTATCCACCATAATAAAAGCCTCGCTTAGTCTGGAGGAATGTACTTCATATCTGGATAGCAGCTGCTGAGCTCTGATTCCTTACTGTGTATATGTGTGTGTGTGTGTGTGCTTGTACGTGTGTGTGTACGTGTGTGTACACGTGTGTGTGTGTATGTGTGTACGTGTGTGTGTGCGTGTGTATGCGTGTGTATGCGTGTGTATGCGTGTGCATGCTGTAAATCTGCAGGCAGGAAACTAACAGATGTGACTGTACTTCCACTTCACACTGCGATTGTCTCACTGGTGTGTTTCTCCCAGATGTGAGGCTCAGTGTAGTGAGAGGGATCACTAATAAGCTAAATATGTATTAGTTCATTCAGAAACAGAAAACGTAGGTTTTCTTCGTATCAGGCCTCATTTTTGACAGTATTTATAAGCAGTAACCACTGGGTGTATTTGCATTCTTTAATTGCCTCTACAGCTTATTGCAGTTTTCTTTGTCACTGGTATTCAAATAGTCATGATGATAATAGCTCATGCACAAAGGAGTCAAAAAAAAAAAAATCATGCACACACTGGACGTGATGTGGAAGATAAAAACCAGTGGAGACGCATATTTTACACAATGTGCAATACAACTTTCAAGCATGAGTTTAGTATAACCATATTGGACAAGATTGTTGCTGGTCTTTTCTTTTTTCCCCTTTATGGAATCAAAGGGGAAGTATGACGTGACCTTTGAGGTAGTTTCTGTAAATAGTGTACACACTACAAACAAAAGAGGAACCCATCCATAAAACATTACTCTACAGTGCTACTAGAGGTTGAAAACTGAAATCTGAATTACCAACTGGGCAAAGTGGACAGCTGCCTCTGGATCCTAGACCCTCGTGGTCACTAATTGTACCCAGTTCACCGTTTGACTACTACTTTGTGATGTCATTAGTTGCAATTTTCTTTGGCGTTATGCACCATTATGAACTGCTGCACAATGTTGAAATGGTAAAGTGGCCTCTGCAACTAATTGCAACCATGTTTGGTTGAGCGTCCCTGTGTCATATGTAGTTTTAATGTTTCAGTTGATGCTACATTAAGTGGCAAAACCACCATGTAGAAAATACTCCAATATAATTAAAATTCCTGTATTTAGATTTTTCCCTTAGTAAACAGAATATACTCAGTGTCAAAGTAAAAGTATTCATCAGGTTGCAGAATAGCCACTGTCAGAGTATTATTGGATTATTATTACTAATGCATTGTTGTGTAAGCAGCATAATATGTTGTAATGTAGCTGTGGAGCTCATTTTTATGTTGTTGGGTAGCTACATTTTGTGTTAAAAATCTGAATCCACAAAATTAATAACTGCAGCTCATTTTGGCCCCAGTGCTCCTTAGTTGGTTAATCTAGTCCTAGTTAAATGCTGAGCTTTTGTGGACTTCCATTGTTTTGCCGTTTACTTGAGACCAAACAGGAACGTCCTCTTGGGTAGCTGCTCAGTCTGGGATCTATCTCTACCTGTAGATCACGTTAAACCAGTGATTCTCTGGTATTTGGTCACCATGTTTTATGTGTCATTCTATTAATACCTGTCTGAAACACATAGCATTTATTAAATAATTGTCTTAAAATCTATGATTTAAGAGTTGTTTGTGCCATGTGTGTCGCCAGCTGCTATCCGGTCAGTCCTACCATCTCCCAGAGTCTGCTGTTAGTGTGGTGAAATGGTTTGTTGGTTGCTTAAATCTTTTTTTCTTCCATTTCTTGTCTTTTCTTATTTTTTTGTAACCAGAACTTTAAATTACTTATATCTCCAGAGTCACTTTTATTAAACCTATACAGTATATTAAGTATTATATATAAAAAAAAAAAAAATCAAATTTATTTATTTATTTAAAGCCCAAAATCACAAACATTGTTTGCCTCGGAGGGCTTTACAATCTGTACAGTTGTGACACCCTCTGTCCTTAGACCCTCGAAACCAGAGTCAGGAAAAACTTCAAAAAACTCTTTATAGGAAAAAGAAGCCACAGATGAGGGATCCCTCTCCCTGGGACGGACAGACGTGCAATAGATGCCACATGTACAGAGAACATCATGAATCATATTATGGAATTATACATGAGTCGTAATAAACTGTAGCTAATACTGAGTTCATTGGGTTTAGTCCATGTGTGAAGGTATCACAGGTAATGGAAATGAGTCCGTGAGTCCAGGTGCATCTTCTAGAATGTCCTCATATGGAGCTCTGGGCCACTCGACCTTCTCTCCACAACACAGACACAGATCATGTCCCCACCAGGCCAGTAAACCTCAGACAGATGGACCACAACCAGAATCAGTGAGGAACCTGGCAAGACTGGAGAGAACAAAGAGGACCGGGGCTCCGGCAGTAACATGCACTTTACAGGACATAAGAGTATTCACATTAACCACTTTAACACTTTAACCACTTTAACCACTTTAACACTTTAAGCCACTTTAGCCACTTTAACCAGTTTATAAGCTGACTCCAGTTTGCACTACTACCATAATAAGAGTAGAGGAAGAGGAAGCAGAGACAAAGAGGAAGAGGGAGAGGTGCCCGGTGCATCATGGGAGCCCCCCGGCAGTCTAAGCCTATAGCAGCATAACTAAAGGGATGAGCCTGTGCCCACCCTAACTATAAGCTTTATCAAAAAGGAAGGTTTTAAGTCTATTCTTCAACACTGACACTGTGTCTGCCTCTCGGACCCAGACTGGGAAGCTGGTTCCAGAGAACAGAGGCCTGATAGCTGAAGGCTCTGTCCCCTAGACTACTTCTGGAAACCCTGGGAACTACAAGTAAGCCTGCGTTTTGGGAAGTGCAGCACTCTAGTTCGGATGATAAGGAGTTATCAATTCATTAAGATATGATGGTGCCAGACCTATGTAGAGCCTTATATGTGAGGAGTAGGATTTTAAAATCCACTCTAAATTTTATAATAATATATGCAATATACAGTATGTGATTATCAGTTCATCCTGCACTGCAGCGATGCTAGGAGGTTCATCAGTGAGGGCCAGAGGAAGTGATGAATTGTAGTCACAGCAGAGTCTGGTTCTCTTGTGGGCTCTTCACTTTTATGTTCAGGATCCAAGACTGAAGGCTTGACTTGAGCTGTAGAGCTCATAGGAGATGGAGGAGCTGAAACCACAGCAGAGTCTGGGCCTCTGGTGGGCTCCTCGCTCTTCCTCTCACCATCCAGGACTGAAGCAGTGAATGCAGCTGAAGGGGTCACAGGAGGATGGTTCTGGGCTGGGTGTAGGCTGAACAGCTCTTACTTTTGGTTTTGCTTTGCCAGTAATGGTGTTGTTATGATCTCCTTCAGGATGTTCCAGCAGTGTGAGGAGCCTCGTTTCACCATCGAGCAGATTGACCTCCTCCAGAGGCTACGGAGAACGGGGATCTCACAGGTGGAGGTCCTCCACGCCCTCGACACCCTGGACCACCTGGACCGGAAACATGGACACAAGTTGACCCATAAGCCGTCCTACATGCCTCCATCGTCTTCCAGCGCCGCTGCCGCCTCCTCCTCCATGACTTCCACCGCCACTCAGACAAGTTTTCCTGACAACCGACTTTCACTGTCACCCAGTAATAACTTCGACACCACCTCACCACCTCTACCTATTCCAGTAGCCTCACCTGTTGCCATGGCAGCCGTATCTCAGAATGGTCTAGTTGCTGTCGCCAACGGGAAGCTGTCACCGCCCCGCTTTCCTCTTGGTGTGGTTAGCGGCAGCGTGACGGCACCAGGCTACACATTTGAGACCAGTGAAGAAGACATAGATGTTGATGACAAGGTGGAAGACTTGATGAGGTAAGACCTGACCCCGATTAGACTTGTCTTAAAAAAACTTAGACAAGGTTACACCAGAACTATCTGACAACAGTGCTACAATGTGTTCGTGTACACAGCAGGCATAAACAGTTCATTTTAAAAGGATGGTATGACTAACCAAGGGTCTCCATGTTTGGGACACTGAGCGGGTTGCACATGCTTCCACCTAGAAAAGCTTTAAGAAAACCATGTGCTGTTTTAAATCACATTTTTCATTGAGCATAATTTAGTCCTTTTGTGTTCGTCGTGTCGTCTTTGTTGTATTCTGGCGAGCCAGTCAGTAATATGCTCATTAGTGTGATCTGAGGATGGTGGTGAGAGCAACAAAGGGCAGGAAGGTGAGACACATGCTTTATTGGAAGTGTTTTCTACTATCTACAAGAGGGAAGGCATCAAGGATGAGGACTAACTGCATGATTTGGAAAATCCCACAACTGACAAAGCCGCCTCCCTAAGCGTTTTAAACTGCCGTCGTCTCCCACACGGTATGATGATTCAGCCTCGGCTAGACCAAGGATAGACCAGAATTCCACTTTGCTTTATGAAGCACCAACCTTGTGGACTGACATTCTTCCTCAGTGTATAAATTGGCTCTGACAGTGTTGCAAAAGATTTGCTTAGTTTTATTACCCTTAAGTCTGTAAAATAACAACTGATAATACATAGAGTGATATATCTGCTGGTATTTGCTCATTGCAGATATATCACTATTAGTGTATTAGTGTCAGCTGCTGAATGACATGAAACTGACACACGGAAATGCAAAAGATGTGTTTAAAAATACCATCCAAGAGTTTGTCCACCAGAGAGAAGTGACTAGTTTTACATTTCAACTATAAAATGTGTGGCCCAGTACATTTCTGAAGAGCCCTGTTAAAAATGGAATCTAATGTTTAAAATGAATATTAATGTTTTTAATCTCTGAAATATATACACCCATCTTATCTCTCATAGTTACTCTGGTTATCATCATACAAACCATGGACACAAACGGCTTAGAAACATGTTGAACCAGCATTACTAGTTTTAGTTTTTAGTTAGCTAAAGTGATAACATGTCAGTTGTAAATCAACCTCATGGATATGCCTTTACAGTATTTCTCTTGACTTACAAGAAACTTAATTTTGCTGACAGTATTTAAGCAGGGCAAAGTCGCTATTAACCTACCAACTGTATTTAGAGCTGTGGGATTACAAGTAAATACTGTACAGTTTGCTACAATCATGACAATAATTAGTCCTCAGAATGATAATTATTCTAATTATAATCATTTCTTTGCAGTCAAAAGGATACATGTGGTTTTTCGAACCCACTGGCAACATATACATTAAATCTCTGCATCAGAACAGATGTTGATACTGATGCTTGACAAGCCTGCCTGTAGCTCACACTGAATATGACACAAAGATTAATGCCTACACACTTGAGCGAGCACACACACACACACACACACACACACACACACACACAAGTGCCTCTCATCTGTAGTCTGTAGTCAGACGGCAGCAATCAGAGCGGTATTGATTTGAGGGTGTGTGAAGATGAAATCAAATGAGAAAGAGAGCAGCAAATATTACAGCAGGATCTGGCCTCTGAATCCTGCATATATTCAGCTTCAACAGCTGCTGCATTTAATGTATATATGTGGGTTGCAGAGTTACAGCTGCTTATCTTGTGCCATATGTGTTGGTCACGTCAGGCTGTTGGAGATGTAAACCTTTGCTGCACTTTTTGGTAAACAGCAGATTCTCCTCTCTGCTCGTAGGAGGGACAGCGCTATGATCAAAGAGGAGATTAAGTCCTTCCTGGCAAACAGGCGGATCTCCCAGGCTGTGGTCGCTCAGGTAACGGGTAAGTAGTAATTTCATCTGCACTTCAACCAGGCCCATAGATCACCACCAGAAAGAGCGTTAAGCCCACAGTACAGATCTCAGTCCAGGCCTTCTTCCACCAGGGATCAGTCAGAGCCGGATCTCCCACTGGCTCCTCCAGCAGGGATCGGACCTCAGCGAGCAGAAGAAACGAGCCTTCTTCCGCTGGTACCAGCTGGAGAAGAGCAACCCTGGTAATAACACCCTCCACCATCAGGCCACACATTTCCTGCATAACATGCCACTCTTCTTTGTGAAAACATGAAGAGCATACAATGGACAATCAGCACGTCTTGTGCATCATGTCAAAGTCTCCTTGTGGTTGATAAAGTAAATAAACTGAAAGGAGGTGAATTTTTCAGCAGGGAACATGTTTATGTTATTCTGAGACTTGCAGATGTGACACGAGTTGCAATCAAAATGTCTTTTGACAGAAAAGAAAGCTGTGGCTTGTGTTTGCATTTTTATGAGCATCTTGAGACCTCCCTCATTACAGAAATAAAGGCTGTTTTGCTGTGACCGAACAATAACTACATTGTGTTAAGTTGAGATGAACATATCGGAATGTAGAGTATTTAAAAAAAAAAAAAAAAAAAAAAAAAAAAAGTCAGGACAGTCTAGTTAAAGTTTGCATGTGTTTTCCTTTGAGGCTCTAATCAGAATCTCTTGACTTTCATTTGGATCATTGGCCTGAACCTCTGAAATAAATGAATGTCAGGCTGCAACAAGTCATTTGGTCCTTGGTCCCTGATGATTAAGTGTACACACACTAAAGGCACATAGTAAATGATCAATATATAATGATTTCTAGTCATAATTATGTTTATTATTATGTTTGTGACTTAAGGTGCCACTCTAGCCATGCGAGCCACTCCGTTGGCTCTGGATGATGTCATGGACTGGCACCAAGCCCCGCCGTCATTTGGCTCCGCCCCAGGGGGCTTCCGCCTGCGGCGAGGGAGCAGGTTCACCTGGAGGAAGGAGTGTTTGGCCGTTATGGAGAGGTGAGCAAGAACTAATGAGAAGAAAATGAAAAGGAGGGGGGATTGAAAAAGTATCAAAGAGTAACATTTAATTGCCTTTGTAGTTATAATTGGATGGTGTGTGTGTATCTCTACAGCTACTTCAGTGATAACCAGTACCCTGATGAAGCAAAGAGAGAGGAGATTGCCACCGCCTGCAATGCTGTCATCCAGAAACCAGGTAGGTCCAAACTGAGGAAGAGACTAAAATGCTCAAGGGCACAGAGCTGTTCAGTGATGTCAAATAGCTGTTAAGATTCAGACGTAACTACATGTTTTTAGCTATTCAACTGACAATGCATTCAATACTATTTAAACATCAGGTTAGAATGGAGAGCATATTTGGTTGTATCCATTTGGATGTAGTCAGTTCTATTGATGATCAGTTTTGTTAACTACTCTCCTGACATACTGCTCATGTTCATTAACAAGAGTTGCATCATGACAAACACACTACTTGTTGGATAATTAAACAGCAATATTGAGTCTTAATCTGTACTTAAATCTAATGTGCAAAAAAGGTAAGGATCTGTCAAAGGAAGAGCTTTGCTTCGATCATTTCTGACAAGTGAACGTAAACTTAAAAAGCCTTCAGAAATGACCGAAGGGAGAAAGTGAAGGAGTGGAGGATGGAGAAGCAGTGCAGTAGATGTATGACCTGTGTGTGTGTGTGTGTTTGTGTTACAGGAAAGAAGCTGTCTGATTTGGAGAGGGTAACATCTCTGAAGGTCTACAACTGGTTTGCCAACCGCCGCAAAGACATCAAGAGGCGCGCTAATATTGGTAATGTCTCTACCTCTGTGTGTGAGTGTGTGTGTGTGCATGTGTTTTAACAAGTGGATGTTATTGGAGTTATACATACAAGATGTCCCATACTTACAGCTGAACTCAACATGAAGCGGATACTTGAAAAACTCTTTTTTGCATCAGTGCTGCGTTGCATCTGAGTGTGTTGTTGGCTGAGGTCGATATGCTATGATGAGGTTTGTCTTTTTGAAGAAGCAGCCATCTTGGAGAGCCACGGCATCGAGGTTCAGAGTCCGGGAGGTCAGTCCAACAGTGACGAGGTGGATGGCAACGACTTCCCTGACCAGGTAAACTCGATAACTCCTCCTTAACACGCAAAGCCTCTAATAGCACTGTGTTTGTGCAGAGCAGCTCCGAGGTATAACTCTGTGCAATG
Organism: Scortum barcoo; assembly: GCA_023238725.1. NCBI lineage: Eukaryota > Metazoa > Chordata > Actinopteri > Centrarchiformes > Terapontidae > Scortum > Scortum barcoo. The sequence continues at coordinate 16,678,638 of CM041531.1, forward strand.
TGTTTGGTCAGTAAAGTTAAACAGTGCGTGAATCGCCTGTTTCCTGTTTGTGAAACTGGTTTAAATTTGCATTAGGTCACATATTTGACCCCTTTGTTTCCAGAGACTTTCAGTATGGTCAGTAGTAGAATAAGCATAAATTTCTACACCTTTTAACATAATACGTGACTCATAAGGAAATCGAGGGTCGGATGTCGCAGCATTGTGACTCTTGTGACAGTAATGACCTGGTTACTGTATAACCTCTGTGCTGCTCTGTCACAGGGATGTGAGGTGTCCTTATTTGACAAGAGAGCTTCGGCCCGGCAGTTTGGTTTCAGTCGAGCTGACCTGTCCTCTCCGACCCAGGTACAGCCTGACCACACACACACACATATACACACACACACTGCCTCCTTACTACAACTGTCATTTGTCAGGGAGACTTGGCCAGACCTATGTACACCGGCCCACCCTCTTCACTCTCTCGATGCTCCTGGTCATTTTCTCACCATACTCTCTATCTCCAGATGTATGTATTACATACTAAGGAGGCATGCTCAGTTTAAATCTTTAAATCAGGACTGAAAATCTGTTTTTATTCACTTCACTTCGATACAGCCCACCCTAGATTCTTGTCAGGTCATCCCTTTAACAATGATCTTTTTATTGTGGTTGTTTTATGTTATTTATATGCTGTATGCTTTGTCCCAAGCATTATTTTTTAACTTGAAACTGCATTGGGACCATGCAGCATGGTGACTGTGCACTAAAATTGACTGACTGATGAGATGGCAGCAGATTTACAATAGCAACTTTTAATTCCAAGAAAGAAACTAGCCAAAAATCTACTAATTCTTCCCTTCACTCAACCTCTCCTCGCTCAGGTTCCCACATTGCTCCCCAGCTGGTTTTCCGCCCTGGGTAGAGGAGGCTTGTCTGGACAGAGGGGCACTTCTCTGATTGGCCGCTCCCTCGTGTCGGGGGCGGGCCCTCAGGTGGAAGGTTCCAGATTGACCGGTGTGTCCTGGTCTCCTCCTTCCCCCTCCCTCCAGGACGAACCCAGCATCCACGGCGCGCTGTCCGAGCCCCAGGACCCGATTGGTTTGGAGAAGGTGCCCGTCCATCACAGCAACCAGGCCCTGGCCAATCAGGCGGACGGGGCAAGGTGCAGCGTGGAGAGCGACATCAAGACGGAAACGCTGGAGGACGACTGAAGTGGGTGGTGGATATTGGAGTTGTCGGAGTGATGAATGGAACAGGATCAGAGGTGTGTTCATATGCAAGCAGATTTTATAGGAATGTAATAAGTGAAAAAATGACCAAAAGTCGTGTAAACTCCAACCCTGAGATACCTCCCAACCCTACCTCCAACCATCAACCTGCTCTGCTACGCTCTTATAGGCATTACTAGTATATTATAATAATGATGATAATAATAATGATGATAAACTTTTTATTCGTTAAAGTGCTCCCCAGCAGTCTATGAAATATTTAAAATGCAAAAAAACAAATCAAACAATTGATTTATTTATTTGTTGATTTTGTTTCAACATTTTAAATCTTCCATAGGAAACTGTAACAGGACATGATGCATTGTGCAGTATTCTTTGGAAACTGCACTTTTCACAGCAGGACAACACTGTATTTGACAAATGGGGTTCAAATAGTTTCAGGGTCTTGCACTGTGATCACAACACAACTGAACAGCCTCAAAAGATAAATTACATGAATTTAAAAGTTAAGTTCATTTTAACTGATTGTTGTTATTATATTATCCTTTCTATATGCATATACTGTATAGACATTTCATCACAGTTTCAAACTCTTCCTGTTGATTCCTTCCAGTGAGAAGAACAGCAGAATAAGCTTAGTTTCATCGAGATCACAGCTCGTCAGTAATATTCCTGTGATCCTAAGATGACAAAATGTAAAAAAGAGAAAGAAACAGAGTGACCCGCCCCTCTGTCCTCTGCCCCGGTGAAATAAGCTCAATGTATGGAAGTAAAGAGAGGCCGTAATCATTTGAATTTTGTGAACAACTGAATTGTGAGATTTAACCAACTTTTTAAAAATGTAACTGAATATTGTTGAAATTTAAATACCACTTAATAGATACCATTGACATATTTTAATTTGAAAATCACCTCTGTGGTTCCTTGAATTTATAGCTTTAACACATTCAACTGTTTGAATGAAACTGAGCAACTTACATATTCGGTAGAGATCAAATTTCATAATTAGGACCTTAGTCACATATTAGACTCAAATCCTTATGGCCTCTCTTTACTTCAATCTTAATAACAAGTTATTAAAACAGAGGAAATTAACAGATAAATGTCGAAGGAAGCTGTTGACAGATTTGTATAAAAACCAGAAACCCGGATGTCCAGGTGACCTGGTCTTAATAATTCATGTCCACTGATCAGGTGGAATGAATCACTGTGAGATGATCGATAATCAATACAGTTCAGTTGGGAGGTATTCAACAGTGTAATAAAACTGTTTGGATACTACAGATCAAAGTGTAAAGTGAATACATACATATACATGGTGTGTATGTATGCATACACACATATACTTATACATATATACAGCATATTATATAAACTGAGGGTATATATGTATGTACCCTGATCCATTTCTATTTACAGTATATAGACATATTAGCTTCAAATGAGAGAAACTATCAGTATGAGTGTTTCTTGTTGGTGAAAGGTGAGTGAAGCATTAGCCAAAGTGTTAAGTTTCAATTTTGTGTATTTTCTGAGTGTATGATAGTCATGGGTGGCACTATGTATTAGAGGTATGCTATCAAAGACACATCAGATGTGTCAAATATTTGCAAGCAGAATGCATTTCCTTTTTAGGTATATCTGTATTTGTGCTCGATATGCCATGTGTTCTAAACACATCCTGTCATGTTTAAATTGTATTTTCATTTTAAATGACACTTTATTGGATCAATATTAAGGTGCTTAGAGTCCCTGGTGTTTGGATATTTTATTGCTCAGTATGAATGATGGACCACAGGGGCGGTAAAAAAATGTTTGGGATGCTGAGTTTCCCTCAGAAAGCTAATAGTTTAACATTTAGTGAGTGAGTTGGATTGAAACAACCGCAGCAAAAAGTGTTCTTTAGCAGAAAAATCAATATATGATCAGTCTAGTCAAATCAAGAACTAATTATCCCAGTACAGCCATTGTAGAAGCCTTTCTTTTCATTTATGTTAATCTTAGTCTCTACTAACAATTATTAAAACTCCGGTTTTGCTCTTTTTTTTTAGCCTTTTGAACAGGCAATACTGAAAGAACACATGTTATTAAGTCAAACTTTACCGTCTTACAAGTGCTCATTCATTAGTTTGACAGAAAACACTGTTAGCTCATTGTTATACATCCCCCTATAGTGTGAGTTTTATCAAGTGACATTCATTTATTTTTTGGTCACTAGGGGGCAGCACAACAAGTTGTAAACACACTGACCTATCACCTTTTATGAAGTTGTTACAGCCGACATGTTCAACAGTCATCAGTTTCCACATCCAGCGGACACAGAGCAACATTAGAGTTGACTTTAATATTAACTTTAAGTGCTCTCTTTTAGATCTGTTTTGGCCTCCACCAACTCCTGAGGGTAATATCTGTCTCCTCAGCTGCTATATTAACTAGCTCATTGCCAACTTTGTTTGTGTGCTATTTGGTGCTCAGCAGGTATCGTACAGGTGGAGCTTTTCCACTGGAAACACCAGACAGCTACGGCTGGAGACGAGATTGAGAGTGCAGTTTGGAAGCTATAAAACCAAAACAACGAGTTTAAGAGGCTAAAATAGATGAGTGTTCATTTATTCGTGCTCATTTGATTCAATTTTGATTAAACAAAATATTCAGCACAACTTTAATTATTCAGGTTCTAATGGAGAACTACATTTTAATAACACAGTTACATTAAAAGTGGTGCCCACCTGTTTTTGTGGTGTGGTTAGCTTATTTTCACTTTTTGTTATACTAAACACTTTCTTACTTGTGAAAAAGTAAAAGTGGATCGTTTCTAGCCATCCATAATCATGAGAGTAATGTTAAATATTTATGTTCAACACTTGAATTATACGGTTCGGTTTTAAGTTAAAGTGCCTTATTTTCTGCAGTGCACTGACACAGGACCAGTGTACAAAGAAGAACCTCTACAATGGCTGTACCCACATCACTGTATCACAACTAATGCAAGAAAGCTAAACACATGATGTTCTGTAACAGCCAACACTAAAGTGGCTTCATTCAAACCGGTTCATCATTGTTCATCACCAGGTGCTTTACAGGCAAAGCTACTAGTTCAGAGTTAAAAGCTCAACACAAATACCTCACTTTACCCTGCTCAGCTATAAGCTACACCCCGCAGGTTCCTCCACAGCTGCTTCAATGTGAATCAAAGTTTAGACAGTCAAACTGCAGAAAGCATTTATCCAGAGGAGACTGACGGCAAACTGTGACGAGGCCGTAGAGATGGTTCGCTGGCTCATCTGGGACGACAGAATCGTCAGTGTCCTTTTTTAAAAGGGAAATTCCTTCTCAAACTCGAGCCAATAAATATAATGTTTGAAAGTAAAGGGAAATTCCACTCCAAAAAAAGACTTCATTCATAAGCTCCAAGAAATGCTAATAAAAATATAATCCAGTAGTTTTCCCCCTCATCCCGGTGGAGTACTGATACAACTCGTGTTTGTGTCAGACTGAACGCTTGAGAGAGACTTTGTGGTGGAAAGTCTCTTTAATTGTACGGCAGCTGAGCTGTCCTGGGTGTCTTTGCTTTAAGTGTTTATGAAACTCTGAGGCATCATTAGTCAATTAAGTAGTTTTCTGTCATTTGTTTGTTTTTATTTACACCAAAATATCCAAATGTACTATCCCACTAAGGGTTAGAACATGACATTTTTTTCTTTTTAAATCTGCTAAGCAGAAGCCTTTCTGAAGTGAATCTGTGGATTCATTTAAGACAACGTGCTGTTTTGAGATTATTTCAGGGTTTTAAATCGTTTCAGTGTCAGCCGCCTTCATGGCCTTCTCATGACGTTGTATTTTGGAGTTCTGAAGCAGCAAATTGATGTGAAGTGAAAGTGGTTTATTAGCGTCATTTCTGGTCATTTTAGAGCCAAAAAGTCTGAAAGGAAAAAGAGATGGGAACCAAAAGCAAAAGAATTATAAATGACTGACAAAGCACACATTCATAATGAGCCACCAAACACAATGAACAGAAACAAAACTAAAAGCAGGTTTGCTGTCTTAGTCAAATTGCGTAAAATCATCATGAATAGAAGAAATAAGCCAAGATAACTTTATTACATAATTAAAACATCACAATCTTTTATCTTACTCATAGATTTTATTCCTAACGATTGGTCTCTGTTTCATTTTGCTTTCACTTTTTGACCCTAAATTGGCTCCGTACTTTTTATTCACAGAGTGCCAGAAAAGTGTGTATTCATATTATAATCAACTTGCTAAAGAAGTCAAAGTTATCATGACATAGAAACAGAGTAATAGCAGTTCTCTCACTGCTGACATATAGAAAGCCTTTGCTCTTCCAGTTTATATTCAGCACCGTGTCAGGCTGCTCTCGAGCACTTTGTTTCTCACAGTACTGACGGCAGCATGTCGCGTCTTCTCATCAGTTTTAATGCAGTTTTGCCACCCGCCTTCTGTCCTCTGCCTTTCTGTGCTGTTCAGTTTGAAATGGTTAACTTCCTCTGCTGGTCCCACAAGGTTACAAAGCAGCCGACGTTTCAGATCAGATCTTGTCGAACACCTGTGACTCACACGTCCCTGGCACCGACTAAATCTTCATCACAACTGTCATTCTCCTGCCAAATCCAACCGCTCTCTTCTTCTGGTGATATTCCTGCTCCTTAACACGGACAGGACAGTAAATATTAGTCAGTGCTGTTTGAATTGGGGATGCTTCCGCTGACTCTTGGCCGTCAGTGCGACAAAACGAGGATGCGTGTCAACAAAGGTGTTGGTGGGGTTGTAGAGGATCACGATCTGATCTGAGGTCTGCTGTGCGAGGACAGAAAGCGCAGAGGATAACGGCGTCAGTGTGGTTTCAGTCCGTTCATGCCTCAGGCCTGAATGCTCCCGTCGCCTGTGTCTCAACTCCATCAAATATCGTGAACACGAGATGCAGTTTTGAAGAGTTCTATTCCAAAATGTTTGTGGGTGAAGAAAAGTCGATACTCATCATTAATTCATTCAAACATGAAATGTAGATGTTTCCATTCTCAATGTTGTCCTTTGATCAGCCAATGACTGTAAATACTACTACTAAAAAATGAACATCTGCTTTAAACATTTATCAGTCATGTAAAAACTTTTTTTTCCAACTTCTGAGTGGTTACCATTTAATTTTGGCAATAAACTCTTCAATGATTCTCTATAGAATGAAACAATGTCGAACCTCAGCAGGACGTCTGTTGTATCAGTTTGAATTGATTTTTATCCCCTCGTTCTTTTCTATTTCAAGATTTAGTGCCTTTTTTGGACAGTAGACTGTTCTGTAATCGCTATGTAGAAAATCTACATATGCCTTTTGTTACTTTTTCATCTGTTGGATAAACCTTATTTGTTATTTTTAAGGTGTTTTTATTGATATTATATTTACAAGGGAATAAAAACTGACAAAACAGTTCATGCAGCGTGTCTTGGTGTGTCTTGTCTGTATTGTCAGTGTGTAGTTTCTTTTTAAATTGAAACCATGTGCAATACGTGTATACCAAGTCAGTATTCACAGAAATGACATTTTGAAAACAAGTTTATTCAGAGCTGTGAATAGAGGATAATTATAGATGTGATTCAGCTCCATTCACGCTTCTCGAGCACACCTCAAGGTTTCACTTCAGGCAGGAACTGGTTTGTGTCCATCAGCTGTGAAGCCTCTGTGCCTATAAAGCACCTCAAAAGTTGGTTTCAGATTCTTTTTTCCCCCCATCGTCAAATATTCACAGCTAAATAAGATATACAAAAGGATATGATGGATGTAAACAGGAGTCATTTCAATATAAAACCTGGTGATGTGTCAGCAGAACCACATTGCTGTAGTTCAGTCAGAAGGAATCCGCGTTAACCAAACGGGCTTCAGGTTCTCGATCAGCTTTTGGTGAAGTAGAAATTCGTGGAGCGCAGTCGGAGCTCTACATGCTGCTCCTGCAACTCTACACGTCTCTCTCCACATTAAATGGTTTAGTTACAAATAAAGAACAAATACTGTTAATTGTACTGTTTTTTTATTTTTTTTCCTAATCAGATTACCGATGATAGAAAATGAAGATTATAAATGTATTATAATACATGTTTATTCTTTGGATTGCAGCATAGAATTACATAACACAATTAAATTAATCAAAACCCAAACTTGTGCTCAGATATGTCTTTTTATCAGTCTTAATATGCGCATATATACACATAAATACACAGAACAACCACTCCAATGGTGCACTCACACGTACAAATGACACATCAAGACAAACCTGCTCCACAGAATCAACGGTAGCGACAAACTCGATCGATAATGATTAGTTAGGATGATATAGTAACACTGTTGAATGGGCCGAGGCCACATTAAACCCTTGTTGGATTACTTAGTTTTCCTCAGCTGAATGTGTGAAAGGTTACAGGGACTGGAGGGGCTTTTTTTTTTTCTTTGTAGGAGTAACAGAGTTCTTCTAAAACTCCCTGACTTAGCAAGCACCGAGCCCTCTCCATGAGCTCCTATTAGTCTTCAATTTTTACACAGCTCAGTTAAATACGGCTGCTGGTACCGAGGACATTTTTTACCAACCGCCTTTAAAAATGCACCAAGAGGAGAAGTTGTATCTGAACGAACGCAGGCCCGGCTGTAGAAACGATCGGCCGGTGCCTTAACAGTTAAATAAAATAAAAGGCTGCGCACCTGCAAGAAGGCTGCATTGCATCACCCGACGGCCACGTATTGCTCGTTTGTGTGGTTTATTCTAATGTTTGCTAGCGCTCGGAAAGTGAACTGGATGTGGCCAGTTCAGCATTGAAGCAGGTACAACTATTTTGTCAGCTAAAAGGCCTCAGGGAAGAAGTTGGCAGATCACTCTAGACAGGCGAGAGCGAGAGAGAGGTAGTAAAAAAGGTGAACACTCTCTACCGAGGCAGGAAAATATGTTTTAGTGGCTGACAGATACAAAAATCAAGCCCGCTGCTTCTCTGCAGGTTAAACTTTTAAAACTGAACACAACCAACGGGGACGTCCAGCTGGCAGCGAGATGATCCCAGGCAGATAGAGGCTGTCAGGCATATGCTGCTGTAGGTTGGAAAGTCATTTTGATGATTTTCATTTTTTGTTTTTAAAAAAGATTTCCTGCATGGAAGTCAGGATTTTTGTCGACTGAGGTGTCACAGCAGCCACCAGGGGACAACACGGTGACCTGCCCTCCAGCGAGGCAGCAATGCGGGAGGTTGAATCGATGAAAATCTTGCACCAAAATCCCATAGATGTCTTTAAAACCTGACAGCATCTGTGACCAAATGACCTGCTGAATAGTGTTGATGGATTTAGAAGATAAACTTGCTGTTAGAAAAAGGGAATATTTTCAATATCTTTTAAATACTAAACCAGAATATTTCTGCGTGGTTTTGGAATGACACTGAGGGTTTAGAGTACAGCGTGTGTAGTTTAGAGACTGCGATTGTTCCTGCTAACACCAGTCTGGGTCCAGGCTGAAGGCCACGTTACGGCAGGGGACATGTTGCTCTGGACCAGAGATCCCATAGTCTACGGAGAACGACAGGAAACTCAACAGGAGGCCAATGCAACAAAGATATGGGACCAATTCTGAACGAGACAGAAGCATTTGAGACAAGAAAAAAAAAAAAAGTAAAAGGGGCTGAAGGCTCATACAGATCAATCTGCAGCCTGAATATGCTCGGACACGAGGCAGAAGTGAATGTGGTTCGTATGGTCACACAGTTAACACTGCTCTCTACAGTGGCAGAGATGGACACAAGTAAAATGACGACATTAAGTCCATTCTGAGCAACACTTATTACAAATGCTACTTTTCTGTTTTTACAGTTCCTCACTGAAATTGCTCTTGTTGCTCAGCGGGAATCATGTGCCCATGAGCTGCTCTTTTTCTCTCTAATGTCGGGGTCACACTGTATGTGTTACAGTCGCAGATTTGTTGCTGGGAGCAGCGTGCAGAGTTACAGAGGAGGATGTGTGCTGGGACAAAAGACAGTCATATATTACCACCATGTTCTGCCCTGCCCTCGTGTCAAATAACAGCTCTCAATTTAACCGATTTTTTTTTTTTTTCCTGAAATGGTAGTTGAGCAGCGAGTCAAGGAATATATTGAAGAATATTGCTCCAAAAATTGAAAACAGACAGAAATTAGAACACGTTCACTACAAATGTAAGAACAACAGGTAAAATTTCAATCATTTAAAATAAAAACAAAACACACACACACACAAAAAAAAAAAAATCAGGTTGTATTTTCTTCCTACATATCCAAATGTTCCAGAAAAGGACTTTCCCCTCTGGACACTTCTGTGCAAATAAATTGAAGTATTGATATGAAACAGTGTGTTGAAGATACATGGTCACATGATGTCTGAGGCACAATAACATAAAGGGACATCCAGAAGCCTGAAGTGATCTCAAACCCCTTAAACAGTGCCCCTCGAGCAAAGACCAGGACGGGAAAGTACACCAGCCACAGAGAACGTGTCCAGAGAGCCGGGAGGGCGAGGGCTCGCTGCTCTCAGCTCAAGTACGAAGTATAATAAGTAAAGTGGCAGCTGGCGGTCATTTCCTATCTTGGCAAGAACTCACAGACACAACTGAATCAAAGCCAGGTCCACCCAACATTCACACACACACACACAATAAACACAGAAGAAAACTTTACTCCTTTCCTTCATTACCACATAACTGTTAGGAACCACAATATTTTAACAACCAATCCGACGAGAGTCCAACCTATGAACCACTTCACAACTTGCCAAACCAATAACATACCAGACAGCCACCTACAGTAACCAACCAATCAGAGGACTCCAGGGTCATGGGCTTTAAGGCCAGATAATAAATACACAGATAATTACTAGACTACGATGATATATCGTCTCCTCTTTCAACATTATTGTTTCCTCTTTGAAAATCAACGCAGGAGTTTGCACACAGAAAATATTCCAACCTTTACTCCCACATATTCTTCAAGGCTCACATGACAAAGTGCCTCATTATCAAGAATTGTACTGCTTCATATTAAAAATATATTGGCCACTGAACCAAAGTGCTAACTTTAGTCTCTCTGCCTGGGAATAAAAAACACAAACTATCGAGAGTCCCAATCTAGTATACAGTAAGAGATAGAGAGAGTTTGATAAATCACTTGATCCATTTACAGGTAAATTTACAATGCTAATAGCAGCAATTTTCATGGAATCATTTGTGCAATAATTATTAAAATAAAAAGGCTTTATCAATTTCCATGCGATAAATGCATGTGTACAAGCATTTAAATATAAATAGTAAATTCACGCCTCTCCAATTAAGGAGACGCACGATAAAAGGAAAACATATCGTATCCATAAAGATGATAGTGTTTGGACATACTGACTGTGTTTACATGCGCGCAGTATCCCAGATAACGTATTCATATGTATGTATCGTAAAATCATATCATCAGAAATCTGTATAGCTTCCTTATGTACATGGATAAGCTCAATGTCACCATAGAAACAGCTCACAGGCTGCACAACCTGCCTCGGTGGACATCATCAACACGTCAACCAGCGTATTCAGCTTCTTCATCATCAGGATATGAACTCAGCCTCGCTGTTGTAAAGAAGACATGGCACTACAGAATAGCAGGTAATAATAAAATATGACTTTTCCGTCATCGAAACAACCTGTCAGCACATGCCTGTTGCTCACTTGGTGAGACAGCAGCGCTCCAACTCAGGTCGACTCAAACCAAACACTTCACACTGACCTTACTCTGCTTTTTTAAAAGGGCACTCCCACAATTTAATGTACTGATTCTACAGTGTTAAGGACACAGATTTTGAGCATTCTTGTCTCTTCTGTTAAAATCAAAGCAGCAGATATTTGAGTTAGGATCCTCACTTCTCCCACAAAGCAACTCAAAAGCCTCTTTTGTTTTTTTTTAAGACACCCTTCACCTCAAAGACTTTCAAATTCCACAAGCTCCGTTCGTAACACTGGCCTCCTGTTATGAGTTTGTAGTCTCCATGTAGTGACCCCAATGACATCATCAGGGTTATTTTCTCAAACTTTATAAAGTCCATCCAGAGCTACGGGATCTTTGATACAACTGTTTTCACAGTTCTCCTTACAGTGTTCATACACCTTTTCCAAAGCCAAATTCAAGCACTTTTCAAAGTCCATTTTAAAACCTTTCCAGCACCTTATGGTTGTGATAGATTATACTTAAATCATAAGCTTTCTTCGACTTATTTAAAAAGTAAACTATTCAGTCAGTCATTTATTATATTAACTTAATTAGAATTTCAAGTAGATAAAAAACTCCAAATTAAAATTATTTTCAAGGATTTGAACAAACCCTGTCCTTAACCCTGTCCGAGTAAACTGGACTTCATATGTAAAATTGGAGGAGTGCCCTTTAACTGGTGGAAAAGTATTGGGAGCTTGTGTGCACGCTGTCTGCATTCTTTATGAACTGACTGTAAACATAAAGAATGAAACAGTGCTGTGGTGTGCTGCCAATGCTTTTCCCTAAAATCCTACACAAAGAATATGGTCGCTGTAAAATGTTCCTCTGTTCAATGTATGTTTTCCTCTACAGATATTTCAGGAATGTTCAATCGGTCAGAACTACTCCTGTGTCGAATACTTTCCCAAAAACGTACAGCTCATTCTCGGGAAGAAAAAGTTTAAAACTGGATTCTTTTGAAACAGATCAAATGCACAGAAGCAAATTGATTCTTTTCACAAGCGTGAAACACCCATCAGAGCTTCTGAGAATCCATTTCACTTTCTTTTCCTCAACATATACACATGCCAGCCCCCCTCAAGCACAAACCAACATACTGCTCAGAACAGCACCTCCTGGTGTCCAAATGTCACTAACAGAGAGAGGTGAGCAGCAAATCTGCTTCAGGAGCAGCTGTCAGACGGATGCTTTAATTTAAGGTCATCGAAAACCATGTTCACAAAACCAGTTGTATCGAGGAATCTATTCACACTCGTCTATCTCTCTATGTCGCTCCACTGTGACCACACGCTCATTCTGCTCACGTACAGATGCTTCTTGTCCAACGTCTCCAGTGCAAAATCAACTTTTAAAGCCAGTACGAACAACTTGCTCCCGTAGTGGCTTTGTCTAACAAAGACACGACTTTTCCTGATTTACAAACATCAACACGACCACGACAATATGAACTTATTTGTGCACGCTGGGCAACACTGTACAACATTTACACACACACGCACAAACGACCACGCCCCTCTTTGTCCTTTCCCCTCTGCAGTCCCTGAGATCACCTCACACTTAGCACAAGGCATTCTCTTAAACACAAAACACAGCTAACAGAAATTAAATACACAGGAAAACAAATGCAAACCAAGCCGTGGTGAAGGCACATTCTGGGAGGATCTATCTTCAAAAGAAAAGAAGTCCAGGAGGCGGAGTCTCAGACAACGAGTCAAGGTGTCTGCAGACGAGATCCTACTGTGGCAGTCAGAGAAGGGGATTCTGGCATGGAGTCTCAGGACTACCAGGTAGAGACGTCATATCTAGGGATGCAAACACATCACGTGACGATGCGGGAAAAGCCAGCTATCACCGTTGGATTGGCACGGCCTGAGCTTTACGTCACTCTGACCCCAATTTCTTTTTCTTAACTGCCTAAAAATTAATTTTGATTATTAATTAATTTTCCTCATTCACAAAGAACACGGAGCACATATTAGAATGAGACACAGAGAGGGAGTAAAAAATGCCAAAGAAACACTGTAAGACCATTCAATATTCTGTGATCTGGGATCAGAAATGTGGGAATAGTTTGCATCCCTGTATATCAACTCAGAAAGCATCTCTGAGGAAAATCATCCCATCTGGGGCGTCCAATCTGCACCCCCGCAGATCTCTGGCACTCCTAATACAAGTCTGCACTGACTTCCATTCACGCTCAGCAGTCGTCCCATTGACTGCCATTCATTAAGCATCATCTTCCCGCATGATAAACAGTCCTTCCGTGGACTTGTAGATACTCTGCATAGTCTCTCATCAGCTTTCTTGCATTCGTTCTGAATTGTCTCTTCACTGTCTTTATTCTATTTCCATCCATTACCTGCGAATGGATGCGGTGAGTGTAGTTTCAGACTATAAGTGGGTCGGCAGTATGTCAGTTCTGCTGTGTGAGCCTGTTGCATAGCTGGGAGGAGAAGAGGATGGGAGGAGGAGGGCTGTAGGGAGTTCATCTCTCCCATCCAGCTCCTGGTTTTCCTGTCTCAACTGTTCCAGGACTTGCGGTTCTCCCCCCGGCGGGCAACAATAGCTTCTCCTCGCAGAACAGGGACGTGAGGGGCAGCAGCAAAGTCTCCCGTGCGCCGAGTGGTCCGGTCGCGGCATGACAGCCGGTCTGGGCGAACCAGCACACCGTAACCCGGTTTACAGTGGAAATATCGGTGACCTCCGACTGAACCATCGTTTTTACCTGCAGGGAGACAATAAATGTCATCACCACCCATCAGACACTGATCAGCACAATACTGTAGTATGCTTCACCACTTAAATATAAACTGGGGAGTCAACAATGAACAGCTGGTCTGATCATTCAGAAATGATTTGTGCCTATTAGACAGGTAGAGTACTGTATATAGCATATTAAGACTTTTTAAATGAACCTAAGACCTGAGGAAGTGGTTTCTCGAGTAACTGTGTGATTTAGGTGAACTGACCCTTTTCATTGTGTACCTACCTACAGGGGTGTCTAGCTCCACCCCCACCCACACTCCCTCAGCAAACTGCGTCACTCCCACGTAGCGCACCGTGCCGGCTTTATTGCTTCCTACTGTAACATACGCCCCTTCTTTCAGCCAATCAGGCAGCACATCGTCATGGCTGCGCTCTTCGTCGTCCACAAAGATCTCCAGCCTCTCAAAGCCTTCACCTCCTCCTCCTCCTTTTGAGTTGACCTGTTTGTGTTCAGAGAAGGAGTTTTCCACAGTGACGTTGTTGTGATTGGCTGAGCTGTGGGCAGTGGGTGGAGTGATGACGGTCATCTTGGTGCCAAACTGAGAAGGAGAGGTCACAACATCGTTCCTGTCAGCACCCTGCTGCTGGGGGGTTGTGGGTAATGTGGTCTCAGCAGCCAGGAGGGAGGAAGACGAGGAGGAGGGTTGGAGCACGTCAGACAGGGTAACTGTAGAGACACTACTGGAGAAGTAGCCGCTTGATGACTGGCTGAGGGGGCTGAGGGGAGTGATGTCATGCGGGTCATGCACAGGAAGAGGAGGGACTTCTGGGAACTCTGCCCGTTTGTCTTTGGTTGCGGGCCGTAGAATAGCAGTCTACAGGAAACCAACGGTTGCCACAGGAACGGAGGGACAGACCAGAGCATGCAGACAAGGCAAAACAATAAAACAATAATCAGCAAAAATAATCAACAACCCCCAAAATATTTCAATCACCCTTTGAACCTATCAGGTGCGACAAAGACAGGGGCTGTTCTGTGAAGCACAAAAGGGCAGTTGCCCTTTAGGCTAATGATTAAATACATGAAAAGGTCTTAAGAACAAACGCAGATCCTATGTATATTTACACCATAAGCTACTTCATTTAAGTTATAATCTCGAAGAATTTCATCTTGTTCTTTTGCCGCACGTATGGGGATATGCAGTAATTGCAGGTATGTTTTTAGACAGCACATCAGTTTCAGTTTCTCTGTCATCGTCTGTAGTCATCGACCTTTTCTTTGCTAAACCTTGTGAGTAAATGGGTACTATGGCCGAACAGAGACCAGATAAAATGGTACAGGCATTTATTTATGTGAAAATCTTCAAGATAATAACATTAATTTGTATAATTTACTGTGATCCAATAAAAAAGCTCTGCCATGTATTCCATTTTTCTGTAGCTTATAATTTTTCCATTTTTGTCGACACTTTCATAGGTAATAATTAGGTAACAGGTACTCTACTTTATGATTATTATTGAGATCATAGTGGATGGTGTTGTACTGGAGTGCATTATATGGAAAGGTGGTTTGATTATTCTGTCCCTCTAATGTTTGTAAATGGACAAAATGTTAAAACCATCTTTCAATATAATGCATTCCAGAACGCCAAAACCATAAAAGTAGAATTCATGGCAGAGCTTTTGTATTGGATTGCATTAAATTATTCAATTGTACAGCTGTACATAATAATGAAGTGGCCTGTTGGTGTACAATTATTTTACTGCAAACTGCAACTGGGACAAAAAAAAACACCACAGTTGGCAGCATTACTGGAAGTGCAGGATCTAGTATTTTTGGAGCTTGAAATTCAGGACATCTCAGCCTCTGCTGCCATATTTCATCGTATTTCTAAGTCTATTAGTGCCCCTACATTTATGGGGAGCAATGCTGAATGGCTGGAGAAACCCTTTAATATAATAGCAGTAGATAAATATATGCCCCCATTGACTTCAGATTTCTATTAGGGTCGGTGTAATGCAGGTTGAATATATCTGCTTACTGTAAAATTAAAAACAGTTGAACTGAACTGAGACTATGGAAAAAAACAGGTCAACCTCTACGGGGACAGTGGATGGAGGCACAATCTCACCGGCTCAGGCTTGACTCTGTTTTCGTCCACTCCTGATGTCATGATGCGAGGAACATGCTGCTGAGCAACAACGGACAAGGTCATGACAAGGAAACGGGAAGACTTTCACACGCATTCATGTAGTCTTGCTGCCAGACCTTGAAATTTACTAGTTCAATCACTCAACAGCATAATTTACTATGACTTACACACTTGACTTTTTAATACCCTGCCCTGCTCTATATTCACTCAGTTAAATAAAGACCTGACTATAATATGCTGAGCTCTACTGCACTGTGTCCGCTGACCTGCTGGTTGTGTGGCGAAGGTCTCAGCTCCTTCTTTTCATCTCGCGCTGGAAACAGAGACTTGAGCAGCTTGGGCATCTGAGGAACCAGCGCCTTAACTGAAAGATAAGAGGCAGCAAGTCCTGAACGACCTGGGGGAGGGGGTGGGGAGGTGAGAGAGGAGGGGGGAGGAGGAGGTGAAGGAGGAGGAGGAAGAGAAGGAGGCAGAAGAGAGGAAGGAAGCAAAGAAAGAGGAGCAGGTGTGGGAGGCAGAGGAAGTTTGAAAGATTAAGACGGGAAATTGAAAGCGAGTTCACGAAATGGCAAAAACCCCAACACAGTGAAAGAAGATATCAGCCGGCCTTAAGACACACAGATGGTTGATTTAGCCATTACAATGTGTAATCACAAGAATGTGAAACTGAAATTAATTCAAACTTATTAATTCTGTTTCCACTGTGTGAACAGAATTCATCTAAAGCACGCCACAGAAACATGAATTCAGACATGAGCACTAAATCAATATGAGACAGATATATTCAGATTGATCAGGCTACACAAAGCTTTGTAATGAGTATGAGGAGAGAGGAGAAAGAAGTTCACACTGCGTTAGACAAAGCAGGTTACAGAAATGGATGAAAGCAACACTTAAAGGAGCAGGTAGGAAAACAGATATCACACACCACTTTGGCTGGGAAGGAAAGAAACAGAGTGGAGAACCAGTCGCTGATAATGTGAATGATACATGGGATTGTGTAGTAAACTGAAGAGGCAAGGAGGACAGTCATGTGATTAAGCTAAAAGTATTACTGAGATCAGCATGTAGAAGGAATGGAACTGTTTGGAAACTGTTTGGAAAGAAGGAGAGGAGAATGACAGAACCTGCAGGAGAGTCAGAGTTGGGAGTATGGAGGAAAAGTGAAGGTAAGAGTAGAGTAGAGTAGAGAGGAGAGGAAAAGAGAAGTAGGGGTGATTGGGCAGGGGGTTTACCTTGCTCTGGTTCCTGGTTCTGCGGGGGCGTCATGCCGAAGGGAGTTGGGGACGAGGAGGGCGAGGTGGAGTAGGTTGAAGGGGAGGAGGCGGGCCGGGGGAGGGTGCGGTGAAACTGAGAAGGCATGAAGATATCCTGCTGACTCTCCCATCGACCCTGGGAAACAGGCAGAGAGATGGATGGCAGGGCATTGAAAATAATGAAATATGGCATCAGAGCTGTGCACTGCAGTACTTCAACATATATTGCAAGATGTCACTGCTACATGAACACAGATCCATACATGACATTTAAGTTTTCACACTTGCTACTTTAAACTCTAAGTGTCTCTTGCATCAGAATGATAACTTCCACTGGTTCTACAGCTAATCATAAAATACTTGACCTTTGACCAACTGTGTGAGTGTGTGTTTACCTTATCGTCCAGCAGGCAGGTTGTGGACAGGTCTTGTCTACTTCCAGACAGCTGAGGATGAATGAACAGAGAGTGAAATCATATTATATTGTGATTATTGCACCGTCCTGCAGCACAGTGTAATGTGTAATGTATAAGTGTTTTACCCTGTGGACAGAAGGAGAACTCAGGCTCCGTCTGTTGCTCCTCCCTCTGTTAGTCAGTTGCTCCTTCACTGCCACCTCCTAAGACACACACACACACACCCCGGATATTTTTAATTACATTAGACAGTGCAAATGAATGGAATGTAATGTTTTGCCAAGCCATGAATCTTTTTATATATACTATATTCTACTATCTATGTGAGGCTGTCCGATTCTACATATCTATGTCTCTACCAGTTTCTCTGGCTACCTGTCTGAGTCTATCCAGAGTCAGGATGTTCTCCAGACTGAGGACACTGCGGAGGTATTTCTCAATCGCAGCCTCATCATCAGCTGACTGGCTGTTGTGTGCGCTAGCAGCAAGCCGGGCTAGCATCTCTCGGTCCTCTGAACCAGGGGCATCCTGATGGGACAAAACATCATTTAATGATCCACCTTGCACAAGTGTTACTTCATCTATACACTTAAGGCCTGTTACTTTTCCCTGGCCGTACCCCGGGGATGTTGGAGACCACCTCGAAAGTGACCCCACAGCCTGGGATGGTGCTGCGGGTGGACATCCTTTTGAGGAAATTGTGAGCAAAACCCTGGCGGCCCGGGTTAACGTTGACGCAGATTCTCTTTCTCAGGACGAGCTGCATGTCAGCAGGGTGGCTGAGCTGAACCACCACTCGAACCGTCAGGTACACCCGCTGCTCTGGCCACGCTCCCCCACGACTGAGCTGGGGACAGTCATGGACAGTAGAGTCCCACGATGCCTCTGCTTTCACCTGCAGGGTTGACAAACACCTTCAGTTAATGAAACGGTTTCCCAGATGGACAAAAATGGAAAAATACCTTTTGCAGGTCCATCCTCACCTCTCCATCATAGTGTTTGACGATCTGTAGGTCAAAGAAGTCGTCCTCGTCCTCTCCACTCAAGGTGGCATCCCAACCTCCAGCCTCAGGAACCTCAAACTGGTCTTGAGAGCTGAGGTCATCAGCTGGGGAAACCAATAGAGAACATTAGCCTCAGAGTAGAAAAAAATGTTATCAAGCCTACATTATTGACATTATTCAAGAACTGACATACGTTTGAGGTTCAGGAAGAGGACAGGAATATGAGTCTCCATGCCAGGCAGAGGAACCCTGTGAACAAACATGCAACACACACTGAGATCAACAAGTATACTTATACTTATCTTAGCACACACAAGTATATTAAATAAATCAAATCAGACACGCACACACATATACACTATTTTCTAAGTGTCATACCATTCAGCAGGTGCTCCAGGAATGCCGCTGCCAGCAGAGGGCACCATGACAGCGTTTCTCTCCTCTGTCAGAGTCAAGCGCCACTCCAGCAGCTGGGCCTCCCTCTCCATGTCATCCTCTGTCTTTTCTGTGCACACAGACATTCAGACATTAAATACTGCCTGCACAGCACTAAAAACCTCCTCCACCACCTAAATTTAACTTGAACACTGAAGACGCCCACAAGCTATATACCACTGTAGCCCTGAGACTTACAGGAACATGTGTAACAGGCAGTGTTACACATTTTTGAATGTGTGAGTATGTTTTTATGAACTCTGGAGTACTGATGTGTGTGTTTATGCTTTACCTGCTTTGCTGACCAGGCTCTGCAGGTGCTGGTCGAGGTATTCCTGTCTCTTGGTGAGAGCAGCCAGCCACTGGGCCCGCAAACGTTCCAGATCTCTTTCCTGGAAAAAAAAAAAAACATAATCATCTTTGGCTTTAGTTCACCTGTAAGTCAATTTAAGGGTTACCAAAAGGGGCAAACTGATGGTGGACAGAGCTGCATTAAACTGCTCTACCTGATAACTATCCATCTCATCTCCCTCCTGGTTTGCTGTGGTGTTTCTGATCTCCACACAACCTACAGACACTGCAAGCAGTATTTCTGATATCAGAGGCATGGTTCCCGAGTCCTGCACCGAGCGCACTTCCACCTGAATTCGCCTCGACTGACCCTGGAGATGAGATCGGTAGGAGGTAGAGTAAGAACCAGACGTTTAGAAGACAGGACATGAGAGTGAAATGATTTAGGATGTTTAAAAACTTTTCAGCTGAAATTTGCTAGCTCCACCTGCTGTGACCAGGCTGGCTGCAGTTCCCTACCTGCCGAAGCTGGAAGATTCCCCCGGTTCGCACATCTCTAGCAGGAACCACTTCCACAGGGACAAAGTCTCCGTTTTCGTTTATCTCTAGGATTTGAATCCACAGTTCGAGGCGACGTGTTACCTCACTCCACCTACGAGAAAAAAAAAAAAACAACAGTAGTAACACAACTGGGCAACAACAGTGCACTGGTTTTCCATCCGAGCGCACTAGAGTCTGCCTACCTGTCTCGTAGTGTGCGTGTCTTGGCCTGGATGATGCTGAGGTCCCACAGGGCGGGGTTTCTCCCTGCATCAGCCTGTCTGTGTCCATAAACCTCGATGGCAACTGCCCCCTCAGTCAAGTATTCGATGAAATCCTCTGTTACTGACACTGCCAGCTCCTACAAGACCCAAGAAAGATAAGTCTGAAACCAACAACTTATAACCGGCGGCTCCCCATCGCCCTTTATATAAATCTTTGCTCTTCTACCACCTTTGCATCAGTTTAACACAATGACAATTAAATCCATACAGCCTCCATTAAAGTATTTAATCTGGACTTCACCTTGCAGCTGTCAAACACCACCATGCAGTGAGGGTCCTTGGTGCTGGGGGACGAGGACGAAGGGTCCACTTCAGGAGCTACAATGATGGGTTCAGGCTGGTCCCAGAATGCATACTGACAGAAGACGAAGTTGGACAGGTACTGAGGAAGACCAGTGGCCTGCAGAATCTTAATCTGTAGAGGGTACACAGATCAAAAGTAATTTAAGACATTTAAACATACTTTTCTTGAATTTATTCTACAAATGATTATAATGCTCAATCAGCACTTCTGTAAAACAGTTTCTATAAAAATTAACAGTATAACAAAGGAAGGGAGAACCTATTGCAGAACTGTTGTATTAGACTGTCTTTAACTGGGTGGATTTAATAAACTGACACCTGAACTTATACTGATAATCAACGTAAACTGAACGCACTCAGTGCTCATAAAAAATAAAACCAAGTTCCTGTAATGTATTTAAACTTAACCAGGTCTCAGTAACAGAGATACTTCTCTTTGATGATCTGTCTGTCTTACCATGCAGACCAGTTTGCGATCCTGGACTTCATTGTCTTGGTTGTTGTCAGATTCATCTCCTCCAGCCATGTTGTCCTCTAATCCCCCTCCAACCCTCACCACCTCCACATGAAGACGCCCTGCAACCTGACCACAGCGATAAGAGTGAAAACATGAAAAACAAACTTTATCGCAGCCACTCCTAGAAATGTTTCTGTGAACACCACGCTGAAATTTACTTGAGACATTTTTAGACATTTTTTACACTTTACATATTTTCTAGTAATATGCCATCACACTTCAACATTCTAGCAACATGATTATTGTCTTAATAATCATATGACCTCTGACTCTGACCTGTTTGACCAATCAAGAATTAATATCTTTGAATTACTGATGTAATTACTTGGTTATACAGAGATTACTAAGAAAACATAAAAACTCATGATGATGAAGCATGATGGAGATTAAGAAAAAGAAATGCAGGAATTAAATTGTTCACCAACAAATCTGGGGCTACCTACCTCTCCCTTCTGGTTGATAATGGGAACAGCGTACTGCAGCTTTACGTCATAGAAGAGACAGGAAAGGAAGACATTGGCAACGCCGATCAGACTGTGGTTTTCCTGCTCGTCAAAAAACGGGTCTGCTCTGCGGAAATATGATCGCATCACCTGCACAAGGGAAAAAGGAGAACGTGGATTACAACACAGAAGTAGCAAAATGCTTTAAATGTTTGAAACTTAATAAAGTTGTTCATATTCGTTTAAACATCCATCCACCCTTGACTTCACACCTAGGGGCAATTTAGAGTAGCCAATTAACCTAACCTGCATGTCTTTTGGATTGTGGGAGGAAGCTGGAGTACACTGGAGTACAGGCACAGGGAGGGATCCACACAGAAGGGCCACCACTGTGCCGCCCTTGTTTAAACATGTTAGCATCATTTATGATTTGGTTTACCCTTCCTTACCGGCAGCACTGTTATCAGCACTAGTATCCGGGCAGCGTTATTGTAAAACTTCACACAGCCAGTTCACTCCCATAACAACTTACAGGATTGTCATTGTGGTGGAGGAGGTAGTCCTGCCACTCCTGGTACAGCTCTCTCATGTCAACTAGACGGTTCTCCATCTTCTCCAGACTCCAGATCTGCTTCCCTCGACACCGACGTCGAACCTGAATTGCTGGTTCACTGAGCACTGCATCCCTCTATGTACACACACACACACACAGATATATTTAGAGACTTGACAGTACTAAAAACAGAAGACAGGAAATCTGCGTGAGTATCTATGTGGTTGTGTGTTTGAGACCTTGCGATTTGCATTTAGGTTGTCTGAGGGGATCTGCAGAGTGACTCTGTACTCCGTGTGTCGCTCCAGCTCGTCAGCGATGAAACAGGCCTCTTGCACCAGGAGGTTTGCCCTCACTATCTGCTCCCTCAACCGCCGCAGACTCCTCACCAACACTGCCTCCCTGTAGGAGAAGAGGAGGGGGCAGAGAAGAAGGGGAGAGAGAGGCGAATAGAAAGAGGAGGTATTCAGTCTGCATCCCTATCTAAATGGACATACAATAAAGGAAAGTAAAGTCTGTAATTCAGTGTGCACTTATATTCTTGGTAACACACACTCACCTGTCCTCATTCCACTGTCTCAGTCTGCTCTGAGCGCTGGTAGAATGACTCATCCCTCCCATACTGAGTCTCTCCAGGCTGCGGTAGTGAGACTGCTGTCCTGAGCCCGTCTGGCCAGGTGTCGGCCCTCCAGACGAGCCTGTGGACAGACGGTCTGGGTTCAGCTTCTTGCGGAGCTGCTGGAGTTCCTGCTCGTACATTTGCCTCTGCCGCTCCAGAGCAGAGCGCTTCTCCTCTTCATGCTGCCTCTCCAGAGACTGGAGGACTGCTTGCATGGGGTCTGGACAAAACAAAAACAAAGGACAGGGCAGGAAAGGACAGAAAATGAGGAATCAGAAAACACAGACAAGACGAACAAACTAACTGATCCATTTTGATATTCAATTCTCTAATGCCTCCTCACCATTACTACCCAGGGCCTTCATCATGACCTCCGTCTGGGCGAACTCATAGGAGAAGCTGACTTCACTGGACACTTCGCTGGCTGTGTCACCATCTGCATCTAGCTGTTCACTGCTGCCACTGTTCTTCATCACACCACCCTCACCTTCCTCATCTTCAGCTCCCCGAGAGCGCCGCTTAGGCAGGTTGATTCTGCAGGGAGGATGTCCAGTTATTTGACCATAACCTTTGGCATCAGTTGGTTAGTGTGCAACAATTGTGAGCAATTAGTGCTACATTTTTAAAAATTCCTGCTAGGAACAACTACAGGACACATCGAAAGGATGTAATAAAAATTTGAGATACATAAGAAAAAAAACAGGTGTTTAAATAAAAACAAAATGAAAAAAGCATGGCCAGCTTATGCAAACTCACAAAACTGTTGATTGATTGATATAATTTTAAAAATTATGTTTAAAAAAAATCAACATACAAACACTAGAGTCTATGTAAAATTACCTAAAAAAGTGGTTGTTTCCCCAGAGGATTCGGTCACCATGGTGAAGTTGCAGAGCGCTGGTTACTGGAGAGCCATTAACACACGTCCTATAACACAGTAAAGACAGCAGAGACATTAGGATTTACTAAAAACGATGCCTCTGCTGGTAAAAACTCTTAACCCTGGCACTGTAGGTGACATGCTCTCCCGACTTTAATCCTTCACTCAGCTCCATGTTCTCATCACTTAGCTTGGACTTTAGGTCTGTGCTGTTTGTGTTCCTTACCGGGCGCTGCGGTAGGGGGTGAGGACGACGGCAGCATCAGCTGTAATGTCGATGACACAGTGCTCTGCCTGGATACCCATCCCACACAGCTGGATGTCCTGAGAGTCTGCTGAGCCTACTTTCGTGTGTTCCTGAGACACGACATTCAAGATATTAATACACATTATCAGCTGAGAATCAAACTAATAAATAAGTATGACAGTCGTCCATTTTTGTTATAAATGAAATCACAACTGACATGAACTTTATTTGCCCCCTCCACTGCTGTCTTAATATGACGTTATCTGTTCTGATCCAGCCCACAAAACACCAACGTGACTGTTTTTTCTTGAAAGCTATTTTGTGCTTTCAAAGGCTTCCCAGCACACAGAACGTCGTTTTCCACAAGCACCCACTGTCAGTCAGATGACAACTGACTCCTACTCAGACAGTTAGTAATGAAAATGAAACTTCTATAGTCCAAATATGGAGTATGCGTAAGGATTTTCTGTGACTGCTCAGTGATGTGTGAGATGTGATGTTTAAAAGGGCAGAGAGACTGAAACAGAAATCGAGAAACAGATGGTACACTCTAGGGAGAATAAATAACATAACAAGGCATTAAGTATAGCATGAGGAGGAAAGTGTGTGTGTGTATATACCTTCAGGTAGTACACCAACAGTTCATTGAGGGCAGGATCAGCATTAAGGTTGACAAGAAAACTCTTATCATCTCCAACTTTAATCCCTGAAGACTGGAGAGAAATACCCAGACTCTCCAGCTGCTTCTGACGCTCCTACACAGAGACAAACATTGTATTTACTATTTAGCATATTACATAACACATTTAGTACATCATGCAATACTTAAAATTATTACTTGGGAGGAGTGTTAGAAAATCAAGCTGAGGGTGGCTTTCCATGGTAGCTCAATGTGCTTGGTTAGATAATTATATATATTTTTATTTTACAACTGTGTCTTACCTGTGCAATCTCCTCAGTTTTGCGCAGCTTCTCCTCCCAGGTGATGGTCATCTCATGTATCAACTTTTCTGACTCTTCCAGGCGGTCTTTCAGCTCTGGAGCCTTCAAAGACTGGAGAAAAAACAGCAGATGATTTTGAGAAAACACATATTCCAAAATGCTAATTTTTAGGATTTCAAAGTTAACTCACCTCCGCTTGAGTCAGTTGTTCTCGTAGTTTCTCTACTTCTTCTCTGAGCTCCCTGATGATGCGGGCATTGGGGTCTTCATTAACAACAGCATGGTTAACGATGTTCTTTGCTCGGTCTGCATAGCGCAGTGTTGATAGTGTCTCCTCGTAGTTGTCTGCTGCCGGACTCACAGTTGCAACCATCGCTGTGCGACTGTTGCCTCCCAGACAGTCCTTGAGAAAGGCAAAGATACAAGAAATACAGAGAGAGAAAAAGATGAAGAAATTACATAAAAAAATAGCAAAATATAAAATAATAATACAAAGAATGTGCTAGATAGTCAGATACGGGAAATGTATTTTCCACTGTGGATGTTTATCTTGCATACCTTGAGCAGCCACGTCAGAACAGAGTCTCTGTAAGGAACAAACTTGGTCTTGTTCTTGGCTGTTCCCTGTTCAGCGAGTGCTGAGATCACCAGGCCAAGTGTTGTGAGAGACCTGATAAACAAACAAAAACAGCAGAGTGAGGTGCTTTATATTTCATTTCCTGTATCTGCTCAAAGTTTGGTATCCCAATGTCTCTGTGATAAACAAACAAAAACCTGTAGTGTGTGTCTCTCGCTACTTGCGTTTGGTGTCAGACTGTGTATGCAAGTAAATGGTGTTTACAATGTCTCTGTGCCTTAGTGTGTGTTCAGGTATACAAGTATTGTGGAAACAAATTCACAAAAATATATGCTTTCTTTAAAGTTTCCAGCTGTGACAAAAATGTCAAAAATTTAGTCTCAAGAGTGATGTGACAACGCTTTGTGGTTACAAAAAAAATGTATTGTGAAAGAAAGCAACAGTGCCAGCATGAAAACATCTGCAAGACAATTTAAGGAAAACACCCATCCATGGGTTCGTGTCTGTGTGTGTCTTTTGCATACTTGTTGATGTTGCTTCCCTCCTTGAGACGCTCTCCTGCCGCTCCGGTTTTTGCTGCTCGCTCACTTCCAGCCAAGTCTACCAGGCTCAACCGACTCACCTTCTCCCCGCTCGTCTACAAAGAGAGAGAGGAAGTCTGATTATTGTCTTGTTCTTAACAGTATATTAGGATAAACAGCCATTACACTGGCAACTTGCATAAGTGTTGTTCATAGTGTTGCAAAACCTGGCCTCCAAAGTTTTGCAGATGATTGCTTGGTTTTTCTGTTAATATTTTTTTTTGTATTAGCCAAAAAGCAATCATAAATCCCACTGTCATCAGAGAATTTTGTCTTTTAGCAAAATCCATGATACAGGTTCAGCAGGCTGGATGAACATGAAACTCCAACAGGGGCCCTTCAGCCTGACAATGGCTGGATGGCAATGGCAACCAGCTTTTCTACCCCTTCTTACTGTCTTCTGACTGAACTAGCTGGTCACATTCAGGGCATCCAGCCAAATGACAACGAATGCTGCTATACCCGGCCTGGTCTGGGACCTGCAGTGTATGCAGATCCTGATCTGCTCACATTCCTGAAAGCAGCATTGCACATCCACATGAGGCCAAAACTCTGACGGTTCATTAATCACCAAGGAGGCAACACATCACAGAGTTCCCTGTTGGGTTTTCAGCAGCTTTCAGCTGAGTACTCTGTTGATCTCATGCTTGCAAATCAGACAATCCAAAAATACACAACAAGGTCTCTGGCTTTTTCAAAAACCTCGCTTCATCAATTTTGATGTTGTATTTGTTTGAACAGATGCTTTGGTCCACTCTTGTTGAGAGGATCTTTGTCTATGCTCTCACTGGTTCTTGTGATTCCACCAAACAGACTTTGTTTCTCATCTTTCAGGCTCTTGCTGACAGGTTCAGTCTGTTTCTTCCCATGAGCTGTTGAAGATATCACATCACCATCTGTCCTGGGACACATCCACCCCTGAGGCAAGCGTGACAGGTCAGTAGCTGACAAGGCTGAATGTAACACCTGATCTTAACCTGACGCACAGCGAAAGCAGCACATCAGCAGCTCAACATCAGGAGGTGCAGTCCTACTGTCTACAGTAGATCTGTTCCCCCACAGCACTTCTGTGACAAAGTCCAACATACCACCATATACTCCATCAAACAATCACGTACTCCAAATAGAAATAGATTACCATTAATGTGAGACAAACGACAAGTTGTCAGACACTGCCCAGATCCTGTGATAATGGAGGTTTACTCCTCCACCCTCATGCCTCTATCAATCAGTCTGGATTCTATATTTCTCCTGCTATGCTCTCCTGGTAGTCAACTTACCGAAGACACTTAGGAAAAAAAACTTTCGCCATCTTTCATCTAAAAATATATATTGTCACTCTCCTTGACGGCTGTCTGCATTAATCTCTAATTTCTACTCTCTTGACAGTGATCAAGTAAGAGCCCAGTAACCTCTGAAGCTCTGAAACAAACACTGCTTGTGCTGAAGAAAGGGAAAAAAAAAAGAAAAAAGAAAGTCACAAATCTAACTCAAACTAGTCATGGGTATAGGCCAAGAGACTGCAGGACACAAGGACACACGCCTCATACTGAAGAGTGGTGTTTATAGGTTACTGTAAAGTTAGCGTGTATAGAAGGAGCTTCCATTGAACTGTGAAAACAAAGACAACCTTGAATTATGAAAAGAACTGTTTTGATCGTAAACATCTTAAAAAGACTGTCATCACAAATTTGGCACCATGTTAAAATCTCAGGTAAAACCTGAATCCTGAAAAGACTCTTGAGACTAACTAATCAAAGTGAAAGAGTTCAGTTTTAGACCAGCACTGCTTCAATCCCCCAGAGGAAAGCAAATGATTAAACAAACCAGAGATTTCTATCTGGAACACTGAGCAAATAACATCTAAAAATAAACCACTGGTTTTTGTTTTGTTTTTTTTAAATAGAGCCTGGAACTGTGAGTCCATGTTGAAGAGCCAAATACAGGGGAGATGAAGGTGATCGTGAACACCAGTACATCCAGTACAAAGCTACAACTTAGTGTCATTCAATAACCACAGCTCTTTATTGCAGTGATCAATTATTCTAACGTGCAGTGACAGGTCCTGATATCTGGTGGTGTTAGACTTTCAAATCAAATAAACACCAGTCAATCAACAATTTCAATCAAGCGTTCTTTTTTTTAATGTGCATGTCTCTGCATTTCAGCTGTGTGCAGTTTGTGGACACTCTTTGGTGGAAACTGCAGCCACTGGGCCATTTTTTTCTTAAAAGGAGATTCTGTAACCAGGTGAGATGATACCAGCGTCAGTAACCAGATCAGCAGGCAGGACATACAGCTTGTCGGGGTACTTGTTCTCTGCTGGATTGCAAAGCTGCTGCCAAGTGTCAGGATGTCGACACGCTGCTACACATGCTATCAATTTCTAAGACGTCGTCATAGAACAAAACGTATATAAAAACAGTTCATAGAAAAATTCTTGAACTCTGCACTTTACTTAACTAGGTTACCAAGGCTTGACTGGATTTAGTAAAGCTGTGAGCAGAATAAACAACTGAGCGTTTGTATGAATGGGGCCAAAGTTCAAACTGACTGAACTTTGAGTGTTTGGTTGACAAGACTGAGCAGGGCACGTTACTGAAAGGAAATCCTGTGATGAGGTGTTCAGCGTAACAATGACTCATCCAGTACTCTCTGATTTTGCAAGCAGTCAGAGGTGACTTATCAACATGTCCTTTCATCACTGTTCCTCTACACTGGCTCAGCCATTAGGGGGCACAGGTGAGCTCCAATACTAGGATACACAGTCAATATCGCTTATGTTATTGGTAAGTTATTTAACTCGAGTAACATTTATTTTCTTTTTTATTATTTATGAAAAGAGCAATAGTAAGTAAAACAAAAAAAAAAAAAAAAAACCAAAAAAAAAACCAGTCCAGTTATTTGAGATAGTAAATTAAAATCATTGGGAGGCTGCAACTTATGATTATTTTCCATAATCTTTTATTAGTCTATAATAAGTCAGAAAATAGTGAAGAATGTGCACCATCAGTTCTTTATCTTACTCCTGTTGTCCGACCAACAATTCAAACCTCCACTGTGTGGCACATTTTCTGAATAAATCATTTGATTTTAATGATAACTTGATTACCAAAATAGTTACAGATTAAGCACCTTGTGGTTACTTTATTATAAATGTATATCCTCACTTTCCATCTTTTGCTATACTTCTATGGCTTCTATACCAGTTAGATGACACTGTAGCTACTGTTTTACACTGCCGTGAAACATTATTTAAGAGTCTGAGGATTAAGTGCTGTTTTGAAGCATTAAAGGTATTTTTTGCATGCTGTGCACAGAAATGATTCTTGTTTTCCTTTTGCTGCTTCTGCACATTGAAAACAAGTTCAATATCTCTTATAACTGCTGAGTACCACAAAGCAAACAAAGACTGGAAGATAAAAAAAAAGTCATCAGACCAAATACTGAATAACCAGATTGTGTAAAAATAATGGAATGACCTATCAGAAGCTCAAATAGCGCTGATCTGAGCTGACATCTGGTCTAGTGGGGCTTATAGTGGTCAAAGAGGAGTTTCCTGTATTTAGAATGAGGAGACAATAAAATAAAGCAACAAACACAAAACAGAACTGACTAATGCAAATTACAGGACATGTCAGCTAGGTGATTCACTGACTGACTATACAGTCTGCACAGTAGTCGTCTGCTTGATGAACCTACTGACTGACTGACCAACTTAGTGACTGACTCTGGGTGTGCCTTGAAAACAGAGCAGGCTGTATCAGCTGACAAACTCAAAGTCATGCCTGTGAATTATTAACAGGATTCGCCGGTAGCAAGTTTGTCTGGAAATGAGAGCAAGGAGCAGAAGAAGCTAAGTGGGTCAGTGAGGATGCAGAACTCGTCATTAGGTCTTTTCCTGAAATGCCTGGTCACACAGCTGAACTGACATCATACCTTTTTATTGCCTGGCCTCAGCAGTTGATTGATCAAAAACTTGCCAGACACTATTTGTCCAGTCCATTGTACAAAATTACACACATAATCCTGCTACTGTTGACAGAGGGGATAGATGACTGGTGATAGTAAAACGGTGTATATGCCAACAATATGAGAAATAACTTTTGGCAATATTAGAGCACAAAAACAATAATGCATCCAAATTATATCACCAATAATTATTTGACTGGCAGTGACCACAAGACAAACATCGGTAAATATTCGCCTGTATCAGCTAGATGCAGCGGATGAATTGTGAGACAACAGAGGGTGAGAAAGGAGAGGCATTTAATGTCTGATGTTGGAAAACTAGGTTGAACTTTAGTGCATTTGGGGCGAATGGGACACATTGAAATAGGATGGCCGCTGGGGTCTGGCCCAGCTCCCAGCAGCCTCTCTGGTACCACCCACTGCCACAAAGGCAATAATTATCTAGTGGACTTTATCAATGACAGATGGGCGACAGGTTCAATTTGAGGCACAAAACATCCAGAACCATCTAAATCAACCAAACCTTTATAATTCTACTGAAATGTACATTCTGCCCACAGATATCAGTATCTGATCTCATCTATTATTTAAAAGTTTCTCTTAAAATAAATAAAAACAAACTGTGCCCTACCCCAACCGGTGTGTGTGTTATATCTTACCCCTGACTGCAAGTCTTTGAGTGTGTGTGTGAGGATGATGTTGAAGACGGCGTGCGATCGACTGCTCTCCTCATTCATGTTTGTAGCAGCGACAGTCCGAGACTTATTTCCCTCTGACATCAGAGACTCAATGTCCTGTCAGAACAACAGAAATCACACAATAAGACTGTGAAGAATATTATTGCATATATCTGGTGAGAAGCTGTGCATGTTTATATATTCAGTTATCACTCAAGTTGATCAAAAGTGCATTTGAGTCTCCTGGAAAGCTCAATATGAACTTAAAAATGTAATCAACTTTGACATTTTTATAACTGGCCTCTTTCCAGCGTGACTGCTGGGGCTACTAAGCAGACTGTCGCCATCATGTGAGCAACACCGCTACAAATCCCCAAAGTTTAAAGATTAAAGTGAGAGGGAATGCAAGCAAGACGCTCCGCTCACATGTCTGATGGACACCGTTACACTGACTGCCATCAGATGTAGCTGCCAGAACGCAACGCAGCAGCGTCCAGTAGACATCAGTGATTCAGCCTGACATACAAAACACAACAAAAAGTAAGAATCGCTATTTAAGATAAATATTTTTACCTTGTAGCTGGCCACAGCTAGTCGAGAAAGGCCATCCACGTAGGGACCCAGAACTTTATGTTCCCTCACCCTTAGAGTTTGTCTACCCCTGGACAGGAGGTAAAAGCAAAAGAAAGACAACATGGTCATTCTACGTTGAAAAAAAAAGGAAGAAAAAAAATCAATATAGGCTCAGCTGGTTTTGGTCACCACTACAACTTTCTCAGTTCATAGGGACTTTGTTGGCACTTGGCTCTCTGACCCTGGTTCAAATTTGCTCCAGGCCAGATAACTTCATCATTCTCTGCTGCACAGCAAAGCACATATGGCTGTCAGGTGGCCTGCTTCTCTTTGGCCCGTTTTACTGAGGTTAAAAGGTCACAGAGGGAGTGAAAGTTAAAGGTCATGCAGTCTGGGGTAGCAGACACAGGCCTACGCTCCTGATTTACTGCTGACCTGCTGGACATGAACTGGACTCCTTCAGTGACCACAGAGCAGGAGAGTGATCCACTGTCCACAGCAGCTGGTGGCACCAGAATCCACCAGCCTCTTTCTCTCTTCTACCAACTAACTTGAGGTTAAAAGTGAAAATGACATCAGATATTTGTCATTCAGCTAAAAAGTAGGTTGCCCCAGTCTATGACTATTAAACAGCTGTATTTCAGCCCAAGTATTAATGATCAGTAACTGGAACTCAACATGTCTTTCTGCAGCTTATAAGTAAAGCCAACAATCTTATTTCTTCAGCATAAGTATTTTACAGAGAAGATGCAAAAACTGTATTCTGAATTATATATATATATATATATATATATATATATATATATATATATATATATATATATATATATATATATATATATATATATATATATATATATATATATATATATATATACATACACACACACACACACAGAAAGATAGAAAGATACAGAAAGAAAGAAAATGATCTTTTCTTTCACAAAATCGTAAGAAGGTGAGGTCGAGGTCATACCCTTTAGGATCAAGCAGATCTCGGACCTTCTCGTTGTAGATCTCCATGTAGGACACCTCAACGGTAAAACTCTCCTCCTCCCGCTGCTCCTTCTGGGTTCGTTCAAACAAAGAACTGCACAGCCGCGGAATCAGACCTGGCTGGTCCCCTGAACCCATCATGGTGTACGACTTTCCCGAACCTGGAAACAACACACACAGGAAATGAGTATGGGAACAGGTCACTGGAGAAGTGACAGCTGATATTAAACACTGAGAAACACAATCAAGGTAGTCATGCCATTTCCACCGAGTCACTAACTATTAAAGCAACCTCACATACAGTGAAGTGGCCACTTCATTAGGTATAACATGCAATCTGATGTAATTCAACACAACAGATCTGCCATAATTATAGCTTTACAAAGTGTATAATGTTACTTTCATTAAGTCATTCATTATAGGTTAATTACTGGGGTCATAGTTAGATAGACAGTATTAAACTGAACTCACTTTTTGTCTTCCATTTACATACACGAGAGGAACAAAATATTGGACACCTCTGAATATACTGGAGTCCAGTGCCAGCACTAACTATGAACTCTAAACTGAATCAATCCCTTTATGACAAAGTATAAACAAACACAAATTCTAGGCATCATAAGAGTGGACTTTATGGTATGAGTAATAGATTGTGCAGGGGTACCTCATAAAATGGCCACTGAATGTTCGTTCTTTTGTGTGAACACTGGAGTGATTTATCAGCTCCAACATGTCTGTTGAAAGATTTGTAGTGTTGAGATTTTGTGTAAACTGAGAGCAGACAGAGATGATCCATGTCTGTGCTTGACATGTTTTATCTGTCGTCAGTCTGTCTGCCATCTGTCTGATGGAAGAGAAACCCTTCACACATCACTAGTACACCAGCACGGATATCTACACCTTTGGCACACTGCTGCTCAGATACATTTGGATATTAGTAAAATTGTGCAGGTCTATCGTGCCTCTTGAGTTCTGCTTTTGGTTGAAACCTGCATCTGAGCTTTGGTCTTTTGTTCATGCTGGAGAGGAGAGGAGGCTGTCCAACCTTCCTGTCACAACACATCCACACGACACTCCTCTCTTAATCATTAAACAAAAAGCTTCAGGGCACTGTTCTTATGAGGGCAAGGCGTACTTGTGCATATATTGTGTCCAACTCTTGTCCCTTTGAGACAGATTGTGCTATAAAATATATTCACATGTTCACCACAGTAGAATGAGGGGTCTAATTGTAAATTACCAGTTTGTCCATAGGCAAAGATACAGGCATTGTAGCCCTGGAAGGCGTTGTGGAGAAGACTTTCCCCAAGGCACTGGAAGACCACCTCCTGACCTGGAGACACACATACACAGATTTTTATTCTATATTGTGAGTGTTTAGTCTGTTTAAACTGAACAGTTTGAATGACATTTTACTGATGAATGTTTGATAATGCAAAAATGGATCTATTAATGAACTAACCTGCAAATTTCTCTTTATCTGTCTCATCCATGGACCAGAAACAGTAATCATAGGCAAAGACCTGGGACGTGAAAACAGTAGCAATATGAGAGACAAAACTGCAGGTGTAAAAAATACTGGAGTTCAATACAGTGGTAGTTTGTGTCATGTGGTGTCTGTGGCACTATGGGAACTTTTCAGATTGAAAAAAAGACGATGTGAAATACTGGTGTACAGTAAAGTGAGCTACACAGCCAACAACATGTTCAAATGTTTCCTGGCAACAAGTATTTCTTGAGAGTTTAACGTTAATAAATTAAACAAGACTCTCCGGCAAAAAGTGTTTTACAGACATTACTTTGTATCACTGCCTCTACAGTTGCTCACAGTTCACAAACAGAGTCCAAGAAATACAGCAGCATCTTTGTTTAGCACAGAGATGATTCACAACCATGGAATTAGCTCAGTGTTAAAAATGTCTGTGTGTGTACCATTACCTTGGACTGATTCCTGATGATGTTGAGAGGGTAAAGGTCCGCAACAGCATGTGAAGAGATAGAAAGATGACATTTAGTGCACGTTAGAGAGGATGTTGTGAAGTGCTTCACATTTCATCTGATCCAGACCAACAGTGGAAATCACTAATGTAACTATTTGTCTATCAGTGTTTTTACTAATTATCACATGTCCCTCTATGATAAAAAAGAGAGGGACAGTCAGACAGAGAAATAAAGACATTAGTGAACAGAGACATACAGGCCTCAGGCTTCTTTGTTTTCCCGTTCACTTAAGCACGCATATGATTCAAAATCAGCCTTGTGTGCCTGTGTGTAGCTTGTTTGCATCTTGTTTGTTTGTTAATGTTTAAACTTCTCTGGGGATTTGGTAAGTATGTGTGTCTGTGAATCTCAGGGTAGGCTCTGCATCTTGGAGGGCCTAGGGAGACATAAAAAACCTCTTGGACTAGATGAATTGTTGTGGGGATGTCTGTGTGTGGGCATGTGTGTGTGTGTGTGAGGGACTGGGTGGTGGTGGTGGTGCTCAAATTGGCAGAGAGTTGAGGTAGTGTGTGGTGGAATCAGATGGTGGTGTAGAAGGGCTACTGGGTTGAGGTCATGCTCACAGAAATGCCTCTGGAAAAATCCCTCTAAAAAGATATATATATATGACATTTACAAAAAAGAGGGGGGTTGGTTCTAAAACCTTCCTTATCTTTAAGAGAAAAAACAAGGAAATCCACGTGCCGGCAGGCACTTACAGTACATGAACCCCCACACAAACATTGAATTCTGAGCTTTTAGCCAACAGTTATGCCATTTAAACTGATCTACTCAGCACACAGACTGTCACTGCTGATCAAAAACATCTCAGTCACTGTGAGGCAGCCTTAAAGAGCACAGATCCTCAAACAGTTGGATCCTCAAGCATCAATCCGCTCTTAAAAACAGCATTTGTTTAAACGGACTGTACATATAGGTGTGGCATTTATTATATGAGGGTAATAATTAAAGTGTCAACACATGCACTGATATATTTAAACTGGGCCTGGGAAATCACCACGCCCCTGAATGAAAATGCTGGTCAGCTGTCTATTTTGACGTGTCAACATTTAAACACTGTTAGCATTTTTCTGATGATCATCACAACATGATTCATAAACTAAATCTGACCTGTACAACACTTTAGGCTCCAGGTCTGCCAAAGCAGCCCGCTACTCTGTAGCGAGCCACTGCATCATATGAGCCAATAATTTACTTACACTAATGTCATGTAAATTGACAGTAAAATTTGAATAAAAGTCATTGACATGTTGTCTCGTGACTGTGAAGCCACAATTGTCATTAGTGCATCAATCTCAGCCATTTGGTAAGTGCTTTAGGCTTACTGCAACATGGCAATGTTAGGGCTGGCAGTCCCTGAGGGCACAGAATCCATACAGCTGGCAGTCTTGTTTTGCCGTGCTCTGATGGATTTCTCTAATGTGTAAAATCATCTCTCGTCAAGCCTTCCTATGAAAGTATTTTCTCCAAAATCTAAAATGTTATGCACATCTCTGTTCTCTTTCTTTTGTTCTGTTCTTCCTCACTACAGGCGACCCCTCGACATGTTCCTCCTCCATCTGTGTGGTGCTGGCTCCGCCCACAGGGGGAAGGCAGCTGTCAGTCAGCTGTGTCAAGTCAGATGATGAGGCCAGAGGTTTATTTCTCAGTAATGCTGATCCTCAGTAGTGAATGCCTGACCTGACAGCATATCTAACATTGACCCTGAGCCACATCGGCTACATCATAAGAACTTCCTCAATCTAAATGTCTCTAACTAGCCCCTGTAGATGGAAGTACAGGAACACACACACAAAGATACTTGCACACCTGTTTCCTTTTACCCATGCACATTCTTTGTAAACCGCCAAAGCTGCAGCTCTGACTCAAACCAGCCGGCATACAGTCCAATCTGTAACACTTCATATTTCACTGACGTTCCAACGCTGGCGTGCTGCATTCAGGGAGCAGAAACATGCAAAGTAAGTCCTATCTGCAGGCTTATTGATTCCAGTAGCTCTTCAAACCAGGATACAATTAGGACCTCGCATTCACAGTGTTGACGTCTATCCAGAGCACTGTTTCCACACAATATCAGCAGCAAGAGAGAAGATTTCAGATGTCGCTGAAAGGGTTTTCACTGTCTTGGTGTTAGGAAACAAAATGTATCTTATTTTTCTAAAAATAAGAGGAGGTTATAACATGATGCTACAATTTTGTAAAACCAATTCCCATAAAAAATCTTCACAGATGAGGTTGTTTGAAGCAGAATCTTGTCAAACTGCAATTCCTGATCCAACATGAATAAAATGAAATGCTCTCTCATATTAAATAGTTTCTAGGTCCCTGATTTCCCAAATTTCTGATTCTCTGAATGTTCCTCTCAGGGGTTTTTAGAGCATCCTACATGCCCACTATCTCCCCACAGTCATATCTCCAAACACTTCAGGGGTGAAATCGGTGTGGCAGGTTTTGACGTACGTAGTGATGACAGCTGTCATGGTTGCTTCAAAGGATGCAAGCGAGAAGGGTCACCCATGTCTTGCACTCAAACGCCCATTAATGCAACTAGGGGCCCCCCTGACCAATGAGAGGGGAGAATGAGGCGGTCAGGAGAGTTGTGAGCCCGCCTCCCTCGGTCCTCGTACACTTCTATTTGTCCCCCCCTCCCTTCGGCTTACTCCTCCGCTCTGATCACCGTCATTTAAAAAATAACTTAATGCATGGTTGCTCCCCGCCCCCCCTCCCCCTTTCTCTACTGTTCTTGCGTTCTTTTTCTCTCTCTGGGACTGTACCATGTGTAGCTGTGTAGGGAGGAATGGAGGATGGAAAGGAGGCTGAAGGTAGCCAGGGGGTTGAGGGAAGAGAGAGGCTGGGCCCGAGACTGGAATGTTAAGCTGAAGCAGAAACAGCATCAGAGTACACACAGTACATCCTGACGGTACAGGATGACAGTGCATCTAACAGACTGGAGTTCATACTGAATAACGCTGTGTAGGACAGCTGGTCCCCACATATTATAAAAAGTATTACATGGTAGGAAGCCTGAGCATACATATACAGATGGTATGTTCCAGGGGGCATAAAGTGGATTATACCACTCACAGTTTAAGTGCTGCGTCACTTTACAAACTTCCATTGAAAGTCTAGTCTTGTATGCTGACAGCACATGTGGTCTAACAGCCAACTGATGCTAAAATAAATCAAATTCAAATGCCACAGATGCCATGTCAAACAGGCCATGTAACACCACCCAGTCCGACATTGTTGTTTCTTTTTTTCACACTGCCTGGAGGAGATTTGCTCTGGCAGGAGGTTATTTTTTACTTGCATTTATGTCATTGAATGTAATTACATGTTAAGTGCAGCTGTTGCCTTAAGACAGATTTCTTGTATTTTTGATATCTTGTTTCATTATTCCTAAAATGTATGCCAAGAATTCAATCATATCTAGGCAGTTCAAATTTATGACACAATAAAATCTAGTAATATGTCTGCTCAGTCACTTTTACTTTTACTTCTCTTTTTCCCACAAGCATGAAAAAAGAAACCTGTAGCCACTGAATCAATCCAATGGTATGTATGAGATAACTTATCATATCATTATCGTGCTTGACTGTAAAACCAAAGAATGACAAAGCTCAAAATAATGCTTCTTAAAAGGCCAGTAAAAATACATATATGTATTAATAATTCCTTCACTAATAGATTTTGAAAATGCCAAGCTTATAGCATATGGAGCATGCAAGAATTATTTAAAATCTGTGCCTTGTCATTTGGCTTTGCATCAAACCCCAATATACAGATTTCACTTTCTGTCACGTGACGCTCATCAACTGGACCTCTGGATAGTTGATAGATGCTTTCTCGTGCTAGCTTTCATGCTCCTCACAGATATTTCACAGCAAAGTATTGCATAGCATAGCGATAGGGTTTGCATAGCTGATGTTTATCTTATCACTGTAAGCAGTGAACTAGTACATATGTAAGCAAGACATTTCACCAGTTAAGTGTTGGGCATTTCTGACTGTGGCTGGGAAGAGTACAGCGAGAAGGCATTCTTTAACCTGAGGATGGAGTACTGGACAGGCACTAAATTAGTCTATAAAGGGCTAACATTCGGACTTCAGCCAGGCCCCGACTCTGGATGTCAAGGCCTGAGCTATAAAGCACAGGATTATTTCCTGTGCCTTGCCAAACGTGAGTTTGATGCTGTGTTCATTCACTCATATCACACAGTCAGGATTCATCCTCAATTGTAAGAAAATCTGTAAATGTGGATTATTGTTGCTCTCTGACTATCCATGGATGCAAAGTCACACTACATGTGCAGTGGTGACAAAGAGAGCCTCCTCACATATTTGTGAAATGGACCAGTGCTCTGTGTACCTGGCTACCTCCTGCCCTCCAGAGATAATACACAGCTAAATAATGGAAAAGGTTTTCTTTCCTCTTCCCTTTTTTCATTCTATTATTCTGCAGGCTTAATATTCACTGCAACCTTCTTCACATTTACACTGGTTTATGGCCAGGGACCATATTGATGTGTTTAGATTTTGGCTTAGTATCTCCTCACTAGAGCCAAGACAAACTCAGTTTATGCTCATGGTGATGTATTAATGGGAAATCCAATATCCTATGGGCTCCTGAAGAGCAATCATTTTAATGCAACAACCTTAAAATTGCAGTCTACTTATCAGAAGACTTATCTTCCTTATATTTCCTCTTATGGTGCTTGAGGTACCACCTGCATATGAATACACCAAACACTTTTTGCTGCAAGCATATACTGCAAAATTTAGTTTTTTTTTTCTATTCATCCCCAAATTAATTTAGCTAACTCAGTAGCATTAACTATCCAAAGCTCTACCTGAGCCTGACCGGCTGTATGAAAACTGATGTAAACTTCTCCATGCGTGGGTCAAGCTGCTGGCCTCCACACTGCTTCAGACAAAATTCAAACAGAATAATTGAAGGAAATGAGCCAGTGTGGCCTGTGGATGGATGACACTCTTTTTCCTTAATTTCTAACCCTGTCATTAAGTCCGACTCTTACAAACTCCCACCATCACATGGTTGGTGCAGGCTGGACTGTTTCAGCACTTTGTCTCACTCTGCACCCAAATACCACCTTTATATACTAACAAATATGCTGTAGATTCCTCTCGTATAAAAACAGGTATTAGGGAAAACAATAACAACACACATGTACAGTAGAAACTGGACTAATAGACACACTGAGACAAAATATCCAACATCATACCAAGAGAGGAGGCCACAGAGTCTCTTTTGTCTATCGCCTAGGAAACCAAGCCGTTTGTGTTTGCCTCACTGACATCTGACAGGAGACAGATCGTTGTCAGAGTGTGTCAACATCCGGCCTCACTAGTCCAATGCAAACAGCCTCAGGTCATCATGAAAACTGTAGTGTCTGACCACAATGCTGCAGGGGTGGTTGGCGGTCTGCTTATCAGACAGATGAGTACAAAGTGCCCGAGCCCGAGTTCAAAATTTGGAGGTTAGGACATCCCTGGTGGTTGCACAGTGATTACTAGAGGGCAGGAACCAAAGCACATAGAAAAAATGTAAATAAGATGTAAAGTAAGATTCTCAGCATCAGACAGGCTGCTAGAAAGCAGAGAAAGCTTGTACATTGTCGCACTAATGTTTCCTTGATTATACTTTATAAAGAAAGCTGACAAATCAATCTTCAAAAAAGTAAGCACCACAGTGACTCACAGAGTGGCACTGAGGGAAACATGAGCGTGGCCTGCCCAGTGTGCTCTGCTGGTGGAAAAACTGAATCAGACGCAGAACGCAGAAGCAGAACACACAACTGTCAATTGAGGGGCAAAAAAAAAAAAAAAGACCTTAAAGAGAGGTCCCTTCATAATAGTCATGGTGGAGAATTAAAAAGTTGTTCGTGTATGTTTCGATATTGTTAAGCTCAAAATTTAACTTCAATCACAAGTTGAAAGTTTTGATACTTGTGGGCCTTTTTTGTAGCGGGAATGTTGCATTTTAATGGACAAAATGTGTGTTTAATAGAAAACATAATAACATTCTAATCATTAAACTCTTAGAAAACACTAATTAAAATTCACCAGTTATTTCTTGTCTTGCATTTCATGTATTATCAGAATGTGGCAGAGAGGCAACGAGTGGACACTGGGTGGACAAGGACTATCGTGTGTCAGGGACATTCAAAGCTCAGTGTTTAACCAGTCCTGTACGTGGCCTTGTCGTCGTTCTGTGATGGACAGCCGTTTTTTTGCCCATACTGAGTGGATTTAAGTATGGTAAGAGAATGTGAATTTAAGTGGGCAACAGAGCTACAACAGAGCTAAAACACATGTATGCTCAATATAGAGACCATTAGGATATTGAGTTATACCTTGATAAGTCATGCCTTCTCCTCACCTACATTTTCTATCTGCTGAACGCTGTAGCAGATTACAGAAACCAACGAGAAAATTATCATCATCTACATCAACATTAGTCTTCAAGGGGAAACCAACCTTTATTTCAAACTCTGAGGATAATTTCTCAGCCTTGTTGTAAGCAGGAACACTAAAGGAATGAGGGGAAACAGTCTCACTTTGAAATAAATGGGCACTGTATGTCTAAAACCCCAAAAAACAGATAAGTGCTAATGTGTGGCATGCAGCCAGAGTGATAATCTAGCCATAACTCAGTTTGTCTTACTATCCAGGAGTAAGCTCTACAGCAAAGACAGTAACGCTTAGGAATGAAGGTTCTACTTCCCAGCTGCAGTGAATCATTTAGTGGATGGATATCAGACCAACCCCAATGGCTTTTTACCCATGATGGAGGGCTGTTCCTCACAGCCCAAGACTGAGAGAAAATCCTTCATTTATATTTAAACAAGACTAATCCTTAGCTTCGGCAACAACCCCCACAAAAACAGAAGTGCAGACACTTTTGAATACGACATCAGACTGCAGAGATTAGGTGTCGACTGTTAAAGATGAGAGACGAACAGGAAAGTTTCACTGCATCACAACAGACTTAGCGGGCATACAAACGATAAAAACGAGAAACACATCTCTACATCTGTAGGATATATTTTCTTGTACTGCCCTGAAGTCAAAAACTGGCAACTTCTCCATAAATGTCCGAAATATCTGCACCATCTAGCAGGATCACACAACCTCCGACCCAGGATATCCTTCCTAGAGCCGGATTTTCAGGCTGGCTTGTGTTCTTCACTGTACTGAAGCAAGGAAATGAAAGTAGGAAAACACCATGGTATGGAGGCTCTGCTGGAAGTGGGACAGGATGCAGCGCTTTGTTGCTGGTAATTTAGGAAATGTAGAGTCAAACAATTACCAATACATGTAAGAGCATTTACTGAGGCTTTTAAGAAAAGACTGCAGTCTTGGTGCTTATATAAAAAGAATATCTCTCTTTAAGTCATTCCATTAGACTAGTTAGTTGTTTGGTTTAACAACATGATAATCCTCGAAACACATTGTGTCCATGAGTTTAATGTACACATCTTTCTATTGCAGCGTCTGTAGGAAAAAAGTATCAGCAGAGTCTGGATTCAGTCAGGAAGCAACAGTTTTTGAAGCGTTATCTTCTGCAGATATGTCTTCCTTGTTTAACACAAAGGGCATCCTGGCAACACAGTTAGCTAATCAAACACTGTGCACCTGCAACATCCTAACTTTACTGCATACTTCCTTCACACACCCACTCTTTTTCAGCTATTAACAACCAAGTAAAACGCTGAGTAAAAGATAATCCTCCAATGTAAACACTGTAAATGGAAAAACAAACAACAACAACTAAACAAAATGAAAATAGCATATGCACGCTGAGGGCAGTCTGTCAGTCAGCCCATCCTCCTGCTGCTGCCTCGCTCTTTTGTCTGTGATAGACGGAGAGAGAAACTACAGCTCTGCTCTTGTTTAGTCCTCCATAAAAGTCACCGGAGAAAGTTTATGGTCGACAGATGCTCAAGAACATGAGGGGCTTTTCCCCCCTCTTCTATCGTCCCCTCACTCAAGGAAGGGGCTTCACGGTCACCGACAGCGACCCGGAGTTAACCTCCCCCTGTGTTGCCACAGAAACGGAAGAGCTGAAAAAAAAGGGAGGAAGCCAGGCGGTGGGGAGTTACGAACCGACGGAGAGAGGGAAGAGAGGAGAGGAGTGGAGTCTGTCTTTTCACATATAATTGTCTCTGTCTGCCTCTGTGTCAATGCTGCCACACAAACACACACGTGCACACGCACACACAAACACATGCTGCTGCTCTGTGCTCGTACACCTCAGCCTGAAGCCAGCGTTATTCACTACTTCTGATCTGGCAGTCTGCAGTCAGCTCCACCAGTCACAACGAGATCTTTCTTCCGACACAGCTGGCTTCCTCCAAGATGGCAGGTGAATAATCAAGCATGGTCTACTGGCTGATTTTGAACTCATACATAAGAAAATGAAAGAAAAGGCTGTAATTAATACAACTTTGTCATTATATATGAGGAGATAACTTGATAATTTGTCCCCCCTGCGTTTAAATTTGTGACGGTTTGCTGGGTCTCATCACTACTGTGACATTCCCTCACTCAAGACACCGACAACACACACATTATATGCACTCATACGTTTCTGCCTAACGCAACCAAATCGAACACCTTTTAACGCCTCCTTTAGTGCAGGGACTGAGAGCTTCAAGACTCCAACCACAATTCAGCATTAATCACAAACAGCAGCTGGTCAACAGTATGGAAACAGAGTGAAAGCCAAAGGAGGGAAAGAAGTGACAAGTGATTTCAGTTAAAATACACCTGTCTCCTGGAGGCCGCTAACAGCTGGTTACTCAGCTTCTTGCCAAAAAATACATCATGATGACAAAGAAGCATTCCAAACAAAGAGATCAGGGGAAGGTCCAAGAAAACGTCCAGGGTATTGAATATTGCTCCGAGCACAGTATGGATTTAAAAAAAAAAAAAAAAAAAAGGTACAGCTGTAAACCTGCCAGAGAGCATCTGTGTTAGGGGCAAAAGAAAGAGCGGTGGCAGCTCATAAGAAGCTACTACAGAGTTCCACAGCTAAGAGTGTGAAACATAGTTTAGATGAGGGGTTTTCAAAGTCTGAAACTGTGGGGCCCCACATCATGATCCTTAAAAGTATGTCAAAACATCTATTAATTTTTCCTCTTTGCAATGTGCCCATGGATATACAGACAACTATTACCGGATTACTTTACTTTGGAGAACTTGCCTGACTGAGAATCGTCACATTTTTTTTACATTCTTTTCTATGATTTCTAGTTGTTTATTCTGCAATGGACACTGGGGATAATCAGAACCTGAGAAAGTTTAAGTCAAACTGAGTCTAAAAATGTATGTTTCATTTTTGTATTTTATTCTGTGTAGTGAGTTATGACTCACAGAACAAGCAACACTTCTGTGCTAATATGTTGAGATTTGTTTTTACCCTGAGATGCAAGTATTCCTTTTCTTGAGCAGTGGATGTTTGATTACACTGCTCCACCATGAAAAAAAAAATCAAAGGAAGATTAACATCTATTTATTTCTAGGCACTGAGTTGTTGTGTTACGTG
Organism: Scortum barcoo; assembly: GCA_023238725.1. Lineage (NCBI taxonomy): Eukaryota > Metazoa > Chordata > Actinopteri > Centrarchiformes > Terapontidae > Scortum > Scortum barcoo. The sequence goes on from CM041531.1 coordinate 16,722,153, forward strand.
TGAATGCAGAGGATAAATGGTGGACACACAGTAGTCGAGCTTCTCACAAACATACCTGGAGTCTCCTTTGCCCAGGTTAGCTCCGGCAGGATGGAGGATCGTCTGGTTCTTCACCATCTCCACAACACATTTTGTGTTTAATTCCTTTTCTGTGGATTAGACAAGACACAGTGTTATATCTGAAGCACTTAACCTTACAACCCAAACATGCCTAAGAATTACTGTTTGGCTTGATTTCTCCAACATTATTACATGTCATGTTGTATCTCTATTATTTTCAGGTCTATTTTTTATGACAAAACAGGGCGGAATGTGTTATGTAAGCACAGATAATAGGAGGATATAATAATATCCTCATCACCATCATCAGGGTAGAGACTCTTTGTTTCCCTCCATACTTCATATGGAGGAAATAAAATTGCAAAAATGCACAAGCTACCTTGAAAACTTTGACCTAACACAGGCCCTAGCACAGAAAATTTTACAAGCACTGGTCTCACTTAGTTCTGCATTAGGGATGGAGAAGAAGTTAAATAGCATAATGGCACAATAATTTCCTGTGGAACATTTCAAACAATTGTGTGAGCAGGCTGGAAAACACCTAGTCTGAAAAGGACCTTTTACCTTGTAGTGAGCATTAAGCTAATCAATAAAACAGGACCTGTCCAAGCAATCAGTTTCTCTCTCCCTCTCTCACATACACGACTGAGGACCTCCCCTACTGACCCTGGCCTGTTTGTGTCATGATGCAACACTTGGCCTTCAGAACAGCTACTGGCTATTTCCAGCTCAGCATAAGGAGCGGCCCTAATGCCTTTGTCCACTCGGGTATTTATGTTGATAGTTTACACAAGTCAGCATCCAGTTTAATTAAAACTTCTTGATCCAGGTTGCAGTTTTACAAACGTTACCTTCACTTTCCCATCAGAAAAAAAGTACTTTTCCTACAAATGCAAGGAACTGATTGGTACAAAAATGCAAAAAGACAATAGAGAGTCAAAACCTGATGTCTTTTTGATAACTTTCAAAGATGTATTTCACACTGTCTCTGGTATAAGGCACTACATATTACGTTTGTTTTCATGGCTGAGTCGGTCTAATAGAAGGCTTGCTGTGAAAGTAACCAGCAAAGGCATTGGAAAATAAAAACATGAACCGCACTGGAAATTCATGAGGCTGGTAAGTCTCTCCATTCATCGTTCTTGCCAACGAGACCTAATGATGGTTACTCACAGCTAGGTGCTGCCAGCATATCCTGAGCATCCAGTTTTTGGCAGAACGGGTCGTGCATTTTAAAAAACAGCATTTGACAATTGGTTACTTGCAGAGCAGACTAATTTCCCAGTAGTAGAATACCAGTCTTTTACTGGTGGATGCTGTTGAATGCTTGAGCAAGAGCCACAGAAATACATCATGTTTTAATGGTCAAGTGCAGCAATTTATTACGATACATCATTACACTTGGTTACTGCAGTAAAAAATTAAACTAAATGTCTTGTTATGGGTCAACAGATATTGAATTAATAAAATTATGATTATGTCAGTAACAATGGCTGTTTTGTCATTAAAATGACCTTTATCTTACCCTGTGGGATAATCAATAACAGAAACAAGTCACACACATGATTTTATCTACAATTAAGAAGGTTTTGTGTAAAAGCAGGCAAACAAAACTCAATGACACATTCTTGCAATTTAACCTGGTTGATAAGATTAGGACGGTACTTTTTGTGTTGATCCTGGTAGGAATATCCTCTTCTATTTTGCCCCCTACCACTGGGATGTCAGAGGTCAGCACTTCTTTAGATGCAAATCAGTGTTTGCTCAAGCACACTACGGCAGAGAGCAAACTTACTGATAATAGGTCCTTCAACTGTAAGACCTGGTTCAAGCCTCTCATGTAAACAAGAATCCATCCTGCTCAGTGGCCCTTCACAAGGAACCAGTAGTTTTCCAAAGCAGAGCCTCTCCTGCAGGGGTTTACTGGGTGTTTTATCACTGTATTCATAATCAGCACTTTGACCAGCATTTACATATAGACTGATCACACAATTCAGGCCCAGATGCTTGTCAATAATCACTTTCTTCATAATGCAGCGAGCATGTAAGAGCATGCAAGGATTCTGAACTTCAGCAAATGTGTTAGGACAGGAAAGCATTCTGTGGTTTCATTTCCTTTCTTCTACAAGAACTACTAAAGCAGTATTACACACTGACTTTTTTTATATCTATGCCACTAGTTGCATTTTCTGACTATACGAAGCAGAGAGAGGAGCACACACTATTTTGTCCAGACAAAGAAAAAGCACACAATTCTCAACCTATCCAAGATAAATTACAGTATATAGGAGACTACTTCAAATAAACCTTGCCCCAATGTGTGAGGACTTCACCAGACAACAACTTATTGCTTTGGTGATGAAGTACGAATGCTGCTGCAAGAAGCTTCTTGCCAAACGGTGCCATACCTGCCTGCTGTGTTCCTGCCAAGAGAACAGACATGCAAATGACCATTTTATTTGACTGTAAGGGCAGGTACAATAAACAAAAGACAAGTCACTTCACAAGTTCCTTTTCTAAAGGCCACTGCTCAGATAGACTTTTCTAACGAAGGTACAGGAAGGAATCCCAACCTGAGCAGTTTCACGTGCAAGTCTAGCTGTGCCTCTGCAAACCAGGACCATAATGGATTTGAGGCTAAAATGTCTGTTTAAGAGAGCCTCAGCACTGCTGTTCCTGGCAGGAACACAGGGGTAGAGCCATGGAAACTTGGGGTCAAAGGTCAGAGGACCTGAATCACCCTCCAATTCTTCTGCTGTCAAGGACACCACAAAGCAAAAAAAAAAAAAAAGAGAGAGAAGCAGGGTGAGCCAACAGAGACTGAGTGACAAAAAGACAGTGAGAGCCAAAGATAAAGTTAAACAGGGGGACTGACACAGACATGGCAGCTGAATAAGAAAACTCTCTATTCTCTCTTTCTTCTCCTCTGTTGCCTACATTACCCATGTTCCCCTAGTGCTGGAGCTGCACTTCCTGGTTAGCAGAGAGGAAAGTGTGAAGAGATGTGGTTGGGAGGATAAATGTACCCATTGTTATCTGCCTCTCCTTTCTCCACAACCAGCTCCCACTTTCCACTGGCCTGCTCTCAGGTCCTTCCCTGGGCTACCGGTGCTAAGGTTTGGCACAACATCCTTGACATCAGCTAAGAAGCTGATTGGCCGCGGTGTTCGCCGTTGCTACGCCTGGGGTTGCTCTGTTCTTCGAGGGCCACAGCCATGGGAACATGGAGCATTACGCAACATTAGCAAATATTCATTCAGACTCACTCCCTTCCTGCCTTTGTCCAGCTAGGCAGCTACACCACCTCTGCTCCTCAACCTGGGCTACACAGGCACAGCGGCCTTGAGGTTTAAGAAGCCCGCTTATTATTTCAGCGTCGCAGGTCTGAATCACTACACTGGCTGGGGATGGGTGAGTGTGTAAAGCGAATGTGTGCGCTTTTGCCCTCCCTTAACTACTGCTTCTGTGTCCTGAAGCAACTGTCTGACAGCAGGAGACAGAGGAAGAGGTGTGTCTGAGCTGAGCAGCTTGAATGTGTGAATGTGTGGAGGGCTGAATAAAAAAAGATGTGGAGCTGGAAAAGAGCATGAGAGAGTTATTATTCTAAGGGCTGATAAGACTTGACTTTTGATTATTTTCTGAACTGACGTGTTGAAAAATGACTACGTCCACTCAGAGGTGATAAGGTTTTGGGGGCTATCTTAAATCATAAAAGGTTACACTCACATACACAAGTTATGGACAGAATGTCCATTCAGACAAGGATCAGAAAGACACTACTGGAAACGTGGCACTGCTGGTTCCAAACCCATTCCCACTGCCTTTAGTAAGCCATCAATTTGCCTGCACGTTCCTTTTCACCAAAATCATGATTGCCTTTTCTTGCCGAGCAATGGGAGACAGATGCAGGCATTTATTTACAATGTTGGCAGAATAAGTCCAACATGATTGAAATTGTGCAACAGTAAAGGTGGACATAAAGCTACTATGAATGCAGGCTGCTCCGCTTAAAAACTTGGCAATATTGTACAATATTGAAATATTGTACATAAAGGACTCTTTGGTGGACTTTGAACAACATTCACATCCACTTCTGAATGTGGTGTTCTGTTGCTTGAATCATGGTCATATTAAAATTAATAATAGCAGAGTGAGAATTGAGAGTGTGTTAAAATTAATACTGGATTAAAGAAAAAGGGAGATGGCATTTCATTAAATCTACCTGCCATCGCCTTTACCTTTCAAGCTATTTGGAGAGAAACTTGAGTGACTATATGTTTTCTAATTAATCCTGAAGTGTTCACACTGACAGCAGGATAAGGATCTAGACATACTGGGAGGCAATCAGTACACAGAGCTCTCCCATTAGAAGTAAATAGGATCTGTCCATATAAATATATTTACAGTAAATTCCTACTTCTCTGAAACCAAATGTACCTGAACTGAAGAGAAATTCCACCAAAGCTGATCTTTGGCCTCTTTGTCTCACCACAACTTTGATGGTCAAAATATCCAATGTGACTCATGGATGTTGATCAAAAACACAGAAACACGTGGGATTTTTGTTCTGTGGCCAAAACAAATGTCCAACACTGCAGAACGCAATCACTGAAAAAGGTCATCCTGACTGCTGAGTTTCTGTACATTACAAGTTCATGGTAAATCCCTGCCAATGGGAACAGTGTGGTATTCCACTGCCTTGGTCTTGTGATCGATTTCTCCAGCTCAGAGGGAGGGAGAGAAGAGGGGTGAGAGAGAGAGAGAGAGAGAGAGAGAGAGAGAGAGAAAGAAAGAAAGAAAGAAAGAGAAAGGGGGGATTACACGTGATTCATTCTGCCACTTGTTGGTCAACCACTCTGCCTCACCAGCTTTCCTCCTCCTCCTCCTTTCATGGGACACATGGTCTCCCACGGCAAAAACACGACTTGGCAATCGACCAGAAAATGTCATCTGTGCGTCCCTGCACTGAAAATTTGCAATATAATTGACTGGACCACATTTACACACTGATTTGTGTGACACACTGTGCCTTTGTTATCCAGGCTTTTCTAAAATTAGAGATGAGGATGTAACAACGTGTAGACGTAGATGTTGCAGCCCAGGGAAGCTTGCTGGAATCAGGATACAAGCATGTTGGCCTAATTTCAGTGAGGCAGCAACAACAGGAGGAACAGAAAGACCACTGTTATACAAAAATACATCATCATTGTATAACTTCATTTCTAGTAAATGACACCTTGTACTAAAGAGCCCTGAGAGGAGTTTCTCTCCATCACAATTGTCCTCACACACCCACAGCTACTAACTGGCCTCACTGTTGTGACAAGTGGCAGATGAAGTCAAGAGGCTACTGGCATCTGTATCAGCCAGAAAAAGAGACAAAGTGTCTAGACTCTCTCAACAGCGGCTCTCGCACAGCAGCTCGGCTTTAAATCTAGATGGATGGCAGGCGGCCACGAGGGAAGCCCTATGGCAGCGCCGTGCAAACATGTGCCATCCAGACCACCAGCCAGTCGACCTCAGCTTTCGTTAATCCGCAGGAGCTCATTTCACTAATGGGCGACGATTTCTGACTGACACCCCATCCCCAGGAAATGAAGCAGGGAGCGCTGTGGTCGAGCCGGTCTCCTGTGGGTGGCTCCTGAGGTAGCTTGTGCGTCAAACATGATATAGTGTCCATCTGATCTTAGTGCATTTATGAGAACAACACTCTGACACTCAAACCAAGCATAGCCTCAGTGTCTCTGACAGACTAATGTGTCCATGTGCAGCACTGATGTGTGAGTGTGTGCACCAATAGCCCTCTCACCTCTCCTGTTCATGGGCCGTACTCGGACAGCCACCTTGACGTTGGCGTCGTCCAGGCTGGACTCCCCCATGCTGACTTCTTACCCGGGAGGGAGGTAGCGCCGATCCACAGTAAATCAGCTCTTCGGCCGAACAATCATCCAAAAGCCTTGGAAACGTAGCCGGACTGCCGGCCAGCTAGCTCCCCTCAGCTCTGCTCCATACACCAGGCATGTCCACGGGGGAAAAAACAACACTATCTCTCTCTCTCTCCCTCTCTCACACACACACACACACACACACACACACACACACACAGCCTACACAAAAAGCAAAAAGCGAAATCCCAAGGAACCTGCAGGAAGCAAGCCGTCGCTTATCCTCCTCTCCAGCTCATATTCAGGGCTGATTTAGATCTACAGAGGCGTGGAGGCTGGAAGAGAAAAGGACACATGTAAATGAGGCGAGGTTTTACAACAGCTGGTGGATGTGACTGAGCAAACATATGCTATCTATCTGCAAGGTAAAATAAAAAAGGCTAGTCGGCTAATTTGCCAGGCAAACTGAAGGGCAGCAGCAGCGGCAGGAAGGGAGCGAGAAGTTTTTGGACATTTCTAAAGCATTTGACCGCATAACACCCCCAGACACGGAAACACCTCGGAAATACATACCTCGGTGGGTTCATGCCAGAAGTGGCACAGCTAACCTAACGCGTACAACCGAGAGAGATAGCCCCCCCCCAAAAAAGCCCCCGCCTGGCGATGAGCAGTAGCCTCCTAACGGGATCAAGTATGTCCTCCCCCCGCGTCGAGCTGCAGCAGACAGCAGCATCCGCCCTTCCGCTACCAAATCAACCCTTCAAAGTAAAAGCGCTTCAGTCGTATTTCACCGCATTTCACTGTTACTGCCTTTATGTTACAAAAATATGTTGTGTAACTTTACAGACAAAACACATGCTCACACCTTGTCCTGGCGTTTCTTGTGTTTCGAGTCAAAACACCAAGTAAAATTTAAGAAAAAAAAAACTTAACTGGGAGTCAGACTACCATAAAATAACAAATTATATCGCTAGTTTACGCCAGCTGTAACTATTACCACACATGATTTCCCAACATATCCAACCGTAACATACTTCACACACAACATTTAGTCGTAATTATTAATTCGTAACAGTAGAACCGTCTGTTTACACTGAATTATTGGTTTAATTTAGTCTAAATGGTCTGTTGCCTCTGTTTGTTTGTGGTCCAAACTTCAGTCCTCTTTCTGTTTCCACCCGGGGACCGTTAGCCTCCAGTCAGAGAGACAGACTCGGTAAGTCACCTTTTACTTTGTCACTTTACACTCTGCCCGGGAGAAATTGAGGAAATACCAACTTCAGCTACCTTTCTTTTACATTAAATATGATAAATTATGATGTTTGTTACCAGATTTGTCTGAGAGCCCAGTCGGTCACGCGACACTTCCGCTGTCCACTTTCACATTAAACACAACTTCCTACTGTGGTTTTCAAAATAAAATGCGATTACTCCCTGAATTACACTCAGTTCAGTTCAGTTTCGTTGCATTTCACCTCGTTGTCTTACGACTAAACTACCAGTACAACAGTAAAGAAGAAACACATTATAACACAGTGTTTTCAACACACAAGTACAACAAAACACTTACACCTCACAACATAGAAATAAAATCTACCAGTATTATATTAATATACACATTCCAGTAAGATATTAAGAACACACAACTGCAGCTATAAAAGCAATTACATTTCAATATATGAATTTATTCATACAATACATCATTTACAATAAATTATGACAAAACCCCCAACCACTGTCTACCAGTAAAAGACTCGGCTCCAATTATACCTTGTTTAGAAATGTAATGTCTGGTTGTCAAACAATTCAAACTGCATGATGCTTAACAGTCAAATTTAGCTGACTTTTGGCAGAATTAAAATGATGCTTTTAGAACCTTGCAAAGACATTTTGTTTGATGTAAAGGCACAGACATGTACAACAAAAAGTAGCAACCTGGTGATAGATAGAGATATTGGTTAAATATGATGATTTACACAACATACTACATGCAAAGCTCACAAGGATTAATCAAGATAAACAATTTTACATCTGTACTGTTTATCATAGATAATATTTAAACATCTGGTTGTTTTTATTGCTTTATAACTGACAAGATCCTTTAATTATTTAAAAATGTTCTGACAATTTTACGGCTCCCAATCTAATATAATATAACATTCATTTAATATTTAGTAGTATTTAATAAAATATGTGTTGCCTTAAGTAATGAGTCAAATAAACAAAATACAAAAGCTATTGTTTGGGTTTTTTTGTTTTGAAAAACGGAAGTACGGAATCAGAGACTCATCCTTCAAAGAAACAAAGATTTGGGCAGCGAGCCGAAAAGACTGGAGACTTTCTGCCCCCTGCTGAACACTGGTGGAACTGCAGGCAAAGCCGCCCACTGTCAGTAAGGATTTAAATGAAGTTGTGAGGTCCCTGACTACATGGTTAATTCTACTTATAATAATTGGTGTCCCATTTATTATATAATATAACATATAATATATGATATATATACAACATGTTGCCTAATATGAGACATTATTTTGCAAAGGGAGTGGCTCCATGTTTACACTGTGTTTGAGAAACTAAAGGCATGACTGTCCAAACATGTCAGTATGGGCTGGGTGGTCAAAGGTTGAAACATGAAAAGTCACATTCAGTTTCTCTCCTCAGAGGCCATATTTGGAAAATAAAAATCTGCATTTCTCTTTGTCTTCTCAGAGAATTTCACGATCATATCTGAGCAGAGGACTAAGAGGTCAAGACAGAAAACAACAGGTAGGGTGTTTTCTGTCTCGTTTATGGGCTCTTGGTTGTTGCTGGGATCTGAGCAGTGGAGGCCACTAGAGGGCACTCAGCTGCAAGATGTGGCAGCATTGAAGTGTAATGTGGTGCATCACAACGAGCTGTTTAAAATCAGTCCCTGCACAGTAGAGGGTACCACTTGTTTAACCCTTACACACTGTGTTTCTCTAAGGTGTAAAATTAAAGGACATTTAATTAAAAATCACATCAACTTAAGAACAAAGTAAAAGTTTCTGTAAAATATTGTTATCTTATTGTTATCTAGTAAAAGTGATGTTTCACTTCATGATGAGGGAGGAGGGGTCCTAATTTTTACTCTCCTTACACACTTTAATCAATCCCTTTTCCCCGTGTGTCTTTAATGGAGATCGGAAGGACAGGATTGATTCAACTTCTGTCGTCACTCGAGTCGAGAGCGTAGGCAGAGGGGAGGGTACCAGTCAGATATGGTACCCTGCCTATTTTTACTATTTTTACCAGGAACCATGTAACAGCAGCATCTGCTGTCACTGCTTACGTCTGAAGCATTTTCAGCTGTCTTTTTTTTTCTTACTGGGTGGCTGTCATTGAGAAACAACAGTCGTGCCATATGAAACAAAAAATGCTGTCAGCTATAGCTGTGCCTCAAAAGATTCACATTTATTAGATGTCTAAAGTTGTAGAAGAGTAAATGTGAAGTAAAAGTATATTTGCATTAGACTACTCTTATTTTATGAGTAAAATGTCAATGTAGTCTGTGTCCAAATAGTTTGTATAAACAGATAAAGCACCACAGGATGTCAATGTAATCTCATTGAGATAGTGTTCTTATTTCAGTATTGAAGTGTTTGTCAGGCATATGCATGATACTTGATAGAAAAACACTGTACATGCTGTACACACTTGTTCATGATTTAAATGATCTATGTGATGACCATTGCAACCAATTAAGGATATTATTGAAACAGCAGTCTACTGTAATTGGAGATGAATGATGTAGCTGTGCTCATCATCACATGATTATAAACAGATTGTAGACTGAAAGGCAGAGTCACAAGACAAACGAGATATTATTCAAACAGTCGGCTACTCAGAATCAGTAAAACCAACAGTCAGAAGCTAGTGGACAGAAAAATCAGACAACCAAAACCACAAAGGGGCGAGGCAAGTAGGAGGGAAATCTAAAGTGGAGTCCAACTGCCAAAAAGGGTACAGGACAATGACCGATAAAGCAACATAGAAAATAAACACAGGCAAACTAGCAGTGATGAACAGCTTTTATGTTCATGATACAGAATGTCCCATTTCAGCAGCTCAATCCGTTGAAAGACTGGGCTCAAGGGTGTGGCTCCTGAAACTGTTTGTTTCATCTGTGTCTGATCAACTTGTCAAGTCAAACATTCCCCAAGATTATCACCTTTAGTTCAAACAGGCAACATAGTTAAAGGATTGGCTCAACACTTTAGGAACTATGCTGTTCTGCTGAGAGTGAGGCCAGAAGATTGATACCACACTTGTATCTGTGTGCTGAATATGACGCTGAGGCTAGCAAATGGTTTGCTTAGTTTAGCATAAAAACTGAAAAAGGGGAAACGGCTTGCCTGGTTCTGTCCAAAGGTAACAAAATGCACCTATCAGCACCTTGCATGCTTTAAGCAACAAGGCTGCTAATGAGAACAAAAAGTAGATGTTTAGTTTCAGTTATTTACACAAATGCAATATTAATCAGTCCAATTAAAGTGATATATTCATTAGTAACTGATAACCACCTAAGGGTTAAAAATTTGGCAGTGCAGCATTATTACAGCGTATTTCCTGACAAAACATGTTGAAGAGGATTGCTTAAATGAAGTATAGATCAGTGTAAAATTATTCTGAGATACTGTGTCATGCAAAGAATTCAGTGGTTGCTTCCTCAAATCTCTGGCAAAAGAAGGATGTATTTGCAACCAGATTTGGAGGGGCCTTTGTGATGGCACAGGCCTCATCTCTTCCTCATGATGTGTCTGTTGCAGATGTGCAATCATCCCACCGTCCAGCCCCTGAAATGGAGCGCGCAGAAGCTGATGGGGATCAGGTGACTGGCAGAGTGGGAAACTTGCTGGGGGCGATTAGTGGACAGGTGATGGCAATCCTCATTGCCATCTGATGTTTCAGTTTATGAAAAGTCAAATGGCCTCAAGTGAGACCGACTCATTGAAGCTCAGGGAGTGGGTGACTAGTGATATAACACCTGCGGGGCAAACTGTTACACAGAATGCATTGTGATCTTTCATAATTTCCTTTGCAAAATGTTTTTAAGTAAAACATGTACCCTTTACGAACTTATTTATGAAAGTAACCCAACTGCTAGTTTTTAACATATATATTTCTAAATGAATAGGCCTGCTTAAGGGAAAGTGATTTTCAGTGCTCTGCTCTTCTGGCCCTCGGTCCGCCCATGGCCACTCACATGATGATGTATGATGCTACGTGATGCTAAGTGTATAAGGGGACGTCAAACAATTATCGAAACACACCACTCCTCTTATACGTAGGAGAACTGCAAATAGCTGGTTCAAACAGAAGAAGTGGGGGACAAAGTACGGAGGAGAGGGATGTCACAGCTGTCACCATGACACATTGTAAGTGACTAGATGAAATTAAAAAAGGAAGTCATGCCCCACAGGTTCGTTTACTTTTCTTTCAAGCCAGTTAATTTAAAGTAAATGTTTGTGCCCCACAACTGAAGGAAACCTGGAGGGTTGAGAGTGATTAAGACTCCCAAGGGGTTTTCCTATGCAAAGGGCAGAAGCTTTGAAGAATAAGAACACTCCTACTATTTAATTTCAATCAGCACCTTCCACTCGGAGTAATGAGGAATTAGCCTCTTGTTATCTCGCTCACACAGATTTATGCAGTAAATACATGTCAGATGAGAGTTCAGAGTTCAACAGGGAGAAGCACCCCAGGAAGGGAACACATGGAACTGATAAAGGGTAACTACACCTTCAAATTCTGCCTTTCCGCCTATCTTTTTAGGGGTTTGGACATACTGATGTTATTGTATAGTGTAGGCTGTTAGTCCACTCTTGTATTTGATTTAAAAAAGTGTATGTTTTTAGCTACCCAAAAAATGTTCAGTATTACTGATAAAATGTTCATAAAACAGTATGTAGCGTCTTGTACCTATAATACTATAACGATATCTAGTTCTTTTCTGATGGAATAGCCAGAGTTGTGTAATTTCTGCCTCAGTGTTTGTGTGAAAGTAATGTGGATGTCTGTAGGAAATGGAGCTTTCTCCTGTTCTGTATTTCTTTTGCCTTGTCGTGTGTGTGTATGTGTGTGTGTATGTATGTGTATGGTGATTGATAAGGGCAGAGTGGCGGAGGGGGAGGTCTGCCTCCTTATCTGCTCCTACGTTGAGATGACACGATTACAGTAATTGTTCCGGCCACTAATCAGACCAAAGCAGGAGATGTGCGTGTGTGTGTATACGTCTACTGTATATATCTGCCCTGTGTGTGATGATTAGCTGAAAGATGGGTTGGGGATTCTCAGCATCATCCGATCTGCAGTCCGGCATGCACAACAGGTCGTTTTAGTTGTGAAACCTGATTGGTCAGGGCTGTAGCTTGTGATTTTCAGTTTTCAGTTGCATTTTCAGTTTTCAGTATGCAGGTGTGTGCAGTTAAATAATAGATATGAAACAGAAAGACATATTTTGATCAGCACCTTCTAATTAAAGGACAATGGGGTATATTTTTACTTTTGTTTTTTGACATTAATGACCCACAGAATGTTTTAAGTGTTTTCCATTATTTCCCACCAATTGAAGTTTAGGTGCCTTGCTTGAGGGCATGCTGACATCTGTTACGGGAGGAGCAACTCACGTTCCTCCTTTCTGTGCAGCCAGTGATAATGTGGTATATTAAATGCTCGATATACTGAGGACATTAACCAGCTTTTCTTGTTTCCTGGTCTGTCTGCAGCAGACAGCCAGCAGTCGCAACAGGTTACAGGAGCCAGCTGGAGATTGGAGTGCTGCTCGGCTGAATTCCCAAAAGGCCCGGAGAAATCCAGGTGGGATGAGAACATAATTGAGTGATGCTAGCCTCCAGCGGTGTACTGTACACACACAAACACACAGTTTCAGAGTATTTTGTGATAACGATGTCCAAAATGTGCTTGATGCCTATCGATCCTCACTCAGTCATGGTTAAAACAAGGCTGTGTGAGACTTTTAGAAAACTAATATTATTAATCAGACAGACTTTTTCACGTGAAAAACCAGTCTGTTGATTGTTTTAATGTCAAACAGAACTCTAAACTTGCGAGACCCAGACTGTCTAACCCCAGCTGGAGAGCATCATTTAGTGACATTTAATTCAGAACATGATCTGAGAACAGTCCACCTGAGGACATAGTCACGATGTGAGTGATGTGATGTCATCCTGTCCATTACAAGAGGCAAAGCAATGCATCAAACCTTCCACATCTCTCAAACAAGAAGCTCCAGCCAACCAAACCCTAATGGAATCTCAAATGGTTACTTAATATAATTGTCTTTATTGCCCATTGCCTCCATGCAGGGTATGGTGGGGGTTAGGGCTGCAGTTAGTATTGGGTGTACGTGAGGGGGGAGGGGGGCTAAAAGCAGAGCCCTGGTCAGGAAACAGTGGAGATTGCACTTTATGGCTTTGGTGGCGGAGGTTCATGCCAAAATATGGCCGTCCATTACAGCGGGCTCTATAAGGTTAATGACTTTAGCAGCTTTATGGCCATGGGCTCATTACTTAGACAGGCCAATCTAATCAGCCGCCTCACCGATGGCCACTGACACAGCAAACTGGTTTGTGGGTAAAAACGGACCCAAGGGTTTTCCCTGTGCAGCCTGGGCCAGGAGGCACAAACTACTTACCAAGGGCAGCACATATTTACAAATCTATACATATACATTTATTCCTGACCACCCACCCAGTGTACTTAAAGAAAAGGCTTTCTGTGAGTTTTGATGATTGCATTGATAAAATTTATTTCCAACTGACATCACACACTTATGTAAGACCCAGACTGTGATATTCTTCCACTGACTAATTGATAGATTATGAAAATGCCTGGCATGACGTGTATGTCCATGCATATAAAGTGTGCATGCTTGTAAATGTGTGTGTGTTTTTGTGATACAGAATCTTTAAGCCTCCAACAGATAGGCAGACAGTGACGAAAAACAGCAGCGGCAGCAGCAGCAACATCGACATGTTCCTGTGTCGACTCATCAGCCTGGTGCTTCCTGGGTCTGCGGCGTTCAATAGGGAACTGCAGGGGTTTGTTTGGTTCATCTCACACATCAACCACTGACAAGGTTATTTTAAACCCAGAGTTTGATGGTACACAGTGGTCTAGGAGCTGGGGATGTGGCTTGGGATGGCCATGGTAAAATGTAATTTTTTATCTGTGTAATTACATGTTCAGTTCACTACAGTTTGCTGATTTCCTTCAGAGTATATGCTTTGTTAAACCCTTGGATAATGTTGTGTTCGCCTCTGTGTACTACAAGGTCAGGTACTACCAGCTGACAAAACTCTGCAAAATCATATGGAAAACTTTTATAGGGGTTGTGAGGGAGCTGGAAAGCATCCCCCTCACTAAGGTGAAAAGTAACATACACATGCATGATTGTTTTTGAAGTTATTACTAGACACAGACTGATACAGGAAGTTAATTTTGTTTTGGTATTGTGAAAGGACCCTCTCTAACTGTTTTTCTCATTGAGGTCCATTTCTGGGTGGCGTGTTGTCATGGAGTGCACACATGGGAAGGCAGCCACAGGACTACTAGAGCAGTTGCCAATCATCTTGTTAGGCTGAGTTGAAGGATCAGAGAAGGGAAAGGGGAGGGGGTATAGGTGATTGTTGTTAAGATAGGCTTCTGTTTAGTATTTTCTTTCTGTTATGTGTTTATTTTGTATCAGGCTGTAGTTACTTGTATTGTGTATGTTAAATGTAAATAAATGTTATTAAATGAGTAAATAATGTTAATTAATTTCACTGGGGTGGGAGGAGCCTCTGGTATAAAGGCCAGGTGAGGAATTAGTGCAGGGGGTGAGAAGGAGGGGGTTCAGGTTGAAGGACTCCTCGGCTCTGCTGCTGCAATCTTTTGTATTCTGCTGCACCTTGATGATTCCTTTGTCCTGCTGCTTTGGTGAGAGCTGTACTTTGTACATGGCCATAATTTAAAAAAGTCTAGAACTCTGGAAAAAACAATTCCTTCCCGGTTTGTTGCTTTTGATTGGTCCATCATGCTTTGCTCCTCAATGCTGCTTGGTTCATCCAGGTTTGTAGAGGTTTACCACCATCAAAACCTTACAGGGGTGAGATTTATTTTATGAATTTTTAATACCAAAATGTGAGAGAAAGAGAAAGCCTGGTGCCAACGTGGGCCTGAGATAGTCGGGCTCACCTCCACGCACAGCATGAGCATGAGCATGGGCACTGGAATCTAGCTCCTTGAGAGGGGCTGGACCCTCCACTAGTCTGGAGTTGCCCAGGGTGTTTGTGTCTATGGGTCGAACAGCAGTACAGAGTACCCAGCCTTCTTGGCAGAGGAGGAAGTTGGACAGACCTGGCAGACCCAAACATATTGTGAGGGTCTGTTGGGAATGTCTGGCCGAGCCCTCCATCAGGGAGGTCCTCCGGGAGAACTTCTCCCAGTCCGAGGGAGGCTGGGGACATTGAGTCGGAGTGGACCATGTTCTCTGCCTCCATTGTCGACGTGGAGCAGTTCGAAGCTGTGGTTGCAAGGTCTCTGGTGCCTGTCATGGTGGCAACCCCTGAACCCGGTGGTGGATGCCATCAAGCTGAAGGAGTCCTATCGGACCATGTTGGCCTGTGGGACTCTTGATGCAGTTGAGAGGTACCGGCAGTCCAAGCAAGCCACAGTCCGGGCTTTCCTGGAGGCAAAATCTCGGGCCTGGGAGGGTTTGTTGAGGCCATGGAGGAGGACTATCGGTTGGCCTTGAAGAAATTCCTGGCAAACCGTCCAGTGCCTCAGAAGGGGGAAGCAGTACTCTGCCAACACCGTTTACAGTGCAGGCGGGGAGTTGTTGACCTCAACTGGGGACATTGTCGGACGGTGGAAGGAACACTTTGAGGAATATTTTGTGGGAATAATCCCACCAATACGCCTTCCACTGAGGAAGTAGAGAATGAGGACTCTGAGGTGGACTCGTCCATCACCCAAGCCGAAGTCACTGAGGTAGTTCGCATAAGCTCCTTGGTGGCAAGGTGCTGGGGTGGATGAGATCTGCCCTGAGTACCTCAAGTCTCTGGATGTTGTGGGGCTGTTTTGGCTGACACACCTCTGCAACATTGCATGGAAGGTCGTGGGGACAGTACCTCTGGAGTGGCAAAACCTGGGGTGGTGGTCCCTCTTTTTAAAAAGGGGGACTGGAGAGTGTGTTCCAACCTACAGGGGGATCACACTTCTCAGCCTCCCCGGGAAGGTCTACGCCAGGGTACTGGAGAGGAGAATTCAGCCAATAGTCGAACCTTGGATTCAGGAGGAACAATGGCCGGTTTTCGTCCCGGTCGTGGAACACTGGACCAGCTCTTTACCCTCCACAGGGTGCTTGAGGGTTCATGGGAAGTTTGCCCAACCAGTCCACATGTGCTTTGTGGATCTGGAGAAGGCATTCGACTGTGTCCCTTGTGGTATCATGTGGGGAACCACAGGATTTCATCTCTGCTTTTTGCAGATGATGTTGTCCTGATGGCTTCATCAAACCAGGAACCTTCAGAATGTACTGGAGCGGTTTGCAGCCAAGTGTGAAATGCCTGGGATGAGAATCAGCACCTCCAAGTCCGAGGCCATGGTTCTCGACCAGAAAAGGGTGGCTTGCCCTCTCCGGGTTGGTGGAGAGGTCCTGCCTGAAGTGGAGGAGTTCAAGTATATCGGGGTCTTGTTCATGAGTGAGGGAAAAATGGAGCGTGAGATTGACAGGCAGATTGGTGCAGCGTCCATGCAGTTATGTGGTTGGTGTGCTGGAACGTTGTGGTGAAGAAGGAGCTAAGTCGAAAGGCGAAGCTCTCAATTTACCAGTCAGTCTACGCTCCCACTCTCACCTATGGTCATGAACTTTGGGTAATGACCGAAAGGACAAGATTGCAGATACAAGCAATGGCGGCCAAAATGACTTTCCTCCATGCAGGGTGGCTGGGTGCTCCCTTAGAGATAGGGTGAGAAGCTCAAACACTCGGGAGGAGCTCAGAGTAGAGCCACTGCTCCTTCAAGCATCAAGAGGAGTCAGCTGAGGTGGCTTGGGCATCTGTTTTCGGATGCCCCCTGGACGCCTCCCTAGGGAGGTGTTCCAGGCATGTCCCACCTGGGAGGAGGCCCCGGGGAAGACCCAGGACACGCTGGAGAGACTATGTCTCTCTCGGCTGGCCTGGCCTGGTAATGCCTCGGAATCCCCCCGGAAGAGCTGGAGGAGTGTCTGGGGTGAGGGAAGTCTGGGCATCTCTGCTTAGACATTGCTGCCTCCGCAACCCGGTCCCGGATAAGCGGAGGGAGATGGATGGATGGATGGATGGATGGATGGATACAGAAGAGACTCCAGGGTTGTCTCGTGCATTATGTTATCACTGTCAGGTGATTGGTGTTGGGTTGTTGCAGGTGCAATAAGCTGAAGCACTGCTTTCCAGTCTGGTACTGAGTTAACATATAACTAATGTTAAAGCTAGTCAGCAAGATTTCAGTAATCTTACCATGGTAGTCCATACGATTATGAAAAGGTGCTCTTATTTTGAAAGTTAGAGTGAATATATGTTTCAGCTCCCTTCCCTGTCTTCTTATGGTGTGCACAAGCTCACCTCCACAGCCTCTCCCTGCAGTGTTGCTCCGTCTAATCCTTTCTTTTTAACTCGCTTTTCTTTATTGCTCTTCCCGTTTCCTTCTCTTTCATATAAATTGTTTTTTTCTCGTTGCTTGGTCGTTCGATTTTTGTTTATCCACCATTACATCCACGCTGAGTTAGTTCATGTATGGAGGAGTGAAGCCTGTGTGGGATTAGTGATTGATGTGTTGTCAGATACTCTGTTCTGATTGGTTGTTTTGATTCAGGTGCACGGTGGATTCTTGTCAAATGGCCTTACAGGCAGCAGGAGCCAGAGGGGCCTGATTTTTTTCTCATGTACAGATCATTTACTGTTAGGACATAGTGTCAGATGTAGCAAAGATGACTACAAGTGATTTTTAAATAAGTCACCGACTTATATGTTAATTTTTGCAATGTCACTGCATGATAGCTACTAAACAGTTAAAACTTGGTTAACTTCACTCTCTCCAGCATGAAAGTCAGATGTACTGCACACCGATGTACTGACCTGCCCTCTCACTGATACTTTCCACATTACTATAGAACAAGCGCAATAATTCACTCATTGGCACTCTGCGTTGAAATTGTAGTGAACTGCAACATCATCTAATATAAACCTAATTCCTTTGGGATGCTGGGCTGTGTGGTTGTGGAATTAGAATTCTTTGCCACTTACGAGTATATTTTTGACTGTATGTATGGTTCTCTGTTGTATGGTTATTGACCCTCAGTGCTGTTGGTCTGTTTAGCAAGGAGCCTTACCAAAATCTTCTGCACAGTGAAATGAGTTACTTATGTTTGATTTGTGAAAAAAATTAAACTTAAGAGAGATCCACAAACACACCTGCAATTACCGATTATCACTATAGGTGCCGCAAAAGTAACTTATTGAAAATCTTCGAAAATTATCACTCAGTACAGATCTGACTTAATAATCTCAGAGAATTTAATTTTATTGTTTCATCATTTGTAGTCGTCAATATTTTCTTTGATTGTTTGACAACCCATGTATAATTTCATAATATGATTGATGATGATCTTCTCTGTACATGTGGCATCTATTGCACATTGTCTGTCCGTCCCAGGGAGAGGGATCCCTCATCTGTGGCTCTTCCTCAGGTTTCTTCTTTTTCCCATAAAGGGTTTTTTGAAGTTTTTCCTGACTCGGTTCAAGGGTCTAAGGACAGAGGGTGTCACAACTGTACAGATTGTAAAGCCCTCCTGAGGCAAACAATGTTTGTGATTTTGGGCTTTAAATAAATAAATCTGATTTTGATTTGATTTTGTCCATAGTATCCATTTACTCACAACTTTAGCAGAGACCAGAAAAAAACAGCCTTCACACACATGCTACTTGAAGAGCGAGCATGTTGCCTTGTTAAAAGCCTACCTGTTGCCACCATAAAATAAAATCTTATAGATTATAAATTTATTTAAATTTACTTTGGTCAGCTTTGACCAACTCACTTTACATTGGCACTGATTAATTACAGATGATCCGAACTATTGGAATGAATTGATTTTTCACAAATCTGTGGTGTCTGGGTAGACTTATTTTCATACTTTCCTCCTTTTTTTCTGTCCTCCATTTTCAACCAGAACCAGACAATACACAGCATTAGTTCTTGGTGCAGTGGTGATTTCTGTTCCAGTCCTTACTTCCATCTCTGCTCTCTAAATTAGACTGTTTTCACTTCCCTTTCAAGGGGATATAACCTTAAATTAAATGCTTAGTACCACTCAGCAAACTCTGCTTGCCACTGCTGTGGGAGTGTGTGGGAGCTTGCATCTGTGTGCATGTAGGAGCTGTGCATGATTGTGAGTCAGTGAGTGTTTTGTGTGTGTGTCAGACAGAGACATGGCGGCAGGAGCGTCCAGGGAATACTGGCAGATAACAGAGTGTTTCTGTTCTCTGCTCTGCTGAACACCAATCACTTCCTCTTTCAGATAAAGCCCAGAGGAATGAAAATAGACTAGTAGTAAGTGTGTGTGTGTGTGTGTGTGTTCAAGTCTATGCAGGGGTGTTTGAGAATAAAACATTTACCATTTTAAAAGTCCTGTATTAAATATTTCTGCAGTTTTGCTGATCCAGCTGTCCTTGAGTCTCTTTTCTCATCTTGGTTTGGAATGACCCTCAAGTGGAATTAAAAAAAAAACCCCACAAACTATTGGATCAGGTATCTCAGAGTCCCTGATGCTTTGGCCTGCTGTCCACATCCAGATTTCTTAGCTAATGGTTCTGACCTCTATTAGTGCCCCTTTCCGTCACAGACTCACCTTTTCCATCCTCCTCCATTGGTCTCTACCTGCTCTCTTCCCAACTCCTCCTGTTTCTGAAACATACTCTTTCAACCACCCTCTTCTCCTACAAATCCAGGACGGATGCCACTGACCCTCGATTTGGCAACATGGTCAAATCATTAATTTGACACAAAGAATATGAGGTGAGGATGAGATCTAAAAGGAGGCTTCAGCTCTGCTTTTAGGTTTGCAGTTTGCACCAGCATAGTAATGACAATAACAAGTCTTAAAGAATGCAGAAAGACGCATTTATGTTACAAAATATTATGCTCATTTAGACTTAATGATTTTCAAGTAAAAGAGATAAACTGCAAAATCACTTTTTCATTAAGCTGGTCACAACCTGCAGACAAACAAGTCCTGACACAGGGTGGGCATTTGGTCGTTTTAAAGTATAATTTAAATGATTTGACTTATTAAAAATGTGTGTTTATTTACTTGCCAAAAGTGAATGATACCACTCTCATGCCTGCGCAAACAAATGATATATAACATGGTAATTAATGAGCTTTAGAGGTGGCTGTTAGTGTATTTTTCTGGCTTTGGACAGACTCAGGCCAGTTGTTTCCCCTAACTTCTAGTCTTACTGCTAAACTATGCTAAGTGCCTCATGGCTGATATTTAATGGACAGACACCAGAGTGGAACTGATCTTCTCATTTAACTCTCTGCAAGCATGCAAATAAACATGTTTCCCAAAATGTCTATTCCTTTGAAGGATCACAAGCAGTGAAGTTTGGCTCTATATCAGTACTGCATACCTCCATTTCTTTGATTGTGTGAGTATAATCAGTATAGTGAGTATAATCTTTTTTTTTTTTACCTTTTGTGAATTTAAAGCCCTTAATGGAGACACTAAGGAGACAATGGGAAATGAGGGAGAACTGAACAGGGCATGGTTGTTGTCTTTATTCCTAAAAACAAGCATAAGTTTGCATATTAATGAGGAAAAATATTACTTTTTAAAGCCTATGATGCCTTAACATAGGGAGTTCACATTAAGAAAAGCCCCACCTCAGGCAGACTATCTCCAGTTACCATCAAAGCCTTCTCATTTTACTTACTGGGCTTTCCAAGTAATCCCTCATGACATTGTCTCATCCTTGACTCCTCCTTTCCCGACACCTATCTTGTGAACAAAAAAGTTTTAACATGTTCTATACAGCAAATCCTGTAACGTTCCTATGGTGAAGTTAACATTTGTTTATTTTTTGTCAATTTTAGAGTTAAAAGAATTAAAAGAATTAAACATTTCTCTTCAACAGACTTCCACATAGGGTGCCATCAAAGAAAGAAAACAAATACTTAGTCAGTATTATGTTTACATACATCATAAATAATTTTTTTCCATCAAGTTTTTATTTAAAATGTGTTTAATATATCACTTTATATTCACAATGTTTAACCATTTTTTTCCTTTTTTTGTTATTTTATACCTTTGATGTGGCATGTACATGAATTTCAATCAACCATTTTCAGTTTTTTTAGAAGGTAACTGGCTGCCTCTAAGCTCATCTTATGACCCCTGTCGTAGTTGCCTCCCCCAGGCCGAGAACCGTTGCTGCCGGTAAACCTTCTACCCCAAACCTCCACCTCAGCCTATTAATAGAGACCATGAGCTCTATCTCTGATCAGTCTCCATCCAGATAAGGAGCTGTGTGGGCTGGGGAGGGGACACATCGGTCCTCTTGACGTAGAAATCCCAGATGTGTCACTGGCAGCCAGTTCATCTTCAAATTGAGGTGCATGTTAAATTCCTCTCCTTTGTCTGTCTGATCCTCCTCTTTCTTTTATTCATCTTGTTTTCCTCCTCTATCCAACAGCATCCTATTGAACAAAGGATGGCTAAATTATTGATGCTCTCACCATTGACCAGCTGATGACTCCCTGCTATGAATAATGGGTATTGCATTGGATTTACAGTGCCATACCAGCTCTCTGTCATCATTAAACTCCTTAGGTGCAACAGGCCATCACAAGACAGGGATGCAGAAATATATTTATTCAGTCATTTGCTCACGAGTTCCAGTTGATGTGGCTATCACAGTGTGGCTTTTAGAGGCTGATAAATCCTCTGTCATGGTGGAGGTTGGATCAAAGCCTAATTGTCTCTAGCCAAGGGTCCACTGGTAAATGAAGCCTGTGATAACGAAAAACTATCCATGATCTCGCTGTCATTACCGTAAGTGTCAGTCAAGGACATGACGTTGAGGCACAAAGCTTCCTTTTGAATGATACCTGCTCCAATGTCACCAACTGATGAAATGTATATGGAGAAAATCTGAAAGAAAACCCCAGATATTCAAATCAGCTCCTGTGCTCATGTAAATTGAACCATATACAACATATATGTAAAGTATGAAATATCAATTGACCTCTTCCATACAGCGATTTTCCCAATCATATATTGGCAACTGTAACTAGGCTCAGCTATAACGGATCGTGGATGAGGTAGGTGGGCCCAAATGCAAGACAGAGTCAACGGCGTGGATTTAAAAAAGGTTTTAATAAGGAAAAATGCTCACACAAAAAACAGCGTGGCTTCTTGTCATGGCTTGACAAATAGATCGTAGAACATGAACACCAAGACAAGACATGAACTGACTGTGATTCAGTTGGCTCACATGCAACAATCTGGCAACAAGACAGGGGAAACGCAGACAATATATACACATGAGGTAATGGGGCAACAGGTGGAAACAATCAGGGCGGGGCAGACAATCACACAGGCGGCAAACACACAAGGGCAGGAAGTCAAGGGACGTGAAACGAAACGAGAGGGAAGGTTAGACTTTCAAAATAAAACAGACATGCCAGAACAGGAAACAGAAACATGACAGACATGAAAACTTAACAGACGTGACAAGACATAACATCAGCTGAGCTGTCAAGCTTTGGATTTCTTCACATGCCAAAGTGGTGTACATCCATAAGTAATGGATCAAACTGTGTTTGTCTGCTCTAAGCTAACCTGCAATATACACTGTTGCCCATAAAGTTGGAATAAAATAGATAGATAAATAGATAAGGTGTATATCTTTGTTAATCAATCTCTTCCAAACATATCATATCACAGTGACACTTTATCTATCAAGAATAAATCATTGTCACAATCATTTCATGAGAAGAGGTAAAAAATATTTTAGTCTAACTTTACTGGCAACAGTGTATGTCCAGCCAACTAGCTTACTACCTTATAGTAACCATCTTACTTCCAAAGCCAAGGGACAGATCATCAAAGGTCTACACAAGACTGTGGTGTTACAGAAAGCCTTCATGACAACACCACTATTTCCCCAGTGAGAAGGCACGTGCAACTAGAGTTAATACTAATATTAGAAGCTTAGTCCTGCTCTGTATTGGATTTGAGAAAGTTTACACCCTAGTGGCTCTTGCCTTGTATCGAGGATAGCATCAGGGTTTACAGGTTTCCTGCTTTAAAATAAGTCAGCAGTAAAAATGTAAAAACTGGGGGAACTAACATTATCTTAATTAGCTGTCAAGTGGTTAAAATCTGTCTGAGACATTTGAGCCAACACCATGTACAGTAACAGGGTAGAAATGAGAAGCTGCTTTGGTCTGCCTTTGTCTGAAATCATGGAGTCACTGTTTAAAATTTTTTAAGAGAATTAAATCCACCACTATTATCATTGTAAATTGCATGTGCTGTATGACAACGGAAAGCCTGACAGGTGCAGCAGCAGTAACTTACCAAATGGTAAGTCCATTTCTCTTCATTGTCCACTTATATACACAAAAACAAAATAACTATTTTTGAAGAGTGAACTCTACAAATTTTATTACCAATCATTACACATAAATCATCTTCAAGTCTTTGGGACTTTCATAGGGCATTTTGATATATTTACCAAATTTACTGAATATCACAAAAGATGTAAGAAGTTATTTACTTTAGCTGGGAACATTACTTGCTAATAATTACAGTGCTCTATAAATAATGTACAGAGAAACTGTAGTGTCTTTGCAGCGAACAAACATTTTCACATCATCGTCAGATATGACGATTGTAGTGGAGGATGACCATTAACCTTAATAGACAGTGACTCAATTAGGTGGGAAAGAATGTCAGCAGTGAAGAGGAAAGGGGCAGTCACAGTAACCTTTTTGGCATCTTTGTGGCAAAGAAAATTATAAGGTCTGACACCCTCTGAATGAATCACATATGTGACATTTGGTCCATAGAAAGGTTTTCACACGTGGTCTGATGGCTAGCAACACCCCCGCACCGGCAACTAAACAACTGCCACATGTTTCGGAGCGGAAAAGTTCAAGATTGTTGAGTATGAAAGAGTCTGTTGCTTTATTTGGTTTAGGAAGTTGTGTCATATCTGGTATGCACGAGTACAGTGTCCGTGTGGGTTTGGTAATTTAATGAAATAACTTAGATGAACTTATCTTTCACTTAATACGTGCTTCCGAAAACACATTGCACATGTTGGTGTTGTCTCAGTTTAGTCTGAATGTCTTTTGAAATCAGTCTCCAAACTTTGCTCATGCAGGATAATGCCCTAACTCCTTCCAAAAAGTTCGTCCACTTAAATCACGCAATGCTCCTTCAAGATGACACAGAGTTTAACAAAAAGAGGCCCCCCACCCGTCTGTCAACATCTTTCTTTTCTCCTAAACCTACTTGATATTGAGGCTTGGGTGTAAAAGTCGATGTATTCTTTTAACCAGGTCTCGATTGGATCAGGCCTTTCAGCGTCTGGCAGGGTGAAGATAAGACCTGTTATCTCTTTCCGACAAACCCGTAACCTCCCTCCGTCCTCCCCTGGACTGGACCTGAGGAAGGGGAAAAGGGAATTAAAGAACAAAAAGACAAAAATACAACAGGAGAGACAAATTAACAATGATGGTAATGGTGTAGTGTATTAAAACTGAGATTAAAACTGAGATAGGGATTAATCTAGAGATTAAAAGGAGATTAAAGGAAATTTGTATAATACCAAGAAAAATTAAGTAATGAAACAAGAAAATGACAGAATGTGAGCTATTTATAGTATTTTTATATTTTGTACCATTAATTCAGGATGTTTTTTTGCTGTCCTTTTGCACAGTGCAGCTGTTGTTGGATCCTTACTTACGTGTGCCGTGAGTAAAGACGACATGAAATGTAATGTGCAAAATGTTTTTTTTTTTTTGCTGGGCCTACGTCAGAGCTGAATTACTCATCCCTTTCAAGAACTTCAAGTAAGTCCATCTGACTTTCTTCTAACTCTTAGAAAATAATCATTGGTGGGTCTAAGAGATTAGAATTATTGTCAGAATAACAGAGAAACTATCCAGATCACATATGAACCAAGAAGCTCCACAGGCACAGACTACACAGTGGAAGTAACCAATTACATTTACTTACATTATTACAGACATAATTTTTTTCTGTGCTTTCATTTTTTTTTAATTTTATTTTTGCTCTATGCCTCTATATGACCTATATATGCAATTAAGACCAACAGAGAGGATTGATTATAATAGTTCTTATCAATTCCACCAGGCTGGATTTTTCTGTGACTTCAGACTAAATGGTTTAGTCTGGATGAATTTGAGTTCAGGAACTAAAGGTCTGTCCGTGGAGCTGCTTCCCTCTCTCCTTTTGTTGAGGTAGTCTCATTGCAGTAGGAAGCAAAGCGGAGGGAAACTGTAACCAATAACAAATGTTATTGTACCTGATATTAGATGAAACTCTTCCACAAAGATCACCACTTTAAACGCTGATTGGATACTTTCTAATCAGCTCACTCTTGTTTATTCAATTTTACCAATGCCAGCTCTAAGTGTTGTACATGTGGAAACCAGATGAACATGGTGAACTTAGCATGTATTAGCTTAAAGGAGGAGGTGGACAATGAAAATATGTTTGCAGGTAATTTAAGCCACAGCAAAGAACGAGAATACACAACATCTACAACTACAAGTTTGGCTTTGTTAGCATGAGTATAAATCTCATTGGTGCTTTATACGTATTTTTTTCTTCTGGTTGTTTTGGAGCAGGCTAAAATTAGCATCTGTTGTGGTTCTGTCTAATTTACTGTTTAGCTATCAGCCATTTCCCACAGGAAAAGCCTTAACGAGTATTTAATTAATGACATTGATTCATTTGGTGGGGGAAAATCTGCTTCGTAGATCAGACACTGAGATCAGACAAAGCGATGTGTCTCGTTGTCTCTCAGTCCTTGTCTCGGTTACTGACTTTGTGTTTGACACACACTACATTTCTTTAAGCCGCTCCTCTCCGTCACCAGGCTTTCAGATGGGCCCGTGGAAACCCATCATTTCTCTGCTGTGTTGTTTGGCTCAATTAGCGATCAAGTAGCTGCAGTCGGCTCCACAATACAACCTAATTGCTCATTTAGCATTTTGTGTCTCTTTTCAGATTGCCAAAATACCAGAATGTGTAATCAGGGGTGGGCACTCGATGAGGCGAGGCAACAAAGTCAGCATTGCAGACCATCATTACTGTGTGGGTGCCCATCTGATGCCGCTGAGGTTTATTTCCTCCATTTAGTTGGCTCTCTGAAGATGGAGGAGAGTGTAACTTTGAACTGAAGGAGATATGCATCTGATGACTCGGTCTCTGCTCTCATTATTACGCACTATCTGCTCTTTGTTAATTTGATTTGTGTGTGAGTTGATTCCGTATTATTTGATCTGAGCTGTGTTGGGCCGAGTTGAGTCGAGTTGAATTATTAAATTCTTTCTGGAGCATTTCTGACAAGCAAGCTGCCACCCATCAGTGTCGATTGCAAGACCGTTCATCATCTTTTTAAGGCCAACAAGGGAAATTTGTCATTTACTTCAGTGTGATTACGTCAAAAAGCAATTGAAAGTGATAGAAAGCAGTGTTCAGAGTGAAGTCGTGTCTTTAAACCACAGTGAACTTTAGACTCTCACAAGTCACATGGTTCCTTTGAATGAACAATTCAATTTACTTTTAGTACTGAATATTCAGGCAATTCTTATAACATTTTACTAATATTTGTGAAGTGCTCTGAGGGAAAACCATGATATGACTCACTGTGTGAATGGTAGGGCTGGAGAGCAGTGTTACCTGTGACATCTTGAGTATGGGGCTTTTTGGATTACTTGACCAAGTTGGTTGCCTCTTCTCTGATGGCTATCTACTAATGAACCACTGACTAGAAGAGAAAAACAAAATAATGGTCTATTGACCTCCAGAGGGCTGTCTTTAGTGCTGCAATATCCAGTCTGAACCACAGTCTGTCTGGCTTGGTGGTGGTAAGGTAACATTTTTTTACTTTTTTTGACTTCCCAGAGCTGACGCTTCAGCAGTGACTTCATCATATATAACCTCCAATGAAAGACATTCAGGTAAACACGGGATTTTTTATTTATTTGGGGCTGGTTTTATTTTGATAATGTTTTTTTTATCTGCTTTTGCAAATAAACTCTCATATGCCTTTTCAAGCTTTAGATAAGAGGATTAATATTACTCTCATGTCTGCTCGTCGAATATAAAGATGGAGCCTGTTAGGCAGTTAGCTTAACACCAAGACTGGTGGCTGAGGGAACAGCTAGCCTGGCTATTCATAAAAAAATGCATACCAGAAGAAAGTTCACTGATTAAACTGTTGTATGCAAAAAACAAAGTTTAAAATCTGCAAGGGATAATGTCTTCCTGACAACCTCATGGTGGCAACAACACTCAATTACACTTTTGTCTTTGTATGGATTAAACAAATGAGGTGCAATACGATAATAAGTGTGCTTTAAACATGCTCGTATGTACATTTTTATATTTTTAGAAAGAGCCAGGCAAACTGTCTCCCACAGTTTCCATTGTTTATGCTAAGCTAAGCTAAGCTACCCGTCACCTGGCTGCAGCTTCATATTTCACGGACAGACATCTTCTGACTTGTCAGAAAGCAATTACGTACATTGCCCGAAATGTCAAACTTTTTTTAAAAAAAGCAATAAAATAATGTCTGCTGGTCTGTCCATCAGAAGGGCAGAGTTTGTTGGTTGGTGAGTGTGTACAGAGACTCAGGAGGCAGACCCTCCTGCAGTTTTTAGATCTGATCTCATAAAACCTCTGTTGACTTAAGGAAACCAAACATGACATGCACAACCTGAGGCAGGAAATACTCCAGAAATAGTAAACTATCCCACCAGGTTGACATGAATCCTCATGAGGAATGACCACTTGACAAAACCTATTTTGAGTAACTTCAGCTCCTCTGAAATCGACTGACCCCCCTCCCTAAATAATTCATTCTGCCTTTTGTGAGTTATCGTACAAAACAACATACACTGTAAAATCCTATGACACAGGAGAGTGACTGGCGTTTGATGCAGTCGAGATCGTGGAACTTAATGTCTTTAAAACTCAGATTGATGACTAAATAAATGAGTAGAGAAGCTTATATGCTGAATGAGTGGTCACTGAATGGTTTGATGCGCATGAAAATGAGTAAATAATTTTCCATGGCCTTCACAGTCACCAGATCTCAACCCAGGTGAAAACCTATGAGAGTTTGGAGTGACATTTTCTTCTTCATCACCATCATCAGAACATTAAAAGAGGAAGTCCCACAGACCTGGAGAGGCTCCAGTTCTCCCAACTACTACTAAAGTACTACTAAAGTCACGTTTTCCTACATTGTCACCCAGCTGTACATTAGCAGAGAACAGACAGTGCCCTGCTTACAATAAAACTGTGGTAGATGGCAATCATGCTTGTGTGAGCTGCCTCAGTGATTTTCAAGATGCCAGTAACAATTGTGCAGGTAGTATAATGGCAGTCTTGACTCTGTGTTAGTAATAACCTGCAGCTGGCTAATTAACTGTAAGGTGACTAATAAGAGATTTGTAACCTCTCATGAATTGGGATTTAAAATGAATATTAACAAATCATTCAGTCACTATCATAAAATCAAGTGTTAAAAAGACAATCATACTTGCTTATTTTATTTACCTTACAAGGCAATGACAAATGACCTGTTTTGTCATTTAGGTACAAGGACTTGTTGCAAATCTTGGTCCTGTTATCAAGTTTGGTGTAGGCTGTGTTTGTAATTCAGTTTATACTCAAGCGTTCCATTTTTTAAATATATTTTTGATAAATCACAATAAGGATAATGTGATTTTGATTGATTCATCATATCACAACCACACATGTATTAAAGTCCCTGCTTTCGTTGCACTTTGTATCTCCAGTTTCATCCTGCATCATAGCAAATGCACGGCCAAAGCAA
This sequence comes from Scortum barcoo, assembly GCA_023238725.1. NCBI lineage: Eukaryota > Metazoa > Chordata > Actinopteri > Centrarchiformes > Terapontidae > Scortum > Scortum barcoo. The sequence goes on from CM041531.1 coordinate 16,751,260, forward strand.
AATAAAAATCTGCTGATAATGACGGCCGGACCAACACATAATAAGAGACTCTGGAACTCACGCTCATCGTGATTCTTTTGTTTCCAGCACTGATTTTTTTATTTATTTATTTTTTGTGAGCAGAATGACAGTAATACAGTCCTGCCACTGCCTGAGGAGAGGTTGGGGGACATCTGACTGTCACTCCCACAACATGGTGGAGGAGTGACAGCCAGATGTCCCCCAACCTCTCCTCAAAAGAACACTGCACATAAATACAACATTTTCTTTGTTTAGTTTTTTTTTTTCTGTTGTTGTTACGAGTAGTTAACAGTATGGGGGGTAGTAATATATATAATCAGCTTAAAGGCACAGTTCAATGAAAAACAGGACTTAGTGGCATTTCCTGTTTCAATGCATTAAAGTGTTTTGTGCTCATGACTTCAGAGTATAAAACAGACAGTAAGAACATCACTGTAGCAAATTTGAAGGTTTAGACTCTCCTCACATTTTAATAGAGTGAGGCAGAAATAATGAACTCTGGTATCACAGTAGGCTGAATACCTACTGTGTTCATATACGGAACATGCAAAATACGTGGCCAGCACAATGACGAAGTGAGAAAAAACATCACTTTTCAGCCAGTTAGATAAAGTCTAGATCGGATACAGATCAGATATATTGAAATGATTCATGTGGCGAATTGGACTGAATCAAAAGAGGAATCCAATAAAATGCAGTAGAATTGATGTAGAACCTGTACAAAACATTCAAGTCCCCGTCCACTCAACATATTGAACCATCACTCGGATATTTGAGCTTATCTGTGCAGTGTGTGAGCAATGTGTGTGTTTCCATATTCATCTGCTGAAGAGGGAAAGTTTCTCTGTGCTTGCCTTAAATCTCGGATTCAGAGGTGTACATTTTGTGAATTCACTTCGTGGTCCAGTATGCAACTTAAACAAGTGTGATAAACATAACCACCACCATTAAATGACAGATAGATAGATAGATAGATAGATAGATAGATAGATAGATAGATAGATAGATAGATAGAGATAGATAGATAGATCCTTGCCACCCTTCCTCTTTCCCTCCCTCACACCCTGTCCCTGCCAGCCCATCTTCTTTTTCCTCCCTCCTTCTCTCTGATTTCCATCCCCCCCTCCCTCCCTCTCCGCCTCCCTCTCGTTCTCTCTGTGATGAAAGAGGGAGTTTTGAAAGAGAGAGCGAGAGAATCAGAGGAGGAGGTTGAAGGGGAGGGGTGGGTCCCTATAAGAGCAGCTGCCTCCAGCCTCCACGTAGCCAGAAAAACCACGCCGACACCAGGGGAAGGAAACGTACGCTAACAAACCTCAACCTGCACCCAAGGGACCCCCACAGGCACCCGCACTCACACCTCAACACAGGTAAGAAGACCCTGGGGAGAGGAAGGGAGATGGAGGAAAAAAACAAGTGGCTTGACCTCTGACCTTTGTTACAGAATCTTTGGGTTTTGTATTTTCTATGTATAAGTAATTGCTGACATTACATTACATTTGACTGATAGGAAAGTACGAAAGACCACGCATGGTGTATAAAATTGATATTGCACATCCTAATGGAGTCACATTCTTTCCCACAGTCAGGATAGACTTGTACATCTCTTTTTATTTAGTAGTTGCCTCTAATGTTGTCACCATGTAGCAGTGTCAACCAGATTTAGAGAGCCTGATAAATGACTACAGTTCAATTGTGAATTTCCCCTTGAATTAAAGCCAAATGGAGCTGAAATAATCAAACACATTGGAGGAAAAAAGACACGAGTTTGTGAGCTGTTTTTCAGCCTTGTTAAGAGTAACCAGTCTTTATCTCCATCACTTGTCTATTACGCCACTCTTGCTGTGGCGTCACAGGTTAATCGTTGCGGCGCCGTGACCCTCTGACCCCTGAGCTCCTTACAGCTGAGTGCTTGTAATTATCAAGGAATTGAAGCTTTATCTATCGTTGGCCTCAGTGACAACACAGCAGGCTGAGATATTGTCTCAGGTCACTCTAGTTAACTAACCACCCATCCTGTGTGTCATTGCTTCACTGCTTCACCCCGTAAGGAGAAAGCACAGACTATTACATTCTATAAATACTACGTGTTTGAGTGGGTTCACATCAAAGAGCGGCAGAGATGAACACACCATAGAGAGCACGAGGTGAAGGCGCTCCATCAGGGGACTACACATGCAGCTTATTCCGTCAGTGCGTTGGTATTTAGTAAACAGGGAAAGGTCATACATCGTTAGTCCTGATTAGTCATTCATCGTTAAGGCCTGATTTACCACCGCGCTCTAGTGGGTACCATGAATAAAAGGGGAGTCTTTGTGGAAGGCTGCTGCCTGTTTGTGTTTACTCTGTGGTTTCAGACACCAAGTAATGAAAGGTAATTTGGGTGAGTGCACCTAAGTTAACAGGGTCAGTTTTTTTCAGGCTCACTTCATTTATTATTTTTGAGTTTTCAAAGGCAACACGCTTTGTTTTTAAAGGCAATACCCTGCCAAATAATTTAGTATAAAAATAGATAAATAAAAACATCTAATTTATGACAAAAATATGCAACATATTACATGGATAGTATCGGTGATACTGAGAGCAATAGGTACCATAGGACCAGTTTCGGTTTGATTTTAAGGAGTGATATTGTAACGTGTGCTTTTAAACATAGTGGTGCTGAAAGAGTATCACTGAAAACAAATGTGAATAAATCTCAGGTTGATTTTGTTGTCGACATTCAGAACCCAATACCCAGACTGAAAGAGGGATGTCCAGTACATAAAGGAAAATGGTCGATGTTAATGGATTTTATCGATCACGCCATCGATCTTGCCACGTCTGACCCAGAGCGATGATGCAGAACCCCTTGTGCTTTATGAGCCGAAACCCCCTTATTCTTCCAAGGTTGTGTTAATGGACTGATATCAGGCTAAATTTAATTGATTCAGTCATCTTATGTGAAAAATCATAAGATGACTGAATCAATCAGTCAATCAAACCACAAAACCATTCAACGAACAATATAAATTGCTTCCATGTAATTATTTGAAATTAAGATTAATCTAAAAAATTAGATGATTAGTAGATTTGTTACTTTAACTTATCATCATTATTAACATTATTAGTAGCAGTGGTTGCAGCATTTCTCTTTACGTTGTAGTAAAACCTACTAATATTATTTTCCTTATGCCTTCAGGCATTTATGTTTAAAACTCATTACTTTTTTTAAGTTGTCAAGGAACGTTCATGAAGTCAATAAACGTTAAGACTGGGTGTCACCTTTTTCTATTATATGGAATAATTAACATAGTGTTTTTGCTCAGCCTGGGGCTCATTTTAAATTTGACCTTGAGAGAAACTCCATAAACAAAGACACTGTTGAAAATGGATTAATTTAAGTAAGCTCTTACAAAAAGCCTCTCTCAACAAACACTGATGATAACTGATATGAAAGCGTTAATGCTGTGGGATTATGATCATCAGAGTAACTAATGCTTTTGCATATCTACAGAAAGAAGCTGATGTAGATCTGCAGATAGCGCTTGGTTTGAAACAGCGTCACTTGGAACTGATTCAGGGAGAACTACAGACTGCTTTCTCATACCTGAGGGCAAATACTCAAAGCATTCCTGTGACTGCAAAAGATTTGGGCAGCTGTGAAATTTACCTCAGATGAGCTTTGTATTGTGTTTGTATTGTAATGTGTACATTTCTGCCTTGACTCAGTTAAACGAGGCAAGTAATATCAACAGTGAGGCTCTATGGAGGGAGTAGAACCCAAAGTACATAAAATAACCAATGTCCAGGGTTGTAATAACTTTTGCAAAAAAAAAAACAAAAACAGGAGGAACTAACAGTCATATGATATCTGTGAAATTTCAGCCTATGACAACTATTTAAAAGCCTCATACATATTTTGCTTTTCATATTGCTTTGACCCCTCGAAGCAATATGAAGAACCGATTTCACTCAAACAAATCTAGACTGCCTCAACAGACAAATCAAGAAAAGGAGACTATGAAGAGTAGGCTATGTCGTACTCCTTCCAACATTGACCTTAACTTTAACGGAAAAACAACGAAAACACTGATTGCACAAACCATTAATCCATCCTCTTAGTACCAGTGAATTCCCTGGTTTCCTCTGCAACAACCTTATTAGCTTTATGGATAAATTTCCTTAACCCCTGGAAACCATCTTCATTCGAAGGCTGGCAGAGTAAAATGGATAAGGAGTGCTGGATCACAGGTCACACAGCACAGTGTTAGTGTGTACAGCTCCGGTGGCCGCGCTGAATTGGCTGTGATCGTGTGGACTTAATCCAAGGATACAATGTTCCTAACACAGCAGGGTCCCTGTCCATCTTTTTGTGCTGAGAGGATTTCACAGATCCTTCTTCATGTGTCCTTGCTGCCCCTAGTGTGCTTCCTCTTTTTCCTTCCCTGTTTCAGTATCAAAGGAAAACTGACTCCTGTCCGATGCAGTTGCACTCAATTTGATTCGGGGGCAGGGATATATATTTCCTTTTGATGTTGTTGATTACATAATTGCAGAGGAAATATTTTCGAATGAGAAGGTCCTGGCCTTTCTTCAGGCTCCTTTTTTGCTTGTAATCTTGGAGGCCAAAGTGGAAGTCGTTATCATGGTCAGTTAGATAAACCTCATTCTGTTGTGACGCAAGGATGTACTGTATCAGATTAAAGTTTTTCACCAAGCTCATACATCAAAAGAGGGTTTCCTCCTGGTTTATTGTTGTCTTCTGTTGCTGTGAGGCCAATGCATTTTTACATTATGCTGCGTTCATGCATGTCGGCAGAATGTAAAAATTTAGAAAACCTAATGTTATTACACGTTGTTTCAGCATGATTACCCCCACTGCTAGCCTTGTAGTAATTTAATCATTCAAATATCCTGAATTAGCTACTTTTGCTGTATTTCAACATATAAAACCAGATACAAATGGTCAACAATGGTGGCCTTGGCCTGGCCTTGATGACAGTTCACTTCCTGTAGTTCTTTTCACCAAGTGGGATATTGTGGCTGTCAAAAATCCCTGGTTTCTCAGACTCTGGATTACAACCAGAAGGCTAATATGAAGGGTTTTTCAAATGTGGTTGGTGTTCCTGAGTCCCCCTGCTGGCCCCATAAATGTGACGTCACGACGCTCTGGTAAAGTAACAACTGGCATCAAGCCTGACTTCACACAATGTATCCAACTCTCTTACATGAGTGGGAGCCATCATGGAATCTGGTATCCTGTTCTCACTACATCTTTGATTTGATGTTAACATCTCAGCAGCATCTGATCAGTGCTCCAATGGTTAAGACTCATGTGAAGGCTAACAAACTGTTCTTACACACACACACACACACACACACATCTCTTGGCAAATAGCTTCGACCTCGCAGAAGTCTTATTTCTCTTGCACATAAATTAGGGCAAAACATTTTAGAGAGCTGTTTTGCTATAATACATAAGCAACTGTAAACTTAGGAAAAATATGACCCTATTTTGGAGGTGTCCAAATGTTTAGTATAAATTTTATTGCACAATTAGTTACACCTGTGTTTGACAGAGGCCTATTGGCCGTTTTAAAACGCTTTTGCTTTTGTCTAATTTAGGGGGAAAAACAGAAGTCAAATAAATAAATGTCAAATTTGTGCAGACGGGACAGAAAAATAAAAAAATTACAGGGCACCATCTCATCTCCAAATATAAACAAAAAATTAATATGATATGAGTCTGGTATGACCCCTGTGGAAGTGTGTGTAAGCACACCTACCACCCATTAATCGACCTTAGGTGATTAGATGCATTGAGAACGGAAATTGATTTAGCTTAGCGTGTCTCCCTGTAATGGCTGCAGCATGTAATCTACTGCCAAGTCACACGCACGTCTAACTGATGGGGGAACATTTTGTAAAAGCACTAAAGGCTTCTGCTGGCTTGAGATCAAAACACCCACTCTGCAGACACGCCTGTGAGCTGACACCTCTGACCAGGAGACAAGGAGCAGGTAATAATGTCTTTTGCTGGAGGTACTGGTCGTGTAGGTTTACTGTTACTTAGCATAATTTGGATGCTTTCTTACAATGAATCCATGTAAAAATCACTTAAAATCAATCTTGGATGAGAAAAATGAATGAATTAATAAGTGACAGCCATGAAGGCAAAGTCTTAAGTAGTTATCTCATACTTTCTGCACATCAATGTGAAATAACTGAATGATGGATTTAGCCTTCAGGGCTACAGTAGTTTTGCATATGGGGTTATTATTAACATCTTGGTGCAAAATAAGGCAGGTGTTGCTCAACTTCAGGTAAAGGTAAAGTAAATAGTTGATGTGCAGCAATTAGTTTTTGTGGCATGAATAGCATGGCATTCTTACAACTAAGTCCCTTGTGGACTTTTATGCTAGTAGTAGTAGTAGTTTTGTCACGTTTTATAGATGTGCCAATGACAAAGAGTGAGAGTGAGAAAGGGGAAGACAGAGAAAGGGGGAGAGAAATAGCACGAGTGGGTGAGAATGATACCTAAAGAGGCAGAAGACAAATGTTAGTCTTACAGGGAGAAAGACCAAATGGCAGATCATTAAGTAGGTAGATGCAGGTAGTGACAGGGACAATTAATATATAGATTAGATATTTTTAATCAACTTGGTTGGTAATATAGATCTGCTGTCCTGAAACATGTCAAATCAGTGACCACTCACACAATTAGCCAGTTAGCTATCAATATTAAAACAAAGAGCACAATGTATCTTGAGTGGGCCTGAGACAAGCTGCCAATCAAAGTGACTTTTCTGACAGATAAAGTAGTCTGCCATCTGGCTCCAGGCTGAAGACTAAATTACATTTAATTACCTGTCAAACTGACTCATCAACTAACAAAGCCAACATCGTGAATACGCTCTAATTATTCAATATTTGTGTTCTTTAATCTACTGGTCGCCTCTCCTTTAATTGTTGGATGTTTCTGTTGTTCCATTTAATTTAAAGCTATCAAATTTAAAGCTGCAGTTTATAAGGTCATTGTGCAGTTGCATAGTAATTTATCATCTCCCTATTTTTTTAAGTCAATACACTTAAGTTACAGTATTGTAAAAAAAAAATTATAAGGATTTAATATGCATATTAATATAGACTGGGTTTAAACTATGTTGTGCTTTTAAATGAGTTTTAACTTGAGTCGTGAGAGGCTGCACTTTATAATTTGATGCAAACCACCACTGAATACAAATTAGGTATATGTCTTTCAAATGAAGCGGTGATAAGCCAATTTTACATTGCTATGTTGAACATTTTGATTAAAAAAAGGGTATTTCTCTTTTTTTTTCTTGCTGTAGTTCTTGCACAGGAAGAGCTACAGAGTTTCCAAATGTCTGGACTGGCATTGTATAGAAACCACTGAAAAAAGAAGGAAAGGTACAGCCAGGGCACATGGTGTACCGATGTGAATTTGACCATATTGTGGTTATTACATTTAACTTTCATAATAACCTGCAGTTCTGCTTTTAAAAATAAAGAACTGCAAGACGGATGCACACTGCTTCTCGGTTCAACCATGTGTGAATAATCCAGCTTTAAGTCGCTCTTCTGCCTGGGAGTAATTTATTCTGTACTTCCTGTTCTTGATGAGAAAATGGCAGTAATGGAGAAAAATAATGGTGGAACTAGTTGATAACACAGCGTGATTCAGTGTGAGAGTTTTGTACTTAGACTTAATCTGAATCCAACCAGAACTCACAACCGAACATTTCTTAGAAGTTACTATTCATGGTTGACCTAGCATACTTTCTCCATAAGTTAGTTCCATAGTTTTCAAGGAGACAGACTACAGGCTTTGTGCTGATGTTCCCATTTAGTGAATCACTTATTATGTTTGACACCACATACTGTAATGTTTCGGTTTTTACTGCTCCTGTGGTACCTTGAATTGCAACTTGCATTAGATGTCTCTCAGGTAGCAAAACAACACCAGCTAGTGTGGTCACATGGTCACAGGTTGAGCCTGAATGAGAAATATTTCATGGGCAGGGCTCCTTTCATCTAAAAGATGGTCTTTATCATCTACTGGACGGTAAGACCTCTATCAGCGGCGCCTCAGCACAGCACCAGACAGTAATGACTTAATTAACTGGTTTATTTAGTGGTTAATCAGTTAATTAAAAGCAGAGTAATTGGGTTTTAAGGGCTCTCGGGAGAACCTGGCAGACATCAGTAAAAGATGTTGTAGAGAAGACCAATTCATTTTTACAGAGCTTTTAACAACACAGAAGACTTTATAGACAAGAGGACAAAAAAACAGATAAAGACTCCATTCAGTGGTGTGTTTAACTGTGTGTGAATGTTTGTGCACACATAATATCCTGAGTGAGACTTGAGTGGCAGCAGCCAGGCCGGACGGATTCTGTGATGGTTTGTACTTGACTGAGTTAGGAAGTGCCAGAACTCAACTTGGCCTCGGTAGTTGACGGCTCCCTGCATTCACCCCCAAGTAGCATTTAGACTGCTCCTCCAACGGCCAATGACAGCTGTCGAAACATATTCTGTTGTTCATGTTTATTCAGGTTTCACAAAGTTAAGATTATTACAAAAAAAATCATACTCACAGGAGGATTGTCCTGCCCTGCCTGAACATTTCTGTCAGCATATAAACATCTAATGTGACAGTTAACAGTGCTAGCTAGAAGGCTCTGGAGGCTGTTGCTTTGTTGGTTGGTCAGTCTGTCCACCATTTTGGTCCAGACAAAACAAACATCTCTACAACTATTGGATGGAGGGCCATTCAATTTTGGTACAGACATTCATGCCTCCCAGAAGATTAATTTTTGAGAGCCACTGTGAAGTTGACAGTTGTGATTTTGAGTGAATTGTGTCAACAAATACTGGATGGCTTGCCATGAGAGAGCTTGAAACCTATGTTTATTTGACAGACTGTGTTTGTTACGAGGGGCATGGATAAATAGTTTATATGCAACTTATGATTCTCGACTGAAGCCCTGGCAAAATCACATGAGTGAATTGAAACTTTGTTGATCTCCTGACTTTTTGTGTTGTGCCATCATTAAACTCTCTAATACTTTGGTTCATGACCAAATACTTACAAAACTGACATAATTCTCTTCAGCCACAGATGCACTTTGTGTTTTGATCAGTATGTAATAATAGATGGTATAGATGGTGAACACAGCAGCCATTAATCCTGTTAAATTAAGCGCTGCCACAAAAAGCCACTGTGGCTGTAGACTATTGGTGTTGTCAGAGTATATGACATAATGATTTGACAGTATGAAGGTAAGCATCTATTCCACTTTTATTGTTATTTCTGTTGTTGAAATGAAGGATATGGCATGTGTATGTGTGCACATCATCTCAGGACGGCACCCCTCACGAGAAAAAACATGAAGTGTCCTTCATGCACTATCCTTAATGATGGCAACTCATTTTTGGAAGCCAAGTCAGTGACAGGAGGATGGAGAATGAGATGCATTTTGGCCAAATAAACACGCCCAAGCTGTTTGTCTAAATCCATTGCCATCTGCCAACCTTGTCCTGCCCTTAGCTGTTCTACAATATTACAATATTCCTGCTTGAAATGGCTGCGCTGGTCTTTTGTCCCTCGCTGACAAACCCATCCTCTCCCCTATTGGACTGAAGACTTGACTCATACTTTTATTGTTTGCAGACTAGAAGACTGATTAATTTTGATTAATTTTGCGGAGCTGCTGTTTTATGGGTAGTTAGAGATTGGAAAGGGCTCTAGTGCAATTACACTTTTATCAGTTTTTAATTACTCTGAATACATTCTGAATTTCTAAGACATTATAAAGCATGATTATTGGATTGAAGACAAATTAGTTTTACTTTCTGCCACATCAGTTTAATAGATAATGACAACCTACAGTATAGCTAAGAGAGTAGTGTAGCAGTGTGTGTGTGTGTGTGTGTGTGTGTGTGTGTGAATTTGTATTTGAGCATGTCTAACAAAGTACTGTATAGTGGGCATACAGACCATGTACATTATGTGTGGGAATGCAAGCATTTGTATGTGTGTGTGTATGAGTGTGTGTATGTGTGTGTGTGTTCTGTGTAATGTCCGCATTGTGTCTGAATGCTGTGTGTTTTGTGCATGAGTTGAGTGTGTGTGTTTTTCAGTAACAAACAATGACTCAGTTTGTTGCCAGAGGCATTAATTGAGGCATCAATTAAAGTAGTTAACGAGTTTGTTTAATGAGATGAAAACTCTGCTTGTGTTTCTGACGTCAGACTCACCAGACTGGGCTGTTCTTACCGAAATAAGGTCAAACTATTTTCTCTCCCTCTTTCTTTTGTCTTCATTTGTCACATTTCATATCTGCTGTGCCCCAGTATGACTTTCTGTCCCTTTCAACCCCACTTATCTTTGCTCTTTCATCTTTGCCTACATGTCTATGAATTCAGATTGCTCATTGTTTTTACGTGACATATCAGTGAGCAGGCAAAGTGGCAGACAGCAGATTCTGGAAAGACCTCCAATACTTTCCTTTACTATGATTGTAAACATAAAAATTCAAAATACTCCCCTAATTTCCAAAACGTGTGTGCTCATTTAGTTACCTCCAGTAATACAAAAGGATTTATATCAATAGACCTTTTCCTGGCTGACATGTTGACTTGTGAAACAAATGTCATGATGTAATGTAATGGCTCAGTTCAATCAAGTATCCCACTAAAGGCATGCCAGTGAACCAGCGTGCTCAATACTAGGATCCTGGAGTTAGCTCACATGAATGGACTGCAGCTCTTAAATGGTATCAACTTCATCTGAGCTTGTTCTGCAATGACAAGACAAAATGTGTGGTGCTTAAAGGTCTGTTTCAATTTACTTTGGTTTCAGAACTTAACTTGGATAATTCTTGGATGTTTTTGTGGTTAGCTTGCTTGCTAAGACAATACAACAATATATGACATATATCTAGCCCATATAAAAATGTATGTTTATATCCAGAGGCTGTATGTATGTGATAAAAATATATCACCCTATGAGCAGTAGATATGGCAACATCACTTGTGATATAGGGGCATATATGTCATATATTACATATCCGTATGGGCTGCACCAAAAAAACAAAATACAAAAAACAACCAGCTGTTAGTTCTTTTGTCTGTTCAAAGACAAAGGGTCTAGAAAGAGTATTAAAGGATCTACATCCATACAGGACTCATTTTTGCTTCCTTTCCGTGCGTCAAACTTTGACACATTCTTTAGTTTGACACTTAAGGCATTCAATATATGTTGACATTTTAACTTAATGTATCGGATGGTTGGACTGAAAGTGTGGATTTTCTCTGTCCTGTGTTGTGCAGACGCTGGGACCATGAAGACTGTGGTGGCTCTGCTGCTGCTCTGTCTGTGTGATCCTGGACAGAGTGACTGCCAGGCGGACTGCCTGTCCTGCAGCAACATACTGCCCAAACAGCTCAGTTTCAACCCCATGGTGAGGTGTACGCACACACACACACACACACACACACACTGCAGATTCCACCCAAAACAGAAGGAAAACTTTTCCAATTTTGTCTGCTGGTGTTAAAACAAATTTAAACAAATTTAGACATCCCACCAATCAAAGTCACAAAGGTGGGCTGAAATAGACACAAACAGGACAGGCAATTAGAATGTCCTTGCCCTTTATTAGACCTTTTACACAAGAAACATTTAGGCTGTAGCAAAATCACAGGTGTAAATAATAAATGACTGGTAACCTGCTTCAGTTTCAGCGTAGTGATATTGTGTGAAACAAGTGAGAGAAATACAGGAAAAACAATTCATACTCTGAAATATTATTTGGCAAATCCTCCGTCCTGACAAAACAGGACAACACTCTCACACAAACAAAATCTCTCCAGGGGTCTCTTTTAATTTAGTGATTAAAAAAAGTGGAACCCCCTCACCCTACCTTTCTGTATTTATCCCTCCCTGTTTTTCACTGTCTCTGACTCAGCAAATTAGCCGTTTGGCATTTGGGTTTTAATTTGTTGTGGCTAATTGATTCCTGGGGATAGATGTGTGCGTCTCTTCTCAGTGCGTGTGTGTTTGTTGATTCTCTCTGGTTTTATGACATGTTTGCTTCTCACGTATTTTGGCAGGGAACACGGTGGATGACATTTAAGTGCACATGACCTAAAACATAAAACTTTGAACCACTGGTGTTGTTAGTGTTACCTCAAGTGATTCTGTTGAACAGGGCCTTTGCTGCCTTGTAAGACCTGGGACTGCTTAAAGACAGTTGTCTTAGAGCACGTACCTTACCTCATGCCATCCACCTACTTACTGCGCCTTTTATCCATGCTGTCTTTTGCTTATTTTCTCCTCTCCTTTACGTCCATCCATGTGGGCTGAAAAGCATTGTACTTGTATATCAATAAGGCTAAACACCAAAGCTTCCAAAATAAGCATGATTGGATGGTGCACAAAAGAAATTTGTAGTATTCCATGAATTATATGTGTTACAATCCTCAGTCTTATTCTGACAAACATTACCCCATATAACACACACACACACACCCACTGAACCATTGAAGGCCATGGAAGATTCACAGTAGGTGATAAACGAGCTAGAAATCCAATCAGTCTTCTGTCATATTGATTTTTGTATTTTCTGAGTTAAGACTAACTTAAGGACTTTCTGCTCCTTAAGTAGAAAGCAAATCAGATACTACAGCAAATCAGATACTTTGAGTAATACTGTAGCATGATGATTCTTATGATAGATACTGTTATATTCACAGTCTGTAGCTGTTTTTTAATAAATGACAGTGGTCTACTTGGGTCTTTCTTGTGCATTTCACAGTCAAGTCAAAATGTGTGCTTTTTCAGTCTTAACCTTTGATGCGCAAAAGCGTATAAGCATCCACTAAGAATGATCTGACAAATTTAAAATGATTTATACCACCAGATTAAATTGTGTTATTTAAAAGACAAAAGACACCATATGTATTTTGTTAAGAGTGTTGTGTTTTATTTCACATGCTGTATACTGAATGATGAGTGTTAGGTGTGTGCTTTTAAGGGCCAGTAATACACATGTTTTTTTCTACCTTACTCAGTTTTTATTCCATGTACCAAGGTGGTTTTGAAATATTAGGCACTACCCTGATACAGTTCGATTTGTGGTCCCCAAAGCATAAACACAAAAACAATGCCCCATTTACTCAGAGTAATTCAAAAAGAAGATTTCAGTGTGTGTTAGCATGCTAACATTCACTCAGCAGCATACATCAAAAAGTACAGCTGTGGCTAATGACGAAGTAATAGACAAAAAGACATTTTTACCCGATGGTGGTGATGAAAAGTAAAAGGGATCACCAAAATCTCTACAGTGATAGAGCTAGAGCTAGGCTGAACACTTTCCACAGTAATGTCTATTTTATGATATGAATGAACTGACCAGAGCTGAAGCACATTAAGATGGCCTCTTGTCTATGTCTCTGTCAGGTGTGTCTCACTGAGTGCGAAGGCGATGTCTCTCCGGCCTTCTACTGGGACTTCTGTCGCAAGGTCCTGTCATCGCCAACTCTCTCCCTTAGTGGTACTGTGCGGAAAAGATCTCAGGAGGAGGTGGAAGCCTTGTTTCCTGAGGAAGAAGAGCAGGTGGAGGGAGGTCTGTTGTTGCCCCTTGCATTGCAGAGGTTTGATCACATGACCCGGGCGTTCGGAGTGGACGAGAGGGATCTGGGTGGTAAGGGCAGCCAGCTGGACACGGCCTACAATTCACCAAATGCACTGTCTGTTGAGGATGAATATGAGGATGAGGCAGGGCAGGAAGAAGGGGCTGCTGATGTGGCAGCAAGAGGACAGGGTGATGTAGGGCTGAGTGTCTCCAAGAGGTTCGGCGGCTTCGTCAAAGGGAGGCATGGCTACAGGAAGCTGATGTCTCCAGGAAGATCGTACCAGAAGAGGTATGGTGGCTTCATCGGCATTCGGAAGTCAGCCCGCAAGTGGAACAACCAAAAACGTTTCAGCGAGTTCCTGAAGCAGTATCTGGGGATGAGTGCTCGGGCCACCGAGTTCAACAGCGTGTCAGAAGACCTCACCCAACAGAATGAAGTTTAGCAGAGCGCACCTTCGAGCCACTGACACAGAACAACTTCCCGATGTATTTCCACTGATCTTGTTTTGTATTTCAATTGCCAACATATCAAACTTTAACTGGTGTCACCAAAGTTGACCTACTGAATCTAAGTAATTTACCAAAAACTGAAAATTAAGCCTGTAATCTAAGACTCCCATTGGAGTCCTCTTGGTCTCAAGACATAAGAATTGCTCTCTCTGTTTGCTATCCCTTGTAATTACGATGCAAACAATTTGCCTTTAATTATCAGACCTTCTTGTATACGTTATTGACCAGTTTAACCCTCCAGTGGAGTTAGAAGAAATTCCAGGTCCCCTAACAACAGCTCACTCTGACTTGTGAATCAGTAACCCAGTAATTCCCTTGTCCAGCTTTGGGGACCCTGAGTCATTCAGTCCTCCCATTCAATGGCCCTTGTGGGATGTACCTGTTAAATGATCATGTTTCATCTGATTAGCTGTCCATGCCTTTATCCTCTTGAGCTTTGAAGGAAACTCTCACTCTGGGAATTAATGGTAGTCTGGCAGTGGTTCAGTGTAATCTGATGGATTAACATTATCATGATTATTGCTTTTCTGATCCCCTGTATTGAACATTATATTTCAATTATTTATTTTTGTTCTGGGTCACCTGTAAAAAATACTAGATCTTCTTATGTGTAGGTCTCTGACCTGATCTCTGTTACTAAGTCTAGCTGGACCAATCTCTTTATTATACTACCATCTTGTGGCAAAATACATAACCCAGTCTCCTTTAAAGGACGATACCAGTGTTTTTTCATGTTTTGCCATTATGGTTAGGGTAATGTCAGCAGTAATGTAAAGTATACTGTGTGTGATTTGTGGTGAATAAATGAAAACATGCAAAAACAGTCAAAAGTCATCACTGTGCCAAAACACACCTGAGACAGGGCTACTGAGACAGGTTTAATGAAAAGATCTCTCCTTAAGTCTGGTGCAATGGCGAACTGAGAGTCAACACAGCACTCGATATTCATGCATATATGCTACTGATCTGTGTGCCAAACTGATCTTATGTACAAGTGAGTGTTATCTCTGACTGGCTCTTGTCTCCAGACAGCAGATTCCTGTATGTAGGCATAATATTTGGTATTTTGTTTTCTTCAGACTGTAATGTTGTGAAATGTTTTGTTGCCCACTCTGACAACTTGTAAATAGCTGAATTTAAACATGTCAATAAAAATAGTTTATTTCCTTCGTGGCTTGTCATGCAGCAACTGATTCTGTGTCTTGAGGTGTTTTATTCTTAGTATTTAAATTACAGTCAGTTACATCAATATAACTCTCAATTTAATTTATTTTTTTTAAACTTAAAATGTTTAAAATTTAACTTACATTTTAGGACTTCAATGCTTTTGTAGATCAGCTATAAGTCATTGATAAAAAGCATTAGGGTTGCCAATTTGTGTAATAGTCCTTTAGGTGGGATTTGTCCTGTCTATTAGGTAATAAATGTCTGTAATTCATTAATATCATCATGGGTTTCTCACTTTCTGATAGGCCATCAAGTCTGCAGAAATATTAATAAATCTATAATAGTGGGCTCTTATATGGATCCATCTAGTCTGCACTCGTAAAAATTAATTAAGTTGTTCTTTGCTCAGATGGTCCATTGGAGGGGTCTCTTTCCGATGAACTGAAGAGCTAATAAGATATATTAGTATGGTCTTATTATTGGCTTATACCTGCATCTACAAAGCATCAATACATTATTTATTAATAAATCCATTAGTTATAATTTATAAACCCTTTATGACGACTTTGAGTCTTTACTGCTTTACAATATAAACGAGAGAAATACACCATTAAGTACTAAATTCAAACCTGTGTCAATATTTGTTGCCTCTATCTTCTACAGTCAGGACAGGCAGGTGTGTGGAATGTTAAGTTAAATCTAATAATATTGAATTAGAAGTTAGCAGAGAATGCTATGCCCTTTGATAAGTGAAGATAATCATAAATAAAAGTATTCAAGATAAAATATGAATTGTATTCAGGTCCCTCTCCTTGAACCGCCACCTTACTGTGGTGGAGGGGTTTTTGTGTGCCCGAATGATCCTAGGAGCTATGTTGTCGGGGGCATTACGCCCCTGGTAGGGTCTCCCATGGCAAACAGGTCCTAGGTGACGGGCCAGACTAAGAGCGGTTCACAAGCCCATCATGAACAGAAGAACATCAAGGACCGTTACGTCGCCCGGATTGGCAGTTACCGGGGCCCCACCCTGGAGCCAGGCTCTGGGGTTGGGGCTCGCAGGCGAGCTGGTGGCCTCAGTGGCTGGCCTTGCCCACGGGACCCGGCCGGGCTCAGCCCGAAATGGCGACGTGGGCCCGCCTTCCAGTAGGCTCACCACCCGCAGGAAGGTCCATGAGGGGCCGGTGCAATGTGGTTTGGGTAGCAGTCGTGGCGGGGGGCCTCGACGACCCAATCCCTGGACCAAAACTCTGGCAATAGGGACATGGAATGTCACCTGGGGGAAGGGAGCCTGAGATCCTGCAAGGCAAAGGAGGTTGAGAGGTACTGCGGCTAGAGATAGTCGGGCTCACCTCCACGCATAGCTTGGGCTCTGGAACCCAGCTTCTTGAGAGGGGCTGGACCCTCCACTACTCTGGAGTTGCCCAGGGTGAGCGGCGGCAGGCTGGTGTGGGCATGCTATAGCTCCCCAGCTCCCCAGCCGCCATGTGTTGGAGTTCACTCCCGTGAACGAGAGAGGTCGCTTCCCTGCGCCTTCGGGTTGGGGATAGGTCTCTCTTGCTGTTGTTTGTGCCTACGGGCCGAACAACAGCAGTACAGAGTACCTGGCCTTCTTGGAGTCCCTGGGAGGGGTACTTGATAGTGCTCCACTGGGGACTCCATTGTTCTACTGGGGACTTCAACGCCACATGGGCAACAACAGTGATACCTGGAGGGGCGTGATCGGGAGGAACGGCCTCTCCCTGATCTGAATCCAGCGCGGTGTTCTGTTATTGGACTTCTGTGCTAGTCACAGTTTGTCCATAACGAACACCATGTTAAGCCTCGAAAGCATAAGGGTGTCCATCAGTGCACGCGTGGCACCAGGACACCCTAGGCCGGAGGTCGATGATCGACTTTGTTGTCGCGTTTCATCTGATCTCCGGCCGTATGTCTTGGACACTCGGGTAAAGAGAGGGGCTGAGTTGTCAACCGATCACCACCTGGTGGTGAGTTGGATCCATTGGCTGGCAGGGGAGGAAGTTGGACAGACCTGGCAGGCACCCAAACGTATTGTGAGGGTCTGTTGGGAACGTCTGGCCGAGCCCTCTGTCAGGGAGGTCTTCAACTCCCACCTCCGGAAGAGCTTCTCACAGATTCCGAGGGAGGCTGGGGACATTGAGTCCGAGTGGACCATGTTCTCTGCCTCCATTGTCGACGCCGGCAGTTCGGGTTGTGGACGCAAGGTCTCTGGTGCCTGTCGTGGCGGCAACCCCGAACCCGGTGGTGGACACCGGAAGTAAGGTGATGCCGCTCAGGGCTGAAGAAGGAGTCCTATCGGACCATGTTGGCCTGTGGGACTCCTGACGCAGTTGACAGGTACCGGCAGGCTAAGCAAGCCGCAGCCCTGGACGGTCCTGGAGGCAAAAACTCGGGTCTGGGAGGAGTTCGGTGAGGCCATGGAGGAGGACTATCGGTCGGCCTCGAAGAGATTCTGGCAAACCGTCCGGCGCCTCAGAAGGGGGAAGCAGTACTCTGCCAACACTGTTTACAGTGCAGGTGGGGAGCTGTTGACCTCGACTGGGGACATTGTCGGACGGTGGAAGAAATACTTCGAGGATCTCCTCAATCCCACCGACTTGCCTTCCAATGAGGGAAGCAGAGGCTGGGGTCTCTGAGGTGGACTCGTCCATCACCCAAGCCGAAGTCACTGAGGTAGTTCGTAAAGCTCCTTGCAGTGGCAAGGCGCCGGGGGTGGATGAGATCCGCCCTGAGTACCTCAAATCTCTGGATGTTGTGGGGCTGTCTTGGCTGACACGCCTTTGCAACATTGCATGGAGGTTGGGGACAGTGCCTCTGGTGTGGCAAACTGGGGTGGTGGTCCCTCTTTTTAAAAAGGGGGACCGGAGAGTGTGTTCCAACTACAGGGGGATCACACTTCTCAGCCTCCCCGGGAAGGTCTCACGCCAGGGTACTGGAGAGGAGAATTCGGCCGATAGTCGACACCCTCGGATTCAGGAGGAACAATGCGGTTTTCGTCCCTGGTCCGTGGAACACTGGACCAGCTCTATACCCTCCACAGGGTGCTTGAGGGTTTATGGGAGTTTGCCCAACCAGTCCACATGTGCTTTGTGGATCTGGAGAAGGCATTCGACCGTGTCCCTCGTGGTATTCTGTGGGGAGTGCTCCGCGAGTATGGGGTCCGGGAGCCTTTGCTAAGGGCTGTTTCGGTCTCTGTACAACCGGAGCAGGAGCTTGGTTCGCATTGCCTGGCAGTAAGTCAGACCTGTTCCCAGTGCATGTTGGACTCCGGCAGGGCTGCCCTTTGTCACCGGTCCTGTTCATAATCTTTATGGACAGGATTTCTAGGCGTAGCCAGGGGCCGGAGGGAGTCCGGTTTGGGAACCACAGGATTTCATCTCTGCTTTTTGCGGATGATGTTGTCCTGATGGCTTCATCAGGCCAGGACCTTCAGCATGTACTGGAGCGGTTTGCAGCCGAGTGTGAAGCGGCTGGGATGAGAATCAGCACCTCCAAATCCAAGGCCATGGTTCTCTGGACCAGAAAAGGGTGGCATGCCCTCTCCAGGTGGGGTGGAGAGGTCCTGCCTCAAGTGGAGGAGTTCAAGTATCTCGGGGTCTTGTTCACGAAAGTGAGGGAAAGATCGAAGCGTGAGATTGACAGGCGGATTGGTGCAGCGTCCAGCAGTTATGCGGTCGGTGTACCGGTCCGTCGTGGTGAAGAAGGAGCTGAGTCGAAAGGCGAAGCTCTCGATTTACCGGTCAATCTACGCTCCCACTCCCTCACCTATGGTCATGAACTTTGGGTAATGACCGGAAAGGACAAGATCATGGATACAAGCGGCCTGAAATGAGTTTCCTCCGCAGGGTGGCTGGGCGCCTCCCTTAGAGATAGGGTGAGAAGCTCGGTCACTCGGGAGGAGCTCGAGGAGTAGAGCCGCTGCTCCTTCGCATCGAGAGGAGTCAGCTGAGGTGGCTTGGGCATCTGTTTCGGATGCCCCCTGGACGCCTCCCCTAGGGAGGTGTTCCAGGCATGTCCCACCGGGAGGAGGACCCTCGGGGAAGACCCAGGACACGCTGGAGAGACTATGTCTCTCGGCTGGCCTGGGAACGCCTCGGGGTCCCCCCTGGAAGAGCTGGAGGAAGTGTCTGGGGTGAGGGAAGTCTGGGCATCTCTGCTCAGACTGCTGCCTCCGCGACCCGGTCCCGGACCAAGCGGATGAAGAAGATGAAGAAGAGAAGATGAAGAAGATGTATTCAGGTCAAATCCACTTGCAGTTTATGGAAATGCTTTCACACCTACAGCATGAACTGATGGCTGAAGAACGAGCTCCATGCAAACATGCTCTTCATGAAAACACTGCAGCGGGAGTTGACAGACTCTCCTCCTTCATTTGGCTGACATCCAGAACTACTTTAATAACAACTGATATTTATTCTTTTTGTGAGTGCCGATATAGATTTCATTCGGGGAAATCACTTATAAATCAAAATGTCATTAAAATTGTCTGGTAGTGACAGCACAGACACAAGCTCAGGTGTCAGCTGGCTTCTGTCGTCTCTTAGTGGTCAGTCCTGTATCTGCCCAGCCGCACATACTACAAATGCACTGCATGCTATTCCCAACATAATGTCACTACTGACGCTGTTACTTTAAAGTATGCTGACCACATGTTCATTTTTCACAGTATTCTTGTGTATGTAGCTGTGCTGACCTTTATTATATTACTGTTTATATATAAAACAGAGAACAGGTATAGTCACTGTTGTCCTTCAGTGAGGATCAAGACTAGATCAGAACTTTTATAGCCATCTAATGTAACCCACTTTAACCACTAAGGCACGGCAAATAGGAGTGTTATTACCGTAACATGTGTGTTAAGTGTGTCTGTGTTGTGTGGCTGTTTAAAAGTATGAAGGAATCCCTTTTTCTACTTTTTCACATATATTTCATCTTTAAGTCTTATTTTAGATACTAGTCCAAAAGTGTTTTGGAAATTAAGGTGTTGGTTTAAATAATTAGATGATGTCTGTAGGAAAATGTGTTCAAATAAAATACCAATAATTGAAAAATATAAACTAGGCTTACACTGAAAGAGTAATAGCATTTAGAAAGCAAATCTAACTGCAACTCTATACTGACTTGCAGATATCATCATTTCATTCTGGATTCCCTAAGTTTCCAAAGATGCCAAATATGTTACTCAAATTCAAATTCCTAAACCGTGAAAGTAAAAACAGAAATTAATGAGTACTCCTTGAATAGGTAATGATATCACATTACAACTTTAGGAGAGCAATGAATGACCTTTAACTTATTTAACTTACATCAATAAATCAAGGGGCAGTTATGATTTGATGTAGTTCAATATATTAATAACACATTGCTGCAGTCCAAACGCACACATGGTTCAGTGCATAGACTGTCCATCTTCATATACAGTTTATGTATATCTTTATATATAGTTTATGTATATCTATGCAGTCTATGTATACCTTATTATACAGGGTATGTATATATTTACATACAGTTTATGTATATCTTTATAAACAGTTTATGTATATCTTTATATATAGTTTATGTATATCTATGCAGTCTATGTATACCCTATTATACAGTCTATGTATATATTTATATACAGTTTATGTATATCTGTGCAGTCTGTGTATACAGTCTATGTATGTCTTTATATTCATTTTATGGTGCAGAGGGATTTGATTTTGAAGGTCTAGACCGGAAGTGCGAGTGCAGATTTACGGTGGTTTGATACTGGTGCTACCTGCTGTATCCAAACAAGAGTTTCTGTCACAGCTCTCAGTCACTGGTCTTCACTCCTGTCTTTAAAATATCTCCAGCACGTCTGGACTCGGCTGACCGGTGAGTTTCGTGCACTTAAAATCAGTGGGGGGAGTTTCTCAACAAGTTTAGCTTAGCAACAGTCAACATCAGCTAACCTCTCGGTAGCCTGTCGTTAGCTACCAGCAACACTGACGTTTATTTAAATTCTAAAAAAAAGAGAAACTTTTACCAAACTTTACGAATGCCCAACTAAGCTAAGGCTCTTCCCCTCAAGATAAGAGTCCAGGGTTGATTTTCAGAGGCACTGTGAGGTTAGCTGTGCAGCTAAAGGGGCCACAGCTAACGTCAGTCTGAGACAGTGTTGTGACAGCTGAAGGACTAATGTGAGTTAACCTTGCTGCCTCCCCAGGCCCTGTCTGCATGGAAAACTCGTAAATGCTGTTAAATACTGTGTTTAATGTCAGCCTGAGTTAGTTGAGCCCAATGCAACAACTACAACAAATTAGCATCGCTAGTTTCCATCAAAGTAGAGCTAAGTTCCGAGCATTGTATTTCCAGATAACAGTGATAATAGTGATACTTGATCACCTGTGTGTGTGTTTGCAGACAGCACAGCTATGTGCAGCTGTGTGCGGAGCTCCAGGGCTCTGTCCCCTGTGCTGCTCCCCAGGCTGCTGCTCCCCCAGGCGGGCTCCAGGTCGGCCAGCAGGGGCCTCTGGACGTCCCCCCACTGCATGGCGGTCAGTGGAGACCCCCAGCTGCTGCCACTGCCCAGCCAGGCCCGTGTGGTGATCTGTGGGGGGGGTGTCGTGGGAACGTCAGTGGCTTATCACCTGGCCAAACTGGGCTGGACTGATATAGTGCTGCTGGAGCAGGGCAGGTGAGAGACACGTCTGTACCTTCATTTGTTGGGAGGTTTTGAAGTGTCAGGAGACGAACTACAATCAGTAAAACATTATAATCCATTGAATGTTGTTGTGTGGCTAATGCTGCTTTGCTTGTCCTGTCATTCATCTGGCAGACTCGGTGCAGGGACAACCAGACTGTGTGCTGGCATTGTCAGCGTCGCAAAGCCTATTTCCATTGAGTGTCAAATGGCAAACTATTCCAACAGTCTTTACCAGCAGCTGGAGGAGGAGACGGGGGTTAAAACAGGTCAGCCACTCTGATATGTTTTCATTTTTCTCATTAATATTTAACTTATCTTAATGCTATTCATGAAGACGAAGGTTAACTATTTGTACTCAAACATTCTTCAGATGTACATGACTACCTAGTTATTAATCTGTTTTACTACCATTTGTACTTTGATCTTCCGAGAGGATAACAGTTACTGCTTACTCACTGCATTGAATTTCAGAGCAGTGTAAATATAATATCATTTATACATTAGTCCAGCTGAAATACTTGAATTTGTGTCTTCTGTTTTGAGAGCTGCTGAGTCGTGTGATATGTTTTTGGTGTATTTGTTTATGTACCACAGGCTATGTAAAGACGGGGTCTCTGTGTTTGGCCCAAAATCAGGATCGTTTCATCTCTCTGAAGCGCCTGGCATCTCGATTAAAGTAAGATCTCAAAACCTCAAGTCAGTATTTGGTAGAGAAATGTTTGACAGCATCTACTGCTGGATGGGGTAGCGGCACACAGAGATGCTGACACTTCTTATACTTATTTCTGAAACTGACTGAGACGTGGCTGCTCCAGGATGTGAACGTTGTGCCTGGTGGTGCTGTGATGCTGCAGGAGTGTTACTCAGACATATCAACCACACAGATTGCTTTTATCCTTTGACTGAACTGTTTTTCTGCTGGTAGAAATTCACAAATGCACTCAGCTCTGATATCATCTGCCTCTACTTGAGCTGAACCTTCATTGTCATCTTTTTCACTCTGTCCTCAGGGTAATGGGGATCAACTGTAACATCATTAAGCCTAAAGAAGTGGCAAAACTCCACCCTCTTATTAACATTCATGACCTGGTGGGGGCGCTCCACCTCCCTGCTGACGCTGTGGTGTCCCCACCTGATGTCAACCACGCCCTGGCTGTGGCGGCTGCTGGACAAGGTAAGAGACTCAAACTCACAACTTTGATTAAACATCGATAGACCATCAGGACAAAATGTTTTACAAGCAGTACTTAAAATAGGGCTTTGTTTCTCACCCATTTACTGGTTTTCCCCTCTCATTCTCTTTCTCAATGGCATCTTCTCCTTCCATTCACCTCCCTTTACCCATTTTTACATCCTCCTACGTCCCCTGGTCTTTCTCATCCTATCCAGGGGTTCAGATCCTGGAGAGGACCAGTGTTCAGCAGGTCCTGTTAGAGAAGGGTCAAGTGATGGCGGTGGAGACTGACCGGGGCTCCATTGAGTGCGAATATTTCGTCAACTGTGCTGGACAGGTAAATCTCAGAGTGGGGTCGCATGATACAAATCAGGGATGCATCATTGAATCCCAGTGGCAACTTAGATAGAGGTAGAAGTAGATAGAAGATAGAAGCAATGAGGGAAAACCTTTGTAAGCTATTAGGACTTTGTTCTTTATTTCTACATTAAACATAAAACATGGCCTGATGCTGCATTATACTGACAGATAAACATAATATGTCTAAACAGCGGGCAGGACTCATAGGACATATTTTAGTGTCTCCTACAGGGAATTAGCTGTCTATGATTTGCATAACAATTGGTCTGTAGTTTTGAGTTTGTCTAATGTACATAATTAATGTTATTTGGTAGGTTGGCATCAATATGTTCAGAGCAGCAGATAGACACATTTTTTTCTGTCTGTCTCTGCTCTAGTGGGCTTACGAGCTGGGCCAGGCTAGTGAGATGAAGGTGTCTATTCCTCTTCATGGCTGTGAACACTTCTACCTCCTCACCAAACCTCTCCAGGAACCACTTCCATCCAGCATGCCAGGTCTCACACATCAAACATGCAGGATAATGAAGTTTTTCTTGCAGCAGGCAGGCATTAGCAGTTGCTAATGGGTTTTAAATTTCAATCACCTTTAATGTTTTCACTCACTGTAACAAGCATTTCCGAGTCCGTCCTTGAGTATTTTTGTCTACAGTGAAGTTCCTAGTTGACGTCTCCTGACGTAAGGAGAAGTCTGCTCAGTTGTTCTGTGATTGAATGCTATTATAGCTCTTTATAAGCCTAGCACATATTACAATGCATCCATCATTACAATGGAGTGTATGTCAGTGTTAATAATGTTGAATGCATTTATAGAATGGCAAAGGAAAACTTGACTTGAAATACCCCTTAAACATAACTTCCCTTGATTGTTGTGACTCTATAGGCTGAATGAGTGAGTGGCATTTTTAGTTCCACTTCCCCCTTGGTATTATGTAACAGCATACTTGCACGACAGCCACTTGGAGAGCAGAAGGAAAGGGGACGAGCAGGGGATTCAAATGGAACTGCCCTTGTACACTTTGAGCCCGAACTATCATAGATCGAACGTCAGTTGTAGGCATAGTGCTATTCTGCTTTTTACAGACCATGAGAAACACCTCATTTCAATGAGGTGAAAACGTCCTCTATGAGTTGCATAGACGTTATTGTTGTTTATAATTTCTTGCAATATCTTATATCAGTGAGATTTCTTGAGAAACTGCAGAACAGAACAGAAATCTGCTAACTAGGCGAGTGAACCTGTACAGACCTTTAAGATATATTAAAAAAACACTGAAAGTGAACAGATGTCAGGTAGTGGAGTTTTACATACATTACTGCCATGGATGTATTTTCTTGCACCAAATGGAAATCTGCAATGCATCTCTGGAGTGACCATCATTATTGACTCGTTCCCTCAGCCTTTTGAGGGATCTCATCAAGTTCACTTCAGTTTTTCAGACAAATGGAACAACACTTATGATGACAAAGGCATATAAAATGACTAATGCAATGGAGCCTATGTGTATGAGGGTAGAGGTTGTGACATCAAGTGGCTAAATAATTTCACAGCAATAAAGACTGATCTTATACCCTAAACATGGAAAATTAAAGTCGTTCTCTCCTGTTACGTGAGGTTGCACGTAGGCCACAAACAAGCCCAGAGGAGGTGGTCTAACCGGTCATATTTCTTATTTCCAGTGGTGATTGATATGGACGGCAGGATATATGCACGGCCATGGCAGGGAGGCCTCTTGTCAGGGGGCTTTGAGAAGAACCCCAAACCCATCTTCACTGAGGGCCGCAACCAGCTGGAGATCCAGAACATGCAGGAGGACTGGGACCACTTTGGTAATGGAGGGAAGGAGGGACGTGAAGCCGAGATGGGACATGTAATTGGTGATATGGAAATATAAAGATATTGTCTTGGCAATATTACTAATACTAGTCAATAATGTAACAGAGACACAAGGTGTGTTTCTTTAGCATGTCAGTAGGGAGTCTAAATTGCACTTCACTTATGTAAGTAATTTACTCAAACATTTGCAGATGCATTCTCGAGAGTCCAAAGAGCACTGGAGTTAAACAGTATAAGTGGTCTGTGTTGTTTTGGATGATTGTATAATGTGGCAGCACATTGGACAAACTTTGAATATGATGAGGTGTAACATTATGTGGTCCTGAACAAAGTTGCAGCAGTGCAGAGTATTTTTTATACATGTGAAGGAACAGGTTTTATAGTCAGACTGGGCATCTGTGTTTTTATGCAACTCTGTTTTAGACTAGCTCATGTTCTTGGCTCTGGAGCAAATCCATCTATGTTAATATGTTGTGATGCCTGTAGTCTAGCTTGCTAATTTACACAGCCCAATATAATTTCTGAACTGTTGACTCATGTTTTGGGGATGCTAAGGTCATGTTGTGTAATTTATTGTTATTCATTTTTACTTGAAGTGCCTTTATTGATTAAAGAAGAGTGTGGCTGGGTCAGTTCTCGTAACTTGGGAGATCAGTATTTTTTAGTGTAGGAAGTCTTTTAAAATGTTTAGACTTAAGTTGTAAGCAATTCAGTTAAAAGTACACCTCCATACATATGTAAACACACACACACACACACAAATGCACTTGTCTTCACACACACACACACACACAGTTCATACCATTTATATTATATATGAAATATGTTGGAATAGACACTATCTCCTGTACCAACTAGTATGAATGGGTGATTCAGTTTTGAAACA
Organism: Scortum barcoo; assembly: GCA_023238725.1. Lineage (NCBI taxonomy): Eukaryota > Metazoa > Chordata > Actinopteri > Centrarchiformes > Terapontidae > Scortum > Scortum barcoo. The sequence continues at coordinate 16,777,534 of CM041531.1, forward strand.
GAAAAGTCTCTAGAGATTCATCATGTTGGCCCTAAATTCTGCAAACAAACAAGTTAAAGATTATATAGGGTGCATTTTTGGTCTGTCACTTCTTTCAGTTTCTACTGGTAGTGCTTTATATTGTGCTGCCATGTTTGACATTTTTGCCACCGGTTCAGCTTTCATGTTGGAAAACCTGCTGTACTGTTTATAGCACAGCATGACAGAAATGGTACAGTTCCTGCTGCACAGCAGGAGCTCTGGCTTATAGAGGCTTTGTTGATTGATGGTTTATGGTGGTTGGGCAATGGCCAACTCAAAGCCAAATTCAGTGTTTTGTTAAGTTTTGTTCTTCAGTCATTTGAAAGACAAGGAAGAGAAGGCCAGGAAAGGCCAGGAAGAGAAGTGATTGCTTCATTTTGTGGCAGGAAGCAGTGGTCTTTATGGGAAGTGTGTCTTTAAATGTTCAGAAAAAAAGACTGACATGACAATTGGCGTAATGTTCGACCAACATTTTTTTTTATCATGGTGTTGTTCGTCTATGTTAGTTTTATATAAGCATTAATCATTTGAAAATGCAATATAGTGATGTGGACATAGCACCTCTTAGAGAATGTCATAACAGAGATTATATAACAACCTCACTGTCCTCTGCCTCCAGAGCCAATGCTCAGTGCCTTGTTGAGGAGAATGCCGAGTCTTGAGTCAGCTGAGATCCATCAGCTGGTCAACTGTCCAGAGTCCTTCACCCCTGATATGCGCTGCCTGATGGGGGAGACGCCGGGTGTCTCTGGCTACTATGTGCTGGCAGGGATGAACTCCTCCGGCCTGGCTTTTGCTGGAGGAGCTGGCAAGTAAGTATGCCTAGAAGTGTATTTGCTTGAGGATACCCAGTAGTATTTGTGAAGACAAAGCTTACCAAATGAAGACTAGTGTGCTCTGTATCTCAGTTTATTAAGTTGGGTGATGAGCATTGTGATAAAGAAGCACAAATGATGTCTTGTGTGGTTTTGCTTCCAGGTACCTGGCAGAGTGGATGACTTATGGCTACCCCACTGCCAACGTCTGGCCATTGGACATCAAACGCTTTGGCAACCTGCAAAGCAGCCGAACCTTCCTGCGACACAGAGTAATGGAAGTTATGCGTGAGTAGTGAACTCTTGTTATGGTGTGTTTTGTGTGTCTTAAAACAAGGCTCACATGCTCATTGGGAATGTAACAAATAGTTGATACAACAATACCACAATTGTCACCTTCATTCATAATAGGATTGATATGATTGATAAACTTGTGTCACGTAATGATGTCTTAACTTTTCTGCCGGTAATATCGCCTGCCACCACCAAGAAGAAATCACAAAATAAAACCAAAACATGAAGTGATCAATCATCTGATGAACTGATTCTCAATATATACGCAGTTGTTGTTGTGGCATAATGCGTTAGTTACTCTACCGAAGCCAGACTCTGTGAGTGACATGATTGCATATGTTACCTTTTCAAATCCTTTCCAGATCCACAGCTCCAACCTATAGTTTGGAGACCTCTGGTTTTAGGCTGTTTTTAATTGACTTTAGCCTGGTCAGACTGTTGTGAAGAATTTGTTGTTCCTCTTCCGTGGCAGCGAACACAACAAATGGCCTTTTGATAACTATGATGCTACAACCTACAACTTATCTAGACGCTTTATGGGTGATTATTAGCTAAGTCCCCCTAATAACATGCAGCACTTTTCTGTGGCTGCAGCACCGTGGAGGTACCATCCTTGATGGCAGAGGCTCGGCTGGTAACATATAAGTGCAGTTACGCTCTGGGTGTGCTAACCTTGCCTTTTGAAAAAACAACAATTAAACATGCACTAAAAAATATCCATAGTAATTTATGTGATTCATGTGAGTGTTCTTTTACCTGATGGACAGAGACGGGCTATGAATCATCATATTCAAAGGGGTGGAAGAAGAGGTCTCAATCGTGATCTATTGTATTAGGATTAGGAATGGCCTGTGTCATGATATCATCATTATCATGGGCAGAGTATCACGATTGTATTGTATCGTGCGTATGTCTGATTCCCATCCATAATACCTTTTATATGAAGAGTTCTCGTCTTAGCAAGATTCCAGTGTAAGTGATGGGAGACAAAATCCACAGTCCTTGTTGTGTACAAAAAATACATTCCCAAGGTTCAGATGAGGATAATATCAGCACTCTAGGTCAGACATAACAAGTAGCTATCTTCCAAAGTTACAGTTCTTTCAGTAGAAAACCTCCGTGTACATACTGTATGATTGAGGAGTTCTCTCAAGATGAGCAGTAGAATGTCCAACACCTTGAAGGTATTAGTATTATAATGACATTAAGTGTTTTCCAGTTTTGTTTTGGTATGATTAGGTCTGTTCTTCCAATGTGTCTGTGTGTGTTTGTGTCCAGCTCTGCTGTATGAACTAAAGGTTCCTCGCTGGGACTTCCAGACTGGACGGCAGCTGCGGACCAGTCCTCTGTACGACCGTCTGGACACTCAGGGAGCTCGCTGGATGGAGAAACATGGTTTTGAAAGGCCCAAATACTTTGTTCCTCCAGGAAAAGGTGCAGATTACTCACCAGCAACATGCACATTCTCTTTACCTTGGAGTCGTCATTAAGCCTCAGGAACCTGAATGATTTTGTTAAATAGCAGTAAATGTGAGTGAAACTCTCTTGAGTGAATCACTTTTATAAAAACTGTTTCCTTAAATGCAGTGCAGTTAACATTGTATGTTTCCTGTGATGAACTGACAGTATGCAGGTTTTTATTCTCACCAAAGACTGCTTCAGGTGATTTCACTGATATGTTGTGCTGTATTTTCCTGTGGTGGGAGGTGGCAACTGTAAAGCGGATGTTATAAAATTTTTGCACTGGTTTTCTATTTCTTTGCAGAAAGGTGGGCTTTGTGCGCTTCAGCTGATAACCTAATGCAACTTAATGAGTTGTATATATAGTTTCGTTTTATTTTCTTTGGTTGTACATTTTCTCTAAGGCATGCCTGGTTGTGTACCTGTGTGTAGATCTGTTGTCTCTGGACCAGAGTAAGACCTTCTACAAGCCAGACTGGTTTGATATTGTTGGAGCAGAAGTAAAATGCTGCAAAGAGGCTGTCTGTGTCATCGACATGTCTTCCTTCACCAAGTTTGAACTGACTGTAAGTCATTATGCACTGTGGACAACATAAAAAGATTTAATCAGCAGTGAATCACATTGGGCAATATGCTGCTGCTGCACTGCTCTTTGTGGGTTCAGACTTTTAAACATACCATGCCCATTCAGCCACACCCAGTAAGTGATGTCATCATGTGTTTTCAATCAGCATTATGTTAATCTGTACCACATCAGAGCAAAATGTTTCTGAAATGGCAGATTATGCTCTTCTTCATCATCCGGGAGCCACTGATGCAGCATTCTGTCTTTTTAAATGCATCCACTGTATCGAAGTGTTTTAAATGAAACCTTCTGCTCTCTCCCAATGTCCCAGTCAACGAGCGATCAAGCCCTGGACCTGCTGCAACATCTGTGTGCCAACGACCTGGATGTTCCTGTTGGACATATCGTCCACACAGGCATGCTGAATGAGAGGGGAGGCTATGAGAACGACTGCAGCGTGGTCCGCCTCAGCAAAAACAGGTTTGTAGCACCTCAGAAATAACACTACTAATTGACATGCAGCTGACCGTCATTTCAAATAACTCACATTCCCTCTACAGCTTCTTCATCATCTCTCCGACAGACCAGCAGGTCCACTGTTGGTCCTGGATAAAGAAACACATGCCCAATGACCCACACCTCCACCTAGAGGATGTCAGCTGGAAGTACACTGGTAAGTACACAGAACCTTTGCTGAAGTCCTGCAGTGACCTCCGGTGTCCACATGATATTTAACGCTGGAAGCAATGCACCAGTATCCCTCATCCACTCTCTGCTCATAACCCAGTTATTGAAATGACCTGATTTTGTGTTTGACATTGGTGAAATCACACACTACAGGGACTAAGAGGGTGGTTAATTATATGGTCAAACTATAATTTATATGTTTGTAATGTAATTACCGTAACTGTCTGAACTGTGAACAACACTAGACCTATGTTCTGTTCTTTATTTACAAGATTAAACACCATCTTTGGATCTCTATCTCAATATTTACCCATATCATGATACAGTACATCCCATGACGTTGCTATGAGTTATTGTATGACCATTAATAGTTCCTGACCTGGACTGAGCTTTGTTAACCAGAAGGATGTGTTTATAAATGATCCTGTCCACACAGCTTTGAATCTGATCGGACCTCGTGCAATGGATGTTCTGGCTGAGCTGTCATATGTTTCCATGACACCGGACCACTTCCCCTCCATGTTCTGTAAGGTAGGAAACAAAGACTAGTTGCAATAACACATATAGAGTAATAATAATATGGATGATAACAGTAGGAAGAGTGTTAATATTAATTGTTGGAGTAGTTGAAGTAATAACAGCAACAGTACATGTAGGGTAGTATAGTAAGTAGTGATAACAGTAGCAACTGTTTATATCTGGTTAGTATTCCCACACTGACTGTGTGTTTGTATATTTACAGGAAATGAGTGTCGGCTATGCCAATGGGATCAGAGTGATGAGTATGACTCACACTGGGGAACCAGGTTTCATGCTCTACATACCTATAGAGGTGTGACCTGCTCACATCTGCACACACAAGCAAATCTGTATCTAGTCACCACTCCACAGGGTGGTTGGTAGCTTTAAGAATGTGGTACATACTGTTCGGTGCATCAAGTCTAACATTAGCGTTTCCATCTGCTCTCCACAGTATGCACTGCATGTGTACAATGAGGTGATGTCAGTGGGTCAGAAGTACGGCATTCGAAATGCAGGGTACTATGCACTGCGCAGCCTACGCATCGAGAAATTCTTTGCCTTCTGGGGTCAGGACCTTGACACCTTCACCACCCCGCTTGAGTGTGGACGAGAGTTCAGGGTCAAGTTTGACAAGGTCTGTTGCAAGTTCAGCTGTGTAACCACATCAAAATGTGCGATATCAGCCAGTGGGGATTCTGATCGCTGCTTTCTTTCTGGGTCACTGAAAGTCTTTTATTTTGCACTTTGGTTGTTTTAGGCAACAACAGGGTCATTTTAGTGAAGTAGAGATTTAACAATAATATGAGTAGGAATGGATTGTATTTCTGTTTATTACTTTATTAGACAATGAATTTGATAAACCTTTTTAAGCTTAAATTTGACACTTTTCTTAAACTTTAAAACTGTTAGGAGATGAAAGAATAATTGCGGAGTAATAAAGAGGAATCTGCCATCTGCTTTGCTAAACCTTTAAACATCTGTGGTATAGTGTTGGGATGTAGAGCAAGCTGCACCTGCAGGCACAACAGGTGGTACTTTACACCAGCAGTGGTAAACTTCACCATCCTACTCATTCTGAAAACAGTGAAACATCTATTGTAAATGTATTAATGAATGAACCTCAGTGTGAGATTGGTTTTGCAGATAGCATAGAGATGAGTAGTCATCAGCAGAATCTTTTGAATGTGTTTACCTCCCCCTCTTCTCATATTTTATTTTCTCCTCTTCTTTCCTTTCCTTTTCCTCTCTGAACTTTTTTCAATTTCCCACTTTCCTCTTCCCTGACCTATTTCTTGTGCTGCTTCTCTCTCATCTCCTCTCTATGCTTCCATCAGGACACAGATTTCCTCGGTCGTGAGGCCCTGCTGCAGCAGCGTCAGGATGGTGTGTCTCGGCGGTTCGTCATGCTGGTTCTAGAGGACCATGACACTGAGCTGGACCTGTGGCCATGGTGGGGCGAGCCCATCTATTGTAACGGCCAGCTAGCTGGGGCGACCACCAGCAGCGCCTACAGCTACACTCTGGAGCGCCACGTCTGCCTTGGCTTTGTGTCTCCGCCGCCGGGCCCGGATGGGCTCCCCACACCCATCACTCCAGACTTCATCAACCGTGGGGACTACGAGGTGGACATTGCTGGCCAGCGCTACCCAGCCAAAGCCAAACTCTACCCCTTCAGCTCCCTGTTCACCCAACAGAAACGCCGCAAGGAGGACATGGAGTTCAGCAACCTCCAGGGGAAGTGATACAGAGCAATAAAGGGCCTCACGTGTGACACTCCTTCAGTTCACCAAATCCACTCCTGCACTGACCTCGCCGTGCCAACCTGTCGTCCCTTTTCTAGCTCCTAATCTGAGGGCTGTATGCACAATCACTTATGGTCCCTCTCATATTTAACTTCCACGTTGCATCTCCCTGTTTCAAAGTGCAATATTTAAGAGGCACTAAATGCTTGAGCTGTATCAAACACAGAGCTCTGTGTCATCCAGTTCTCCAGTTGTTCTTCAGCCCTGCCCTGCTTTTCTCATAAACACAGTCCACACAGTCTCAGTGGATGCTTTCCTGAGACAGTCTGCAGTTAAGTGCCTTTGTCAAGGCAACATCAACAGTTTGTGTTGAGAACTCTTTCACTTTGCTTACCTTAAACATCCAGAATGGACTTTGACCGACAATCTTCTCCTGGAGTGTTCCAGCCGCTGTGAAGTTTTGATGCCACACAGTCTGGAAGTCTGAAAGAAATGTCTGTTCAGTGCTGATGTACGAACGCCTACACGGTCAATGTAGTTGTTGACTCATTGTCATTTTACAAATTGTTGATGCGCTACTGTAAAGAGTATGAGTGATGTGATTGACTTAATTCAGATATTTAATATTGTCCACTATGTTTTCCTTCACAAAGAAGAAAAATATCCTTCTCAGTCAGGGGGAAAAGAGGCCTGGAGAAGCCATGAGAAAGCCTGACCTTATCATCAGTAGACCATTGTTTGAGTGCCGCCCATTACACCTCTTCCAGTCCTGTTGAAAAGGCTTCCCAGGCTCTCCTCAAAGCCTCAGCGTAAAGCAAAATGACCTTTTTTATCCCCTTTAAGACAGTTTTCATCATTAGCTTTCAGCCGTTCTGCTGTTTTCTCTGCTGTGTGTCGAGCTTGTGGTAATGTATGTACGGTAATATAATCCGACCTGTTTATGGTTTGTGGTTGTACTGAAGCAGCGTCGCTCTTCTGATGCTCGACTTTAGCTTTATTGTTGTGTTGTTCAATGTGTGGCTGCTGTTTGTTGAGCTGTAGATGAGGGAAAGCAGAGTGGGAAAGCTGCGACTGGAGGCATAATCTCAGACATGTTGGTTGGTGGAGTCCACAACATCTTTACATCGGCGATTAGAGCTTTGTCTGATCCGCAGTCGTGATTTTTGTGTAAAGGACTTCATTGCGATTTGATAAAAAGCAATGTATTTTTGTATAGCTAGTGTGTATAAAATCTCTATTTTCAGTAGTGCACATTTTTTCTAGTCAGTCAGATTTAAGTTATATCTGCCGGATGAATCACCTGCACTTTGTTCAGATGTCTCAGTCTTGCGGTTCTCCTGATGTTTGCGTTATTTCAAGTGCTGTCCTGCATTATTCTGTTTATGTACATGTAGTTTTGTCAGCAGCAGCTTGATGTCTTACTGCATTTATATACACTGTTCAGTTAATTTGATCTGTTTTGCCCCCACCCCTTCAGAGGTCAAAGGTTAGGGAGAGTTACAGAGCAGCAGGCCTGCAGCTGGTGGTGGCTCGTGTCGCTTGCAGACACTTGTTGTGAAGGACAGTATGAAGACAAGAGTGGCAGTTGAATTCATCCAGCCAATCACATCATAGCCGGCAAATAATCGAGCGTATCATTGGTGTGTGAGTGTGTGTGTGTGTGTCCTGTTGTCAGTGGGATCTGCGGCAAACTGTGTGTTCGCCTGCTGGGAATCTTAAAGTTAGCTCGACTGGCTAAATGATCTAGACGCAGATTGTTTTGCTCAATCTTCTCTTGGGGCGTGTAGAAATGCTTAAAGTGATTAAGTGTGTTTGAGGAGAGGGGGGCAGATGCCAAAGTGAAAGGCAAAATGTAAACAATATAAAAAGATACACCTGCTGCAATAACTTATGATCAACAGGCCTTTGAATACTAAATCAGTTACTATTGTTTAACCATGTTGTCTGAGGGAGTTTCCAGTTCTTTGTCTAAACCTGTAATTTATATTGTTGGAAAATTACAGATTGGTCTTAAAAGCGTTTGCTCAGTTTTTTAATAATAATAATTTAAAGTCCTCCCGATCTCAAGAGCAGAGGATTCACAGCAGCTGCAGTTAAATTAGTTTTGGGGGCTACCTGGAGCTCTTTTATCCATCAAAGGGTAGAAAATCACAGTCTGTTCGAATATTGCCAAAATCAAATGCCATGCTAACAAAATGAGCAAATCTTCATACTTCTTATAATCTGACTTGCTTTTCCTTATGTTTCACTACAAATTGCATACTCTGTAAGGATGAATATGTATGAATATGCTCAGTGTTTGTCACACTCTGGACAGTCGTGGGGGGGCCGATTTTAAAACAGGGAGGATAAAACTTAATCACTACAGTTACTCTGTGGCTCTATCGTCCATGTTGGTTGAAAAAAATGTCGCTGTTTTCTGCTGCTCAACTAAAATATAATCTAGTCATTAGTTCCTGCTGTGTAACGTATTGACTCAGAGGATTCAGAATGAAGAAACCAGCTGCAAAAGGGAGTCAGGCATCGCTTATAAAGGGCTAATTTATATTTGTGTGTCAGTGTTTGTTAAAAGGTCTTAATATTAAATGAAACGTGAGAGCACAGTGAATCATCATCAGTCTTTGGATCAGAGTACGGTCTGGTTTCGGTCAGTCTCAGTGCTGTGACCTGACCATGGTACAGTAACATTTCTCTGCTTTGGCTGTAAGTGATTGGCTGTTAGGGCCTCATTTATGCAAGAATGTAACTTATCATTTCCCAAAAAAAAAAAATGTTCAGTTTTCTCATACTGGTATGGTATAATTAAGGCCCCATTAGTGACAGTTAATTCCATGTCCTTTGAAAGTTGATACACTTTTGGCAGCGCTCAGAGTCTCCAGCTTGTATCATCACCGAAGGCTTCATATCAAGGAGCTCTGTAGCTGTGAGGACACATCTGGATTCAGCGTAAAGCTGACTGAAACGCACAAACCGCTGCGTCGACACTGATCACATGACTTTTCAGGTCATTTCAGCTGTTATTTCATTTATTTACTATCAGACTACATTGGTGAGTGTGCACTTGAAGGGAAATGGCCCAGAGCATTTGCACTAAAACAAGGGCAGCCTGCTTGGTTTTGTGTTTGTTACTGTCTGCAGTGACAGACTTTCTGTGGTACTCTGTGTATTTGGAATTTGACCGTTTTCTTGCATTTCCAAGGTAAAAAAAAATTAAATAAAATCTGAGGTTGTGTGAAAATTTGGAATGGCCTCCTGAAACACTAAAGCGCTTGGGCTGAATATCACGTACATGTCAGCTGAAAGGAAAAAACAGTAAATGGTAAAAATGTAATGTCAGCAGAGGTCTGAGAAAGTCTGTTGTAAAATCGCTAACCCGTGGTTGTGTTGTCTCCTCCAGTACTCTAACAGTGACACTCCACACCGGATGATGTTTCTGTTGCATGTTTGTCTCTTTTAATGTTTCCATTCTAACACCGCCTGTACTGGACTCATCTGTACATGCCAGCTTTTTCTCCAGAGCTTTACAATAATGTATTTATATCATGTTAAACAGATGTTTGGCTGTCTAATGTACTTAAAAGTAAAAATATAAAGAGGACTTTGAATGATTATTTCGTGTTAACTCTAACACAGCCAGGTTCAAGGCTTCAGTCCTTGTGGCCGCCAGCTGTGAACATGTGCGCGGTGCTGACGCCACGAAACCTGTTCTTCCCACACCAGAGCCATTAGTCTGTTTCTGCTAATGAATATCGGAGTGCCAGCAGTGAGACGGAAGGTTTATTCATGTGTCAACACTCGCAGCAGAGACACCTGTTTTCTTCTCATTAATACTGCCATCTGCAATTATCTCAACAAATGAATTATAGAAGGTCAGCTCAGAACCAGAGAGGTAAATGACAAAACACTTTATTAGCATATCACAACACAACAGCTTCCTCCTGATGCAGTGCATTCTGGTTCACGGGGGATCACGTCCTTCTGGCTTTGCGTGGGCGGCACCCATTGTGCGGCACAGGTGTGTTGTCAGTGATCGATACCACCTCCAGTCCTCCCATCGTGATGCCTTTGATTGCAGCCTGCACAGCAGAGAAAATGCATTCATTCATTATCAAAGGTAATGGGAGCAAATCAAGATGTCTGCGGCTTCTTAAATGGCCTCAAATCATTGTCATTATACAAAGACTGAAATTAATTGGACGTCTTATGTCTTCACAAAGTGACGGGTTTATTTGAGTTGTGCCCCCATGATTGTCTCAATACAGAACTGGGTCAATATTACAAAATGCAAAACTGTTTCACTCTGTATGATCCTATTGTACCTCTTTTTACTTATAACTTGTAACTGACAATTATGCTCATAAAATAACTACAAAAAAAAGTGTAATGGTAGTTACTAGTAGATGGACAGGATTTTCAAAATGAGAGGATCTGCTGCTTTCATCTGCTTTTTATCACTGTTCATTACATCTCTGGGATTTAGCAGCTATTTGAAGACATTACCTTGCATACTGAGAAACTGCTGTGTGTATTTTTATGGGCCCGATTTACATGTACATATTGGCCAGAATTTACACAATTTACAGGCCACAGAATGGATCAGATCCACTTCACATTTGGTCTGTACATTCGAGAGACCTTTGCAGCGCACAACACTTTTTCGCTGAACGGTGCGTCCGCAGTAAATTCAACATTCACTCTAGACAAGGAAGTCGATGGAACTGAAATACATATTGTCCAACCTTCTCCACGAAAATTCCTTTGTTTGAAACGGCTCCTGCCCTTAAAAAAAAACTACAAGTCAATATTCCATTATACTTGTAGCAAGCCACACGTGACGATCATCGTTCGAGTCGCCTGAAATTTTCACGGTCTGCTCTGCACTCTGTGACCACCGCTAGGGCTTAGTTGTTTGTCACTCATTGTCAGGCCGGCACCCCGATGTGCCAGCCATGTGAGTGCCCGTTCAATTCAATTTTCATTTAATAGACTAAACAGTTATAGAGTTTAATCAATTATGCAGATAATCCTCTAATCTGTAACAATGACAAAATGCAAGATTTCTAATGGTTTTATCATAAGATTTCCTCTCAGACAGAGGACATGGTCCTGAACTGGGAGAAAGTTACTATCCCAAGCACAAAGATTCAAGTATCTTGGGGTCTTGTTGATGAGGGCAAAATGGAATCTGAGATGGACAGACGGATTGGTGCCATGGCACCAGTTATGTGGGCGCTGTACCACTGCTGTGCTGAAGAGAGAGCTGAGCAGAAGGGCAAAGCTTTTGATTTACATTCAATTTATGTCCCAACCTTCACCTGTTGTCATGAGCTTTGGGTGGTAACTGAAAGAATGAGTTCGCAGATACAATTGGCTGAAATAAGTTTCCTCGCAGGGTGGCTGGGCTGAGCCTTAGAGATAGGGTAAGGAGCTCAGACATGAGCCACTGCTCCTTTGCATTGAAAGGAGCCAGTTGAGGTGGTTGAGGCATCGCCTTCTGAGTGCCTTGCTTTGGAGGCTTTCCAGGCTCCTCTAACTGGGGGAATATATATATCTCATCTACCCTGGGAATGCCTCGGGATCCCCCTGAATGGAGCTAAAAAGGTTTCTGGAAAAAAGGAACATCTGAAATGATTTGCTTAACTTGCTGCCACCTCTACCCGGCCCCAGATAAACAGCTCAGAATGAATGGATGGACGGATAATTAAGACTTTGAAGCCTACATACACACTCTATTAGGATTAAAAGCCAATAATACACAAAAGAAACAGTCACATATTTTCTCCTTCTACTCACCTGACGTCCGGGGCCGATCCCTTTGACCACAACACGGACAAACTTCACTCCCTTTGCTGTGGCTTTCTGTTCAGAGGAAGAGACACACAGAAGACTGATGTCTACATGTGCAGCCATCCATCGAGACTCCTCTAGTCAGAGCAGCTAGATACGTTTGATTTGGTAGAGCTCTAGCACTATGAGAAATGACTGATGCAGAGGTTAAAGGTCCAAATAGCAGCACTTAGAATTGATCCTGTAGCTAAATATTTGTTCTGTTCGCCCACCTTCGCCTTAGGACTTTATCAAGATTTTCAGACATTTTCTATGCTAGGCTGTTAATTGTTTTGTTTTTTTTAACAATATTTTATTAGGTTTTTAGAATAAACAAGAAACACTAAACACACAATACACATGACAGCAGTGGTTGGTAGGAGCAACACATGAATGGGATGAGGTAAGATAGACCAATATTATACAAATAAGGTAGCATATTTTCTATATTTTTTATACTGATTTTTTATACTGTAGCGAGTAAATGCAACGACATTTCGTTCTGTATACTCTTGTATATCTGAATAACAATAAAGTCTGTCTAAGTCTAAGTCTAATATATATTAATAAGATAATGAAATGTACAAAAGGGCATATTCCTATGGAATCATGAAACAGAATGCGTGGCACCCTTTAATATAAATAAATAGATAGATAGATAGATAGATAGATAGATAGATAGATAGATAGATAGATAGATAGATAGATAGTTATCCATTCACAGGGGTATAGGAGGGACGCCAGACAATATTACAACGACCTTCACGCGCTAACTTGGCTGTGCAGTCCGGCAAGTAGTTTAGGAAAGGTGTCCACACATTGTCAAAAACCCTCTCATTACCCATCAGGACTGAGTTTAAGCGTTCCATCGGTAGGACTTTAAAAACTTCCCCAAACCACTCTTTAATAGTTGGCGGTCTAGGCTTAATCCACTGAAACAGAATGCACCTCCTTGCTAATAAAAGTAGCTTATTCAGGAGTTTTAGCTGAGCATTAGACAGAGAGAGAGCCTTCCCTGGAAGGTTCAACAGGAGGCTGTTAATTGTTTAATTGAATTTAATGATGAATAGATGATCAATATGACATAGTTTGAATAACATTTTTTTTTGGGGGGGGCTTTCAATCACTAACATTAAGAGATAAAGCTCCTATTAAAACTGAGCTAAGAAGAGCTACTTAATGAAGTTACCATATTTTCACTTTCAGCTCTGTCTGAAAACAGATCAGATGTGATGCAAGACAATGGCAGCACCACGATAAAACACTTTATTTCTTAAATGTGTTAACTGTAGATCAGTGTGTCCTTAACCCCATTAGCCAGGAGTCTTCATGAATCACGCTAATATCGAGTCTAAATGAGTATTTAACCCTAGCTGATGCACTCTGTCACAGCCTTGAAATTATTCCAAAAGGTTTATGTTGTGACAGAGTGGAAAAAAAACATTGTGGTCTTTCCTAACATTTATTTATTCTAAACAAATGTCAGTGAGACTGTGCAGTAACGCAGATCCTCGATAGTCATGTTTCTGAGTGACGTGCTGAACGTGATCTCTCACAGGAACTTAGGGGTGCCAAAGTGACACGTGAGGACTCACCGCAGCAGCAGAGATGCCTGCAGTCTGAGCAGCGATGGGCGTCGACTTCTTGATATTCTTGAAGCCTTCTGTGCCGCAGGACGTTCTAACCATCGACTGTCCTGCGCTGTCCGTCAGCTGGATGTGTGTGCTGGGGCAGGACGGGACAGTTTACAAGGTCACGGATACACAACTGATTTTAGCATTTTAGCTTTTATTTAATAGTCATATTTCATACGCTGTCACACTGATGACAAGTTAGATGTTCTCTTCTACCAGATGGAGGTTACAATCTGCTCTCCAACAGCAGCGTTTGTGTGTCTCTTTAAAGAGAACAACACTAACGTTTGAGTATATCTTTATAGCATGCATAGGAGAGTGTTACTAAAGGACTTTTTTGAGGAATAAAAACTTATGTACACTTATCTACTTTGTTATTCATTTAGTCCACCTGGAAGCATTTACTAATCTAAACTTCAGGTCTGCAGAACAGGTGGCAAAATTACTTTCCCCATTTTTACTTCCACTGACACTCACCTAAATATTAGTCAATTTCTGGAGTCTAATATTGATATCTTAACTAATACTAACAGGTTTCTGTATTGCAAAATACCCCAATACAGTGTTAGGAAAACAAACAATCTTTAAAATGATTGCATAGCTTTAACATTTCACATAATAATATTTCATACTGCCGCTTCCCCAGTTTCCACTCACTTGTTGTACGTGGCCTTAATATGAGCGACTGGTAACTCCTCAAACTTCTTTCCATCCCACCTCAGAGGGCTGTCCTGACCCAGCATCGGAGGGAGAAGACTGGAGGATGAAAACTGAAGTGAATACCTCACCAACAGCATCATACTTACGTGACTTCTATTGCATGAGGCACACAACTCAAAGAGAAAACACTAGAAATAATCCACAATCCTTCTGTCAGAGCACAGGCGTGTACAAGGGTGGGTCTGTCTGACCTGAAGGCTCTCGAGTCTCTACTGGTCTCTGTACTGGTGTTTGTACTGGTCTCTGGGCTGGTCTCCTGCAGTCTGACAGCACTGCTGCACAAAGCTCGTTGCAGCCCGCTGCTTCCAAATCTGTGCACACAACATCGCATTACAACCGCATTACAAGCGCCCAATTAAATGTATGCAACATAACATACAGAACAGCCAGCATGTCAACATTAGCTAACATGGACGCTGGTACTGGTATGGTAATCCCATAAAACACTTACAGAGAGCTTCCACTTGTATTTACGGAGGCGGCCAGCTGTCGGCATATGTTACTCACTGAACCAACTAATAAACTATTTAATTTAAACATGTTTCATGTATTTTTATTCAAGCAGACAGTTAGCTTCATAAACGTGACATTGAAAACTGTTCATGTCAAGACTAGACCAGTAACATCTTTTCTGAGGGGTGGAAAGTTCAAAACAACTTAATTTTATTACTGCAGAAAATACATTGATCCCTTATAAAATTGATTGAAAAATGTTAATAATAATTTAATAAATATTTAAATATATTTCTACAGTACAGACAGTGAAATGTTTTCTTTAAATAAATAAAGTATATTAATGAACACCCCTCTTTTTATTTGAATAGACTGTTCGTTTTCTTGCACAGAATTGTGGGTAGAAGTCGAATAGTGCTGCATTCATGTACTTAAGAAAACTATCGTAAATATAAACTCTTATGTTGAACGCTCTCTCAAAGCTCAACAGATAACAATCAGTCTACCTCATGCTCCAGAAAAACCTAGAGGAAATACTTCATCTTAATGTTTTCATCTTATATGCTGGTGTTACCAAGAGAATAACGTGGTTTAAAATCTCACTTGCAGTCTGATGCCCCGAGTAGTATCCAGCATCACGATTTTTTTGCTTGCGCGGTGAATGCATCAAAAGAAGATGGCTGCGCCCTGTGGCAGGATGGCGACTCGGACTCTGCTGCACTTTCTGTCTCGTTTCAGCAGGACAGTGGTCATGAATACGGGGTGTCGGTGGATTTCCAGCTCTTCCGTCTGTCGGGCGACACAGACGCAAAGTGTGTCGGACACAGCGGCCTCTCCCTGGACTTTAATGGCGGCGGTGTGTCTGCAGAGGCTCCCGGTCATCTCAGCGGACCTCAGCCCGATAGAGCAGCGCTTCTCACAGTTGATCCACCAGGTAACTCCAACACCAGGTTTAGTTTTAAAGACCTGCTTTGAGCTTGTCGTTTTCCTCTCATAATCAGTCAAAGATGATATAAAACCCTGTCTGATTGTTTAATTCACAGTGAGAAATCCACCTGAGATTATAATATCTTCAGTTTATGATCAATTGGTATTTGGAAATGATTTTTTTCTTTTTTTTTGTCACGCAATATAAAAACTTGTGATTTCTGCAGTGTCAGTCTAGTCCGTGTCAACAACCTTAATTAAAGCTGAGCATTGCATGTTCATTAGTATTTGATTAATTTATTAGAATAAAACAGTGCAATATTTTTTAACTTTTCTAAAATTGACTTAATTGATTTAAAATAAGTTACTTTTATATGGAAAAAGTATAATAATAATAATTAATTATTATTTTTGTATTATGCAGTAAAGTGCTAACAATACATATGTAAAATAATACCAAACATGGTGGAGGACAGGACAGAAGACTCATAACTCATAACACTTATAATCACAACAGTTCAAAGCAAAGAAACGTAAAAAAGAGAAAACAAACAAACAAGAAATAAAACATGCCGAACTCAGAAATTCATGTTGTCCATACGGCTTTGTGCTTCTACCCATCTTTGATATTTCACACATCGTTCCATCAGCTCCAGAATATGTAGAGGTCTGTAAATATTTCTGCGGTGTGAGATGGAGACCTGCTCTGACTTCTTTGCAGATAGAGCTGGAGAAAAGCTTTCTGTCGGACCATGAGCTGCAGCTGCTGGAGGATGCCGAGAGAATGAGTCGCAAGCAGGTGGACAACTATGACTCGGATGACGAGGACGGCCGCGGGGACCAGGAGATCATTTTGGCTCAGGACCTGGAGGACTCCTGGGAGCAGAAGCTGAAGAGCTTCGAGCCAGCGCCGAGGGTCAGAGGTCAGTATGGGTGAAATTCTTGAGCACCAGGCTGAAGTAAAGCAGAACATACTTTATTTTGAAAATATGCTTAAATATTACCAACGTGCCTGATGAAATGGAGGTAACAGCTTGTGATATATTACAGTATTCAGCCTTTTGTCTTGCTCCAATCATTGCTCAAGTAAATTTGAATAGTAAAAAAAATTATATCAACTGAAGGCGCCTCACACATCTTGGTTTAAAGGAAATTACCAGCAAGAACAGACATTTTTTTGACATTCAGAAAGTCTATTCGCTCCAGCACTCCCAATTTGCATTTTATTTCCTGTGACATTTCCAAAGTGTGTGTATATTTTGCCCGACCGTCACAGAGAGACGTAGCTGTTGTGAGTTCGCTGACGGTCCTGCCTCTTGTTTTTAGCTGATGTAGATGCGGACATGACCTCGTTGGAGCGCTGCATGGCCGACTCGCTTTTTCTTCTGGCTGAGCAGCAGGTCGCCGGTCAGAAGCTTTGGCTGCTGCCTCAGGCCCAGTGGCGGGAAGGAGAAACGCTGCGGCAGACGGCCGAGAGAGCCCTCGCCACCCTGCCAGGTAAAGCGAGCATGAGTTTTTAAGGCCTGGTGCAAGAAATGTTTACATGAAACGGCTGATATTCAGCGATGTGTCTTGACCAATGGGGCACTGAAACTCCATTCAAACTATTATTTATAGTTCTTTTGATTGTGTTTAATTTAGCACAATAAAGTAGAAGAGGGTAATTTATTAAAAACAGCAGTTCACATGAAAAATAAGTAAACAGAAGAAGAGCAATGAAGAAAAGTAAGTTAAAAAAGAATCAGGCCAAGCGACATTTGCTTTGGAGTAGAACTGGTGTACACCATAAGAGAAGGAGAGAGCTGGAAGTTGTATTTGCTCTAATTTTCAAAATAAGAGTACTTTTAGTCAGAACTTGAGTTTTACTAGAATTGCTTTGTTGTACACTAGTCACCAAAGTCACCAAAGTATTTTTCAAAGTAAAGTTTTCAAACCTTACTCATAGCAGCTTTAGGAAAAGATGAATTTTTAAGGGATATATCACCAAACTGACCTTTCTTCGTACAGTTTTGGCAGACCCAGACTGTCCTCATGAGAAATTGTAGCTAATGTATTCCCTAATATAAAGAATATTAATTAACCAGTCATAGAGGTCTGTATAATATTGTTCAACTACATGCAGTGTAGTTACCAACATTGTCTCTATAAAGCTCAGTAAACAGTAATCCATGCTTTTATTCCAGAGGTATTTTGGTCTAAAATCCCCATGAGGAGTCACCTATGCTGTTTGTTAATATGTCTGTTCCTCCTAAATATAAATTTACTGTCATATTTCCTTAAAATCTTAAACATGCTGCAAACACCAATCATTTCATCCAAAGTCCATGTCATTCTGTGTAAACTGCAAAATGTACCCTCTTGCCCAGTGACAGCTGAGATAGGCTCCAGCACAGCCTGTGACCCTGTGTGTCAGGATAAGCAGGTATAGATAATGAATGAATGAAAAAGATAGAGACTTTATGATGAATAATGGCTCCTTTTCACCACATGCTCTTTGGAGGTGGACATTGCTTCTAATGTATTTCAATTAAACTCGAAACCATAGCTTACGGCGGTGTATAAGCTACCGTTATAGGTTGTATTCTTGTCAACACGCTGTACTTGCTGCATTATTACTGTATCCACTTCTTAATCTCTCACTGTAATGACCCAGTTTTATCCTCAGGATCATTAAAGTTTGATGTGATCTTATTCTAAAATAGCTGTGTGGTGCTTACAGTGCACTCATCCATACTAACCACAACAAGACGGTCAAACCAAACTTAATCCTCCGACTAACACTTTATTTCTTTAAGCTGCATTTTACCAATCGCGTTCCAGTTGTCGCTCCCAAGTTCTCGTATCCACTTAGGCCCTCCACTGATGTCAACGGTAGATGAGGCTTCAGTTCATGGATCAGCCACTGTAAGCAAATGACAGGACAGGAAGGAAGATTGGGGCCGACACATGGAACAAATGTTTCAGTGACCCTGGAACGATCCCTCGCACCAGATATTTAACATTAGCTGTAAAACATTTTTTTCTTTTCTTTTTTTTTTTCTGCTCTCTCTGCATCCAAAGGAAATCAAGCTTTTAAGCTCTTAAGCATAAACGCCAGTGGCCGAGTATGTTAAACTGTTTCACAACATTGCTCATGAACTATTAATGCTCCGACTCCATCAATCACTCCCCATTAAGACTTTCCACTTGATATTAACATGTGCCATTAGGTGCAGGGTTTTATTTAAAGTGTCTTACAGTAGCAGGAGTCAATCCATTTTTAATATAGTTGGACTCAGTGGGAATTCAATCACTGGCATGTCTGTGTTGGTGCCTTACTCTGCATGTCGAGCCGGCCGAGAGGATGTAAATGTAGATGACATGAGATTGGATTAAAACATAATTGAGCAAAGTGTTGTTGTCACAGCAGAGCATGAGAAACAGAGCATTAGGGTAATACCGCACTTGATAATAAGAGTATACGATGAGCATCTGTACTTCAGGTCACCTTTTATCTCCAGCTGAATTAACTTGCATCCCATTCTCTTCCCGCAGCAGCTGGTTTCAAGGCGACTTTCCTTGGCAACGCCCCCTGCGGAGTGTACAAGTACAAACTGCCCAGAGCTGTTCGGACGGAGAGCTCGGTCGGAACAAAGGTGTTCTTCTTCAAAGCCATTCTGTCAGACGGCGGCACCCCTGCAGCCCAAAAGCCTTACTTTCTGTGGGCGAAGAAAAGCGAGCTGCCTCGTTATCTGAAACCAGCGTACATGATGAAGGTCGAACGCTTCATCCTCAGCCAGTGATGCCTAAACACAGAACAAGGACACTGATTTACAGAACAATATTTATGAGGCTCAGAGAGTTACTCTTGTCATTGATCTATCGTCTTCTATCATAAAATGTTCTTTCATTCAATATATACGTTTCAGTGTATAAATAAAATTTTTTTTTTCGACGCAGACTGTGTGAATTGTGGGTTTTAAGTTGGCATGACCAATGAATATTTATGCCCCTATGTAAAAAACTTTGATGAAATCATCTGAAAGTTGGTCTTAATCTTTGCCAAGTCAAAATATTCACAGTAAAAGGCAGACATCTGAAAGAAGAAACCTTTTTATTGTTGGTCCCACAATGGGGAAATTTACATTTTCACTGTGTTTGTTGTTATACATTTTACGTACACATAAGAAGTTCACACACATGCACATGCAACTGGCGGATAGATGCCAGAGTTAGGGGACTGCACCGTGAGTGCGCCCCGAGCAGGTTTGGGGTTCTGTGCCTTGCTCAAGGGCACCTCGGCAGCCACCAGTCCACACTCCATGAAGACTGGTCCTGTGGGGACTTGAACCAGTGACCCTGTGGTTCCCAAGCCAAGTCCCCACGGCCTGAGCTACTGCCGCCCCTGATGTTATGTAAAAATAAGTCTAAGTGTGATTCTTAAGTAGTAAGTAGATTTTAATTATGTCCACCTACAATGCCCTCCTTCAAGCACTGAATCATCAGAGGTGACAGGCTGCATCACAGCTTCTCCATTGTCATGATTACGACTCCCCATGAGACTTGCATACATTAACATATTGACACACACAAGAGGAAAGTGTATATAATGCATTTCCCCTGCAGCCACGTCAATATATGCTGTTCTGAACATTACTTATACAAATGATAAATGAGTAAAAGAAGGAAATAATATATCTGTAGTCTTATGAAAGGTTTGTATGTCAGAAGTGTTTAATTGTCTTGGATTTTTTGGAGCAGAAGTGTTGACTCCAAAGACATTTCCATGAAAGGTTTACTGGTAAATTTATACGTTTAGAATAATTTGAACTCCTCATTTCATTTGTTTTGCTAAAATTCCTCAGTTCCTCAGTTCTTCTTTTTTACAGTTTAGCTGATATAATAATGACTTTTAATTACTGATACAGTACCACATACTGTCATACTTGATCACACTTCACAGTGTGTAAACATTAGTTTGTGTTCATCATGTGAACTTGTTCATGTCCTATGGTGTGGATGTATGTGTGTAATAGGAAACAGCTCTTACTAACTTGTCAATATATTTCAACAAAATGCACAGTGTGGTTCTGCTGGTCACTCTTAACTCACTAAGTCTTTCATACAAAGCATGATGTCATGGCATGGGTAGTCCTAGTGATGACAAGGTGTATATGAAGTTGTGATCGCAGAGATATTTCAGCCATGACACAACATGTTGAGGGCCTGCCATTGGCTGATTCAGCCATGAATGTAATTGTTATTTTACACTGCACTGTGTTTTTACACTGCAGTAATCAGTTAGACTTAATGTTTAGTTTTGTTTAGGTTTAATAAGCAATAAATAGATAGACTCATAAGACAATGTTCAGGACCATTTAAGACATACTGGCCTGCAACCAAACAGTATCTGCTCCAACATCAGTCAGAAATTCAGTACATAGGAGCTTTTCCAGTAAAAAAATATTGAAAATATTATTAGCAAAAGACATAATAACTGAGTTGGAGTGTTTTGGTTTTTGAAGTGCAGCAGTTAATGAGTACACAGCGAGCACTGAAACGTGAACATCAAATGCTGCTGCTGCCGTTTGGAGTGCACGCTTGATGCTGAACTGTGTGGGCCCGGCAGGCCTGCTGGAGGTGAAGTGTTGGACTCCTGCAGCATGCAGGTTCTCATCGCCCAACAATAGATGGCAGTGTGTGCACACCGGCCACAAATGAGCACTGTGAGAAACTGTGTAATTACGCCTGTGTGGTGACCTCAGAGGGGGGACTGCAGAGAGAGCTTTTCTGATCAACTTGGCTTCCTCTTACTCATACTGAACATATCAATCATAGCAGGCTAATGTTCCTCTGGAATAGCTATGATAATTCGTCTTAGGTAAGAGCGTTCTGATGTTCCCGGCTCATTCTCTGCAATCAGCCTGTTCTTTCAATTTGTGTCTGCTGGGATAAAAAAAATATTAATGTGGCAGACGCTACTGTTAGATATTTCCTCTTTTATTTTCAGGGTTTGCAGCTCTGTCAGTTCAGATGTGAGATGTGCTATGTGAAGGTCAGGGCAAGCTAATAACGGTCATTTCTGACTGGTTTGCGCACATGGCCACTTACTGTTCTGCCCGCTGACAATGCCCTCCTGCTGCCCTCCTGCCCCCCTGTTGCCCTCTTGCTGCCCTGCTGCTGCCCTCAGTCTGGTTTGATACCCAACGTCAAATCAAGGTGCAATCACAGGTACAAAAAGAGCAACAGTCGCTGCTTTCATCTCCAAAGGGGGGTCTGATGAAAGTGTCTTCACACAGTTTGTAGTGAAAGGGCCTTAGAGGTTAAAAAAATTGGCTTGGGATCAGAGGGTTGTCAGTCTGAATCCTGAAAAAAATCGGGGAAGTGAAAGCGTCTAAATGTCTCTCTACCCTCCATGGAAAACCATTGTCAAGGTGCCTTTGAGCAAGGCACTTAACTCACTTAATAGAAAATGAGAGAGGACTGGTTATTGAGCAGGTCATAGTGTATAATAAGTATAAATGCAGGGTAGTTTAATGTTAAAGTCAATGTATTAGTGGGTGAAAACAATAAAAAATGTCTTTGAAGGACTGGGACCGTTGTGAAGTCTCAGAAAATTACCCTCATCTTAGAAGGTCAGTCTAAATAAAACATCCCATTGAGTTGAGGAAGTGTAGGACCAAAATTAACAGCTCTTTGGTCTCTTTTGAGTCTTCCCAACGCCAGAGGAGTGCAATAACAAACCCCTTGAGTGAAGTCATTTGTCTGAGCCCTTTACTATGATCTGTCACCAGCAGTTAAAGGCATCATCCAGCAATATAATATTGCACTTTTATAAATATGGGTAACTTGCGATGGGCACAAAAAAAAGAAATAGTCTAAAAAGCAAAGCAAAGGAGTTTGAGTTTTTGTGGGTCAAGCTCCAAAAACACAGGATACTACATTTCCCATAATGCAACTCAGTAGCATCTTGTTATCAAACTTCCCCTACCTGTTAATTCTCACATCAGGGCTCATGTCTGTGGAGATTTGACAAAAGTCAGCTGGACTTGCTTGAAGTTCTTGAACAGTTCACTGAAGAACTGAAGAAGCCTCTTGGATGAGAGGTGAAACGTCCTGAAGACGTTCAAGCAATCCAGCTGACTTTTATCTCTTAAGAATCAGGGCTCATATGAACCTTTGGTCTCCAAGCCTGATGACATCACAATGACATCACTGGGGTAACTTTTAGAGAGCTCTGACTGGAGTCACCGAAGACATCCAGCAGTTTAAACTGAGTGGAACCCGTCATGATGATGAAACTAAAATTTGTGTGAAGTCGGTGGAAAAATAAATGGATTTTGTTTCTCATTTTCTAGAAAAATTGATTCATTTAAATTTGCAGTCAGTCCCATTGGGTTTGACTGCTTATGAGGGGATTTTCAACCTTTATGAGATCAAAAAAGTACATACCGGCCAACTCCTGAACAACTGAGCAGGTAGAAACAGTCAGTGGTAGAAGATCTCAGCTTCCCTTCAGTAAAGTATCTCGCCTCCTCTTCCTGCCAGAGGCTGGCCCACAGTCTACCTCTTCATCCAATTAGATAGCACATGATAGCACCAGGATAACAAATGTCAACAGAAAGGTCTTGCAGTTTTTCGCCACTGAAAAGGGTAAAAGAGAGACAGTAAATGCCGAGGATGAGGCGCGCGGCTCAGGGGTGGCTGATTGCCGCTTTTCAAGCCCCGCTGCGGCTTCGGAAGCAGTTGCACGTAGAGCATTGGATGTCACTACCCCCGCTGCACTGTCGCATTCACACTGGCCTCATTCTCACTGGGGATTTCAAACTGATTTTAAAGCAGCTGCTGGATTTTTTAACCTTATTCTTATGAGCCTTTGAAGTTCAATGCACAGAGCGAGGCACTGCCAGGCTGAGGGGCTCAACTCCAATGGGGTGACCTGTGCTAATAATAGTACACTCACTTACAACACTGTTGGGCACTATTGGGGGTAAAAGCCTCCACCACATGGTTAACTGTGTCTCCTCTTCCCTGACGCTGTCGGGGTGATGCAACATTATGTTCATATACTGCATAACAATTCATATATAAGAAAGAAAATATACAGCACAGATAAAATCTATATAGTTTGGCAGCAGGTTGGCAGTGCAGTGAAAATGGCCTCAGTGCAGCAGAGTGCACAGTCAAACTTCTCCACTCTGACCTGTCAGTGTCATCTGTAGTTATAAACAAGGCCTGGCTCCAGAAGACAGCAACCATCTGTAGGAAACAGGCCAGCTCTGTTAGGAGTCAACCTGACTTAGTGAGAATAAAGGACAGCCCCACATCTCTGCTCACACAGCCCCCCCAACCCTCCTCAACTGTGTTTACACTCTGCTTTTTTTATTTTATGCAAATCTCTTATGACTGAGAGGGGTGTAAGCAGGCCAGTCGTTCATAGCAGCTTACCAAAACACTTGATAAAGAAGCTTATTAAGACTTTTTATGTAACACACAATATGGCACAGGAACATGCAGGTAAAGGAACGCGGCTCAGTGAGGCTTCTGGATCCTGACCGAAAGCGCCTTAACCAACACCCTCCTTAGTTCCACTCTCCCACCATGCAGCGCTACCAGCACTGCACTATATTTCTTACCCTTAATCATTCAGTGACAGTCAGCTAAGCACGCACACTTTCAGTCCCATGCTGGTTTGCCTCTATGCAGCTACACACACTGAAACAGGAGTCTGCTGAGGTTGACTTTTGCCTTTTTGTTATCCACTGTTTAGATTCATTGACTTGCCAATGTTCCCACCGAAAATAGATAAATTAATGTGAAAATAGATCACTGGATCAGACTTTATTTTCATAGGACTCACTAAGTACCAGTACAATGAAACACATTATAATATCTTACCAGATAGAAGTAAAGGTGTGTGTAAAATTAGTCTTTAGTGCAGAAGTATACAACTCTACCTCAGTTTATGCCAACAACTACGCTGCAACAGTCTGTATTCTACAGGAATCTGCTATTAACAAACAAAAGATGTGGAGAGAAAAAAAAGTTTTGACAGGACCTCTTGAAAAACAACACACAGCCTTCAAACTAGTTAAAAAATATGTAGATTCTCTATATAGATAGAATATATAGAGAAATATATAGATATAGGTCAGAAAAATTGGCCAGGCAAAAACACAGGTAACCCGTCACATTTTGAGTCAAATGTTGCCCAGTCCCGACTCGTTAGCCTTTGGCTGTGGTCATGCCCGATCCCATCGCTCATAACAAGAAGCCGACAGAGAAAATATGTTTTTAGGGTCTTTAATAACTTAAACCAGGACTGGAGATAAGGCTTTGAAAACCTTGAAAGATGACATGAATCCTTTGATGGTAAGGAGCTTCACCAGGAAGATATGCTAATAACTGTCTTCAATTGCCCTTTTTTTCTGTGCACTACCATCCCAGCACAGAACCCACTACTTCTACCCCAGCAGCCAGTTTCACAGTCTCAGAACAGTGTATTTCTACGACAAGAGAAGACTCTTTAACTGTGGAGGTGTTCAGAGAAAATGCAAACAAATGCAGTACCTGCTGTGCTGCTGAAGGCTTTCTGACAGCTCGGGTGGTAGACTGGAGGAGGAGGAGGAGGATTGTGTGGTGACCGGTTGCTCCCGCTAAGGTCTGTGTCCTCCTGTGGGGATAATGTACACTGGAAATACCATTAAGAAGGTATATAAAGTTTATTGCATATTTATGCCCTTTATCTAATAATCATCAGATGCATGTAACAATATTTTTCACATTTGGATTTATTTATTTAGGGTTTGTTTTTACCACAAAGAGTCTACTTAGTCTGAATCATCCACAGACTCCCTTGTAAACATTTGTTTGAAAACAATTTATTTTTACATTGAGATGGTTCAAAAAGTACAACAGTGCATAAAAACTATTTACAAGGTCGATGAATTGTACAGTGCAAGCAGGACTTTGCTCTTGAAAATATGCCCTCTTTTGGCTTTTATGTTTTACTTTCAGTGTCTTGAGGAGTACAAGTGAAATTTAATTTACTTCTATTATATTAAGACAATAGGAAGTACATATACACAGTCTATTAATGGGACACTGCTAATATTAAGTGAGAAAATGTGTTTGCTTTAAAATTAGACGATGAAAAACATTTCCTCTTAAAGATATATAATTGAATTCATGAGTAATAAAAAGCAGCCTTACCCAGCAAACTTTAGCTAGATGTTGTGTAACTGATGTTCATGAGTGAATTTGCTGACTTCTCTCTTCTTCACTTTCTTCCTGTTACACTACATTCATCATCATCAAGTTAGATAAAAATAATGCTGTCTTTTTTTGGGCCACCATGGGGCAGCAGAAACAAACTGTCAACACAACATTGCTTTATCGTTACATTAAAATGTTGATAGTTATCATACACTTGGTTATGTGCACACAAAGCAGGTCCAGAACAACATTAACATAATCTCTAATAATTACACTTGCTGTGAAATGATATGCAAAGTTCACCAGCTCGCGGCTCATTTTGTCTGCGCTTCGTTTGGTGCTAGGAAGGTGGCTCGCACTTGTTTTTCAGAGATTTTTTTTTTTGCTGGGAATAGTTGTCTGTAAACGATGTTGACGAGAGCAATGAACCGAAACAGTGACAACAACAACAACAACAAGTGACAGGCTGGAAAATCAAAACGAGTTAAAAACAGGATAAAACGCTTCCCAGAGTTGTGGATTTTTCTCTACGAGTGATCCTTTGATTTAATCGACATTGCTGATATAAAAATGTTGATTAAAGCTGCTTTAAAGTAACTGAGAAAACCATGGGAAATGAAAGCAAGAGTCAGTGATTCATGACCCTGTGTTTACAACGTTACACAGCTGTGCTTAAAGCCAGTTATGTAAAGAGGCGAAGAGGTCACAGCACAGCGATTCACACATACTATTATCAGTGATAAATGGGACTTTTTTCTGGACCATATTTCTTAACCTATAAAGTGCATATATTTTCGAATGGGTAAGCTTAATGTTGAAAAATGTAAATGTGTGAATTGATGTGTGAATTTGAATTTACGAGAGATGATTTATATGCGACAGAGTTAGTGTACTGTGATGGCGTATCTTTAGCTGAAGCAACCTATTAAATCATCAAACTAAATATTTCATATTTCACTTTTGGCTGTTCCTGCGTTGTGTAAGTCTAGCTCGAGTGAATCTGTATGTATTAGGGGGAAGAGCGAGAGATTGTGTGCGATGTTGTTGGGATGGAACAGTTGGAGATGGCAGACGCTCCTCCTGCTTCCTCCTGTCCCAGTCTCCACTCTGCAGGAGGAAGCCTTAGTCCTCCGCACCTCCGTCTATCCTTCCTTCTCGCCTCCCTCCTTCCCATCCCTCCATCCAAAGCTGTGTCTCGCTTAGTCATTCTCATCGTGAATATATCAGATTTTTATTATTTATTATTTATTTATTCTGCTGTCATTTAGCGTATGTGATATAATTCATATTTTTATTCATATATAATATGGTTTCTCATCTATACATTTGTAAAAATGTTACAATGGATGGTTGAAAGTAATATAGGTATATACAATATACCTAAATATGACACAATTGCCTTTTTTAATTTCTTTCCTTCTCTTTTTTTTCTCCCTTTCTAATGCATCTAAACCCTGCTCTCCTTCATTGCTCTCTGCCTCACCCCCTCCAACACACACACTGGCATTAGCGGACACACACACACAAACACAGACGCAGATCCGTTCATACTGTGTCTGGCAGGCAGACCTCCGGCCTGCAGGGTGAGTCCTCCTCCCCTCTTCTGACTGTCTGTATCCGCCACCTCCTTGGTATCGCACCAGATCCTTCCACCATTTCCCTGGGAGCTGTCAATCCAAAACAGACTGTTGTGTGGGTTGGGTGGTGGGGAAGCAGAGGATG
Source organism: Scortum barcoo (assembly GCA_023238725.1). Lineage (NCBI taxonomy): Eukaryota > Metazoa > Chordata > Actinopteri > Centrarchiformes > Terapontidae > Scortum > Scortum barcoo. The sequence goes on from CM041531.1 coordinate 16,805,117, forward strand.
GACGGATGACAAATGGCGTGTTGGGGGTTGGAGGCAGGGTGAGGAAACAAGAGAGTGTGAATGGACAGCAGGAGGGTTAAGGTCACATCCTACTGTGCGGTGTGATGGCATTGAGTCAGGACGGACGACCCCTTTCCTGACCCCGACTTCCCTCCATCACTGTCACCCCCGCACAGCACTCCTCCTCCCCTTTTAGCCTACAGGCCATCTGATTGGCTGTTGGGATTAGCGGTTCACCCCCAACCACCAGCTGGACTGGAGCGTCAGCACACCTCCGGGTCACGGGTAGCATATGGAAGGAAAGCTGGAACAAGTTCACTGGTTCAATACTGTATAATAAAGTATAAAGAGGGGGTCGAGATCGTGATCACAGAGCTACAAATGCAGAACACCTGCTGCCGCAAAATCAAATGAAACCAAATCAGACGAGTGGTCTTTAGATGGTTGCAAACGCAAAAAAAAATTGAACCCTTCACACATGTTCTCACACGCAGTCCGTTCATTGATTGGTGTGGATAATTAGTTGGCAGTGGCCTGTGAAGGGGCAAGTCCCCTTCCAAAGACCTTTCTGATGATGATCAACAGTCCCCGAGGGATTTCTGAATGGCTCCGCTTTGGCAGCAGCTCCCCGTCCGATGTCCCCTGGGACCGGAGGGACAACAGCTGCGGCAGCAGGACTAAACATCTGGCAGAAAGGTAGGAAAGTCAAAGTCCTGTCCCGAAGGTTGTTAGTAGGGAGGGTGGCACTGAGGATCATGTAAGACGGCGCTCTTGTCGTTAACAGAGACTGCAAACAGCACGGCACACTACTCCCAAGACGGAGAACTCATCTGTATCTTTCCTTCAAAGTGCTGCTGAACATTTCTGCAATGATAAAAGACACAACGCTTTTGATAGGAAGGCCTCGGGGACTATGTTAGACTGTGTTGCGTACTGCAAGCATCGTGGCAGCCGGTGTAGAAGACCCATTTTAATGCCGCCTGCCTGATAAAGGACTGTTGCACTCCAGCTTCTCTCCCGTGAGAAATGAGTAAGAACATTTAGTTTCCATTTAAGTTTTTTAATCTCTGTGAGCTGTTTACACCTTTAGGGTCACATCTGAGTCAGCAAGATCACGCGAGAGTCATCAGAGTCACGAAAAGTGAGGCGTAATTTGTCGTGAATAAAACCTGTGATGACATTAAAGAGGATTTTTATGGTCTGCCTGATAGTTGAGAGAAAATGCTGGTTGTAAATCATTCCCTTGAGGATTTTGCATTCTCAAGGATAAACACAAATTCAACATGTCCCAGCAATATTTGCCTAGATCTTGTCATTTTTACATTTTTCATCCTGAAGTTTTTCCACCAAAAAAGAAAAAAAGAAAAGGGAAAGGAAAAATGTTTGGTGCCTTTTTTTTATGTTTCAACATATATAACATATATAACAACATATATAACAGTCAAAACAAAAGTAAATGAAAAAGATCTTCACCAATAAAACAACCTCAGCATAAAAAAAGACAAAAAATACAGTTAATTATAGACATTGAAAGATAAAAACGCTGTAAGTGGTACACAGCATTAGAATTAAGTTACAAGAAAATACTGCAACTAAAAATTATTTTCGTAATGGATTAATCTGCCATTTATTTTCTTGACTAATCAATTCATTGTTTGGTCCACATAACATCTGAAATAACAGTTAAAAATGCCCAACAAAGTTTTAATGTGATGTCATTAAATGTGTTGTTTTGTCTAAGGATGGAAAAATATTCTTCATATAGAATATCAAGACAAAATGAAATGTTTGAAAATTAGTTGTCATTTGGCTGATCAATCACTTGATTACTTGATGAAGCTCTCAATAGACCCTTCTAGTGGACACTAAATACTGATAAACATGTTAAGAATTAGTAAATTCGCCTCACTAGCTATACAGTAGCCATTAATATTATTATGATCCTGCTGTTAGAACATTAAAATTTAAATCAGTAGCTCATATCTGAACCTCACTAATGAATGGGCAACATATTCATCAATTTTTCAAGTCCCCCAAAATTTCAGTTCAGTGCTTAAAATGAATCCAAATGAGACATCAGTGTCAAAGTCAAATCACATAATCAATTCCCCACAAAGAATTATTTTTTAAATACAGTGAAAAGGCTCTTTTTTTTTTTACCCAAGACTTCCTTTCAGACTATGCATCACTTCAACCCAAATTTTAGATTACCACAAGTGAACCAGTTCTAATTTAATACCTTCAACACATTTTTTATGCAGCCTAATGGTGATGCTACACGACACGGTAGAAAGCACTTAAGTTACCCCAGAGACTAACTTCTAAGATCCTAAGACATTAAAAAACTTCATTACAACTTATTTTCTGAGTTATGTGTTTTTTTTTTCAAACCCTTTTTACTTTCAACATCACAATGAACAGGTGTTCAACTCTTCAAATACTATTCCAGTTCATCACAAAACACAACAAAATTGGTGAAGTCTTGTGGAAAAGTTGCTGTAAGGTCATTTCACCTCAGCAGAACTTGAAATGCTCTGAGGTGAACACCGCATGCTGCCTGGCTCCAAAAATTTACTCCGCCTTTCGTAATGATTTCGAATACAGTTTCTGGTAATGTCAGTGTCTTGTAGCTTTCATCCCATCATGCACGATGCATCATTATAGCTAGTCAATGCTCTTCCAGCCATTTTTATTTCATTTGCCCTTGTCAGTACTTACCCTCTTCACTCTGATGGAGAAGTTCCACAGGAGGTTGCTGAGCATACATTCTTAACAGAATCCCTTTTCAAATTAAATTTAAATGACCCCCTCAGCTCATAAGCAGAGGCTCTCCTGACAACTTAATTCATAATTCAGTGCTGAGCCAGGGCCTTGAGGGCCATAATGACGGACTAAATGGAGGGGAGATGCTACTAAATGGGCTGTTTGTTTGCACCTAAACCTCTTTACAGGCCACAAGTCCACAGCTCAGCACTGTGGTGGTGAGGACGAGAGGGGCTGATGCAGAGAGGAGGTGGAGGGGCCGAGACAATTTGCTGACCAGCTGCTTTCATGTCTGGGGTCACCGTGCGCCGCTCGACCACGGCGAGGTTTGCCGTGCTTTAAAGAGCATCTCCTCTTGTAAGGTGTGTGTGAGTTAATGGAAGCGGTTACCTTGCTGTGTCAGTGTAGGTGACGGGAAAAGAAGGAAACACACTCATGAGATATTTATGCCGGGGAGGGGATGGTGCGAACGGTGACACAGTAAAGACACCAAACTAGGCTGCCAGTTGTGAGAATGGAAGTGAACATCTGTCTGTCACACATCCCCCAACCAGCATCAGCCTGGGTCCAATGCAACGCATCCATCCATGTGGAGGAGGAGGATCTGTGAGGAGAAGGTGATGGTGAAGAATGCAGAAAGAGAAAGTTAGAGGTGTGGAGGACACTGGTTAGAGGTCTTTTTAATAGAAAAGGGGAATGTGAAAGTGAAGATGCACCCTAATTGGATTAGGCAGTGATGTGCCTGGCAGGTGTACGTTCAAATTGTACAACAGTAAACTTCAAACAAAGATCAATCATAAGATGAGTGTACAAAGTATTGAACTACTATATTAAACTAGGCATAACAACAATACTTGTGCTGTGGAAGATTATATTGAAACTGACCTGACCATCGACTAAAAGGTCCACAATTAAACTTCAAAACACTGACAAGAAAGAGAGAGAGAAATGTGGTTTATTTCTGTACATCTGCCTTATGGCGCGCAGTGATTCTGTTTCATGGATAAATGTTCTCAGGCCATGGACTCTATCTGAACATGTCGGGTGACCAGGTGTCCTGCTCTGTATGGGACTGTACAGCATTTTCATGCTGTTAACCACATCCCACATATCATGACAATGTCCTACATTTTGATTGGCTCTAGTTTTAAAAAGTCAAACCACTGCTGGTCAAACATCTTTCTAAAATGTGGCTTTCATCTAATGGCTGTGAAGAAAGCATGGAAGGCTGTCATCACGGGGCTGTGTTAATGTCAATCAATCAAACTGCACACATATCAAGTGCCCCTTTAACCTGTCACTGTCATTACTGCGCACAAAGTTACACCAAGCTGGGAAAATTGTGAGTCATCACAAAGTCACTGCATAGCTCGAAGCTATGCTGTACTGTTGGTCTCTATCGGTCAGATAAGCTGCTCGTCAGATATTACCAGGCAAACTGCAAAGCCTGTAGAGATCTTTGATGCTACAAGAGTTCAGGGAACTGAAGAAAATGCCCCTTAGTTAAAATGTTTGAAATACTCTCACTGGCCTCCTTGGCTTCAGCTTACTGCTGACTAACAGTCCTTTTGGCCTCAGGATGAAGATCTAACAACAGGTTTGTCCCATAGTCCTGTAGTGGGTCTCTTTGTTACTATTTAAAGAATTGCTTAAAAAGACATACAGTACAAAAAGCATTTAAGAGGAATTAAGATTGGTCCATCATGTGTGTTGTTACTTTTTATGAACCATCAAAGACATGACGTCAATACGTGTTGCAAACAACCATCGATTCAAGAAGCTGCTGAAAATAATCGAACAGTGATAGCCCACTGGCCACAGATATGTCTTTTCATCCTGGACATTTTGAAAAAAACAGCGTGAAAAATGTACAGCTCTGCTGTACCATCTCTGATCTGTGGTTAACCTCACCATCCACTGCTCCTTAGAATAAACAAAGAGCTGCACTTCCCTGAAGACCACACAGGCAAGGTTGTTGCCCAAAGCCTTACTGATACACTGGTATTCTGTTTCTGAGCCGAGACAGACAAGTGTGCATTACAACTGACAGTGGGACAAATACAGTGAAGGCCACTAAACTAAACAACTAAACAACCAGCCGCAGTGCTTTGGGCAACGGCTGGACTGAGCAGTTGGTAAGTGGCCTGCTGTCTTACTGTCTCGTAGCCTCATTGAAAATGTCGAATAAATGTGTGGATGGTGATAAAATTTTAATTTAAAAGGTCTGTAATAGCTTTATACAATTCAGGAAGCAAAACATATTTAATTTTATAGTATCTCTGAAATTTTTTATTTGACTTAGTTTGTAAATGTTATTTACAGTTTAATCTCTCTTCCTCACAGAACAGGAAAAGACGAAAGGATTGGCATCCGAGAGGTGTGGCTCAGGAAATATATCACCCACCACTACTTAAGCTGCTAGCAGAGTCACCAACCAGGTGAGGCACTCGTCAGGGGATGATACTGAATCAACACAAGGTCATCTCACTCTGTGTTGACAAGAAGACCAGGCACTCGATGTGCCACAGTCAATGACACCCCTGGGATTCACAGATCCACTCTCTGTTGAATCATCCCCATGTGCATCCTTGCACAAGCCAGAGCTCCATTCCCTCACTGCACCGCTTCTGCATAGCACAACTTGGAGGCAAAGCTAGGCATTTTTCACCTCACAGTGTTTTATCAGAGGAGACAGAGGAAGAACAAGAAGCTGCTGCAACTTCGTTGAAAAAGAGGAAGTTGCTGCACAGTTTTATACAGACCCTGTGCTGGACCTCAGGGCTGCTTGACACAGACAACAGCTTGAGTGAAAGTTACAGACAGTGGAAACAGACATCGAGGCTCTCCAGATGGATGTTTTTTTGATCATATTTGTTTTGCCACGGTTTATTGTCCTGTGACAACTGACAGCTAAAAAATAAAATACAAAGCTTTGAGTCTGACAAAGAGTGAATGATTCATTCTGATATTTCATATTTGATACACTGTACACTGTCCAGAAGTCAAGAATCAGATATGTGCTCTTTTTCCTTTTTCTTCTTCTACTACTGAGCCGCAAAGAATTTTAGTGTGTTTTTGGTAAAATGAAATATGAATAAAATGGATAATCTGACTTTATATTTCAGTTGGGAGTCAAAAGGCTATATAGTAAGCTTAAAGGCCTAATATAGGTTTTTTTTTTTTAATTTATTCTGGCTGATTACACTTGGGCGGAGTAATGAGGTTGTCCTGGCCTAATTGGCAAGGTAGTTCTTCACAAGAGTCCGAAAATAATTTTGTACTGAATCCCTGCATCGATAGGACAACACAAATTTGTTCTACTAAATAAAACACCTCACACAGAGGGGTGGGGAGCAATTATATGTCAACTGCGATTAGCCCCTGCTAATCAGTGAAACTAATTTAGATCAGTTCTGTCAGTCAGCTTTGACAGTCAATCAAAGCTGACGAGCCCACGCAGTCCTGAGGAGAGGTCACTTAGCAAACACCTGTTTGCTATGGGTACAAGGCCATTAAGGGTTTTTTTAAGTTCAACTGAAACTGACTTGATTTGTATCATGATATAAATCATCATCAGATTAAAGACAAGAAAAAAAAAAAGAAAAAATGTTGGAGTGGGGGCTCGGTGGATTGGTGGAGAGTGAGGTAGCGAAGCAGGTCCAGAGGCAGCTGCAGCGCCTCCGGCCCATGACCCTACCAAATGAGACGGGGCACCACGGGGCAGCAACTGAACGCGTCTCCTGGGTCAGGCAAGTGGGGCCAACCCTATTTAAATTTCCTCTTTTATTCATTCTTCATCACAGATCTGTAGTTTGTGTTCACTGTGATAATCTTTAAGGGTAAAAGTATGTACACCTCAGTTGTTCAAAGTAATGGATGACACGTCACAACACCTCCTCAGCTCTCATTGTTGCAGTTGTCTTAGAGCACGATACCTGACCCCTATTTTAATGGAGCTGCTGAATGGCAAGTGAAATAATATTTGTTATACCGGTCAGTTCCCCAGTGTGAGCGTGTGAAGGGTTGTGGAAATGTGGAGAATACCGCTGTGATTATACAGGCTTTCTTGGGTGAATAGAGGTTAAAATAATAATTATTCCTCTGTCAACACATTTGATGTGAAGGTTGTATTTAAGAGCAAGTCTTAAGGAACGTCATATAATTAACCACATTTATGCTCTGTGCAATCAGAGGCAGATTTACTCTACATCTGTAATATTATTCATTCATAAAAATCTAAACATAACATAACACAACATAAAAAGAACATACATCTTACTTAGTAATGCCCACACTGTGCAGTAAAAAGATCTTTTTTTTTTTAAAATTTATTTTTTAAATATTCCTTTCAGTTGTAAGAAATACTTAATATCTCTAGTAGCAAATGACACAATATACTCATAACATAAAATGATACAGTAACAGGAAATTGGCTTAAATAGAAACAAAAAGAAATCCAAAATGCATGGAGAGTATTTGCAAACAAAATTACTATATGTTTGATTGTTGTTGTTTCCACACCTGATGAATGCAAAAGAAAGAAAGAAAACCAAAACAAAACCTGGCTTAATATCCTACAAAATGTTCAAATCTAATGTAGCTAATAGGCTTAAACTATTCTGTTAGTATTGTTTTAGTTAATGTATTATTTATTGTGATCTATGATATTTTGGACAATCACTCCAGAACATGTCTGAGAAGGTGTGTGCTCGCCTCAGTTTCTGTGCTGTATTCATCAAGAATCCACTCTTTATCAGCATAAGAGACTTCTGGTGCTCCCTTAAATTTAAGTTCTTTTCAAGTTGTAAGAAATAAATTTCTTTTATTCTAAAGCTTGTGATTAGGAGTGAAAGCGATGGATTTTTAATTACATCTTTCACTTTCACTTAAATTAATCCTGTTATCAGTTGCATAAATTTGGGTCTAATGCTTTATCACAGACCAGATTTGATTTTATAACAAACTATCCTCCTCCTTGTCTCTACTATTGCTAAAATGACTATTGTTCCTTAAAGAGCAACTTAAAACCACATTTTTCTCCTCATTTCATTACCATGCCTACATTTGTTTGTATGGACTGTTTCATTGGCTATTATGAAGCTTAAGAAATGGACAATATTTTAATATGAGATAGAATTTAAAATTTACTATAATTTTATAACTTTGTTATAACTTCTTTTTAAATTACTTTTATCTTTTATAAAAAAAAGTAATTGGCCATATTATTTGCTATAGAAATATTACGATCAATATCATTAAGATGTACAGAAGAAATGTCATTTAAAAGTGAACTTTAAGTACAAAAATGTGCACCTTTGTGTTCAGATTTTAAATTGTTACTCCTGCATTTGGACAGAAGAGCTGACGTTGTAGTATCAGCCCAGTTCAGTCAGTACAGTTATAGAGTCTCTGTCTGTGGCCCCTATAACAGAAACCTTAGTCAGCACTGTAGCACATTGACATTTTTACATTTATATGGAAGGAATTTATCAGGAGTGACAAGACAGAGACTCAGTGACTTGTACTGGGACCACCGACACCGTCCTGTTACGAGGACTAAAACTAAGAGCTCACAAATACTGAGCCCATTATCTACTTAATAGACTGTCCTGCCTGTCTCTCACAGAGTATGAGAAAGTGTCAGTGACAACATCTAATGTTATCTCAGTATTAGAGTATGTTGTGGTGTGAGCAACACTAACAAGAATCATGCTACCTATTAAAGACGTTATGATAGCGTTCGATGACAAATGACCTGATGCTGATCAGTTTCCGCTCAGTCTGTTGTTGTCACTGCTGCATACTCACACATTTGTTCTCTTCTACAAATGCGGCTATGGTTGAGTGTGTGCGGGTAAAAGATGTAAGACTCGTGTTTTTAAAGATAACTTAAGTTAGTTTCTATAAGAAGAATCAGTGATGTCTTCCTGATAAATGCATTTCTATGCAGATGACAGTCTTCTGGCTGGTGACAAAGAAACATGACTTCATTACAGAGCAACAAAATCAGTAGGGAAATAGACAGACTTTGACATAATCTACACTTACGTGATTGGCTGAAATGAGAGGAGACATCTGACAGACTGGAAATAAGTCCCTTTGAAAAAGATTCGCAGAGGGGAAGTCTAAAAAAAAACACATGCAAATGCAGTGAAGTTTACATACAGAAATAGAGATTTCTGCATGTACTGAAAAATATTTTTGTGGAGAGAGTCATTTCTGTATTCTAGAAAAACTAGAAAAACATATGTGAATCCTTCTATGGGCATGGATTAATATTGAGACCTATTTGATTTCATAATTCCAGAAACCTTCATTGATTTGTGTAAATCATATCACTGCTGGCCTTAAGTGCAGTATTCACTACTGCTAACTTAGAAACAGGAAACCCTGCTTTTAATTTAATTCTTTAAAGTCCTTTAATGGATTTGTCAACCTAAGCTCCTCAGGCAGGTTGTTCTAAAGTCAGGCAGTCCAACTCAGTGTGCACCCAGTAACAGGGAGCCCAACACACATCTACAGAAAGCTGCTGTTACCTAAGGGGCAGTTGCTTTTAAAGAGCCCGGACCACCCATGTCCTGCTGTGCCATTACCTGCTTTAACAGCAGTGATTTGTCGGTGACTCTCACTGGCACTCTGTGATGTAGGTTTGGGAGTGAGCTCTATTAAAAAGTCATTAAAGCTGAGAGAAAGCATGGTGGGCTCAGCCCTCTTGGCGAAAGGCGCCTCTGGAAATTACTCCATCCATCATAATTACACCAACCGGACACTACTTCACAGAGGCCAAGGGACACAGATCCCTCCATGACCTCAGTGAACCAGACTGCGAGCATATAGGAAGGAGGCAAGGAAGGAAGGAAGAAATGTATAAAGAGAGACAAGATGTGGAGAATAAAAACTAAAATAAGCAGACCTGGAGTGGAGTATTATTAGGAGGATAGGGGAAGTGAAAGAAGGAGTAGGAAAGGAGGAAGGCTTCAGGGAGTGATGGGGGGGAGGACGGAAGGGGTAAAGGAAGAAGATACGCCCCTGAAGAAAGGCTGCTGTCATAAAACAGATGATAAAAAGAGGAATGTATTTCCTCCGTATCTCACTGTGGGCTCTGTTTCTGTGATTCAGTGGCTTAGGATGTGAGTGCATGGGGTGTGGCGACAGAGTTTTGGTAATTCTAAGGCCAGAGGCAAACAATGCAGCTGGAAATTAGGTTGGATTTTGAGAAACACATTATCTGCGCGCCTGGCTAAAGTCATCACCAATCAGATAAGCACTTTTCCTTCCTTTTAAAGTTTGAAAAATTTGTGATGTAATAGTCCAGAGCATCACAAAAGCCTCTCTTGAAAGGAAACTAATGTCCTTGTGTGGGAGGTGCAGAATTGCGACAAGTGAATATATGGTACCTTAAATAAACTACTTAGGGCTGTTTATTGTATTTGTTGCTGTGGCCGTAGGGGAACAGTTGCCCAGAGCAGGAAATGATATTAGACAAAGAGACAATCAAAGGTTGGCAGCAAATTGTGGTGTTAGCCCACACTATTGACTCCAGACTGTCCCAGTGCACATTGTTTAGAGAAAATAAAAACAACCTCGATGACCTGTCAGTCCATTATGGGGCTAACGCAGATAAACACATACATATTCAAATCCAGGGGAGACTCACACTGTCCTCTCTAGAGTTGGAGTTTGATTTTATTGAATCTGAATCCAATATCCAGGCCCTTATTGAAGCCAATTAATTCAACATTTGCAAGTAACTGAATGACTAAAATTTACTGCTTGTTATAAGCTTTTGTTGGCTACAGTTTTAAGTGGTTGTCTAATTAATCGGCACAAGTTAGTTACAACATGACACAACATGACAGCAGAAGATATGAACTACTTATTTATCTCTATCTGAATCACTAAAATAAAAGGTGTCGCTGACTCACTTTTATACCTTATTTTTCATCAGCTGCTTGGTCAAGACACTGAGGTTTCTGATTCAGAGCTATCAAGCTGAGCTTTAAATATTGACATGATATGCATTAAAAGCTTAACTGCTGGAATTGTAACACAATAAGCAAGATCATTTCACATGAAAGGGCTGCCGTCTCTTTGGTCTTGGTGAACTCATGGTTATATTGATGTTTCTTATCACTCTCAAAACAAACTTAAATCTTGGTGTCCTCTCTGGTTGAAAATTTCAAGCCTGTTTCACCTCTGACCACATCGGGCGTGATTAATGGGTGATGATAAGTTTTCTAACAGTTTCATAATCATAAATGTCAAAGCTTAGAGATCTCTCCAGACATGTTTAAAGGTATATGCTGTGCTTGAAATGTTCTAAAATATATGATCATATTTTAATATATCTGGTTAGCGATAAAATAAATGAAAAATTTTGCATTATTTTGGCCATCAGTCGGTGATCACCACTACTGTAGTTTATCAAAACTGAAGGCTATTATGCCACAGAGGGGCCCATAGAAACACATGTGCAGCCCTTTGAGCGAGTGGAGCTGTGTTCCAAAGGTAAAGCTGCCGATATAACAACACAATCTTATGATTTATTCATATGATGACCAGCAGGCCTTTGTTGCCTTTAAACGCGTTAGGTAGTAAGCTACATGGAGTGTGTTTACATGGATGCGAGGGTTGTTGAACACCAAGCAAATGGTGAGTCTCGTAGAGATGCCTTGAATGAGGTAGCTACTGTCAGCAAGTTCATTTCAGCAAGGCACACCACAGGGCTGTGTGCTGAGCCCGTTCCTCTACTCCCTCTTCACCCATGACTGCAGGCCTATGTATGGATCCAACTCCATCACAAAGTTTGCAGATGACATCACGGTGATTGGACTCATCAGTGATAATGATGAGTCACACTACAGGGCAGAGGTCGAGCACTTAGCTACATGGTGTGCTGACAATAACCTGCTCCTTAACACCAACAAAACTAAGGAGCTCATTGTGGACTTCAGGAAGGTGAAAAGGGAGACACATGATCCCATCCACATCAACGGCATGGCTGTTGAACGAGTCTCCAGTTTCAAGTTCCTGGGGATCCACATCTCAGAGAACCTTTCATGGACTGCAAACACCTCCAGCCTGATTAAGAAGGCCCATCAGCGCCTGTTCTTCTTGAGGACACTGAAGAAGAACCACCTGTCCACTGCCATTCTGGGCAACTTTTACCGGTGTGCGATAGAGAGTATCCTAACCAACTGCATCACAGTCTGGTATGGGAACTGCTCTGTCGCGGACCGCAAGGCACTGCAGAGGGTGGTGAAAACCGCCCAACGCATCACAAAGACTCCACTTCCTGCCATAGAGGACGCATCCAGAAGAAGCGATGTCTACGAAGGGCACGTAGCATTCTTAAGGACTCCTCTCATCCTGGACATACTCTTTTTCAACTACTGCCCTCCAGGAAGCGTTACAGGAGCCTCCAGAACTAAAACCAGCAGGTTTTAGGAACAGCTTTTTCCCTACAGCTGTTTCTCTATTGAACTCTGTCCCCCTCTGATCCCCCACACCCTCCCACACCCCAAACTCCTCCACACCCCTACATTGCCCACTGTCATTGCGCCCCTGTTGTCCCACCACATAATTTGTGTATACATACCTGTATATAGTGTTCACATCCATCTCTGTTCTTGTACATACTTGTTCATATTCATATCCATCCTTTCACTGTATCTGTATATTAATATAGCCCTTCTGTATATTAGTATAGCACACCTGTATATATATATTGTTCATATCATATCTATATAGTTTCTGTATACTAGATACCTTACTTACCTGTACATACTGTTCATACTCTACATACTATTTATAATGCACTTGCTGCTTCTTTGCACTTCTGATTAGATGCTAAACTGCATTTCGTTACTCTGTATTTATACATGTGTAATGACAATAAAGTTGAATCTAATCTAATCTAATCTAATTTCTTGATCCATAATTCAGACACTGAATGGCAAAAAATATAGATTATTATTTATAATCATTGTTGTTTCTCACACGTCACTTACCAAGGTTGGTTGTACTCTCAGTCTCATCCCAGGACTAACTAACATCACTGAAGTGTGTCCTGAAACTGACTCTCAATCTGTTTCTTGTCGACACGTGCAGGATGTTGTTCAAGACTTTTGACATTATGGAACTGCAGCTGAGGCCTGTGTTATGAAATCTTATAGTAGTCATTACTAATAAAGCAGCCTAGTTCTGAATGACAGGTTCCTCTGTAATCATATGCTGTTAATATATAATATTACAATATAATATATAATATTTAAATTGGTTGGTTTTATTTGAAACCAACTTAAAGACATCCGCAAACTGTTTTACTGTAATAAATGAAGTGTATCAAATATAGCATATAGGATATAATTTAAACATATGTCAGCCAGCAGCCTCTCTTTTAATTCTCTCTCACTTATAATTTTATGAAGTCCTCTTTTGCAGCATAATTAAACATATGCTTAAAAGCATGTAAAAAAAATTTTATTTTGACACAAAGATTTACATTTTTACTGCAAATGTTCATCAGTTCCAAATAATGATTATTTCACTCCTTGATCACTAATAATAGGTAGAGCTGAAAAAAACAAAAAAACAAAAAACAACCCTAAAATGGACTAAATAATACTAAATGAGAAAGTAATGAGTTTAACTGCCGAACACAAAGTTTGCAAGAAAAAAACGTTCTCAGTGTGTGTGTGAACTCTTTCTCTGGTCTTTCAATTTTCAAATAATTCTGGTATAAGTTGCATACTGGACCACGATTGGCCTTGAGCAGTGATGTCATAAAATCCCTTTTGTACATACATGTTTGAAACTTAAGCTTTAACTCTTAAACTAATATTTAAGGTGGGGACAGAGAAAGCAAAAACAGGCCTCTAATGTCAAACTGTACACACACATCATTCTGCACCATGAAGCTCAAACATACAAGTAAAGTAACAATAAGCAAAACACACGTTTGAATGAAGGGCGACTTAAAAGCTCTGGGTATTTATTCAAATCCTGGCTATTTTAAAAGGGAACCCAGTTTTAGTCCTCTTCAGCTTGCTGACAGAAAGACACCCAGGGAAACACTGACACAGGATGATTGTGCAAAGCTGACACAGAGATGATCCTTTAACCAATCCTCCATCTGATAACTGTATTTTTTTATCATAACTTTCAGCTTCATAAAAATGCAATAGAACTAATAAATAAACTAATGGGGTTTTGTCTGACCCATTTAGTCTGTTTTATTAGTAGCACCATATTATAACTTACAACAAAAGCCATGTTACAAGAAACAACCAGAAAAAAACAGTCATTAACTAGTCTTTGAAAAAAAAAGTGATACATTATATATGATACACATCTTCTAATTCAGGGTTTACCTTATGTGAGATTGTCATCATATCCTTTAGTATTCTGCAAGCCCACTTTGCCTTTGTGTTGCTGTGCGCAGCTTGTTGTCTTGATTTAGCTTCCTGTGTGTCTGGACTGATCTAACTCCTCCATCTCTCTGTGCACCGGAGGCCCTTAGGCTGGCAGCGCTGCCAGCAGGCTGGAGGAAACATCAGCCTGGAGACACAGAAACAGGCAGTGAGACGGACTGGGGTTATTAATGATGACCGCTGGAGCTTGGTAGAATGACAAAACAGGGAAACAAATAGCGTGTGAAATGCACACCTGTCTGCTGTGGTGGCACGAGTCTCGGAAGAGGAGTGAAGGAGAAGGTGAACACTATGAAGATGGACTAGGAGGTGCACGGCACTGTAGAGAAGGAAGACAAGGTGGTGGAGAAGGCAAGGAGTCCAAATGAGGAGCAGGACAACAAGGAGGTGGCGAATGCTGCTTTGGAAGGAGAGGGTCATCACAGAAGGAGACACAGAATGAAAAGAAGGTGGAGAACACTGTAGAAATGGAGGGCTTGAAGAGCTGGAGGGAGGGAAACAGAGCAAGAGCTGGTGTGAGTCTCTGTAGAGGAGGAGGATGGGGTATAGAGGACTACAGAGAAAGATGAGAGGGAGCAACACAATACAGAAGAAAAGGGAGATGTATAATGTTGTTGCAGAGCGGGAGTAGGTGGAGGAAGAGAAAGCTGCAGAGGAGGCTCTGTTCAGCTGTTTTTTTTTTAGTCTGGAATAGAGTCTGCTGGGTCTGACAGAAAAGACAGGAAGAGGGAGAGACAGAGAGAAAAGAATGAAAGAGAGAGTGAGATGCTAACCCATATTTCTATTACTATGTGGTGTCAGTGGTCAGTGTGTGAGGTTTTCTGTTGCTTAGTTACTGTATTGCAACAGCAGCGTCAGTGTCTGTGTTTGTATGTGTCATCCTCCCAGTGGTGGGTGTCTGCACGACTCTCCCACTGCTGCCGCCACGTCTGCTGCCTTGAAACTATACACTGCTGTTAACAAGAATCAGCCCTCTGACAGAGAACCGTCACCCATGGCCGTTTCTATAGGCGCCCCGGCTGCTTTGCTACGCGGTGTGCTCCAGACTGTTGGTACTGTAGAGGGAACAGCGGTGCCCAGCTGGTGTTGGGGAGCCAACATGCTCCCGGGATGAGCTGTGTGCATTGGCCTGGGTGCCCTGTCGTAACCCCGCCCATCAATCACCATTGGCTGACAGCTCCAGCCATGGCTCCTGCCCTAAGGAAACGTGAATCTCCCTTTTCCCCCCCTTCAGGATGATGGATGAGGAAGAAGCACTGGGCCCTTAGGGCTGGGGCTCTACAGAGTGTGAAGCTGCATGGAAGTATTGCAGGGGGGGGGCAACCCAGGGAGAAGTTACTAAAGGACAAATTGAATCTTATTGTAAGTCTGGAAAATCATATTTCTCTTTCAAAATAAGAGAAAAATGTCAAGCCTTGGAGTGTGATGATTCCTCTTCCCTCCAGGGTACATGAACCCATTTCGATAACTTTCTTCAATCGAGCGACACAGAAATCTCACACAATTGTCAATTGACCCCAACTTTCTTGATATTAGCAACCGAGGTAGAGAGAAGAAAAATCATCACACCTTATGTCAGGTTTGTTTCACTTGTTTGAGGAAAAATCAAATGAGAGGAGACAATGTGAGATGAAATTACTTCTTCAGTTGGACAGTTTGTATCATGAGGCTCTATAAGTGAGGTCCCCTGTCAAAAATGATGTCTGATGAAACGTGTCTCTGAAAATGTTTCTGCGGTTTGATCTCCAACAAGATGGAGATAACATTACGATAATAGCCACTGTAGTTCGCCATCACGTACTCCCGCACATAAAAAACATGTGTGTGCGCGTGAGTACACACACAGTATCTGCGAGCGGAAAACCAACATTGTGAGAAAGCAGTCCTGCTCAACTCTCCCTGTACGCTAGTAACTACTCAACATATCAAGATGACTTTTGAGACTTTTGAGTGGATGGAATAGACAGCGGCTAAGGTCTCCCCTTCTTTGATTGGTCACTTTCAACAAAGAAGAGAATAATGTTAATGGCTTACAGTTGCTTGCACTGACCTTCACTAAATTATGCATCATGTTCACAATTTTTCAGAGCAATTGTAAACTACATGGACTGTATGTGCCACAGCTGTCCACACAAAAACAATGCTACAGTTTGTTTCTGCACAATTCACTTTCATTAAGACCATTGTAGAGGTTTCTGTTTCTCACTTTACCTCCTTATTTTTTGTAATGAAAGGAAGTTGTTGTGACCACAAGGTTCTGTCACTTTACTACTTTAGCATCTACAATAGGGATGACATATGCAGAAGCACTGGTCATTGATGTGCTTGTACATGAGATGGACCAGAAAAGATACAAAGAAGACAGAACTCGTGATGTTGGCTCCTTCTGTTATTAAAATAGTCATTCTGTCAATACAGAAATTGTTAGACAACCGTCTTCTTGATGATTCTGCCACCAAATATGGGTCCTAGACAGGCCAGAGACTGGGTGCTAAAAGGGACCAACCAAAGGAGGGGAGACATCAGCCACTGGGTATTCTATCCCTGCCTCCAAAGAATCAGAAGTTCACTTGACGACCAGGCGAGCGTTGAGCAGTTGCAGGTGCACAGAGAGGGTCTAGTTTACGCCCATCGCAGGCCCGTGCTCACAGGACAGCTTTTGTGTCCACAGAGCAGGAATGCTTTTCCACTTGCAGATACTATTCTTTGAGCTTGTATGACATACACATGCTTGTTTTTTATGTATGCATACTTTGAGGATAATTACATGCCACACACAACAGTGATGCCTTTTAACATGTTACAAGACCATTCCTTATTTGACTTCCAATAACATATACTGAGTGACAAAGATAAACCACTGAAATAACATGACATGACGATTCAGGTGATCCACAATGTGAATAGAAAAAAAAAAAACTGTTACAAGTATGTGGACATACTGCATGTGTATGTGTTTTATTATTATTATATGCAACAAAACAATCAGGATGGTGATTTTAGAAGCTTTGGTGAATTTTATGAGTATGGATTAAAACCAAGAAAGAAAGAAGGAGGAGACACTGAAAGAGATTACAATCAGTTACAGAAGCTGTCTGAGTAAAGGCTACGCCGGACATGACATGGTGATTTTGATAAGTTGCAGGCACTTAGTCATAAACCAAAGTAATGGACAAATTTTAAATTCGACCTTATGGTGCTGCTGGAGGAAAAGTAAAGGTAGACAGTGATGACAAATCATGCTGAGGGGCACAATACTGTCTGTACCACGTTTCATGGCAATCATTCCAATAATTGTTGAGACATTTCAGTCAAAACCACAAATGTCAGCTTCATGGTGATGCTAGAAAAAAAAAGTCCCCAGTAGGAACATCTGGGTTGTGGGCTATGTTATATCTGTACAAACTCCATGGCAATCCAGTAACAATGGCAACAGCATTTTCCAGTTTAATTCTAAGATGAAACACTTTAAGAGCATCTTGATGACCCACTGACAGTACAATTAATTAATTTACAACTTGTTATGACAAGTTGACATTGACTAAAATGAATCGCTACCTGTACGTGAAAGGGGATCACCTTTCATGCTGAAGTCTATAGGAGTTGTTATGCAGTGTGTTTGCTCTGGTTTTCTGACTGCACGTAAGCTGTAGGGTAGCACAGATTTAATCTCAACTGCCCATATAAATGCTGCCTAGCATGAGATGGTTGACAATAAACAAGCGGCTGGTGAAGAAAGTTGAGCATCTAGCAAGCTGTAGCCCAGGGCATTTCTCTCAGGAGAGCAAAATATCAAGTTAAATTTGTCTTCTATTCATTTAATGGTCAGTGTAGTGCCTAATTGGCAACAAACACTCCATAGGTTTAGCTGTTAAGCTTGCCAACTTGCACGGTGGTAAATGCATGGCTAACCTAAGCACAGTGGACATGAAGTTTGACTTGTAGCACAGTGTTGTAAGAACTGCAATGCCCCTGCCATCCCCACACACCAACAAAGCACAAAGTTGCATTATATTATATAATTGTGAGGGCTCACCACACCACATTACTAGTGTCCTGTAGTGCCCAGATAATAACTCCACCAACATTAAAGGGGAACTCCACAGATTTTAAATATCAAAGTATGCAAAATATTTTTAATTGCCTCAACTGATGTCACTTGAGTCACTGTTGGTTGGAACCGTAGACCGCAACTCTGAAAACAAATTAAATCTAGTGAAGTGTGAAGTCACAAGTGAGCTTAGCAGACCTCTATAGCTTGTTCCTCATCTCTGGCATGAAGCAAGCCACTAAATTAGCATAGCCAAATATCCAACTGAACTGTGGTTGAGCTGTATTGTGGTTATTGTAGTCGCCATGTTCTGACAAGGAAGAAGAAAGTGTGGAATTGCAAAGACAACATCTCTGCTTCTGCTGCACTGTTTTTTTGATGCTGGCCATCATAAACCTGACACCAACAGTATCTCAGGGCTGTGTTTCCTTCTTTTCTTTTACTGTGTGAATGTATCACCTCCCTTTTTATTTACTCTATATCCATGCATGACACTAAAGAAGACACAAGCAGTATATAAAATAGTTGCAGTTTGCCCTTTTACCAACAGCAATATTAAAGTAATGCTTACACTTTAATGCACATTCTGTAGTATAGTATGTTTAGTTATTATACTTTTAGTACATTTTGATGCCAATATTTATTTTTCAGAAGTAAATTTTTCAATACAATGACTTGTAATTTGTTTTTCTACACCTCTACACCATGGTATAGCTATTTTTACTTAAGCGAAGGATCAGAGCACCTCTCCCGTAAAAAAAAAACCCACACCTCTTCTGGTTCATTGCTTTTTTCAGTTAAACTACAGACAAATGTACACATAAAATATGCAGTCCTTTGGTCACCAAGATTACTTTCCTTTTAGCCCCTCCACATCTTAACCTCAAGAGGTGTCTCATATCTGTAGGATGTTGTTTTATGTCTTTATGACATTAAGACACCTCTGTGAAAATGCAAGCACTCCTGAGGGCCTTGTCTCACCTTATATAAAAGGTTGCCTCCACAGTAGGTCTGTGGTTTTTCATGGCCACTGGTTTTAAACACACTCATAAAACAACATATGATATCTCTTCCAGAAGACACGCTCACTAAATGAACAGTGGCAGCTGAGAGACTCAGTGGATGCAGTCATGCTAATAAATGTAAAAGAGATGAATAGTTGATTTTTTCTGCTCCTCTTTTAGCAGAGAAATGATAAGAGTGAAATTAGGGCCTTATGAGTTGATGTTGCAGGCCAGCTGTAGCACTGCTCAGATTATGCAAATATGTTTAATGCCTTATCCTCCAAATAAATAGTTGCTGCCAATATTTTTCCCAACTGGTGTTGAGATGAGCCGCAGCTCTACTTTATTCCACAGACTCCAGCTAACTGCGGTGAAGAGGATTTTGCCTGTAGCATGTTGAAAAATGAGAAACATTGTCTAGAATAGTGTAATGGCCATAAACACAGGCCTACAACTGGAGTTCTGATGAACACATTAACTGCTTCATAAATGAGCTGACTTTGTTTGGACCCTATTAGACGCGTCAGCGGCATGATTTAGATGCAGCGAAACTCTTAGTGGCGTAATGAGATCCTCATACAATGGGTCGCTTTGCATCCCCACCGTCCCAGCCAATGTAAAATATGGAGGCCCTCATCACAGAATGGGAGCTAATTGCTGTAGAGTCATATGTAATATTTTAAGCTTTTATGGGAGACATTTTTAGACTGTAGAATTATTTTGTGTAAGAGGGTAAAAATGACAAATAGAAAAGGTTTCAGAGCATTTAAACATTTAATGAATAATGAAAAATGACCTGCAACACCGTTAGGCAGGGTGAATTAGAACATTGTTGTGTGTTTTACAGTGGAGCTACAGAAATAGCAAGTAAAATGAGCTGTTGCACCAGGAGCGTTTAGTGAGCGACACCATTCTCGAACCAAAACGTCCTCTTATCGGGTAAATTAACTGCAATGTGTGCACTAACACTACCTGCTCATAGTCTTTCCAGTTCATAAACGCCACGTCAAGTAACACTGTATTTGGGTATTTATACACAAAGCAATAATATAAGCAATAATCCAGTGTGTGCTTTATGCAGTAAGAAAACATTGCATACATGTTGGAGTTGCAACTGCCATACTAATTCTCACAATATTTTATTCTATTTATCTATTTATGCATTCTTTCCAACTGGTAGTGATATTGATGGTTCTCTTAAATGCTATGCATTGGTTTTGGGGGAGTATGCAGAGTATTATTATAATTTTGCCAACCAAGAACTTAAGGTACTGCTGTCCTTCAGAAAAGCAATTTATTTCATTTCCTGTTATTGAACAGTGTTGAGTGTTGATTCATTTTCCAGATGATTCATTTTGAAATAAACTCTTCAAACAATTTCCCAACCCTGAACTCTCTGCTGTCTGTTGGTGCTAGCAAAAAAGGCTCCTTTATGTGATGCAGATAGAGGAACGTGGTCTTTTGCACACACTGCTGCTCGCTACAGAGAGAGGTATATGGAAAAATTGGAACTGACAACGACCTCCTTGACAGAAAGCATGTTGGATAGGATTTTATAGTGCATTGCCTTGGTGTGCCAGTTCCACAGATTCTTGGGTAAACAGCATCGGTGTGACGTGTAGAGAGGATTCTTTATTTTGATTTTAAGCATAGCCGTATTAATTATATATCAACTTCAATTATTCAGGCTTTAAAGGGAACAACTCACAACATCTTGTGAGAGTGCTCCTTTCAACTTGTTATGTGTGCTACTGAGCTGCATGGCTATTGAAAACACATTTAAAGCAGGAGAATAGTGAGAAAACAGTTCTGCCGTGTTAAAGAATGGGAACTGAATCAGCAGGACTAGCACAATTGTTTCATCTCCCAGATAACTGATGATTTTTCTCAGGAGGATAAAATATGAAACATATGAATAAAGCATTTAATAAAGTGCACCTAACACTTTAACATGAAAACTATCTTTAGAAGATGAGTTATTGCCTGTAGGGATGTTTAAATAGCTTGGGACAGTTAATAGCCATGCTTCAAAGGTGCAGCAGGTTGCCGGCATTGCTTATGTCCAGCCAGTGGCAGACGAGGATGGGCATGCAGGACAGTTTTTGGCAGCAGGAAAGCCTTTCACCCTCCACCACTCCCAACACGGCAACAACAAGATACATTGGGTCACACCAAGTGACATATTGAAGTTCTGTGTGTCCTCGCAAAGCAGGCGGAGCTAACAGTTCAGTGACGACATACTTACCACCAGCAAGGATAGTTACTGAACTATTGTGGCTTCTGAGGTAAGGATGATAATAAGCTAGTAACATATAAGCACTACTCTAGGGTGACCAGACGTCCTGTTTATTCTGGTTTTAAGTTGGGTGTTTTCAACATTCACTACGAAACTGTCCCAGGGTTTGCCACAATTAAAATAATTATAATATTGTACTTTTTCTGCACTTAAATACAAGTTTACTATGTTCTGTTGCCCTCAGTATTAAACAAAGACAATATACTGAGTCTGAATTCATCATTGATCTGTTTATCTGTGTTGTTGTCAAGGCCGCTAACCAGACAATAACTTAACATAGTTTATCCAAAACACTTTGTAACTCCTGTCTCATACAGTAATGTCTGAAAAAACATGCTGCATGGAGCAGTTTTCTTTCTAAAAAGGGTTAAAAAAAATGGTCCAGGAAGTAATTCACTGTGATAACATTTCCTGTCTCTCTCTTACCTCAAGAGACAGCAGCATCAAGATGGTTTCCTATTCTTCAACACTGCATGTTTGGTTGTCAGCTGAACTTGACAGGAAAGATTAGTAAGTAGATTGACTTTGCCTCCGCCAGCGAATCCACTGATCCCAGTGATTCCAGATGAAACGATTGCAGTGCAGAATATCGGCATTGCAGTGTTGGTGTGACCAAGCCTTAATGGTGCGTACCCAATTTCCAAAAGTAAAGTTACTCATGCTGTGGCAAAAAGTAGGTGGGACAGGATGAGTGAGGTGAGGTGAACCAGGCGAGACTAACCTTGATGATAGTAAATTGGATTTGGTATACAACAGAGTCCTCTGTGGCAGTCCGTCCTATTCCTTTAGACTAACGGTAGATTCTTTTTACACCTTAAATATTTTTTTGCTAAATAATTTTTTTATCATGTGACAGTTCTCTGAGAAGAGAAATTAAGATGGCAGTGGTGTCAGATGTCTCCCTTTTGAACAGAGTCCCACTTCTTCTAATTTGAACCAGACAATTGTCACCTACTGCCAATTAGCAAAATAAGGTCTGGTTAAGATTTTTAAAACTGATGCCAGGATGATGTTGAACAAAAACTAATTTAAAGCACTGCATGGTACAGAGAAAAAAATGTAGATGTTATCTTTCTCCATGGTGACAATGCTAATGGTATTAAAATTGTTCAAGATTTCATATGTCGACAGAATAAACTTAAATTATCTCACATGGCCAGAAAATATTCATTGTTGACCATAACTGATATTATTTTCCTTATGAATTGATGAATACAGTTACAGCTACCAAGCATGGCCTTGCGATTTTTTTTTTGCAACAGCCTCCCTTTGAGCCTAAAAGAAAGAAAAATTCCTTTTAAACCCTGCTCATCTCTTTGCATCCACAATGAAACAATATCGATATCTTGCCTTAGTAACACCAGTTTCTGCACATATTAAAAGATTTTTTCATGACTGTGTGCTCCACAACTCATCCATCCCACAACTGATTGGCCTGTCGGTGGGTGCCCCTCACGTGTTTCTTTTACGTTGCTTTAATATCTCATCCATCCTCAGCATATGCCGGTTACAGTTCAGGCATGATACAACGCTCCTCTCCACAGAAATGGACATTGAGCAAAGAGGTATGGCATCTGTTTCTATCTCAGGGTTACGCTGACAGAACATATGGCTTTTCGTGGAAACACTCGCTGGTGCGGCAGGGGGTCAAACGTGAGGTCACTTAATGACACACATAATCTTGCCCAATATGAAGAGATCTGTATGCAGAGCTGACAGGACCTGATTTGTTCTGGCTTGCACGGGAATGCATTTTGGGATGTCCACCTAACTCAGACGACTCAATTGCGGCTTGCCTGCTATGCTCCATTGCCTCATCTCATATCTCATCCCAACCAGCCCCTCCACTGCTTTTTTTTCCCTCTGCTAGTTTTCTCATTACATTCCTGGCACTCCAAAGGAAATAATACAGAGCTCCTCAATTGGTCTCCCTGGAAAAATGCATTTCCTTTCATTGAGCCGTACGTGTGCGTGCAAAATCCACATATAGTACCTGTCCTTTCGCAACGTGCATGCAGCCCCCCTCTCCCCCTCTTTAGGCTCCTTAAATAGGCTATTTTCTCCTCTAATGTTGTTTCCCCTCTCCTCTTCTTTTGTATTGATTGGACAAGCTCGCTGGATCAATAGATTGCTGTAGATCAGAGCGATTGCTGCTCAGGCGGGCTACCATCCCCCAGCATTCAACACGGTCTCCCTATAAACCACTCAGAGAGCCTCTCATTTCTTCGCCAAGGTTATGAAATAAAGGGCTGATAAAAGTTGACGGTGAGGCTTGTTTGTTTTGACCGATGAATAGGTTAACTGCTCTGGCATTGTAGCAAGCCTTCTGCGAGCGCTCTGGGTCTCACCTCATTGTGGAGCAAATTACCTTGAATCTATGGTCTCTTTATTGCACTCACAAATCCTGAAAGTTGTTAGTGCCACGGGGCTGAAGAACAGAAGGGAAGATTGTATACTAATGGCCCCATGATGCTTGTGTTTTTTTGATTCAGTTGAGATATCAAACCATCAATCACTGTGCTGTACCATTAAACCAGGACTTCTTCCTCACTATGGTTTTACTTACTTTTCCTTTATTTCACTTTTTGACATTCGGCTGACACTGCATTCTAGACGGGCTTTTTAAGTTCAGTGCAAACCCTACATTGACTCAACTTTTTTTTCCTGCATTCATCCTGTGTATATCAGCAGTCCTTTTTAAAAAAACCCTCAATATTTTCACAGGAATTTACCCTCACAAAACTTTAAGAAGAGATACAGTTTTCTTTTATATCTTGATAAACTACTTGGCCACATTCCTGGTCTCCAGTGGATGAAGCCTACTGACTTTTCCCTTGCTCCACCACGAGGCTGTCTATTTAGTTATTAGTGAAATATCTCAACAACTACTGAATGGATTGCTGTGTCCAGAGGACGAATCATAATAACTTTAATTAACCCCATGACTTTAGCATATTAGTGTTTTCTCTAATCTGTCTCAACATCTACTAGATGTATCACCAGATTTTCTTGTTACATTCTTGGATCCTAGATGACTTTCTAATGACTTTAGTGATCCTCCAACTAGTCCTTTCGCGTCACCATGAGGTTCGTAGTTGTGGTCTTCACAACCCATTAGATGGATCGACATGAACTTTCCTGCTGTCTGTTGGCAAATTAACATGCTAGCATGGCATGCTGACATTACAGCAACACTATATATCTAAGTGCAGCCTTACAGAGTTGTATGCAAATGTTTTTACCCCACTATTTAAATCAACATTTTGGAGAAAGTTATAGTATTCCCAGTTATTCCACATACCTGTTCTAGCTCTTCCTGAACAGATATTTCAGGTAGTTCCAAAACTTTCTCTGCAGCCACAGACGACGCCTTCCCCTTCAGCTTCTAAAAGCAATTCCCTGAGAAACAATTCTTGGCCCAATTTCTTTCTCTACCATGTAACATGTATTTTCCTCTCAAGTGCTTTGCAGTGGACAAGTACCTTAAAATCAGCAACTTAACAAGCCATCTTTGTTTGCTCATTTAACACACATATGGACACTTTTGGTAATACCCTATGCTAAGCTGGTTGATAAAAATACACATCTTACTGCTGTTTCAAGTAAATAGGGTTTGTTCAGTCTTGGTTCTGCAACTTTTTATCTTTTGCTCACCTTGAGACAGCTCTCCACACTTTCATCCCATCTTGTTTGTACTGCTGCAACAAACTGCACTCTGGGTTAAATCAAAGATTGCTCTCCGTGCTGCAGCTTGTCCAAAATGTAGGCAAGATGCAAGGCTTCTAACAAACTTTAAAGAGATTGTGAGCATATTCCTCTTTTAGACTATTCCTGTTTTCTTCAGTGGCTGACAGCTTCAGAACTAAAATTTTTACAGAAACTGTATTTTACTTTACTGTCAAAATGTTCTCTTTTATTCTGTTTGTCCCATAATTTTAGTATTATTTTATAAGCCATTTATTCCGTTTGTATACTAAAGGACTCCTTTCTTGTCATTTTGAATTTTTCCAAATATTTGAGGGGCAATGTTTGTGTAAATTCAATGCTACTACTAGGACACATGTACAATGTGTCCTAACAAAAAATGTAGCCTACTCCCTCCACCTCTGCACCCGGCATTGAGTCTGATCACAACACGCTGTGAATAACCCGAAAAATGAACAGCAGAGAGGATCGCCACATTAAACGGGATGCAAGAGGGAAGAAAGATGGCCCTCCGCACACTCATCATCAAACATTGTTTCTGTTTTGCTGTTGACTTATACTGATGTATCTCATTATATAGTGGAGTTATTTTAGCACTATCAATTGTAACACTTTTTTTCTAGAGGGATACTCAAACACTAGAGCCAACTCTGAAACAAGGGCGGGGGTTTGCATCGAGAGAAATGGGACAAAGCATTATTATTTGTATTATGACAGAAAATGCTTCATTTATTGTGGTGGCCGGCATATAACAGGCGCGGTCTAAATGAGGCCTCATCCATCTTTCCTGCCATGGACCCTGCAACCATAGTGTGCAGCAGTCCAAAAGCATGAACTGCACCTCTGTCCATTTTAAATGACTGGCTTTTTCACCTGTGCTACATGCTCTGGGACATTATGCAAATGTCCCATCCCCTCGCCAGCAGACCCCACTGCTCTCTGCCTGTAATCATACATGATTATGCACTGCTGGCTGCAAACGCTTCTTCAGCAAATAAATTCACAATGACCATTATCATATTCAGAGCTGGTGGGACGGGGTGAGGGCTGCGGGTGGACAGGTGTAGCATATCCAGAGACACACAATTGCCCATAACAATGCCTGCATGTGTGGTGGTGTTTTGGTTGTGGTGGGGAAAATGTCAAGTGACGGAATTTAACTAATGAGTGTGTTTTATCGTAGTCCTAAATAAATGATGGTGAAAAATGTTTACATTTCGAGCAGAAAACATATCTGTTTTTGATGGTTCAGAGAGCAGTTGCTTATCCTTTGTTCACAAAATGAGCAGCACAACCTCTGGAGTGAACGCCTGCAATGAGCAGACTCCCTTACAATAGACAAGACAACCATGCTTAGCTATATCCTTCCTGTGATCCTGTCTTCATCACATCATAGGAGGACTTACTCTGGCCTCATTACAGGGAACAGATTCTGCACCAATGAAATCCTGTTGGCCATGCAAAATATCTGGTTCAGTGTTTCAATATTTCATCATGGCCTTACGGCAGAGAGAGTAAACAGCGCTCTGCAATTCCCCTGAACTCCTATACCCGATCTCTTTTTCTTTGTCTTTGCTAACATATCTGCATGTTGTCTCATTTGGTCCAATCTAATTTTTCTGTTGTCCTTGGTTTCTTTCCTCTCTTCATTTATTTACCCGTCTACCATATGCTCTCTTTCTTTCTGTCTCTCTAGAGCAAATAGTGTTAACCAAGTGAACTACAGAGCACACAGTGGGTAGTTCAGCGGTCCTTGGAGAGAGGAGCTTTTCCAGTAAATACACACATCTGTGCCTTTCAAAAAGTTGGAATTATTATGTGATTATTTTGAAATATCAGTGAAGGTATCTTTTCTACAAGTATTTTCTCTGAACAAATATGCTCCTCAGCTAAATCTGCTGTCTCACTCAAGATGTGGTTCCTTCTGCTTATCGAGGCAGATCATCAACCTGGAGTTACATTATCTAAATATTAAAAATGAACTGTTGTTCATTTTTACACTGTATGATTGATGGATTATGTGTGCTTGCTAACGTGATGCTAGAAAATACTCGTTCCTGAGTTAACTCTTTGAGCGACACTTTTCCATTTTTGATTAGACTGTTGTCATTAGTTTTTTCTACTTCCACCCACTGAGGCATCTTGTTTGATCATTGCTTGTACATTGCAAACTGTCTTCGCAAGGTCTACGAGGCAGCAACGAATCGGGCGCATATTTTAATGGAGCATTGTCCGCTAAAATAAACCTGATGAAATGCAGATGCTTTTTCGGTGCTCTACAGGCTCTACAGTACGAGGTTTTTGTGAGAGTGAAAAAAATATTGGTTTGGGTTTGGCAAAATACATGAATTCCCTGAGCTCCAACACTAACGAATCAGCTTCTGAATCCATTATTTCTGCTCGCTCTTGTTAGCAAACATATACATGT
Source organism: Scortum barcoo (assembly GCA_023238725.1). Lineage (NCBI taxonomy): Eukaryota > Metazoa > Chordata > Actinopteri > Centrarchiformes > Terapontidae > Scortum > Scortum barcoo. The sequence continues at coordinate 16,832,796 of CM041531.1, forward strand.
ACACAACAGTTTCACTTTTTAACTGACACTGGCCGTTGCTTTTACCAGTTAAAATAATAAATTTCACAGGCAGCAGGTTACATCAGCTTTTGCTAATAATTGTGGCTGCTGTCAGATTTGGGATGCTCTTTCTGTGTTTTTGTAATTCTCACTACTCCAGCACTTCTCTAGCTGATTTCATCACATTAATTTCAGGAGTAGTTCAACTTGTGTAAAGATGTGTAAACATTTATGCATATTTTAAGTTGATAACCTTAATCATTTTGAGTCACTGTTTGGATCAAGAACCTTGTGAAATATACTGTGTGCCAAATTTAGAAAGCTGTCAAATATATATATATATATATATATATATATATATATATATATATATATATATTATAAAGATACATATTTACTCAACACTGCATATATCCTGCTGTTATGTAAGTTATCATTTTCAATATGTATGCTGAGCATCTTTGCCACAAGAAATCTCATTTTCAGGCTGTAGCTTGAACACATCTGATAGCTCATTCAGTGTCATTTAAGTAAATATAGCTATCAGATTGGACTTGGTTTCAGATATGTAATAAATAATATAATATTAATAATTCCAGCCCTCCCTTTTCATGAGGACATACGAATGAATCTCACAGTGCTGCTCTCTGGTCTAATCAGGGCTTCATACTCTCTGTGTAGTCTTTAAAGTGTCGGCTGTGGACAGAGAATAAGTTCCTTAAGCTAACCGGTGTGTGCAGCTGTGCAGCTGATGACCAGTGCAGCCAAACTGGCGATACACTATCAGCAACTTTCTGCTCTAATGCTGGGTTGCTGCCGCAGCACACACAGCGTGTCTAAAAAGTCAATTCCTATTGGACTGACAACACTGATACTGACTGGGAACTGGACTTCTAGGTTTTCCCTGATTGACTGTTTAAGACTCTGTTAATAAAACCTTCTGTGTGTGTGTGTGTGTGTGTGTATGTGTGTGTGTGTGTGTGTGTGTGTGCCAAATCCTGGCCTTGCCCCATCCATCATTACCCAGAGACAGAAAACATTATTACACTCACCACCCTGACAACCGGCTCTACAGTACGACCAGTTTGGAGCTGGTCATATTGTTGGTTGTCAGGGTGAATTGTTGAAACACATGCTGAAGTTCTTCCAAACTGGGTCAGCAAACCAATGAATCACCACACTGCATCTCATACCCCCCGCCCACATCTTCCTCCTTATTCTAACTCACTGAAGAAATAGCCTAACTACCTTTCTCCTTTGCTCTGTTTCTTTGTATATTTATAGAACATCGGTCTCAGGAATATTGTCAGTCTTCTTAATGTCCCGCATTTTCACATGTAATAACGCTGATCTTAAATGGGAGGCTTATTCTTTTTGCACTCACTGTAATTCAATCTGGGCAAGAGTTAAATGCTTTAATCTAAACACTAGCTCCCATCTGTAATAGTGAGACTTTAAATCAAGAGAGGTAAGCATTGTCTGATCCCTCCTCTGCAGGTTTTCTTATTCCACAGACTCAATGCCCATCCCTGAGTGTGTTACAAAGAAAGTTTAACTAAACCTGAATCAAAGTCAGACAATAATTTCCATCTCTCAAATACAAATTGTCTGTTGGGGGAGGGGGGCATAACAGGTGTGTAATCTACATAACGCAATCACCACATAATCACAGCAATTACATGCACACTAAATTGTGGCTTGCATTAAAATCCACTGTGCATGTCGCTTGTTTTGGTATCAGGCCCCTCTGTGCCAAGACTTTGCTGTGTTTTTTTTTTTTTCTCTTCACACTCCTGTTTCAAGCATTTAGCTGAATCCAGAGCTGCAGCCATGAAGGAGAAAACTCATGGATCCTCAACAATTCAGGCAAGTAATATTAAGATGGCCAGAGCTCGTGGTCCCCGAGCACTATGACAGTGATTTAGCATTCATGGGTATCAAAAGTGACAAACGTAAGTGTTAGATCAAAGTAATTGATTACACAAATTAGCAGGGGCCAATGACACTGTGCAGCCCAGAATACAGGGATGAGGTTTTAATTAATTTGCTTGATTGTTTTGACACTCAGTTCCTCTTAAATGGCTTATTTCAATATTTGTCCTTTACACTCCTCCCTTAAGTGTGAGTTATTTTTACAAGCTTAAATGCTTTTTTTTCTCTTCTACCTTTCATTTTGAGTTTTAATCCAGTTTATACTGCTTCTGTCTGTCTGTTTTTCTATTTCAACACTACCTTTGGTGGTAAGTAGTCATTGCTGGTGTTTTTCACACTACATTTCTGAGAGATCACTTGTCAAACAAAGTGTTTGGGCAGTACTGTGATGAATCAGACAAGATTTAGATTTTTGTTCTTCTTTTGGTTTTTGAACATGATGCTCTTACAATGATCTCATCAATTATGTTACCTTGATTGGCAGTCAGGATGAGTGGATAAATGGAAACGTATTACAGTACTGTGTTCTTTTATGTGGATGAACCAAATATGTCTCGTGATATTCTTTATTTTCTTACTGTCAAACAAAAGATCAAAACCAACAACAGTTTTACTGTCAGTTACTCTGTGTGTATCCAGAGCCTGACATATTTTATTCCTTTGTCTCAGAGATCTCTGTTGTTGTCCAAAAGTATTGAAGACACATCAATAAACCACTTTGTTGCACTGTGTCTTCATTACTGCGTATGTGGGCACTGCAGTGTGTTTGGACTCAAACCCACATACACCATTTAGGTGACATAAATATTCACAAGGATACTAAATGTGTAATTTAAGGCCCTCAAAAAAACATGATTTTCTCCTGTTTGAGTAACATTTGCTAAACACAATAGTGCCCAACAAATCTGGGGAAATTACTTCTCTTTTTAAAACTAAAACTTATTTACAACATAGTTCACTCTCTTTCTAGTTACTGTCAGCCATATTATTTGAGTGTCCAGATTTGTGTGAAATGTATGCATTACACGGTGCCCACACGTTTGCTCTACTTTCTGTTGACAATTCTGTCAGGCAACGTGTCACATTTTTTGGACATGAAAATTAGCAGCTGTTGGACACTACACTTGTCAGTGGTGTCGCTAAATGATGATTCCTAAGTGTACAAAATCTCATTTTACAGCTCACTGTAGAGTCAACTGCTGAGTGGCTATCAAACAGGGAGCAGTGAATGAGCGACGCAGGAATTCACAGGCTTTGTTGACAATAACAAAAATAGAGAGTACATCTCCAGCCTTTAATGGAGGTTTGAGGAAGGGAAGCTTTGTGAGGTGAAACAAGAGGGAGAAGGGTGAAGCAGAAGAAGAAGAGGCAGTCAGGGCTGCTAATTACGTCCACTCGAGCCTTTTAAACAGCAGGTCTGCAGGTTAAACAGCAGCCTCACTCTGGAGGCTGTCAGGACAGTCAGGCAGGCCTGTAGATGATAGATTAACCGGCATATGGCCGTTGTTGGAGCCATTAAAGAAAGCTCATCAGCACACACACATACATTGCAGACTCATACCCATTCCCTTCTTTTCGAATGACATAACTTGCAGGGACCGAAAGTAGCCTTGAACAGGTGTCGCCATTAGAGTGTCTAAAATGTTGGATGTTTAGTAAAATGTGGCTATGATCACAAGAAAGGCTTTTCCCAATACATCAACAGAGATGTGGGGAGGAGTTTTTATTGACAAGAATAATATCAGGCAAACAATCAATGCGACGCTGATGGGTGATTGGTTATCATCATTTACTGCTTAGTCAACATCTGCAGCCAGATGGTTCTTAAAGCAGTGCTCTTTTTCATTCAGTGAAAGGAAGAGATTTTTTTGTTTACAGCTTCAAGCCATCTGTGTTCATCTGTAAGTATGACTGGATGGATATTACACTGTCACTGTAAAGGGCACAGGCTTATTTCATTGAATAAATTGCAGTGAGGTTAAGAAGAAACCAAACAGATGGTGAATGCAGAGTCCACTGGCCCAGAACAACACCTGTAGCCAGTTACTGCACAGGTATGATTGATTTAGAGAGGGGTTTAAGAAACATGTGTTAAGAGACAGGACAGTTCTATAAATCAATAATAAATAATAGCAAAGATCTTCCCATATGGGCAAAATCTGTTTCAAGTTGGCGTCTCCGATCTAATGTGTGCATTTGGAGGTCTTTGACATGACAATGTGTAGATCATAATGTGGTATCACAGCAGCACACTTTGCTGTGCAGATGGGAGTCCTTTATCATGTTAATGCTCTTCATATTGCTGATAGGGGTGGCAGGGTACTCAAGTATTGGGAGAGACAGACATCCGTCACTGCAGCCCGCTCTTTATCAGATTTTGTGGGCTGAATTAAATTTTGTAACATTAAATTCAAATATCTCAAACTACTTCTTGTAAGACCTGACGGTAAGCGCCTTTCTGTGGCTAAAAAATGAAATCTTATTTAATATTTCAGAGCATTTTCCCTCAGTGGCAGTGCAAGACGCCTGCCGTGAAACGCAGGACTCCTTCACTCGTCATTCCTGTCATTAAATGTCATGTGAGTGTAAATAGTCTAGTTATATCACACATGTGCACTTGACAGCATAGATGGGAAGGCTGTGGGAAAAAAAAGGGCTCCAGTGAAACACATGATGAAGCTCTTCATTTTAACCTGAAGGTAAAGCGAAGTTTAAGTCACAGCGAGTGAATGTAACATCTAATCCCCCGGTTTAATCCCAGCCTGAAGAGAGCATCAAAATACTGACAAACTAATGCTGTCGTTCATGAAATGGGAGAGAATTGCTTGGAAGAAATATTATGCATTTGCTTAACTTAGTATTAACGGTGACATGAGGTGGCTGCTGGCAGAGATAAACCAACAGGCACTGTGCGCATGGACGGAGAGACAGGGTACGTGTTGGCATCCTTTCCTCACACGATATCCCCCCTACGCCACCATTGACTGTCCAGACAAACCAACAGGTGGCCACTCTGAGAGGAAAAAAGACTAATCATTTGGAAAAAATGTAGGCCATCAGAACTGACAACGATCTGTAAGAAGTAACATACAGTCTGTGGACTATGGAAGTGTTGAAATGTGGACTGAATTCCCTGACACATATACAGTAAGTATATACAGCAACACCAGACCAAATGAGAAAGACCTCTGAAATAACTTTTAACTCATCTGTCTCACGTAAAATCACAAGTGCAGAGGAGTTAGCATGGTCATCAAAGTGTGCGACTTAGACAAAGGGCACCACTGTTCATTAGTTGCTATCCTCCAGAACGAACACTTTTTGTTTTCTGATCCAATAACATTATCTGTTATGGGTAGAAATTGCAATAAGAGGGTCTTTAGAAGAAACCAACATTGACTGCTGGTAAGAAACAGGAAGAAATCAGCAGTCTTCTGAATCACAGTCCAACATTTTCTTGACCAACAGATAAACCCAACCTCCTGGCTTTGTGGACTGTAACAACGTCAAACTAATTCTTCCTTCTCTGTTGATGGACCAAAACTGAAGGTATATGTTATGTTGACCATTTGCTGAAACAACTAATGGTGGTCACATGCTTTGTTTTGACAATGCATTTATGTCATTTAGTTTAGAGAACCTAGTTTAGTTGTGTGCATTCAGCACCACCATAATCACGGACAGCGCTCTGTATTACACTGTAAAAAATACGAGGTTGTTTCAACATTTCAACAGTATTCCCACCTTAAAATTGAAAGTAAACTGAATTTGTACTGAATAGCTTGTAACAGTGATACTTTTAAACAAATAGTCTATACTGAAGTACAAAAAAAACTAACTCAAATTGAGTTCAGTCAGTGACTGTCAGTACTGTTGTACTGACAAACCCTGCAAGTTAAGCTTGAAATCCAGTTGTTCTTATTTTTTACCTTCAAGTCTGATCCCTCATGCACGATGCTGCCTACTCATTATATCTTTTACTGAAAAGCTAGACACATTCAGGATCAGTGCTGATCCTGGTTTTAATGTGACCAATCAGAAACGATCAAAGCCAGGAGCAGTGATTTACAGAAACACTGCAATGTTCCCTCTAAAGACCTGAGACTTGACTTGGACTGACAAAAGTCTGACAACAACCTGAGGATAATATGTCTTTAAAACTCAGTTTCCTATTACAACACACAGGGACACTGTTGGTGTAAAATACAGCAAAATCGGTATAAATTGTATCATTTAGTGTAAAATGAAGGTTAAGACAAAAGGTTAAACAAGAGGTGAGAGAGCATTTACAGAGGTGAGTCAGAAGTATACAAGTAATTCTACTCAGAAGTATCATTCCAAGTAATTAATCACTCCTTACAGGATCCTAAGGATATACTGTTCCTTACAGAAATGATCCTGTCTCAGGATATAACTGGTTTATTTTCCAGCTCTGAGAAGATGACTCTGTAACAGCCATTTTTTTTGGAGGTTATAGTATTGGGACTAGTTAGACCGAAATGACTCATGTTTATTTTCTGAGAAGATGAACAGCCATGCCCCACATTTTTTTTGGAGGTTATAGTATTGGGAGCTCCCCAGAAGATGACTCTGTCCACAGTTTCTCAACAAGTTCTGGTTTTGAAGTAGATGTGATGCCCCACATTTTTTTTGGAGGTTATCAAGCCCTAACCTGTCTGTTTCTTAAACTCTGTCCTTGTGGGGATTTGACTGCTTTTGCAAATTAAAATAGGTTGCCAATTATCCTGGAGTAATGAAGAGAAAATAGTATTGGGACTAGTTAGACCGATCATCCTTCATCTGAGTTTCCCATTTGATAGGCTGTCTGGCTGCCCTAATGGGAAAACTCTGTCCACTGCTTTTGACCAAGTTTCTCAACAAGTTCTGGTTTTGAAGTAGATGTGATTGTATTCCTTTACTTTTAACTTTTTCATTTCATTTACACTTTTCCATGTAGATGAGTAAATTGGCTGTTTTTAACAGAAAGTGAGCAGTCAGAAAAAAAATATGAATCAAGAACCTGTCTGTTTCTTAAAGGGGCCTTGTGGGGATTTGATGCAAATTAAAATAGGTTGCCAATTATCCTGGAGTAATGAAGAGAAAATATGTCTATGAAATCCGGGGAATCACTATTTATAAGTAAAACAACAGATAAAAAGGCTGTCTGGCTGTTTTCTAAAGGTCATCTGGAGGAGGAATGATGGTCTTCGCAGGTCATTTTCTTTTCAGATCAAATCCAGATTGAACATGAGGGATCCTCAAAGAGCTTTCTCAGCCAAACTAATGGCACATGCGAGTGTTTGAGAACTCCTCCAGTGTCCTTGTGAACAGTTGAAGGTGAGGTCCCAGTGAAAAACAGGAACATCATTAACATATGAATTTACTATGTTTACTGTCAGGAATAATTAACGGTGGCTACATCTCAAACTAAAATGTTCCTGAGCCATGCTAGGACTCTCTGATGCATCTACATGAAGACAGAGCCATGTTAGATGGAACTGGAAGCAAACACTTTATTTTGACATATTAAAAAGCCATTTTTAAATAATAGTCACCAAGTATTCCTTTACTTTTAACAGAGTCCTGAGGGTCCAGCCCTTCAAGGAGCTGGGTTTCATTTCATTTAATTTCATTACAATTCACTAAGTCGACGAGGCTCCCTGCCACGACTGCTAGCCCCAATGCACAAATGTATAGATATAGTTTATTTTATGTACATTATGGTGCTGTTGCCTTAACATATGTGAAGGTGGCGGTTCAAGGAGGGGTATACTGTACATAACATTTGTTAAATATAAAAAACTGAAAAGAAAAGACGTGATACAAAGTCATTAAGGGGATCTTAAAATGTGACTAACTTTATCATTCTCTTGAAATTTTCTCTTGATCTTGCCACATATTTTATTTATTTTTCCTTTGTGAAAAGAAAACTTACTTCACTGCATTTTGTGCATTTAGGTAACCTGTCTATTATTGGCTCTCTGCCATAATCTAATTTAAATGTGAAACCTGTTTTTCTTAAAGGCCCTCCTCCGCCCACGTGATCCACCCACACAGGTCATTTTAATTATCGTGAGGACCGTGTAGCTGTGCACAGACTGAGCTTGATTGGAATAACTGTGACCTTAATGTTACCTTTGCTGTATCTGTTAGGGTGGAATAACTCCACCTTCATCATTCTATGTATTGAACTGATTCCATCAAAAGGTCCACCTAACTTCAACTTGAGCAAAAGTGTAATCAGCTGGCAAAGTTAAAAAATGTGAGACAACCAACCAACATGACTCATTTCCTGTTGGAGAGAGCAGATTTCCTGACCATGTGAACACTGAACAGGGGTTATAAGACTGTTTCTACATGTGCAGGACAAAGACTTCAGATTGGCAAAGTAAAGAGGTGATGATAATATGGTGACATATATATGTATATATACAGATCATTACTTGTAGCAGTGTATCCTTGGATGTAAAAATGAAATACATAAATCAAAATCAGTTTCTAAAAAAACTGTGCTGTGTCACTACACAAATTGTTCTCTCACTGCACTGTCCATCCACATTTCCACAAAAAGACTGCAGACTACATCACTGATTCACTTAAAATGAGACAGCACAAGTTAAAAAAATAAGGTAAATGGATTGAGGAGAAATCAGATTACTGACCAGCTGAATGTGACCAGCTATCTGCAGTACACATAAACTAAACCTGATTTGCTTCAATAACCTTGTTTCTTGTGTATATGCAAACTTCATATGTTTTCTTCTCCTCTGAACTCATTATATATGTTGGGGCAGTCCTCTTTGCTGTTATCCAATCGTGTATTTTCCCACATTCTTATATTATTATTAAGTTCAAAGGCTGGTCCACTCTACATATCAACTAAGCCTGGCAGCAGTCCTTTTAATCTACCTAATTAGCTGCACCTGCACAAACTCCCGATGTCGAGATCCACCAACATTAAGACAGAATCAGACTGGTGGTAGTTCTCCGACTGTGGTGAAGAAACTAGTCATTATCTCCAGATGGATTCTGTGCCAAGACCTAATCTTCATTTTATCAACACCACTTTATACGGGTAGACTAGTCTTACGTGCTCTCAGTGTGACAAACTGGTAGCGACCGACTGTCAGGCTGACTTGGTGAATATAAACAATGACAAATAGGTGGCACATTCTCACTGCGCCCACTCCATATAAAATGAATTATATGTGACTGCCTGTGAGCATTACAACTGCACTTTAAATAACTGTGCAGTTAGCTGCAAATCATCTTGTAATAGAGTTCGCTGCTTTCAAGAAATACAGGACAGTATCTCGAAACAGGTCGAGTAATGTGGTCCACGTAAAACTCGTGCCCTGTTATCTCAAAAACACCCTGAAACTGCGTTGAGAAAAAAGCGGAATGCCAAGAATATCAAACTGTCTGACTACTTTTGTGCTTGTTTTTCTTCTGTTGTGTTGCCCATTATAAACTATCTAATGACTTACTGCAATTCTGCTTCTGGTAAACCAACTACCATCCATATGAACTTTGTATCATCCAACCACAAAATGTCTGCATTGGTGCTAACTCGATCAAATTAACTAATTAATATTGAACTGCAACAGCACTTCGAGGCCTTCAACATCTCCTCATACAACTGGACTGCATTTTAGTTTCACAAATGACTCTGTGATTGAAGAAAACATGCTGATCTGCATTTTTGGGGGAGTGTGGAATAGCATTAGTGGTTTGGTCTGGCCAGAGGGGGAGAGAGATCGGTGATTTGCAATAATTACATTAAGAAAGTGATACTGGTTGACTTAAAATGGAATAAACATGAGTGCTTAATGCACCCTTACATTATGCTTCCCTTCCCCTCTGCATTGTTCTTGAGAAATTGGGCTTCCTGAGGATTCATAATTACTTGTTTTACTCTTGGCCTAGCTTATGAAAGATTAAAATTACGTTTAAGGCAGGCTTCTGCCTGTGTTGTTGCAGAAGTGCTTTTGTATGCCAATATCTGGGGTGCTTATCACAGAAACGGATATCTCATAAACGGGTGCTCATGGACACTCACGGCTACTCTGCCAAATTTGTCAGCGTCAAATGTAACATCTAAACTCTGCTCAGACATGCTGGGCGAGTGAAGCCCAGAGGAGCCCTCTAAAGATAAGATCGAAGGGACCAAACGGCAGAAAATAAACAGTGTGGAAAAACATGGGCTTATGATAAGTCTAGAGAGAAATGGTGTGCTGGCCCTGTGCCTTTTGATATCAGTTTGAATTAGAATGATATTATTGATTTCTGCAAGAGCAGCCTGACAATGCGCCTGTAGCCAGTCCTCAGAGAGTAAAGAGACACAGGCAGAAAACGGCGAAGGGACAGAGGGAGGCAGAGAGGGAGATAAAGAGGAACAGGCGGAGGAAGACAGATAGATAGAGGGAGGGAGGGAGAAGAATAGGCAGATAGAGGGAGGGGTAGGATAAAGGAAGAGCAAGAGGCAGAAGCATGAGTGAGGGTCTGCTTGCAGAAATAGGACGACTCCCCAATCAATTGTGCGTCGGTAGCCCTGCTGTGAGACTGCAGGGGATCCCTCAGCAGGAACACATAAAGGAGAGGTCGTAATAGGCCAATACATTAGATAAATGGCATTTACTGCTATGGAAACGACTCCAACCTGGCTGGAGGTTGCCCACTGTGCTGGCAGCAGGTTTGTATTTATAGTCCTCTCCTGCACCTCGCTGTGCAATTTCTCTGACACCCTACCACCACCACAACCATCTCACACACACACACATACAACCACCACCACCACTTCCTCCCTCTCTTCCTCCACTTCAGCCTCGTCTTGTCTATCCTTCTTCGCCTCCCTTGGTCTTGATGATCCTATATCTGATATCCTGCCACCCGCGTACCCGGCTCTTCCTTCTCTCCTGCAACCCGCTTCCTGGTGCGCGTGATGTTCAGGGATGGCTCTGTTGGCGACTCACCACTTCCTGTCAGCTCAAGAAATGACCTGCTGCTGCAGGGAAGGAGCAGTCATGAGAGGTGACGATCGATACAGTCATGGTTGTGTTCAGCACTGAGCAAATTAGTGGCTAAGACAGACATAATTACTGAGCACTTTATTAATTTATGATCAGTTTATGAATTTGTGCTCAGTTATTCGATCTCATTGCTTCAATGGTGATCAACTGTCTTTTGAACTGCACGGATATAAAATTGTTACACTCACTATGGAGAAAATCAGTGTATAGTGCAGCTCTACAGTACTGTAGTGTGTTTGTGTGTTTTAGTATATTGTTTTGATATTATAGACTGCAACTTTTGATATTTGTGTTCGTAATGGAAATACCAAATGCTCAGATAAACCTACTTGACACTACTCAAATGACTATTTGCTAGTAGACTTGGTAAGCACCTAGCACAAAAACAAACAAAAAGTGGAGCACTTAACTGCTAAAGATATTTCCCTTAAGGACATGGTGGAGACCAAATAATAGAGTGACAATAGAGTGAATATCAGACTTTGTTAGGTTAACTGAAGCACAGCCCAAAATTATAAGGTGACAATATGTCAAAGATTGTGTTTACAGCTTGTTGTGATGCCCCAGAGTGGCCCCAAGAATGATTTGCTGCAGGATTAAATCTTAGTGAGAATAATGTTGGCAAGTTATGGTGAAAATTAAAACAAGGATATTTTTTCTTTTCTGGAATAGGTTCCAGTAAAAGAAAAGGTTGTCTGATTGCAGTGCAGGTGAGATAAAGTAACATTTACAAATTCAAATTATCTCACATCTCGCAAATAGGAGAGACAATGAAATCTTACCTTCTCCGTCCCGTCACCATTATTACAACCCCATATGACAGCAATTTTAATTGGTACTTGATAAGTAAAGTGCATTTCAAATTAAATTGTGATTCTAAAGATGTGAGTCAAGCATTTGTGAGCCTTGACATCACTGCAATGTCCTGGACAGGGGAATGATGTATTTTAATAGTGCACAGATTTAGAGATAAATGGTCTTACAGTCTGACCCCTGGACTTATTTGGCTCAATGGTACAGCCAAAAAACAACACAGCAAAAAAATAATAATAGAAATAAAAAAAAAACCCAAAACACAAATTGAGGACTGCTGGTTATGTCTCAGGCTTCTGGTGAAATAAATCATATGGTAAACAGCCAACAGGTGACAGGAGGACTGATCGGATACTGATTATTTCTACAGAAGGGAGATTGGGGAAATGATGGCATGAATGCTTACCCTCTGCATTTTTAATTTCCGTGGCTGGCTTTGATGTGGTTCCTGAAAGTCAGTAATACAAGGACATTTTCATTTAGAATAAAGATGCTCCTCTGTCTGTTTCCACTGTTACCATTTATCCCGAAGCCTTAATTTCAGCTTTACTGACATCTAAAAAGATTTCAGAATCTATTGTGTACAAAAACACCTCCTCTTCTCTCCTCCGCATTCTTTATCTCCCATTGCCGGATGAATAATTAATTCCTTAGTCAAAGGAAAAGGGCATGCAGACTCACAATATTGTCTATGAACGAGTACTTATAACCCACAGACCATTGTCACGTTCATGTCTCCCAGGGGAGCAATCCCAACACAATTTACTGAGCATGAACATTAGACTGTCAGAACCAGGCCACAGCCCCTGCCTTCCCAACACAACAACTCTGGTCAACTAATGCACAGGGGAGGAGAAGACATCAGGGAAGGCTTTGCTTTCAGGTAATGGCTCTTAGCGACGCCTATTCATTAAATGGAGTGTCTGAACAATAGAGCTCTACGTAATGCATCTGCTTCACACATCCTGCATTATTTATGAGTGTAGAACAGCTTTATATTCACAATGGGTTAAAAGCTTAAAGGTTGTTGAGGGACTTGTTTTTATTCAATGCTGTGCATTCAGTGAAATGGTGAAATTCTAAAGGGACACTGATTAAAATATACAACAACCAACTTCTTCATGGTAAAGTAACAATAAATAAATAATATTTATTGTTTTATGCTGTAGAAATTCTGTGTCTGTTCATCTCTCACTGCATATGTGAGCTTATGTAAATAATCTTGGTTGCCTAAAGGTGTCAGTATGCTTGAAACAAACTACTTTGCACAACATGTCACCTGACCTTGTCTAATGGCAAATGTGCTTATAGCTGTTCTGAATGGCCACACTTGACAGCGGGGCACAAAGCCTACAATGAGGCAAGATGCGCTCATCTTTCAAATTGGGATAACAACACGCAGTCATTCAAGAAACCATTTTGTTAGAAAACAAAAAGAAAAACCAAAGATAAGACACTAAATAAGATGTTAAATAGACAATTCCAAACCAACTTACTGTAGCTTAGTCAAGGTCTACATGTTCCACCAACCTAAGACCCACATAAAAGAAAGAGCAAAAATGACATAAAGAAGAAGAGCAAAAATGACATAAAGACATAAGAAAAAGTAGAGATGGGTCTGACTCCAGCCAACTGTCTAGGTACAGCAAAACTAACCAGAATTCACATCAATTGTTGGAGGAATAGTTTAAAAGTTAAGTGTTGAGAAAAGCACAGTGGCTTTCAAGAATGTTTGTGAATTTGTTGGTGCTGTGGCCAGGATGGATCTGTGTGGGCCATGAAAAAGACTTCTGGCTACTGATGCAAGAAGACACAACAAAGCTAAATCCATGGCAGAAAGTATTGAAAATAATGTGTTTGCATTATGCATCTTTTTATGTACCACTGCAGCCTGTGGGGCAAATAAGATGCTGGTGTTCAAGCTTCTAACAAACTTCTAACACTTAACCAAATTGTCTGGGATTATGTGCAGAAAAGTCAGTCTTTACTGCTCTAAGATACCTTAACTTTTCACCAGCGGAAGCAGAATTTTAAAAGTACTAAAGTTTTCCCATTTGCCAGAAAAGGAAAAGTCACTTCCAGAGGCTACCTTTCAATCTCCTGCACAAGGCCTGTGCTCTTTGTGTAAGGGGCCTCTCTGCTTTTCAAAAGACTGATTAGATGGATTTAACATGCACAAAAAGTCTTAAAGTTGTTACCAGAAAATTTTTATTGTGAACCAAACTGCATTACACAAGAAACACATTTATATTCACTACCAAGGCATAATTCCATAATTTGGTCTAATCTATAAATAGAACTATACAAGAATAAAAAGGGCATTGATTGTTCATATATTCAGAGAGAATTCACCTCTTGGCAGCTGTTGGTTTCTCTGTTCTAGATTTTACTCTGCTAACAATGTAGCCTAGCTTTGTGATAAAGGCCACTGTGAATCCCTTAAGTCTTTCCAACCTCACTGAGCCCTTGATGGGCCCAACATTACAATCTCATGTTGTGTGCACAGCTGCTGCACAGAATTATGATGGTTAAGTCAGCATTTTGGTTAATTTGGACCATGTTTACTGGTCAGCTGCAAGCAGCTATATCAGTGTGGATGTCAGTTGGATGGTTGGTTCACCACTTTGGTCCAGACTGGGGTGTCTCAGCAACTATGCGATGGATTTCCATGAAATTTTGAACAGACATTTATATTTACCACATGGCTAAATCTAATTACTAATAATCTTTTGACTTAAACTCAAGCACCATCGTGATATTGACATTTGTGGTTTTGAGTGAAATATCTTCACCACTGTTGCATAGGTTTTGTACTTTGTACAGACATTCATGCCCCCATTAAAGGAATTGTAATCACTTATAGAAACATCTTCAGGTCAACATGTTGAACATTTCGGTAAATGACCACACCCTCAGAACTACGGACACCAGCTTCAGTTGTACTTCATGTTTTGTGCTGATTAGGAAATGTGTGGCAAACATTATACCTGCTAAACATCAGCATGTTGACTGTTGTTAATGTGAGCATGTTAGCATGCTGACATTAGCAATTAGCTCAAAGCACCACTGTGAACTGTATGCACAACTTCACAGAGACCAGTGTAGACTCTGTCCTGTTTTAATGCACTGGAGCTGTATCAAGACATGTAATCAATATCTTATTACCATCATGATACCAGGATAGCCATTCTTAAGAGGTCTGATCACTTTTGGATGGGCTGTTCTGCACTGACATGTTACCAGTTCACCAGGATTTTTCCTCATCCCTCTACCATAGCTCGGTCACTGCAGGCAGCCCAAGCTGACCCATCACTGTTTCTGTGGTCTCCACATGATCCTAACATGTTTTTTCAATTTTGAGGAGTTGCACATCAGCCCTGGAGCTTCTGCAACAACCTGACGCACATGTGTAAATCAGGCCTAACACACAGATATGCATTCACATATGGTACATGCAAAACTTCGCATACACACTAACACATGCAGAGCTGGCATCTAATTCTGTGTTCGCAGTACAGATGGGGATGTAGGAGTGATTTAATGAGATGCGTGTGTGTGTATGTGTTAGAGGGGTGATAGTGGAGGTAATCATCAGCCTGCTGGTAAATCCTGTCCTCTGTAACCTCTCACTTCCACCTATATCATCACCTCTCAGCTTCCAGCTGAGTGTGTACATGTATGTGTTTTACGGTGTTAATAAAATGTCACAAACGCACAGCATATCGTCTTTCCCTACTCACAGACATAACAGTAGAAACAGCAAATACAGAGACAATATAGGCACAAAGATACATAGTAAGGTTTAGATAAACACCATTTAGAGAGATGTGTACATTCTGTTTGTGTGTGCATATTATGTTTATGTCTAATTTGTGTGCATGTTGCACTGTATACAGCACTCTCCTTTAACCTAAATATTAAGACCCACTTTCAGATGCAATACCTTATTGTCTCTGACAGGGAGTTAATCACACAACACAATACATAAAGACCAAACAGCATCTAACTATGAGTGCAAGCTGAAATTGGGTCAAATCATTTAATATTGTTAGCTTTATTCATCATTTTGAGAAGGTGCTTTATTTCAAATATGAAACATTTTGCAGATGGATGCTCTATGTAGTTCTTTCGGGCTGTGTCCAACCAGGCAACATGGGTGAAGGTCCCATTTTTCCTGTTACAGGCAAGGCAAAGCAGCTCCTTCTTGGCCAATTCTGCCTTTACAGTTTATATGAATAACCTGTGAAATATGAAACCCAACACTCATTGGCTTGCGACACTAAACCTCATTCATAAAGAAGCAGTCTTTCATTCCATGTCTGTGTCTGTCCTTGGCTACACAGCAGCAGCTCACTGCTTGAATGAGTCAACAGAGAATCAGACTCTTTTCCTCTCGGTCTTTTTGACCTCTGAAAGGAAAGTCAGTTCCTGAGCCCACTGCAGCGGAAGTTAGCCGCAGTTTGAATGGACTTATTGGCTGAGACACGAGTCAAACTAAATAACTCCTACCTGGTGTGGTATCAGGGGATTACTGTGATACCACACCAGTAAGACCTTCAGACCTTCAAAGGAACCAATGCAGGCAAAAAACAACAACAGTCTTAATCTGGACACGCTTGCGGTTCCTCCCACACAATAACACATAACATACCAAATTTCCAAGGTGGAAACCCGCACTGAGTCAAAGCTGTTACATTCCTTGGTGACATGATGGAAGTTTGAGTTCACCATAACTCTCTATAACAAAGAATTATAGAGTGTCCCATGTCACATTTGATGCCAAAAACTGTTGTACTACTCCTCATGTACCATTGACTCTGTCTATTGTAGACAAGCGCGTTTTAACTTCACACACAGCGTCAATTAAATCCTTATCTGGTCTAGTGCTTTGGGAGTAGGGTACACAATATTACTGGGCCTCACAGAACAAGAGTTCAGTATATTTGGTGAAGTCTGAAAGCTGGTCTTGATCCCAGGTGTGGTGTTATTGCGATCCTCCTTAAAATATTGGTCTGGGATTTGTTTCGGGCAAACTCCAGAACAGACAGCTGTGCTCCACCCCAGACGTGGATCTGCTGCACACACTCAAAGTTTAATAATGTGATTAATGGATCATGTCACATTGCTCTATACCATGTTTAATCATGTCTTACTAAATCGCATAGAGCACTTTGACAGGTTCTTCAACCTGTTTATATTATATGCACATTGCATGCGACTACAGATGTTTTACAGAATTTTTATGTAAATGACTGTGGCTGAAACGATGGTGCCAATACTACCAATATGATGAAATAGTAAAGTAAGACACGGAGATGATGCACATAACGCATGCACTGATCACGACCTTTGGAGGTATTGCTACATGTTGTTTTCACACTTAGCTGGATAGGCATTGCTTGGAGATCTCCTCACTACTGTTAGAGCAAGGTCCCATACCACCAGCTTCTTCTGTTTAGTGTTTGGAAAGATTTCACACACATTTATTGTTCCACAATCCCAGTTGAGCTGTTGTCAGGGGACTTTGTAGCAGTGCCCTCCCCCCAAAAGACTTAAGTGCTGGCTGAATTGATCAGTTAACATATTCTCAACTGCAGTGTCAGGGGTTATGTCTGTTGGAGTAACGAGGTGTTATTAGCACAGTTTGTCTGGTAGAAAATACTGTAGACTAACGTCAGGTGTTTGGGGTGGTGGGAGTTTCTGCTGAAACAGAAAACAAGGGATTGCAACTCAAACAGACTTAAAGCCAGAACCAATCAATTCTAAATTAGAAAGTGCAGAGTTCAGAGACTAAAAATCAACAGCAGATCGATGTCCAGATTGTTGCAGTTTGTTAAATACTTCATTTTCATTGACCAGCGAAGGTATTCTGATGCGTTTTACTCTTATGTACGCCTAATATGAGTATGCGGTAAAGAAGTGTGGCTAGTTTACTGGACAGCAACACTTGATTACTGAAAACACACACTCAGGGGACCGGTAACACACAATGAAAGATGTTTGTTATACTACATTAATGGTTAGAGATTACATGGTAGAAGTGATAAGACAGGTGGCAATCTTATCGACAAGAACAGCATCTCCTTTGCAGTGTGGCTTCTTGTGGTGTAACAAATTTATTAAATGCATATCCTTTCATATTAAAACATTTGCAAAGCCAATTCTTAAAGCGTTCGTTTTAAAATATTTGCTTTCAAGCAGTCTTCCTCTTCACGGCCATTATTGGCACACTGCTATGTTTCTTTACACGTTACTGCCGGCAACTGTCACAAGCGGAGCAGTAAAACCAACTCCAAGACTTGCTTGTGTGAGTCCTTGACACCATTAAAACACAGACCCATTTGTAAAAACATTAGTCCATAGCTATAGAGTACTCAGAAACTCAGCAGAAGTCATTTAAGTTGATGTGGGGATTCTTGTCATGTCAGATGAGACTTCTAAGAACTTTCCCTGGGGTTGCAGGGCTAAAAGAAAAAAGCCACCCATAACCCATCAGACCATTGCTTGTGCACTGTCGGACATTATAAAGTAGGCAGCAGAATTAAAATGATGAAATTGATCATTAAACTTAATAGCAGATTCACTAGAGAAGTGGGGGCAATAATTAACTTATTCATCCTCGGAGTGAAGACTTTTCTTCCTTCATCATTACTTTCCAAGTCATGGATGTTCCCCAGCAATGTCGCCGCTCCCTCTCTCACATCACATCCCAAATATTACAAGAGTGTAGTGGCTCTTTCTGCGTCAGCCCTGTTATGTCTGGGTAAAGCGTTGAGGAACATTTCCATTACAGACACTTCTGTCTGAATGACGAAACAGAATCAGTGTAACGGAGAGATGAAACCAGTAACATTGTGAATTCCATGTCTGAAGACAGCTGCACAGAGGCATTTTAAAAATATCATATATGGCATAACAGATGCACTGTGCCTTATATCTCTGACATATCCATATATAACTAAAATGTGTCATGTTCTGTTCTCTGAATAGCTCAGACCAGCATGTCTCAATCACTGACTCAAGCTTGTGACAGTTTGGATCATCGGATATATCTAAGACACATTAAAACTCTGAATCCTTCAGTCTCTGTGCATGATTGTTTAAAATGTTTGACTTTGGGTACAAGAATGAATTTTGTCTATATGTAATAAAATACAAGTATACGCAATAGTGAACTTGAACTCAATAAAACCAAACAAATATCAAATGAAGATTATAAGGGATTGGTTGACATTCCATGGAGCTTGACTATGGACCATAGGCAAAACCCAAAAAATATATATTTTCAACTTTTCCTACAACTAAATACTATAATTCCTTCTCATTGTGTGCTTGCTCTATTGCTGGGTTGAACTTGAAACACAAAAATCATCACTTCTTCATAAATTATAGTTTGTTTTTTTTTGATAAAGTTTGCCTTGACTTCTGTGGCTGTCATGACAAACTTTATCATCGAAAAAGTCGATGCAGTGCAGTAATGGAAACTATATATAACAATGTGAAATATAACATGAGGAACAGCAACATGTCATTAAATGAGTTTCAAGATTTTCCAGGATTTTTACACTTGCAAACAGCTTAACCGTAGGGTTAAACAAGAAATGGGTTTAAAAATGAGCGCTGACAGCAGCTGCATCCCGTCTCTGTTTGCATGGTGCTGTAGGCCGATGAATAATTGAAACTGTAGATGTACAGCCACAAAGTGTAGCACTGGGCCGGCTGTGATAGAGCCTGGCTGAACAAACCGAGAACAGCAGGAGTGTTTTAGCAGGCTGGCTGCCGCTCTGTGATGCCACCTCTAGTCTGGCAGGGACAGATCGCTGTGTAACGAGCCTCATTAGAACACAACTCGTTCGCCACATCAAAGGCTTCCCTTTTTATACCGGGAGTGGGATCACAATCCTTGGGATATTTCGGCACCTACTCCATCCACAAACCTTCACATCTCCCTCTCTGAGAGCAGGAGGAGGCAGAGTCAAAGTTTTGGGTCATTTTTAGATCTCTGCTGCTGAGTAGTGGAGGCGGCGCTGATTAATACAGAATTATGATAATGATCTGGAGGATGGGAAAAGGGCAGATGAGGCTTCTTATTATCTCCTGTGCTCAGGTGATGATGGATCCGGGCTGTTCTTCTCTCTGACATTGGGAAGGGACAGAGACAGACTTTTTAATTTTGTCAAGTCAGCAGGCCCGAAATAAGGAGGATGCCTTTTTTTTTCCTTTTTGTTTTTTTTTTTTCCTGGGCCGACGACACCGTCCATTTTTCGGTCAGGGCATGCATGCTGGGTTGTAAATATCTCAGGGAGGAGAGAGTGACCTCGTTTCCACCTGAGCTCCCCCAATCACACACACATACACACACACACACATGCACCTCCTCCTCTGTTCTGCATTACTCTAATAGTAGCTCAGGGTATGCAGGCATTGCCAGACACCCCTTCTCTCTCTGTCTTTATCACTCTCCCTCCCTATTTCCATGTCAAAGTCACATTTCTGTCTCTCTGTCACGTCACTTTCTCTCTCCGTCTGCCGGCTTTCAGTTGAATTGAACTTAACACAACTTAACTGGCTGTTTTATACAGTGATTTGTTTTCTGTTTATATAGATTTTGTTATTGCTGTTAGTCTGTAGTGGGTCTCCTCTTAGAGATTACGTGCTGGGCTCCTGGGCTATAAAGTCGGACTGAAAACTCTTTCTGTCAAAAAGCGGTGCTGGATTTTCACAAAGGTTAAAGCTGACGCCTCTCGGTTGAAAGTCAAGCAGATGGATTCACTTCCTCCAAACTATTAGTATATTGTAGGTGACTGCAGTTTTTTGTGTGTCCTTGGTCATTGATTAATGAAACTCCAAGTCAAGCAAATGGCTATCTCCAGCATTCAAGCACAAACTCCACACACAGAAGTTAAATAGTCTCTCTATGCTCACCACCGGATATACAAACACTGTAGAGAATATTAAAGGGAACATGGAAACTGCTAAATACTATTTCCACCATGAGGATCATTTACATCGCACCTACAGAAATAAACACAATTTCACAGGTTCAGTTTGTAATGTGGTAACACATGATTCATTTGCAGATGGAAAGCTGGAGAAAAAGGTCAAAACGCTCTTCTCATGTAGCACTAAATCAACAGTGATTTGTTGCACGTTTGTTTCTTGGCTTGGGTCCTCTGCACACAACAACCCATGCATTGTTCGACAGTAAAAAACCTACCTATTGTCCCAAACACTGGGCTTGCTGGACCTCTCAGACTCATCAGATGGCATCACATGTGCCTTAATTGCACTTGGTTGACCAATGCCCTTAAAAAAAGAGCAACTGGGAAATCATTTTGCAGATGGCTAAACAAACTGTCTACTCTGCACACATGCATGTTTATTCCTAGAAATTTCCTAAAACAGATGTCTTTAAAATGATCATGTTGCCAGTGTATACCAATTGAATAAATAAACAGAACGGAGTTAAATGTAGAATTTCAGTTTAGGTTACGTTAATGGAAAATATGAAAACTCGTTATACTGTAGCAGTGTTTTGAAATGACAGAAGACCTCGGGTTTATTGCTGGAAAATTTAAGAAGGGCTCCAAAAGAGACCTGCAGTGATGACACATGCCACATAAACTGCAGAATAAAATGATAAATACAATTATTTAACATAATAAGTAAGTAAAAAAACACAAGTAATAACAAAAACTACCGAAAAATTTCCCCCCAAAAAGAACTTTTTTTTTTCAAGGAAGGATCTCCTTCTTTCCCCTATCCCTCTCTTCCTACAGTACACCTCTCTCTCTCTTCCCAGATCAAAGTAGTTGCTGTAGTCATTCCAGTGCTGTTTAATGAACATATTTCCAGTCCACCCACCTGCTTATTCAGAGCCGCCCACATCAAAGAACCTAGGAGGAACCTTGACTGTTGCTGTGATGAAGACACGGCCTACCACTCCGTTATTCCAGCTCTGCCCCGGGCTTGGAACTCTGACTTTATCAAGAGAAGTCCCATGGAAAAAGTAATGGATTAATCACAGAGGGCAAATCAAGTATGCTATGAGGCATAGTAACCGTCCCCAAGCTAAAACTACAACGTTGGCATTGCCTTTCCAAGAAGAGAAGTACGTGAACCTGCAGATCTTCTTCTCAAGCTCAAGACAGTCTGATGATGCTCAGCTCAGTCACTAGAAACATTAGATATTAACTCACATCCCTGCCCATGCTTGACTTGTTTAATACCGAACTGATAAAATTATTTATTCTACTCCAAAGATGGATATTCAACGCGTAGTGTGCTGGTTTGGAAGTCGACTTGTGAGTTTGTTGTGGATGTGACGGCTTGTCATCGGCAGAGCTCAGGATCTGAAGTGAGGAGGTGGTGGGAAACTCACACGTTCCTGAGGATCTGTCATGCTTAGCGCTGATTTCACAAATAGCAATAGTATACCGTCTGACTAAAGCCCCAGAAGGGCAGATGGCATTTTTCATGAATCACCTTTCCAACATGTTCGTGACCAGATGGTCTGATGGCACAGAAAAACCCACAACAGAAATGGTAAAACTAAGTTTTTATGAATTACAGAATTTTACATTTTTGCGGACATCTTTATGTGAAATGAAGTACCGTTGGTGCACGCCAGGCACAGATCTGTCTATCTTTCTGTCTGTCTTTCAAACAACAAATGTGTTGATTCTATTTTAATATAAGCCAGTCAGGTTTGCACACAGTAAGATGGAGCATATCTGGTTTAAGACAGCATTCACTTTAGTTGTTTTGCAGAGTTAGCTTCATGTTTGTTAGCTAGCCAGTAAAGCCAAAAACCAACTGTCTGCTTGTTCAGGTTGGTAAGTGTTTAAAGATTTTTGGCGGCTAAAAGTGACAATATGAGCCACCAGCTTGTTGCAGACATTGTGTGCCATTTGATGGTGGACAGGTAGTAGAAAACAGCTGCATGTTGAGAGCTCTGAGACTGAGCCAAAACAGTTAATTAAAACACTATTAAACCCATTAAAACTGAGAGAAGCTGCAGAGTTCAAAGTTCTCTGGTTGTTGCCACCTCTTTTATTTTACATCTAATTTGAGTGTTCTAAAATAAAAATCTGAATTTGCGCAGCTTTAAGGTAAGAGTGTCTTAGATTGATTTTTTCTACTGATTATATGAATATATATGTAATGATAACCTTTCCCCCACACCCACTTTCCCTTACGTGGAGAAACAAAAAGTTAGCCAAACACAGGTCTGGTTGAAACGCCACATATCTGTCATCCTCTGGTGTGCTGGTTTATCCCCACAAGCCATGCTCCAAGTCCTTCAGCACCAAGCACACGTGTCATGGACAAGCCAGAGCGCTCTCCATGCAGAGAGGTGCGGCTGAGCTACAGATATTTTGGTTACTCCCTGGAGCTGTAGTTGGAGCGCGATGATAGAGATGACCTTCTGTGCCAGAAAGGATGTGTTCGGGACCAGCCCTCCTGCCCCTGACAATAAAAAGTCCATGCCACCCACTGGATGAGACTAACAGGGGCATCCTTTTGTCCATCTTTGTGCATATAATTCTATTACTATGGCTTTTCTCTAGTAAGAGGCACTTTAAAAGCCACTACAGACTGCAAGAGCTGTAGACCGTGATAAAAGCACCTACAGCTTGTTTGCCTGCCACCCTCCATGTCTCAGCTGTACAGAGAGCAGGCCTAAAGACAGGTGACAGCAGTGAGACCGGTCTCTTCATCATGATTGACATATGGGAGTGGTTGGGACTGCCGAAACTGTTTTGGCGGCCCCCCACCCCCCATAGATATGTGCAGGGTTGAGTGTGATTTTCAGTTTTATTGGCTTTCATGTCAAGTTTACGTTTTTCTAATTACTTTGGGATCTGAAGCTCCAATCGCTGTGAAAATAGATTTGCTTGGTTTCTGGGAGTAGGAAGGATCTTATGACATGAGGAGTTTACAGTCTCCACTTGAACTTAATTTACACATTCGAAAAAACAGGTTTGGAGTTTTAAATTCAATATCTTTAACTTTGACAGTTTCTTCAAAAAAATAAAAAAGTAGCAATGACATAAAAGCTTTGAACCACCATTTTGGAAGTCATTTTAGATGAACAGTACAGAAAATGTAATGGTCTGTGTCTAATGCAATGATATAGGGAATTAATAAGTATTCATTTGCACTATTTGCATTTTTTAACAATCTACAAAACACTGGTAAGTTCAATCTCCCTCACTACTTCAGGGGAGTGCAGCAAGGTATGTTAAACTGATTCCAACCTGTTAACCTCCAGTACTTGCAGTCTTTTCAATTAATGATTCCCTGCTAGGTTTTTGCTGTAGAGGAAGTGGCACTCCAACAGGAAAGTATGTATCTTCCCATTGTTTTGTGTGAGAAGATATGGCATTTATGCTGATATTGATTGGATTTTCATTTTGTCACCATTCATCTTGTCTAACCACTGAAAATTCTTCAGCGAGCATACAGCGACAGGCCTTTTTTTATTTTGTGTCGCTTCTTAATGTTTGGATCATTCCTCCCAACTCACGTCTCGGAGGAACAGCATAATTAAGCAAGTCACTGCACACAGTACGTGCAAAGCTGCTCCTTGTACCTATGCAACTGTGTAATCAAAATTTGAAACTTGAAACCTCACACTTGCTCAGCACAAACCAATAGCACATGATATCTATTAAGAAAATCTCTTAATAACAGCCCTAATGTTTCCTAGACAAAAATGAAAAGCCTGTGTATCCCGTGGTGCTGAATTAATGAATGTGTGTTAGAGTTATGGACTGGTTCTGGTTCTCTACACACTCATACTTTACAAATTCATTTTCTGGTTAATAAAAACATGAGCGTACTATGTTGATCAAGATTTCTTCTTAAAATTGTACATGATTACCACGAGTGAGGTTAGACCACAATGCAGAGGAAACACTGGATACTCCGCCATATTTTGTTGTTTTCAGACAAAATCATTAAAATGCATCAGATTTCACTTTTAAAGGCTAATTGTAATATTCTAGGCTGGTTCTCACATCCATGTACACAGTGCTTAATCTTGTAAGCTTTAAATCCTGATTTTGTATTATCTGACTCACAAGGACAGATTGTGGACAGATGACAGTTCTTATTGCTTCCTCCATTAGTCATATTGCAACTTGACTGTTGACAGTTCAGGTGGAGATTTGGGTGTGTTATGTAGTATCGGCTAAAGTAGTTGTTTATTCCATTACAGTATTGGTCAATGCCAACATCAGTCACAAGTACACTGCACTTCCTGACTGATTCACAATAAAAACCACAGTGTGTTTCTCCAGTCGAACGCGTTTAATGTGAAGTAGCAGCAGAAGGAGATGTTCGGTTTGCACTGGCAGTGATACGGTGTTAGAAAAGTGAACAAGAAACAGGCTGATACGGAAGACATAAAATTACTCTAACCAGTAACTGTGGAATCAATGACTCCACCACAAACAATGAAAACAGCTAAATAAATAGGGCAATTACTGAATATTGAATGGCTGTTGCTGAAAAAATGCTGGTGGTGCTATACAGACTATCAAATCAGATCAGGGTTTTTGGATCATGTATAGATTTAGCATGTTATAGTGTTCTTAAGTTTCCTTAAAGTGAATGTTTGGCAACGTGAAAATGCTGCAAAGTTTGATGTGCAGACTCATGAGGTTTAAATAGCCTAGCAAGACAGACATGGCAGTGGCTGACAAAAGCACTGTGGACTATGAGAAACTGCATATTTAGGTTAAAAGAATCATGTATTTCGACAATCCACAATCAGTGTCTGATGTCCAATTTGTACCTTGAATGCTGTAGCCAGCTGTGCATGTATAACAATGCACTAATGAAAGACCATCAATCGAACAACAGCAGAATGAACATTGTCCAGATTTGATTTGTGAATAAAAGGTTGTCCTGGATTTAACCTCAGAGCTGTGCAAGGTCATGCTCAGTAGGTCCCCTGCATACAGGTTAAAGTTAATCTGATTGGTTATCTGATGGATCTTAGTCTCAGAAATGTGTTTACTACTCTGTGTGTGTGTGTGTGTACATGAGTCCATACAGGTTCAGTTTACTCTGGAAGAATTTTATTTACACTTTCACAGATACTGTGTTGAAATTAGATGAGTGCTTGAGCCAAGTATCTGTAAGCCCATTCCCTCATTAACATCTGTATTCCCTGATGCCTGGACTTACAGAACATCTTGCTGGGGACCTCAAACTATTGTCACCCTTCGACAGATGGCATCCGATAGTACTGCAATCCTCTGGGCTGGATATTAGCAGCCCAGCTGATAACATCCATCGACACAGTTACCACAACCCAAGTAATGACATTCTCAAAAAGCCAAGCCTGCTGCACTCTCCCCGCACTTATCGGGCGTGCATTAAAGTAGTTTCCAAGTACTTTTCAATGATGGTGCAAATTGGAGTTGTGAGGACTCTGTGTGTGAGTCAGCAGTGCTGCACGCACTTTAGCCCAAGCCAGTCCTACTGAGTTGGCTGCCATACAATCCCTCCTAATATAATAGAAACCAATTAACTGAGTGGGTGGCTTTACCCAAATCTTGATTTAAAATGGAGCTTTATTAAAAAGAGTTACAATGTGGCAGCATGCTTAACCTGACTGGTGGCAGAGATATGATAAGGAATGTAATCCCTGAGGCGAGAGCTGATTAGCTTATCCAGTCAGAGTCACAGCTAGTGCAGAATGAAAATGGCTGCCATCTTGGGAAAAAAAAAATCAGTTATTTAAAGTCTTGATAAAAAAATATATTTTTTGTTTTCAGGGACAGAGAGAAAGACAGGCAATGTGAGACAGGCAGAGCTCAGCGGAATGACAATTCATTATTAAGTCATTATTGCCCCATAGTGACTTTTACCTGGCTTCTCTTCAAGACACAGCAGATTCCAGCCTGGAAATATGCGATTGGCTGCCTTTATTTAAACTGGTCTCCTGTTTCTGTTTAGGATTTATGAACTGTGCAGCTCAACCAGGACTTGACCAGCAGCAGTCGAGTTCAACCGGGCTCCACAGAGACTCACTTCACTGAGTTTATCCCACATGCTCACTGATTGGAATTGGATGAGATGTTAATGACATTTTTAATGAGCTATAAATGAGATAGTAATATACCAAGGACCACTGGCCAAAGGATCAAAAAGACCATCTATCAATCATCTATCTATCATCAATCTATCTATCTAATCTACCATCTATCTATCTATCTATCTATCTATCTATCTATCTATCTATCTATCTATCTATCTATCTATCTATCTATCTATCTATCTATCTATCTATCTTTGAGTTATAGTTGATTGATGTTTACTGTATAATAATCCATGATACATTATGTTTGTTGCTATGAAACATGCCCTTGCTCCTCACACAGTGTGGGCTTGTATTTTATCCTTGCCAGAGTCCCTCAATGTCAATCAAACGGTGAATGTAAAATGTAATGTAAATGGAGCCGTGGTAGCAACCTCCAGCTGGCTTGTTTGACTTGGCTGGCTGGAGTTGTGTATTGTAGGTACAGCCATCTCTTACTCCTGCAGGCTTCCTGTTTGCCTGTTCCTTGTCAGTGTTTATCTATGGATTACACCTTGTCTGCTTGTCTGCATGTCGCACTCCAATTGCTGCCTCGTCTTCTTGCTGAACAAGCATCTCTCTTGGACGCGCACTGCGGTGCAAATGAGGAAACAGCATCTTTTTACACAAAACAGGATTTATGGGAAAGGTGTTTAGGATTTAGTCCTTGTTTTTTTTTTTCTAAAAATATAATTGTGTTCCCACAAATTGGCAGTATTACATTAAACCTCTTCTACCAAGCTGGAAATTTAACTGTGTATGTGTGAAGTATGAGCTGCTCCATTTGCAGTGTAGGTTTCTGTTATGGAGCTTGGCGAAGCGGGTTGGCTAGTTTGATTGGCTGTGCTTGAACCCACAAGTATTTCAGTATTTCTGGGAATTGCGTCCAAATGACTCTGCACCTCACGTTTGCCTTGTTATTAACTCTGACCTTAGCTGAGTGAGATCCTGACCCTAACCACATTTAAGCCATAGTTTATTTGCCATAACCATAATCTGACATAACCATAATCTTCCATAATGATAACCTTAATCATACCATACTTGCCATGTGCAGATATTGTAGAAAGTGAGACTTGCCCCTGACACATCTTCTGAGCTGTGTTGCTTAAATCGAACCACAAAAAAAAAATTTTTTTTGGGGCCCCAGCCAATTGGAAACTGTTGATGATTGTTGTGGTCTAACATGAATTTCAGTAATGTTAACTAGATCCATCCATCCATCCATCTTCTTCCGCAGCAGTCCGAGCAGAGATGCCCGGACTTCCTTCACCCTCACCCCAGACACTTCCTCCAGCTCTTCCGGGGGGACTCCGAGGCGTTCCCAGGCCAGCTGAGAGACATACTCTCTCCTGCATGTCCTGGGTCTTCCCCAGGGCCTCCTCCTGGTGGGACATGCCTGGAACACCTCCCTAGGGAGGCGCCCAGAGGGGCATCCGAAACAGATGCCCAAGCCACCTCCTCAGCTGACTCTCTCGATGCTGCGAAGGAGCAGAAACTCATTTCGGCCGCTTGTATCCGCGATCTTGTCCTTTCAGTCATTACCCAAAGTTCATGACCATAGGTGAGGGTAGGAGTGTAGACTGACCGGTAAATAGCGAGAGCTTTACGCCTTTCAACTTAGCTCCTTCTTCACCACGACGGTCTGGTACCGACCGCATAACATAACCATGCGGAAGGCTGCACCAATGCACCTGTCAATCTCACGCTCCATCTTTCCCTCACTCATGAACAAGACCCCGAGATACTTGAACTCCTCCACTTGAGGCAGGACCCACTCCAGTCAAGAACCATGGCCTCGGATTTGAAGGTGCTGATTCCTCATCCCAGCCGCTTCACACACTCGGCTGCAAACTGCCCCAGTACATGCTGAAGGTCCTGGTTTGATGAAGCTAACGGGACAATATTGTCTGTAAAAAGCAGAGATGAAATCCTGTGGTTCCCAAACTGGACTCCCTCCGAAAACCGCATTGTTCCTCCTGAATCTGAGGTTCGACTATCAGGCCTGAATTCTCCTCTCCAGTACCCTGGCATAGATAGACCTTCCCGGGGAGGCTGAGAAGTGTGATCCCCCTGTAGTTGGAACACACTCTCCGGTCCCCCTTTTTAAAAAGAGGGACCTACAAGGTACTGAGGTACTGTCCTCGACTTCCATGCAATGCTGCAGAGGCGTGTCAGCCAAGACAGCCCCACAACATCCAGAGACCTGAGGTACTCCAGGCGGATCTCATCCACCCCCTAGGCCACCTTGCCACCGAGGAGCTTGCAAACTACCTCAGTGACTTCTTGGCTTGGGTGATGGACGAGTCCTACCTCAGAGTCCCCAGCCTCCGCTTCCTCAGTGAAAGGCGTGGTCGGTGGGATTGAGGAGATCCTTTGTAACCAAAGTAGGCCCAATGTTTCCTTCCACCGTCCGTCCGTCCTCAGTTGAGGTCAACAGCTCCCCGCCTGCACAGTGTTGGCAGAGTACTGCTTCCCCCTTCTGAGGCGCCGGGACGGTTTGCCAGAATTTCTTTGAGGCCAACTGATAGTCCTCCTCCATGGCCTCACCACCGAACTCCTCCCAGACCCAAGTTTTTGCTCCATTGTCGACATGGCAGTCGACAATGGAGGCAGAGAACATGGTCCACTCGACTCGACTCAATGTCCCCAGCCTCCCTTCGGAATCTGTGAGAAGTTCTGCCGGAGGTGGGAGTTGAAGACCTCCTCCTGACAGAGGGCTCGGCCAGACATTCCCAACCAGACCCTCACAATACGTTTGGGTCTGCCAGGTCTGTCCAACTTCCTCCTCCCCAGTGGATCCAACTCACCACCAGGTGGTGATAAGTTGACAACTCAGCCCCTCTCTTTACCCTGAGTGTCCAAGACATACGGCCAGAGATCAGATGAAACGACAACAAAGTCGATCATCGACCTCCGACCTAGGGTGTCCTGGATGCCATGTGCACTGATGGACACCCTTATGCTCAAACATGGTGTTCGTTATGGACAAACTGTGACTAGCACAGAAGTCCAATAACAGAACACCGCTCGGGTTCAGATCGGGGAGGCCGTTCCTCCCAATCATGCCCCTCCAGATATCACTGTCATTTACCACGTGAGCGTTGAAGTCCCCTGAAGTAGAACAATGGAGTCCCTCCCAGGGACTCCAACAAGGCCAGGTACTCTGTACTGCTGTTTGGCCCATAGACACAAACAACAGCAAGAGACCTATCCCCGACCCGAAGGCTGCAGAGAAGCGACCCTCTCGTGCTCACCGGGGTGAACTCCAACACATGGTGGCTGAGCTGGGGAGCTATAAGCAAAGCCCACACCAGCTCGCCACCACTCACCTCTGGGCAACTCCAGAGTAGTGGAGGGTCCAGCCCCTCTCAAGGAGCTGGGTTCCAGGAGCCCAAGGCTGTTGCGTGGAGGTGAGCCCGACTATCTCTAGCCGGTACCTCTCAACCTCCCGCACGTGCACAAGCTCAGGCTCCTTCCCCCCCAGTGAGATGACATTCCATGTCCCTATTGCCAGAGTTTTGGTCCAAGGGATTGGGTTGTTGAGGCCCCTGCCACGCCACTGACTGCTACCCAAACCGCATTCCACCCATTGCCGGCCCCTCATGGACCTTCCTATGGGTGGTGAGCCTACTGTAAGGCGGGCCCATGTCACCATTTTGGGCTGAGCCCAGTCGGGTTTCGTGGGCAAAGCTGTTCTTGTCCACATCCACATGCACAAGGGGCTCAGACCCAGGCCACCAGGCACTCGCCTGTGAGCCTCAACCCCAGGCCTGGCTCCAGGGTGGGGCCCCGGTAATGCCAATCCAGGTGACATAATGGTCCTTGATGTTCTTAAATCCATGGTGGGCTTGTGAACCGCTCTTAGTCTGGCCTGTCACCTAGGACCCTGTTTGCCATGGGAGATGCCCTTACCAGGGGCGTAATGCCCCCTGACAACATAGCTCCTAGGATCATTCAGGCACACAAATCCCTCCACCACGTTAAGTTGGTGGTTCAAGGAAGGGATGTTAACTAGAGGAGTGAAAGCCATGCTAGCTGCTAATGAGGTTGTACGTAGGACAGTGCTGCTTTTAGAAAAATGCTAATGTCAGTATGCTAACTTGCTAATAAAGGCAATCCCGACATGCTGATTTTTAGTTTGTATAATGTCTGGCCTGCCATGTTCACCATGGTTTGGCAGATAGATTGTATATAAAGAATATAAAGGATGATATGACAGCTCCCCAGAAGCAGAGCCAAAACATCTGAGACATCTCAGTGCACCTCACAAAAAGTTTTTGGCAATTCTTATCCATCTGATGTTTGTTCAAATGTTACTACTACTTTCTGATTGGAATCTATGGAATCTCCTTGGTGGAAATCTAAATCTAAAAACACAGAGTACAAATGAAAAATAAAGACACATATTAAAAATCAGACAGAGTCAAATAATAGTTCACATTTTTAAACTGAGTGACAGGCCATTACATGATGAAACATCTACTTGACAGAGGCTGTATGTTGCCAGCATGCACCTCGACGCACAGGGGGCTAATTGCAGGGAAACGTGGTGGAACGTTGTGTAACACCACCTGCTGTGATATAAGTATACAGAAGTATCAGATACCAGACTACTGAATATACGAGCAGAGAGAGAACCAGGTCACTGCTTTATTTTGCAGCCTGCAAAATTTTCCTCTAAGACAGCCCTCCATGATTAGACTTGCCATTAAGGTTCTTTGATCTGGAGGTGTAAGATTTCAATTTGGACGCTTATTTCTTGATTTTTATTTCAAGAAATAAAGTGCACCAAAACAAGAAAACAATTCTTCGCCCTGATAATCAGCACTAACAGTATAAGGCTTAGGGGTCACAGGCATACAGTAGGAGCCTTTAATTGGATGTAATACATATTTCCATGTTGCTGGTATGATCACATAGCTTGGAAGTAAATGTTAAATTAATGTTAACCCTCAAGCAAAACACTGGTTGTAACATGATGTAAATTAGTGACGGTGCTGTTGCCCAAGGGTTAGAGAGGAGCAGTGCTCTACATGTTCAAAATCTCTGATGGAGCTGCACATAGGCCAAAAGACTGAACAATAAATACAATTAATACCAGAGTTAGTAGACAAATACAAAAAACCCAAACATTTCTCTACCTCTTTAGTTGTAAACAAGATCTGAGATTTAAATGATTTAACATTTTAGTCATGTTAGTATTTCCAACAGACTACCAATAAAAGTAACTAAATAACCACCCACAATAAATTATTATAATCTTACACTGTTAGATGCTAATTAAGCCTTGTCTGTTTTTAGCCATAACTACAGAGAATGTTCCAAGCTCCAAGTGCTGCCAAAGCATGACCTACACTACACATAATACTCCGCCTGAAAGACAACCCGTGATGGCATTGCTGCTCCTGTGCCACTAATGTGCTGCTTTCACCGCACAGCCTGTGTAGATATTGTGTATGAGTTGGAGCCAAAGCATCAGGACCCAGGTCTGGTTCACATTATAGGTCCCTCTATCAAAAAAAAACCCTAGGTTCTTCTCTGGATGAGATAATAGGCCCCTGGGCATATACGCATTATCATTGGCGGCCAGGTGACCACACAGATATACGGTTTTATGATTTCTCTCAGCAGATTCAAACAGTCATATTGCATCATGTCAGTGCTGAACTAGACCTGAACATCCTATACGGAACTCCAGGGGATAGACTCTCCCTTTGAAAGTGTCATGATTGCTTGCTTTTTTTTTGACTAAAGCAAATTGAACATTTAGGTTATTTCTTCAGTTTGTGCGTTACGCTTTGCCCCTTCACCTCACAATCTTAAAGCTGCAGTCCGTAGGATTTAGAAGAGATAGGAGAGTGGACTTAGCTTGAAAATTTGAATGAGTACAACTTCCAGGTCCCTCTCTCTCCCCGTCTGCTGCAATGATGTTAGGTCTAATTCTTTCTTTTTAACTCTCTTTTCTTCATTGATCTTATTCTGCTTACTTAGCTTTTGCGTAAATTGCTTTCTTGTTACTTGTTGTTGATGTTGGAGGAGAGCCTGTGCAGGATTGAAGGTGTGTGAGATATGGCTAAAAGGTACAGCCTTTTATACAGGTTAGCCAGCCACTACATAGCTACATCATAAATCTGCATAGCCCCAGTTAATTTTTAGTATTTTTTTATACTGCACATTTACCCTGTGACAAGTGTGTGTGTGTGTGGAAAGGGGAGGTCTGTTAGCTGTTAGACTATGACAACACTTGGTGAGTAACTGATTAATTTATGCCACAGGAAATGATTATGTGGCATTAAGCTGGGTAACATTGTATCATGTGCCTCTGCTGTTACTATGAATTTGCAACCGAAGATGGCAACTGATCAGTTTGCAACTGATACTTCATTTTATTGATAGAGCATGCCTGTCTGGTGGTGGGGAGAGAATGCATGTATATCGGGCCTCATTAACACTGTGATGATAGCCTGTTCGTTTTACAAGTGTGTGTGCAGTAAACAGACATTGGCTAAATGCATTGCACTTTGTTGAATCCCGAGTTTTTTTCCCTGTACTGTACAGGTGGAACTGGACCAGCTCTCCGTTCAAAGGGTCCGATCCCTAATAATAGCCTATAGGTATTACCTAGTAGTTTACTTTAGGGATAATTTAAGCTGGTGTCGAGGAGACTCGCCTAGTTTCTCACTGCCTACATCCGAGCGTCTACCCTGCTACCTCCAACCTGGCACTAGGCTGAATAGCCAATGAGCCCAGTACCCGATCGGCCACGCCCGTTCACGGCAGCTCTCCTCTAAGTGATCCTGGCACTTGGTGTGGTTACTAGGAATAAATTTAGAGACCTGGACAGCAGGTCCCAAGGGTCGGTTGATTTTGTTGGCTAGAGTAATCCAAAAATAGAACCTCTGTGATGATGACACACCCTATTACCCAAAACACTTTTCCAATCAAAAATCCAATGTCCAGATTCTATACTTTAATTGCAGTGTTTAGTTTTATTGCAAAAAATAGGCAAGGGCAAGCATACAGCATAAAAATTACGATTGAAATAATAGTTGAATAATTAAAATTAATTAAAGTTAATAGTTAATTTAAAAATTTAATGATTAAAAGTTCAATAAGTATGACCTGAATCAGAGGCTGTTGCTGTGTGGAAAATGTCCCAAAAATAGAGAAAAAGAGAAGAGCCACTTGGCCACAGCAGTTCTTCTTTTTTTCAGCCGAGTTGTGAAATCTGGTAAAAATCTTGACCTTGTACAAAGTCCAAAATAATACAGTGTTCACAATCTTGCTGCATGAGCGGAGAGAATGTCCAGAGTTTGATTTGAAGTTCCCTCAACTGGGTGGCGATGGATAATCTTCGTTCGGTCGATCCTCTATTTTCAGTTGAAGTCAATCTGGAAATTTCTTGATGTTGAATAACTGCTCAAAAACTCTCTCTCTTGTGGTGATTTTTCAGCTGGAATTTCAATGCCTAGATGTGGTCGATCTGACATCAGGTCTCCGCTGCCGAAGATCCCCCGAAGACTAACACTAAACTTCCCTTTTACTCTCCCTTTTATACCTTTTTATAATTTATTCTTACGTGATATGGTCTGATACACAGTTGATGCCCACTTTAATCCCTTTTTTGGTTATATTTTCATATCTGACCTTATCATTGGTTACAGTCGCTGGTCAAGCTTACTTCTTCTTTTTCCCGTTTTGGCTAAGGATGACTTCATTGTCACAAGACAGTCACAAGATGATTACAACACACAAATCAACAGTTTTTTTTACACCTCTTATACACGATCATTTCATCAAATCATTCATATTGATTCATTAAAATATTATAAAATCTCAAAAATCACTTCATTAATTATTTCACACATTTTACTTAACTCTCGGTCATAGTTACTTTAATCATCATATATGGTTACATACTGCTCTTGCTTGTATATGCATTGTGTTACATTGCCTCGGTGGAAAGCACCCCTGATTCCTGTTATCTTTAGATGAACAGTACCTTACTGCTCCTAGGTGGGCCTGTTGTAAGGCCTTCATAGTGATGGCAGAGAGGGATTTTCAACCTTACTTGACACCCCCTCCTTGATATCACTCGCTGCCATTGTAGATCCTTAGTCGCTCATGTCTAGGAAATCGTCGTCCTCGTCGTCTGCTTGCAGTGTGAGCACCTCGTCCTCGATCATTGGAGGGGACAGCTGTGAGTTGACTGAAGACTCGCTGCTGCTGTCGTGAATCCTCTCCTGGTGCCGTCTCCACTGGTTGCAATGGGGTCGATGTCTTCTCCCAGGACGTCGAGAACAAGAAACTCATCCATGCTTAGAGCATCTGCCTCTGGTTCAGATGGAATTGAAGTCATCATGATGTCGCCGCTGTCGTGTAGGTCGTTGGTAGCAGGGCTGTAGCCTCTCCCGGTTGTCCCTCGATGTCTTCCACTGCTGCTGAGGGGTCTTGGGTAGGCGTTGGTGGTATTGGGCTCAGCAGGGGCATGGCTGGAACACTATGAGATCTGGTTGTTATTTTGGGTATGTCGCCGCCTTCAATCCTGAGGACTTCTGCCCCGGGACCGGTGATCTCTTGCACAAGTGCATCCCAGTACCAGCCAGTTTACCTCATGCGTTTGAGTGCTCGCCTCAGCCGTCGATGATGCCTGGGGAGATCTCCCTGCCACTGGTATTGGGCAGGCGCGGTCCTACTGCCACAAATCTTCCGTCCATCAGGTGAGCCGTCGATATTCTTTGCCCCTCTGGAAACTCCCACAGCTTGGTGTAGATAGTACAGTAGACACAATCTTGGTAGATTCGCCGATGGCATTAGTTGGTCTTTTGCCCGCTGCTATTGAGTGCCACATGACCTTAGCGTTGACTTCGATGTCCAGAATTTCTTCCATCGTTACTACTGGCACACATAGTTGACATCGTTATGGCAGGCCAGTCCTCGGGCAGTTTGGATAGGGAAAGTGGTTTTTGTAGCATTGATCGCACCATAAGGCTGATGCCACATCCCAGAGGTGTAAGGCTTGCTTGAAGGGGACGCCACAATGAATGCAGCTTCGCTCCTTCCTGCAGGATAGTAACACAAAATTTATTTATAAAGCGTCTTAGCATAAGCAAGCTGGGTACCCTATTTTCTTAGGTGCCCATTAGTCGTCACTCCCGGCTCGCCTTTGAGCTAGGGAAAGCCAACCAAGGGGATTGCAGCTTGATTGGTGGTGAGGCCCCCGGCTTGGCCACTGTCTCGGGTCTAGGAAAGCAGGCGGCATAGGTCATGAACCAAACTGTATCATGGTTATCTGGCCGATTCGGTCTCTCCAGTAGTACAACACTGAGAGAACTCCCCAGCCCAAGGCCCAGAGCAAGATGGCGCCGAGTTTGAAGCAGCCAACGCCTTCTTCCTCTTTCTTGCAGTGACCTGGTCAAGATGATCAGATAAACTATTACCCCTATGGCCATCATGGCTTCACATACAGCATTGGCGAATCTTAATGGCTCGACGAAGACTGTGACTGAGTCTAGGATCATCCAGAAACCCACTGTAATGCTCTGGCATTGCCCCATTCGGTCGGTGTTGATGGTAAAGCGCCCTAGCATGTAGGTCACAAACAGGGACAAGCCTAGGTCGCGTCTCTGGAACCATAAGTGACTGATGGCAATCTTAGCGCTTTCTCGAATCAGCCCCAAGATTCTCAGTGGCTGGTCTAGTGCCCAGCGGCCGGTGCAGCAATAAAGCAGCCATAGATAGGGTGAGAAGAGCTGCGTGCTCCAATGTACTCACTCTGAAGAGTGTTGTTTGGGTGGCATCAGTTGTGCTGTTGGTTGTTGTATTGTTGCTGTTCATTTTCTTGAAGGTTCAGTTTCCCTACGTTTTGCCTGCTATGCTTTTTCCCGAGATTGGTTTACCGAAGTGGCCAGGGCGTGCCGGGACCTAAGTTCTTATAAGTTGCGTCGCGCCTCCCCTTTCCGGAGGAGGGGTCTTTCATCTTCCTCTTGCGCTGGCTTGCTCCTCCCACACGGATGTAGGGCCATTCTTTTGACTCCTCCTTTCACCAGAGCGATGCCAATTGCTCCCGTGATGATGAGTCCCACAATCATTAACAAATAAGGCCAAAGTTTGGCGAAAAGGTCACCTATCCATCCTGTAACGACTCCAAATCCTTCTTCTATTACCCCCACCGTTTGTTTCTTCCAGCACAGTGGTGATGGTTCCTCCAATGGCTATTTCTGCCTCTTTCTAACCAAGTGCACTCATGCTCTTGTCTACCAGTGCCACAGCGCATCCAGTTTTCTTCTGGTGAATGGCAGGTACCGTTGTTGTAGATTCGGTTTGGCCCCAGCCATTCGAAGCCGTTGATCTCCTTTCCTTCACACAGACTTTTCCTGAAAGCATGTCCTTCTGCCAGGATGATCTTTGGGTCTGCAACAAATGGCACAATTTTCCCTTTCACTTCTTTCCGTTGTGACATTCCATGCCCTAGGATAGCTTTAGCACAGCCAACCCCAGGAGGGAATGACCTTCTCCACTTTCCGTTCAGCTTCTTCCATACCACTTGATGCCCATAGGTCTCATACTCTTCACCGTAGTGTGCTTGCTTGACAGTGGTCTAGCCAACCAGGAACGTCTTTACAGTGCTGTCGCGCCAGGCCGATGGTGGTACAGGTGGTGTTGGCTTGGTCACATGTCATGCTCCAAGGCCTTGGACTGACGAAAGGTTCAGGTCCATTCCCACACTCCTGGCCATATGTCTCGGTCTCCTTGGCATATACTGTGGCTATGTACTGATACTTAACCCAGTAATTGCTGCTGTTTGACATAGGCATGGAATTACCCACTCTTGCACTTCTTCTTTTTCTAACCCCCACCCCCTCCAGGTTATTTCATCGTTTCTCTCATACCCTTCTTTCCAGGCTTGGCTTGTAGCACCCCTTTGATGGTTTGATTTCGACTACGTACTTCAGTGCAGTCATAGATCCACTCACCCCATCCCTTGGTTTGAATCTGTGTGATGGGGCACATCTTGGGGATTTTCCCGTCATTCACGAAAGTTGTACCATTGAGGTTGATAAACAGCTGTTCAGCCACACACCTGTCAATCTTCTGGAAGTCTCCTGCAGGGAGCTGTCATCAATTCTTCTGGTGTTGGAAGCTTTTGGACATACATTTCAGTCCTGTAGGGCCCTTGTAGGCCCAATCCCGTCCATTTGTATCCCGCTGGAAACATTCCTTTGAAGTGTTGTAGTGAGACGATCCACGTCCAAGGCAGGTGTCAGTCATTCAGCCAGGTTTCGTGGTGGTACGCGTTGGGTGTCGTGCCGTAGCTGTTTTTGTGGGCATAAAACCATGGTTTTGTAGGCTTGCATGTGACTACCATAAAGTTCTGGAATCTACAGTCACCATTCACGTTCCAAAAGCATGGAGCCAAGGCCGTGAGCTGTTTCATCACACAATCTTTGGTGATATTTTTAAGGCGCTCTAGGTACTTACTTACCGCTTGCTTAGGGTTGAAATCTGGGTCTACCAACTTCAAGGTAGATTCCGGTGGTGGGGTGGCGATGGGTGACATTGTACCTGGTGTTGGGGTAGAGGTGTACTCTGTTGTTGGGGTTGAACAACCAGTGGAGTTTTCGATGCTCTGGGTCCCGTTGTGGGTCTTCAATATCTTCATTAGAGGTCTTCTGGTATTTCGTTCTCTTGTGTTTGCACATTCGAGGTTGTAATGCCCCCAAAAGTCCCACCTTTGGCAGGGCTGTCACGCAGGTGTCATTGCGTTGTGGTGCTGGGAATATCACTTCCTTTTCCCCAATATCCATGATTCTGAAACCCAGGCAATGGTCTGCATCCCCATGAGCAGTACCATCCTGGTGTTCCTGGTTCTGGATGTATCCAAGTGCAGCTTGTGTTCAAAGCCTTCTTTTCTTTCATCTGGAGCGTCCTTACTAGGAATCCTTTCTTTGGTGACTTCCACGTCCATTAAGGACCTCTGATCCTTTCGTCAGGTTCTTTCCTTTAGTTAGGTTATGACTTTCTTCAGTTTCATTGAAGGTGACCCACCATTCCTCTGAAGTCTGATTCACCGTCAGGTTCGTGGTGTGGTTCTTATCCCATACCATAAAGATGTTTCTTGGTTCTACCATCCAGCAAGCTTGCTGTACGGTTTTGGTGGTGCCATACTGGACCCTGGTATGGGTTAGGGCCCAGGGGTGACTCCCGTAGTGACAGGGTGATCCCAGTAGTGATACAGGATGATCAAAACTACTATCAATCCCATTATCTGTTATCATTGCATTGCTGCAGCGGCCTTTGCTGTTATACACATGCAGAAGATTGTTCGCTTAGTCCATCGTCGGTTCCAAGTCAAAGAGTCGTCGTCGCTCTTCATCAGTCATTAGTGTCAGTCGATTCAAATTCTTCTAAGTCTGGGGGGCCGATGCGTCTTGTCTCTCTTCTACTGCTTCGGGGCAGGAGCGGAATCTCCATCCCTTTTCCTCCGTGTATCCCTTTTCCTCCGTGTATTACCAAATTATTTTTTCTCTGCACCGCTTCCACTCCTTGCAGCAGTATGGTCTTCTCTTTGTTCCCCTTAGGTAAGACCTTAGGTAAGAGACTAGTGGTGGTGGTCCTATGTAGGACCCGTCTTCTGATCTGGTGATCTTTCCTTTGAGCAGCGCTTTATGAATTGGTGACCGGAACTTAATCCTTTGGTCCAGCCCTCTCCACACCCATTTCCATGCTGTAATCAGATGATAGTCGGGTTTCGGTAGGGGTCCTTCAGCTGGGGTACGGCCGCTCTGAAGCCCTAGGTAGGCTTTCTCCCACTTGTCTCCCCCACCTCTTGATTGGGTTATTTGCTCATATAGGGGCTGTGCAGTCACTGGTGCTCCCTTTTCGGGCGGGCTCTATTCTGAGTTCCATCCTTTTTGCTTCGGAGTCCTGCCGGAACCCCATCGCTCGGCGGGTCATGTACGCCAAGTCCGGTACCGGTGGTAGAGGCAGTTTGTTGTAGTCCTCCTCCATCGCTCTCAGTTTCAGATGTTGATTCTCTACCACACAGCTCCAGACTCCTTTTTCTGCCTGTACTAACTGCGAGGCCATATAAGCGCTGTTGCTCCAGATTCGGTACGGTCCTAGGTCAATTTCCACATAGATCCCCTGCCAAGGGTCTGCGTAATTGGGTCCCCATCTCAGCCTGAATCTCTTCCCTTTTATTTGTACATACACAGTGTTCAATATCCAGGGTGCCGAGTTAGGGCATTTTGGTATAGGGCACTTACTTCTTCTTACCCTTGGGTATCGGTACCATTGCAGGTTTTCTTCACTGATAAACTGGGATCTCGTCTGGGTTAATGAGGCGTTAGGCTCTATTTTGCGCATGTATTCTTCATTGCTGCAGAAATACCTCCCGGAGGCCCAGTAGGGTCCCGCATAGTCTTTCTTGGGCCAATCTAGTTGAATTCTGTCGGTGGGGGTTGCTAAGTATGGGGGATTTCCTGGCCAATTTGTAGTATATTTGTCAATTGCTACTTTCCTTTTGTCAAGATGCATTAAGTCTTTTTGTTGTCCTGCCATTGATGAAAGTCAGTCGTTCCCTCTTCACTCTCTTACTGCCTCTGAGAGCTCTTCCTAGCTTCCCAGCGTTGGCGAATCCACAACCTAAATCGGTTTGCTGATGTTTCTTCTTCTGCTGCAGGTGCAGGGCTCACTGGCCTGGAGCCTTCGTCCACCACCTCGACGTCTGCTCCAACCGAATACACTCCCTTGAAAGGCACTGCGACCATCTGGGCGGTTATTCTTACCCTCTTCGTTTGGTTGGTCTGGCCTTATGGGCGTGTCTATTCTGCTGGCCACCGATCCTGGAATCTGCGTCACTCCATTTCTCACCCATCCTTCTGGCGTGGACGTAGCACTCGGCCTTCTTCAGTTTGGCTTTGGCTCCCGGGTGTCCCCAGGCGTCTATGCCGGTGGTATAATAATACAAGTTGGTACCTCTGGCTCCTTCTTCCCGAGGGACGTCGGGTAAGTCTTCTAGCGGAATATCAGTCCTGCTGATCACCTCCCCGATCAGTCTCCCCCAGGTGGTGAGTTCCCAGGGTCCTTCCCAGCCCTCAACTTGAGCCAATTCCCTGATGTCATCCGGTAGTTCCTCCATCCCTGATGTGTAGCCTGGCGATGCCGGGTCCCGGAACACCCTTACCACCAATGGTACCTGGCATGTGGCTAGTGGTGGGCTGGCCATTTGTCCATAGCTTGGATCATACGGCCATCCATGATGGATTGCTTCTTCCAGGGCCAGTCTTTCTTCTTCCTGCCTATACCCTCAGCGCAGTGTTTGTGTCTGCTGACTCGGCTGCAGCCGCGGTCGGGTAGTAGCAGTGGTGGCGCAGATGGGTCGTTGTGTGTTGATCTTGGCGGTGTTGCTGTTGCAACTGGCACCGGCGCCCATCCATCTTCTTCAGGGTTGAAGGCTCTGAGGGGGTCTATGTATCTCCTTACTTGCCATCCTTTTGCACTTCCCACTTGCATTAACCGTCCACTCCTCGCCTGGAGGGTGCAGCTGTTGCAGTAGTGGATGAACCCACCATCCCATTGGCAGGTGCATTCTGCCGGCTCCAGTCTTGTCCCTCGTAGGTCCCACTGGGTCAAGATGAGACGATTTAGCCTAGGCAGGCAGGTTATTCGGCAGATGCCACAGACGTAGGCATCCATAACCTTTACCGGTTTGTAGTGTAAATCTTTGAGCTCACTCTTGGCCCCGTCAGCTTTGAGCGGCTTTTCACTCCCTGGTCCTTCCCACTGGACCGTCAGCGTGGATGGTCTTGAGCAGACCACGCACGTGTTCTTCACCTCCTTCCACTGAATCACCTCCTTCTCATCTGACAGGAACCCTCTTTTGGCACAATCCAATTTCCTCAGTCCTCTGCCTGCCCAGAGGCCCGATGTCGTTCTTCTTAGGGCAACCACCCCGTATACAGTGGCCAGCCTGACATAGGGCGGTAACTTCTGGTGTGTTGCTGGCCATTCTTGGTTCCTAGATTACTTCTAGCTTGGAATTGGCTTGAGCTGTGCAACCCCTTGGATTCCCTTCTTCTTTAGTAACACTGTGTTACTGTCTAATATCTTCTCTACTATGTCTGAGGTCTCGTACTTAGCTTTGACTGCTGTGTTGGTTGGATGATCCACGAGCTTTTACCCAGACTCTCTGTCCGACGTAAAATGGGACTTTGAGTTCCGGGATCTTCTTTTTGTCTCCTTCGTTCCGCCCCACTTCCTGTGACGTAAATGGGCGTTGATTTAGCTCTTCCGAAGGGGAGGATCTATCTACTCGATACCTGTCATTCAGAGCTCGTCCAACCTCCTAGGGCCTTTGGTGCTCCATTCTTTGGTGTTGGCATTCTTCCCAATCCAGTTCTTGACTAGGCCAATGGTTCGTTCCACCACTCCGTTGGCTTGCTGGTGTGTAGGGGGGTGAGTAGATCCTGATTACCCCATTCTGTTGACACCATTGGTCCACTTGAGCGTTACGGAAGTGCGTACCATTGTCTGTTCTCAGCTCCTTAGGCACCCCCAGGCTCTGACACACTTGCTCCAGCATGCCAACCACGCTGCTGCCATTCGCTTTTCTGACTGGCTTGATCACCACATACCCCGACATAGAGTCCACAAGCACCAATAGGTACTTTTCACCTTTCTTTCCCGTCACCCCCATAGGGCCGGCCATGTCCATGCATACTGATCCCCAAGGAACAGTACTCTTTATTGTGAGACCTTCCACCACCTGCTGTCCTCGTCGCCCTGCGTCGTATTCGACCACATACTTCACAGTCTCTGAGAATGTGGCGGACTTGGTCTCCAGGAACCCAAAGTTGCTGCTTCTCCAACTCCTTCCGTGTGGGCATGGTGCCTGCATGGCCCAGCGCTTCATGTATGTACGGCCTGCACCACTTCCTCCACGGACTCCTTCGGGACCACCTTTCCCTTAGGTGTCTTGTCCCATTTCTCGATTCCGACAAAGACAATTCTTCTCTGTTGCACATAGCGGTCCACTTCATCGTTTCCGCGCCAATGTGCCCCCTCCTTGCCGTGTGCCTTCTGGTGCACCTACGTCCAGATTCATGGTTAGCCTCAGCTCGGCTATTTTCTTCCATAGGTCTTGATGAGCTACTGCCTTTCCTTTCGCCCCTTCAAACCCATTTTCTTCCCAAATGGTCAGGATCTTCTTTAAGGGCTTGTGCACAGTAATGACTGTCTGTTATTATTCTTGCTCTTTTCACTTTACGCTTTCCCAACTCTAGAAGGCCTTCTAGAATTGCAGTTACTTCTCCTACTTGGGCACTGCCTGGAACTCGTCCTTTCTGTCGATGTTTTTCCTTCTCATTTTGTTTGAGAATATAGCCCCAATAGGCCGGTGTTGTCCTAGTCCTTTCTTTGAGCCGTCGGTGTACAAGCACCCACTCGTACGGTTCTTCCTGAGTTACCTCTGTTGTTTGTTGTTTTTTGGTGGTTGGTAGCGTTGGACCTAACTCAAGGTCCGGATCGAGCAGGATGTCTTCCCATCTTCCCCATCTGGCATTGGTGGCTTTGGTCCCCTCAATGGTTCCTTTTCCTTAGGAATCGATGTACCTGGCTCTGGGTGATGACTTTGATTCCTTGCCCTTGGGCAAGCTCCTTCAAGGCTCCCCAATACCTGGCTAAAACCAGCTAACTCTTTCTCTTCTTGGGGGTACTTCTTTTCCACGGATGATAGGTGTGTAGCTCCATAGAGTTACCATTCCTCCTCCTTCGTTGTTAACTCTCACCATGGCATCGTCGTCTTCGCAACTTATCTCTGCCACCAGACGGGCGGTCAGACTTCTTGGCTCTAACCTACCAGCTTCTTGAATAGCTTTCTTGAGTTTTTCCAGGTTTTCCTGGTCTGTCGCTGTCCAAGTCCATTGAGCTTGCTTGAGGCTGACCTTCAGGGTCTTCCTTTTTTCTTCTTCAGGCATGCATACAATGCGGTTTTGCATATTTTTGGTAGTGTGGTACATGGTCTCTAACGTAATTGCAGAGTCCCAAAATCTTCTGTAGATCGTTTTCAGACTTTGGCGGGGTGATCTGCTCTAGCTTCTTCTTTGTAGCCTTCTGACAGTCCTAGATCTGCAGCTACTACTTGAAAGCCTAGATAAGTCACCTCGAATTGTCCAAACTGGCATTTCTTCAAGTTGAGTTTCAAACCTGCTTCTGTGAGTCTCTTTATCACCTTTTGCAGTTTCTCCAAGTGTTCTTCTTCTGTGTCATCCGCGATGAACACATCATCGATATAGATGGTCGCTCCTAGGTCTTTCAGGACGTCCATGACCGCTGATTGGAATACATTGGGTGAAGTTCTTGTATCCCTGTGGGAGACGCTGCCAGACGTAGGCTTTTCCTTTGTGGGTGAAGGCTGTCTTTCCTTGGGACTGTTTGGCTAGTCTCAAGGGAGAAGAACCCATTTGCTAGATCAATGCATGATTTGTACTTCTTGACCTGCAAAGTTTTCAGAGCCCCTTGTGGGTTTATCAGGCTAGCTCTGTTGGCTATGGTTCGTCGGTTGAGAGAGCCTTGAAGTTGATAACTGGTCTCCAACCTCCTCCTGCGGACTCTGGTTTCTTTACTGCTTGAATCGGGCTGTTGGTGATGGGGCTTGGCTCTTCCCTAATGATTCCTAGGGCACTGAGCTCCCTCACTATCTTGTCCATCTCCTCCACAGCTCCCGGATTCAAGGGGTACTGCACTGACGCACCGGTGGCGGGTGCACTCCTCCCTCGATGGTGTGGACGTATACTTGCCCCCTAGATCTCCACAGTCGTTCTTGAACCTTGCCACACGTTGGCCTGAGCAATAATTTGCTTCAACCTTTCTTTGCCTTTGGGAGAGAAATCACTCTCCTGAATCTTTTGTTCTGTAGTCTCTGTCACATCTACTGGTTTGTACCAGTTCGTTTGTGTGGCTTTGCTCTGGGCTGGTTCTAGTCTCACCACTCTGGCTTGTAGCTTGTCCAAACGGCGTCTCAATCGATCGTCGTAGTTTCTTAGGCAGTTGTAACTCTTTTAAGTCCCTTTTGTTGTGATGAGATCGTAAGGTCCTTTTAACCATACTATC
Organism: Scortum barcoo; assembly: GCA_023238725.1. Lineage (NCBI taxonomy): Eukaryota > Metazoa > Chordata > Actinopteri > Centrarchiformes > Terapontidae > Scortum > Scortum barcoo. The sequence continues at coordinate 16,877,778 of CM041531.1, forward strand.
CTCTTCCATATCCCAAAGCATGGCATCTCTTCTAGGGTCCCGTTCGCCAACTGGACCTTCAGGTGTCCTTTGGTTTCAAGGCTTCTGCGGGTCATCGACACCTCAGCCCCTGAGTCTACTAAATAGGGTTCTTCATCGACTTTGGTGTAGATGTCGTCCCCCACCCAGTAGGCATTTTCCAGGGTGACCCGCGCCTTCGTTGCCATTACTTCTTCTGCCCTCCGGTGGTCGCCTGACGGACCTCTCGGAGGGCTTTCTTTTGCCTTACTCTGGCATGTCAACTTGCGGTATTCTTCATCCGGCAGGTGCTCTCCTGTTCGTGGGCCAGCAGCGGCGGATTTCGGCTTTGGCTTTGGTGGAGTTGCTTGAGCTCCTGTCTGCTGTCCCCAGGTGCCTGGAGGTCCCCTGACTGGGTTCCCCTGGGGCCTGGTGTATTGCGGTTGTGTATACTGCTTTGGAGCTGGTTTCTCTGTGGTTTTAGGTTGCTGCTTTACTTCTTTCTTTCTTTTGTCCTCCCAGAATTGGCGTTCCAGGTCCCAACTCTTTACTGCAGCGTCCATCTGTACCACTGTCGTTTCATTGGTAGGCATTTTGACAAAGTCTACTTCTCACCTCGATGTCCCTTTGTGACTGCTCTTAGGGCCTTTACATATCTTTTGGGCACGATTACCTGTTTCAAGTTGTGCATGCCATACCTGGGCCAATGTCTGGCCTTGGTCTAACCCAGCTCGAGCTCTCGCGATGTGGGCATCCTCGTCGTCCTCATCCTCAAGCACCAATCTTTCATAGTGATTTCTTGCCGGTTCTTTCCGATCAATGTGTTGGCTGGTTACGTGACCTAACCACAGCCTCTTGGCTTCTTCGCACTCTGTGCTTCCTTCGACGAGGTGCCACACTTCTTTCAAGTACCCTCTGATCTCTTCATTTGACCCTTTTGCTCGAACTAGTGCTTTGATCTTCTTGAATTCTCTGAATTCTTGTCCATCGGCTGGAACTTTTACTGGTTCCGTCGGCACGTCGAGTCTTATCATGTTGGTCTGTAGCTGGGGTACGGGTGAGCTTTCTTCTTCGTTGTCGTCTAGATTTTCTTCCTCATTCTCTCTTCCGACCCGGCGAGACTCCTCTAGGGCGGCTTTCTTCATTTTCCTTAGCAAGACATCATGGGCGACCCCCATGTACGCCACACGGAACTTACTGGTCAGCTCCTTACAGCTTGTAAGAGTGGGGTAGAAGGGCATCATAAGAACATTTGCCCATTCTCCTGCCGTCGCTGTTGTTACTCCTAGTGTCTTTTTCTCGCTCTGGTCGGTTATCCATATTTCACTTGGGGAATCTCATACCCGGTCTGCCCAACTTCTGGAGCATATGCCTGGCGTCCATCTCTGGTTCTCACAGGCTCCACTCTGATGTCGCGGGCCATTTTCTCAGATGCTTGTCTTACATCGAGGATTTCTATTTCTTTCTTCTCCCCCCTTCGACGACCTATCTTCAGCTCTTTACGCTCCTCAACTGTCTGCTCAGCTGTGGACAGCAGGTCGTCGTCTTCTTCTGAGACGTTTGCTCGGTTGCTCAGCGAATCAACCTTCCATGGAGTGCTTGCCTTGCATACCGGTGATTCCTCACGTAGGGGCCCTGGAGTAGATGGCTCAGACACCCTCACTCCGGAGTCGTCGGCTCTACCCAGGCTTCTGCTGCGTCGTCCCTGCGAGGGGTGGCTCTCACGGTAGTTGGAATAAACTCTTTCTTCCCGCATCTGGGAGGTCAGTCGGTTCTGTCTCGTCTGTCATAGGTTGGTTATGTTGCCTCGGGGATCGTGAGGGAAGCTCTGGCCTGGGGTCGTACCACTCCACTGCTCGCAGTTCTCTCCCCACTCGTTCCTCACCGGGTGATGGTTCTGGTGTTTGCCTCTGTTAGTGGCGTCACTTCCCAGGTACGGGGTAATGACCGGGCTCGGCCTCGTCGCTCCTCTCACTGCCATGGGCTTCCACCAGGACTCTTCTGCCTTCGTTCTTGGTCTTGTTTTGCTGATGTGACTACCACCAGTTCATTGACGGACCCTTTCAGACCCGGCATCCGCATGTGTGGAGATTTACTAAGGCCATAGCTGTCTTCTCGGCTTCCTCCCACTGCATGTGGCCGGATCTCAGCCCGTCCACGCAGATCACCACTCTCCTGAGGTGGAACTCTTTGGCTCGGTCGACCCCCCTTTCGAGGGCTTTCAGCATGTCTTCTCTGTATGCAGGCGACTTTTCTTTACCTGGGTACTCTTCAATCGGCAGGCACATAACAGCATAGTACGGCAGCCTATTACCGCTTATCATGACCACTTGCCGTTGTTCTTCTGCCTCGCCCAGTCTTCTGGTCCGCCTTTCTTCAACCTCATCCTTAAACTTCTTCCCCGCTCGGTCTGCCAGCTGGGTTCGGAAAGTCCGGTTTCGCACTCTCAGGTTGTCATCTGTGAGCACCAGCAGTGCGTGGCCATCGATGTCCCATGGGTCTCCGATCCAGTGGTAGGCTTTGAAGCCCACTTGGTCACCAAACCGCCGAGCTCCTGATGGCATTGGGGGTTAGCTCCGGGAGGTGTTCATCGTCTCTCAGTCCAGACCTGGGGAGAGAAGATTTAGTTTTATGCTTACGACCGGGTTTCTTTGGCGTAGGCGTTAGGCCCTGGATGGGGCGCAGCCGGTTCTTCTTCCTCACTGGACTCTGGCTCCCACTGACTCCGGCTGGCTGCTTCCATTGAATTCTGAAGGAGCTGCCTTTGCAGGGCCAGGTGCTTGTTCTGCTTTTCCAGCTTCGACCTCATCCCCGCCAGTTGACCTAGATTTATATAGGCGTCAAGTCATTCCTCACCGTCGTAGGCAGGAAGGGGTTGCCTCTCTTCATCAGAAGCCCCTGGGGTTTCTTCCAGCCCGTTCTCACCACCACTTTCTTGACTGGAGGCCTTCGCCCTTCTCGCTTCCCGTTGTCTCCGATGGATTGGCTCTGAGTGAGTCTTCTTCTCTGAGAGGTTCCTAACTGGGGATCCTCCAGGTTCCAGTCGGATGAGGACCTTACTACACTGCCTTCTCTTTCTTCTTCTTCTTCGGCTAGTGCTCCTAGTTCAGCCCCTATCTCCTTCAATTTGCCTATTATCTCTCTATACTCACTGTACTGGCCGGCTGCTCTCGTTTCTGGATTTTCTAGGATGTTCTCTCAATGCCCAGTACGTTTGCTGTCATCTTCACAACTGCGTCGTACTTCTTGTTGGGGCTTATCAGGGCTTCGATGTTGCAGCCTGCCCAGGTGGTATTCAGCTGTTTCACCCACCAGGTCAGCCACTCAAGGACGTCGCCAGCTTTTGTCTTGATCTTTGTTGGTGTCTTGACAATCACCAAGGCTTGCCCATCTCTCTCGTGAAGGTGCGAGCATAATAATGTCCCTTGGCATCTAGCTCTGGTAGCAGTTCCTCTGCTATGCTCTCTATTTGACCCACGTTGTACACGTCGGCATCTCATCTATGAAGTACTTCTGCATTGCTGGGCTCCATGTTCGGATTCCTTCTCCCCACACGATGAGTCTGTGTGGAGACTTGAAGATTGCGGGTACCGTCTCATCAGGTCGCTCCTCAGGTCGGCCCTCCTGGTCGTCCTGGTGCTCCACTGAATGATCCGATGCCAATCCTTGCGCCTCTGCCGCTGCCGCCATCTCTGTCTCAGATTCTCACAGCCGCAGCTTGTCTTTGTCTTCTCGAGTCGGCTGCTCCTCAAAGCCTCTCTTAGCGCCGCGTCGAGTCAGGGATGAGTTTCAGCCTCTTCTGGCTATTCAGCGCCGTTCTCTGGGTCCAGCCTGGCTGTCCCCTGTCGGTCGCTCGTCCCCCGCTGATCCTCAAAGATCTTGACGAGAGGTGTTTTCTTCTGGCAGGTCCCTGCTTGAAGGCTTATACTCACGTATTGATGAGCAAGTCCTCCTTCAGGTCCGCTGTCTTCCGGCGCTCGGGCGGTGTTCCCGCCATAGCACGCCTCCTTCTCTCGGGTCGTTCCGCTGGAACGGTGGTTACTTCTCCACCGGGGTTCCTCCTCAGGCTCGATGAATCTTTCAGTCGAGCCCCACGCTGGGCGCCAAGTGTTGAATCCCGAGTTTTCCCCTGTACAGGTGGAACTGGACCAGCTCTCCGTTCAAAGGGTCCGATCCCTAATAGCCTATAGGTATTACCTAGTAGTTTACTTTAGAGTTTAGGATAATTTAAGCTGGTGTCGAGGAGACTCGCCTAGTTTCTCACTGCCTACATCCGAGCGTCTACCCTGCTACCTCCAACCTGGCACTAGGCTGAATAGCCAATGAGCCCAGTACCCGATCGGCCACGCCCGTTCACGGCAGCTCTCCTCTAAGTGATCCTGGCACTTGGTGTGGTTACTAGGAATAAATTTAGAGACCTGGACAGCAGGTCCCAAGGGTTCGGTTGATTTTGTTGGCTAGAGTAATCCAAAAATAGAACCTCTGTGATGATGACACACCCTATTACCCAAAACACTTTTCCAATCAAAAATCCAATGTCCAGATTCTATACTTTAATTGCAGTGTTTAGTTTTATTGCAAAAAATAGGCAAGGGCAAGCATACAGCATAAAAATTACGATTGAAATAATAGTTGAATAATTAAAATTAATTAAAGTTAATAGTTAATTTAAAAATTTAATGATTAAAAGTTCAATAGTATGACCTGAATCAGAGGCTGTTGCTGTGTGGAAAATGTCCCAAAAATAGAGAAAAAGAGAAGAGCCACTTGGCCACAGCAGTTCTTCTTTTTTTCAGCCGAGTTGTGAAATCTGGTAAAAATCTTGACCTTGTACAAAGTCCAAAATAATACAGTGTTCACAATCTTGCTGCATGAGCGGAGAGAATGTCCAGAGTTTGATTTGAAGTTCCCTCAACTGGGTGGCGATGGATAATCTTCGTTCGGTTCGATCCTCTATTTTCAGTTGAAGTCAATCTGGAAATTTCTTGATGTTGAATAACTGCTCAAAAACTCTCTCTCTTGTGGTGATTTTTCAGCTGGAAGTTTTCAATGCCTAGATGTGGTCGATCTGACATCAGGTCTCCAGCTGCCGAAGATCCCCCGAAGACTAACACTAAACTTCCCTTTTACTCTCCCTTTTATACCTTTTTATAATTTATTCTTACGTGATATGGTCTGATACACAGTTGATGCCCACTTTAATCCCTTTTTTGGTTATATTTTCATATCTGACCTTATCATTGGTTACAGTCGCTGGTCAAGCTTACTTCTTCTTTTTCCCGTTTTGGCTAAGGATGACTTCATTGTCACAAGACAGTCACAAGATGATTACAACACACAAATCAACAGTTTTTTTACACCTCTTACATACACGATCATTTCATCAAATCATTCATATTGATTCATTAAAATATTATAAAATCTCAAAAATCACTTCATTAATTATTTCACATTTTACTTAACTCTCGGTCATAGTTACTTTAATCATCATATATGGTTACATACTGCTCTTGCTTGTATATGCATTGTGTTACATTGCCTCGGTGGAAAGCACCCCTGATTCCTGTTATCTTTAGATGAACAGTACCTTACTGCTCCTAGGTGGGCCTGTTGTAAGGCCTTCATAGTGATGGCAGAGAGGGATTTTCAACCTTACTTGACAACTTATTGTTGCAGCCGCACTTTGGATATTACTCATTTAATTTCTGACACTATGATAGCCATTCCATCCACCACATTATTACTGCACTAATGCTCCTGCAGAACTTCCCAATAAAGTAAATCTGAAGTCATGAAAATTGACTGTCTTCTCAACACTCCACATATTGGTCAAGCTACCTCTTAGCATCGGGAGAGAATAAATCCTGCACTGGCCATGAATGCACTGTGATTTCTTTTAAGACAAGAAACATTCTTGTTCTTCTTCTTGTACTGACTGATAGTCAGCACTTGTTTCAGTGTGGGAGCTTAGTTGGCTACAGCCAACAAAGTCTTTGTAGTGAAATATATTTTCAAATGATTTTCACTAAGATAATAGCTCTTAAATACTTAAATGTAATAATACATTATTTTTATAATAGCTTTGAGTTTGGATAATGAAAAAAAAAATTTTATATAATGCACTTGTAGTTCCACCTTGTCTTTCATTTTTTAACAATATATATATGTGGATATGTGAAGGAAGCCGACTTACATGACAGCAGCCATTCTTTGAGACCAGATATCGTGTTATAAAATGATGGACATCTAATTTTGGATGGAGCCTTTACATTTCTAAGCTGCCTACACTCTGAGGTTGTCTTGTCGCTCTCTGCATGTTGAAGTGTAGTGAAGGTGACGGAAACCACATTCTTACCTCTGCACCTGTCGCACTAACAACTCTGAAGTTGCTATCTCACACTGTCTCTTTCTTTGCAGTGACTCTAGTTGTTCCTCCCGCCACTGGTTTCCAGGAGTGTATGCCCTTAATCATTGAAAAAGTACCACTTTTCGCTCGACGGTTGTGAATTGCTACTCCACTCTGGTTTGGAAAAACAGTTTTATTCACTTTTTTCTTAGCCAAAGGTACCTTGTTACAATATTGAGTATTCAAACATCCAACAGAAAATGTTTGCGGTATTTGTGCAGGATATGAAGGAGCAACTCTATAACAACAATAAATGCACACATGCAAACACATCACCAACACACTCATACAGCCAATTTTCTTGCCTCCTGAAAAAGAAGGAGGCCTATTCTGGGTCTCTGGCCTTTATAATGCTCCCTCTCATTTCTCCACAGTGCTGTTTGTCCTCTCAGCTGCCTTCCTGCCAACCAGCGCTGCTTTTTCCACTCCCCTGTTCCTCCTGCTATTCTAGCCAAGCTAAGCCACAACTGTCCCACATGCCATGTCTGCTGGATGTGTGAACAAAGCTCGGAGGGAGCGAGGCAAAAACGGACCTCTTAAGTGAGTCGGACCCAGTCATGCGGGACGGCTGGAAATGTCTTCCCCTTTGATTCCTCGGGGAACAGAGATGGAAAACAAATGGAGTCTGACTCCCTTATTTTCTCAAGGTCCTGGAAGCGACCTACCGCTGCTGCGGAACATGGGCTGGAACGCTGATGTTCGCTGTCCGGCCGACGAGGTGTCCAGGGGTTTGTCAGCCCACCACAATGGAAAGGTCCCCTCAGCCCTCCCCTCTCCCTCATCACCATTCAATCCTAGCCACAGTCCATAGAACAGCCTGCTCAGTGGCACTACTGACAACTCAGTCGGCCTGCTCACACGGCGATGACCCAGTGAGTAATTGGTCGATATAAGTCGGCAGGCATCGACTTGTGTGGCTTTGCAGGCGGTGATGACTCATTGTGTGTTCGCCCTCACTCGCCATGCTGAGGACATGCATTCCTGCTCCAAGAAAAATACCAGATCCTGAGGGATAAAATGGATTTTCACAGAGATGTAAAAATAGCCAGTGAATAATTAATGCAACAATAACGGCTCACATGCACTCACATTAATCTAATCATTCCGCAGTGGGAATGTGTACATAATAAGAATATTATCTGTCTGCAGTGTGGCTGCCAGCAGGCTCGGCCCATTTGGCTGCGATCTAACAGAGGAGTTTGGCTACCAGTTATCGCACCGCTGCATCTCAGCAACTGGATAGCTGATTCTGGCAGATGAATACAGGATTTTCATTTTAACACATCAGAGCATCACGTCTGAATTCAACGTTGTGTTAATGATCCAGATCCTAAGAGAGACATAGGGTGGGAAGAGTTACAGATAGAGGTTCAAACATGTTTATTCCATGCACATGCAAACATGCACATGATGCAGCACATGCTCACTGCTCCTCTGTTCTGCACTGCTGAATACAAACCTGGTTTGATGGGGAAGACACAACATTAGGTGCATTGTACTGATCCAGATGCGGTGGTTAAAAAAGAGATATAAAAAGAGAATAAATAAAAAAAGAATATAAAAAAACACAACATCACATACACTGCAGATCCCTTAATTAATTTTAAAGTAAATCAACCATGGACGTATCTGCCAAATCATAAAATGTTCATATCTGCAAGATATTTCATGTTTTCTCTGCAATATCTAATAATGGCAACTAAAGCAACTAAAGCATATTCAGTGTTTTTATGCTCATGTTTAGGCAGTCAAAAAACTTAGCTAAAGCAGTACAAATGGCTACATGTAAAGTGAAAGACATTGCTAATAGTGATGAACCCAAAGAGATTATTTACCCGACGACAGTTTTCCTCAGCTCTACGGAGAATTTTGGTATCTTTCAGTTCATTTTGTTTTACATTTTCACAGTATCAGTGCTCTCTCTATATAAAAGCATGTTTTAGAAGACAGAGTTGATATCAAAACCTCAGCTGCTCTGCACCAAAGTAATGAACAGACAGATATTTCAGTAAAACACGAGTTACCTCAAACTATCTGTTGGTTTATTTAACCTTGACGCCCCATGAAAGGCATTCTCTTTTTCAACTCTCTTAGAAAACTATTCCACACCTATATCTGCCCAGTATGACCACAGTCATTTTATTTGCGAATATGGGAAAGTTCTCACTCTCACTGCTTGCTGAGTCATTTAGTTGTTAAATACATAGCTTCATGGCACCTTGACAGGAGAGGACTGTATGATGTGAGCATTTTGCTCTCATTTTTCCAGCCAGTATTATCCCAGCAGGTCACCGATTTGAATACACAACCATATCCTCACAAAGCCACATCTTTAAACCATCGAGGTAATTGTGAGCCATTTAGATATCACTTTTTATTCATTTTTTAATTTTCTTTCTTTCTGCAGTACCCTCCAGGAAGCATAACGAGCAGCTGAAATCCTGCAGAGACAGGAAATGAATTGTGCCTGCAGTGTCAGTAATACTCAAAGCTACAGTATGCTGGTCCAGGAGAGTCTGTCAGGTGGATATGGACATTCACCCAGTCTCCAAACAATAAAAAAGCAGGACTGAACTTTTAAGAATTGTCATGTCGCTACGTGTTTGCTACTCTACAGCGGCGCTGCTTGTCTGGAAAAAGAAATTTCTCTGTACGTGTGTGTGTTTGTGTTTCAAGACAATGTACACTTTCTTGTCCTAAAGTCTGACCAACCAACAGGATATAATGCTGAATCATTCTATTATTCTATTATTCTGTTCATGATAACATTTATTAAACATACCATTGGAACTTTAAATATGGCATCAAAACACAAGACTGGAACCTGCTATCACTTTTAAACTGAATGATCTGATTGGACACTGGACAGTGGCTAAAGTTAAGTTAATTCCCCATAAAGTAAAACAGAGTGATATTTTTAATTATTTCCCTTTCGGAAACCTGTTGAAATAGTTTTTTTTACCCCTCTGAGGCTGTCAGGCAACAGCCCTGGCAAGGACATCACTGCTGTCACCAGCTTAAACAGAGTGAATGAAGCTGCCGTGTCAGGGCTCCGCTAATTTGAAACATCTAAAAACCTTTGTGCCTTGTTCAAATCTATCAACGCCTGTGATGTAATTACATTTTAAATAGGCGCGGGTGATAAATTGAATCTCTATACTGTTCTGCCCCTAACCAAACTTGATTAATCTATTTTTAATCAGTTGGTGGCAGGGAGGTGCCTTGATGTTTCATTTAACTGAGGCTGACGGCTGAGACAGTCATGCCTTTGTCGGATGAGTCCTACTCAACGTGGAGACCCTCGTTGGATACAAAGGAAAAGGCCAGAGATTTTCAAATAATTTGATCATTTCAAAACCCGTTTGATGCCCCGTTTTCTCTGTGTGAGGACACTGAGCGCTTTCGTGCATCCTAATGATGCTGGTGTGTTTGTGTTTTCATATCTAATAGGCATGGTGATGTTAAAGAATGACCACGATGAAGCAGCCTGTTCACTTCCCTTAGTGTACAGTAGGTGGGCATTCCAGCTGAGGAGAATAGCTTCTAATTATAGCTGACATGCACAGACTCCCCCAGCGTCTTCCTCCTCCCAGTGGTCATACTGGGAAGAGAAACACTTTTAAATAAAGTAACCTTTGGCTCCTCATGTTGCAAATTAAGAAGTTAAATGCAATGTGAGGCCCTGTGATATGGCGTGGGCTGAATATAGAAATAGTTGCTCTGTTATTTAAGCAGGATGTAGAAACCCTATAGTGATTTCACAGATAGTCCCATTAAGTAACTCAAGACTTAAGAACTGCACATCCGTACAAATTCTTGGTAATTTACTTGATTATTTTTATTTCATGCCACTTTATACTTTTATTATATTACAGTTCAGAGAGAAATATTGGAAATTGTTTCTTTTATTTTATCTTTTTATCTTTTATTTATTTGACACCCACAGTTACCAGTTATTTTACAAATTCAGATTTTAGACATACATGTACATACCTCATAAAATATGTAAAATATGATGTAATGTTAGCTGAACATCACCACCTGTGGCAACAAACAGCAGTTATGGGAAAAAGGCATGAGGTGACTGATACCTGATCCACATTATTTCATGAAATGACACTTGGTTTAAAAAACTGGACATTTTTGGATGTAATCAGCCCCATAAGCTTAAGCACAAGTGATTGATCACTAAATAAACCCAAACATGCAACCTGTAATTCCACAAACTGGTGTTAGTTAATGGTGTGCACCTTTGCTTTGGAAGTGACATAGTGAGCTAGATAGCTGGACATGCCAACATTTGCTGCTGGCGTCACAGTGGATTAAAACACTGAATATTAAGGTGTAGATCAGAATGATGATGCCAATTGAAAAACTGAATGAAACTCTCTCTGTCTTAGTGTCAAGTGTCTGCCCCTGTACTGAAAAGGAAGGTAGTCATGTGATCATAAAATCCACCGTTTCTGCCAAGACACATGAACTGTCATGAGTCTGAGAAGATTACATCCTTCTTTTCCTGTACCACAGAGGCACTGAGGGGTGTAAATCTCAGGTCAGGATGACAATGTGAAATGCACCTTGTCTAATTGACTGTAGCATTTTGAATGGCAGGAGCTGAATGGATGTGAAAACAGTGAAACTGTTGTATATAGTGTAGCTTCTGGACTGCTGGGCATGTTGGCTGCATCCCCGACAGAGCTGGAGTGGCTCGAGAATCACGTCCGTGAATGAGTCGGAGAGAAAACATTCCTCCCATCCTGTCACTGTGAAACCATTCTCTCCAAATCCCCCTTTTGGTCTCGTTGTTTTCATCTTCTCCTTCTTCCCACTCTCCTCATTTTCAATACTCATCTGTTACCTTTATCTTGTCCCTTTCTGCTTTCCTTCTCACTTTCAACTGCCTCTCTAAAAACTCAAATTACAACATTACAGCAATTTACGTCATCTAACTTTTTTAAAGAATAGTATAATGAAAAAACAGTTGCACTGCGCAGGAACCTCTTAAAAAGATCAATTACTAGAGTATGAATGAGTATTTTTACAGATTCTCTCAAACAGTGTGTATAATAAAACATTAGTCATCACTTCTCTGCTCTCGCCTTTGGTGGAGACCTTTTGAATGAAGTGTTGACACAATTTGTCCTTCAGAAACTGAATAAAATTAAAGATAAATAAATATAAAATGTGAGCCGAGTGGAACTGTTTCATAGCTCTAACTATAAAGATAGAAGTACTTTATTGCACACATGCAAATGAGTTAAACAAGATGCAATAAAAATGGAGACAACAGGAAATAAATGAATGACGTCTGAGACAAATCCCCTCTCAGAGCTGAAACATTTCAAACTGAGTACCTCTCTTCCTTGTGCGTATTTGCACTGATTGAATGTGTTGAGTTCCTCCATTAGTCTTGAGGAGCCCACAGGAAAAAGGATTCCTTAATCTCCTAAAACAAATTATGATCTTTATAATGCAATGTCTAAACAGACTATGTCTTTGGTGGAAATGTGATCTTCATCAAATGAAACTATGACCTAATTCCTTATGAGCAAAAGTTTAAGCAAGGAGGAAGCAGTCATCAATTAATTACAGGGTTGGCGGTTCGATCCTCAGCTCCTCTTGTTCAGTGCACTAAATGGTCAGGGCCTCCTTAAGCTATAGCCTCTGTTTAAAGTGACTCTTATAAGCACTCCTTTTTGGAAAGTCAGAAGTCAAAAATATGGATGTCCTAAACATGTTTTTTTTTTCTTTCTGCGATCTTTGTCTTGTCTTCTTGCTTGAGTTCTTGCTTGTTGTCTTGCTGAGAGTGAGATGAGGAGATCGATACCACTCTCATGTCTGTGCAGTAAATATGAAGCTACAGCCAAGACACAATTACCTTTGCTGACCAGAAAGACGAGATATACAATACAATGTGTTTGTTAGGAACTGTAGAGGCACTTGTAGATTGATTTAGTTCTGTTTGGAAAGAGCCAGGCTAGCTGTTCCCTGTTTTACACACATTCACTTTCTTGCCAAGAATTAGATGAGAAGATTGATAGTGCATTTATTTGTAAAATAATGTAAATATGCTACGACTAGCAGTTGTTTAGCTAGCCAGTAAGTGCACTGGTAGCAATATGGTCCCTATTGCTCCTTACCATTCACCTTGTTTTAATTAAAACATAAAAGGCTACATTGTATGATGGTAATAACTGTGGGATGCATTCAGAATAAGATAAGTTGCATGCCACGTATATGGAAAAATATTGTAGATAGTGTGTCCAATGCTGAGGATGGGCTGTTTCATACTGTTAAATAAAAGCTTATTCTTCACTCTTGTTATGCTCTGCATAGTGTAGGACAGAAGACAGTGAAACGTTGTAATTACCTGCATGTAATACAAAGAAACAGACTGGTGTTACAGCAGTTTGCTCAGAGAAGAAACACACAGCAAATCAGCCAAGTATACCAGCTTCAGCACATGACACACTTTAGTTTATTATTTTGTTTGCCTCCCGTAATTCAAAGGTGCTTTTGCAAAAGTCCAGGAAAGCAGCATTTTGACAAAAAGCAATGCAAAAAGTACAAAACTACAAGAACAGCACCATACTCATCTAAGTGTAATAGCTAGAAAGGCACCAGTCCAGCAGTCAGCCAGCAGGGTCAGATGCCAGGCCAACTGAGAGCTTGGGTAAACCCATTTTTGAGTTTGTAGTTTATATTGCTAACAGACAGACTGAGCCGCTGGGTTTTAGGGCTAGACTTTTAGAAATTCCAGAGAACAGTACAAAAAAGTATGTTTCCCAGCTTCTGTAGACACACAAATATAACAATGCATTATCAGCTATAGCAGAGTCATTGCGATTTCAATGGTTATATTACTGGTTAGGGTAGAATCTTTAACTTAAGAGATATAGCCTATATATTAGATTAGATATTTTAGCTACTCTCATACATTTTAATTTAAGTTTTTTTTACTTTATTTTTATGAAGTCATTGGTTTTACAGTATACATAGACAAAAAAAAGGAGAAGGAAAAAAAGGCACAGATGAAAAAGAAAATACACTGGGGGAAGATGAATCATAATGACAAGATGTGTACAATTTGAGAGATAGAGCTAGGTTCAGGGTTTGGAGACATTTCAGTCCTTTTTGTTCCATTTGCCCATAGTCTTTACTTCCTATAAAAACAGGGCAGAAGCCTTCTCATATAGGTGTTCAATAAGCATTGAGAGAGTACATCAAATGGGACAATTGGGGGCATTGTACTCAAACAAAAAACAGAACAAAACACAATTAGTTATATTAGTAATTATTAACTGCGTCCTGTTGTGGTGAGGGGCCACTTATTCGAAATAAGCTGTCCATTTCCTCCAGTACGTAGTGAATTTGTCCATACACAGGTTCAAGGAAAAAGTCAGTTTATCTATGTCATATATTTCTTTCACAATTGCAATCCACTCCTCTTTCGACGATAGCCGTCTTCTTGTAATAGCTTTTTTACTGGCTACCAACATTATTTTAATCAAATATTTATCAGTAACATTGATTGTGGGGGAGATATTACAAAGATAAATTGTGCAAAAATCGTGTTTAATCTCAAAGCCCACTATTGAATTCATTTTCTCCACTACATCTCACCAGTAGGATCGTATATTCGGACAGTCCCAGAAGACATGGAAATGATCCGCCTGAGCGTTTCCATACTCTCTCCAGCACCGTCCATAACTTGACTGACCTTTCTGAAGCTGTTTAATTTTGGGAGTGATAAAATATCGAATTATATTCTTCCATGAAAATTTCCTCCAGTGACCAGAACTGGAAGTGCTCATCTGAGTTTTACAAATGTTTAGCCATTCATCTTCTGAAATGGTTATTTTTGCTTCTTTTTCCTAGTTGGATTTAACATATAGAGTGAGATTGTAAACAGCAGTAGATTCGAGTCATCAATTTCCGGTTTAGTTTAGATTTCTATGCATCAATCAAAATGTTAATTAAATCAGAACTGCCTTCCTCTGTTGTTCTTATATCACAGTTAAAATGAGCTCTAATTTGAAGGTATCTGAAGAAGTCTTGATTTTCTAAATTGTAGTTATTTAAGTTTTTTAAAACAGTCTAGTCTCCCTTTATCAGAAATAAGACAGTACGTTGTGATACCTTTGGAGAGCCACTGTTTGAAACGTCCATCTATTTGGGAGGGTTTAAAATCTTTATCATGTGTCACCCATCGTACTAATTTAATGTGGTTTTCCAGTTTGTTTTTACGACATTCACCAAACCAAATGTTTAGGGGTGCACAGATAAATCAGGTATCTAAGCTGTGCAGATTTGTAGTAATTCTCTATGTTTGGCAAAGATAATCCTCCTTTTTCTTTGGGCAGTTGCAATGTTTTAAACCTGATCCTTGGATTAAGGCCTTTCCATTTGAACCCAGATTGCATTCTCTTCCACTCTGTTAATTGTTTTTCAGGTATTTCTATTGGTATTGACAGAAAAATACATTTTAATTTTAAATAAAAAAAAAAGTATGAAATGCAATGTGTATTGCTGTATAGTCACAGCAATCCATCGTTCTGCTTTGAAAACTCATCCCATCCGAGCACTTGTGTGTTATTTGACACTGCTACTTGACTTTTGTGACCACTTAGTCCTACTTACTTCCTTCATTTCCTGTATTGTAACTATTATTTCAGGCTCCCTCTTGGAAACTCACAAGCACTAATCAGCTTCTTCAGGTACATTGCCACGATAAGTGCATACTACAGAACTCCTTCCAGCAAATACTCAAAGATATTATGACTTAAAGAAAACATGTTTATGGTAAATTTTGAAAGGAATTTGAAAAAAGAAGAAGTGAGGAAAAGTTCAAAATAACCCCCAAGGAACATCTACAAAATTGCTGTCATTTCACTTAAACTGTCTATTCAGGATTGCGTCTGTTAAAAAAAATAGTTTGAGATTTTGGGAAACACTTAGACGCCTTCTTGCCAAGAGTGAGATAAAAATACCACTTTCATAGCTGGTTAGCATAGCTTAGGTACCAATACCTGCCTACCAGCATCTCTACAGCTTGTTAATCAACACATTATATCTTGTAATCCATTCATCAATCAAAATGTAAAAGCAACAATTTGTAGTTTTACAGGGTGGACTTTTGCATCTTTGAGGCCATGAGTCTCACTGCAGCGGCCCAGGGGTTCGATTCCCGCCTGGGGCCCATTTGCTGCGTGTCGTCCCCTCTCTCTCTCTCTCTCTCACCTTTCCTGTCACTCTTCAGCTGTCCTATGAATAATAAAGGGTAAAACCCCCCAAAAATAATTTTAAAAAAAGCAAGCATTTGCAGTATTTTAAATGTGTGAAAGAGAATAACACTTCCCTCTACAGAAGCGCTTTGATGGGACTAACAACTGGATGGACAACGTTCTGCTAAACTTTGAGTCTGATTCATCGCTCTGGTTCTTTAACGCAGACCGGCCTATCTCTCCCTTCACTGGTTGTGCTAGTGATCTGAGAGTGTATCGTCTTTTAAGTTGCACAGTTTGGAAAGATGGCAGAACGCTCCCGCCACTTAATTAGTCTTCTACAACTCCATGCTCTGTGCAACCTTCAAAGGGTCTAGCTGAAGATGAAGGGCTGCATGGGCAGTTATACTGGGTGTTCCTGATTGATTCTAGCAGACCAGCTGAGCTAGTAAAGAACTGAAGTGAGGTCGATGTCACGGCAAAAAGACATTTTAAATCAGATAGGCTTCGTGCATGGTTGACAATCAATGAACAATGGTAATTGACTGGACAGGAAGAAGTAAGATGGAGGCATCAAGCTGCAGATGGTCTTGCTTCAAGTTGGCCTTCCCAGAGAGGGGAGTACTGACGGGTGACAGACACAGTGCTGGCAGCTCGTTTGAAAGGGAAAGGGAAGATATTTGGGACATTTTGAGATCCAGTCATGAAGTTAAGTAGATCAAGAGAGTGGTGGCTCGACTTGTTCTCATTTGATTGGAGATGGAGAGGTGTCATGTGCTTGATAAGGTCTTTAATGACTTTTTAAACTTCATTAATGGGAATATTTCAAAGACGGGGGACAAATAGAACTTCAGGATGTGATCAAGGGACTGGGTGGCATCTGAGAAACCAGTCACACTGTCATGGAGCTCAGGATGACACTTGAAAGACTGTCCTCTAAGGGCTTTTATATCCGCTGGTTTTTAAAAAATGAACCTTCAGCTGAGATTAGGTCGGAATGACCATGACAGGTGGTTGTTACTATCAGCCGTCCTGGTGCCTGAAAAATCTTTCAGAATGGAAAAGATAAAATTTTCAGATCAACTTTAGTGGATTAATAATATAATATATCTCATATGTAAAAAAACATATAAACAGATTAGTTAGTTTCCCAATGTGAAGTAATTACAAATATATAAAATATAAATAAAAACAGATTATTTAAGTTATTAGATTATTATTTTAATAAACAGAGTATTTAAGTAATACATAATTTAAATACTCAAGATCTGTTTCTAAATTCTGTATTGAAAATACTTACAACTCCTGCAGTAAAATAATGACAATAGATGTGGTTTTAAAATAATATATATTTTTCATTTAATTGGATATTTATGTATTTCACTATATATCTATTATTCCATCTCAATTATTAAATTTTTAAATATATGTATTTTCATTTTACTTAATTGTTGTTTAATTTAATCATTTATGGATTACACTGTCTGTTATGTATATACTACCTTATAGTTAAATATACCTATATATTCTTAATCTTGTCTTTGAAATAATATTAGCCAATGCAGTGCTTTCTATTAGACTGCATTATTTCCAGCTCTGGCATATAGGATAAGCGCTGCTACTTTTATTGGGCACAGACAAATGAAACAAACATACACTACTTAACTACGTCTCACAGAATAAAAAATAAATGCAAATAAAAAAACACATTTATGAAAAAGAACTTTCTTTCGCTTATAGTTGAATTTGGTTGTGGCTCAGGCTGCATTTTTCAACTTGGACCCAATATGCAGAGTGACCAAAAAAGAAGCACTTTAAACCTACAGTCAAAGCCTAAAGACCCAACCTAGGTATATGTCAGACCTTGAAAAATGGTGCAGTTATGAGTGTGTTAGCACCTCCTGATATATAGCAGTAGCTATTAATGGGATGTGGAAAAATCTAAATTTAGTGAAAATCCAACATGTTGAGAAGTAAACTGGAATGTCCTAACAACTACATGGTACTGATTCAGGTATTCAGTCCACTGAACAGCATCTACTCTTGCCCCTCAACTGGTTCATATTATATTAGTTATATTTCAATTTAAAGTCAAATGAACATCCTTGAGGGAATTGAATAATGGCATACCTTTACTAATGAGAACTTTTCAGTGCAAGTAAAGTTGCACACAGCAGAAAAAAGTTGTTGAATTGTTAATTTGTTGACATGAAGATTACGCAGTCTGAGTTAGACAGATAAAATGGATATACTCCAAAGTTTTAGTGTTTGCAGTACAAAAATTCCTTCCACTGTTCTTCTACTTCAGCTCAACAGGAAACATAAAGAGGGGATTTTGTACTAAAAACGCTAACTTTGGAAGATACACTCGGTCTGTCTCATTCAGACTGCAGAAGCCTCACAGTAGCTTCAGAACATCTTTGTACACAGAGCGAGGACTAGGGATTTTGTCCCCCATCACTTACCATGAAATCACAGTAACAGGGCATCTCTAAAGGGCCCGTGTGACCAGAAGTGATTACAGCAAGCAAGACCTGTTTCAGTGTTCACATGGGAACCTGACTGTTGTTTTAGGACAAACTCTAAAAACCGTAAACATATCCTTTAACATATGAAAATCTGATTATTTAATAAAGAGGCAAGTAGCACCAGAAAAACAAATTTACAGCGCTCTTTATTACCAGTAAATTGGTGTGAATTATTTTAATGGAAAGGGTGCTGTTAAAAATGGAAATAAGTTGTGTTAAACATATTGTATTAGAATATGAAAGCATCAATTTTCCATAATGGTGTTTTGCTGGGCTCTCTCGGATAAGCACTGCAGGCACAGCGTCAATTAAATTTGATGCCATATAGTCTAAAAAAAACCTCAGTCATAATTACATTTGAGCATGAAATCATTTTGATCCAGCCTCCCACTGAAACTGAAGTTTCCTCATTGTCCAAACATTACAGAATCCAGCCCAGACGGCACCAAACAGAACCAAACTGTTGTATCTCTTTCCACCTCTAATAATCTCAGACGTACTTCTCACTCAGACTGTCATGATCCAGGCGCTGATGTTGATCAATGATACGGTTGATCATTGGTTGAGGGTGATCATGGCTTGTGATACAGAGGAAGCTATGTCAAATAAAAGCCAGTGAAATCAGCAACTAATAATACTAATAGTACAAGCTTTTACACATTTTATAGAGAAAGTATTCAAAGCTTTGGGGTGTGATTTTGTAACACTGGATCAAAGTAGATTCAATGTGATTTAACTTGACAAGAGACAAGACTTGACAAGACAAAAAGAAAGAGAAAGAAGTGAAATGTTTAAAGAGAAAATAAATCTACAAAGTGTTCTAAATTAATTAATAAAAAATACATTTAATACAAAATACAAAACAATACAAAAATACAAATGATACATTTGACTGTAAAGGGACTCAATCTACTTTGATTCAATATTGTTAAATAATAAATCCTGACTTATATGACTTATTGGTGGAGATTCTGTTTATAGTAACTTCACAGTATAAAGTTTATTTATCTTTATGCATTTGTGGTTTTTTCTATCGACTTAGTGATGATTTATTGATAATGATATACATGATTTTTGTATTCACCTCCAAACACATGACTAAAACACTCCTCTGTCTGAAGCATGGTTATTCAGGTGTTACTCGTCAATGAAACGCACGCATCACTCTTTCTGTCTGTTTTGCGGTCGTCCTGTGTTTGTGACGCGGTAACATGTTGCTGTGCGGCTCGGCGCTGATGTATGGCGAGCGTGGCTGTTCATCCCCGTTGATTTGCACGCAGCTTCTGCAGGTGTCAGTATGACTGTAGCCGGTAGGAGGGACTTGATGCTCCAACTTCTCATTTTTGTGTCTCTCCGCTCTCCAGCCAGTCGTCCTGGTCCTGCTTGGAGAGATACGACGACATCAAGCAGCAGCAGCAGCAGCAGCAGCGCGGCATTCCGGGGAAACACCACCATGCATCTCGGGCTGAAAGGACGACCGGAGCCTCGCATTATTCTGCTTTCCTCTTTTTGATTTCCATTTATTTTCTTTTTTTTGTTTTTCTATTTTCTTTCTTTCCTTCTCTTCCCCCCCACCCACCACCCCCTTTCCCATCCATCCTCCTCCCTCCCTCCCTCCCTCATTTTCACCCAATCTCTGACGCGCAAGGACACTACAGCATCCATCCACGGCAGAAACGCTCACATAGAGCATCCTCTGTACAGACGCACCAACCATCCTCCTCCTTCCTCCCTTCCTCCCACTCTTCCTCCTCTCTCCTCTCTCCTGCTCTGCTCTATAACCCAGAGGACGTCGGGACCTCTTCTCCCCCCCTCGTTCGCCCGGAGACATGGATCTATGGTTTCACTCGATCCGGATTTGCTGGTGGAGGGTTTTGTTCCTGATGAGTGTTTTCCAGGACTATCTGAGCTCCATGCTGGACTGCCCGCCGACCTGCAGCTGCTCTCAAACAGAGATCTATTGCAATAAGTCCGACAACGGCAGGTTTTTCCCTTTACTCGCCCTGCAAGACACTGGGAGCAATGGGACCAGCGTTGACATAGCAGAGTTATTCAAAAACATCAGCTCTATGTAAGTAGATGCGGATTTATGCATCTCTCTCTCTCTCTTTTTTTTTTTTGGTTGAATCCTTAATTGATCTCCTCCTCAGTGAGGCTGATCTGTGCTTTCGGGGCGTCTGTTGCGTCCTTCGCCCCCCCCCCTCCTCTCTCTCTCATCTTGACTTGTTGGTCGGTCATCCCTCGCGTCGAGACTTTGTGCACTTCTGTCAGTCTGTGAAGTGGCCTTTTATCATCGTAGCGCGTTTGATAATCGGCGCCGTGTACTGGAGGGTAAATGCGCTCATCCCCCTTCTGCACACACACACACACACACACACACACACACACAGTAACGCAAATCTTCCGCAAACCTCGTCAGACAAACTGTTTGATCTTGAATCTTTTTGGTGGTGTGTGTCAGATTGTGTGTGTGTGTGTGTGCGCGCCCACATAAAGTTGCTCCTCCGCAGCGGCTCCGCAGGCCTTACATGCCCGGCCGGCAGACGGGGAGGATGTTGCGGAGCGCCTCGGATCACCCGCTCACTTGCTCTTGATCCCCCCCCTGCACCCCCCGCCAACCCATCTCTCTCTCTCTCTCTCTCTCTCTCTTCTTTTCTCGTGTACAGCAACTGCTCCTGACAGATTGTGCCAAATGAAACAGAAATAAATGGCGCGGCAAGGTCAACCCGTTACATTTGAGCCCGCATCCTCTGAGAGCGACGCGACCCTGGCAAACTTTATGATGCGGAGGGTCCGTGGAGAGGAGGGGGAGGAGAGGAGGAGGAGTGTGTGTGTGTGTGGGGGAAACTGTCACTTGTGGCTCGCTTTCCTCCCACTTCTCATAAAGAGATGGACATGTCTAGATGTTCGGTTATCAGAGGATCCGTAAAGGGTTTGCTTTAAAAAAAACAATAAAAAAAAAAGGGGGGGCTGTGATGACGGCAGTCTCTCCAAAGCCCCCCCCCCCTTCCCTTTCTTTTACCTCCCCATTTCACACACACACACACACACACACACCCAGAAGTACGTTTTCATTCTGCATCTCTCTCCCTCCCTCTCTCCTCTCTCTCTCTCTCTCTCTGGCATCGATCCTTCCTGCCAACATCAAAGCTTTCTTTCTTGAAAAGTCAGGGGGAGGAAAGAAAAAAAAAGGGGGGCTCAGGCCTTAAAATAAGACCTCTGGTGTCGATGATGCTGATTTGCATATAAAGTAAGCATCTTAACGCGCAGGAATTCCCCGCACGGCTCCTCACCACCGCCTCATCTTACGCCACAAAGGACTTTTCCTCCCGTCACTTTCGGTATCCGGTTTAACCTTTATCCGTTTGAGGGAGACAACAACTTGTTTTGTGACACGGTTCATCGCCTCCCCGTGCCACTAGAGGGTACCCTGGTACCCTCTATACACCGGGAAACCAAGTGCTCCTCACAGCACTGGAGTCATTTACGTGACTGGTTTATCAGAGGAAGGATTTTTAGTCAAATCAGGCAGCAGACAAGGCGCCCGTCTGAAGCACAGACACGCTGAAAAGCAAAAGCAGGGCGAAGAGATGAGGGGTCAGAGGTCACAGCACACTATTAGTGATTAGTGCGATCCTAGAGTGACCCCTGGATAAAGAGCTCCTTCTCCGCAGAGCCCTGTTCCCCTCACCTCGCAGCCATTTATCTCCTCTCCCATCCCTTTGGATCAACAGTATAATAACCTGCCTCTCGGGTTTTCATTTAAAAATGCAAAAAAATCAATTCATAACAAGCACAGAGTCACGCATCAACTGCCGACTTTTTTTTTGCCTTTGAGAGATCCTAATTGACCCAGGACTAATTGTGCATTTCATGGCCCCTCGCCAGCAGGCTGCTTGTGATTTTTTGCTGCTCAGCATGGACGGCAACCTCCACCAAAGCACCACCAGCGGCTCAATGACAGGATATCAGAGACGATACCTCCCTCCCAATGTCACATCAGCCGCCACATCTGAATACGCGTGCGCATTCAAGACACACAGCGACGATGCATTAGCTGCACATTTAGTGTCAGCTCTGATAATCGACTATAGATGTTCACTTACATTAATTATGTAGTTTAACTGCTTTAGGCAGTCGCACGTAATCATACAGCGTGTCTATAAATATAGTCTGTGCTAAGTGAAATGTTGTAAGAAAACAAATTTAATTAAATCAGTAGTTTCAGAAAACGTGACTTTTAAAATAATAGTGGTATCCATAGTAATATGGAGCAGTTGGTGATTAAAGCCATGTACAGTACAAATTGTCCTTGGCCCTCTCTATCTCTTTAAGGTGTTAGATGCCTGCATTTTGCTAACAAGAGGTCTCACTCATCACAAGGGAAAGGGGGAGAGAGATAGGGACAATTTATGGAGATGGAAAACTAGAGCGAGGGCTCCTAGCAGGAAATGTGTGACGACTGGCCAGCTAGAGAAAACTGCCAAGTCCAGATAATAGTTTTCCAGTTCTCTCACATTAGAGATTCATCACAAGAGGCATCACTGTTTGAAGTGGATAAGATAAGGCCTTGCTGTGATACTTGAAGAAAAAACGGTTTTCTGAGAGCAGCTGAAGCATTTGACAGGCTTGAGTGCGGCTATGACTGCAGGTGCGTGTTTGTTTGCAGGATCCAATCAGCGGTTCCACCTCTGGTGATGACGTTTGGCCTCATTTTGTTTGCTTTTTTCTTTTTTGTACCTTTGAGAGCGTGGTTTTCAAGGAGGGTCTAAAGCGTCAAACCAATCTGTACAGTCATCACTGTAGCATCAATTATGTCTTCATTATGTAGTCAGATACAAGCCGCACCAATGCCCACCCATCTCATCTGCAGCACGTCCTTCCATGCAACTCTTATAATAATCTAAATTTTTAATATCTTTACATTTTAGAACTTCATGTGTCCATAGATTATACAGATTTTCAGTGTAACATTTTACAATTGTCTATTCCACTTATTGTAAGATCCATATTTGATGAAAGATGGAGCTCACAATGGATGGAAAGAGGTTAAGCACAAGTTTATTTTGAGCTTAACTCCCACAATTTTCCAGGAAAGTTTCATTACTGTTATGGTGACATTATACCAGAATGCAGTGTTTACTATAATGCAATATAATCGTAATGCTTTAGAGATTTATTGTTGGTCTGTTATATTTGAGGATCCCTCTCAAGACCTGTCACTGTGCTTTCAATAATAATGTGTCTGTTGTAGCTCCATTTGTTAAAAATGATAATAATGATAAAATTACACATCTTCATTTCTCATTAGAAATCCAGAATCTTTGAACATGTCTAGCTTTTTTGGTTAAAAGGTTAAACTACTAGACACCAGATGTTTCCTACTGCACTGAAAAGTTCATTTTCAGTCAGTGTGCATATTGGATCATGATTGGCTGTCTGGTTGTGATGTCACTTAATCGTCATATGTGTTTTAAAATTAGATTTAAAGTGAGCACAGAAAAACTTTACGCTTTCAGCAGATACATGCGCAATCAGTCTTCTGGTGTCAAATTCAGTCGCTCTGCACAGAGAGCATCCAAATGAAGGATAATAATAATAAAAACACCCTCAATTCACCCCCACAATTCTCAACACAGATCACAAATGAGTTTCAAGCATCCAACCATGAGGATGTGTTGGGCAGCACTGACTCTATACGAAGATCAGCAAAGGTACATCTAACATCCATCCATCCATCCATCCAGGCGAAGACCATCCCCTGCACCCTTTGATTATCTTGTGATGCCATTCAAATGTGTATGTTATTATGAATGGCGTTTCCTTTTGATATAACTGTCATTACGAGATACTGCACTCTGTAAAATGTGCATGTTAAAAGCAGAAGTCCTCTATTTGCCTTTGAAACGAAAATGCTTTTCCAAAATTATCTTAGTTTTGGCTTCTTTAATGTCAAATCTTTCTTCAATCAAAGAGATTTATGTGGACTTGTAAAATTGCCATCTGTTTATCTGCAAACAAACTGAGACTTCCACACTCTAAAATGGTTCACTGTTAATCTACTCTGCCAAATACGGCTTGAAGTTTATCATTTAATATCTTTAAAATCTTGATCATCCAGTCTGTAAAAGTCTGTACCTTCTCATTTCCAAGGATTTAGGCTATCCTTTTATATACTAAATTCATCATTATTATTCTTTTACTTACAGAGGGTGTCAGTTTCAGATGATAAAAGTCACACTTTAGGATGAAGCTAAAACAGGGTCCAGTTTTACTGCAGAGGACCAAAATCAATTTTTAGAGGATAAAGGAGTAGTCTGCTGTGACTGACCCTGATCTCTGACCTCCGTGTGGAAAAACGCAATTTCAGTTGTGATGTGTCATAGAATAGGATCATGGGATAGGGTGTGATCAAGCAGGACAGAGTGCGTTGTGAAAAAGAACAAAAGAAAGCTGCCATCACATTGAACAATTACCCAAAAACTCTGGGTCAGTGCCAGTTTATCTGCTTCCTTAAAAAGTTGTTTGAGAAGTTGTTTCTCTGTCTTTTCTTTTCAAAATTTTAAACCCTTGTGCGCACAGGTGGCTCAGTGGTAGAGCGCAAATGTGCGCCCATGTATGAGGGTTGTAGGCCGCAGCTGGCCCGCTTGGATTCCCGGCTGGGGACCCCTTGCTGCATGTCTTCCCCCCTCTCTCTCTTCCTGTCAATCTTCAGCTGTCCTATCCATAATAGAAAAAAGCCCCAAAAATATAATAAAAAAAATTAAATCAGCTCTGCTTGAAAGTATCGATCTCGGGACACCTTCAGATACACATTTTTTATGGAACCTGCCAGCTAGCTGATGCTGCCAAAGAAACCTGTTTCATACAGCAATGCTTCCAAGGTCTGCTTATGGGTGATTTGTGTGGGCTGCAAGTGTCGCCCAGTTCAGACACTGAGTATCGCTGTATTACATAAATTCTGAGTTTTTCTCTACCTCTTAAAACTCCTGTGCAGCCCACATAAGTGTGTGACTGTGGCCAATAGCAGCTTCAGATCCAAGTATCGGCAATATAATTGTTGCGTAAGGCTTCTGAATGGGAATTGGTAAGTTAGCTTTAATAGAAATTCACTGAAATAGTTGTCAGAAGTGGAGTGTTTCCTGTTCAACTGTGAGCCTTTGCAAAAATACTAGAGTGATAGTTGGAGCCACAATGAAAAGGGATCTTTTGCACCTCTGGAGCATACATTTTAAGGGAGCACTCCAGTAATTTTGTATTGCACTGCTATTAAGTCGGGGAATATGCAAGAAACAAATTTAAAAGAAGGAATGTGTGTATTTGGAGCAGCACAGAGCGAGTTCTCCAGAATTTTAGTTCCTGGTATTGGTCAAGCTACAAAAAAGCTGGAACCTACATTTCCCATAATGCAATTCTACATAATCTTTCAATGGACCCTCCCTAAATGCCCATGTCTTTCAAACCCCACACTTTGTAACTTCTGTTGTAAATTTGGAGTCTCAAGCTCATTCGCATCAGGGTCAATTTCTTAAGTCTTTAGTCTTTTGTACGCCTTGTGCTGAGTAAACTGATTGTCATGTGTGAGGACCCCTGACACACCTGGATGTGTGAATACATGCTCAAATAAAGGCAAAGGATTAGACTCACTGATGGAAAAATACCTTAATCGAGTTGTACAAAAAATATGCAACATTTGAATTGATCAGCAGAAGAGAACCGGAGGATTTCAGTATACCCATGACTGGAAAAACATTCTGCCCCTCCCCCTCAGTTATGACATAACAGACGATTGAAAACCATTGATGGACATTCTCTAATGTCATTAATTACACACTCGCTGACTCGACTGTATAAATCCCAGATATACTGATTCTGATCTGATTAATCTCTTTTGGGAAAATAACTGACAACTTCCAGGGGTTCCCAGGCTCAGTCAGCTGGAACCCAGTCAAAGGGTTTTGTTCCGCCCCCCAATCTGGGATGTCAGATGGATGTACAGAGTGGTGTGCCCCCTCCATCCACAAGCACTCACACACTTTCGTTCTTACTGAAAACACTCCTACCTTTTCCGCCTCACTGCTAGTGTATTTATTTATTTCTCCGCCACCTCCCTCCTGTTCTTTATCTGTTTCTTTGTCTTTGTTCTCCTCTCTGCTGTGTGAGGTTTTGATGTCTGGGTTTCTGATGCCCAGCTCACCTCTATCTGTTTGTCATCTTGATTTATTTCTCTTTGTCACCTTGATATTTTTCTCTGTCGTTTCCATTTTATTGAGGTTTTTTTTTTCCACTCTGTAGGGGTGAGATGTTTTTACAAGCCTACTGGGGTTTCTTTGTGCGATCTGCAGTTTTCGGCGTGTTAGTATCATTTGAAGGCACAAATAAGTGATACCTAAACCTCACTTACCCTCTGTTAGCTGCTCACGAAGAACGTAGCTCTGAGCTTTGCACCTGTCTGTCATCAGCCTTGGATATTTGCTATCTAAGCAGATATAAAGCAATATGACACTGTGTTATGTTCTTAATGCAGTGCTGCCACACTGTTACTCTTCATGAGAGAGGAATTCTTTGGAAACTCGTCAAGTCATTGACTTTTGATTGGTAATGGGCAACGTTTGGGTTTTCTTACATTAGTGCTGCCACAATAGCTTAAGTTTGGTATGGATAATAAAACAGTACTTTTTTTTATACCTTACTTTGAGAAATATAAATATGCTTTTCTGCAAACTCTATTTTAATAATTTAATTAAAAAGTCAAACTTGGTGAGCTTTGAAACATGGGCAGCTGCACTCAAAGTTTATTTTAGTCTCAAACCGGCAAACTTTGGATTTGAATCAGGAACTATTTGATGAGAGAATAAGTACAAGAGATCAGACACTCGGTTTTCCATAATCACAATAATTTAATACATAATTTGATATGCAGCCTTACATTTCAGTCTTTAGAAAATGGGAAAAAAATGTTCTACATCAGTTAAATAAGCATATGTTAGGACAAGTACAACAGGATTTTTATGGCTAACAGTTAATCAGATAACTTTTGATAAGGGCATCTAAACACAGGCAGACATGTAAGAACTGTGGATCAATAATAAAAACTAAAACATTTTTATTTAAATCAGGGACCACATGAACAAAGAATATAGAAAACAAGAATAGGAATCCAGCCAGGCATTTGACGCCAACGTTCGGTACTTACCAGCTTTTGATTCTCTGTGCTACAGACATCAGAGGTTGGAAATCCAGCCCTATTTTGTGCCTTGTTCAATAATTGTAGTAAGAGGTAGCAAGATACATGATTAGATGGTGTGTTAGTGACAATCTGCTTACTCAGCTACTAACTACAGTATTTTACAAATGTATACAGTAGCTGAAGTTCTTGCTAATGCAGGATAAGTGCAACAAGGGGGACATTTTTTATGTCTGCCATTGTATGAGAGCTATTCGGATTCCTCCATTAATTATTGGCACGTCTTAGATTACAAAAGACTGTGAAGCACTTTGCTTATGGGGTTCACTTGATACGACAATCTTCAAAACCCTCGTTGCATCTCCAGTCGTGGGTTCTGCCAGTGTCATCACCGCGAATGTCGTTTAACCCCCCAGGACGGACTTGTTAACACACGTCCTGCCAGTTGGTCTTGACCATACAGACCCCCTGCTGCCTCCGCACTGCGAGGCTCACGTCAGGCAGTGCTCGCCGGCTCCTCTGTTATAACCATATCATCAAGTTTGCATGAGCCTGTCTTTGTGGAAAGTAGGTCACGGCTGCCATCTGAGAATTAGGAGGAGAGAGCTGCGGTTTCAGTAAGATCCTCGGCTTGCAGGGATACTGTGAGAAGTCCTGGCCATGTGACCGACCCTGCTTCTCCCACGCCCCCACCACCTCAACTCCTGCATCTGCAGGCAGCCCTCGCGCCTTAAAAGATGCATACTAATGAAGCACCCCCCCCCCCTTAACAATCAAAAGATGCATTGAGGATCGAGGGGTGAAAAATACTGAAGGCTCTGCTGTTTCAGCCAGGATTAGAAAAACCCTTTAAAGCCTTGCAGCCACATTTCAGGGGCTTTCTGTTGACATTTAGTTGAGCTTCTGCTTTTATACAGCAGATTATGAGTCAGTGTCGCTACAGTGTTCAACAGTTTATCATGTCAAATTTAGGACATGAAAAAATAAGCGAGCAGAAAGAAAGTCACATATGCACCTATTTAAATCGCAGTTCTTTCCATGGTGGCTTAAAAAAAACAAAATAAACTCGACTGAAATGTTTTCCATCAATTTCCATCTATTTACATGCAGTGGATGTATTTTTATTATAATGTGCTGTGTGATTGCTCAAGAGTAAGCAACAATTATCAAGTGCCTGCTGCTGTTAGACATCGACTGGTGAACACAGGGCAGACAGTTTTATGTGTAATCAGGTAGCATTAGCTTTAGTGATGGTTTATTACAGTTAATCATGTTTAAACATGGTGTCTGTAAGCTTAGCGAAGCCACGCTGAATGCAGCATTACAGCTAATTCCTTCTTCTGCGCCCTCCTTCATACTGCGAGGCGTTGTGCGCAATGGTGGCGACCCGGAAACTTTCTCTTCTCTCTCCTCCCTACGTGTCGGCCCATCTCTCTCACACGCCATTAATTTCCTCAGAGATAACCCCTTCCCAGGTGAGGATGTGTGCCTGACCTCCACGGTGTCCATCACTGTGTGCTGACTCCCACCAGACATCGCCGACATGAAACCCCACCTTCCTGCTTCCTCTCCCGGCTCCTAATAAAACTCCGGCTTATTATTCATGTGGGATGTTTTGTGTTTCGAGAAACATCAATCATCATGTATTATCAAGTAGGAGGAGTCACCCCACTGTCCTCCATGTCAGCGATGACTGGCAGAGCTGTGTGAATAATGCAGCTCTCTCAGTTCTCGCTGAGCTTCAGCCATATTCTCCTACTCGGTATGCATGTTAATGGATGCTATTCAGCTGCATTCTCTCGGCTCTTTCACGAAAAAAAAAAAGAGGAAAAGCTCAGTTTTAAACAAAGTCCAAGGTTCTGCTTCAGAAATGAATTGTTCATCTGTGTGCATATTCCATTTATTATATTCCATTTATCTGCAGCCCTGTATTGTTTGTAACTGTCTGCATCAAAATCTGGCTTCAGCGTGTCACAGTGTGACCTCACATAGCTCCTGTTCAGGGTCACTTGGTGGCTGGAGCCGATCCCAGTCTCGCACTGGACTGTTCATATTATTTTTACAATTCATTTAAAATCATTTAAAACACTTTATTTTAAAGCCTGGGAAATAGTTTTTCTTTGTGTTCTGGGGGCATTGCTTTGTTCTGAAAAAGCAAAGCAGTGCATTGCCCACAGTGAGCTGTCCTCTCCTGCCCTTATCCGTCCATCAGTTTTCCATCTGTACAAATGAGTGAGATCTGTTCGAGGCAATATGCGCGCCGGTGTTTGGGCGGTAAACACTCATCACGAATTAATGGCTCTACAATCCCGTTTAGCTTTGACCGCCAACATCACCAGCGGTGAGGACAGGATAAAACATGGCAGCACAAATGTACCTTCATATTTCCCAGAAAGCAGAAAGATATATATAGAGAGAGGCCCTGAGCAGCCTCTATATATTGATTACCCCAGATGCTCTGATATCTGTATTTGCTCTGTTCTGCGCACTATTGTTGCGTACTGCATTTCATCAAAACATTATGGACCTGGCAGGCCATTCAGCCATACTCACTGATCATTCTCAGTGAGCCGAGGACTCTCGGTGGCCGTACACGAGTCGAGAGCAGTAGGAGGGGTTTTTAAGACCCCGACAGTGCTTTGTGTGGAGGCAGATGAGAACACATTAAAAGTAAATGGTCCACTGGGACTCAACTCTCCTTCCTACTGGCTCCCTGTTGGTGCAATGACCTTGCTACTCCAGTACGAATATCATAGTCACTCTCCATCTTCCTTCATGGGCTAAAAATCTCATCTTTTAAAGAAGTACCTGACATCACCCTCTCTCTTACTGCTGAATCACATCCTCCTCTCTCATATTTCCCTACTCGAATATACTCTACTCTTGAAGTTAAAAAATCCACAGCCTTTTTTCCCCTCATATCCCATTCCTACAATGTTTTAATCTACATTAAGTCCAAATGTTCCCAAACTTTTTAAAACCACAGCACACCTTCATAGTGATTATTTTTTTTCATCGTATACATCATCCAACACATCATCTACGGCATCTATAATGAGTAGATATTGTAAAGAAGTGAAATATGAGCAGAAACAAGCCTGCTCTTTTATGTGCTGTGTTGAAGTCCATCTGTGTAGATTTGAAGATTTGAAGATACATTTTGAGCTGAAATATGCTTATTTGTAAGAGTTAGATGATAACATTGATACCACTCTCACACCTGTTTGCTAAATATGAAGCTAAAGCTTAGCTGACCATAAAGCTTTGCTGGGTTCTTCATTCAGTGATTTTGATGTTTGCTGCTTGTTATTTTACATCTTGACATTTTTGAAAAAGTAAAATAAAGATATAGTTAGCGTAGAAGCTGCCTGTTACTAAAAATGAACAGTGGAAAGAATTGAAGGGCCGCTGAGGCTCTGAAATTTACACTTATTATTTTCCTTTTTTAATGTTTGGGTTTTGGGGAATTGCAGTTATTCAGCTGCATACCAAAAATATAAAGTGAATTAGGAGAATGAGGATTGCATTGCTGATGAAGTTGAGCAGACGCATTGTTGTAGCTGCTGCTATGACTCAGATGTTCTTCAGAGATGGAGGAAGCTGTGAAAGCAGAGGCTTCAACATCAGGATGTTTGTCGAAATTGTTGGACTAATATTAGCTTGCCACATTATTCCACAACATTAGTGAGGGATTAGTAGTAAGACATTTGCATTAACAGTGGAGATTGTTGATGATTTTAAATTTTAACACATACATTTTAAAGTAAAAGTCTCAGCCTAAGTTTTCAGTGTGTTTTCAGTATTCACTTTCTTTCTTTTTTTATTTGGTTGGAAGAATTAATATTAATACTACTGACATTGAAATACCCTCTATTTTAAAGTGCTAAAGCACTAACAGACAAACTTTTGACAAATTTTGACCTTATGCATCCGTAGTCGGGACACAGGAGATTTCAGCAAATTTCATCACCCCATATTTCATGCACTTCATGAAACACAGAAGTTGGTGTATATTTTATTAATCACACAAGGTCCCCACATTATATGACTCAATGTCAACAGAGTCAACAGGGCTAAACAACAACAACAACCTTTACTGCATACATTACCAGCAGGTGTGGCACCTTTGGTAGTCAAACTAATTTGGTGCTTTAGTTAAATTAGCATCCATGTGGGAAACTGGTATCTCTTCTTTGACAAGACTTTGATGGAGAAACTGTCTGGCACGTCAGTCAGAAGAAGTGACTTGCGGCGGCAGCTGTCTGCATTTGACACTGTGAACTGCAGAGGCTTCTTATTTCCAGAGGAAGCCATCACCTGTCAAGCATCACTAATGTGTTTATTGTTACTGGAAAGATCAACTTGTTCCCCTCTGGTTATTTTAGAGAGGAGACAGTAAGAGTGTCAGTGATTGAATGTTCAGTGCTGTGCAGATTTCTGTGCTGTTGGAGTGCATTGTTTATCAGCCTTCAAGTGATTTTTCCTTAATAACTATTCCACTTTTAATTATGCATAGACATGCACATACGCATGGACAGAGACGATGGACCCCTGGGCAGGGACATGGAAAAGGCCCCCAACATAAAAAGACAACAAAAAGACAACTATGTCATTTGTGCATCTCTTCATGGCCATTTTGAGTGTATTTGTAGTCATTTTGTGTCTCTCTGTGGTCGTTCTGAACATCTTTGTAGTTGTTTCCATGTTAAAACTAATTTTGCTCTCTTTGTGGTTGTTCTGGGTTTCTTCATTGATGTCTCTTGGTTGCCCTTTTGTTGCTGGTTTGTGGCCCAACAGTCACTTTAGAAAGAGGCTCTGGACCACGGGCGCCGACCCCTTTGGCTGCAGGCCTACACTCTGTAGTAATACAGTCAAAACCAGTCAAAAGTTTGGACACACCTTCTCATTCAATGGATTTTCTTTATTTTCTTTATTATTTTTGACACATTGTAGATTAATACTGAAGACGTCAAAACTATATATATAATCTATAAAAGAACACATATGG
The DNA here is from genome assembly GCA_023238725.1 of Scortum barcoo. Taxonomy (NCBI): domain Eukaryota; kingdom Metazoa; phylum Chordata; class Actinopteri; order Centrarchiformes; family Terapontidae; genus Scortum; species Scortum barcoo. The sequence goes on from CM041531.1 coordinate 16,910,128, forward strand.
AATTATGTAAAGTCAAGAAAAAAGTGTTAAACAAACCAGAATATGTTTTATATTTTAGATTTTTCAGAGTAGCCACCTTTTGATTTGACAGTCTCAAACACATTAAGAAGGCAAGAAATTCCACAAATGAAAGGCACACCTGTTAATTGAAAACCATTCCAGGTGACCACCTCATGAAGCTGACTGAGAGAAAGCCAAGAGTGTGCAAAGCTGTCATCAAATCAAAAGGTGGCTATTTTGAAGAATCTAAAATATAAAACATATTCTGGTTTGTTTAACACTTTTTTCTTTACTATATAATTCCATATGTGTTCTTTCATAGTTTTGATGTCTTCAGTATTAATCTACAATTTTCAAAAATAATAAAAAATAAAGAAACAACAATTAAATGAGAAGGTGTGTCTAAACTTTTGACTGGTAGTGTATGTATTATAAATATACAGCATATACAGCATATATTCTATGTGATAACCATAATATGGTCAGTAGCACTTTTAAAATATGCACAGAGAGCTGACGGCCAACTGCCAAGGCTTTATGTTTTGAGGTAGACTGATGAGACGTGTCCTCAGGTTACCCTGTCTGGCTGGACGGATTAGGAGTCACTGAAGGACCCTCATTTTGATAAAATACTGAATATGTGTGTGTGACAAGAGAGAGAGAGAGAGATGTGAGAGAGACAGAGAGAGAGAGAGAGAGAGAGAGAGAGAGAGAGTCTGAGAGAAGCAGTTACTTAAATGGAAACAAGGAGGAAAAACAAATCAAATATACAACAACCTTGAGCTCTCATTCTCCCCTCCTCCATCTTTCCTTCTGGAGGTAATTGGTTGACACCGTAGACTTGTGTGAGAACTGTGGCGTGTGAGGACTACATAGTTATTGCATTTCACATCTCAGTCAAAAACAAGAAGATGAATTTGGGAGGAATTTAACAAGAACCTTATTAGACTATCTTTTGTGCTTGTGTTCCCCTAAATCGGAGAAAGTTGATGTTTATTGATTTGCCCACAGAGATAGAATTGTAGAGGTGTAACTTTTTAGTCCTTGTGTCTTGTGTGGTAATGAAGTGATTTTTCTGTCAGACACTGACAGTGTAAACTTCTGAAGTTCAGCTTTTTGAATTATTATAAGGGCTGCACCAGTACGTGTACCAGCCTAAAATTTAACTTCTCTGGATTCCTAAGGCCTTTCCATGAGATCCAATACCACTAGTTGCCAACACACTTGAACAAAATGGAGTCTGGACTTCTAATGTTTTAAAATGTATGAATGATCTGATAACATTTTGGTGTGAATTAATATAGAAACATTCTCATAATTGTTCTTACTTTAAATGTGTGATCTCCAATTCACCTCATGGACCGCTAGCTGTCTGTTCTGTATGTGCGCTGAAAAAAGTCAGCCCTTCACACACAGCTCTGGCTCTGCAAATGGGAAACAAACAGAGCAGCTTGAATGAGCCACCATTCTCATGTGAGTCTGAAGGAGACTGAGAGGAGGAGTGCATTTGTTTGGCTGTGAGGTCAAATGTTGAACTCAGGATTGTAAACTACACCATCAATGAAAAGCACACACATATGATTCCATATAATGAAAAAACCTCAACCTAAACTCTTGTCCCACTGAAATTAACTCAACATTTTGGAAATTATAATTCTTTACTTTCTTGCCAAGACGTTGATGAGAAGATGCTGCTTCATTTTTGTGTCTGCAGGAAATGAAGCTACCACCAGATGGTGGCTAGTTTTGTGTGGCATAAAGACTGGAAACATTTTTCATTCTTTTTTAAACCACAATGATGAGCAAAAAGACAAGGCTATAAATCGATAAAAACAAACATTACATGCTCACATACATGCAGGTTTTCATAGTACACGTACATTGAAATTGTACTTATTGGTAGCAAGGTAAAACATTAAAAGAGAAGCTTGTCCACTAGCCAACAAAATACCGTCTCGTTGAAGAACATGCATGTTTGTATAAATTGTTAATTACCCATATTTGCCGTCTGCATAAAACACTCTTTCCTGTGTTGAGCAAATAAAGTCTGGAAACACCTCTAATTTTAATCAATCCTCTTTGAGGTAAAATTTGAAATAAATTAAACCTTTGAGCACAAAAAGTCTTTGATCCTTTGTTTCTGAGGAGATGATAGGGCTGTTTTGTCTCGGTGCCTCTCTTTCTACGCCTCGGCATGTTTTACTCCCCAGAACAGGACACCTTCCCTCACTGTCAGCCGTGTTAACCGGTGTCTCTGTTCTCGCAAAAATAGCATTCTGTTATTTTGACACCTGGCTAAATATCACGGAGGCTGAATCTAATTCCAGCTGTGAGCCTCGTTCCTCTGCTGCAGGTGTAAATTCCTCCTGTCAGTGTCCTTCGTCAACGTGGAAATGCTAATTTATTGGGAGCTCTAATTAGCACGAGGACTCAGGTGGAGAAGTGTCACACACATGATTCAGCTTAACCTTTTGCTTTGATTTCCCTCAAGCCTGATTTCTGGTATTCACAGGAAAACAACTCTGCCTGCCCCTGTGGTTCTGAAGCCATATGTCATATCATTGTGTATCATTTTGGAAACTGTGTTCTCCATTTTTCATATGCTTCCAGGTAATATACTTCCACATATTTCTCCTGAGATCTCTTTGAAATTATTATGTGGCTGAAGCATCCCTATACCTCTATAAACACAGTAAGCTTTGTTGCATGGCTGTGATTGCTTTGTTCTTCTGCTCTGTGACTAATTGAACTCATACCGCAGTCATACCGCAGATAAAAAGAACCAAAGGAATCAGCTACATCCTCTTCTATGCCATCGTCTTGTACTCACCTTAATTTGCTCTGAAAATGAAATGATAACAAAAAGAAGCTGAACTGCATGTGTGTGAGGCCTTGGGCATACTCTCCCCATTTCGTGGACCTGCAGATGAACGTTCAACAACTGAGGGGGGGACTGTCCACTGTTCCAACAAACCATTAGTCCTATTAGACAGACCAGTAGTCCAAAAAAAAGTCCCACTGGTCCTTTTTTGGATGAACTGGACAGCCCATCTGACCGACAGCCTGTTAATGCCGAAAACGAAGTCCCATTGCTCCGACGGCCCATTTTTCCGAAAATATTCCCTCTTCCTGCAGTTAGAGAAAGGGGGAGCATTTTGTATTCTTTCAAACAAATGATATGCATTCATTCTGATAACTCGAGCAAAGGCTGCAACAAATACTGGAGAACACTTTTAAAAGGAATTATATTCCCACCCAACAGAAAAAAAAACAAAAACTTATAAAATATTAAGGAACAGCTATGATGCAGGTGATATTTTTCTTCTTATATTTTTCTTAATGCATCTTAATGCATAGGTTGGGGGCACAAAAAACTTGATCAGGGCATCCCTTCTTTTGATCGTTTGCATAAAGGCAAAATACAGTCCCCATTTTGTTGCTTCTTAGAAAAGAAGAAAGTGTAAAAAGGCAAGAGTTGACGACATTACTGTTTCTCAACTCGAGGCTGTGCTACTGGTTAACCAGCTGTTTAAAAAAAAAAAACCCTCTCGTTACAGCAGATGGCCAGTCTGCACCTGTGATAGATGTAAAATGTGCCATTGATACACCTGAAATGCAAATGAATGTTCAGATTCTGACCACTTTTAAGCATTTTAGCCAATTATTGCAATTCCTCGCAGCCAGTCAGCACTATAATCATCGCTGAATGTTGGGCTGTACTGCGGCACCAAGTTTAAAAAGAAAAATGCTGAGCGGTTATGTAAACTCTGGCAATAAAAGGATTACTATTATATCTAAGATGTGTTCCAAGAGAAAAAAAACTATTAACCTTATAAGTCTCCGGTTAAGGGTGCCATCAAAATGCTTACATTTACATTTAATGATAACTTTGAGTTTACCGCGATGTCGTTCCATCTCAGTGTTGTGCTACAAGTATGTACTAATGTTGTCTGACTTAGTACCATCCTGTAGGGCATGCATAAGGTAGCCCAATTAATTTTGCACTTAGTTTCCTCTGACAAAGTGAAGGGAAAAATAATTACGATATTTTAATGAATTAATTATACTCCTCAGGGATGGGAAGAGCTGCTAAAGAAGGCACTGAACATAATCATCTGATGGAAAAATAAGACGAGTCATCATAAATTCACCAGGATGTCTTATTTCAGCGCTTTGTAATAAAGTAGCTCAGTTAGAGTCATGTTTGTATTTTACATTTTATGCAGAGAGAGTAAAAAAAAAGCAATAATAAAACAAGCACTGTTTTCCAGATCACAAACATGACAAAGAAAGAGTTATAAAGAGGCCAAAGGTCAGAGCACAGAGACAGCAGTAGGTTACAAAATGAAATGGACAAGAAAGAGCTACCAGATAAGTGAAAAATAACCAGAGAGATGAAAAAGCTCTTTAATTGTCCGTTTTCACAGCAAACTGGGAGATAGAGACAGACTTCTTTCTGACAAGAATGCCGTCATGGAGTGCAGTGGAGTGTAGCTCAACCCAAACCCAGTAATTACAGTTCTTTTTCTCTGCTGATGGGACTGCCTGGAGAGGGAAAATGAGAGACCGTTTATGGCTTTAAGTCCCCAAATGTCCTAAACCTGTATCAAAATTGGTCTTATATATTGGTGGTTAAAACTGTAGAACTCAAAAGGTTACTTTCTTTGAACTGTGCAGTAAAGCTTGTAGCAAAAGTTAATGACAGCAGCTTCTTTGAGCCTCTAGCTTTGTAAGTGCATGTTAATAGTTCCTGTGTTATTGCGTTGATGATGGTCCTTTCTTTGGCACCGTCTAAATGTCTAAGGTCTAAACTATTCAGTGGATCTAACGTGGTTAAATAAGCTCACCTGGGGGTAACCTGGAGCCATGGAAAATAGGAGAAAATCTGCAATATTTGTTGAAATAGCTGAAATGCTCTGTGGTGCACAGTGAAGTCCAGAAGTAAACGTAGAGATAAACATCGGTGTTAAAGATAGGCATATTCAACCCAGGTAATTTCTGCATTTCACAATGATGATAATAGTTGTGCCTTTGTCACGTAATTTCATAATAGAGATTAGTATCAGATGCTATTAAAGCTAATTATACTATTTATACCCGCACGATTAGGTACATCCTTGAGACTCACTTTCAGGACTGTGGACTGATCTCAACTTTAGATGGAGATTGTGGACATGAGCAGAATATTTTCATTCTAAAACCATACAATACTGACACAAAAAGAGTTGGCTAGTTACACGATGCAGAATTTTCCATTTCTGTCACTTTAGCCGAGTGTATTTGTGAGCATTTGATGTGGTCGTGTGTTCGCAAATTAATTCCAATCGCGCAGACAGAAATCTGAGACAGGCCATTCAGACTACATTTAACTGATAATCGAGATGTGAAGTAATTACAGAGCAGAGGTATCGATTGCGTGGAGTCCAAAGGATCTGTCAAGCCTTGCCAGGTTTGAAAAGATCACAAAGTTCCTTAAAGGTTATCTCAACATGTTGGCAGGTGTCTGGAGCGCGCGGGCACTCCACTCCCCGGACCCCAGTCCAAACCATCACTCATTTTTCAATCCAATTCCAAATTTCAAACTTCTCCCCCTCCACAATGACACCCAGCCTTTTGAGAATGACTTTAAAAAGAGGATGAACTCTGAGCTCGGCTAGTCAAATCAATCTAGTCACGGTGGAGGAACGGAGCGGTTCATTACTGGGAGGGCTGAGGAGCTCTCCGATCAGCTCTCTAATATCACTGTGATCCTCTTCTCTTTTCTTACCTAATTGAATTCTCCAGGAGAGATGCCCCTCAGCTGCAGATTTATCATATCCTGAATTTGGAGGAGACTAGCTCCATGAAGGACGTGCGCAGAACATTTAATCCACTCCTCATGCTGTAAGCCGAGCGCCTCGGACTCTGCCAGGACTCGAGTTATCCCACTGTGGACCACTGGCCTTCAGAGAGGTGTCTTTATTCAGCCTCATCCCACGAGAAACGGGAGAGGCAGCAGGAGGTGCACGCATCCCATATCAAATATGCTGCCTGTCATGTACAGTGTGACCGCTTTTTACAACAGATGGCGTCGTAATCTGTAATCAAAGCCCCTTAAATGCAGTTCACTGCACAATATGTCTCTCTTTACTCCGAACCTTTCTTTCTCCCCACCTTTAACTTTTTCTTTCCTCACAGTGTTAAACATTTAGCATCTCCGTTCTTTCTCCTCTCCTCTCCACATCGTGGTAATGATTGGTTTTGACATCAAAGATAAGAAAACCCGGAGGACTGCGTTTCAAAGGCACTTCATCAGGAAGGTGGTCGTACGTAGAGTCTCGTTAACGTAAAGATTGAGTGCAGATAAGTAGGTGAATCATAAAGAGGAGTCAGTCATGGAGGGCAGTTGTGCACGCTGGAAATCTGCAGGGGACAATTTAAATTGTTCAGGATCATGTTATAGTGGCAGATCCCATGTCTAACACCATCAGGATCTGTCTCTCATTATTTAGCTTTGTGGCATTCAAGTCCCCCCCTCCCCCTTTTTGCCTCCCCTCGTCTGTCCAGTCATGTATTTTCTTCATATTCGGATACCATCATACAACCTATCTTCTATTTTGAATCTCTCCTATATCAATTCTGTCTTATTTCTTATCCTATCCCATCTTATCATCTTCTGTTCTGTGCTGTCTTCCATAGTATAATCAGAAGTATATCATTCCAATTATTATGCATGTCTCCAGATGGGATGTATTTTAAGCACACTGTATATCTCTGTGCTTAAGGTCTTCCACATTTGCATGCAGTATGGCAGCTTTGGCAGCGATCCAGTGCTATACGATCACTTATTTGATTAAACATTATCATGCTCAGCAGGATAGTGGAGCTCTAAGAAGAGTTGAGGTATAACCGCTGACAGCAGCAGAAAGCCTCGTGAATCCTGCAAAGGTTTTGTTGTGGTCATGAATTGGAAGATCTGCCCTCCATCATTTAGTTTATCATGGGCAATATGCCTGGAGTGAATAAAACTTACCTGTGAAAACAAAGATTTGAATTTCTTTTTGTGTCTGTTTTTCTTGTCATGGCGTACATTTTCTCTCTTTCAGAGTTTTGTTCATTTATTAATGGCTTCATTCTTTCAAGCTTTCCTTTCTGTCTAAACAGATGTAAACAACAACAAAAGTGTGCCATGGTCTTGCTTGCATGATTTTCCTTGTTCACAACAGACAGCCTCTCAAATCACTCAAATTATTTCATCTTGGTTTAGCTTAAAACAAACCTCTGCTGCAGAATTTCATTTATTTCCAAAATGAGATGTCCATAGTTTAAACACTGAATGACACGCTTAACAGCAGATATTCTATTCTATCTAGATAACTCTGCTACCTTTGTAAGAAATAGTTTGTTAACTTTAACGGTTATCTATCTATCTATCTATCTATATATATATATATATATATATATTTTGTATTATATATTTAATGGTGTAATGATAACTATGGGCTGACAGTGTTGATGTACTTTGCTCACAGATGAAGGTGTAGAGTGTTGAAAGTGACATCCGTTGATGTGCGGATCCGTCGCCTTCTGAACTACTGCTGAGTAACTCCAGTGTGGAGCTGAATCCGGAGAGGATCATAGCCTCATGACACTTGGCAAAATGGCACACTAATTATAGTAATTATAGTCATTTTCATTTTGGGCAGAAACGCTTGAGCTTAGTCATGTGCGAAGTGTTGATACCTTTCAGAGCACGGACCAATGCTCCCACGACGTTTAGCCATGCCAAATCTCTGCTGCGGATTGGCTGAGCCTGTAGTGAACAGTGACACTCAGAGGCTTAGATAGTTTCCACCCAGGGCTGGATCGGCAAACCGGTGACACAGAACAGTCTGGGGGCAGCCGTTGGATGGCGTCCTGGCTGAGAATATTAGCAGCAGTAAAATGCGAGGCATGGCTTGAGAACAGCACAGCAAGTATTGAGCTGAATGATAAACTGGCTGACAGTTATTTTCACCCTGCATAGAGCTGCACTTTGAGTTTAGTTTTAGAGGCAGACGAAAAAGCATTCACGGGAGTCTGTAATATAAAAATGATTAAGTATCAGGGTTTCACACTTCATTATTTTCACACAATAGAGTGAAGATACTATAGTTCAGCTGATGCTGATTTCTGGAAATGAAGAAGTGAATCTCTCAATACTCGACTACACACACACACAAACACACAGTGCAGGCTTCTATCATAGCCAAAAGGCTAAAGTAGCATCTTGAATATGCAAAGCCCTCTACTGTAACAAAACAAATGATCATGAGACTGTGTGTGTGTGTTTCTGAAGGCTTAACAACTTGAGTTAATAACCAGGAAGAATATTATTCTCTAAGCACATTATTAGAATCAGAATAGAATATGGCCTGACTGATTTTGAGATTGTAAAATAGCACCAAAGAACAGATAATTAATTTGAACAGTGTTGACGAAGAAGAAAGACTAAAAATGCAATATGACATGAACGTTATAAAAAAAAGAAAAAACTGCTCTCTCTCTTTCTAAAAGCAGCGCTTAGTGTGATTGTTATTGACAGGTATACAGTTAAAGGTTGAAAAGGCAATGGCGAATGTGTAGGTAGCCATCATTTACTATATACCTCTATCAATATAACTACCCACACAGTCTTTGTAGCACTCTTTAAAAAAGACTGAAAAGTACTGTAGCCTAAATAATGGCCAGGTCCACTGAGACGAGCACTTAGTAGAGGCAACTGTTTGGCTGATCGGTCCATAATTCGGGCCATCCCTCCCCTGGAGGATCAGTCCCAGGGAAACCTCTGAGAACTAAAGCAATCAATTGAAATTTCATTCCTGCTATTTTTTCATTTTGCTTTACACTGAATTGTTAGACTCTCTCTCTCTCTCTCTTTCTCTTCTCTGTCTCTCTCTCTCTCTCTCTCTCTCTCTCTCTCTCTGTCTCCTTTTGTCTGTCCCCATGGATTTTCAAATGCAGTTGCTGGAAAAATTGGGCTCTATCCTTAGTTAGTGTTATAGTGCTGAATCCATGGTTTCTATGCAGGGGAATCATTTTTAATATAGCTGTAATTTCGTCAATTTTGCCTGTCACTTTTATATCGATATCATATTCTCCAATTCACAGTCTCTGCTGTTAATGTAATTGAGACAAATTGTCACAATTTGCCCGGTTTTCATATTTTTCCAGTGAAAGTGCGGTGGAGAAGAGCAGTGGGCTAATTTGTTTCTGCAATGTTTCTATCTGCCTATCTGCCAATATGAACACCAAATCATTTTTTTATCTTCACCTTTATTTATCAAAGGAAGACCCACTTAGCATGCTCGCTCTTTTTTTTTGTTTTTTTTGTCTTGTGACCAACAACACTGGGATGAAACAAGAATCTTTTCTCCACTTCAACCTTCCCACGGACAGCATCTCGTGTTAGAGTGCGCTCGCGAAGCACTCCACACACAGCTTCTCTGCGGGCCGAGCTTGTTGTGCAAGTCGTGTGAACACGAATCAGGGTGGGGCTCCAACAGCTCTCTCTGGAGAAAGACAGGTGAAAAAAGTCAGTTGGCTTTGTCTATTAATACTGTTGTTGGATGACATTTCAGAAATCAGATTCGGACCAACAGATGGAAGGCGGATGTAATTTCATTGGCTCATGCATTAGGAAGGAAGCTGGTACATCTGTCTGCCTGTGCGTGTGATTGCATTTGCATAGAGGTAACAGGCATGGGTTTGTTTCAGTGAGCGAAACGGGGGAAAATCACAATACTTGATTCCCATTTACAAGCTCTGAATGCCAAATGTCCCTCATGATTGGTTTGGAGGATGACTTGTTCCAGCCTACCAGTTGCAGTAAATGTTGAGGGAAATAGCTTCCTCTCCTCAGTTTTTCATCATTGCTACTTTCTCCGTGTCCTTTTCATGCGTCTCCTGGCCCCATCTTTACAATGCAGCTTGTGAACGCTTATGAGCCAGGCATAAAAAACACACAAAGAAAAACAGGTTATCTGATTGATGTTAGGCGTGTGCTTTAATCTAGAGGAGTGCTACTTCACCACCGCATCCCCACTCTGAAGTGTTTGGGCTGCTCTGCCTCTATGAAAACAGAGAGGGAGGCAGAATGTAGATCAATATCCCAGGAACACACCAGAGACATTCTATTTTATTAAACATTTTCCCATTAAGGCAGTGGCGCGAGCGTTGTAGATCATCCCAACAAAGTCGTAAATCACAGACAGACAGCGGTATTGGAAACAATGAGCAGAATTAGAGGAGATTACAAAGAAACAGAAGATATTTGCTGTTTGCGCTACTGAAAGTCTCATGTATCTTGTTCTTACATGACCACCCATTTCAGCTGAGGGATTGCTTTGGTGATGGTGCAGCATCAAAATCATATTCAGTCAGCTCACTGTTTACGGCCCACAACTTTACCGTTTTAGTTTTAGCCTCATTGCACTCGTAAACCTTGTTTCCAGTTGAGTAACAAGCAGCTTTTTTTTTCAGCAAAAAGGCTCCAACACAGCCCAGCACCAAAATATATCCGACTATAGCTGGTTGCACATAGTGGTACATTTTGTCACTAACGACCAGATATTTCACTTAAAAGTCAGTGGAGGCCCAAAATATGTATGCTTGATGTGTAAATAAACAACACGTTTGCCCTATCAAATATAAAGGGTGTTAATAAGTGAGCGTTGTGCTCACTGCTTGTTCTGCGGCCCCTGTGACAAAAAAATCATTAGTGCTTTAAAAGGACTCGTCTATATGTTGATGTTAGGGTAGCGTATTGTCCACAGTTAAAGTCTGTCAGACAAATGAAAATGCTGATGGAGCTTATCAAGACCTGGCATTTCGCAGAGGGCGGGGTCTAACAGGGAGTCACTTTACTCTTTGTCAATTCCAGTGGACTTTGCTCTCCTCTCAGGTGGTGTTGATCGTTCAAATAACTAAAAAAAAGTATAGATATAGACAGTAGTTAGAGAAAAATCCTACTACTTGCTCAGCAATCTAAGTCCTCCCATATAATTCTTCTTCTGCCTCCGAACATCAGTTACACTCTGGTTTTTGTTCTGCTTGCTTTCAGAATTTAATAAATCTGCCCCTCCCCATCCTCAAACCCTAAATAGCACATCGGTTACTGCTCAAATTTGTTCTGTGTTCTCTCAATGGCTTCGTCATTAATACGCTTCCATACATCAATAGCTGCTGCCAAAGGAGTGGAGAGAGCTTCTCATTAGCTTTTAATCCGGACCTATCCAGTGTGTGATCCTTGAATTGGTGTCGTTCTCTTCTCTGCCTTTGTACTGTTTTTTTGTTGTGTTCACCCATTAAGAAATGAAAAACTGTCTTTTCTCCGGTGCTCATATTCACAGAAGCCCAGAACGAGATAGCAGGTAGGGGTTGAGTGCGTAGCCCAGGGCCACTTCAACACAACAGATGGCTGTTGCTGGGATCGAATCTGTTACTGTTTGGTTCCAGGGTGTTCTCCTCAAGCGCCGAAACACCCTGCCACCCAGTTCAGATTGTTCTTCGTTGGAGGCCATTTTCTAAAGCAGATGGAGGGTGGCTGTACTGTAATTTTATAGGCTTGTATATTAGAGAACAAGCTGGTAGATCTGCCCGTACAATTTGTCCTGATAGCATCCTGCTCATTTCCTTTGTACTTAGCAGCTATTAATCAAATCGTGTCATGGCAAATTTATTTAGAAAGCCTTTTAAGAAAGCAAGATTGTCATGAAACTCTGTACAGAGAACAAATAATTTAAAGACAGATCAGAGATAAGAGAGAGAGAAATAAGGGAGCCAGACTTTCATTATAATCATGTTGTCAAGGAGAAAAAAAAAAAAAAACTCACATCCCTTTTTTGCCTTTGCTCAAATCTCCTTTCTTCTGTGTAATATTCATTTTGACAAAGTAGCGATTTAAAATTACTATGCTGTCTCACTTACTGTAAGTCTGGATGAGAGTGTCTACTTGAATGGCTGAAATGTAAAATGTTAGCATCTCCGGTACATTTCAAATTATGTTGATTTTATTTGTGTACCATTTTATTTGTGCAAACTCCAAGGATCTGCGAATAACAGGACAGAGATTGAATGCCCCGGTATTATCATAGCAACTTTGTTATTCATATCCATCTTTTCACAGCAGTCTAATCCACATGCATATTCAATGTGCCGCAGACAATCAGGGGCTGTGAGTAGACAACGTGCTCAGGTCCGCAGGGAGGTGTTGCCTGCTTCCTCCGTGCTGTTTGTTGATAGCGGTTTGATGAAAATGGGGATAGTGCTAAATTATATCACAGTGCACAAAGCAGTGCTGCAAATGAAAGCTTTTTATGCTCACATAAATTATACTTTTTTCATATCACAATATTGCATGAGTATCGTACTGTACCATTGATGCATGCCTGTTGTATCGCCTTGTGTACCATAGATGCCAAATTCCTGTGAAAAATGTGGACAGAAATAGTATAAAACTGTCAAAGTCTTTCAGTGCACCATGTTAGCCTGAATAAATGTGGATAAAAACAACTGCTAAGAGCTGAACAAGGTTCAGCCTACATTAGCTCTTTTAATATGACAGGGAACTGCCAAGATGTTTTTTGTTTGTTATTTTGTGACTCTAGACAAAGAACTTGATAATTATATTTACATCCTGCAATCTTCTAAAGCTTTAAATAAACTTACTTTGATATAAGAAAATTGTTTTGTTTATGTGACTTGAACCTACTTTAATTGACATGTTTTACTTGTAACAAAACATTCAATTCAGCTTTCAATTTATTTTTTTATCAGATATGTACAAAACCACCAAACCTCTTTCATTTATTTTATACAGAATAATAACTTCAATAATTGTAACGTCACTGTTAAACATGTAAACACCAGCATAAAAGTAGAGTAACAAATAGTACAGGGTTTCCTCTTACCTACAAGAGGTACACTTATATTGTCTGAACAGATCTAAAATTGATCTAAAATTGATAAATTGAAGATGTTTAAAGCTGAAGTTTTAGTCATTTCACCCACTATTACGGACACTGGCCGCTTGTAGAGGCAGGATGTTAAGCACAGTTGACTTCTCTTCTTAAGTTGTGACGTGCACTTCATGTGATTTGCCAGCTGATTCCACTGGGAGATTCCCCACCCACTGGGAAATTCTCAAAATGTCAAAACACAAATGATTTAGACTTTTACTTTTGAAATTCTACAGAACATATCATCCATGCTGGGAGGACCCCGACCTTACAGAACATGAGATCCCAGTGCACGGATTTAACGTCCTCTGAGCCTGCCCTCTCTCCGTGTCACCGGAGTAACGCAGCAGTACTGTGAATAAGCAAGGCCTCACAAGGGGAATCCATCACGTCTGCTTGCAGGTCTCATTAATGACTCAGCTCGCTGCCTTCAGAATCAGCTGTCTTCAGTTCAACACTAATCTCAACATCAGGAATGTAACTCTGTCAGCGTGAGGCGGTTACAGCTGCCACACGTTTTCAGCTGCAGCGATAGTATGGATATTTCACTGTATGATTGTATCTGTGAATACGTGACTGTCTACAGTACGAGTGGGTTTATGTAACATGGTAATGGTCCCAACTCCCAGAATTCAGTTTTTTTTATGTTTTGATTTTTTTTTTACTCGTGTTGCTCAGATTTCATTTGCACTGGATCGGATCATGAAAACCATTTGGCAAGTCTTCGCTCAATTTTCTCACTCAGCTCACATTATAATCAGAATTGCTGGTAATCTGGATGTAACCAGAATTTTAAAACTCATTTAGTGGAATCTCACTCTCGCCGCTAACTTCTCCCACCTGCCTGCCTTTGTGAAACAAATTGGCAACCCTGTAGCCAACAATAAAGTCATGCACAACGGGGTTCCACCAGTGCTGGTTAGATTTGGCAGACCTGTATCCACTCCTCCACCAAAACAGGTGATGCATCCCGGAGCGCAGTGCTCAGATAAACAGAATGTCTCAGATGCTGCCTCATCATAGTGCACCAGATGCGCAAGAGCCAAAAGATATGCTACAGGAGCGCATGTTTGGCCAAAAACGGATTTGCTGAAATGTTATTTTCCTGCTGTTGTCATAAAATACAAAATGCTCTCACGGTCATATAACTGATTCTAAATGATGAAATGTGAGTGCAACACCTTTCTATATGCATGCATATGGATGGGTAAGAGTTATGTGTCTTTTTATGGATCTAAACTGTGTATTTATATGTAGGCTTGCATAAACAAACTACCTATCATGATGCCATTTAAAAGAGCTCTCTATTTGTCTCACTGATGTGTTCATGGCATTGATTTGAAATTTGACATTTAGGATGAAGTTCCCTTTAGCGTTTAATCACATTTTCCCCTTTCCAAAACAAAGCAATAAAGCCTTTCCCATGTCCTCTGCTACATCTCCTCATTTCCCTGGCTTAATTGAAACCGGTGTGCCCTATGTGTGTTGCCTTTTTCATTTCCAAACCATAACAAACAAATCATTTACAAATGTTCTCTTTCCTAAAGCTAATTTAAAGGCGCCAGCTTCACTTCTTTTATCCCACCACATAGAAAGAGTTTTCCCTGGGAGTCTAGTGATAGTATTAGTTGAAGTCATCTGCACTATTTATTTGGTCTGTCCCCCTCATACTTCCCCTCACATAGATTAAGCTTCAGAAGCTGCCTCTTGGCAATTAAATCTATCAGAGGGCAGCAGGGAGCGCTCTGTCAGAACTGTTCCAATAATTGCGATTTAAATGAATATGGATTCAAAAACTCTGACAACACACAGACAGTTATTTTTGCAACTTGGGACTGAAAAAAAAAGAGTTTTCTCCTGTCATGTGTCCTGGTTTGTTTTCCTTTCTCCTCGGATGAACAGGAGCCTCTCATTTACTATTCCCTTTCTCTCTGTTTACAGACACATAGAGAACTGGACAGGATTGCAGACTCTGAGAGACGTCGATATGGAGCTCTACACTGGACTACAGAGACTGTGAGTGTTGATGCTGTTATCTGGAGGGAGGCTAGGGGAAACCAGTGATAGACACTTCACTGTATTTCAGTCCCACTGTGCTGCAGATCTGGAAAAAGGACAGTGGGACCTGTATCGCTGTTAATCTCTGTTTTCCATCAGGTTGGCCGTTTCTCACTGACACCTCCTAGAGATGAGAACAGCAATTCAGCTCAGAACACAAGTGGCTGCAGCTGCAGCATCACCAGAAATATATCGGGACTTAATGTCCGACACTCCTCTGAATGTGACACAATCCCAGCTAATTCTCAGAGGAGTTGACAAGGTGTTAGTCAGGGGGTGTAGAGAGAAGAGGGAGTGAAGGGTGGGTTTCTGATCCTAACACAAGCTGATGTTTAAACAAGCTTTTAATTCTCGACAGCCACACGCTGGTGGAACATCCCCTTCGCTTTGCTTAGCCACTGATCAAATAATGCTAAAAAGCAGCGGGGAAAATTGAATTAGGGGTCCCTGCTGTTGCGTTGTGATTTTTTTTTTAATTCTCATCTCTTCACTTCTTAAAGTAATATTACGCTCCTCTTCCTGCATTGCCACCCTGCACTATGAGGCCACGTCCTTTACATTCCTGTCGCCCGCCACTCCTCCCTTAGCCGACCTCCACTTCCTCTTCATTTCTTCCTCTCTCTGCAGAGAGGCGTATTCTCCTTTGCCCTCCAAAGTCAGAGCTGGCCTCTCCCTTGATCCCCTTGATCCGTCATCAGGGAGGCCAAGTGCAATATCTCCATCACTAAATTAGCATTTTTCTCATTACCACCGCCTCGCTCCTGCTGCCTTGTCTGGGGACGCCGGCTCCTCCCCGGCTGGAGTCGGGCCTTCCCAGCGAGGGCTGTTTCCTTGTGTGATGCTGCCTTTTGGGGCTGTTAGCAGTATGGAGGGATGAGTGAGCGAGTTACCCTTGGATACCTTACATCACCTCAGGTTACATTTTACCCCATTTACCCTCATTTGAATCAAATGAAAACAGATCCAGTAATTCATCAAAATAAGTTACTGAATATGTTATATAACTGCTCAAAAAATCTCCAGAACAAGAAGCTGACTGCATTTCTTCACTCTTTATTGTTATAGTGTTTAGAGCCACATTAGTTTTTCCTCACATTTCTACAACTGGAATATGATTACTGTAGCTTCTTTGCTCATATTATCAGTTTATTCAATGTATCATTTATCAGATATAATACAAACTTTTTCAGGATTAAACACTAACAATAATAACACAGGGAATTTTTTGTTTGAGCTGTTCTTAGCAATCTAACTGAAACAAATCTCTTGCTACATATACACAAGTTTTATGCAATTTAGATATTTTAGATAAGCTGGTTATATTTCTTATTGGCAACAAATCCCATGAAAAGACCAAAACCAACCGTCTGTGTCTCAATAATTTCTGCCATCACAGCCTCTCTGTGGCTCTCGGCCCAACCGGTCCCCACCAAAGACATGAATCTTGAAGAGCAGGTCACAAATTTATATTTTCATTTCAAACAGGCTAAACAACCTCCTTAATCAGTGCAGCTCTGCAATTTTGGCAGTAATGACTCAAACAAGATTAAATAGTGAATTTATTTGGGACAATTTTCAGCTATGGATTAATACTTTATTTTAATAGTTTTTGGACAACAAAGGAGCGGAGGACTAGCACAGATGTCATTCATCTCATTTTTATCTGGTGGATATTTTCTTTCCTTTGTTTCCTTGTAACAAAACCAGTATATTCAAAGAAGAAAAGACAGGCAGTATGTCCGATTTTTCAAGGTAGTTCAAACATGTCGAAGACCCGAGTGAATAAGATCTGTTGGTGAAGTGATGTGGGTCTTTGTGTGGTTTGGAAAACTAAATGAACTCAAACAGTTCCTGTATTGTTCCCTCTCCTTTAGTCAAATGTGCTGAAGTCTGGCCTCTAAAACTTGTTTAAGACCTCACATTAAATGCAGCAAACATCACATCGCTGCTGCTTACAGAGATGATTGTGTTCAACAGAATTGTCATTACTGCTGGGAGGATAATAAGCAAAGCTCAACAGTCATCCTTGTAAATTGTTGTGCTAATTTCTAGAGAGTGAAATAATAGCGAAATTATTGTTATTCATTTTTCTGGGAAACCCATCACAAGGTTCCCAAGGGCCACAGAAACCCTCACAAGGACTCTTAGAGGTCTCGGAGCCCCTCTTTGGGAGTTTTTGGGTGATGAAACACCACAGAGGCTCCGATCAGACTTCTAGAAGGTAATTGGCACCAACAGCTGGGTATAATCAGCACACTGTGTTATGAGGCGCTCACTGATGATGTCAATGACTTCTTTGGAGAGAGACATCTGTGATTACAAGATTAGAAGTCATTACCATTGTAGCCTAGAACAGTGGTTCCCAAACTGGGGCACTGGGAATTCCAGGACTCCTTGAGAGGATTCCACGGGGTCTGCAGCAAAATGAGGATTACTTTAATTTCACAGTTTCCTCTTCACTCCATACAACTTATCACAATGAGGGAATGTGTAAGAATGCATGCACTAATCAGGGGTTTCACTCGTTTTATAGTAAAGACACACAAGTTCACGAATCTTTCATCAAATAGTGGTTCAAAGTGAATTTCCATTTCAGTCTCATCTCCTTGGGGTGTCCACATGCAGATTGAAGTTACAATAATTGGACAAGTAACTATTCTGATTCGTTACAGTGGACTGCTGCAGCAGAGACTAAAAATGTTTTATTATTTTTCTTTACTATGAGACCATTCTATGAATTTTAAACTGGTTTATTTGCAGTTGTATTATTTCAGAAAAATTAAATGAAACTTCAACAATAGTATAACATGGGGAAAAATCAAAAGGAGGAGCAGATAGGCAGAGACAGAACAAGATGTACCAAGATGCAGTTCCATGACCATAACATTGTGATAAGGTATATATCTTTGTATGTTCCCATGTTGTGAATAAAAGACACGTCTGTGTTTAGCTGCTTTCTTTACAGCTTCATCTGTATTTTATCATTTCAGAACTATCATGAATTGCAACCTGAGGGTGATCCAGGCTCGAGCTTTTGCTCAGAATCCACACCTACGCTACATGTGAGTAAATATTCTATCTTTGACAACCATGTTTCCCGTGCCTTCAAAAGATTTATTATGATCTGTAAAGCCTGACAGCTTGTAGTATATGGCCATAGATGAGTTAGTGTTGAGCGGAAGATGATGCAGTTGATAGAGAC
Organism: Scortum barcoo; assembly: GCA_023238725.1. NCBI lineage: Eukaryota > Metazoa > Chordata > Actinopteri > Centrarchiformes > Terapontidae > Scortum > Scortum barcoo. The sequence goes on from CM041531.1 coordinate 16,928,365, forward strand.
GGGCTTCGTGAAAATTGTGGCACTGCCATTACTGTTGCAACAGCCACCCATCTTAAATGAGACATCCATTATTTGCCTTGGATAATTGGATTCCTATCTGCCCCGGTTCTTTGTGCTTCAGTAGAGCAACATGCCAAAGACGCAGTTCAATTTAGTCTGCACTCACCAAATGGACAATTTGTCCAGGAGGCCGAGCATCAGAGAGCTGTACGAAGAACAAGGTAATTTCTTTAACAAAGGCTGATGTGTCACCCCGTATGACAGCCTGTTATTCCCCAATTTTCCAGGAGTAAACACGGTGAGGAACTCAGTCACAGTCTTTTACCTGAACACATTGCCATTTGCAATTTCCAGTTGTCAGCTGAGAGGCAGTTTGGTCTCTCTTTTCTTCCGTGGATTACTGCTGTTAGGGTTGAATCTATGCACTCTGCGCTGCTTGTGCGTGCATGTGTGTGTGTGTGTTTGAGAGAAAAAAATAGTAAGTGGTTGATAAAGTAAATTCAATATTTGCCGTTTATAACTTGTATAACAGCTTGTCTGTTGGTGAAACAGCCTATTCTGATTATTATATTGTTGTGTTATGAGCTGACCTCTGGGTATTTGAATATACATGTACGTCCCTGGGTGGATACACTGTGGTGTGGATGTTTGTAGACTTCTTTACCAGAATCAGTATTGCTTGTACCTTTAACTAGTTAGGTGATTGGTAGAGCTAATCAAGTCCATCAACATTTAATGAATGTTATTTAAATCTCCCCTTCACTTGAATCTTCTCTCCCGGAGATGGAGACTGAAAACAAATAAATGATTGTAACCTTCTCACCTCTTTCTCCCTCCCTCTTTCTAAACATAATTGCTATGCAGTGATCCAAAATGTGTTAAAGACATAAGAAAAGACCAGGTGATGTAGGAAACAGGAGTGTGAAGTCAGGCCTGCAGTTAGCGATCATCATAATACAAGTAAAATAAAGGGTAAAACCAAAAATAAAATCTTTCCACAGAAGTGTTAATTTATGCTTTTTCTTCCGTTAAATCTTCCATACTATATATACTTTGAAATTCCCATGAGATCCAGCCTAAAAATGTGATAACTGCAACCCTACAAATAGAAAAGATTAAGTGTGTTTCAGTGGATTTAGCCTCCAATTCTTCAACATGGAGACATTTGCATTGTAACCAGAGACAGACCCACCCCAGACAGTCCATGACAGGCCTCTTTTTTGGTCTCATTAATGCAGACGGATGGTTGCTAGGTGACACCGAGGATGTTGATGTCAAAGAAGATTAATTATTATGCCTAAGCTTAGCCTCAGAAGGCCGTCCTCATTGATGTCTGTGTCAGACAGGTCTGCTCAAAACCCGCGCCATCAAACGCTCAACTGGTTGCTCCTCTGTCAGGGGAACTGAGGCTTTTCTCTTCATCCCAAGTTCAGGCAAAAACATACAATCAGACATGTCGAAGATACATTATGATTTATTATTAAATCCATTAAACCTTATGCCTGTAATTAACACCCACCATGGTTACACTCTCTTTTCAATTAATCTTCCTCTACTCTGTCTTTTAATGCGTGTATCATGAATTATTTGTATGTACTTGATCCGACAATTGACTGATCTCTGAACGCCTCCTCTGAACAGCAACTGTCCAATCATAGCTTAGCAACTGTAACTAGGCACAGCAGGCCTGTCAAACTTTGGATTTCTCAGCATGTTTGAGCTGTGCACATGGGGCTGTAGTGAGAGCGATACTGAGTTTGGATGACCTCTTTTTTTTTCACCCAAAGCCAAAAATTCAGAAACAAAAGTGTGTGTCATCCGCCCAAACATAAGATCCCAATAAACCATAAAACTAACCTCTAACCCCTAAAATAACTAGACTAAACTAGCTTTACATTGCAATAAAAGAACAATGCTGTTTCTTTACTTCCATATTATCAATAGAAATCAACGTTTTTATGTTTTTATGTTGTTTTAGCCTCAGTCTTTGAGCATGATACGATGTAATCATGAATCTCCAGATCTTTATTGCAAAGCAAAACAGTTTAAAACATTAAATAGTCATCTGAGAAAGCTTTTCAACTGACTCGTGACTTGTGTTAGCTTAATCAGTGAGCTCACCACAGCTGATTAAAAGCCATCAGCATCAGAACAGACAGCAGCACAGAAGGTAGAAAAATAAGAATAAAATAGAGATAAAATAACAGCTGCTCAAAGGTTAAAAAAAGAAAAATAAATAAACATAACATAACATAACATAACATAAACTACTATGCACAAGTGTAACAAGTGCAATATAGTGGTAAAAGTGCAATGATGCACTGCAATGATAGCTTATATACAGAGGTAGCTGTGGTTTTAGTCAGCCAAACGGACAGTTGCCGACAAGGAACTGAGAAGCTGCCTTAGCGTACCTCTGTCTGAAATCAAACTTGCATTATTTTCTAAGATGTTTGAGCAGTAATTCTCCTTTGCACGTGTTCCGTACGACAACAGCAGGCTCGACGGTATAGTGACAGTAACTATGGCGGTGGTACAAATAGTGAATTACACCAGATCTGTAACATTTACACTATCAATTATACCGCAATGTTTGCCTTTTAACTTTCTGTCTGCGCCGCATTGCGTAAATTGACATCTGTTGCTTATGATCACCTTCTGCCTGACATTTTAGCAAACACCTCTCCTGTTTTATAACATTGCAGTGTGAAGGACTGCCAGAGCTGGAAGAAAATGAGAGACTTCCTCCTGCAGCAGTCTGACAAACATCGACTGCTATTTACATAGTGGCGCTAATTAGATCAGTTCTCCCACACAGCTCCAGGATCAGTCACGTTACTTTTATAATTCAGTCATGGTGACTGGTCAGAATGTGTTGGTGTTTGTGATTTATTGTGTGTTTATAATGATATGATATCATAACAGAACTTGCTGGAGTGCGGCCGTTCAGAGCCCGTGTCAGTACAATATTTTCCTCATCCAAGAACCAGAGTGACAGGCTCATCCGCTTCGTTACACCATTACACACAGCCCGGTTTCAAATATTGTGCATTAAGCTGATTACTTATACTTACATTATTACAAGGAATTATTAGCAGAAATAGCGGCCATACGTTAAGAGACAAAACCAGAAATGAAACAAGTGCAAAAAGACCCGGACTGCACAAGGCCAACAAGGTAACACCTAAATAATTCAAACAAGGAAAGCTTTTGCATTAAGTATTTAGACACCTATGTAAAAAACATAAATCTGCACAGAAAACACCACAGCAATGACAGTCAGCCTAACAGATCATCCAAACAAACAAAAGTACAGAGTGAAACATCTGCCTGGTTCATTAGAAATGAACTCAGCTATATTTAATATCCTTTTTTTGTAGCCTTATTTATTAACGGCTCCTATCAAAGCATCAGCGCTGTCATCATGAGGTGACCTCTATGAGCCCACTATTTTTTATTTGAGCCCAAAATAAACCTTATGACAGCATACCATAGCCTGACAGAGTCAGCATCTTGCCATCAGCGGGATGTTGTGTAGTGCATAAAGGAGGTGGAGAGATTTGATCCACGCAGCAGCCAATATGTTCAATAACCCTATATCCCGCTGATGCGCCCTCGAGCAAGACACAAAACCGAATGACACAAAGGTAAATGTAAATTTTGCAAGGCAGCGCAAAGCGTCAGAATGTGATTAACTTTCCAGCATTAAATCTGTGTAACATACACTCATGACACAAATATTTGAGCAACACTCTGAATTAATGTGCTTGCAAGATGCAAACAGGAAATCAGCAAACTGTTATATTTACTTTCTAAACGCCGAGCTGATGCTTCTCTGGTGACTCATTTAACAATTACTGTTACACGCTGAGGTGCCAAGATTACAGTCACTACAGGCCACCAGTGGTCATAGTCAGAGGTCACTGCTCCCAGATAGTAAACATAGACAGATGGGCAAGACACAACAGGTAAGGAAATAACAGTTTATGTACAAAAACACAAGATTCTATGTTTTCAGTGACCACCTTTGTGTCCCACTGTTGCCTCATAATTTGAAACAATTACTTCTTCAGAGACATGTACTATCTCACCTCCCTCCACCGCTTACACTGCTGTGATGCTGTGATGTTGTTATATAGGCTTGAACAGGTCAATAAATGTGATTAATGGCACCGAAGGCACATAGTCCTAAATAAAACTGCAGGTGTACCTTAAAGCGCCAAATACAGAACAATTAGCAGCAGGAACTTTGAGGCCCGGAAACGTCATTCCCTGATGATAATAAAATTGAGTAAATAAGTAAAACCATTATATTAAATAAGTCATATCGCTGTGCTCTAAATTAATTAACTGTTCTCTTTTTCTGAGGGGGTTGCGTCAGAGATGAGAAATGTCTGCTGTCACAGTTGTTTAAATGTCAGAAAGTGATTTATTTTTATTTTGGCTCAATAGGGTCAGGAAATGTGTATGCTAAGTAAACCCATTAATGCAAATTACTGACCAAAGTTTGCAACTAAGTTATTTTATTATTATTAATATGAAAACTTTTGTCTAGTCAAGCAATTTGAAAATGTTTCCGTGGGATATCTGTCTTAAGAAAGACCACTCATCAAGTGAACATATTACTGCGCTTGTCTCAGCGGCACCAGTGACTCAGCAGCAAATCCCATCTCACCAATTGTTGTGGCTGGAGAAAGTGGAGAAAGATGAAACTGCCTCAAACCTGCCTCAAACCTCTTAAGTGCCATAAAGGGACATTAAAGGAACAATCAGTAATATTTTGCACAGTCTTAGCAGAAAATGACCAGACTCCATGCCAGTAGGTCCAGTCAGTTGCATCAGAGCTTGCTGAGACTTCAGAGACATGTAAACACGCTGAGACTTCAAGACATGTAAACAAGGCGTCTCATCTGTGCTCCATATTTTATTTCATGCATGTCCAACCGTGGCTCCCTCGACCACGGATACAAGGAGAAATGTTTCCTTGGTTCCCTTTTACGTCTTAATTTCACACCACAAAACAAAATGAAATTTACATTTACATCTGTGTGGACTGTTTTCTGGTAGTGGCGTTTTCTCATTCTGCAGGCTCTACATCACATGTGTCGCAGTTTCTATAACTAGAAAGCCCATATTGCTAATTGTTCATGCAATATATCATTTGCGATGTAATATGCACTTCAGTTTATAGATATATGTGCTGATATCTACTTTAAGGAACCAATAATGGAACGTGTAGGAAGACAGAGGGTAACGTCTATAAGGCAACGAGTGAATTTATTTGGACCACAATAATAAAGGAAGTGTTTAGTGAGGCTGGATACACTGCTTGTGGCCTTATTGCATCACCGCTCCTGTGGCCAAGCCAGGTGAAGCATAATCGTCTAATTTTGGTGTAATTGAGTCTTAAATTGTTTATTTTTCTCTCTCTCTCTCTCTCTCTCTCTGTCTCTCTGTACCCACTCTCTGTTTCTCATTTAGTACTGTTCTGTTCAAAAGGCTTTACTGACATGGCAGGGAAGTACCCCATGTTACCCGATCACAATGTTGCTCACTTGAAATATGAATAAATGTTACTGTTGGCTGAGACAATCACATTCAGTTAAATGACTGGTAAAAAAATTAGGAACTGGCAATAAAACAACCAGAGTCACTATTGTGATAGATCAATCAGTAACAGAGAAGAGTGTCTGTTACCACAGATATCCTCTATCCTGAGCTTTCAAAGGCCTCTTTCAATAGTTGCTATTTTAGAGTGTTTCTGCTGATGTTTGGTAGCCTGAGCTCAATCGATGTTGCTATTGTGTCAGAAATTGACTTTTTTACAGGATCTTTAGCATCTGATTGGCAACAGGCGCTTTACTCTCACCTGCTGAAGTTGATGGTGCAGATATAAAGGACAAGAGCCCTTGTGAAACGTCTTTAGATAACTGTAATTGTATGAACACTTTAATCTCCTCCATAATGGTCTTGCACACAATAACACTTGGTACCACAAAGGTCTTGTGCTGTGCGCATTTTACATCTTGCATTGCCACCACGCCAGTCATCACAGGAAAGGACATCATCTTGTATATTGCTCCTGTGGAGATTTATTTCACAGGAATTAATTGTGTTATCTCAGCATGGCAATGGAACTGAACTGGATTAGCTTCATTATTATTAAATCATTATTATACATTTGGGTCTCTCCCACACTCGCACAGTTACAAGCATCTGAGAGGTGGTGATATGACCTTGCTTTGCTCAGTCGGGCAGGCAGAGGAGACGTGCCACTGAAAAATGGTCACACAATGCACAATTGTGCCACAGCAGTGTAAAATACACTGCTTTCACCTGGGTGAAAACTGTATGTGCACTTGAACACTGACCCTTCACAACACTGCACTCACTTCACTGGGATTCGTGGCATGCTTGTTGCTCAGACCTTATAGAAATACCACATTGACCTGAATAAATGACAACACTGAATTTAAGATGATGCCCCATTTTCCAAGACTTGTTTAGGAAATCTATTTTTTCACGATTTAAAAAAACACATCAAATCATGCTGCTGGCAAAGTTTCCCACCGGGATGAGAAGGTTCTCGCGCTTGAAGCCTTTTCTCTTGTAAAAGTGAAACACTGAGTACTTTCAGTAAATCATGTTGCTTGCCTTTAGGTCACACAGAGCCTCACACACTCTGCTGTCAGGCTCTTAATGTGGTCATCTTGCAGTTAAGATTTTTCAGACTGTCTTTTTGGGCCCCTCATCATGACAGTCTGTGCTTCATCTGATCATCTGTCTCTCTGCTGATCGACAGATGATCCCATCTCTGGTCCGCAACTGAGACATCAGGGGGCTATTTTTCGTTTTTTTGCTTGTCAAGAATTTATTTCCTCTGCGGCAGCAAAACATGTTATACGAGGTTAAATGGGCTAAATAAATAACTGTGGACTGAATAACTCCACACACTATAAATGGACCTGAAGAAACTTGCTGGCCACACTGGTGCTTTATTCAAAAAGATCACCTGCCGTGGTGAATATGTAATTGTCCATGAATCTAATACACTCCAATTTTTCAAACATAATTTTGCCTTTTTTCTTTCTTTTTTTTAAAGAATTCAATGAAGAGATCGATACCACTCTCATATCTGTAAGCTAAAAAAGCCTCTCCTCTCCAGAGGTAAAACAGAAATCCACCTACCAGCAATTTCAAAGCTCTCTAATGAACACATTGTATCTCAGTTATTTAATCCATTAAATCCTTTCTGTGAGATCGCACACTTTACCCCTTTTCCATGCACCTTGGAAGTAGGTGAAGCAGTGCCAGAAATACTCTACACAGTATTTCTGCCCTTTGGACAGAGCCAGGCTAGCTGCCTCCCCCCACCCCCTCTTTGTGTAAGGCTATGCTAACTGGCTGCTCCATCTTTAGCCTTCAGACCTGAGGGTGTCATCTAACTCTCTGCAACAAAGCAAATTGTGTATTTCCCCAAATTACACTTATGTGTAACAGGAGGCAGGGTGACACTTCAGTAGCTGTAGACAGTAGCTGACTCGCAGCTAGGTGGAGACCTGTCAGTGTCATTTCAACAATCACGTCCTGTTCTGCTGCTCCTTTTGATCCCTCCATGCATCGGAGCATGAATACCCAGTGTTCTTGCTCCGCTGCTATGACATTCATCTCACACACATTTATCCTGCACACAAAGCACCAGGTGGAAATGAAGTCCATCAACAAAAGCGTCACTACAAGGTCTTGGGCTTTCAAGTCATTTCTGCCACTGCCGGGTTCAGTTTTCTATTTGATGCTGCTGGCCGGCCAGGCTTCATGTGCCATGCTTGTCCCAGCCTGTGTCAAATTAAAGGTCAGCGTCTGGATGGTGAGGCAACTCCTCTCTTTATTCCAGTGCAGCCGAGGGAGAGGCCCAATAAATCTGGAGGGAACGTTGTCACCAGGGAGTCGGAAAGGTCATTCCCCACAGGGAGAGGGAAGTGGAGAGACTCTCTCATTAAATCTTCCCAGCTACATGTTTTTTTTTTTTTTTTTTTAATTTTTTTTATTTCTAAATGTCACTATCATACTCGGGTCAGCTGGCCAAATAAATAGCCTGAGACCACCTTTAAATAGAAGTCTGATTATCTTCTGTTATCTTCTACTTTACCTTGTGAGGCTTTTAAGCTCTCTGCTTTCTCTTCAGCATTCCTTTTAAATAGACTTCCTTACCTTCCTCTTCCGCTATGTCTTTTTGAAATAGTTACTTTTTCTTCAGGTAGCCTATTCACTTCAGGCAGTGGCTGACTGGGAGATGAAATGGTTACTCAGATGACACCTGCAGCCTCTCTAGTGTTCCGCCTTGCGCCTGCACAGGCACATAATAATAGATCTCCGAGGAGTGAATGAATGCTAAACCCTGATATACTGTCAGTGTCAAGCATCTTACATTCATACTTGAGGCGGTTAGCTGACGCTCTAACCGAGAGAAAGCAGGAAGGGTCCAGTGTGATGCTGGAGGTCATCTTAACCAGACACGGTGCTGGCAGTTACAGAGAGTGAACTTGAAACTTTTTCTATGTGATGGGTTCTTCAGCCATGATGCTATTCTGGTTATTGTAGACAGGTGAATTGTTAAGTGTGTATTAAATGTTTCCTTTCACCTGATCTCAAAGGCAAGAAGAGACACTTCAAATCAGTCTAAAAAAAAAAAGAAGCTGATTACACCATAACCTCTCACTCTGTATGAAACAGGTTGAGGTGGCAGTAGTCTGTCGCCATTTTGAAACCCAGGCAAGCTGGTGAAATTTGTGAGAAAGTAATGAGAGAGATTTTCCCTTAACCTATGCAAGAGCTCTTAGGATGAGTGTATGTAACAGTATGAATATGAAGCAGGGTGCAGTTAGGAAACATCCATGCTGAGCTTATGTTCTCTGGAAAAAGCAAATTACTTATTTGGTAAAAATAGTGACAGCTTAGAGCCCTTATAATAGCCCTTATTATATATTATAAGTAATGTGCCTGCTATTAGTGGAGCTCGTTCAGTCTGCCATTGGGTATCCTGGAGCGTTTGTTTTTTTCCAATGTATGGCTGTAGATGTGAACAAAGCCTAAAATCTAGTTCTCTAGTCTTGGTCGTTCAGTTTTTAACCTTGTGATCTTTCCTTTATACATATCACACATTAATGTCTGTTTGGAGGAGGTAATTAAGTTCCTGGAGTCAAAATCTATCAGTGTGATTCATTAGTGCTGACAAAATCAATGTCAGTGTAAGAGAACAGAAAAGCTGATATGTGTCAATACATCTACTACTTTTACTACTATGCTATGAAATACCAATTACTAATCTCTCAAGAGGAAAATATTTCCATCTTTGTTTGGATTTCTGAAATTATGGAAATACAGAATATATTAAAATGACTACTCAGTTGTGTTTAATCTGAAAGTGAACTCGGTAATGTGGGCTACCTGAAATGTTTTGCTTCTGTGGGAGTCATCGCATGACTTTTGATTCTTTAAGAAATGCATAACGGCTGTTTATTTCTCCACATCCTGTCTTTTCTGAGTTTGCTCTGTAGGAGGACTTCCTCCTACACTCAGGCTGTACCCTTTGGAGACCAACTGTGTACATTCCAGTGAGCCTTCATTTCCATCCAGTAATACATATGTATTATTAAGCTCAGTGCATGCTATTTATACAGACATACATTTGCATTGCATCTCATGAATCCATCCTTGAATTGTCAGCAATTCAGCAGAGCTCACACTCGAACGGTCCCTGCCCACTGTGCTCTGTGCGGTGGTGTTCCTGCTTTCCTAGTGTGTTAAATTGGAAGTTGGCATTGCTCAGCGGGTAAAGGTTGCATGGACCTGATTCCCTCCCACAGACCGGCCTGCCGCTCTGCTCTGCCAGGGGTGAAGCCATGTGACTGTGGGAGATAGCTGACGGGGAGGTTAAGGGTACTTCAGGATCTCCCTCTAACATTAGATTTTGTAGTAGACCGCCCCCACCATTTTTAAAAACCTCACCACCCACAATGCACCACATGAAATCACTCTTCAGTGTGGGAAACGGACCATGGGACGTGTTGTTGCTGTGCCAGCTGCTGTGCTGCTACAGTAGGTGAATCACTCTGGTGTTTGATAATGCCGACTGCTTGGCGCTCCAGTTGGTATTCTGGATTGGGGGTAATTTTTTCCAGTATGTAAAAAAAGTGACTTTCTCGTAGAAAAAAGTGCATCTCAGCAACGGTGAGGAACACATTAGATGCGGCAGTTAAACAGGGCATATAGCAAGGGTTATTTCCCAGACGTGGAGGTTTGGAAGAACAAACAGGCAGTTCAAATTGAATCAGCACATTCATACATTTATACTCAGTTTAAATTTACACTCCGTCCTCATGCTTGGGCGCTTGAATGTGTGTGTGGCTAATCTCACTGTAAACACAAACACAGCAACTTGCCACCCTCTGATAGTGGTGTCATGGAGCATGGTATCTGCTGGCTCTGTGGACTGCAGGGAGAAACGCTCCGCTGCTCACCGGCCCGGCTATCTACCACGGCTTGACCACTGGGACACTTGCTGGTTGTGAATGCAATGCATCAGTCTGTGCCCTACGTCTATACTGGTTCTATTTATCTATAGAATGAGCTCAGTGGCCAAGCAGAGATTGTACAGAGCTTAGACAGGCTGATGTTCAGGGAGTAGAGCTCACAATACGACATACAGGCAAGTGACTCTAGTGTCCTGTCACACAGGAAGGCTTGTCAAACGTGCCAAAGGGCCCGTCTAACGGCTGTGGACTCACTAAAAGACACGGCCGCTCCAATCCATAAAGCTCAAGTTTTATTTCTTGTGTCTGCATTGCCACGGGGGTCAGCGCAATGTAAATGTCTGCCCTGTTGTCCATGCTGTAAAAATCCATTTTGGATTATACCAGGCCCATAAAGTATGGCAATATTCTACATTTTCTCATTTTCAGCAACCCCATGAAGGGGTTGAAGACCAAATCCAACAATGGATTGATTTTACTAACAAGTATTACATCCAAAAACTACTAACACACACTAAGCCACACTGTCACACTGTGTGACATGTTCCTTATTACCATGAAAATGGGCACTGTGGTTCATGTTGAGCTGATTCACCATCATGCTGCCACAAATACATATTAGAAAACCAAATGTGGATTAATGCACAGCTAAACTTAGTTCCATTTGTTCCTGTTTGAGTAATATTTGCTAAAAAATACAGTGCCCAGTTCTTTTAGAAAAGTACTAAGCCTTTTTTTAAAACATAACATACTTATAGTCTGATTGATATGAATTAGACCCTCTTTCATGCCAATATTCCACAAGAATGATGGATTTTGTGTACAGGGCTTCCCCCCGTTGTCACCATTTGTTCCACAGACCTTCCAGGATTTCACTGCTTGATTTTTCTGCTCATATCAAGATTTAATGTTTTTAGCCAGCTGAAGTTAGACAAAAATGACCGGAACTAGTCATTGAAGAGATACAGAAGTAAATGCAATACTCTCTCAACTCACATAAGCTGATCATAGCCCATCTGCCTACTATGAAGTTAATGAGTGTTGGATGAAATCAAACATCTATCAAGCTGAAGAGACTGGGAATAGCTGGCCTTCCAAACAAAAGATAAAAAGTTTCCCTTGAGCAGACTGAAGTGAACACATAAATAGGCTCTATATCTATTCCTGATAAGACTTGAATTATTGGATAATAATAATAAATGAGATCTGAGAACAGCGCTAACATGTACCAAAAAGTGTTTTTTTTCTAGAAAGTATTAGGACGAGGAGGTTGTGAGTCAACCAACAGTAAATGTTTTTTTTTAAAGTTAAAATTTATAATAATATAACATAATATAGTTTATGTTGAAAAGGAGCACTAATAATCCCTCAATATGTGGTGTGTGCTCACAACTTTAATGGAGATCAAAGTTAAGAAGGTTTGACTAATAACTTTACTGTTTGCCTCTTCTAGATGAGTTTGGCTAACTTGGGGGGTAATTGAAACCTATTACTTTTTTAGCATTTCCAAATAAATACACTGTTACCGAAAACAATATAAACAATGTCCAAACTTGGGAAAGTAAGGTCCAAATTGCTGTGGGCTTGTTTTTGAGTTTCTCTACCGCCTAGTGGTCCAAAATCACTTAATTCATCTTTAAGGCTAAATTACCAGATGGAGCAAAGCTGCCACTGTGTGTTTGAGTGTGCTGCTCAAAGTTACTTTAGGGTCTTAATTACTTTTCTTGCTTCACTCCGTCAACGTCTCAACAAATTGATGTGGGAGTGATGCATAGCTAGGAATTTCAAAGCCGGCTCAAACCAAGGCTGCAAACTGAGGCAAAAAGAGATAAACTGGACGATGACGAAGAAAGAGGAATTCCAAACTGTGAGACGTACATGGGTTACAGGTAGATACTGACTGGGAGAGAGAGGAAGAGACAGAGAAATTAGGCATGAAAGCACTACGAAAAGAGGTCTTCACCTCAAGGCCCATTTGGAGGGACGAGCCAGACTGTACATCCATAATCACAGCACTCAAACAGAGCCTAATGCTTTATGACGGCTGTGCTGGTCCTGAGACAGCGGTGGGTGGTTGGGAGTCGTGGTGAGCCACAGGAATAATGGCTCCAGTTAATCTGCAGTACGGGACATTCAGTCTCAAGGGACTCAATGTCAACCGGCGTGACTGGATCGATGGCGTCTGTAACACAGAGCTTTCTCCTACCGCCTTAAGTTCAAACCTCCCACCGACATTTCACTGCATCCTCACCTTGCTGCCTTGGCTTTCCTGACGTCTCTTTTGATCTCTTGAGTGTTGAACAACCAAAGGGAAAAAAATGATTGAGGCGAGACAACATTTTCTTTACCTGAGCTGACTGAGCAGCTAAAAATAGTCGCTTTCATCTTGGTGAAGGATTGGTTTTCAGGCGGTGTGCAGGTGCTTCTCTGCAGTGCTCCGTCCTCTTAGCCATGATGCTGGAGTGCTTTCAAGTTGCGGTGTAGGGGTCGAACATGCAGTGTCATCATGCTCCACTCTCACAGTGTTAACTAACTGCGTGTCTGTCGGTGCCCGAGACTAAAAGCTGGAGCAGTAGCAGCTCTTCTCCGAGGCAGCCAAATCCCGCAGGCCACATGAGGTTCTCTGATTCCTGAGGCAGCACTTTGCCCCGGCCTCCCTCCCCTCCTCTCACTTCCACCCTCTTCCATCCTCCCACATCACTCGCCACTCATTCTGCAACCTGTGCACTGACAGACAGTTGTCTGGCTGAGGCCTGACATTCGGTGTACACAGCGCCAAGCCCTCCGACACAGGCGCTGTCAATCAAACGACACTGCAGAGGAACCCTCAGATGTGTTTGGACAAGAGGATGAGGATTTCATCCGTGCAGATTGCTGTTTACTGTGCCACAGGGGGGAGAGGATCGGGCGTTTTCTCCCCGGCCCTGTGGCTCCGCCGCCTGGCCTCTGGATGGAGCCTCCGGCCTCTCATACACTGATGCTGTGAGGTGCCGTGTGAGTGTGGCAGTAGGCTGATTTCCCTGTGACAGAGACAGATAGAGGAGCCTGACTTTGATAATGTGAAAAAGGAAATAAGTTTTTTTCCCTTCTATGTATCCAGGGAGGCTGATAAGATGGCCGTTTGGAGCGGTAGAGCCACTGTCTGTTTCCATTTACACACTTCTCGTCTTTGGAAGATTCACAGAATCATAAATTTCCACTTTAATAATGCATTGTGGAAAAATTCCAAATATAATCATGAATGATCAATCTATTAACACAGTTTTGGCCATAATCATCTTATTCTAACTTGGCTGAATGATTAATCGTTTTAAAGTCAAAATTGTGATTTGAAAGAGTGTAATTTTCAAAATGCGAGAGTGGTGATTTTAATTATAACCTACATGATTGTGGTTCTCTTAACAAGCTGTTACCACTTGACGGCAACAATTCATTGCCCACAATGACAACATTTAAGCACATCATTTTCACATCATTCATGTCATCATTTAATGCCGATCACCGCAACATTAGCTGAAGCCGCTCCAGCACAGGGCTGTCAACGGTATCATTAAGGGTTGTCATGTGTGAGGTCAGACGAGACGTATCACCACTCTGTCATTATTATCACAAGCTATGCAGCTGTTATCAATAAATATAACCCCACTTTAGCATGTCGTGTTCATGTTCTAATAGTATTCATTGATGTCGAACATATCACTAATGTAATGTTTCCACACGCGTGACATGTGGGCCGGTATTGTGATGATGCTTGGTGTAATGAGTTAGTAAACTTTCAGTGAGCTTTTGCAGCTTGTTTAACCTTGATTAGTTGCATGTGTGTACATTATTATCATGACGTTTAAAATGCAATCAAATGAAGTGCGCCTTCAAAGCCAGCAGAGCGTGTATGCATTATTGAGAGTCCACATTAAATGGTTTTTATAGTCTAGATGGCTATTGATCTTTACAATTGCTGGTGCATTTCACAGAAAAACACAGTATTTGAGCCCCTATTCCAGCCGCACAGAGGAGGCAGCTCGAGTGAGTGATAATTTTAAGAGGTGCTAACTCCCTGCCTCTCTCCAAATGTCTAAAAGACTCTGAAGTGGTGTTAGCAATCACAGCTTAAGACTCACTGAACCCTTTGATAATCAGTAGAGCCTTCTCTCATAAATGTCACCATGAGTGCACTGTGCAGCACACACTCACGCGCACACACTCCCATTCTGCTGTCATTATCACTGTCCACATCAGAGCTTTTTTAATTTAATTTCCTTGCACTTTCTATTTTTTTAGTGTAGTATTTATCTTCTTTTTAGTGGTGTGTGTCTTTCCTATTCACACAGTTCAATCCAGTCCACAATTTGATACAAAAACAATTCACACTAATTTGTAATAATACAAATTGCAATTCATGTGGTTTTGTTAGTCTTTGATATTTTTACTTTTTGATAAAAGCGTAACTGAAATAAATAAATAATTTAATGTTTTTTACTGTCATGTTCTTAGATTAATAGCAAGGTTCGAGGTGGTGCTAGTATCAATTTTTTTGTGATCACACCTTATGAAATCCTTCAGTTGCATTATGCAGACAGAGTTATACACAGCAGTCCCTATTCCTTTGAGCACAGGTATTTTGTGGACGTCTTGAAGTGGGTATGTGACTGTGGAATGTAGAAAACTATCATCCACCAACAAAAATACACAGTGGAGGTGGAAATTATGACTCACTTTCTGATTCAAATAATTTTCAGTTAAAAGATTCATAACCTGGCCATATAAGGTTTGTTCACTTTTTTCTAAGCTGCATGATTGCACCACCATTCAAATGCACTTACCCACATAATGACCGCTTATGTACATACATCACTTGGCAGTCAGAGGTATGGGAGTGCAAGGAGTGCAGGGAAAGAGATTTACTTGACAGTTAACATTTAATTTACATTTAAACCCTTATAATTATTATCTATTTTTGAACTTTCATACTCTGAAATGTCATTTGGTTTTCACTCCACCATCTAAATGTGTTGGTAGTATGCACAGTGTTTTAGTTTTGAGTCTGTTTGAATTTGGCAACTACAAACAAGCTCACAGAGGACTCAAGAGTGAGGACCAGTCCACTGCACCGCCTCACATTGACAAACTGCTCCTTTTTTGGTCAGCTTTTGATATCTGACCAAATTTTCCAGGTGCAGATTTAATGCAAACCATTCGGCTCTGGCTGTAATTAAATCTGTTCTGCTAATGATCCAATTAAATCTGAAGAAGTTAAAGAACGGCTATGGCACTTTAATTAAGTCATGTCAATGGAGAGTAAAACATTGGCATAGCCTTCCCTCACATGTGGCTTACTGGCTACTTGCGCTGGCCTTTGGTTCGAGTGGTGAGCTTGTGTGAAAACACACCAGCTTCACACTTCCTCAGCTTGAGGTTGTATGCCTCTGTGCTCTTTCAACTAATCCCATAGATGCTCACCACATTAATCCGCATCTTTCTTTTTTTTGCTATCTTCTGTTTGACACCATGAAGGCTCTGTTATGGTTTACACTTCACCCCAAGCAAAAGGAAAATAAACAGCACAGCATGATATAAATGGAGCAGTAGGTCAATGTAAGGCCACCGTGTGGGAATAGATCTGGTAGGGTTGACGGATATTAGATATTGAATGTTCCCTTCCTCCTTATTGGCTTGTTCTTATTATTTCCTCAAGAAACTGATGCCTGAGGGGAGAAGCTACTAATGTGGTCTTGACCTGCCTGTCTGAAACATCTATTAACTGCATTTACTGAAGACTAAAACAGGTTTTGCATGTTTAAAAATGACCTGTTGCAGCCACCACACAGTACCTGGCTTCATTAATCAATGCTGTGACATGTTGTACTGATGTTCATAGTGCACAGAGGAGGAATCCTAATGGCTATGGTGATCTCTTGAAATTTCATCATCAGCAGCACCAGCGGGTGACATTTTGGTTTTATTACCAAACACCTGCAAAACTACAGTAATGACATCAGCCTCAGCTGTACTTTGTGTTGCGCATCCTCACACGCATTAAGCTCAAAGCTGTGCATAAGTATAGCTTCACAGAGCTGCTAGTGTGCTGGTCTTGTTTTCTGAATTTATTTCACACGTCATTTCATTTTAAATATCTAATCATTTTCTGCTTTTATTTTTTTCTCAGCATGGCCCTTTTCTCTCTTCCCCTTTTTCATTCAGCGTCCTCTTCATCAAAAATCCCATTAGTATGCTCGTAGTCATCAGGTTGTTGCATTTAGTGGCACAGAAACTGAACTTAGCCATGACGCACAAGATTATCCCTAATAGGTTGTTTGGCAGAGTGCTAGCCAATGACCTAGGGGCTGCTGGGAGGCTGGACTGCTGTCTGAGCTGTCTTCACCGGGCCTGGATCTGCATGGCCCACGGCCCTCCGTCTCCAGTGGGGTGATGGGAATTAAGATCTGGCAGCCCCGGCTGGGTCAAGGTGGCTTCCTGCTGTCTGAGACTCGCAGGGATGCCCGGCTCGATGCCAGCCACGTCACCCCTGCCAGTTTAACAGTACCATCTGCCCCTGCTCCGCCTTCCACTCAGCCAGCCTCGTCAAAACAAGTCAAGATGGCAGCCCCAGGTGGCTATGTATGACAGCTACGGCAGAGGGGAAGCTGGGAGATGCTGAGAGCTGCTGTGCGGTAGTGGCAATCATCCAGGCAGGACCGGGCTGGTGTTACAGCGGATAACCACCTCAACACCTTCTCAGCTGCGAGACAGTGACGTAGCAACCTGCTGCCCCCTCCAGCAGAAAGACCCCTGGTTGGGGATTTCAAGTTAGCTTTGGATCAGCTCAAAGGGCTGGCAGACTGCCTGAACTTTGCAACACGGGGCTTCGGCAGTTTGATTTCTAAGCCACTGTTTGCTGGCCTGAAGTGACATGTCTGTTGCTCTGTTTCAGTTTCCTGTTGTTTAATTACCAAATTGTGGAAAAAGTGCAGTGTCTCTGATTGTGAATTAGCGGAACGTGGCAACTGTCATGAGATTACTCTGATTATGTTATAAGATAGTTACAGCAACCTGATAATCTTTAATATGTGTGCGATATTTATCTATGGCACTATATTTGAAATGTGGTCTTCTCTCTGTATGGTTTCTCTCTATGGTATCTCATCTATTGATTATATTATAGTATATATAGTGGCTGTAGAAAAAACACAGCTGTGCTATAGCCTGGTGAATATTCTATATGATGCTGTCACAACTGTTAGATAGTTGATTGCTCCTTATGGAGAACATTTAAAGCATGCTAAATATCCGCCGTGTGTTAAACTTTAAGGAGCACAGCTGGCCTGAAGTGACATTAGACATAATTGTCTGGGGTGGGAATAGACTAGTGTTTTTGTTATTTAATTTATACATTGTGTTTGGACCATGTGGACTACTGTGGGCTGCTGAATCAGACTAAATGAATTGAGAGGTAAGATGTAAATTGAAGTCATAAATAATGTATTATGTGAGTAATTAGCCACACAAAGTAAATGAGAGATATAATCTAAAATAAGCACCAACATAAATGAGGTGGGGAAAAAACAGAAATATGTTATATTGCTGAGGTTAAATCATATTTATGTGTTTGCTTTCATTCTCTGCACCGTTTGATTCCACCTATCAACAGGTGTCAAATCAAAGTGCCCCCTCTATTCTCATTCTGCAGCATAAACTTAACACGTATCATGCCCTTTTTATAATCCGGCACCAATTTGCATCGTATATGTTACATACAATAGCATCAATATCTTGTGCAAGAATAAAACTGTAATAATGTATGAACATGGATGCCTTAAGTCAATTTAAAGATCAGTGTAAAAATAATAAGAAATTGTCTTGTGTGATAGTTTGATATTCCGCAGCTTTAGTCTGAGCAAAACAGGGTGAGATAAAAAGGTTGAACCACTGCTCTAAATGCTGTTTTTCCTCATAGGTGATGTCATCATTGTCGACTCTTTTCATCTCACATCCCTTCGTCTTTCACCCTTCTTTTCTCCCGTCGTGCTCGGGAGGAGTTTAAAACCCTGCGCACCTGAGTCGATGTGATTAGCTCTACTTCCCTTCTTCTTTAAACCATTACTCATTGCTGGGAACGTTGAGGAGACGCCACTTGGCCAAAGCCGCCCTGATGTGCAATGCACAGCAAGGTGATGGTGTTATTGTTTCAGGAGAGCAGTGTGATGAAAGGATAAATGGATCCTGCAGGCTAATGGAGGGAGGCGGCCCAACCTGCAGCCTACTGAGTGGAGCCAGCTGTAACAGAGCCGGGAGGAATATCTCCGGCTGGGTGGCAGCGCTGTTTTTCATGTTCTGAATGTTGCCGTGCTCATTTCTGCCGGCAAGAGCGGGAATGATTTTGCATGTCACCTGCTAGGGTTATGTTTCTGAAACACGAGGTCCGTCCACCTGAATTCGTCATTGTCATTCAGCTCATAGCCTCTGTGCTTCGCTCCCTCTGCAGAGAAGCTGCCGGCTGTGCAGATGTTAGACATGACAACTCAGGTTGAGCTGACAAACAGCTGCTCCTCACTAAACCCCTGCTTATATTTACTGGCCATTAAGAGGGAAACACTTTTTACTTTTACAATAAATTGACTCAGTGCTGTGAGGAGGAGGAGGCAATTGATGTTGATATTAGCTGCCATCTTTTCAATAATCAGCATCATTGTTTTCATTCAGTGCGTCTGAAGTCCTTCAAACACCTATTATTTATATTTCTTTCAATGTCAGGCAGGCCGTGACTAGACTAGAATACAAAGTTATTTCCACCACTTTCATTTGCTCTTATTATGCTTTTATGGGCAATTCTCAGCATTATTGTGGGAGTTGGTCAAGTAATTACTTCCAATTGACTGCCTCTGGAATATTACTCATTTTGATGAAGTTCCTTGGTGAATTTTAGAAAATGCCTCTTGTTGAATTAATATTTATTCATTTATTTATTTTAAATTATTTTATTTATTTTAAATAGAATTACACAAGTGCTGCCTTGCTTGAAATGATTCACAGAAGCTTATTTTTAGCCAGTTGTGTTTTTGTTACAGTGGTCAATGTTAATAACCGGCATTGGCTGTCTGTCAATATCTATCACAGTTTGTAATCATTCATTTGGTCAATAAGAATGCAAAAGAGAGGAAAACACAGCACCTGTAACCAAAATGGGTTCTTGTTCATTTGAACTAGTTAAGTCTTTGTCTTTCTGACTGCTGTTAATATTGAAATTAATATAATTTATTTGCAAATTAATACGATTAAGTGTGACACTTAAACATGAATGCACATGAATTCCTCTAAAGTAAAAATGCTGAGAAGTCAGAAACTGAGAATCTAGCTACCTTTAGCATCATGATAAGATTTAGCTACTGCCTCATTTAATTTTGTGAAACAACTAACTCTATTTGAGTTTATCAAAATGTGTATTTTTCAGTTACAGTTAACAGCCAGGTTCAATCAGTGTCTACCTGTGACAGAAAGAGTGAGTGCAAAGATCAGCAAAGCAGTGTACTTACTTCAGCCGGGTGCCCAATAATATTTAATAATATTAATGACACATAATCCATTAGCTTGGTTTTTAGTTCCATTTTGTAGTTTTTCTGTGTAAGTTCAAGTATTCACTGGATTTTGTCAAAATAGCGACCATCTTTTTACGGCAGAAGACTTCATCATCTTGTCAGTCATCTCTTTCATGCACCGGTGACTTTAACCTGTTAACCTCAGTGTTGAGCATCTTGTCCTGGCCTCCCCCCATGCACCTCCATTTTATATGCATGCAGTAGCTGTCAAGGTGTGGGTGGCAGGCCATTAAGATAACAACACATTATCTGAAGATGCTTAGACAGTCTTCATTCCCCACAATCTTACCTGCATTTCCATAAATTGGCATGGTTGTTGTGTTCGTAAGTGGGGCATCGTAAGGTTGAGTGTCCTTGAGGGCAGTGTTTTTGAGCTGTCAAGGAGAAATCGGTCTTCAGATTCAATTCTTTTTTCCCCTTTTCTTTCTTTTCTTAAATGAAACCCAGACCGTCCTCATTTCATTCATCAGATTGTTAAAATACTTGAAGGCGCTAAAGCGTACGCACTTGACACCTCGGGTCGCTGTCGTCCTGGCTGTCTTGCTCTTGCATGTTATGTGCAGTTAACAAGCTGCATCATATAGGAAGCGCACACCGAGCAGATGCTTTCGTAAGACACATATAAGCTTTTTGGCATCACTATAAGAATATAGAGAGCCACATGAGCCTGGAATAAAATTGCTTCCTTTGAAGGAACCTGCAGTGTGCTTCATGGTCGAGTCCTTTGTGTGATGAGTAACGTCTTATTTATATTATGTCTGTCTGTATCTCTCAGGCAGAAATCACTGTGTTGTCTCCTAGAACTGCTTCAACAAATTTAATTTAAAAAAAAAAAAGAAGCAGTTTTTCAGTTTCTGCTGCAGTTGGTCTCCTGGTTTCCACAGTAACCAATACCCACACTGTTTCTTCAGATGCACACTGAGAGGCTAAATGACACCACAGCCATAGAGGGAAAGCTTCCTTTGAAATCAATGAAAGCCTCTCCATTACTATAAAAGTTGGCAATGTGTTAGACTGGCGTGGCACTGGCTTTACATCCCTGATAGAAGCCACTAAGCATAAGCCTCAGTAGTTGATACCAGCATTCATCTTCTTATAGTGCATTAGAATAACTTGAGATAAAAGTTGCTGTTACTGTATTGATGATGTAAACAAATCATAACATGAACACTAATCCTCGCAGGCTTTGGTATCCAATTTACAAAAGACGACACATTTTTCAACATGACTCAAGAAAAGTGGATAATTTGTAACCTACTGCTGTATATTAGTGTCTGACTAATTTGTGGGGATGTGGAATTATGCTCTTTGCTATAGAAGAAAGACACAATTTGTACTCTTGGATTGTACACAGCAGTAATGGACAGTGACTGAGTACATGTACTGTATTGCTTTACCTACTTCACAGGAGTGGTTCCATTTACTTCCATCTGTACTTTAACAATACTACTTTTCAGAGGGAAGTATTGTACATTGTACTCCACTAGAGTTGCCCAAGAGCTATAGCTCCTGATTACTTTGCAGACTAAGATTTTACATACAAATCTACATATATGATGAAATATGATGGATTGTTGTGAGTTTAAATACAGCAGTATCGTAGAGCTACAATGAGCTCCACCTGCAACAAATAAATGCTACATACACATAAATGCACAAATGAGTGATCACTGACAAGGGCCTTTTTTCTGCATTACAGTCAGTTTAAATTTGACACTGATAAAACTTGTGCTTGTTATCATTGTGTCAAACTCTTTGCACTTTGATTTACGACCACATACCAGCAAAACTGATGACAGCCCCGTCAGCATCAGCTTTACTTTAGCGGTAATTAGTACTAAAGCAAAGCTCAGTGGGCATTAGTAGGTATTAAACTGGCTAAACATCAGCATGTTAGCATGCTGACACTGACACTGACATTTCACAGTGTGCATCTGTGTACCAAAATGATGCAAATTATGTTTTTTTTAATGATCTGCCACACTATAGATGCTCTGAATCCTCTTCAGGACAAACAAAATGGACTAAATGAGATTTGTCCAAACCATTTTTCTTAGGGAAGTGTATTAAAACGGGGACTACTTCAGTAGTTCACCCTGCAGCTTCTGACAGCGGCACAGGATTCCCCTGTTCCACATCCAGACGATAAGAGCTTTGATTGCACAAGCCTTCAGTGCCCAAAAGAGTTATGTCCGTTTTCCTGCAGCTCCCATGGCTGTTGTGTCTGTTATTGGTGGGGAGAAAAAAAATCATTGTGGCAAAGACAGAAACAAGGGCTAGGCCTGTGGCTCAGTAGAACTGTTTTAATTAACTAAAACAATGTTTAATCCAGTCCTCGGGACAGTGGAATTACAAATGGGCACAGCAGAAGCCCAGTGTTGCACTCTGCTCTGGCTGCCCGCTCCAGGCAGCAGTGGATTTGGACAGTGGTCCGCCTCGTGAATGCCTCGATCACCTCTCTGAAACCTCTGGATTATGACTAAAAAGCACTCAGCTGATCAGGCTCACAGCAAGGGATTTAAGGAGTCCTGCTATGGGGAAAAGGTTCCAAAAAATTGCACGGACATCTTCAGTTTCTTCCCCTTGGCTACCTTCATGTCTTTATTTTCTGGATGGAAATCACTGGAAGCTGTTTGAACATAGTAACCAAAATGACCTGGTCCGAGTCTTAAGGTTCATTATTACCTCTGCCCGAACACAATGGAGAGTACGTTTCCATTACAAACGCTTGTGTTTTACAATGTAGAAACAAATACAAATATGGGATGTAGTTACTATAATCATGCTCTGTGGACTTGCTTGCTTGCTTGCTGGAAAAGCACTCTGAGAAACAAGGCCGGAAGAGAGGCTGAAAATGTAACTCGCAGTCGTCTGAAGAAAAATACTCCCAGGTGTCTTTATTGGTGTTTTAATCAACTCTAACATTTTATCGATTTCAGCAAGAGGCATTTCATAAAGCAGCAGGCCAGAACCGGTTGGCAATGTGTACCTCCAGCTGAACAAGCAGCAAACTTCCCTCCATCTGAACCCTGAGCCCCGCTTCACTGTCGGAAAACTCCACCACAGCCCACCACACCTCGCCTCCCAGAACAAAGACAGGGTTTTTTTTTTTTTGTTGTTTTTTTTTGCATTGCATTTCATCTGAGGCTCTGCATATTTCATCTCCGTAATTAACAAACACAATCAGAATTATGGCTAAAAGGTTTGAGTCCTACCTGTTACAATACTGTCAGCCCACTGGCGATTCCGTCTCTGCTTGTCTCATTAGATTGATGACAATTTTCATTACATTACTTAGTTTACATTAACATCTCCATCCCTATCTGGAAAAATAATCAGAATCATGGCTTAAAGGCTTCGTTCTCTTGTGTCTTGGAACGTTGACTCACATCTCTACTTTGCAATCAGCGCCGTAGACGGATGACTGTGCACAATATTGTCTTGCATTAATTACGCTGACAAACTGAAGCCTCAAATGGTGTTGCAGGGACACATTCCAGTCACTGATGTCTAAACCACAATAGCACTAACCCGACTCAATGCCTCAGTGAGCCGAGATGGAAGGTGACATGTCTTTCATGCTGGTTCATAACCCTTTCGTTCATTTTATTAGCCTTTGCTATCAACTAATGCAGAAATAGCACAAAATGCTGTTTAGAGATTAGAATCAGCCAAACAATGCCACTACATGGAGACTAATTTGTTGGTGATTGTTATACTGATAGCAGGATTCATAAAGAGATACTGAAAAGGCAGGATTAAGCCCTTATTAAAAGTAATCATTCCTCGTCTTTCACAGCTGTTGCTGGAATGAAAGTAACAGATATTTTGGGCTGTTGGTAATGTTATGAGTCACCATAAGGCCTTTGTTTACAGAATAGTTATTGGGCTGAAGATAAAGTAATCTATTCTCAAATAGTGAATGATTTAGGTAGCAATTTTTCATGCGATGAATAATTAGTTTATTATTTCTGAATGAATGAGCTCATATGCATAAAGATATTTGGGTTCTTCCTGGTGTGGCTTTAGGGATGGCAATGTCAGTCTGTTTTTCGGTCCACCACTTTGGTCCAGACTGAAATATCTCCAAAACTATTGTATCCTGTAGATCAGCATGAAATTTTATACAGACAATTATTGTCTCTGGAGGATGAAGCCTACTCACTTTGGTGATCCTTTCCTTTAACGCTTCAACTAGCACCACCATGAGGTTGACATTTTTGGATTTTAATTAAATATCCCGTCAACCGGATGGATTGCTGTGACATTTTATACAGATATCCATGGGGCCTGGAGCAGGAATCCTGCTGGCTTTGGTGATCCTCTGACTTTTCAACTAGAAAAAACAATTATTTAACCAATGAAATATCTCAACAACTTCAAGACAGACTTGGTGAAAAAAATGGAGAACATTAATGTTACCCAAAGGATAAATTGTAATACCCCTGGTGATCCCCTGACTTCTCTTCTATCAGCAGGATCGGGTCAAATACAAACTAATGACTAATCCAAGCTCAAAGCTCAAAGCACTGCTGTGTCTCAAGTGCAACCTCAAAGAATCGCTAGTGTCGACTCTTAAGTATGTTCAGACAGAGCACATAGTAAATTATAGAGGCAACGCAATACAATGTAAAGACACAAGATGGGAATTCGACTGTGGGTGGAGTGAACTGAGGCGAAAAAGCCTCCACATGTTCTGCATGAGTTTTCAAATCTTAACTTGAACTGATAATTTGCATTTATTCTGAAGTTTTATGAACCTGCTTCATATAGTCCAGAGGCCAGGGGGAAAAGGAGGCTTCCTAGGCATTTTTTAGATCAGTCAGACTCTACGTTGCCACACAAACACAATATTACACTGAGCTTACGTTGAAGCTGCCCAGTATAATGGTAGCACAGACTGCAATCCAAAGCTGCTATTATAGTTGTAGTAGACAATCAGTTGGATTCATTAAAACAGCTGAGGGTTGTGCACCTTGCTCAAGGGTACTTTGATTGCGGTTCCAGTTTCATCTTATTTAACCTGGTTGGATGCGGAGGAGGAATAAACAGGTTTAAAAGCAGATGAGAGGAATTCTGCTGAAAGATTAGCGTGACATATGTGCACACATACCACAACCAGAGGATTTTTCTGAGATTAAAGAATCGACTATTTTTATCCCTCTTCCCCAGAGCCAACCTTACCTATGCTTGATGCAGATTTGGGGCGAACAATGTTCTCAATTGTAGTGAAGTGGTGCCTGTTTGAAGTTTCTCCTTGGCTGTTTTGCCTAAATGAATTCCATACAACACGTCCAACACAATTTCACTGTCTCCCAACCGTCCCACAGTATTTCTCTGTCTCACTGTAGTATATCTATCAGTACAATATGAGATGTTTTTATTCTTTTTTATAAATGATTAACAGTTTATCTTCATGGTGGATTGGTGTTTTGATAGGACGTGATGTTTAAAACAGGAGATAAATGTCCATACTAAGAGTATGTTATTGTTACCAATTAATTCCAAGTTCATGAGTTTCATCAGAGGGAAAGCAGGTCTGAGCAGGACAACCAGTAACTGAAGGTTTACCGACTACGATAGGTGACTGTGATCTAATCCTCAAAATCTTCTTCAGGTACAAGCTGTGACTGACTGACGCTGCTGCTTCTAGTGTAGTGGACAATGGTGCATGTACTGAATGTGTAACCAGGGAGGGAAATTTTTTTTTTTGCTTTGTGTAAATTATTCTATTTTTAATTATGCTCCACATTTTGGCATTAATAAATCATCACCTCATTGATTTTGAGACAGTTGGGTAATTACTGTTAACAAATTAGACAATCACTGAGTAGCCTGTCAGCTTCTGTACTGCATTTTACATAAAGTGTCCCCCGGTTAGATTGTGTCATCTGAGAAATCTGAATTTCTTTTGAAACATAAAAGGAGATTTTATGGCTCTCTTTAGAACAGCTGATCCCTTTTTATTTGGCAAAATATGATTGACATGACTCACCGTGTTATTGTTAATGGTAATTATATCAAAATTAGCACAATTAATTGGACGTTACTGTTTACTGTACAGTCGTTGTGTCGTTCTGACACAAAAATGGCAGTTAATCATTACAAAAAAAATGTCGAATTATGAAGTGCACAAGGTTAAAGACAATTAACAAATGTAGCCTAATTTCAATTAGTACAGAAATCCTAAGCACAACCAAAAGTGATTAATTTAATTTCAAAAGAATTTTAACCCTGTAAAGCCTTAACAAAATAACTACCAGAAAAAAAATTAAACTGGAGTGTTTATTGAACCTTCTGACAAATAAAAAAATAAATAAATTAAATATCAATTTGAGTTTTAAGTTGTATAATGTTTGCTACATCTGGATTTTTTATTTATTTATTGGTTGTTTGGTATTTTCCGGCATTTTGATTATACACATCAGGTTTTTCAGGGAAAAGAAAACACACTGATGATGCAGAGGTCTCAAAAACTACACTTGGTGTTAAAAGGGTTAAGCAATAAGACATGCAAACAAGCGATTCTTACCATTTGTTGAGAAATTGCATTAATTGATTTTTTGGTGAACTTGTGGCTTAAATTATCTGCAAAACTGAGGGGAAGTGCAGATAATTCTCTGTTACATTACAGTCATTTCAGCCATTGCTAATATAAAATACTAATAAAGGCAGGAGTTTTGTTTTCATTTTTTGATCATTAAAGTAAAGTTGTCAGGAAGTAAAGGGAGAGACACATCAGGAATGACATGCACTAAAAGCCCCCGGCTGAATGCAAACTGGAGATATTGCAGTTCGTGCTCAGAAGGCTACATGTAGGGATATGCTAGTTAGTGCATAAATGCATTGTGCAGCTAGTCAAGTGATGTTGGCACATGTTTGAAACCAAGAGTTTTTATAACACAATATAACTCAGCCCAGTCTCCTATTGAATAATAATCATATGGGATAATTCTCCAAACAGTATTTATGTCCAACACCAATGTTCAGTACAAATGTAGGAAGCAATGGGACATTCTTATAGCTCAGTAAACTAGTGAAGGTCAAGGTGGTGGGTGGGCACTGAAACCAGAAATCCTCTTTAGTCTTCTGTCTCTTTATAGTTTTGCAGTGATTATACAATGGTTAGATTTACTTTCAAATTACTCTACTGACAGATCTGATCCCCATATAAAAGTACATGACTGATTCATATATACACTGTGAACTTGTATGCATCAACACATAGGGTGGAGGCTGGGGTGGTGGAGGGAGCTGCAGCACTGTACAGTTGTCTGAAGTCTTTGTCCTGTGTTTGTCGGTGTAAAGGAAAGAATAAATGTTTCCTCAGGAAGCCCAGAAAATAGATCTTGTAGTTAAAATGGAGGATGGTAAGATCTGTCAGTGAGTTTTAAATAGATTGGATGAGGTATATTTTAGCGCTTAAATTATATGTATTACATGGTTTGGATTAGAAGGATTGCTGCTTCTTGGATTGGCAACAAAAAAACAGTACATGTTTTTTTTTTGGGGTGGGGTGGCGGGGGGCGTAAATTACATTTAAATGTAAATGGAGTTCTAGTGATCTTGTCAAAGGATGCAGCCTCTGGATAAAATCTCCAAGGAGCTAAGAGTGGGAACAAAGACATTTCAAATGATAGCCTGGTATAGATACGTTACTGCGATGCTTGTATATGCATATCAACATACATTCAGTACGCTATTGCTATGTGCACAGGATACATATGGTAGGTTTCAGCTGTAGAGGTGATGGTGCATTGGACCGGTGGAAGCTGAGATGCACAGTTACACCAGGCGTGATGAAAAGCATGAAATAAGTTCTGAGAATTTTCAGGCACGGACATGCAGACGGCCCAAGTGGCTTGGACTCGTCTTATTAGTAGCTTATACCTGTATTTTTCACTGTGGAGTTGACTTTTAATTGGTGACCTTCCAGCCACAGGACAGCGTTGGGGTTGTTGTAAGTTCAACCTTTGCAAATGAGGGGAACTGTTTATTTCAGGAATACCTTTGGTGATAACAGGTGATGGCTTTGATGTGTAAGGCACAGGATCAGCATAATAAATACAGAAACCACAGATGAATGCGTCTCTGAAAGTGCACTCTGACGTTCCCTCTGTCTTCGTGGAGAGAGAGTTTCGAGGTGAAGAGGCTCTGTTTGGTGCTTGAATGAGAACGTGACTGCAGGCTGACTCGCTCAATCGTCTTTGCATCAGTCAGTGATATGTAGAATGAAGCATAGTGAATGTTGTCATAAAACAGGTTAATGTACTTTGAGTTATGCTGTAATTACTCTTTTAAGAAATCTAAAATATAATGTTCTCTGAATTGTACACCCTGTACTGCTAGTTCCCTGTTTGAGACAAGACATGGCTGAGATCAAAGTACTTCTACCTTTATATTATTGATGCAACATTATTTCATAAACTGCACATGGCTGCTCTAGAGGAGAAGCCTCCCTTCTCTAAAATGTCAGCTTTTTCAGCAAGAAAAACAACTTTCTTTTAAGATTGACACCCATGATATTTTCAAGTTAGACATCATATTTTAAAAGGTGTGTTTTTGCAACTTACAGTCATCAACGTTACTCATAACATAAAGGGCTCGGAGACATTTTAGAAAAAATAGGAAATATAAGTAGAAAACAGGAAGCAATTAGTTTCTATTACAAGTCTTTGCAGCTTCTCCTCAGCACGACAGATGACGACTAGATTTCACGACGTCCACGCCGCTGATCCGCTGCGACGCCTCGCTCAGTGGCTGTCTGGTCCTCCTCTGCGTGGTCCTGAATGTCAATCTGCCGAGCTCCCCCACACTCAGACAGTAGCTACCAGTGATGCTGCACTAATTAGCCAACCCTCTCGAGTAGCCAAGCCCTCCCAATGGCATCTGTGCCAAACAGAATTATTAAAGAAGGAGGGAGGAGGAGCTGCACCTCCTCTGCAGAGGAGCAAATACCCAGGTTCAGTTTAGCATTCACTTCGTCGCCCTCCGGCTGGGGAGCTAACGCTGTCATCAATATTAACACCTAGATACATCCGTCGCTGTAACGCATATTTTTTACCCCAACCTAATGAAAATTTCATGTGAATCGCATAATTATAATTCCTTATTCAAATGAGAACTGTCTGAGGAGCGGAGAAGATTTGTGGCTCGGTGACTGAAAAGCAGTTGTGTGGATGCTACTACCGCATCTGCTTCACAGTTCAGGCAAAGTGGCGGAGGTCTGTGTGAGTTTATGTGTGTGCTTGTTGGACGGGCGGTATACGTCCTTCCAGGCCTAGAAACAGAGCTGCCTAGCTTATAAATAGATTCATTTTCTACACCGCTAATTTTTAAATTTAATAATCATCACCCCCCCCTCTACAGCGATTGGCCTTCCTCACCTCCTGTCTTTTGGCATTCCGTTGGCTTTGATGGCTTATTTGCTGATTTGTTTATATATTTATTAATTCATTTACCCCCCCCAATCCAATTTTAGCTGACATTTCTTGTCGAGATGCGAGGGATGACCTTTGAAAACAGAACACTTCCTGCCAGAGATGTGAAGGAGGTCTCACTCTGTACTCAGAAAACACTCCTCCTCTGCTCTCCTCTTCTCTCCACATCACTTCTCTGTGTGCAATGACAAGTAAAATACATTTCTATTTGTCACTAAATTTAAAGGCTCATTTCAATTAATACATTAATGACTATCTTTTACCAGACACATTTTCTAAATTCTAGAAACTTACATGTGTTTTATTACAGAACTTAACAGGAAAAGAACAGGCCTTTTAGAAAGTGTCTGGCATAATTGTAACTAACATCAGAATCTAACAAGCATATAAAAGACGAAGGGACAAGTATGAAATTGTAATTGTTTTTGAAGAGAGTTTGATTCCTCACTAAGAGTCTAAAAAGATAAGACTAATAAGGTTGAAACTTTTCCCATTTCTGTCCAGTAAATATAGGACTAACTTGGCATAAAGGCTAGAAACAGAGGAAACACATGGCCCGGTTCTATCCAAAGGTAACAAAATCTGGCCTCCACTTCCTCTAAAGTTCACAAACTAAAGCTCTGTATCTCCGTGTAACTCATCCGTGCAAAAACCTAAGTTTAGAAATGACAAGTTGTGGTTTTATACTAATACTAGCTAACTGGCTGCTTGCAGTAGTTGCTGTACCTACATGAAAGTTTTTATCCTACACTTGGTAATAAAATGAATAAAGCTATTCCCTAAAATGTCAAGCTGTTGCTTTAAATGTCATACAGTGCAGTACATATGTGGTTGGAAGAACATTTACTTAATTTAAATTCTATGATGGTTTCAGTACATTTGCTCCTACAGTAGTGCTTTGACTGCTTTTATGATCATTACTATTGAGGATATCATTAGGAACCTGGTGTTTGGGCTCCTGCAGTTGTCCAGGGGCTGTCAGGGCTCCATGAGGTGTTTCCAAGAGTCCTGAAGGTGGAGAGTGTGTTTGGGTCTCCACCAACATAAGCAAGCGTTTCATATTCATTTACTCACCCAAAATGATCTGATTTTAATGCTTCTGTGCGTGAAATTTACTGTTTCATAATAACATATAAAATCAACGAAAATAAAAGCTTCAAATGAGGGTCTGTGGTCTGATGTGCGTCTATTTCAAAGTCTTATGTCTCTGTTCGGAGTTCTGGGGTCTAATGTATGTATATTTGGAGATCTTTGGTCTAATGTGCATCTATTTTAGGGTCTGTCATTTGATGTGTGTCTATTTGGAGATCTGTGGTATAAATGTGTGTCTATTTTGGGGTGTGTGATTTGACGTAAGTGTTGAGCGGCCCTGCTCTACATCACCTAATGAGCTGCTGTTTGCTCGCCCACCTTTTCGTCCTCCCTCTCTCTCTTTCTCTCTCCCTCTCTGTATTCTGTAATGTATTCTGTCAGTGTATGATACAGTCCCTTTGGGACCACAGGTTTTCTTTGGGAGGTGAAATTTCATGCAGCATCTTAACATATCCTCACACACATTCCCTGTTTTCAGAGCAGCGCTGCATTCACACTAACACACAATTCAAGGTGACAATATTTAACCGGTTTGTGAGGGACTTCATGCAAACGTACTTCTGTGGGTTTTACCTGCGTGTGTCTATACATCTCTGTGTTTCTGCAGGTGTGTGTGTGTGTGTGTCTGTGTGTGTGTGAGTGTGTGTGTGTGTGTTTGCATGTGCAATTGTATGTGTGATATCACAGGAAATAAGAAAGACCTGCAACATCTTTAGCTCCCTGTTGCCATGGCGACACTTCTGGTTACAGGAGTATCTAATAGGTCTTCCATACAAATCAACCTAATATAGAGTGTGTGTGTGTGTGTGTAGGTGTGTGTGTGTCAATCATGTAGTTAAATGGAAATGATTAAACTCTAAATATCACTGCTGTTTACATATATGCTGCTAAATATTGAGCCATATTACAATGTTTTATGTTTAATATTATATTCAACATTTGTATTGTATTTAGTCTTATTGTCTTATTCTTTAATATACATTTATAATATGCATTCAGAAAACATCATTGCATCATCACTGAATTAAACATTATGAATAACTAAGATGGTCACTATATATATATAATTTCTTTCATGCTATATTATATATTAGTATTTGCTTCAGTGTCTAGTTATACCCTGCACATGTCAGTTCACTTAGAAGCTGGATATATGGCTCCTTTCTGCCCTTATAGACACTGAGAGCTGTGAAATCAGGTGTTGCATTCAAAGTCAAAATAATGTGCAAAGCATGCGAGTCATGAAGCCTCAAAGGAAACAAATTATCAGATGGAAAGGCACTCTCTCATTTTTCTCCCCTGATGTAGTACAGTACATTGACGCTGCACGGATTGATAACAGGATGTGATAGTGTACTTTATGACAAACTGCTGTGATAATTCTCTCTCAGGGATGTTGTATTTCTTAATAACTGTGAAAACAGATGCCTGTTGTTCATATTTAAACTGATTCAAAGTTCTGGTTAAATCACTTGTAAGTCTCTGGCTATTTGTTATTGAATTTAGTGGCTTCTCAAGCCAGAGGGGTTCTTTAAGTCAATTGAATTATTTGACTTGAAAGCGGTCAACTTTCTTTTATTGAGTTGGCTTAGCCCTGAAGCTTCACATAGCCAGGCCTGTTTCCCCTTCTTTGTCAATAGTACTTTGGCTTATTATTAGCCATTAACGTAGGTCTGTATATCCAAGTCCCCACTCGCTTAAATGTATTTTACTTTAGTTTAGTTTAATCTGTTTTTTTTTTTTTTTTACTGAGATTTAGTTTAGTTTATTTTACTTGCAGATACACACCACAGTACTGCAAATGTAAGTACACAATGATGTGGGGTTGGGACAAGGGAAGCCAGAGAGAGTTGGGAAAATGATTTAACCTCAAAAATGATGAGGAATGTCAAAATGATTCACAGACAGATTTGCTAATTGGTTTTTTTCTGAATCCAAAGGACATCAACACTTGGAGAGAAAAAAAAAAGTAGGGAAATGGTACAAAAAACAGAACAGACATGACATCAAGCAAGACGCATAAAATAATTCATTTAAAATAATTCAATTTAACTTTCTCTTTGTTTTTCTTCCCTCTGCAGAAACTTGTCAAAGAATCCTCTCACAACTCTGTCGTGGCAGCTCTTCCAGCACCTCCAACTCTCCGAGCTGTAAGTCTTCTTCACTCGTCTGATCTCTCTCATTGGCTTTTGTTTGTATTTTATTAGAGCAATTTATCATCACTCCCTGCTCACACTCTGCCTCAGTACAAATTGTCTTCACGGCCTGCCATTATAATTCCTGTCTTTGTTGTACAAAACTTCTCATTTGTCTGAGCACATGTAAAAGACTGAACCTATAGGCGGTATAGTGGCACTGGGATCTTATAAGTCATTTGTTGACTTAATTAACACACACACAGAGGAAATGTAATGGTCTGGTAGGAGGAGGGAGTCTAACCCCATTTTCTTGTTTGTTATGAATATTTTAGCGATCATTGTGTTTATGAAATGAGTTTGCTCTTTCACCACCACGGAGAACATTGCGATGTCGACCCGCTTGTAATTTACACATCATTACGCCTGTCAGCACTGTCCATCATTTGAACCTTCGCTGTGCTGCGAACACAGCCGCTGCCTCCTGCACCTCCTGGCATATGAAGCTGAGGTATAACAG
The DNA here is from genome assembly GCA_023238725.1 of Scortum barcoo. Taxonomy (NCBI): domain Eukaryota; kingdom Metazoa; phylum Chordata; class Actinopteri; order Centrarchiformes; family Terapontidae; genus Scortum; species Scortum barcoo. The sequence continues at coordinate 16,961,674 of CM041531.1, forward strand.
GATGTGATACAACACTATTTCAAGCAGGCCTCCTTATTGTTCTATTTTCAGAGGTAGAAACAGGGCAGGTCCTCTGAGAGCACGGCACAGTGCTGATCTGGGGTAGTCCTGCTGCTGTGCACTCCAGGCAGCACAGTGAAGGGAAAGCCCTGCTTACACTGACAGTATAGTTTTGCATTTTGGGCATTTAGCTTATGCTGTCATTCTGGGGAAAACATACCCGTGGCACACACAGGACCCACCGATATAACAGAACTCTCATTCTTATGCGGCCTGTGTAGGAAGCAATTCACACCAGACCCCATACCAGTGCTACACAAGTGTCGTCTCACTGTGGGCCCTCATCAGAGGCAGATGGGTCTCCGAATCCCTCATTGTGCCTGTTATTGGGTTGTGAATTTCATTCCTCACTGGATTGTGGAAGTTCTGTACTTTTGTTGTTTTACCAGCTGTCCAATTCGGCTGTTGCAGAAGCTACTTTGGCCTTTAGCTTCTCTTATTGCTTTTGCTGCTGTTGTGTCTAGGGTTCGTATCCAATGCTTCCATATGTCCCTCACAATATCAGTATTACGGTGTAAAAATACCCCATTACAAATATAATTTTTAGTCTTCAGATGAATTGTAATTAAAAGTTGTGAAAACCTATTTTCTAACTTCTTACTATGAGTAACAGCGTCCTACATGAACACACTATTTCATGCCAAAGATGGAACAGTTTTCATTAATTGACATAACAGAATTCTGTATTTCTGTATTTCCTCTTCTCTTTTCTCTCTCTCTCTCTGAAGTGGGCGAGGCTCACTTAAAAAAAAGTGAAGCAGCAGCATCAGCTTTGATTATACTTATATAGTGATGAATATTAGATATAGATTATATATAGAATCAGCTTTAAATGGGTTTTAAGTTAAAAGTTAAAATAATTTCAAGTAAGTATGCAAAATGACCCAACAAAGTTTTATTATTATTATTATTATTATTATTGACATATTGTTCACTGTATTTGATGCTGTTGCAGGCAAGGATAGAAATATTTTACTCACATTAATACTGTTGTCTATAATCATCTATAATTAGGTATCTTATGTTACAAGGTGATCTTATGCGTCATACTCAAGTTAGTTTTTCACCACTAAATATATAAAGCGTGGCTTTAATTTCATGCTTTTATTTCAGAAAAATAAGAGAGTTCAACTGTTAAATGACCTTAAATTCCTAGACAAACAACATCACATGCAACAAACTAAAATAACTAGAGCAGATCCTTTCTTCACCAAGTCACCATTAGAGCACGACTTGCTCTAATGTGCAATCCCATTTCTTCTTAAGCAACCATTTTAGATGCGTACAAATGGTGCCTTTGTTGCTCTACATGAAAAGCAGGGCCAGGGTGATGCCCGTGTTTCCTAGTGAATGCTGATGAGGAGTGAGGGTTTATGTCTATTCCATTTGGCGTGTTTGGTTAAGAGGTGTCAGTTGGAGTGGCGTGGCGGCACAGACGTGGGCTGAGGCGTTATGCAAGAAGGAAGCCATGTGGAATCAGGCCTCGCTAATAGGAAATGAGTCACTTTATCATGGGCAGAGTTTGCGACGTGGCCCTGACATCATTACTTTCTTCATTGTGTCCATGTGCGCACCCAAACCATATTAGCTTGGTGAGGGCCAATCGTTCAATCATGCCAAATGAAGCGTGCTCACCGGGCTGCTATTACCTTTAATTATTAGAATAATACACAATGCCGTATCAATGATAAGTGCCCACCCATGCTGCTGAACCACACTGATATTATGTAAATAATGGATGGATCAAACCAGCTGAAATAATTTCCGTTTTATGTGACGAAAGAAGAGCACGGCCCTTTGCCATTGCGGCGTCGCTACACCATGTTATCTCAGTCACTCTAGGCCCTGTTATTGTAATTGTATTTAATGTTTCTGAACAATGAAAAAGTATTAATTTCCAAGCTACAACACGGTAACAGTGACCTTTCAATGAATAGGAATCGGACACATTTAGTTTCTTAAGCCTGGTGTACATTGTAGACCCTTCACAAGTGTTAGAATATTATTCATTATTCATTGTATATCTCATTAAGGTCCATTCTTTGATTTTACATCAGTGCTTAAAGCTCGGACTGCTTGAAAATGAAAACAAGGAAGGGAAATGGTGTGCACACTGTAGCACAGAACTAAAGTAAATTGCTTTCAGGGAAAGAGGTAATTTAAACATATCAAACATGCTGTTCAGAAAGACAGATACTACATGCTTCAACTGAAATCCCCATTAAACAACAAGTAGTTCACCAAAGCAGTGTGACTGGTCATGTTTGGAACTGAATACTACATTTGCTGCATATAGGCGCTATTTCACGTATAATTTATTAGGGTGTTTTACTTAAGAAGCAGAGGTGGGTAACCATTAAAGAATGGTTTATTTAGCAACTTTAACATGAAGGCAGGTCTTCTTTGTTAACCTCAAACGGTGTGTAGTGTCTCACTATCTGCTCCACATTTTAAATTAGACAGTCAGTCTGTTTGATGAGGCAACTGTTAAAAGACAGGAGGAAAAATATACTCCCTATCAGTCAGTGTACATTAAGTCTGTTTTCCCTTATCAGGCACTGTTTATCAAGCCTTGTGACATATAACCGCAAAACAGTTGCTTTGTTTTGCAGGCTGGTTGTACAGATATTTCACACTCCTTGAAATATCTTAATATCAGTGACAATGACAATACTATCAGTGAAATCTCAATAATCTCAAGTCTTTTGTGGCTCCTGTGAAAAGGCCTCAACATCACATTGAGGCTTTACAATAGACGTCTGCTGTGTGCTGCCTCTGGAGGAGACACAGATAATCGGCTCATGCCTCTTTGTCTGTGTGCCCTTTAGCCGAAGGACCGGAGCTACTGCAGTGTGGTGCGCAGACCAGCCAATCATGAGCCTGAGAACAGCAGCAGGGTGAATGCGGCGGCTAAATGCTAAATCTGCTGCTGAGGCTTCCAGGATGATATTATTGGAGATTATTTAAAGCGGAGTTAGCAACAGTCACCAATACTGTCGTCTTCGAGGAAGCTCATTTTGTCTGGTCCACAAAAAGAGAAAAATATTCTCCTTCTGTAGCAACTGAAGTGATCTGCCTGAGGCAATGTGCATCTCGAATCCCTTTATTCTGTTAGCGATTCTTTAATCCCAGCTCTCTGGGAAGCAGGGGCCTGCACAAATTCAAACATTTACGCCTCTCACTCCAAAATGGATTTTTCTTTGAATATGGATGAAATATGAATAGATCAAACCTGTAATCTTCTGATATGACTGCCAGTAGATTAGGATGAATTAAACATTACATTTTCCGACATCTACATGACAGGTAAATTACAAAAATTTAACCTTCATTTTATTAAGGCCCAATTGCACTTCGGGCAAACTGTTACTGAAATACATGCCATTTACGCTAACTCTTCAAAAACATCAAAGACCGACTTACAAGTGTAAAAGGGAGTATTCAAATGTTAAATGTAGTAGAAAAGACTAGACTGGGGGCAGAAGTGGTCTGCGCATTAAAGAGGTCACCAGCATAAAACCCAGCCTGCTTAGTAAAATCTGAAAAATGAAAGCAGCCACGAGTACAAACGCAAATACAATCCTTTCCCTTTAAAGGCAATGCACCTCCACACTGTGTTACAATGATAGGATACGAAGAGAGTTTAGAACTGATATGCTTCCAGTAATTCTAGCTTGATGTCAGTGTGGCTGTATCTTCAGTGCCGTGTTAAAGAGCAGGCGTGTCATGATTGTCAGCCGTAGGAACTTTACAACCGTAGCCCGACTTTTGCTGTGTGTGTGCTCACATAGCGAGCAGTGTTGATTTTTTCTTTTTCTGTAAAACATTGTAGAATTCACAGTATTATTTTGTACGCAAAAAAACATGCTGGAATTATTTCATTGCAAGCATGAATTCAAGATGATGACCGCAACAAACTGCAGTGACTTGTTGTACGAAAACACGTCTTTCCATTATTTTTTAACGTGCTGTATATATTTTTTTGTTTACTGACATAGTTAGGCATGTGTTTACATGTATACATTCACTGCACGACACCAAGTTCTGTCGGAAAAGCGTCATTTACATGGCTGCATAAAGTGACAGCTCCACATAATAATCCCTTTTAATTTGATAGAAATGATTTTATTTTCCATGGAAAATGCTGTTTGGATTAATTGAGCAGTGCTTTAGACATGTGGCACACATCACAGTAGAGAGATGAAACTTTCTGTTGCAAGATGGTGGCAACAGGAATTTCATCAGCTGAAAAGTGGGACCTTCAGTCATCCTACAAGCAGCAGTGGATGGCATTAGGGATATGCGTCATGACCTAGCTCAGGCTCAGCTTTAATGACAGTAAGTGTATTCTGATGTCTGAGTGAATGGTCTTAACTTTGAATTATATACCTTTGATATGACTAGTACTGAGTGTCTTAAGTCACCCTTGATACGACGATCTGAATTCTGCTGAAGCGACCACATTTATTCCGTGTATTTGAGACAAGATATTGCCTCAGCAGGCATTCGTTAATGGACAAAAAATGAATGACAAAATTTGACTTCGCCACCAGAACTGCAATAACACAACCACCTGTGCACCACTTCACACATCTGCTCAAGCGGAGATTGATTGAAGCCACAAAATTACCAAACAGGCACAAGTGGAAAAAAAAAGCAAAGAAACGAGTGCCAGCAAAGCCTTTTAGGGTGAAGAGTCATGAGAGCAAAGCTTTTTTGGCTCCCTGTTGAGCAGGAAGTGTGTGGTTGTATTGGGCAGCTGTCTGGATATGTGTGAATTAAAATTGCAAGTAAAGTCAAACTGTGTAAAAAAAAAATTGTATCTACTGCTAGCTGGTGGTCAGTTACACAAGAGCTTAATTATTTTTTTCACCACTGGGTGGCTCATTTATACATTAGTGACTTAAACATTCACTCTTAAACACTCACTCCGTTCTGGTTTCCAACACCTCATGAGAAACGTGTCTGACTGTGGCAGCTCAGTGCTACACTACAGTATGTTTACCAGCAAGCTGCTAAATAACTCAGGTCTGTCACTTGGTGCTGAGCAAGTAATGTACAGTGGACTTTTAGAGCCTCATTGGTGAAAACAGCCACCGGGGTGACTGGAAACAAGGTGAAAATCTCAGCCTGTGTTTACATACTCTGTTCTCTGTTGAGCATAGGCTCATATAGGATGTGGTTTCCCAGTGGGACTGAAATACAGTCATTTGGTTTGTATTTTAGTGTTTCAGTTTGTTAGAAAAGTTAATCTAAGTCATTAAGAATAATTGTTAAAAATCTAATTGCTCTTTTAAATAATTAAAATAATAACTATCTCTTAAATACAATGGAAACGTATAGTAGTATACATGTCAGACTTCGAATAGATATCACTGTATCATCTGTCCTGAATATATTCTATGAATACATGCATGAAGCACCTCTCAAAACATCCATCCTTTAAAAATAACCACCAAAAGTATTTGAACAGTCGCTGCCAAAATCTTTGACTCTGAAGAAGAAATTGCCTTAAGCTCCAGCTCACTTTGTCCATTTTTCCTACCTGGAGCCTTCTCTGACCTGACTCGGGTGTCCCCTCTCCTCTACATGATTGCAGTGCAGGTGGTTTTGTCGATAAGCCAAAGTCAGGACTGGCTCCTCAGACGAAAAATGCCATAGTGGTTTGAAAAAATATATAAAAAAGTCAGGCAGTGAGAGAGCCTGCAGGGACGCTGACTGGCCAAGTGGCTGCAACCTTACAGAAAAGCAATGTTGGGACAAAACAGTGATTTATATATCTGCAGCATGCCGCTTTATCCATGACATAAGCAGAAGATACAGCGTGAGAATGATGGAGTCAGTCCAGCGACAAACAGGAGTGTGGTGAAGCAATGATGCACACTTTGTGTGGTGTGGTAAAAGCAACTGTTAAGCAAATTTAGCAGGATCAGGGAAAAAATGCTTATGTTGTAAAAGCTCTTGCTGACGAGAAGAGTATTAAATTTGACATCAGTTGAGTCAACTCTCCATTTTTTCCGCACTTAGTCCTCCTGATTGATTTAGACTATTCTTTCTTAAAACTCTAATCTCCCCACCTGCTGCTGTTCAGTGAAAAACAGCATAATTTGACATTTTTGGCAGCGGAAGAGTGCAACATGGTGGCAGTGATGCAGCGAACATGCGGTGAAAGTCAGACCAGTTCATGGCTGCATATGTATATTCAGCCGTCGTCTATGAATAGATGTCCAACTGTCAATCAGCTGCCTCAGGACTCTAGAAGCCAATTTGATGGCATGACAGCTATTATCTCTTTTTTCCACACTATAATAATAATGACAGGGCTGGTCACACTGTTTGATTGACAAGTGATCTATGGGACGTACAGCGCAGAAACACAACAGCAATGATGAGTGCTTTGCATCAAAGATGGACAGAAAAAAATGGAGTGATATGATTAAAAAACAAGCAACAAAATAAAATAAAATATTAGATCAAAGTGAAAGAATTGACTGTTCACAAAGCTCCACCTTAGTTACTGTTGCTACGCCTGTCAATCTTTCCTTTCTAGTCCGACACGTAGACGGTTTACAGCGACACCAGTGTTAACACTTGATATCCCCAGTGATTTTTGAAACAATGAGTTTTTTTATTGCAGAGCAAACAAAAGCAGGCTTCTCATTCCCTGCCAAAGACAGTGGATTTTGTCTGAAATGAGGACTGTCGCTGACTCGCCGGGAGACTTTATCAGCTGCCGCTAGCTGGCTTAAGCTAATGCCGATGCTCAAACACCAAAAGTTGGTTCATTACTTCATCTCCAGCTGACTTTCTAATGTTTCCAGCTGATGTGTTTTAAATCGAGGAGCCTGTGCAAGGGTCTTAAATACAGCATGGCTGCATACATGATTTAAGTCTAAAAGACTGAGGTTATTGCTACATGTTACAGGCAATAAGTCAGCATCCTCACCAACTAATGATCCATTTAAAGGACGTGGGAATTACACATGTATTAGGAAAAGCTAACTACTAATTTTTCAAACAGTATGCTTTTTCTACTAATGTTACTCTAAACACAGCCTGTGATGGCCATGTCTACCAGAGCTCAACAGGAAACACCTTTTAGTAGCGCCCCCACCTGGTTGTAATGTCTTTCCCCCACACCACACACTGGCTGCCAGACTGAGGAGAAATCAAGCCAATGCTGCAGCCAAGGTTTGCTGATGTGGAATAAAATCGAAGTCATTCTTAGCAGCATAATTACTAAAAAGACTACTTTGTCAATTGATCTGTTTTAGTGAAAGATGGGTTTGAGCATGCTTGGTTTAAACTAGCTATTGACTTTCCATACCTGCGTTGAGCGAGATCTGATCTGCTTTGTACACAACACGATTAGTTTCACATAAAACTATAAAACAGGCTAACGTTGTCTGTTTCCTCTTTGAACATTTCTCCCTGTGATCATTACAACTGATACGCCTACAAAAGCTGAGTGGAATACTGCAGAAGTATGTTTTTCATGTTTTTTTTTTCACATCAGCTTCAATATGTTTGTAGAACAGTGACTACGTGCCTTTAAACAATGTGACAAGATTTTATTCTACTACAGGCAACAAACTCTTCAGTGCATCTATATTGACAAAAAGACCTAATGTAAGTGGAAGAATGGCATGTTTGTGCCCTCTACTGAGTTGCCATAACTTAAACTGGGTTACGGGACTGCATGGGAGTTGTCAAGTTTTTTACTCGACCGGCAGGATGTTAAACTGGACCGACTTTTCCGTGCTCACACTGTGAGCCAACGGGGCTTCAGGTGTATTTCAACGAAAAGAAAACAGTATCAGCAGGTTGCATGGTGGTGCGAATAAAGTCTTAGCTCATTGCACACCACACACTGTTTTTCAAATCTGGGACATATGAGTATATGAAGACAGTAACTTTGGATGGATGGATTACTGGTGTTTATGTGTTGTTTAGTCTAATGAGCTGAAAGGCTTATATTACTGTACAACTTAGTACATTACTGTGGTCACATGAGCCGTAGTTTGTAAAGACCTGGTCAAACCAGCCACCTTTTGGATTTCATGCAACTATGAGACCAAACTGCAATGATTTCTCACTTCCTATTGAGGAACAGGTGATGTGTCTTTCTATTTCTGCAGGCTCTGGAAAAGAATGAATTGACTGCTTCTGTAAATACGTATTGCAATGCATAGAAAACTGCCTAATTTTTTAATGGTTTTTTAATGCTCAGAATGCCCTTGGCTTTTAAAATATAAAATTATATTTCCCTTGGTTGGCCAAAAACCCCAATGGAATACAGTTCAGAGAGACCACGACTATGACTATGTAAAATCTGGAGTCGTTTTACTGAACTGTTTTGAAGAATTTTAAAGGGAAAGTCACTTTCTCAGTCAAAAATTCATTGTAACACATGAAACTCTCCTTCATAAAACTTTGACCCTATAAAATATATTTAATATGAAGTCATTTAACTTTACAGTTTGAGCACAAATTAAAGGGAAAGTCACTCTCCAAGTCAGAATGTGTTGAAATATGTATAATATTCATTGACACAAGACCTGTCATAAATACTTTTCCTTAAGCGGTTTGCCAGGTCTTGCATAAGGGTCATGATGCAATATTTCATCAATTTATGCCTGGACCCTGCCCAACAATTGCCTTGAAATTTTAAATGAATAATGAAAAATGAAATGACAGGAAAAAAACAGGGACAGCTGTGTTTGGGGGAAGGGGGGGGTTACTCGAGCCAGGGGTCTGTTAACAACAAAATCTGGTAGATGAAAATAAGAACAGGGACAGAGGAACCAAACTCCAAACAGAAAGCAGAAATTCACAAGCCACAAGTAATTAAAGCTGCTAATAATATTATGACTGCATTATCATTATTATTATTATTATTATTATTATTGCACTACTGATTGTCTTATACAACACTTATGGTAAGGTATGTAATTACTAAACTGTACTATATGTATTAACATCCGGATGTACTGTATTGTGGTACCAGTGACGAGCGGAGCACCTAGAGCAACTAACTACACATCTCTCTGCTGAATTACCACAAAGCCTGACATCACAGGAAATACAACCTACAGTCACACCCAAGATCAGTAGCTCCGTGGTAAAATGTGCCAACGAAGGCGCTTTATTAAACACACAGGATTTAACAACCTAAAATAATCCATGACAACTGTATAAGGAGAGGAAGCAGAGCGTTCAAGCCGACATCAAAGCACGCGAGCAACAATGCAGTCTAGCTTATCGTTGCTTGTGATCCGCGGCTCCTCAGCCAAAGCACCTGTGTGTACATTTCCCAGAAAAACAGCCTCCGGTGGTGATCATTACCTCTCCTCTGGAGTAGCGGGGTGGATCGTTAGCCAGCTTCAAGGAAACATCATGCTGTTAGCTCTCTGTATCGTGGGTCACACTGCTGTTTGCTTTTGTTCTTTTCTAAGTCTAATCTGCTCTCCCCCAGACATTTATCAACTTCCAGCTGTCAGTTTACTGTTTTTTTCTTAATTTCCTTTCATTGTCTTATAGCTTGTTTAGATGATGGGACTGTAAAATCACAACCGTGTTGCTGTATTGCACAGGCTGGTCGCACGTTTGAAACGCGGGGATGCAGCTGGCTTTTTAGAGTGCAATACCCTGCTTATTCTGAATCTGTACAGCTGCATGTTGGCTCTGATCAGCTCTGCCCAGAGGAATAGTGGGTAATGTATGGAGGTGGTGGTTCTTATTAACAGTTAACATAATTACAGTATAAAGGGGGAACCCCTGCTCTGGTGAGCTTTGATCCCTCCTGGTTCCACTTGCTCAACATTAAATGAAAACCTTTAACAGTGAAATCCTCCTCAGCGCCGACATGTAGGGAGCTACCTGTCTGGGCTGTGTGGTTTTCATGATCCATATACATTTAATAAGTGTATCCAGCATGCTGCTGAATGTGCATGTGTTTTAGAAACCTTAAAAGCACTCTATCGAGTTTTTAACTGTTCATGAAACAGTCTCAATTTAATAACAATGCCTCTATAAGACCTAGGTCATTAAGAACATTCGTTATTTATATTGGTTTCTAATATTTATTCTTAATGGCTGCCACTGGGTCAGATTAAACAGCACTGGGATTTGCTCTGGAAGAATCTGAGTTGCTTCAGCCGCTAACTGAAGGTCAGTTTCCAAAGGTCCTGTCCACTTTCCTCCAAGTCTCCAGGCTCCTCACAGCGAGGATTAAAGCAGTGAGAACATGTAACCTAATGTCAGGTGAAACTACAGCCTTTGCCCACAGGCATTGCCAAAATCAAAACAAAAGTTCCATTGAGCTGCTTTAAGTTACTTTGTTGTAGTGCATTGTGTAGTACTTCATTTCTAATAGGTAGTTAGACTTTGTTTTTGTTTTTTTAATCAATTTTGTGCCTTTCGGTTCTGACTTTGTTGTTTTCTGAAATCCTTCCTATGACCATGTACACACGTGTCACTGTAGCAACCATACACTACATTCTGCCTGAGAGTTAGCCTGAAAAGTAGTTATGTAAAAATCGGTATGGTCCATGCTGAAGAAAATATTTTCTTCTTTGCTGGAGACATAAGAAAAGAAAATTGGTTTTGTTGCCTAATGAAGGTTGTACAATCAAAATGCAAATTGCTGCAATTGAACACACAAGGACACAGTCAATTCGTTTGCTTTTAGATTGTATCTCATTGGTTGTTTTTCCCCACATAATAACTGACAGAAATGCTCACCTAAGAGATTAGGTCTGCAGTCCCTTGCAAATGCAAGTGGAATAAAAATTCATTTGAGTTTGGAAACTGGATTGTTGAATGTTGAATTGTTGTATAAACTATTTGATGTATTGATTTTGGGTCGTAGGGGCATAAAAGGCAAATTAATGTAAACACTGATTGGAATCAGAGTGCAAAAAGGACTTTATAATGGATACATGGGGTGTTGTGTCCCTTTTATTTGAGCTAGCTCAATGACTATGCTGCCATATAGTGAGTGTGAAGAGGCTCTGCTGTACCTACAGTATCAGATCTAGTGAGCACCTGATAATAAGCACGATCCACCTGAGGAAATCTATTCTCATTACTTCATATGGCATGGTGGACGTACCACATGCATTATTCATACTTTCTGCAATATCTTATTGACCTCTGTCAAGGACATTTGGACAGGCATTCATCTTGACAAAATTGGCCAATCACAGCCTCCAAATTGGACATATGCAAAATGCAGAGGTGGCGTACAGTGTTGAATAATGTGACTCTGTGCTGCACAGTCCTGTGAGAATGAAATGCATGCACAGAGGAGCCTAATGATACCTGCCTGCCGCTAATACAGCCTGAGACTGATAGCCTGAACACTGCTTTGACCTTTGACCTTCTCACATTTGAATACTGCGGCATAACCATTCATTGTTTTGCCGTCTTGTCTGCTGATTTGAATAAATCCAACCGTTAAAAACAGAGTGATACATCTGTGGATCTGTGGTCATTTATCACAGGGTGTTTTGCGTGATCAGTCACTTTATTATGTTGGTCATTTCTGTTATTGACACTGGTAAATATATTTTTACTGTGTTACTGTGAAGACTGTTGCTAATTATGTTGAGAGTGTTGTCAGTAATGTGGCTTTCCATGCAGCTGAAGACTGTTATTGCTTCCTCTTCCTCACTGTTGTTAATGGAGAGGGTGAAGTGTGTGTACAGATTGGTGGGAGCGGCAGACTGATGTTACCTCCAAGAGACTAAAGCTGAAGTTTTTCCTGAGACTTAACAATGTGTACTTGTGTTTGAGTTTAAGCAGAACTGCAGATAATTAACAATGAAATGGTTCTGTCAGCCTATGTGGAAGTATAACAACCATTCCTCATAAAAATACATTATTTCTAAACTGGAAAACTGGAGTCTGATAATAACACCGGGTGGACATTGTGTTTCCACTTTGCTTCCCTAAATGAAAATCATGCAGAGTCTAAGAAAAGAAAAATCTTTCCAGTGCATGAATTTCAGACCGTTATGTTGGCTGTTTAAAAAATGAGACATAATTGTTGGGTTGTTGGATGCGTACTTATAGCATTAGGGCCCATCTATGTGTGTGATGCTTCACCTAATGAACAACACTTTCCAGTCTGATTTGTCTGAGTCATAGTTTTTGCATTCAGATTTGTTCACACATAATGGTAAAATAGTTTGCTACACAGCTGAACAGTAGGCTGCCATTTTAGCATGACAAACAATTGATAGACACTGCTGTAGACACTGTAAACAGTTAAATGAGTTGTGTTTCAGTAATAATGGTGTGTTAAAGTCAGGCTATGGCTATGGCAGTTGCTTTGTAGCATTAATGAAGATTGGATAAGGTGTCTTTGTTTCAGCCTTCAGTACATAAACATAGGTGGAGACAGATGTATCAGCAGACATTCTGCTTTTCCGCCGACATGTTTTCAGTGAAACTGGAGCAGATTTTGACCAGCATTCCCGGGAAATACTGGGATCTAAATTCCTCATATTCGACCTTAAAGTACTTGACTTGCTGTCAGCCTAAATATTATCATTGTTGCTGCTGTTGAAGAGGTTTATTGCCTTTAGTTGTAGACTGCTGTGTCACTGGTACAGATATATTTATGTCAGTGAATGCAGCTTGCTGTTGTTAAAGTGTCACTGCTTTCTTTGCTTGTGTGTTTCCTCAAGATAATAGTGTGGAAAGTGTGTGGCATCTTTTGTTGTTTGTATTTTTAGCTGGTTTCTTGGTGTCTAAAAGACACCTCTGGATAAAAACAGATACGAGTTGACACAATTTACCACAAACATACTTACCAGATCTGTTGTTTGGTGCAGAATAAAACTTGATTGAAGTTATGTGTGTCCCTTTATGATTTAATATTGAAGCCTTCCTTGAATCTCAGTGTCTTGACATGAGAGAGCTTTTCAGGTTTTTGTCAACAGCTTTCAAATTTTTTTCATAGACACTTCAACTCTTCAACTCTCTTTTTACCTGGACCTTCTTCCCCTGCATTCACAACCTCTTTAAAAAAAAAAATATGCAAAATGGCTGACATGTCAGTAGCTTTTGTCACAGACATGTCAGACCAACCTCACATTCTATACACAACCTCCAGCCTCAACAGAAATCATGCAGTACGGCCCAGACTTTTGCATTTTCATCACCAGTGGTTGGACTGCTGTTTTTGTTACTGACTTTGTTGTTTCTTAATATTGTTTCAAGGCGTCTGGATGGCGTGGTGTTTGACTGCGGCTGTGATATCCGCTGGATCCAGCTGTGGCAGCAGAGAGGAGAGGCCGGGCTCCACACGCAGCAGCTGTACTGCAGGAACGGAGCCTCCAAGATAAGACTGCACAACATGTACATCCACAACTGTGGTAAGACAAGAGGAGGAGAAGGAGGAGGATGGGAGGAGAGGGGAGGGGAGGGGGGTGATCTGCTTTTTAAAGAGAAGGAAAGAGAAAGCATGGGGGAGGGTGGCAGGGAAGGAGTAGAAAGGAGGATAGCAAAGGAGGGCGGAAAAAGTGAAGGATGGAAAGGAGAATGGCTGACAGGAGGAGGCAGGGAGAGCAGGAGAAGGAAGGAGAGGGTTAGAGGTGAAATAGAGGAAAGAGAAGAGGATCAGGGAGATGAATTGAGGCAGGAAGGGGAGGAGGTGTGACAGAGTTCAGAGGGTGAATCTGATGTGAGGAGCTCTGTGTTGATTCTGACAGAGGCTGTAGACTCTGCAGCATTATCTCCTGGTGGTGACTCATCCCTGACATCTAATGTGTGTGTGTGTGTGTATGTGTATGTGGCTGTGTATCCCACGTCCTCCTTTGTACTAATTTTGTTACATTAATGAAAAGTGATTAATTGATTTGGTGTGAAAAGCTGTAGACACAGGCAGCGTAACATGTGTGTATTAACTTGAACATACACTGCGTGTGCGTGTGTGTTTATTTGAATGTGTGTGTTTCAGACTTACCAGAGATCAGTGTGAGCCACAGCAGTGTGTTGGTGATGGAGGGCGACAATGTGACGGTGAGCTGCAATGGATCCGGATCACCTCTGCCTGAAGTGGACTGGACTGTCAGCGGCCTGCACTCCATCAACACACACCTGGTCAGATACACACACCTACACTTACACACACACACACACTGAAAAAATACAGAATGGCTTATAATGAAAAAGATTCAGGCCCACTTATGCAACCTCTGTCTTCTTTTAGGCCATTACTGGTCACCATTAGCTCCCTTTGAGTCATCTAATGTCAAACACTGGTGATTGTCATACACACATCAAACGTTTCATACTGCTCATTTTGAGTTACAGCACTGAGTCACAATGCTGTCTTTTTGTCTAAATCTCCTATGAAGATTTCAAGAGGGTCGATTAGTTAGTAGGAGTGCATGATTTGTTCCTATTTTAAGGAGCTGTTTTTCCACAATAACTCTACTAATCTAGACTATAGGTTGTAGAAATACTCCTTTACTTAAGAAGGAAACTTGAGTAAAAGTGCAGAAGTATTGTAAGCAAAATTGTAAATAAATAAGTTGATGAAAGATATATTACCTATACGGCATTATTAAGTTGTTAATTCTGATGCATCGATGTGTAGGGGGCATCTTACACTTGAAGCTGGTTGAGGTGGAGTTAGTTTTAAATATTAGATCCTTGTCTTCAGTAATGAGATCATTAATTGCAGAAGCAAAAAAAAATCAAATTTCTATTTCCAACTTTTTCATAATGTTTTTATTGAAATATTGGATAATTTGACCTCTTCAGCTCTCAAACGCTTTTTTTCAAATGAAAACATTTGATCATCTGAATGATCCATTTCAAACTAAGAGACATCTGAAACATAAAAAGGGAAATCAAGTGGTCACTTTTTTTTTTTTGCTTGATTTCTTTCATTCCAGGCAATTCAGAATTTCATTCAGAACCACGGGTTTAATCTTTACCAATCTATTGCATTTAATAGGCTTAACATGTTTTTGAGAGAGTCACAAACAAGATAAGCACCTATATGACCGGCTGAGTGCTGATCATGTGTTTGCACTCACATGAGGTACAACAAGCATGTTGGGAAACATTCATTTTTACTGTACGTCTGGTCGTGCATTGTTGTTTGCGTTACTGTGTTGTATATTGTAGTCTACAAAGTATCCAGTCTTTCCATGATCACATTATTTATGCAGTCTGTTATTTTGAGTGAATCCGGTTACACTATGAGTGATGACATGTAAGCCATTAGTGAGATTTTCCCCAATAAGAGAGCAAAACATTGTTGTTTTAGCATTGATCCTAATTGTAACACCACTAATACCCCACCTGGTGGCAAAGAGATAACATTCATACCTCTGACAACTCTAACTTACCGTAACATTTTATCTCAACACTATGACATTAAACCCTGCTAAAATCTGTCATAAAGCAGATTTAATTGCATAACCAATTCTCCCTAGTTTATAAACGTACCATAATTAAAAATAGTTTGTTCCAGTCCAAGTATATTTGGTCTCTACTTGTAAAGACAAGTCATTACAAACAATTTAGCATTTCAGATTCCCATCATAAGGTCTTTGTTAAAGGCCTTTCCTTTTCTGGCTCCACTGGTATTTTGGTTCTGTTTCTTCAAGTGTTCAATTATGTATTTCTTTAGAAAGGGTATTTAACTCATTATAACAATAGATTGTGTTGATTCCACCAAGCAGATTTTAGTGGTTTCTGAATAAGCTGAATGATCTTATCCAAAATCATAATTACATTATACCATATCTAAAAATTGGGTATTTGGACTTGTTGCTAGACAACAGCTACAGATGCATTTTAAGCCTGCTGTGAAGAACGGAAAAGTCCATGCTTGTCTCAAATCATTGACAATCACGTCAAGTTAACTCACTTATTCATATGGAGAACAAGGCCTAGGTTTAATTATGTATATGTTACCATGATGATCCACCTCAGTTCAAAATACGCTGGTTTTGCGGGACTGAGAGGCCTGGGTTGAACCCACAGTGAGCGGGCTAACCTGCTAATCTGGCTCCTTGATCCCTGAGACAGGCCCCCGGCACGTCACAGCAATAACAACAGCTGAGATAAACAGCAGGAAGAGAACAGCGGTTTCTGAAATTGCTGTGCGGCTGTATTTGTCATCTGTGTCTTAAATGCTTGTGGTGACTTTACAGATGAAAGTTATCCACCCCAGCCTCAGGCTTGACGAATTAGGCTGGACGGATACTGTAGCTCATCAGGATAAGTGAAGTGTTGGGGAACCTGGCCAACTGAGGACAAGTTGGGAAGCATAAGAAAAGTATTTGGCTACCTGAAGGTGAAAAGCTGTGCATCAGTTAGTCCAATTAGTGCCAAAATGAACTATATATCACTCTGTACATTCTTGCTGCAGTTTTATCCCTACAGTAGTAAGATCTGACAGGATTACTGCAGTGATCCGTTTCTACCAGTGTGCCCTCCTTCGCTTTGTTCTTTTTTATTTCATAAATCAATGATTAACTTTCATTTTAATGAAGCAATTAAAGAGTTCAATCCAGTAATATAATTAAATATGCTGTATATCCTTCACATACCTAAATGAGTCTCTTCTCTTCCTCTGTGTCTCTTATCCTCCTTCCCTAGTCCAACGTATACTGGCCGAACATCCACTCCATCAACCTGACCCTTTTCAACATCAGCCGAGATGACAACAACTTCCAGCTGACCTGCATTGCAGAGAATGTGGTGGGGATGACCAACTCCTCCATCCAGCTCAACGTACAATGTGAGTGAGATAACTCCTATGATTAAATCTAGGAAAACTCCAGACATGCACTGAAGGGGAGTGCACAAGAGTGAGGCTACCTTTAAATGATATAATTTCAAACTTACTACAAGTTTCCTTAAAGGTGACCTGCTTCTACTTTATGTATCTTGTTGCTGAAATTTGCATATTGATGAGAAAATATTGTTCCTTTAAATGAGTAAAACTGTGTACTGTTCTAAGATTTGGAGTTCATATTTATTCATATTAATGCTGCCCATGTGTTAAGTTGTCATTTAATATTTGCTTATTTTGACTAATTTGTTTAATTAATCACCTCATTTGCATAGCTGTTTATGTTTAATATCTGCAAGGTTAATGGTGGGACATTAGCAGTCTCAAATGGCTTAAGTTTAATATTAAACTCAGTAGCCTGGCACAAGGTGTGCACATACCAAAAAGTAATATCACCAGGACAACAGTGGCATAAGAAAAGAAAAGAAAAAATGCTTGACAACAAAGAAGAACACTGTGTGCCTATATGGTCTTTTTTATATCTAAATGTTAGCTCGGGTTTAAAACTAACTTTGAGTTATAACACCCTTTGCTATGTCTAATGCTAGTAGAGTTATTTAAACCCTGGCTTAATAATTGACCCGATTGTGGGGATTTCTCATTGAACAGATAACATGGTCATTAACCAGGGTTGCTACAGAGCAGAGTTTATTAACCCACAGTTAATAAACTTAATAAAATTGCTTTAAGCTAAATGTGAACATCAGCATGATGACACACAATGACAATGAACCGTAGGATAACATATCATCAGTTCAATATCAACGACACCTGTGCTGTCTCCATCAATAGTTGTTTTTCTTGGATATTAGATTGTATTTCCTTGGTCTTCATGGAAGCTCTGAATTAGACTCAAATGCCTAAAATGATTATTTAGCACTCTTGTCGTTGGCGTTAATCAGTGAACCCTGCTAGCGTAATGATTGCACAGAATAAAATCTTGTTGCCGAACACTGAGCCAGTGGCATATCCACAGAAGAGACCATCAACCTGTCTGGGGGCTGTCTTGGTTTGGTACGATCTCGTATAGTTTTGTACAAGATGGTAAGATTAATAATCCAGTAAACCAAAAGGCTGCAAGATTAGAAAATACTGGCATAGTGAAGAAGTGACATTTGTACAGTTGACTGCTTAATTTGCAGTCCTCTGTCTGTCAGCTGTTTGGTGATTCATATTTCAATGTCCTACAGCTTCTGAAACTGTTTGATCAGAGCCAAGACAAGCTGGCCTTGCTGAATTTAAAGAGTAGATCTGCAGGCTGTGAATTGGACTGACCATGGGGAAGAGCCAATACGAGCCAGTGGTAATAATGTATGACAGTCTGTCATCCACCCTAAAATTACATTCATGTCGCCCTTATTTGCATTGACAAATACACTTGGCAATACGTTCATCTATACAATAATTCAGTTATTCAGTAATTCAGCATAATGAAGGCAATCTTTATATTCATATCTATTCATCTGCAAAACATTTAATACTCGTGAATTATACATTGTGTTGTCGACAGTATAACTTCAACAGGGAAAAACATTGTGCTCTTAGTTCAGTACTGAAAAGGTTGATACTGACTTGAAGCAGTCCTGATAGAATGTGTTGACTTTTTCTACCAAAACCATGATCTTTGCCATAAAGCTGCTGTGAACAATAGATTTATGTTAACTATGGACCAAGATGTGTGATGTGAAATGGGTCACTCTTAATGATGAACCCAAAGATAATTATGTCTCAACTCGGCACTTCCCCTCAGCTGCAGAGGGCATTTTATCACCTTTCAGTATGTCTGCGTGTGAAACTTGTTACTGCTAACCCCAATGGCAGCGGCCAAAATATCAGTTGATCTTTAACCCAAACCCTGGTCCACAGTGTCAAAGTCTTTGTACTTTCTACACCCAACCACTGACCTTGCTGACTTCTTAAATATTTTTTCTTCTAAAAATGTATTTTGCAGAGCAAATTAGTGTATCAACACATTAAGCAGGAAATAGGGAAATAGGGATGCCTGTGTAGATTTGCAGCTGTTTTGATAAACAGCCCATGCTCATTAATGGAAGGCAGGCATATTGACTGTCTTGCCTCAGTCCAACAGGAAGGGTCATCACTGACTTTTAGTTTAACTGGTCAAAAACTGTCTGACAGCAAAGAACAAACCTGTAAGTCAAGAAAATAAATGCTTATTTAGAACGTAGCCTGTACAGTTCAAATGCTTGGGGCCAAGAACGCTCCGTGGTTCTCTTTTGCAGAGGATGTATTTTCATGGCAGCTTTGACGGACTCAGGTTGGACTGAAATATATCTTCTATTAATGACACTGAGAGTCTAAGAGAATAATTTACAACAGGAAAAATATCCTTTATCAAGCAGAACAGCCAAATTATGCAGGTACATTTAGAATGCAATGAGGTGTTGCACAGTTACAAACCAAGTGAAATTGATGTAGCCAATTAGCAAGAATATACCCTCCAGCCCACATGAAAGCTCAGCCTTGATCTGAGCAGAAAGAGAAAAAGAAAAAAATATATAACCCTCAGCAATGATAAAGCAATCATTTGGTAACCATCAGATGTTCCTCTAATATCGAGACCGTGAATTACAGTATATAACGCAGCTCTTACATAAGTTTACCCTGTGGATTGGCCCTGGGCAGATTTGGGACAGACTGTATTCAAAGCCAATATTTATCAAAGGTGCCTGACATTTTTCTCTTTGTAGCAAGCTTGCTGTTGTAGAGGACAATCTATTGTGGCTGTTTGCAATGCATCACGCTACCGGACAGGGGAGATTTGTCACCAATTCAAACACTCCCTACTGGAGCAGAGCTGCTAAGGACCACGCTAGAATGACAGATTGACTTTGCAACATCTAGTCTTCGGGGCTTCCTCCTCACGGACACTCTATGGATGTACATCTCCAGGCACTTTTTTTTTCTGTTGACACTCTCTGCTGGTGCTGCAAATTAACTTATTAATTTTTCACCACATGCTCTGATGGTAATTACATTTCCTCCCCTGTGCAGCCTATTGTCTCTGGAAATGTCATAAAATAGCTTAAACTGCTGCTCTGATTAGGGAGTAATCTGATTGACAGCGAAATTACCAGCCGTCAAGTAACATTCTCTGCATTCAAAGATGAGTTCCCTATTTTAGCGAAACTGTAATTAACCACAATGCAAATTCTGCAGACCCATTGTCCTGCTTTTGTCTGGAACAATAGCAGCTCTACAGCACTGTGGACTCACATAACTTGCCATGTTTTTTTCCCTTTAGTCGTATAAGCATGATGTGGCTCTCTATTAAGGACAGGGTTAGTAGTTCTATTCCCTGAGTGCCTCTACAGGTGGAGCAAGGCATTATCTCTAATTATGAGTAATTAATAAAGAAATTAGGTGCATCCCAGTTGTATCATCCCCTAGAGACTAAGCTCAGTATAACTGTGCTGCTTCCCACAGGTTAAAATCCCAATCGCAATGTGGATCACCCTGCTGGGAGTACGTGGCAATATCTGTCCCATGAAACAGTTGCCTCCCCTGTCACTGCCAGCTATGATGTCCTATCTGTAGTCTGGCTGGAACATGGCATTTAAAAATATGCCACCAGTGTTACCACTAGATAACATTGCATAACTTGCCTTGTGTGCAGTGTTCTCACTGATCAAAGGCATGTAGTTATCAAAGCTTGTCATCTGTATGAGCGCCACAAGGACACCGTGTTGTTATAGACCAGTATGGAGCGCTGTACTGATTTGTATTGTATTGACTGAGACTGGGCTGACAGCCACGCTGAGGGGAAAATAGATCGGTCCCTAACTGTCCATCAACAAGAGAATTTTGTTTTTTCCTCTCCCTTTCTCCCTCTCTCTCTCTCTCTCTGTCTTAAGGCTGCACAGCTATATACCGCCCTCGCTCTGTGCCCATCTTCCTCCCTCCTCCCTCCTTTTCTCTCATCTCCATCTCTTCTCTTTCTTCCTGCACTCAAAATCACAGCTCCGCACACGCCCCCACACCATTGACACATTCACACATACACATGCCTTAGCCTTTAGTTCAATTGAATGACTTTATTGTCACTATTGTCTAGCAGGAACAATATCACCAAAGCAATGTATGAAATGACAGCTTGTGAACACTGAGAAACACTTTATTCGCCTTTTTACAGGATGATCATTTGGTCTGAAAACACGAGCTATCCATTGCTACACAATCAACGACAATTATGAAAACCAGAGCTGGAACTGACAGCTACTTTTATTTCTCTGACAATCTTTTATAGATTAGGCAATTGCAAGTTGGAAGTTGTTCACATGAAAAATGAGAGAAATGGTTTCATGAAGCCTTAAAAAAAGTTCTATGCATGTAAACATCTTGTATGCAATTTATAAATTGCAAATTCGATTAAAACTACAAAAGACACACCGCGTCATCACCTCATCGCCTTCAAAGCCCTGTCTTTTAGACACCATGGCAATGATGGTCAGTCAGCCCACACCTTTAGTCCAGACTGAAACATCTTTCCAACTATGAAACTGATTGGCATTAAACTTTGTACAGAGATCTGTTGAGCCTAAAGCATGAATCATAATATAGGGGGGATTCCCTGACCTTTCCTTTAGTGCCACTTGTGGGTAGAAAAGTTTTAAAAAGGTGAATCCTGCTGACTTTGGTGATCTCCTGACTTTCTATCTAGCGCCACCATAAGGTTGACATTTGTCATTTTGAGTGAAATGTCTTAAGAAATATTAGATGGATTGCCATGAAACAGGCTTCAGACATTCATGACCCCCTTAGGATGAATTGCAACAGCCTCAACTTTTCATATAGTGCCATCACAGGTCAGTATTTTGAATTGTCCACTCCCTACGATTTTGCAGGTATTTAGATCAAATACTTACATTTCCATCTGCCTTAGTTGGACTTTGTATTTTGTATTAATTTGCAAACACATACCAGTGTGCTAAACTAAGATGATGAACATGGTGAACACCACACCTGCTAAACATAAGCCTTATCATGCTAGTGTTTGTTTAAAGCACCTTTGTGTCTAAGCACAGTCTCACAGAGCCACATTTACCTAAATAAAGTCAACAGAAGTCAAAATGCCTCAAACAAGCTGACACAAAGAAAACCCAGGCCCAAGTAGTATTTCTGTTAGGATGTCTGAACAAACACTGAGGCTGCCATTTTGTCTGCTTTGCTCACAGAGGGTCATAGGTATGGGGGAGTCGATAAAGGTCCAACAACAAACATTGCGCTGGGGCCTCTAAACAAGATCATTCATGCAAGATATTTTTAATCAATAGATGGCTTTCCTTTACTCAACCATATTTCTTGATTAAAAATACCATTAGGAAACATGGACTATTAGGTTACATATTGCATGAAACTGGATTCATTGGGCCAGATGTGTGGTTGTCTGAATGACAATGTAAACACACACATGCTCTAGCTATATAAAGAGGATTTCCCACACATGCCTATAGAAATAGCAGACTTCATTGAGATCCAGCAAGAGACAGTGCAGTGGTGTATTATGAGTGCGTGAGTGTGTCAGCAGTGGAGGTGGGGGGGCGGCTGGTATGTAGAACAGACACAGAGAAAGACTGCCAGGTAATACCGTCTGCCAAATATTTCCCTTTGATGATGTAGCTGCAAGAGTGACTCATCGCAAAGACAAATCAGTGGATGAATTGTTTATGAAACGTATCTGATGGTATTAAAGTGATAAATTGCCGCTCAGCTTGGCGGCATTGTGGATTCAGAGGTGTGTTTGCTGCATGTCAGGAAAGAGAGGTATGTGCTTGTTTATGCAGAGGAGATTCCTCTGTCTATTTCAAGCAAGAGGAGTCCCTCTATCTGTTTGTTTTCCTCACCATCCCGTGTACTTCTGCAGTATGTAACACACAGCAAAAGGCTCAGTGCCACGACCAGGTGAAAAAAAACAAAACAAAACAAAAAAAAAACTGCCTATTAAATGTCATGTTTCCCAGAACAAATCAACAGCTCAACAGCTTTGTGTTTACTCGGCTGCTGCACTTTTTTGAGGTTACTAAGAGAATTAGGATAGGTTTTCATGAGCCCAAGGGTTACAGAACTTTCTCAGCTCATAGCCTAAAGGTCTTTGTAACAACTCTGTCATAACACAAAAACCAGGAAAACTGATAAAGGTTGCAAGAGACAAAAGAGAGCTTTTTCTCTGTATCCAGGAGCTGCTCATAATTCTCCTGCCCTCATGCTGTGGATGGAGTGACAATATATCTCACATGTAAATGACACTGTTTCTCTGCAGTTCCTCCGGTCATCCTGAGACTAGCTGAGCCTGAGCAGCGCCACGACACCTGCATCGAGTTCACGGTCCGGGGTTACCCCCATCCAAAGCTGCGCTGGTTCCACAAACAAAAGGAGATTCTCCAGAATGAGTACATTCGAACTGAGATGGACTTCTACCAGGACTATCTGGAGGGCTGTCTGACCTTTCAGAACCCAACGCACATCAACAACGGCAACTACACGCTGGAGGCCAGCAACCCTCTGGGGACGGTCACAAAGACTGTGTACGGTCATTTCCTCATGGCCCCAGATATCGATGATGACGGTGATGGCGGTGAGTGGATCATTTCTGCTCGGTAGCTATTTGTCACTGTGCTTGTGGTTGATGAGGGTTGCACTATTGGCAGTTGGCAGCACCGATGGTCCCATAATCACAATCGAGAGTATACTCATGGGTAAAATGACATTCGTACAAGGGTTATTAACACATTTTTAACGTTTGAACATTACCTTCATTCTTCCAGATTTAAGTAAAAATAAGATCACAGGAGACTAGAGGAAATGCTGCCAAATAACTCCCTGATTCCCACAAGAACTAGCGTGGCCCACTTTTTGGAAATGAGCGTAACGGTTGGAACAAGTCTTCAACTGGTTGAATTTCCTGTTCAAACTACCTGTTGTAGGAGGAACTACTGGGAGCTTTTAGTTTTTATTAAAATCTCCCTTCACAGGGTGTAGGTTGTGGAGTTGATCCCTGCTGGCTGGATCACAGCCAGGGTTCATCCACAGTTCAGTCAGGTAGATTGTTCACTCGCAGTTCATCCTGAGTTCATCCAGGGAGGGGGAGTAAACCCACAAAGACTGGCAAATTTCTCCCCATGGTCAATATTCCAAGGTTAATACCCTGTGTCAATTTATTGACATAGCGTGACTTTCTCTGTCTTCTCTTTTGCAGACATGGTGGAAATACGTGAGTGTTTCTATTTTCAAATTAAGCCCTGCTGTTTTTTTTTTGTTTTCTTTTCTTTTTTGCTGTTTTTGTTTTTCACTCCTTGTTTGTTTGGCGTCATAATGGACAGACACCACACTTATTGGTAGAGTATAAGTGATAGAACCATGATAGTGATAAAAACCATGGCGAAATTTGTTCACTTTGTGCTGCAGTTCACAAAAAGCTCTTAGCACTGCTGCTCAATTTTCTGGACTCTGACAGTATTATTAATCTCATTCATACTGAATGCTGCGTTCATGCCATGCGCCTTGCTCAAGGGCATCTCAAGTTGTTGAGAGAGAGGGGGCAGCATCTCTCGTTCACTTTCTTTGCTTGGAAAATAAAACCTTTTTTCTATGTTGTTGGGTTAAGTCCTTGAACTAAATAACATCTAAACAACATATCTATTTTTCATACACCCTGGTGTTACTGTCCATGCCAGGTTTGGGGCTCTAAAGGAATGTAGCAGTGGGTCATGATTTCCAAATTCACTGTTGCTCTGCCTTTTTTGATGTTTTGAAAGATGTGATGCTTAAGCAATGCCCTGCTTTGCCTTCACACATGGCCATACACCCTTAGAGTGGGATGTCCTGTACTTCTGCTGGTTAGAAAACAGCTGTGGTGGAGCAGCTGGGCTTTGATGTCTTGGTCAACCACTGGCAAAGCCCTGACATCCCCAAGTTGCTGTCATTCCACCTATTGATGATGATGGCAGATTTACCATCGAAAATTATCCAAAATATTTAAGGCTGTGCATCCTTTATTCCAGTCAGAGGTACACAAAAGCAGCCCCGTCATAGCACACATTCTTTTTTCCTCTGAAATTACATCAGATTTGACTGACTTTGAGCTTTTAACTTTGGGCTCAACTCTGATGTAGGAACTTCTAGGACCAGCTCCACTGCTGGGGATACTACACAGGGGATGTTCTAGGGTTTTTTGACCCGACAAAATATATGTTTTATGTAGTATGGAAAGCTCATTGGCCTTGGAGGCAATGCTGATGACATGCTGATGACTTCAACTTATGTTGGAGCAGATAATATAGTCCCCAATCTTCCCTTCTTCTGTTCTTGGTTTTCTTTGAAAATGGAGTATTGTTCTCAGTACAGCCCTGTTTGCATTGCTTCATGCACACATGGACGGATGCAAAGCCAGACAAAGCTGCCATGCCTTCTTATGATTGCCACAGTAAGCTATGATTGGAAAATCACTGCCTGTAGGGGTTTAAGGGACGGCCATTTATTTGTCTGCCTTTTTTGTGGCATTATTGCCTTTATAGCAGACAGAAAAATGAAGGGAGGGATACAGGGTTATGACATGGAACAAAGGAACCCGATTTCACTGAAACAGTGACATAGCAGCCATGTGGGATCCACTTTAACCATTGGCATCAGGACACCTCTGATTTTAGTCACTTGATTTAATGCATTCTTTTTTCAACCCCTAACTTACCAGCAATAGTGTAAAACACGTTTTCCACCCCGATGGCCGCTGATGTGTGAGTGTTTGTGAAGCGGTGAGTGCAGTCATATTGCTGGAACGATGCTCTGGCCGGGTCTCACGCTGCTTCGTAAATCTCCTGTGTGTGATGTGTGGCTTGGCCTCAGGCTGTTGTGGCAGCCTCACCGTTGACGGCTTAAACAAAGTAGGCTGGTCTGATCTCTGACCTTCATCAGAGTCTTCTTCCATCTCCATATGAGGCCATTCTTTCTAATCAGCCATGGATTATAAAGTTGTAGCATGGCCAGGAGCGGAGATGGATGGAGGGCGACCGTGTAGCAGGCTGCATTTGGCAGGCAGCGGCACACACACACACACACGCATACACGCACACTCACACAGCTTCCGGGAGCGAGGCAGGTGAGGGAGAGGTGTTTAGGTGATGAGAGTGTGAAACATTATAGCAGCGGTGTGTGAGGGAGTTCAGGCGTGGAAGAGAGACTGACAGGCTGACTGATACTAATGCTGCTGAGGAGAGAGGAGGGCAGAGGGAGGAGAGGAGAGAGGGATGAAGGCTGGGGAGGAGGGACAGAGAGATGGTAGTTAAGGAACACACACACACACACACACACACACTCACACACACACACACACACACACACACACACACACACACACACACACACAGAGCAATGTACTTTAGTGTACCATATGTGTCTTAGCCAGTGGCAGCCAGTCTACCATGTGGACATTAATTTCTCCACAATTACTCTCTGATGTCCTGGCTGGAGGCCTCAGACTGGAGTTTCCCTGACACCAGCTCATCCCGTTTGATGGCTCCGTCTCTGTCCTCCTCTTCTTACACTCCCCAGCTCTCTGCTGCTTGCCAAAACTCTTGTTTGCAGAGATGTGATGTGTAGCATTTTGACATCAACAAATGGATTTCAGGATCACTTTGAGACATTAATATGACTGCTGTAGGCTTTGGAGCTGACCTGAGTCCAGCAGGCTCCAGTTCTGTCTGAAAATTCAGGTCAGATTTTTTTTAGATAAAGATGTCAAGTTTGAGGGTTTTTATTTTTTTTCAGCTGATTTCATTTCACCCAATTTAACATTTGGTGCTCTTGGCTGTGTGAACTTTTTTTCATTTCTGCTTGTATAATTGTCTATAATTCTAAAGCAGCTTGTTTTAATTAGTCTGTGTTTTTGTGTATGTACAAGCACAGGGATGAATTGGTGCAATTAGAATAAAAAAATCCACATTGTCTTTTCTGACACTTTCATCTGAGGTTTTAAGTCTGGATAGAAGTCATAGAAGTTTTTTCTTTTAATCAACCTTGACAGGTAACATACTTGAGTGCGCATTCAAGGCTTTGACTAAAAGAGTTCAGTCTCTTGGCCTAAAAATACATTGTTTATCAGTAAAGCTTTAAATGGCACAAAACTGGGGTGAGGTGAGGTTTTTCCCTTTTATATCAATCCACATCTGTGACGGGGCACAATTTCAGTCCATGTCAAGAGATTTAACATGTATTCAATACTCAGGAAAACATCAAGAAAATCAAGAATCAGAAAAAAAAGAGTAGCGCAGTTATTTACAAGTGTCAATATAAAAAGAGAGACACACAAATGAGGAAAGCACAGATGAATATTTTTAACTGGCAACGAGCTCTATCAAAAAACATTAATGAAACCATTTGGCTTTGTGGAGATATTTACTGTAAATTGGGGTGGGAGTAAACCACAGCCATTAAACGTGTATTCTCATTTGCAGCCACTGATTCCTGGTTTGTGTTTGTGTGTCGCAGATCGGCCGACGCCGTCAGAAGGTGATTCAGGCCGACCAGATGAAGACACATTTGGGGTGAGTTCTCTCCTTAATGATGTTGACGAAACAGCTGCTAAAAATGTCGCCCATGGACTCAACAGAGAGCTCAACACAAATCTGAACTGCGTCGTATTTGTCAAAGGGCCCTTGTAGGAGGTTTGCGCTGTTTGTTGACGTGCAGCACTGAGGCACAAAGACTACAATGCACCAAGCACTGTCCCAGTTATTTTTCAAAGTTGTATGTTTGGACACTAATGATGTTGACGATGGCAACACTGTCCTACAGTGTGTGCAGCTGTTTTGAAATGTTATGTAATATGGGGATTCTGTACATTTTTTTAGTGAATTATTTCACTGTAGTTCAGTATAAAGATATGCTACCACTGAGCTGTGAACAAGGACTTTTCATTTTTATTTTATTAGATTTTTTTTTTTTATTTAACCTATAATCCCACATACCAATGAAATCCACTAATGAAATGCTTCTTAGCCCACTGCCCTGTAGGTAGAGAGGTGGTCAGCTGGACAGTGTGACAATGTGCATCTTACATTAGAAGCAATGAGCACAGTCTTGAATTAATCCTTTACACTTTTGTTCTTTTGTTTTTGGTGTTAGAAAGGCTAAAAGAAATAAATAAATAATACACCACCCTCCAAACTCTCAAAACGTCCCCATGCACACCGCCTCAACATATGGAGCAATCCCAAGCTTGACAGGCTTGCCATGCCCACGTATGGACCATTTTCTCAGCAGACATTTTGACATGTCACCGCAGGAAAAGCACAGGTGAAAGAATTTCAGTTAACGATGGCTCATTTCCATCACGTCTTCCAATAAGCCATACCAGTGAGCCGGCGTGCACAAATACCTGGACCCGTGAGGCTGCTCACTTAAATTTAATTTTAAATCGCTTTTACCGGTGCTTCTCTTGCTAAGACAAGCCAACGCTGAGAAAAAAAGCTTTAATTGGTTGTTAAGCTATGATGATGAAGATGCTTCGGGGGAGGGATTTAGTGAACGGTCAGTGGCACAATATTAATGTGTTATTATATTTCCTTTTTGATGTAATAAGAAAACAAGCATTAATTGGATTATTCAACATATTGCATTAAATATGAGATCATTAAACCCTTTTGGCAATGACAACAAGCAGCTGTTTTGTCCCCCCCAAACTGCACTAAGACTGTAGACTGTCTGCCTGTAGATGAGGATCACATTTAAATTACATTCTGTCAACTGGAATACATCACAGCCAAGGCAGGTGTTTAACTTTTTTTTCCAGACTGCTGTAATCTATGAGAAAGCAGTAGTCACAATCTAGTGGATTAAACTCTGATTTGCTGTATTGAACGTGATCATTAATTCAGAAAGCATTACGAACGCAGTCCTCTGATCACTGCCTGAGTCTGATACAATGTTATGCTTTTTTTTTTTTCTTTTCTCTCCCGCCGCTTAGGTTTCCATTGCTGTGGGTTTGGCGGGCTTCGCTTGTGTCCTCCTCCTCGTCCTTTTTGTTCTCATCAACAAATATGGCCGGCGCTCCAAATTCGGTATGAAAGGTAAGTCTACACAAATAGTCAGACACGAAGATAGGCAGGCAGACAGTTAGCTTTTTTTTTCGTCTTTCTGCCAGTTGCATCATTGTGCAGACTCCATTCCCCCAGATAATCTTCTTTTCAAAACCTTTGTTCACCAGAGAAACATACATATGCAGCTACTGTAGAAGTCCTACTTCTTCCTGCGTGTTTACAGAGTCACTACTTCACTTAAGACATATGCTCCAGAGGAGTCATTTGAAAAAATAAAGCTTTTTCTCCTTTTGCAATGGATGATTAATTGTCTTGGAGGCCGACTTAAGTTTCGAGCTGCGCTGTGCTCCACATAGTTGATTCCCACTAAAGGCTATAGATTTGTAATCCCCCATACAAATGCACACAAAGAGACAACTGGATCAATACTTAAAGGCAGCATGCATGCAAACAAGGTCTATGCACTGTACATGCACCTCATACATTCACTGTGTCCGTATATGTAAAGCGTTTGCAAAGGGGATCCTGAATTAATTAGTGGACTCGGTGCTGTCGATCATGCCGGGGAATTCAATAGGATTAATGTGGCTTTTGTGCATGCTGAGCTTTCATTTTGTGTCAGCTCCAGGTTTTGCTTGTCTCTCTGGCGTTGGCGTTGTCGAAGAGGCCAAAGCCTTCGTAGAGCCTGATCTAGGAACAGGGAGCAGAGGAGAGAGGAGAGGACGGTAGCGCCTCAGGTCCTGTGGTTCAAGTTCAGGTGGCCCAGCTGCAGCTCTTATCAGTTGGCAGGCTGAGTAGAGGCATCCGCATCGTGTTTGGTGGTTTGCGGTGGGTGAGCTTGTGTATCAAAACACACGCACCTGTGTCTCTCTCTGACAAGGTGTGTGGATTGAAGCATATGATCCTACTCATTATATACTATTATATATATTCTGCTTATTCTCTCTATATAGATATTCTTCCTCTCTGCTGATTTTGTTCAAATTCCATCTGAACGCTTCTGTTATTTCTAGCATTCGTCGCTTTTTTCCCTTTAATCAGAATAGCTTCTAACAGCATGCCACCGTGACCCAACACCTCAAACCATGCATGTTCTTCATTTCATAAAGTAGCATTAGCCGCCGCCACCCCTTAATTAGCTACTTTACAGGATTAGAGTTCGTTACTTACCTCAGTAAAGAACTCTCCGCTGTAATTATTTAGGGGGTGGCAATTATTGCATTGGCCTAAAGCTGGCTCTAATCAAGGATGAGTCTTATAGTTAATGAGGCTTTACAGACATGTTTGTAATGTCATGGCAAGTCATATGAATATGAGCCGTGTTAACAAACTGGCTCGACACAGAGAAAACAAAGTCACAAATCCTGATCAAAAATGAAAGATAATAATAAAGATTATAAGAATAAGAGATCACATACAGTGTGTCATGGTGTTTGACCCTAATGATGATGGTTCAGTGTGTTTCTTACTCCTTTTTATCTAAAGCACCTTTACATGGTAGATGACCATGCATTTTACATACAACAGAGTTGTTTCATATTTATAGTATCCACAGCCATAAGCAAACCATGTAAAAGGAATCTGTGATACAGCACTGCCTTACTTTTACACTTGCATCAAATAAATAGAAGCACTACCTCATATTTCTGGTTGCACTGAGAATGTAGCGTGTTTAATGCTCAGAGCACCCAGTGTTACTTCAACTCTTCGCAAAAGGGTGCTTCAAATGTCGTTTCAGTACTCTCCAAGCAGGAGCGGTGGAGAGCGTAATTCATCTCCTAGATGGCAAGGTCCAAAGTCCTCTTGGTCACTATAAGACGTTGTTTAAAAATTGCATCCCAGGGCTATCTCGCAATTCTCCAGCAGCACCCACTGTTTCATACAACATGTTAAGATTGCCCGCTTTGCTCAGGGGCACCTCGACATTTTCTGTCAAAAGATCGAAATCATTCTTCATCATTTTTCCCTTCTCTGATTTTTCTTCCAAAGGAATTTGAGCTTAGCTGCCTTGTTCAAGGTAACAAATCGTTGTATGAATTACTATAATCGTGCAGGAAAAGAGGTATTTTGAAGGCTGAGCAAATTGCCAGACTGAGGCTTTTTTTAACATTACATTCAGTATTATTTGGAGCATGTACTGCAGTGCAGACAGAAATTTACCACTGTTTCTGCGCTCTTCTGTCATATAATTGTCTTCATGTAATGTTCAGCTAATAAGAGACCTTGATATTAGCATTGCTGTGGTTCCTCATCTCATTTTCTGTCAGGTAGGAGGTTGCATCACCGGACTGTGTGTGCTGTACATAAGCCAGATCAGCTTGAACAGAGATGCAGCTGTCACTGTGAG
Source organism: Scortum barcoo (assembly GCA_023238725.1). Classification (NCBI taxonomy): domain Eukaryota; kingdom Metazoa; phylum Chordata; class Actinopteri; order Centrarchiformes; family Terapontidae; genus Scortum; species Scortum barcoo. The sequence goes on from CM041531.1 coordinate 16,992,956, forward strand.
TGACTGAAGGTATAAAAGACTTAAAGAGAGGTGATGTCAGTGTGCACTCTTTCAGGACCTCACGCTGCTCTGTACAAAGGCCTGATTTGTCCATTGTGTGTGTGTGTTATCCCCTCCCACTCTTGTTCTGGAGAATCAGCTGGAAGGCCTGAAGAAGTCATTACCTTTGGATGGAACCATAATGGATTTTTGCTCCACTAAATCACTGTGGCTCTTTTGGCTGTTGGAGTTTGATCATCGACCGTTTCTGGGCATCCAATAAAAATTCAGTTTTTATTTTTTTCCTTTATGTGGCTAGAGTGTGTGTGTGTGTGTGTGTGTGCTTGTGTGCACGCATGTGTCTGTGTGTGTGAGCTACATTCAGTTGATTTGCTAGCTTTTCGAGGACCACTGCCAGGTCCATCCACCGGCTGGTTTACATTTACAGCTTACTCCAGCTCAGTTTATGCAGTTGTAATTGTGGTTTTATGAAAGATTCTTGTGTCTGCATGTGTTTGCGTGTGTGTGTGTGCATAGATGTGTGTGGATGAAAATGGACTCACACTGTAGATAACCTGTTGTTCTGATCAATATGTTGTCAACTTACCTCCCAGCTAAAACATCTTGCAGTCTAAGCAGTGGGCTCATCTTTCACATTGTGATTCACACCAGTGGGTTTTGAAGTGTCTCTCAAGCAGAATTTTGTCAGCAGGGAATCAATGATACTTCTTCAGAAAAAAGGCACTAAGCATGTCAGTAATAAGTATTATGCTCCCCTGTCATCTTTTCTTATGTTCTGGTAGAAAATTACCCCACCTCGGCTGCTGTAAGTGAAGCCAATATGCAACAAAATGTGTATCATTTTGTCACCTTTGCTATCTTCCAGGCTCAACGTTTCCATATATTTTCTGTTAAGACATATTGGGTGCACCATCTATTTTCGGTAGGTGCAGTAAAACTGACTTCTTAAACTGAAAATCTTGCAAACTTAAGTGGGACTTAAATAATTTGTGTAGCTTCTCTTTAGTCTGGACAAACAAAATATAAGAAAACCAGGGCATAAGGAGTCACTAACTCTTTATAGAACTGTACTGGAATAATAATGCTAATCAGACAACACAGTACTCTGAAAGAGAGAAATTAAAGCTTGACAAGGACCTGATTGTAGTCTGATTTTCATCTAACATTCTCTGTCAAATATGTGTGTCATCATAACAGTACAGTAACATCCACAAATCTGCATTTTGGAAATAAAACCATTTTGAACTAATTCTGAGGGTCCCAATAGGGCTTGGAAATCAATGCCACATTATGCTGCATTCTGGGTATTTCTGGGACTCATCCACAATAGTTGTTGGCAGCTGCTGTGTGTTTATATAAGGAGCAGATGATACAGCCGCTATTTTTGGCTACATTTCACTGCAGAGTTTAGACTGAAAATGTACAGTGAACAAACAAAGGCAGGCGTAAAACGTCAGGAGGACGACAAATGATGGAAGAAACAGCATTGAGTGACAGTAATTTTAGGAAGGCAAGACACTGATAGTTTTAAATCAGTAGTTCAAAGATGGATGTTTTTCTGTAAGTGTGAGGGTGATTGCGGTCACAGGGTGCTGCGGGGATGGTTGGTGGAGGTGTTTCTCAGGCCGAACCATTTTTGGATTTTGTGAAGGGTGCATGCTCAAGCTAAAACAGAGCATGTTTAAAACTTGCAAACTGAGTGAATCTAATTGGGAGGAATATGTGATGACTTACAGCCTAGAGCAATTAATTGACTAATTAATTAGTTAATCAACTAAATATTGTTGGATTTTGGAATGGATTAGAACGAAACAAATTTGTGGGAAATTGAGATGGCCATCTCTCAGCCCTACAGTCACACCTGCAGCTATTTTAAAAGCTTTATTACCCAGTTTTCACGCTGGCCGGTGTTCCTGTTGGATAAATCACACACAGGTCAGTAGGTGGAGAAAGAATTTTGGCCCTCGGTCTTTAACCCTATTAGTACAAGGAGACTGGAAGTGCTGACCGAAGCAAATGACTGACTCATAAATGCTGAGACACCAAGAAGTCAGGGTCAGATAAAGCATAGTTAGAGGGACCAGGCAGGAGGCTACCTGTAAGTCAAGGTGAACAGACTCTGTTCACTTTTAATCAGATTTATCCATCCAGCTCTTTAGTTAACACTGCTACTAGTGCGCGTGTTGGGATGTCTCTCAGTGATCATGAGAGCGTGTTGTGAGAGTTGAACCTGAGACTTTTTTTCTACATGTCGACCGATCCCTTCTCATTACAGTTTTGATTTCCCCAACCTAGACAGTTTTCAGGTTTTTAGACATGCAGATGGACGTGTTGGTAAATCACAGAAATGCCCACCAACACACTGACACACACATACCGACGCTGACACACACACTCACACACAAACTGTACCCCGCGGCAGCCTGCTAGCCTCTGTGATCCAGGCGTGTGTGTCAGGGCAGCTTATCCTCCTCTCCGCTACATTACCTGAACCAGGCCTGGGGATGATCAGCCCACACACACAGTCACACACAGACGCACACACACACACACACACACACACACACGCTGCAGCATTTACTGCATCACTGCCTCGCTTGGCCTCCAGTGGCCAGAGTGAGCTCCGCCGCCAAGCAGTGAGACATATCCGTCTGCAGACAGACAGGCAGACAGACACTCTCTCACACTCTCTCAAATGTCAAGCAAATTTTCTGTAAAAAAAAAAAGTCACACTCAAATGTGATTTACATGCCCTCTTCAACGTGGAAACTAACAAATGAGTCCATTCAACATGAGTCATAAATACAACGAGGAGTCATTGTGTGCAAGTGGTGGAAAATAATTCAGTACCTTTACTCAAGTGCAGTACTGTGAATTAAGAGTGAAGTACTTGTACTTGCAACTATTTCTATTTCATGCTGCCATTAAATTTCATTTGGTAGTTTTTACTCCTCTACATTTACCAGACAGATATAGTTACCAGTGACTTCTCAGACCTCACACAGATAACCTGTAATGCTTATATGAAATGACTCATTGTGAAAGGTTGAACAGCAGACGTATAGCAAGTACAGCCATTAAAATGAGCTCCACCTCTTCCAGCTACAATATTAAGATGCTGTCTAATTGTGCATGCATGAGACATATGCATGACAAGCTGATCATATACAGTATGAAGTAACGGATACAACATCACAAACCATTTTTACTTGTTCATTTATCTTCAAGCTAGTCAAGATATATAGATACATAAAATGTTTTTGTACATTGCACAATTTTATAATTCAATTGAACATTTACCATCACATTAATCCACATCCTTATTAGTGGGTCTTACTCTAAGTAAAAAAAATGTCTATGTAAGTCTATGTAAAAAAAAAAAAACAATCATACTGGTAAAAAAAAAAACAAAACTGAATTTGAAAGTGTAAATCCACACTAAATCACAGAGGGCAGACACAGCGCTAACACATTTACACTTGTGTGCAGATGGAGACTTTTATAAAGGAGAAACAAAATGTTTGACTTTCCTCATTCTGGACAGGTGTTTTAAAGACATTTCAGGCCCCTTTTGAACTATGGTGTATGGGACTGATTCACTATTCATGCTGGTTGTTGTTGAAAATAACAACGGAACAAAAAGCTTTTCTTTTGCTGTTTAAAACATAATGTGCTTTTTTTTTCTTCCAAAAACCCTTTTTCAGAAATCCATGTAGAGGACATTTTATAAACATTTCCCATTATCATTTATTTAAAACATCAAAATATTTCACCAAGTTCTCTGCATCATCAACAGAGGCACAGATACAGATCAAAAACCTCTTGTCTTTCCTGCACAAATGGTGTTTACCCTTTCCCAGTTGCTACAGCACCAGCCATCTTAATTGGCTGTAATTCATTCTTCTGAATGCATGCAACAAGAAAACAGCAACAGGCACACCAAGAAGTGCTTCTTTATTCTTAAAAAAAAAAGTATTTCTTGTTATTATCTCTTACGAGAAAAGCAGGCAGTTTTTAGAAAGTAAAGTTCATCTTCCATCGTCTCTGCCATCATATTGTGTAGTTTTCTCTCAGACTGCCAGCGCTTTTAGTGAACCCTAAAAGGATTTGGATGCCGCCTGCAACCTCTCAGCCACAGCATAATCTCACATGCCTCTCTTTGGTTCTTTTTGCACCTTGCATGGAAAATGAAAATACAAAATAAAATGTGTGTTTACTTATTTATCTCACTTAAAAGTTGCATGAGAGCCTTCCCTGGGAGTTTGGCCGTGGTGCTGTCAGTCCCTGGATGGGTAAAGAGTGCAGGAGGCCAGGAGTTGTTGCTATGGACATAGTGTTCCTGGTACAAATAGAATTTCTATTTTTTGTTTTACTTTATTCTGGACTGCGGACTGTCAGCACAAGAGCTAAGTGCCTTCTGTCCTCATGGTGTCTTTGTGCAGAGCTGTACACTGCTCCGCTGTGCCACGCATGGTAAAGTAACTCCTGGTAAAAGGCCGGGCTTTGCAGAGTGGTCTTGTTGAAGACACTTTGGGTGTTTGGAAGCTTCTTTGCATTTAAGACCTCGCTATCAATAGTTCAGAAGGTTGTCCTAGGTCTTCTGAGTTTAACAATTGCTTAATATAGCGTCTTTAAAATTTCAGGATATCACAGAGTACAGGAATCGAGGAAGAAGCAGCACTTTTCTACCACAGGCTTTCTGTACTGCTGCAGCAATTTGGCTCTGTCCCCAGGGAAGATTGTTCAGAAAATATCATGTTTGCTCCTCTTTTCAGCCATGGGAAGCTACAAGAGCTATCTGTGTGAGAGACATAAGCATTTTGTCTTATAATGAATACAAATGTAGTTACACTCTAAAGCATTTAAGAGGCAGAACTGCCTTCAGTGTGGCTATACAATAGGTCCATGAAAATGCATCAGGGACAGCTTCTACATTTCCATGTTTCAATTAGTATTGATCTGGAAAACTCTTCAACTGCTGCTCCATTTTTTTTCATTGTGTGTTTCATCTTGAACGTCGCGCGAGTCTAAACGTCTCAGCGCTTTTGTTCCATCGCCAGTCCAATCAAGTGTATTGGTATTGTTTAAGTGAGCACAATGCTCAGTAATTTTGGGGTTTTCACACTTTTTTAAAACCTTTATTTAGCCCACAGTGGCACCACTTCTCTTAATATTTATCCTGCACAGCACACCCACAGTCTTTTGTCAGCCGTTTACTGTATGCCAGAGTTCTTCTGAGGACCTGAATTTCTCTTCAATTCACATTGACAGTAAGCTAACAAGGGGGAAGTTTATATAATTAACATCCCGCCTAAATCTCTCTGACTGGAATTTAAACACCTCTATAACCATTCAGATGCTGCTTTGGAATGGGGATGCATTCATGCAGTATTACCTTTTTTTATTTATTTTTTATTTTTGCAAGAGGTGAGAAAATCTCTTATCAGCTCCATAAGTAATCATAAACACTTTTTTTTTCTGCCGTGAACTTTCATTCAACCTCCCAACCATACAGTATATTCCCTATCCTGGAGGACTTTGCTAATGATTATTACGCTCATATTTTCTGCAATTTACATGAGGCCTTCAAATAGACTCATGCAGTATAGTGCTGATGAGTTTCTTTCAAGTTAATAAACATTAAGGGACTGCGTCTCACCAGACAGCCCTCTTGAAGTACAGCGAACTCAGCTTGGACAGGGGTTCTCACATTTTGTAATACAGGACTGACTGTTCCCTGTTGGCGACGTGGAGTCAGCAGGAGTTGTTTCGAAGTGCTGCCCTTGTTGTTACCATTAAAAAAAGCCATGTTAAAGCCTGTTTGTGGGTTAAAAAAGATATATGAAAGCCCGGCCCAAATTGGAGAACTCGAGAAACTTTGCTTCCTAAAGTGCTGCAGGCTATAACAACAACTCAGCTACCAGCTAACTGACTGGAGAGACAGGAACCAGCACTGTACAACTAGCCCCAGAAACAGGCTGAATGAAGAGGTACAGCTCAGCCATAAACCTCAAGCTTGCACAGCTCAGTATTTCAGCCCTTTGTTCCCTTCCAGAAACCTTTGGCATGACTCCAGTTTGGATTTTCTTCTTGTGGAGGGTGATGCTTTGCTTATTATACCACACCAGAGTGCATCCACTCAGAGGTGGGAAGGTGATTTTCAGGGTATGATATGATATTTTTGCCTATTTTTTTTTCCAAGCCTGAAAAAGAGAAGCATGCTGTGAAGGTTTTTTAGCCCCCACTCAAACCACTAGTTAATTCAGTGTGAATTTTAGCCACAGGCCCCGCAAACAGCTCGTATTATGTAACAGGCAAATGTAGGGTGCTGCATTCTCACTCCTACGCTGGATAGGATTGTGATTCTTTTATACTGACAGATACAAAGTACAAGCTGCTGTATTGAAATTAATTTCATTGCTAAATCGATGATGATATGGCATTATGTTTAATAATGACATCATTATACTGTATATATACGGTAAATATTTATAGAAGTGCGTATATTTATTATAAGATTTCCAAATATAATCAGGACAAATAATGTAAATATTGCATTAAAGGGTTAACAGTGACCGACACTGTAGTCTATGTTTAAAGATGATAATATTGTACTAAATTTAGTACGATTTCACACACACTCTCACACATACGCAAACACAGTGGGTGACAAATTAAAGGAAAAATCAGTGTTTCAGTAAGATGTTGAGTTACCACGTGCCACCAGAACACCTTCAGCGCTCCTTTGCATTAATTTTCCAATTTTCTGAACTGTACTGGAGGTATGAATACAGTTCTTCTGAGAGATATTCCCTCATTTGTTGTTTTGTTGACATTGCTCCAAAATCTCCCATAGGTGTTAAAGTTGAGTTGAGATGTGGTGACTGTGAAGGCCATGGTGTCTGATTCAAATAATTTTCATCCTCATCAAACCATTCAGTGACCCCTGGTGTCCTACGACGCAGTGTTATCATCCTGGAAGAGACCACTCCCATCAGGATAGAAATGTTTCATCATAGGATAAAGGTGATAACTCACAGTGAGGAGACAAATGGACCCAAACTACGCCACCATGTATTACTATAGATTTTATATATAGTATAGTATAGTATAGTATAGTATAGTATATATATATATATATATATATATATATATATATATATATATATATATATATATATATATATATATATATATGTATATATATGTGTGTATATATATATATATATATATATATATATATATATATATATATATATATATATATATATATATATTTACATGTATAATTGCATAATACAGTATAATGTACGTTATGACAGTGCAGTATTGTTTAGTCACACTGTGAGTTTACTTTATCACAAAATATCCTTGACAGTTTTTGTATAAATACATATATGGGATTCATATTTATATAATGAATCATATTAGAATTAAGATTTTTTTTTATATAATGAAAATCAACCAACCTAGTGGTCTGTTCAGATCTTTACAAACACCTAAAATTACACAATGTAGGAATAATAAACATCGCTTGTATTCGAAAATCTTGTTGCACATGAAGTGCAGTTATATATATGAACTGTATACACACATCGAGCTACAGTAAGTCCCCCTCTGGATCACATTCATTCTCACTCATCCTGCTCAGGCTCCCTGCCCGCTGTTAAAAATGGAGCTGTCCTTCCATCAGCTGCACTTCCCATCTCCCCATATTCCCATCAGCTCATGTTCCCATCAGCCTCTTCCCTAGTTTGCATTAACACACCTCTGGGACCTGCAGACTGCAGCCTCCATGTTATAGATAGAGAACAAGCCTCCATCTTTCATAAGGATGGTTAAAGTTTTAGCTCTAGAGAGTAATTGTTGTGTAATCACAACTAGGGGATTAATTATTCATAGTAGCATGCACACACACACACACACACACACACACACACACACACAGAGAAACAGAGAACACATACACAGAAAGTGAACCTCCTGAACCTCCTCGAATCTCTTTCCACATCTCACTGTCTCTGCTTTCTTCCTCTGTTTTCTCTCTCTCTCTCTCTCTCTCTCTCTCTCTCTCTTTCTCTTTCTCTCTTTCCACACTAATGGAGTTAGTGAGCACTGAGGGATAAAACAATTAAAACAAAATTCATTTGAATGAATTAAAGAGCAGGGAGCTGCAGTAGCTGACACTTCTGAGGCAAGACAAATTATCCTGCATGGCTGGTTTAGTAGCATTTTACAGTGGCCTTGTCCCACCTCATTAACCTGTGTATTAACCCGTGGAAAGGCTTTGTTGGTACACAATATCGAAAAGGAGATGGGGGAGGGATATGTGTGGAAGGAAACGCTTACCACTCCGCGTTAATGTTGCTCCAGACCTCTCTGACGGACGTGGTTGAATTGCGCACAGCTTGTTACCTAGGAGCCTTGGAAGACCGCACGGTGAATAACAAGTCACCTCCCAGTCGTCGCCATGCATCTTCCAGTATTTTCCAGTGAGCAGCAACAGGAGACGCACAACATTCGCAGTCTGGCTCTCGAAAGACTTGGGAGGCTGTTAAGGAAATGCCAAGGCCATCTGTGCTGCTCTAAGAGGGTGTGAAATGAAGATGGAGAGTGTGTCACACTGCGATGAGAGGTCATTACTGGCTCCTCAAAGGCAGCAGATTATGTCAATTTTACAGGTCACAGTCTTGTGGGTCACTACATTTTTTATCCTCTTCGTCTCTGTGACACCTCAACACTTGGTAATGAGTCCAGAAGTGTCTGGAGTTCAAATATGCATTAAGAGCGGAGACGCTCAGGAACAGCAGCTAAACGGGTGTCGCCGGCGATGATCAGATGCAGCCAGATGGCATCAGGATGTTGCTTCTCGTGCTTGGAGTCGCTGCAACAATCACTCTCTCTCTCTCTCCTGGCAGATTGTCACTTTATGTGTTCGTACGTGGCATAATGACTAAATACACGCTGCAGGTTGTACATCTTGCTAGCTCAACAGCACCATTTCCACTCGCCTGGACTGTCTGTGATGCAGAGCGTTCAGCGCGGAGGAGGTGTTGCCCTGCTGAGGCGTTCTTAAGCAACACACCGAAACCATTCTCAACTCACACTCTGTTCTGCTGCTGACCCTGAACTTTGACGGGTGCGTGGAGAGCAGCATGAGAACACCGGATTTACCTGCAGGGGGCCGTAGGGCTGCACTGGTGGGGGTCGAGATGTTTAAGGCACCAGTGAGACATTAAATACCATCAGTCTGAGGGACAGGTCAATGCATTTAAAGGCTTATCATGTGCCAAAACTCTACACAACACTTTGTAAAACTCACAGATAGCCGGCAACTATTTCATCTTTTGTCGTGACAGTCAAACAGCAGAAATATGGTACTGACATTACAAAGTAAGCAACCTGTAAAGTTAAGCTTCTGAACTTTTTTTGACATGCAGTTTTTTCTGACTCAGACTGCCTTTAAATGCCAGCACAAGAGCATAGAGCTTCGATCGGTGAAGACACACACAAACACACACACAGACACGGACCTGTCCAAAAATTGCATAAACCCCTTTCATATAGGTTACTGTAAATACCCTGTTTACCCTGTTTACACTGATGTGTTTTATTTAGCACAAGTTTTAAGCCACATTAAGATTCAATTTGCAATGCAAGCTAGGCTAACTCTGGATTAGTGGGTCATTCTTACACATAATGTAATCCACAGCCACGTGTAGGTGTATTCTTCTTATTTCCTGTCTAGCACCATGCATGTGCACCACATTAGAGTGTTATTTCACACAGTTTTATAGTTTTCAAATTTCATTTTTATAATGCGAATCATCTGGACTAAAGAAAGCATCGTAATCCATCTTCAGATATTTCTGGCTGTCAAGCACTTCTGTGTCCACCTGAAGAGACTACATTACTCTTGCTAAAAGTCTACTCGTGCCACTTTCATGAGTTTTCATCGCTGCACCAAGATTTTGCTTTTACCTCTTGTCACCAATATCTGACAGCACGTGTGCTTTTGCCACAAGTTTGCACTTAATTATACTGGTATCCATTTTCTTGAAATTACAGCCCAGTGAGCCTTCCTGTCACAGGAACCTCTCTCCCTCCATCAAAGTCAAGCCTGTTCAGCAGTCATTCTTTAATAATGATAAAAAAAAACCATTCCCAAAGGAGTTCAGAAGCCAGCGGAGCTCCTGAAAATCCAATAGGTGCCGTAATATTTTATTGTAGCTGTAATATTGCGTTTCAGCTGCTTGGCAAAGTGGCTTTATTTCTGTGTTTGGGCTTCATGGCAGCTAACTGGCAGGGAGATAAACTCAGTGTAGCCCAGGGGAGTGTGGTGATGATGAGCTAAACAAACAGGCTAACAGCGCCACAGCACAACGGAGTCTGCTGAACACAGCATGTTCTTTGCACACGGAGAGGAGAGAGGGAGGCAGAGGAGGAAGGAGCAAGGAAGGAAAGGAGACGAGGAACCGTGGAGGAGAAAAAAGCACAGGAGATGCACGGGAGGAGGGAGGGAAGAAGAAAGGGAGCAGGAGGAGGTGTTCAGGGAGTGAGGAGGGAAAGGAGGCGAGGAACCACGCAGGGGAGGCAGGAGGAGGTGTTCGGGGGGCTCTGACAGGCTGGCTCAGCTGTGTTTTAGCTAATGGGTGAACTGCCTACTCTGCTGACTCTCCTCTGCGACTGTTGGGATAAACATTTTACTGTAGTCGGTTCAATCCCTTTTACCCAGAGGCAGCCGAGGGTCTCAAAAACAAATCTCCCCAGTCCTGACAGATGTGAGCTCGGGCATCGCTTTAAACAGCAAAGAACATGGTAATTATTAGACAGGCACGAGGTTGTCAGTTTACTACAATGTTGGTTACACAACAGGCTATAAACTTCACATCATTTCACATGCATGCACGATGTGCGCTTTTATTGACATCACGTCTACAGATCGTTACGTATGTGTAGGCCTAAAGATGCTTTGTGATGCATCTGTATGTGTGTGTGTGTGTGTGTGTTTGGGGGGGGGCACTTGATTTAATACCACCTCCAGGGACCAAGCTCTGATTTAAGTGTGTCCTCATGACGACCACGGCAATAGACATTTTCTGGGTCCTGTGAGAGCTGTCATCGCTGAGATTTATATAGCAAGCCCTCCCACCTCCTACACACACACACACGCATGCACACAAACACGCATATGGACATATTTGAATGTGAACAGGTGCAGTATGTGTGCACACAGAGACAGAAATGGAGAACGAGAGACAGGATATAGTTTGGCTGTGTGTGTGCATTGGTGTTTGTGTGTGTCCAGTACCTTTGCTCTGTCAACAGTGGCACACAGTTGAAGCCTATTTCCACTGAGAGAGGGGCAGCAATATGTTTTGGACCAATGCTGCAGCTAAGATAAGATCCACGTCACTGCAGCCCACAATCTGATCCTGCCGCTGTGCCAGAGGGCAAAATCCAATTTCCTCCACACTCCGGAGAAAAAAGAAATGCAAAACAAGAAAAGCAAAAGCATTTTTTTAATGATTAATGCTTTGCAGGAGGAGGACTATTTATCTTTTGCATATTCCAGTAGGATAAAATGTAGCAGCTAATAGATTGTTTGTATTCTCAGTAGGTTTTTGGCAGAATAATTGTATGATAAGGCCTGGCACGTCTTTAACCTGAGCCTTTGTCTCTCCCTGGGCTTCTTCCACCAGGCCATGTTTGCCTTCTCGCAACATGACATTTGGAGCGCAAATTGTCTGGCCTTTCAGAAGGCTGGACTGTCTAGCTCATACTGACAAGACAGACAAAACAGTCTCTCAGATAACTGCTCCATCCTCAATTATTAGACTTCTTTGAACTGAATGTTCCCTGTGCTGTGCATGTCTGTCATCTGCTGGAGATAAAGCAGCCTGGCCCAACAGTGCAGCTACAGCCCCGCTGTTGATGTGCTACTGGACTCTGTCACAGTGTCACTGTGGGTGGGGAGAAGCACTTGCTCATAGGTCAGCATGAGACAATCAAACCAAAACATCAGGGCATGCTAACAACCAGGACTGACCGTTTGTGTAAAGAGTTTGGAGGTTGGTTTCTCCAGTACATATAGACAAAGGTCCAGGAGCAAAGGAACTAAATTAAACTGTGTTTTTCTGTTCTAACGTACAGTACAACCAACAGTAGTAATACAGCCATACTTCCGAGGTCAGGAGCATGTCATACTACCAAGAGCCCAGCTCACAGCAGGCACCTCCACACTATTTTCAGCACATTTCCAGCATCTCCAGCCAACACTACCCAAGTTACATTCGGTAAACACTAGCACTCATCATTTTTGTCTTGTAAGGTTCAAAATAAAACATGCCGTTTGAAATAACAAGTAGACCATAACCTCTGTATTGTTTGTCCGAGTAGCCAAGCAGCTGAACCACCCCGATGTTGCATCTTTCCTTATTGTACTTATCTCATTAGGACTACATGTTCTACAACGTAATACAGGAAGAGTGCTTTCTTTATTTCCATGCCTTTTTATGGATCTCCAGCTGGTGGGGATGCTGACTTTGTACCTGGAATATACAACTTTATCCTTAATTAGCCACTTAGCTGCAGATAAAATTTGAAAGAGAAAGATGTAATTTTATCGACAGCCGTCGCTCAGGGAAAGGTCAGCTGATCTGTAGGTGATAGATACAGCTAAGGGGTTTAGCTTATTTTAGATTAATTCCATCCATAAACTCTCTCAACCAGCCTTTCACTTAACTATTTTGCGTAACTTACGCATGAAGATTATGCAAGAAGAGAGAGAGAGAGGAAAAAACAAACTTGAACACAAACTTGAGGATGCAGCCAAAGTGCATCAGTTGTTCATCAAGTATGCAGCAGCAAGAGACAGTATGGTAGCACCATCTGTATGTAATTCTCCTTTGCATATATGTGCTACTGTATTTCTCAGGTAGCCAGCTCCCCATGTTGCCCCCAGAGTCTTAATCCTTCCTCCGCCTGTTGTGTTTCTGCTCCACTGGGGACCAATCGCGCCAATTCCACTCATCGAGCTTGATAATTAGTGACAATTGTAAAAGTAATTTACAAACTCAAGCGATGCCATTGAGCAAATGGTGCCAATTAACTAGAGATGCTAATGTGGGCAGAAACGCGGAAAAGCAGCATCCGACCTCCATTACAGTGAGAGGAGGAGGGCCAGGAAGCTGTCCTCTGAGTGTCAGTGAGAATTGTCCAGGGAGGAGAGGCGAGGCGATGCACATTGTTGCACTGGCCTTGTCACCATGCTGCAGATTAATCCCACAATACAAGTACAAGTATCGTGACCAGGGCAACAACATTTTAATTTACATCTAAGGCTATTTGCTTCTGTCCTTATTTAGAGTCACTGGTACTCTAGCAGTAGAGTATGTCTCAACTCATACAGCATCAGCATCACAAACAACTCAAGTCAGGCTTTTTGGAAACAACACATCTGTCTTGTCATCTGAAATGAAAATCCTTTGCACTGTAAGGCAGCAGCTGACTGAGATATTGGACATGTTACCAGCTGCTGGTTGAAAATCTTCTCAACACATAGGAGCTAGACCAAGACCTTGCCCATGGAGTAGCTGGCCCAGTGAGATGATTTATGATGTGAAAATGTGCCTTTTTTTATCATGAATTAATTAATATCTGCAGCCTGCAGGTTCCTTCCTTTTAATTAATCAAGTAAAATAGCCTGGAAATGGAAAATAAGAATCATTTTGCTTAAAGGTCCTCCGTTTGACCATTACACTTCTTAAGTCTCCAGCAAGAGGTCTTGAACTAAAATCAAATGTTTGTCATTTAGCCACATGATCAGCATGGCTCTACAGATTAGCATTTGCAGTAAAAGTGAAATTATTGGACGGATTGCCATGACATGACTTTTTGTTTGTATTTTTTTATGTCCACTACTTTGGTTTATGGCTGCAAAAATGATTATCTCACCATCAGCTGTACATTGTGTTAGTGCTTATTAGCAAATGTTAGCTTCCTCATTCGCTGAACTAGGATGGTAAACATAGAGTGTTTACCTGCGAAACATCAGCATGTCAGCACATACTCACTCTGAGCCTGTGAGGGTGCTGGTGTTAGTACTGAGCTCAAAGAACAGCTGTGTTTAAATACATCCCACCACAAGCATGGTTGTAGACTTAGTTCTGTTTATTGCCAGTGGGCGGCACCAAACTTAGAATTCTGCACATCAAGTGGCTTTTTTGCATTATTTATCTTGGGCGATTATGTTGAGTATAGCTCAGCATTACAGTTTTCTAAACTTTGATAAACTTAATTGATACTACTGTTAAGCACGGAGAACATCAGCTGGTTACTGTGCTCCACTTAGCTGTATTTTTTGAGAAATGGGAGACTGGGAGACTTTTCCCATCCTGACTGCCCCCTCTCTCTCTGGGATTTGAACAAGACAGCCTTGCAGTCACAAGCTTGCCTGTGAAACTGTGGCGATTTTGGTTTCAGGATACCCCCTTTTATTCCACAAATCAAGAAATCTACAAGGTGTGTGGGAACACAAACTGAAGATGACGTGGACAGATACAAAATTTTGGTTTATTTGTGCTTTAGCCAAGAGAATGTCTCCAAGAGTCTCGTTATTTGAAGTCTGGGCCCAGCTGTCTCATTATGATTAGTGTAATTGTTTCTCGGTTCAATGCTTCCAGCTTTCCCAGACCTGAAAAGGAATCAGTAATGTGACTAATCCAGTGTAAGCAGGAGGGAGCCTCCTGGTTAATGGTACAGTTTGCCCTTTATAGAAACCTCTCCTCTCCTCTCCTCTCCTCTCCTCTCTCTCTCCTCTACTGTTTTTAATCCCAGAGAAGGGAGAAGTGAAGGGAAAGAGAAGTCCCTTCACTTCTCCCTTCTCTGGGATTAAAAACAGTAGGTGTATTCCCATTCTGTCAGTCACAACCACTCTGCCTCCTAGGCCTCAGCCTCTATCAGTGTAAACAGAAGAGGGGAAGCAGTGTTCGGTGTTTTCTCCTGTCTAAAAACCTCCTTTTGGTGTCTCTTTGATCCTGGGCGTTGGAATAGTAATTGCTATCACTTATGAAACAAAATGACAAGCACTGCCAACAGCTTAGCAATGCAAATACAAAAGAAGAGAGAACAGACAGTAGTGGGGATAGAAGTCTATGAAGAAGAGTTGATGCAGTTAGCCTGGACTGCGTGGAGACCCTGAGCTTGCAGCTGGGACCCTTTTGATTGATTATACAAGGGGCAAAGGATTATTTATATTAAAGACAGAAGTCTCTTTAATTATATACATATATTATTTTAAACTGGTAATCCACAGAACCCATGCTATTTTTGACACAGGTAGCCAGTCATTTCTGTTTTTTTTCTATAAATTGTAAAGACATGAATCTCTATGCTTTTGGTGGAAGCTGCCTCTTACACAGATTTGCAAGATCTTGCTTTTTTTTTTGGCATGTAAATGTATGTGTTCAAAGCTGGCTTCCCTGTTGTGCCAATCTTTTGCAAACAATTGACCAAAGTCAATCATGGCACTGAGCCTGCGAGTGAATGTTGGAAAAATTTGGCTTACATAAAGTGGACACAGCCAAAGCAGCAATGGCTGGATGCTGGTTATTCAAACCGCATACAGAAAGAGAGAAATGAAGGAGCTGGATGGCGTCTCTTTCCTCTTTAAAGCTGCGGAAGTGGATAAGCCTCTGGTGTTATTCACAGGTTCCTTCTGACATCTTCTGTTGATGTTTATTTAAATGGCGCTCAGATCGGTGTGGAAATCGTCCCGTTGCGAATGCCCAGCAGGACACAAAACAGCTGGGCTCTGGAAGAGAGAAACAGAGAAAGAGAGAGAGAGAGGGAGATAGAAATATTTCTGGACAGAGAAAGCAAAAGAAGAAAGAAGAGGGAAAACTTGAGGGTTTTATGTAAAGGAAGGGATTTGTATAAAATGTATTTTGTGTAATAAGATGCCCCAATTCTGCTCTTTGAAATAGTGTTACCTGGAGGTGGAAAATAAAAATCTCTCCTTTTGCCTGTCCCCCATGGAGCCGGCTGTTCTCGGCTTACACTGGGCCTATCCTCCATTTCACAAAAACACTCCAGCATTGTATTTTCTCAGATTTAGTCGTCAGGCTGGTCGTCAAGAGAGGGTGTCATTTCAGAGCTCCTGCTGGGAGATTGCTTTCTTCTAGGACATTCTGACACAGGGCGTTAATAATGTAGCTCTCCTTTCATAGCACTCACAAACACAGCCATCGACCCCATTGGCCATCAAGAGAAATGTCCATTCACCAAATAAGCTGCTGTTTTCTGCTGTATTTGTCAGTGTATTTCTCCAGACTCAGCGTTGCCTCTGCATGGAAGGTGTTGGACAACCATTTTGCTCTTACTACATGGGAACTCTGTTTTCTCAGTGTGATGAGCATCATTTGACAGTCCCCTGCCTCAGCATCTAAGCCCATTTACAGCCAGCTCATTCACTTTATTGCCATTCGCTGATGGTAGCACTTTGAAGTGTTTGCTAAGGGAGGGTGGGTGTTGGTGTGGGGGCAGGGGAAGTTTAATTGGCTGCGTTAGTTGGTTTGCTTCTCTTGCCCCCCAGTCACAGTGAGCCACATTAGGCGACCTACATTTTATTTTTGCCCCCCACTAACAAAATGAGTTTTTGTTGTTTGATTTGTGTATAAAATCCGACAATGAGCCAACTTCAAGTCCACAGTCCTCTGTGTTTACATTGACATGGATGTGTTCACAGGCACCACAGGGAAAAGTTAAATTTAGCAACTTCATCCCTATGCACATGACACTGATTGACAGCCCACTGTGGGTAATGATGTGTTCCGTTTCACAACGTGTCGCCCACAGCAGTCGCCCTCGGAGAAGTTTTGATGTTTGTTTTGTTTGAAATGCCTATACGCTCTTGTACATCCAGCGTGACATCTTCTGCAGTATGTTTTGACTGGATAAAGCCTCTGTGTGAAAGACCAATCTAAACCAATCTATTTAAGGTCTTACAATCTTTGGGGAACAAACTGTTGATCGTTTTTTTTTTTTTCATTTCATTGCTATTTTTTACTCAATATCTCTTCTGACGTCTCGTATGAAATGTGAAATAGAACCATATCTGGTGCTATAAAGAACAATATCTAGAAAGAAACTATTATTATCTTTACAGAGGAAATAAGGTCTGACCCTCTAAATATATATATATATATATGATGTGAGGTCTTATTTAGACTGAAACTGTTGAATTCCTGTCACACATGCTATAGCACCATGCCGAAATGGCGTTATGGCCCTTATGATGCAGTAAAGACCCATTTAACAGCTTAGAAAATATTAAAAGAATTTAAGAGCACTTAATCCTAAATTTACAAGCTCTGTATTATATTCGAGGCATTATGTGATATGGAACTTTTACACGAACAAAAAGACGTGATGCTTTCTCTGGGCGCATGCTTTCTCTAGTACAGTGCTCAGGTTCAAACGAAGGGAGGTTGATGTTACAGCTAACCTTGGCCATGCGCCCTGCATGGCTGCCCCTGTAAGCCATCAGTCTGCTGGGAGTCTGACTGAAATATTAAAGACCCTGTCTGCTCGCCTGCTGTAGCACCTCACCACGAAGCAACCAGAGTGTATGGTGATGTATATGTCGTAGCCACAGTAGATATGTAATGGATGGAGACCAAAGTGAAAAAAGAGAGGCGGATTCTTGTCAGTTTAAGTCACATTTCTGTCAATCTTTTGATATATTTATCCACCTAAGAATTATTTTGTGATTGACATTACCTGCCTGCCTTACACTATGTTTGTTTCAGTGGACTGAAATGAAAACCTGTGAGGATATAAATATATCTTTTTTTATCAAAGTGAAGCAGTGATGGAAGATGGAAGTCTTTTTGCCCTTCCTTAGATCACCACACAGCAGACCGCACTCCATGAGTGCTGGTAAATTCATAAAAGTAGGTGAAGGTGGCCGGTAGTGCAGCAGCCAAGTTATATTAGCATAACATAACACCACTGTGTGTGCTCTTATTGGACATTTCTACACTTCAGTTTAAGTCCAATGTCAACATTCAGTGCCATCACTGGAAGTAGTGCCGGCTTTATGTCATGAAAACATAAAAATATGGAAGTCGGGCTGGTGAATGGCATGCTCAGTGGCTGAATTAAAGTCAACCACTGTGCATGAGTTCATGTTCTGCCACAGACTTTTGAATTTATCACAGGTGGTACTATCCGATGTTCTGGCACAGAGATCACAAGGTAAACTGTAGATCTAATGTTTTTATGTTCCTGGTGTTAGTAATCCATCGGGAATGTGCACTTGCACGTTTGTAACTTGTATGGCAAGAGGAAACAATCTCGGTTGTGATATATTTCAGTTAATCAGTAGGTTTTTTAATGAATTATTACAATCTATTTAGACAAAAGGTCATACGCCAAGCTCGCAGGTCAGTGATCGCTCCCTCACAGCTGTATCACACTCCCCTCCCTTTGTGCTCTCTCTGGAACAGCAGATACAGGACAGAGCAGAGATGATGCCCAATATGTGTGGAATAGATGGCATTAGGCAGAGGAGTGTGAAGGTTGATTTGCATTCATATGTCTTGGTTAGATGTGTAATTAGAATGACCCCCTGCACACACACACACACACACACACACACACTTCCCTGCCTCCTTCTCCCCCTTCTTCCTCTCTCCCTTCGACACCTTCCAGGCTAACAGATCTATTTTGCAGAGAACCCTCCAACAGAGGGAGGCAGTTGTGAAAGAACTGAGGCAAGAATCAAGACCCCTGGGGCTAGAAGCAAGAAAGAGGAAGAGAAAAAGGCAGGGACAAAAAGAGACAATAGAGAAGGTAGCCTTTTTAAAACTGCCTTTAAGTTATGATGAAACAGCACTTGCCTGAGTAAAACATGCTGATAGAGGAATTTTGGTTTTGATCGATGGCTGGTGCTGTCATTATGGAGTCTCCTTATTTTCTAATCATTATTAGAATGAGACTTTGAGTTTCTCTGGCAACATGTTGAACACCCTGACAACAAAGGCTGTTGAATGGAAAGAAAAATTCTCAGAGAAACAGTGGAGAGAAAACAAAGGACACAAAGTGAGTGAGTGAGAGAGAGAGAAGGGGAGAACAACAAGAGAAAAAAGGACACCTGATTGATTGATATCCCACAGGGGGTCAGTGATTTAATTGTGTGTGTTTGTGTGTTTGTGTGTAACTGAGACTGAATGAATGCTAAGCAAAATGGGACTTGAATGTACCCAAGTGCAGAGAACGCGGTTAACAATGACCTTAATGTGCTGCCTCCAATTCATTTTAAGCCCACATGGAGTGCTTGCCTTTGTTACCTTAATCAGCTGGTAAAAGCTCTGATTAAAAATGAATCGGCTTTTCACTGGTGTATTTTAAACTGACATGGCCTCATTCACTTAGCATTACAAGTCTGATGCTTTCCTCCAGAGGCAGAGGCCTTTAAGTCATGCTAGCTGGGTGATTATGTCAATTGGTCCAACATTGTGGTCCTCAACATCTATCAGGTGGGTGCCATAAAATTTGGTAAACATATCCACAGACCCCAGTGGACATTTCCTGGTTCTGAGTCAATGCATCCTTTGGTGATACCCTGACTTTATCCCTAACATGAGATTGCCATGAAATTTGGATATTCATGTTTCCCTCAGGATGAATTGTAGCAAATGTTACTTTTCAGTCTAATGAAGCACCATAATCAGGTCAAAATTTTAACAGCCAATACTCAACTAAATATATTCTCCACATCCCCAGGTGCATTTTGTGTTCAATGCTAAGTGGCAAATGTTACCAGTCTTACACATTAAACTAAGATGGTAATCATGAAAAACATTAAATCTGTAAAACATCAGCATGTTAGCATTATCACTGCGAGTCCAGTCCGCCACCTTGCAGTCTGGTCACCACTTTAGTCCAGGCTGAAATATCTCATCAACTATTGAGTGAATTGCTTAGAAATTTCATACCCCAAGGTCTTTCAAGGTCCAATACTGACTTTGGTTTATCACCTGATTTTCTTTGAGCTCCACCATGAGGATGACTGTTTTGAGAATTTCCTTCTAAAATGATTGGTTGGATTACCATGAAAGTTGGGAGAAGTATCCAAGGTCCCCCACGAAAGATGAGGACTAGCTCAACCCTTTAAACATCAGCATGTAAGCATTGTCATTGCAAGTATGTTAGCTTGTTATGCTAGCATTCAACTCAAAGTAAAGCATCGCAGCATGGAGGTAGAATCTTAGTCTTGTTTTCCCGATGCACATCTCCTAAGAGGTATAGTATTCCTCACGTCCAATCAGAATTTTGCAGAGAAGCTGGTGTGGGCCACTGGGTGTTCAGCTACCCTTTAACCCATGAACATGCAGTTCATGTTCCACGTGCAAAACGACTCCGAAAACATTTTTTTCTCTTGGGAACACAATGAAGTAGCTATCTGTCGAGCTACTGGGCCAGTTATAAATATTTATAGATAGGGAATCATTCAGGTTCAGTGCTACCTTTGAACTGATTCAATTTTAGGTAAACCCCTCCCCTAAAAATTTCACAAGATTTTACCAGGATTTATCACAATGTACAAATCAAATCAAATCATATCTTATAATAGTTTACCTCCATACTAACCCCCCTTCTCCACCACCACCAAACACTTGTTGCCTTCCAGTAGGATGGAGTGACACATTAGCATGCAGAGGCTTTACTCACCACACTCATATGCACAATCATCAAGCCGTTTTGTGGGCTGCAGCGGCTGAATGTGGCTCTCCTTTGTGATTTACATGCAAACTGTGTGAGATGCTCGACGTTGGAGAATCGTTTCATATTCTAATGCCATGGCAAGAAATATAGCCATTGAGTGTGTGGCTGCTGTTGTGCATGTGTTTGTACTGTATGTGCGTATGCGAGCACTGTCGCCTCCACTGTTGATGCAGTTTATAATGCAGACTAGTTTCCGTAACAATGACACCGCAAGATTTTCATTTGGCCCTTTCTGATTACATCGCCACGAGAGAGGAATGAAATCCCAAACAGAGTGGTGACTTGTATGGCTCTGAATATATTCTGTGATTGCTGTATGTTTTGTTTTCAATTTGTGTTTGCGCGCATAACAGGTAATAAAATGTAGGTCCCAGTTTTGGTAAAGATCCTGACTCTGTCGTAGTCATAAATCAAGAATAGACCCGGGACAGCTCGGCTTTTGGATGATGTCATTTTCCATCACTTTTCAGACTTGTGTAAAATTGCTTTCGTCTGTCTTCAGGGAGCTTACAGGGTAATGTGTTGTCAAAGATATAAAAGCTGATAGGGTACTGTGGGAACAGAGTCAGAATAGCAATCTCAGTGTTTTGTTTTATTATCATTCTGAGCATCAAGACCACAGATATACAGCAACACAAACTGTAATTGGTTCAGTCCTGTGTCATTGCAGATAATGTTTGGCATGGTGGAGACTTGATTTTAGAGGACGCACAAGTGGCTTCAGATGTAATGACTGATAGGTTTACTGCAGATTTCAAATGTATGTTTATGTCTGTCTCCTTCACCTCAGCATTCGGCATTGTTTATACCACAATAAAGAGAGAGCACATTGAGCTGTGCGGGGTGACTGTAAATTGCCTACATTGCAGAGGACTATAAATATTAGCTGTCCCATCATTCAATATTCACCACAGTTGGTCACCATTAACTGAAGAGGACGGTGCGTAGTCCAGGAGTGTTTCACTGTACTGAAGCTGCGATTTGGGTACTGTGAGAAATGGAGTTAGCGCGTATTTGCCGCCGGCCTGCACGGCTGTCACATGTTCACCATGCTCTTCTGCGAGTGGGAGGTTGAGTGAACAGGTTGAGGCCATTTGTCAGAAGAGCTATTAAATGTCTTCTGCACTGCAGTGAGAGGAGCTGTCATCTGAACTTTGCACATAACCTAAAGGCTTCTTCACACGATAGTGGCATTTGGCAATTAGCTGGCCTTTTTATAGCACTAATGCCACACTGGCTGCGTGGATTTGCACATTTGCTGCTACCAAGCTAGCAGTCATAAAGTCACAGTGGTTTTCAATAATCATGTGAGGTGATTAACTGGTTAGCATCATAAATTCTTGGGATTTGAGTGAAAGGTTCTTGGTTGTCGTGTCTGGAAGGTTGGTGCAAAGATGTAACATAAGACATTTGATGGTTTGAATTACAGCAGTACATCAGTAACTTCACACACAGTGTGGTCACAGCACTAAAAAGCCATCTTTTGTAGGTTAATGAGAAAAGATTTAAGCACTCTGGCAGTTGGCTAATATTTGTGTCTTGCAGACCCATTATCTTTCTTTCGTCACAAGCATGATTTTTGCTTGATTTCACCGTTTTCGACCCGTCCCACGTATGGATTTAATTTGTTTCAAATCCATCGTTAACTAGAAGTGGGGCCTTGCCTCAGTAAGATATCCTTCCTGTGTTCTCTTGTTCATTTTACATGTCCTCAAGTTAATTCCAGTCCTAATTAACTACCTTTGAAAGGAATCTGCGCGGTAATTACCACAAGGAGGTGGAACGGAAGCAATCACACTCTGCACAATTTATTTCCTACCACAGGGAAAACCCTACAGAGTCACCCGCTGGCTTTTTTTTTTTTTTGTCCTGAGAATCACCCTCAGCACTCACTTTGGAAAGAGAGAAACAAAAAAATCAGGTGGCTCTGCAGACAAACACCCCTGCTGTTTTAAGCCTGGTGTGGTACATTTGCACAAGTAATTATTAAAATAAAAACACTGGGAAAAGTGAAATGAGCAGCAGAAAAATAAACTGTGCACGTGAGACCAGAAAAGCCCAGAGGCTGATGTGAAAAATAGCTTCCACAGCAGAAAGCGATGAGGAAAAGTGAAGAATGTATGTGCTAATAACATTTAATGTCACCAATGAGGAGAATAGTGATCCATTTCCAGAGACACAGCACCAGCACTTTCACAACCATTTCCAGTCCAACCTGGAAATGGTTGTGAAAGTGCAAAAAGGACAATACCAAAACTTTTTCATTCTGCCTTAGTACTTTCTGAGTTCCCCACCCTATCTTAACCCTGAGGCCACTGGCTCCCTCTGAAGATAAGAGCAGGTCACTGTAGCTTACGTACATATTATTAGTGAGCAAGAGTAAATTGTGGATTTGTTGGTGCTTATTTTGACGTAATACACATTTAGTGAGCAAGTGAGTATTTACAGCCACAGGACAGTGTGTGTGGGATTGACTGAAAATAAACAACAGCATCTGTATCCATGATAATGAAGGAACATGTCAACCAGTGCAACGGTTGATGTGTTTTTAATTGGTTTTGACAACAATAGAGTTCTATGGCACAAAGAAATAAGAAATATATTAGGTTATGACTACACAGACAAAACATGAGTGGAATAACTTAGTTGTTGGTTGAGGGTTTTCCAAGTTTTCTCACTAGGTGTTACTTTGGATATTGTTGACTTACTATCTTGCCTAATGATCCAGTGTCTTTTTAGAGATATTAGTTGTAAATAAAAACTAGCAATGCCTTTGTTCAGAGTACTTTCTGTGAATATTCTCAGGGCGACATTCAACATCAACCACCCTCACCTGTGAGATAGATAGGGCAGCTGCTGTGTGTGGCCTGGGAGGTGAAATCCAGGCCAAATGAAAGTCCACAAAGTACTTGCCGCTGCAGTCACTGCTGAAAGTACAGTTATAACTGAAAGTGACTAAGTGCATCAACATTTTTATCAACTCACATCTTCTCTTATTGGTATAGTGGCAGGACAATAAGTGCATAAAGCTCAGAAAGACTTCGCCTCTCATCGCCTTACTTTAGAGAGCAAATGAGAGGGTCCTAATTTCCTGTCCTTAATTGACTGTGAGTTTCCATGAAGCCATGAAGGGCTTCCCATCCACTGACAGGAAAATGTCTAAATAGCCAGTAATCTGCATGAAATTGTGTAGTCATGACTTAGAGTGGGTGTGTGGGTGTGTTTAATAAAAATAAATAAAACGGTTTTCTCTCACATAGTTAAAAAGGTCTTCATTTTAGTTCACTGTGATCATGCTTTACAAGCTGACAAAGCCCAGAGATAAAAGTTGGCTTTTATCTGGAAGGTGGCTAGTCTAGCAGTTTGCATGCTCTTTTAATTCATCACCGAGGCTTGGTCCACAGATGCACCTGCTGGCCCTGAACTTGGATAATACCTTAATGAACGCGTCCATTTTAAAACCCTGGAGGCAAAGGCGACTCTGTCTCTGCTCCTGTAGAGTAAATTAGATTGACTTCTAAACTCAGAGAAACAGATGATGCAAATGTCATACTTGATCAATGGATTTGGCTGAATTAGCTAATGCACCTGCAAACTGCACCTTACATAAACATAAAACATTCGCCTCGCCGAGATTGCAGAACCTTACACGAAGGAACACTGAGTGATGTCGACCAGACTGACACGTCTCCTGAAAATAATGGAGGAATTTCAGCTGGAGTGACATATTTCCAACACAGAAAGGTGAAATTTTGTGTGCTGGAGAAACACACTGGCTGGCAAAGCATAGAAGGATGTGAGAAATGAGATTTAACTAATCTTCAAACGACGGCATGCCACAGTGATCTAAGACTTCCAGAAGGACTCCCTGGACAAACTGGTGTCTGTTACTCTGAACATGTTAAATGAATAATAATTTTTTTTTTTTTTTGCTGCTCATGGCATGTCCTTTGATGATCAACTGCATTCTTGCCATCTTGCGTGTGAGAGAGATGCAGCTGTGTATTAGGCTGGATATAAGATGAGAAAGGAAGTGGTATAATTTTTATTAATAAAAATGACTGTATTGAGTTACAGTTTGTATTGGATACAATACATATGCTTTAGATGTGATCACTGTGAGATTTTGTTACGTTTTGATGGAGCCAGGCTAGCTGTTTCCCCCCATGTCAAGTATTTGTGCTAAGCTAAGCTAACTAGTTGTTGGATCCAGCTTCATGTTTGATGATGTGGTTTTATCATAAACCGTGATGAAACTTTCTTTGTGTTTCTTCTATCTGTACACTTTCTTTGCCAATAAAGCTGAATTTGCAGGGAAAGCTTTCTACAAGGTTTTTCAGTTGAGTCTTAGATAAAGTGACAGAACATAAACTTTGTGAATAAAGCAAATTGAAGAGGGATTTTTTAATTACAGCATGTATGAAAACATGAATGGGTGTTCATGAATGTGGTAGAATCTAAGAGACACAGACACTGTGTATTCTGTACATTGCATTCAAAGTCATTTACTGTCAAAAGGCAATTTTGAATAACCACCATGCTTTTGTTTATGGGTCCAACAAACCTGCACTATACAGTTCACTTTTTTGATGCAATCTCATTTTTGGCCCTAATAATCATAATAGAAATGATATACTGACACATCTCTACATGGGAGTGGTATCAATCTTCTCATCTAAATATTGGCAAGAAAGATTAATAAACTATGTCATTAATGTGGCAATTACCTTTAATTGCCATACTACATCGTGAAACTGATAGAATTGCTTTACATGGTGAGAATAGAATAGAATAGAATAGAATAGAATAGAACAGAATAGATAGAAGTGGCAGACATATGCAGGGATTAGATCCAGACAGATGGTCTGCCGGGGGAGTAAGAGTCTTTGTGTAATAATTTGATTTGAAAGTAGTTTTTGATGTTTACATATTCATTATCACACCTCTCATGTCATTATTATACAGTAGTTTCTTGAGGAGAAGAGAAATTATAACAACCAAAGTCCTTAGTCAAGGTCTGAATTATACACAGTGCATGGCTGCATTTACCTTCTATATGAACCATATTACTACAAAAAAGTTGTGAAAAGGTTGAGGCATGAAAAGAATCTAAAAATAGCTGAAAGTTGGCTCATTTCATTTTCCAGTTCTCCTGAATAAATCAAAGTTGCTTTAATAGAGAGGAACTTTACTCTCAGATAGACGTTTCGAGGAAAATGTCCAGTGCTGAATTCCATTCTGTGCACAGGCAACGTCTCAGATGATAAAAACCCTCTCACAGGCCGTTGGGCCTTTTCATCACTCAGGTAACATAAATGCAATTTTTAGGATGTTCTGAACTCAAGAAGTCCAATTTCCCCTTCACTCCTCAGAAAACCCTCATCTCCCAAAGAATCAAGTGGGAGGTTTTTGTGTGGTTTTGAGTGCTGCGGTTTGGAGCGAGGCCAGGCGTTCCCCAAGGCCTCATCGATCTGGCAGTGGAGTCTGATCAGATGGGTTTTCATTCCATTTCATATTGTATTAAAAAGCTGAGCATAATACTAAAGTCCTTTAGAGGTAGTTTTTTTTCATTTTCTAACGACTTTTACCCATGAGTCACCATGATTTTCTATGTAATGATTTTATTTCAAGTGTAGTGATGTTTGAAGCAGTGTACTGCACATACATCTTTCCGCCTGTGCTGTGCAGTGGAGGGTCGGAGGCGTCAGCGGGGATTTAGAGCTGTAGCGTGCCACTTGTCCCCAGCAGTTGGGTAGGTAGTCACCCAGTGAAGACCTGACCGACTGTGCACATCTCTCCATTAAAGCGGGTGCTTGGGTATGAAAACCCTACATAAGAGCAAAAGTTGTAAATATATTGCACGTGTCACTTCATCACACCTCACCCCCCTGCAGCTCGGGGTATATAATTTGATATGACTGGATCTTGATTACTATTTACTGGCTTGTGAGGTGAGCAGCAGACTCAACTTTGTGGGTAAACAGATTCCCTGTCACAGCTCCACTGAGTCAGCTACTGTTGGCTGTCGACTTTCTGTCTTCTTGCTGTTTCCCATCCCTCCCTTCGCCTTTCCTCCCTCCCCCCCAAAGATTGCAGTTGTCAGGACCATGTTGCTTTTGACGCTGCAGTGATAGAACAGGACAGCAGATCACAGATCGCAGATCATAATTTTTGTCTTTTATTGAAGAATTAAAATTATGGTTGGTTGACATGAATGTGTTGTATCAGGTCATACATTCACACAGCAGAGGATTAATGAATAATGATTTAAAGGGATATTTTGATGTAATAGCTCACTTTGTAGACTTAAACATGAAAGAATGGATGACTTTGGTCATCTATTGATGGTCTATAAATGTTTTATTGGGCTCACAGACCACACCAACACCAAAATTAGGCATTTTTACTGAAATATTGCTGAAACAAATAATCAATTATCAGTATCTGGTTTATGTAAATCAACTAATAGTATCAACAAATTAATAGTTTTAATTAGATGACAAATTCAAAGTAAGAATACACCTTTTCATCTACCCAGACTAGTTTCTTCTGTAATGGTATTTTAGAAATTCAGAGAAATTGTTTTTGTTTGTTGAAATTCTAGATGGGTTTTAATATAATGTATAAAGATTTGTTGATACCAACTGTTAAGTATTTCTGATGTAAGTTCATTAAACGTAGGTTTCTGTATAACAAGAACTACATTTGTTGTTATTTTTGTTCTTTTGTTCTTTTTAATTACAGTTTCATTATTGTGTTGTGTTGTATCTTCATACTGGATTTGAGTGAAAGTGGGTAGGTTCACATAGAAACATGAAGTCATTTGCACCACCCACCCTGACCAATAACTACATATCTTTTCACATTCAGATTTACAGTTGCTGGCACTGCTCTAACTGATTTCCACAGGCTACCATGCTGTATGTCATCTGATGAATAATTCATGGACTATTAGTTAAAGATCCTCCTCCATGTGTCAAGGCATGGCAAATGTGAAAACAGTACCATTCTGCACAGTGAAGCTGAAACATCCGAGTGAAGGAACAATAAGCAAAAACACATTTTGAAGTGGAGGGGGACTCACATAGTATATTATACATGAGGCAGCTGCATTCACATTGCAGTCATCAAGGCTGTTGAACTGTTAAATGACTCATTCCTCTGTCTCATTCCAGGTCCAGTAGCTGTTATCAGCGGCGAAGAAGACTCTGCCAGCCCCCTTCATCATGTCAACCATGGGATTATTACCCCTTGCACTCTGGATGCGGGTCCTGATGCAGTTGTCATAGGGATGACTCGTATTCCTGTGGTGGAGAACCCTCAGTACTTCAGACATGGACACAACTGCAATAAGCCAGCCACCCGTAAGTCCTAAGTTTCTATTTTTCAGACTTCCATCGTCACGGCTGATCTTTCCCTCATTACTGCTGGTGACCGTCATTACACTTTATTTGACCTTCAGTTATGGAGATGCAAAGGAAGCCCTGAACCATTGTTGCTCAGGCACGAGGCACAAGTACTTAAAGGCAAACACCCACAGAACGTGATGCACTGCAAAGAAAAGTGCAGCATCTGGTCAGAGAGCCAGATATCAAACACCACGTCTTTACGAGGCTCATTACGGCCATTGCATATCCATTGTAATTTGCTGTTTATCTTCACAATGAGAAGTGCTGTGCCGCTTGGGGCAATAGTATAATTCAGTGTCATGTACAGAGTCGGTGTGATCATATGGTGTTAGCATCTGATGGCACAGTTCAAGGCTCTTTGTAAAGGATCCGTTTAGACAATAGCAGCCTTCTGTATACCAGCTATTGGTGTTCAGACAGTCGCCCCCCCCCCACCTCACTCTCTCTTTCCCTGGGGACTCATGTTCCAGGTTGGGGAAAGACAAGACCACTTTAAGGCCTAATTACTCACAATTACATCAACTGCTCAAGAGAATCAGCAGAAAACAACTGTGCCGGCAGCCAGCCGCAGCCTGGCGCCTGCTGCTTCCCTTCCAGACGATACCAGTCAAACCAACCACATTTAGTCAGAGAAAAGACTCTCCTCCTGTCTGAATGGCAGCGCACGTGATCACACTAGCCTGGTCCCTTTCAGCTCGGATCTGCATTGTTTACTCCTTGGCTTGCTCTCAAAATGGCCGTTGGTCAGGCTAACAGAAGTTGACTTCTGAGTTGGAGCCAATGAGAAGGAAGGAAATCCCATTTAGAGGTGATAAATAAATAAATGACGGGTCTTATGTATTATGAATTGCATGAATTGTTAATGGTCAGCCGGTGACTGATTTATAACATCTCATGCCTCGCACAGGAGATCTGATTGCAGGCTAATGAATAAATGACAGTGGACAAAAATGAAACTCTCTCTCCCGATTACCGTGCACCTGGAATTAAAAAGCCAGAGCGTGGATGTTCAAGAAGGCAGCTTTGACGTGGGCTTTACACAATGCCCACGCCCTCTCAGAATGCTGCATCTCTTGTCTCTTTTTAGATTTAATTTTATGTACGGGCACAAAAAAAGGAAACTGTAGGAAATGATCCCTGAATTCATCACAAGGTCGTAATGGCCACTGCTTTCTGCCATCGGCTGGAAAAACAAAATGGCTCCGAACGGCTTCTGCCTCTGCCGATCATTCCACTGAATATGGATGTATTCTTCACCCTCAGGATACACACACAGGGAGAAGAAATGGCTGCGTGTATCTATGTGTGTATCGACACTGTGTGTGTAGGTGTATCAGTGAAAGTGAATCTGTGCATGTGTGTGGATGTAGAATCTGCGATACATTTCCTTACTTTCCTCCAGCTCCTCAATGGTTAGTGTCTTCAGTCAGGGGTCCCTTGGGTGCACCCGAGGCCCTTTGGGTCCCCATTGTCCTGCTGGCCTTGCTCAGCCTGATTGTCCTGCAGCTTTATGTGTCAACCAAAGAGCTTCACTCCGCTCAGATACAGTATGGCTGCTTTACTGATGCTCGGCCACCAATCCATAATGTATTCATTCATTTACTTGAAAGCTTCTTATCCAGGAGAATAGCTTGCTGCCAGGGTCTCACGCACGTGTACACGCACACCCACTCACACACACACACACACACTGCTGCCTAGTTCAGCAACAGCAGTCACACCAGCACACATAAATTTAAAACACACCCACACTTCTCCTTACCTATGTCCATCAGGAGTACACTAATGTGGTGGTCATTCCCAGTCTGCTTCTACCACCGGCCTTCTGGGTAATTTATAGTGCTCCTGGCTGTCAGGCTCTGTGCATTTTGAAATCAGCTTCAACAATAACAGTGGAGTGGAGGAGGAGGAGGAGGAGGAGGAGGAACAGTCTGTTGCTGCTCTCTGCCATGCTGGCTTCTGTGAAAACAGCTGCATGTGATGGGAAATCGCCCGCTGCAGAACTCACACCAGTGATTCCAGCGTGCCTCGCCGGATGTATTATTCATGAGTTTATCTTCAAGTCAATTCTGGGAAAAATACATATATTGTACCATCAGTTTAATAGTTCTGGAGGAAAGACTGAGCTCACAGTATCTGGGCTGCCAGGCCAAGGCACCTGAAGACAGCAGTTCAGCTGTCATTCTCTCACTGCAGGAAAAAAGCATGAAAAAATAACCAAAATATCTGATTGTAGTTGCCCTCTAGTTGAACCTGTACACATGCAGTTGTAAACAAGCTCGAGAGATTGGGGGCATTACGAGAAAAGTGTCATTCAGATGCCAATTTAAAAACTCAAAAGTGCAGTCTTGCAATTGGTTCATCTCCGGGATGAACTGGTGGCCTTGACTTTCATTGCGGTAAACAGGCGAGCCATGACTGATTAGGATGTTCGTTGTGATCAGCTTTTTTTTTTCCACACGGAGCTGAAAAAGGCCAATCCTGGGGAAATGTAGCCGCATTAGGGAGATAAAGGCAGAAAAGGCAAAGGACAATTCTTTAGCCTAATGACAGATCCATATCTAGCTGGATTCGCTGTCTCCCAGCAAGTGGCTTTGTTTTATCACTCAGCTTGCTATTTTAATTACGGATTTGTCACATCCCGCTGGCCAAAATTAGACAATAGCTTTTGATGTTGGAGTATAGCGCATAGCCTTTCATTATATCCATGTTATTAGGGACATCACATGTGGGCACAGCTTGGACAAACCCCAACTCTGTCCCCTCCGCTTTTGGTGTAACAGAGACATAATTATGCTCAAGGTGATGTTTTTGAAGATTAAAATGTTTCCAGCAGAGGCAAGGAGTGAGTAATTTTGGCAGCTTGAAAGCTCCGCAAATGACGGGAAATGCAGAGCTGATTGATTGAAAGGCAGTTATCATGTTCCAAGGCAATGATTCCATGAATTATAGTTTGAAACAGAACAGCCCCACAGACCTGCCAGTTGTGAATTCAATCAACCTACTTTAATTTGTTACTCTTAGTAGAAGGATAAGTCTAAGATGAGTTCCTCTCAGCTCAGCCCAGAACAGAAACTTCTTAGTAGAAGGACTTCTAAAAGGATCCTTGTTGATGCCAGGTGCAATCCTATGAAGACTGTACAAACCACATTTAAAATTCACTTGAGAAATTCCAGGCGTGGTCAAAGACACAGCAAACAGTGCAAGAAAAGAGCAGCTGCCTTTTTCAATCCATATACAGTGCTACTACACAGACAAAACAGTGTAAGCAAAGAAAATTAAATAAATTAAAGAGCGAATTAAAAATGTCTGCTACTGCAAACACATTTAATTGGTTTGCAAACCATCTGCAAACTAGAGAGGTGGCAAAAAGCTAAATACGAGCTAGAGTCAATTAAAAACCTAAAGCATTTCTCTATATTTCTTGACGCCCACCACTGTAAACGAAGACAACAGCGGCTGTAACTTGTCATTTTATTACAAGAGAATGGGACATATATTATGAGAGCATGTGTTGTGTCCAAAAACACACCAATTCTGTATCACCATCAACACATTAAAGTTGGATATAATAGTAACACATCCCCATAAGTGTTGACAGGTCAGCACCATAATGAATGTTCACTCCCATCACTGAGGACTCAGTTGAGAGAGGGTTTTTTTTAGCCGCAGTATAAAACAAACCGTGAATATCAACAGTTTGCCAAAGCAAATTTACATATAAATGTTCTTCTTTTATAGAAACGTATTTTACACTGTATCTGTGGGGACTATGAGCTCAGGGTGGATAGCATGCGTCTCCTCTAAGATGTCAAATATAGCTATTTTGTATTAGTAGACTTTTAAAGAACCTCCCCAGAGTAGCAAGTGTAAAGTACTTAGTGCTTAAGTGTACTTAATGCTTAAACTTTAATCCAGCAATAACACTGAGGTTGAGCTTAGGGAGACGCCATTGTCAAAAGGAAATCAATCACAATTAAACTCTATATATATAGGTGCTGTAGTATGGAGCCACTGAGTGTTCAAGATTAAATAAATAACTAAGACATTATGATATTTATAACTGTTTGATTCAATTATGAAATATATTTTAACAAACCAATACATTTTTAAATAGTTTAGAAAATGAAATGATCTTG
Organism: Scortum barcoo; assembly: GCA_023238725.1. Taxonomy (NCBI): domain Eukaryota; kingdom Metazoa; phylum Chordata; class Actinopteri; order Centrarchiformes; family Terapontidae; genus Scortum; species Scortum barcoo. Next base: position 17,025,294 of record CM041531.1, read on the forward strand.
AAATGGAATTTCATTATTTATTTATTATTATTCACTTTTCTCATTTCAATATAGGTATTTTATTTCATAGTGACACTTTTTTCGTAATGTTACTTTTCATGTTTCAACTAATCACATGTCCCCTGCCTCTTTTCAGCAAGCCTTATAATTACTACCACATTTAGTCACTTCCTCTTACAGATAACAGCTACAGGTACTTCTGAACTAACCAAGCTTCTGCTGTAAATAAACAGCAGACAGACACAGAAACTAACATGACATTTTATTTATGTAACAACGAGGCTGCAGATGCCATGCAGCTAGTCAGCTACTCTAACTTTTAAGCTTGAGTTTATTACTCAGCTTCAAAGTGAGCTGCCAGCTGCTAACTGGTTAATGTAAGTTACCACAGCAGGCTTTTCATCCCAGAAATACATCTCAATAAAGGAGCTGGTATGCTTCAACAGTGGAGCTTGTCTGTGGTTGAAGGGTGCCAAAAATTCAGTAACTCTCCCGAAACCAAAAATCCAACATTTATGCCCACTTCACACAGCAATTGACTGTGTGTGGAGGGTTTGACTGAGTGAGTGACTACATATGATGACCTTGATGAAGGCCACAGGCTGAATCATGCACACACTGAAAAAAAAGTTTTTCTTTATACTAAAAGTGTTGCTGAAATTCTGACAGGGTTTGAACTTCTCCGTTAAGTCCTTAACATATTTAATGTTTTGTGTGAGCAAAACCCTGCCCTAAGTGGGCCTGCTGTGCAGCTGGAGGCATGTGATTGGCTTAAAGATGCGGAGGTGGGCACAAACACCACTGCCGTAAAACGGACATAGTGATTTGAAATGTCATTGTCATTTTTATATACATGAAGAAATGTGACATTATGGAATAAAATAAATAAAACATTAGATGTATCAAATGATATCTATAATGAAATGAAAATAAAGTCTTGTAAAATGTATTTCTCTGAAAATTACAATAATGAAATAACATTTCAAAATAAAGAGTTCAATTTCATTTCTTGAATTATTTCACAGCTTAATGAAAAATGTATATATTTCACTCAATGCTATTTTATGATCATATATTTCAAAATGTCCTTTTTATGTCTTTGGAGACTTTAGGACTCCAGTCCAGTCTGTATTACTGTATTACTCCAAAATGCTACTAAAAGTGGCCTTTCTGAGATCTTACTCAGTGGGCTTTGCCTTGTCTTTGATTCTGGATGTTTTTGAACAAGACTGGAATAACAGCGATTAGGATTTTATAGGTGATGCTTTTTGTGCTGGTATAGTTTAGCCAGCGCTGGTGGTTATTTGCATTAGCCACAGTTTTACCAAGGCCAGGAAACACAGGCCGGCAGTCAGCCAGGCGCAGCAGGTTAGGAGGAGCTACCCACTGAGAGTCAACAGTAAATGCTGGTGTTCATGTCACGGATGCCCAACGATGCCAACAGACAGAGTCCCTGTGCTACAGTGAACTTAATGGCGGAGAGCTTTTTGTATGCTATTAGCTGCTGGATGAGTACCTCTCACCCAACTATTAACATCCTGTGGTGCTCTTTTTAGAGACAAGCTAAAGTGCAGCTGCATCACAGTGATCTTAGCAAAATGTTTTTCCTTTTAAATAATTAATGTGCATGTACATAAAAGAAAATTACGTAGCATGAATGTTTTTTTTTAAATATCAATAAATTGTTCTTATAATCCTTTGTTTTGTAGTAATAATCAGAAAATATATGATTGCTAACCAGTCATGAACATTCAGAAGATGCTTTGAGTTTTCATTTAAAGTTGTTGTGGTTAATGCTTTATGAGTAGTGATCTTATGTGGCAGTGTCTTGTTTTGTTCTTGTACAAATGTCCTCAAGCAAAAATCTATAAGTGAATTATAATTCCTTACACATAACTTCATGCACAAAGTAAAAGTAAAATGTAGAGCTGATGCGGGAGATGAGAACTTTTGGTGGGATGTCCTCTGCGTTTTTGACTGAGCCGCTGCCTCTCAATGTTAAAGCATCCACCCTGCAAAAGACATGTTGTCAATGACCATGAGACACGCATCGATCGACCCACCACACACACTCAGAGAAGCTGTCGGGCAGAAAAATACTCACACAGCAAGCACACACACACACACACACACACACACACACACACACACACACATACCTGTGAGGCAGAAACACTCAGAATGCACAAAGTTGGCAGGTGGTTGGAGGAAAAACACACCCTCAAACATACACAGAAACAGATGCACACGCATTATGAAACTGGGAAAAGTTGGCAGTTAGTTGCACACAGACACACACACACACACACACACACACACATGGACGCAGGTACAGAACAAAGCCCTCTGAACATCTGTGCTCCCCAGCAGCCTGACCTGACTGGCTGAGTAAATCTCAATGCTGCGTTGTCTCTCGGCCTCCAGGGAGAATGTTTGCTGGCGTCGAGGCCTCAGGTGAGCCAGGACAAATGAATGATGCTGAGCTGCGGGATGGAGATTTAATCTCAGGGCTTTTCAGCGTGCCACTCTGGGTAAATAGGCTGCAGGATACAGGCTGAGTCCGCCTGCAGAGGAAACTGAAGGTTAAAGTAACTTGTCCTCGCCACCGTCGATAGGCACGCTCCATAATAGCTGCTCCATTCTCATCAGTGCGGAGGAATGAGGTGGTCAGTGGCTATTTAGCAGCTCAATAAAACAAACCTAGATGGAATATTTACACCTAGGAAATAAGGAAGAGAGGGCAACTGGTACAAATGGAGAGTTAAACAAGCTTTCAGGCTTACTGAATTAGTAGTTGGCATGGTGGTATCCTCAGGAGGACTCCCAATTTTCTTTCATTAATTTGCTGCAGTTAGAGACTTTATTTAACTGTTTTACAGTCAGTTATGGGTAATTGTGATTCAAATCTTGAATCTCTGCATCTACACAGCTGGCTTTGATGATAGTAAATAGTTTACATTTTAGTTGTATTATTATTGTCAAATAAGGTAAAGTTTGCTTCAGCATGAGTGGACGACAGCAGTTACTAAGTATGAAGAATATTTTAATCTTGTGTTAAAGGGGAGCCCCTGATTGCACACGTTCAAGTCTATTTACAGGTCTTGGGGAATACTGCTATATATATGGTGTAAAAAACCTTTTAAAATCTTTTTGCGCCTTGGGGGAGCTGTGCAAAATCGGATTACTCTTTGGAAGAAACTGCCACAAATGGTTTGATTACTGTACAGTCGGATTAAAGAAAATAACTTCTCCAGGATAATGAAAATAAAATTAAATATCTTTTTCTCCTGTTTGCCAAATCCAATGAAAACACCCAAGATCATATTTGAGATCTGCATCAATCCAATTTATGTATTGTGCTCTCTAGTGACATCGCTATTACTGCAGTTGCAGAGATGAACTGAACACATTCATCGACAGTGAAAGTGGAGTCGGCAAGTGCTTCCTTTTCATCTAGACATTTTTCCATCTCATAACAATAGTTTGTATATAAAAGTCTTGAGGAAAGAAAATATATTTTTATCTAATCTCCCCAGTCTGGATGAGAGTTCTGTGTATAAGGATAAATAAATGTAAATGTAGATGAAATATCAATAATTTTCATTTTTATAAATTATAAATCTGAAGCCTATACAACAACAAAAAAAGAAAAAAAGTCAAAGAGTGAATTTTTTGCCAGGATACACAGAGAGAGACAGAGAGAGAGCAGGAGATAGATTAAGGTGAAATTAATTTCAGGTATCAGAGGCTTGTGGACCTTTCCTCAGCTGATAACAGCACAGCCCAATAAGTGTGGTTTGGTGATTTGCAGGTGAAAAAATGTCCAACCGTCTATTCAGTGTGATTTAAAATGTTAAATATGTGCCAGTGTGTCAGCCTGTTTATGTTAGTTTTTGCTTTTTTTTAATTCAAGTCCCTAAATGGGTTTCAAAAGGTTCCAAAATCTGGTGACAAAGTTGTTTAATTAGCAGCAAGAAAAGTGGGGAAAAAAAGAGATTGTGGTGTTCTTCCACCTGATGAAGAGTCCACATACAGTAGCTTGTCAAGCATGAGAGTGTTGGGGGGGCTCACCATTTATTCTAGTCAGTTACATAAAATTATTCGTTCTTTGGACTCATTTTGACATCTACAGTTAAGATCCATTTTTGGCTTTCTGACTGAAATGTAAGATGTGAAATATAAGATGACAGCTTATAAAGTCTAATGCCTCAAAGAGAGCAACGAGGGATTTCTACAAACAATTCCTTGAGTAAAAGCGCAGAAAGAGTTCATCGGGCTCCGTGTGATTAGTGCAATGTGGAGCAGCCAAGGCAAACACGTCAGACAGAGGAGTGAATTTGTTAAAATAGAGTAGTAAGATTAACAATTAGTGAGCTTGAGTTTAGTTAATTTACATAATGACATAGATAGAAGTGTAGATATCCCGATAAAACTGAATGATGAAACGGATGCAAATCCCCAATTTGCACATGTGAGATAAGAAATCCATCAATTAAATATCAACTTACCTCACACAAATAAAGTAAAGTCAAGATAACAATCTAACTTCTGAGTAAAAGTTAAAATAAATATATTATAGTCTGGCACCTGCTGATAGATGACAACCTTCACATTTTTGCATTTTTGGCATCTCACCAACTGTCTCATCCAGAGAAACTTAATGATGGATGCAACAATAGAATAAGCTTCAGTAGCTGGATCTTCAGCATGACAGGCAGGTAATAGTAAGGCCAACACTGATCCTAATGATCATGAATGATCAAAGAGTGCACGGTAAAGAATTCAAGTTATCTTTCATAAGGATAAAGATTATTCACATTTTTTAAAGAAAGTACAATAGCAGAGGAGCAGAGATAGGATACAGTGGGGAATAGATGTTAAGTCTGGAAACTCTTCAGACTTGTGAAAAAAAATTCACTGTTCCTTAATCAGCTGAGAAAGTGTCAGAGACATTTGGCCTACGAAATCCAGTCAAAACCCATTTTGAATTAAAATGTATGTGTATCGACTTAAGGATGTTTTTCTCAACTCTTGGAAAGCAGATTTTTAGAGGATGAAGCTTTGACAGCAGTGATGTGTTAGTGTCCCTGGTGGGGCTCTCGCTGGCTGCCAGTTTCTGCAGACACTTCTGTTCTGATCTACTTTAAAACTGGGACATGTCTTCATATTTAACACTGATTTCAGAAATGGTGGTTAATATACCATCTGACAGAAACACCAGAGGAGCATTTGACATTTTTTATGAATCACCTTCCCAACATGCTACTGACCAGATGGTCTGGATGATTCTGGAAAAATTATGAAGAAAAAAGAAAAAAACACAGAGAAATTGGTAAGACTGAATCAGTGATCTGTGTCTATGAATGAGGAAATATTGCAGAGATTTCACCATTTGGTGAACTCTTTTGGATAGAACCACAACAAACATTGAGAAATAAATGGGGCTTCTGCCTCCCGTTTATTATCTCTCAAAGCATTTACATGTTGCATAACAGGATCGTAGGTGGCAAGGTTTTGGCAGGCAGTGCGGAGAGAAAATTGTGTTGTGGTAACCAATCACACTTTAAACACAGGGTGTGTTCAATTTGCATACGTGTAAGGTATTAAAAACTCAGTCGGTACATACTGCATACTGCGAATGAAATGAACAATTGTGAGGCAACAAAGTGTGCCATTACCTGCCAATACTGTTAACACTGAAGTAGACTCAAGAAGCATGTCTTCTCTTACCATATGACTGTATCAACAACATCACAACATTATAGGTCCAAGCCACCGTTGAATGCAAATTATTTAACACAAATGTAAAACAATGTAACTTCTTCTTTTCAATATAATATTTTCCTCTGTTATTTTAAGGCAGATTTCCATTATTAAATATTTTATGTGTTGAACACTTTTTCTAGAGTGCATTATATATATATATTTGATCTCCCAAGCTCTTCCTCTTAACTGTACCTTAATGTCACGTATTATCATTTGTAATTATTTTATCTAACATTTAATTTAAACTGTCTGCTTTGCAGTCTGCCATTGGACAGCCTGAAGAGTCACAATGCACTTAGGGGCAGTGAAGTATGTCATAGTAAGCTCACAAAGCAAGGAAATTAAAGGCTAAAGGTGACTTCTTCATCTACAGAAAGAGGTTAGCATTAGGTTTAGCATTAGCTGCAGCTTTAGGACTTGACTTGGAGTTTCCGGATGCCTCTTTGTTTTGTTTGCTGATGACAACACATGCAACAGCTCATGAGCTCTGCTGCAGTGTCTTGATTCACTCTTGAATCCACAATGACATATTTGTTATGATATTTATACAACCACCATGTGTGAAGACAAAGGACACACAGATGGAGAGTGGATAAAGATCCTGGAAGTTTACTTTTGTACCAAGGATGCATTTGAATCTGTGACGTAAACAAGAATGCGTAAGAGGCCTGAAGTCATGTTGTGAAAATAATGCATGATGTTTCAGGGAGTAGACAGAAATGAGGTGAACACGATGTTGTTGGCTTCCATGTATTTCCTGCTTAACAAACCACAAACAAATGTCCCTTGGCTCCTTTAAACAAACTGCATATTAGCTGTATACTTAACATAACATTCATTTAACCCTGATGACTCTTCACTCTTTGTCACACATGTATTGGTTATCCTCTTACACATTTAACAAATACTGTATTCCTTAAGCCGTAACACAGTGACATTGCTCTTTTAACCATAAATTACTAAATGAATACAGAATAAACCTGCTGTCTTACTGAGCATGTCTCTATCACGCTCTGTCTGCGTGCCAAGAGCTGGCAAGCAAGCTACATCCAGGCCAACACTCACTAATGACACGGAAAAACACGGACATCCAGAGCAATCAGAACACAATCTATACCGCAGCAATGATACCAATTGATAATTAAACTTGGAGAAATAAAGTAAAATAAATTAAAAGGAAATGTTATTTCAAGTGCATTATTCAACACCTGCTGTTTCACTTTGGTTCGTTTTTCTGTACATTCAGTTCACATTTTTATTTCATCAACATCTTAGGCTGTATTCAAGAGCCATACATAATGGTGCATAATTATAAGTATAGCAAAATCAATACCTGCCAACATGCTACACACAACCCTTTCCAGAGATAAAAGATGCAAAATTGAGCCATGACTTACTGAGGCCACTGTCAAATTGTGATTCTGCCTCATAAGAAAAATTAATGTAGTTTCTTCTTTTTGTACAATTTTATTTACTTTCTATAGTGTAACCTGTGCAGCAAAATCTTAATTTCTTTAAGGTTTTGAACAGATTAAGAGAAGAGTTGTCTACAAACTACCGAATATTCTATCACAGACCTGAGAAATAACATAATGTCGAATTGGTGGGATTTTCTTTATGTACTATTGAAGTAGTAATTGTTACAAACATTTTGGACACTTACTGTAATTAACATTATTTTTTATGGTTCACATTTAATTTAATTTTGAATTTGACTGACTATTTAATACATTCGCTTTGTCCTTTCACATATGGCTTTCTCTCCTGTTGCTAAGCATCAAACTTGCTTGCTTCATTTCATTCGCATTTTCAAGCAGAGAGAGCTATGGTACAGCTTGAGCCACATCCATCCTTGTATATTGTGGCATTGTTGTTGCAGTGTATAAATATATAAGTGTGTGTGCGCGCGCATTTATAGATGCCATAGATGCCAGAGTTGTCATGGTAAACCTCTAAGCTGTCATGTTTTATTCATAGTGAGGCATGAAGGCTAACATTTAACCCCTCTTTTCTTACCAGGCTTTACACATGCAACCTCTTTTTTTCATGTATTTCTGTCTTTCTCACTTATTTCGCCTCTTACTCTGTGTGTCAAGTGATGGAGTGTGGTCAGTGTGATTCACCTTATCAATAGTAGAGCTTAAAACCTGCAATCACTAACAAGGGACATTGAAGGTTGAAGGTCACAATATCCAAAATGGATGGACTTAACTGCTTGTCCTGAGACTATAAAGGTATCATGTTAGAGTGAGTTATTAAGGAGAAATAGAATAAGAAGTATAGGGAGAGACAGAGAGACTGTTTTTCTCATTTTGCTCAGCTCACCGTTTTATTTTCCTCACAGAGATTTTTCAGAAACAGACATTTTACAATTCTGTTCTCATTAGAAAATGTCTCCCTGTGTTGTTTCAATGCCAACAGTAAAACCAAGGAATCCAGATAAAAGATTTGCAGCTCGGCAGGTCCAGCGCCATCTCACAGTTTATTTGCGTTTTGGAGATTTATAAGCACTTGAACCCTAATGTTCCCAGAATTCTCTCTTAAGCAGCTTCAGAGTTAGATGGAACATTTTTCACAGTTTGACAATATCTCATATTCTGTAACTACTTTTTTCAACACTTCGCTGAAGCTATATCACACTTATTTTAAGAGAAATATTCAAATATTCAAGATTTTTTTTTTCAGGGATTCACCACTACATCAAACAGAGAATTTAAGTTGAATGTCTTATGCATCATTTTGTACACATTTCCTTGTAATTCAGCATGACATATTTGGTACTGTATCTCTAGAACCTCAAGATCTTGACTGGAATATAAAATAGTACAAAGTAGGTGCACCCACAGTGCAGCACTTACAGCTGCAGCCTCCTCTCATTTCTCTGTTTGTACCCTCGCCTCCTCTCCTTGCGTCTTAGTCCCTCCTTTCCTCAGATGCGAGTGGAGGAGGTGAGGAAGAGACATGCAGAGAGATGAGTCAAGGCAACAGGCATTTAACAAAATGAGACATCCGTGCCTCAGAGCTGTCATTTTAAAGCGACGTCAGTTAAATATGACAAGCGGCTCAGCTGCATCATTTGTCCATTGTTTTGCCTACCGCTGTATTTTATGATCTCTGCCACATTATAGATAGTTACTTTTAATTAAATTCACAGTGTAGCATTATGTGACAAGAATGTACAGACATATACTGTAATAATAATAATTATAAACATATTTTTCTGCTGATATAATATTGTGTCATGTTCTATAAAATCTACTAAAGCTTAATATCAGAGGAAAGGATTTTCAAAATGACTCTCGTCTCTATTTGTCTTTTTTCCCCCTTTTCTCTCCCTGCCTGTCTGCGGTTTAGTTGTCCAGCATATTAAGCGGAGAGACATCATCCTGAAAAGGGAGTTGGGTGAAGGAGCGTTCGGTAAAGTCTTCCTGGCAGAGTGTTACAACCTCAGCCCCACCAAGGACAAGATGCTGGTGGCTGTCAAGGTACGTCTTCACTCTGTGGTTGTGTGTGTGTGTCTGTGCACACAAGTAAGTGTGTTGTAAGCAGCATTAAAGCAATTGTCTGGTGTTTTGGGTAATGCACTTATTCACTTTTTGTATAGAATTAGATGTGAGGCTTGACACCACTCTCATATCTGTGCAATAAATACAGAGCTAATATGCAGGGACACAGCTAGTCTGCCTCCAAAAGTAACAAAATCCTCCTCCCAGCACCTCTAAAGCTTACTAATTAACACTTTATATCTGACTTCCTATTTCCTACACGTTGCATTTTATTTCAGTGTGTAAATGTACACACTTGAAAGATTTACAGTGGGACGAATACAGTAATTTCTGCCAACAGCTCCTCAATGCATTGTGTCTCTATTGATGTATAGATGTGAAAATGACCGTGATGCAGTCAGTTGTCAGTACACAGTAAATTGTGCCAAATGTTGGGTGAGCATTCCCATGGAGGCCCAGTATTCGTGTTTTGATCTATCACCGGGCTCTGCTGGTATCAGGTTGCGCCATTATAACTCTTCTGATCCCTCTGACAGACGATGCCATTCTCCACCTCCGACCTAATGCGCCTTTAAGCTGCCGTTAAATCCCACTTGCAACTTAGCCAAGCAGAGAGCAGACATTCGGCAGCTTGACCAAGTCTTATATCTTCATTACATCTGCTTAGACTAAACGGCAGTGTCTGACCCAGGTGTCTTGAAAGCTAGATTCATGTGAATTCTATAACCCGCTCAGTAGTCCAGCTTGCTGTATATCTGACTCCATGAGTCTTGCCAACAGCCTCTGGTTAGCAACCCTTCTGTCGGTGATGATGCAAAACAATCTAAAATCTCTATGTGCTGCTCACTATGAAGTCAACTAGTGAATCCAGACACAGCCATGGTTTGACCCTTAAGCTTTGCTAAGCTAAACTGGCTCCTATACATATAGCTAATGCACACATATGAGGGTATGCCATATTGATCGTATCATCTAACTCCCTGCAAGAAAGTGATAAAGTATGTTTCCAAAATGTCAAACTATTCCTCTAAATGACAGTAAGGGAGAACAGGACTAAGGTTCAGCAGGTGATTTTATTGTTTTCCGTAAAACTTCCACAGGTTGAATCACTAGCATGACAGACATGAGCATATTAATCAACATGAAAATGTCATGTTGTTATGTCAGTTTTGCATTTTGTACCTAACCTGAGACACAATGGAGATAAAAAAGAGTTTTCTGTTTGATAGGTGAGGGCTCTCACATTGGCTGTCTTTTTTCACCCATTGAAATCCCATCAAAGTGTCAACCAAGGGACCAACAATTACTGATGAGCAAAGTCAATACTACAGTGAATTTGATGCTTTGTTTTAAAGAGCTTAAAGCATTTGGAACCGTCGCCCCTCCGCGGTGGCTCTGAATGCTTTCACGGTGTTCAACATCAGCAGCTCCCCCATGTGAATACGAGGAGCTGTGTGTGAATGTGAAGCAGGCTGACGCTGAATAGGAGGTCGCAGACTCAGCAAACTTACCCAGGAAAAGAAATTACAGTCAGAAAATTGCCCTGACCTTGATGACTGCAGAACTCAGTGGAGGAGTTAGGATGATCATAATGGCTGTCACTTCCTTTTTCTTAGTGTTATGAAATTACAAAAAAAAGTTTTCTAATAAGCATCCTTTGCCGTGTCCTCTTCAGTTTTAAAACACAAAGCAATGTGCATTTTCATCTGACCATGTTCTGCCTGTGATAAAGCAGGAAAAGGTTCTCTGAATACACTTAAAGGTCAACAAAGGGAAAATTCATAGCAGCGCTTTCCCTCAATTTATTGTAGTCGAGCACTTGAAGGTATTGTTTTGGAGGGACGCCCAGACGAGAAACATTTCCTTAAGAGTGCGGTTTGATTTGGTAATAGAATTTTATGGCCATTTTACCTACTCTGCCGTACATCTCAACCACCTCCAGCACTTCACTGCAAGAAGAGCTCATGTGAGTAAATGTATTTCCATCTCAAGATCCTTCCATCTGTAATAACATCAGCAGCAGGCTGGAATAGCAGGACTCAAGGCCCAAGGAGCTCAAGAGAAGCAAATCAATGTTTTTTTTTTGTTTTTTTTTGCTGATGAGGTATCAAAAGTGTAACAGGCAGACTACGGGACCCAAATGCAACACGACTGGCTACAGGAATGCTTGGATTGGATTTTATTTCCAAGTGCAGCACAGGCAGAATGATGCAGCCTATCAGAGTGATCTGAGTCTCAAAAAGTTCAGAGGAGTTACGACGGGATCAGCTGATCCTGCTGAGCCGACTCACCGAGGAACGAGGGATGGAGACGCTGGGATCGAGCCCAAGCTGGTGAGTTGGAAGAGCAGCAAACTGAGGCTTGCAGACAGGAAACTCTGGTGAGGCTGGGTGGTGCGATCCAGAAGAGCAGACTGGTGAAACCGAACAGCCAGGAGCCGGTGGATCGCGAGCAAACAGAATCCAGAGGGGACAGGCACAGAACTCGTGGGCAAAGACAGAAGGCTGAGGATGTTTACCGGGGCAGAGACGAGGCAAGATGGATCCAAAACAGGCAGGGTCAGTAACGGGTGATCAGTCCAAAGAAGAATTCTGGAAAGTCTTGCATAGAGATGACGAAGAACAATCTGGCAATGAATGACTGAGAGGAGGGAGTTTAAATGCTGAGCTGATCGGTGAACCAGAGCAGGTGAGTGGACCAGGTGATGGGAGTGGGCTGACCGGTGGGAAGTGGCTGGCAGGTAAATGGAAAGTTACCTGGAAGGCAGACTGTGAGAAAAAGTCTTTTTCCTGCAATGGAGGCTGCAATAAGACATGTTACTGCTGTTTGATTTCTTTCTTCTTTTTTTCTGATACTGGTGGCTTCAACTGACATCTCATCCAGATTTGATATTTCATCTGAACTCCACTTCAAAGGAGTTTAGGATGCTCCCTGCTTGATTCTCTCACCAATAAGATCAATGTGGTGTATAGCTGTCCCAGCCAGCTGCACTTGTACTCCCTGCAACGTTACAGCTGTAGGGATTAGTGGCCTAAAAACTATGTACAGGATTATTAGGTGGATATAATGCAAAATACTGTATATTGTGTTACTAACCAATAGAGGAAATGCTGTTCAGTCAGGACAGACCACTTCCCAGTTCCAAAGCTTTATTGAGAAATATAACGAGAGCTAACTGAATTTGGTGGAGATTCAATGTTGTGTTTACTGTCGGCTATCTGGAGAACACAACAGTTGAACAGCAACTGATTTCCTCTGTTTCCCCTGGGAGAGAGGAGGAGGTGAACAAACAAGCGCATCAACAAGATGAGCTGGAGGCAGTAAAAAAAAAAAAAAAAGAGTTTAGGAAAATGTTTGGATCCATCACACCCCGGACAACAAGACTAAGAGTCTACAGCCACGTTAGCGGTGCTGTGAGGCTGTACACAGTGGTGTTTTGAGTTTAGTGGTAGCGTCAATGATGACTTTAACATGCTGATGTTTAGGAAGTTTTTATCGTATCTCCATGTTACTTTTGCATACTTGTGGTAGACTGACCATATGACAGACATTGTCATCCCCAGAGATGTTTCTTAGGAATACTGAGTGGATGCTTCAAAACAGGAGGAGTTAATTAACAGGATTGCAGAAGAAAGCAGGAGAAAGATGAGGAGTGTAACTTTGCGTAATGTAATGTGACACAATTTTGGGGCCAGTCACTCTAAAGGATATGACACAAGAAGGTGTGTTCATGGTGTGGGACTGGAAATCTAGGTTGAACCTCCCTAGGTCTCGATTGAACCCTCCAATTTTTTTTTTTTTTTGGTCTGAGAATGAAAGTAATGGTGCATTGGAGTGGACTTTTTCAATTTGTTAACTAAACACTTTACCACATATGGCCAATGAACAATGAGTGATGAATGCACCGGTATTATTATGATAATATTACTTCCATTTATCTACCTTGCTAACAAGAACTAAACCGTGGAGTTCCAGTGGCTTCCATGAATGATGACTCGAATTTGCCATCAGACAAATAACTGGCACAATGGACTGGAAGATACAAAATGCTGCAAAGGATACATTGGTTGATTTCTCTCCCAAGTCTGAGAAAAATTGGGCTGCTTTTTCTGAGCCTTTGGAGCGGGAAAGGCCTAGTCAGCTCATTATGTTCGTCCATTTTAATGTTTACCTTTTCTGAGTGTGTAAATCTGACTCCTTATTTTCCCCTACAGACACTGAAAGACCCCAACCTGTCTGCAAGAAAGGACTTTCAGAGGGAGGCAGAGCTGCTGACCAATCTGCAGCACGACCACATTGTTAAATTCTACGGAGTGTGCGTAGATGGAGACCCTCTCATCATGGTGTTCGAATACATGAAGCATGGAGACCTTAACAAATTCCTCAGGTCAGTCTTTTACTGAAGGTTAAGTCAATTTAACCTTGATGTGGTTGGCCAGTGCTGGCTGAGCAAATTAGAAATTCATCATGTGAGCAGACAGTAGCAAAGTAAAGCGGGTCAAAGCCTAATTACAGTGCAAATGTGTGTGCGTGCTATATGTATTAGTATTTTCAGTCAGGGTACTGGCTGGAGTTTTAGATGGAAGTTTCCACCAACTTACTGACAGTATGTAAATTTCAGACTTCAGCACAAGTCTAAGAAAAGTAGAATTATTTTGTCAAATTCCTGCCCACCAATACAATACCCAGCCAACTTCACAGCTTTCTGGGTTAGCAAACATGAGTGCTTTAGTGCTTTTGTTCCGTAATGTCAGACCGCACCGAGGGAAGTGACCTCTGATAAGCCTCAACAAAAGCGACACGATGCCGGTACAGCGAGCGCTTTGGTAATGGGAACCTTCAGTGGGGTTGATGTCAGTATGCACAGGAGGAGTCTGGGATAGAAGTGTGTTGTTTCAAGTTCGTTGACAGCCACAGTGTATGTGTGCGTGTGTGTGGTCGATCTTGTTTTTGAAGTCTGAGCAATAGTTGAAAAGATGACATGTTACGATTGATGTGAGTGTGTGTGTGTGTGTGTGTGTGTGTGTGTGTGGATTCAAGAGTGCGTGAAGACTTTCTGTTGGGAAATCATTCCTGAAATGAAAGGCAATGTCGCGAATGATGAAATTCTTTCATGCAAGGTGCAAGACGTGGCTGATTTTTGGTCTATTGGTCCTGTTGGTCACATTTAACAAATGAGATGTGTGGAGAATCAGTAGGAATGAATCGAGTATCTGATGTGCGGGTCCAGCTCAACCTTAAGATAAACGAAAGGCCTGCACTACTAGATCTCTGAAGTTAAATCGAGGTAGAGAGACAAAAAGACACACGCTAAGGAAGAGTACTACTGATCCCTCTACAGTGGAGCTGACTTACTTCACACACATGGTTAAAGCAAAGAACGTTGCAAACGTTGAATTGCACTTAAAAGTAAGAGATGGTGAAAGAAAGAAAAACCTGAGAGGACTTGTTCTGCTAAGTGCACAATTTACAGTACCTTGATGATATTCCTGAGCTTTGGTTAATATTCCTGACACTTGAAAATGTTGCAAAAACTGCTCTAAAACCACCACAGACTCATATAACAGTCTCAGAATTAATAAATCAGTACAGACACTTTACCGTTTATCATTGCAATTAAAGCTGCTTCCAGGTTATAGTTAATTTGTTAATATTTTTAACAGTCTCCCTTTATTATGCTAATTATTCCCAATAGTTAGAGAAGCACCAATACTGACAGAATAAAGGTTTATTAGCACTGTAAGGAGCTTTGGGTTACTTATTAAAAGGGACAGACAGGTTACTGTCATGCTGGAAAGGCATTAAAGGTTCCTAAATACAGTTGTTAAAGCCAGATTATGCAACTTTTAAAAGCAGAAATCACGCAAATATCCTCTCCCAAATGAAAAGTTTAGGTAATAAGCAATTAAACGAACCTTTTCTTAATTTAATACACTCAGCGATTTTGCTGCAACAGCCTCACTTGGTCTGGGATTACCAGGGGCTACTGGCATCTCCATCTCCATCATTAAAATTAGTTCCTCAAGTAAATCAAGTTGTTTTTCTGTCAAGCAGAGCCCACGGCCCGGACGCCATGATCCTGGTAGACGGCCAGCCACTGCAGTCCAACGGAGAGTTGGGCCTTTCCCAGATGCTGCACATCGCCACTCAGATTGCCTCGGGCATGGTCTACCTGGCCTCCCAGCATTTTGTTCACAGAGATCTGGCAACCCGCAATTGCCTGGTGGGCAATGGCCTGCTTGTCAAGATAGGAGACTTCGGCATGTCCAGGGACATCTACAGCAGTGACTACTACAGGGTAAGACCAGGATCCTTATATAGGCTTGTTATTTGCCAGTACGACACCACGACAGTACCTAGAGCTGGAGAATTTTCAGACTGCCAAATGAAATAATATGGAAAAAATGTCAACTTTTGCAACGCTACATGTGTTTGTGTTATTACGTTATGATTTCCACAGTGGAAGTGGATTTGTTGGTTTCCACCCAACAAATCCACTTTCTGGTCCTTTCAAGGAAACGCTGGCCATCAGTGCCTCTTCCTGTTCATTTTAAAGTAATTCACATGTGGCATAAGCATTACTAGATTCTGCCTGACACAAAAAGTACATTTTAGTTGTGGATGTTGACGATACTTTTGACTTTGTTTGTAATTGGGTCCAAAACAACCCTAAATATATCCTTCGGTGGCTGCTAACTACAAATATATTTCTAACGGGTGAAGACTGTTGCGCTCTCTTGGGTCATTTTTTGTTTATATGTTTTTGTTTCCATCTTTTCTTTTCTAAGGAGAGTTAATGACTCTCCCTCTCCAGTGCAGCCCCAGGCCCCTACACCAGCCCACATAGATTCATGCAAGGATGGAAGAGGTTTAGCAGTGTGGTACGAGATGAGCCTGCTGAGCCTCCAGGCCAATGCTCACAGGCTTGTTTATATAGCCCCTTTACTGTTTAACGCGATTAGCAACTCTGAATGCCGCAAACCAGGCTGAAGAATTTAGAATTTTGTTGAATAAATAAGTGGATATTATGGAGTGATGGCTGCCACAGATCTGGATCCCTTTAACAGCCCGGTCTTGTAAAATGACTTTAGTTGCGCCTGATTCTGTTTTCGCAGCGTGACAGCTGGGCCGGTTCGGACTTTGCTGGGGGCAACGCCAGCAGTTATGAAGTACTTTCCTGCTGGGTGAGCAACACTGAACTCATAAAATAATTTGTAAGGAAATTTGAGCGAGATGTCTTTAGCGTTTGGTGCACGGCTCCTCCATGCATACCATCATGTGTGGTGTGTATATAATTAATATACACTACTCAAAAAGCTAGGGATATTTGGCTTTCGGGTGAAATTTATGGAAAATGTAAAAAGTTCATGCTACAGTGATATTATATCATGAAAGTAGGGCATTTAAGTAGAAGCATGCAATGGTGATTTCCTCATCTCAAACAATTTATTGAAACAAAAGCCAATTTATTGAAACAAAAAACAGTGGTGGGTATACCACAACAAAAAATGTCAGTGTTTCAATAAAGTGTCATGTGCCCTTGAGCATCAATTACACGACATCTCATGCTGGTTCGTTCAGGTCATTGAGGTTCTGGGGTACAGAGTTATGAGCCTCTACAGGGCGACTCAGCTGATCCCATAGGTTTTCTGTGGGATTCAGGTCTGGAGAAAGTGCAGGCCACTCCATTCGAGGTACCCCAGTCTCCAGCAGCCGTTCCTTAATAATGCGACCTCGATGAGCTGGAGCATTGTCGACCATGAAGATGAAATTAGGCCTTTGTTGTTCATGCAGGGGCAGAATGACTGGATTAATGATGTTATTCAGGTAGTATAGGTGTAGGGCAGTTCTGTATTAACTAGACACACCTGCCCACACTGTAACACCACCAGCACCAAAGGCTCGTCTGGTGACAACAGTGGCTGATGCATAGCGCTCTCCTTGACGTCTCCAACATTGTTGATGGCCATCATTTCTGCTCAGCGTGAATCGACTTTCATCAGAGAACAGCACTGAGGCCCACTGGTCCCTCGTCCAGCGTAAATGCTCCCTGGCCCATGCAAGACGATGACGCCTGTGCCTGGTGGTGTGGTCAGGTACCCTTGCGGGTCGTCTAGCATGCAGACCACGCTGATGTAAACTGTTTCGAATGGTCTGATGTGACACTTGGGTGCCTCTCCCTTAAATGTGCCTGGAGTTTAGTGGCATTCATCATTCGGTTCTGCAGGGCACTGTTCACAATGAAGCGGTCATCAGTGTGGGATGTGGCTAAACGACGTCCCCTTCTATGCCTTTCTGTGACTCTACCAGTCTCTCTGTATCTCTGTTGCAACCTGCTGATGACACTTTGTGACACTCTAAGCTCAGTGGCCACTTCCATCTGAGAACATCCTGTTTGAAGTCTCGCAATGGTGAGGTACTGTTGATCAATTGTTAGGTGTCGTCTTGGTCTCATGATGTCAAAATAGCATGATAAGGAGGACTGTTTAAAATTTAATGGTCAATTCATGGATCAAACACCTGTTGTGAATTTTGCCGTTAAGCTCCTTGTTAGAGAACAGCAAGTTGTGTAAAAAGTATTGAAACATTGAACAGTTGGACATGTGCATTAAAAAATTTAGAGAAGGTCACATTAAGTTCACCTGCAAAGGTTATAGTGCATTTTAGGTTCATCCTGAAATTTCACCCGAAAGCCAAATATCCCTAACTTTTAGTGAGTAGTGTACGAATATTTTGTTTGAGTTGTTAAAGAATTATGGCAGGATTCTGTGTGTGTGTATTGTTCAGCGCAGTAAATCCAATCAAACTGTTTTGGCCTTCAGTTGAGAGAAAAGTGTCAGTTTGGCATGAAGACACTTAGTGGGAACAGAAAATCAGTACTCTGACTTTATTAAAAATGGTTATGCATAATTTAAAGATCTCAGATCACAGCAGTGTTTGGAGGTTGTTAAGACCAAAGAATGAAAGCTTAATGACATAAACAATAGACAGTACATGGTACGAACTGTTTATATATCTATATCTATCTTTCACATATACACACACATACACACACACATCATAATAATTGCAATGCTGTCTGAGTCTAAAACTGGCTTCACAGCTGAATTGAATTTTGCGTTGCACATATTAAACATTAAATATTTAAATTACAGAATATCAAAGACCTCTCTCATGCTCTGTGACATCACTTAATGACATGTTCATTTTCCAGCCACACTTGTGAAATATTATTTTCAAAGCTTATTGTGGGTTTAGCAACAAGGGTATATAAATACTCTTCTTACAGTCTAGAATACTCATTATAAGCTCTTTTTGGAGGAGAATAATTGGATATTTAGACACTGGCGGCTTCATGAGGGCCAGTTCTATGGCAACCACGGCAGATCCTGTGCTATTCATCTTGCATGTAGGTTGCGCAAATGGTGCTGCATGGAGTCTCTCTGTTACACTAATTGGAATATGCATGCATGGATTTTGTGTGCGTGATTCTCATTTTGAATGCGACATCATAGGTATCATTTCACGGCTGCCTCTGACTTCATGTTTGTGCTTTTTGTAGGCATGTGACTTGGACTTTTGAAGGGTAGACTTGAGTTAAAGATACGAAAATGTTTTACCTGTGCCAAGATAAAGTTTGTCTAGCAGTCTGGGTTTGAGCAAAAGGTTCTTGTGATATTTTTGGCCTTACTCTCCCTCATCATTGTACTTGCATGCCTAATCAAATAATGATGTCTGCTCCATTAGATAATGTTTGCTATGGCAGTACACAGAATAGTAATATTTGTCATACCTGTAAAATCAGTCAGAATTGAAAAGGTGAGAGAACAGCCTGGAGTCGACGGACGCGCCGGCGCGTCCAAGATTACAGGTCCGATTTATGATGACGTAGCAAAAAGACAGCAGTCTCCGTTTCAACTTGTGTCGAAAGTGCGGACTTCAAACTACATACCGTTTTTAATTTGATTGGCCAATTAAAACAGACTTATAGTAAATAATGTATAACGTTTTTTTTTCTGAATATTGTCGTCACATTTGGCGCATTTTTGGTGCTGGAAGAAGGCTTGTGATGTGCCCCTCTGTCTTGTAATGGACAGGAACTGTTTTTTGGAGTGGCACAAATAATTTGTGGCATCTTATTGTGACACCTGATTGTTTTGTAAATAGTTGAACAAAAAAAACGCCTGAGGCATTGCCTGCATTTTAATGTAAATAGTTGTAAATAACTGTTATTTGCTACATTTGTACATCATTTTTTGAAACTTTACAACTTATATTTGCATTCTAAGTTATAAAAATGGTTCGTTAGACATGTTTGTGGTTTTCACATTACAAAATCTAACTTTTTTATATTCGGATTTTATGTTTTTTGTGTGGTTTTAGGTCCAGTGTGTTAATACAGTATGTCAAAATTGAAAAAAATAACTGTAAAATCACACATGTGAGGTTGTGCTGAAAAAAATGATACCAAACAAGGCATGGTAAACAGTTTCTTAAGGTGAAATATAAAAGGTGCAAAATCAAAAGTAGTCAAAAATGGCCAATTATACCCTGGACTCCAGAGCAGGCCAATTAGGAGATATATTGTACTTGTGTAATGAGTTGAACAAGTCAGTTCAGTTTCCCTTCCCTACGCCCTCAACTCCTCCGATAGAGACCAGTACAGATGTGGGTGTACTGGGCAGCTCCAGCTATGTCTGTGGAACAGTGTGAGCCCATGTGGGCCTCTCTGGACAAATAAAGGACAAAACTGTCCTTGTTTCCTTGTTTTGGCACAAAGAACAGTTCATCTAATTGACTCTGAAGATCAAGTCACAGCTGATTTAGCAGGCAGATACAGCTTGGTTTAAAGATTAAATGGTGCAGCTGATTGTTCTTGTCTGAAGAATTATAAGCTTAATATATACTGTAGGTACTGAGAGTTAACAGTTTCAGCAGCTATAAGATCTAACAAGAGCTGTGTGTGCATGCATGTTTACACACTTCAATTACACAATTCAATTAGTAGGCCTCTGTTGGAGAAAGATGCAGTGTATCAGGGGTAAAAGCAGGGGCCCAGCTTCAGTTCTGGACTGCAGTGCCCAACATCGGTAATATTCATAAGCAGAAAGCCAGAGAAGGTTCATGTCCTTGAGACGGCGCCAGAGACTCACGCTGGTTGATCAGGGTGTTGGTGCAGATGGGGGAGGACATGCAAGCAAAAAGGTGGACCTCCAAGCATATTACACTCTTTACTCACAGTTGAAAAGAAGCAGGTGGTGACTCCACACTCTGGGTCTGGCTAACAAGGGTGTTTGTGGTGAAAAGGACCCCAGTGGTATGGGAACTGGAGCAAACTGGGATAAAGGGGGCAAATGCAGAGAGATACAGAGTAACGGTGTGTCCAGAAATAACTTAAAATTGCTTTATATACCTACCCAAACAGGCGCTTGCATGTGTCCGCAAAACAAAAAACAAGTTCTGTGATTACAACTGACTCACCGTAAGTGAAAAAAAGAATTAATAGCCCTTACAGCAACAGTGTATTAGAGGGAAGTGAGCCAGTCTGAGGGAACTTTTTTTCAGTTAAATGTTGGTTCCTTCTATCAAACTCAGCGGTGAATTTATTGAGGAAAGTAATACGGTTGAATAATTTATTGAATAATTTACTGAGTCAGTGCACGTAAACACACACACACACACACACACACACACACTGCAGTGAGGAAGGGAGAACAGTTCTGGCAAATCTGTCTTATTAAGCAGAAACCACAGGGATGGTTTGTAAAATAAATAAATAAATAAATAAAAGACCAGAGTAGTTTAAATTCAGAGTGTTACGTGTGTGTGTGTGCGTGTGTGTGTGTGTGTGCATGGCGTGTCTTGTGTAAAGCTGCTGTCTGGTGCGTTGTGATAGCATCGCTGCCCGCCTACACAGAGGAATATTGACAGAGCTCAGAGATAAGGAGCTCCTAACAGTATTGGACACTTTCCCTGTGTTGAGTGATTATAAATAGCAGCGCCCTGCCAAGAACACAATCCTCCCATCGCTGACTAGTCGTATTGACGGTTGTTGCCCTCTGGGACTCCCTAGACACTTTGCAGCAGGAGGGAACAACTTCAAGAAAGAGATGAATATTGTCCTAAATCACATCCATCTGTCATATCCTCCTGCTCCGCCTGCACTGAACATGCCTTTGTGTTGCTTCAAAAGAGACAACTGCAGCGCCTGCACAGGCCGACGGCAGCACCGGTGCCTGCTATGTACGTGTTTTATACCAACGCCTCACGATATATCAGGTAGTGCTTTCCTGAGGTGGGAGAGTGAAGCACTGAATTATGCATATTACGATGGTATAAATGACAGTGAGTGCTCTAAAGGTGCCTATGCATTAAAAGTGCAAGTAAGAAGACTGAGTGAAATATTGTTTTTAACCAGCAGTGTTTTAGGAACAGCATCTCGAGGTCAATCTGTAGGTCTTGTCAAAAATAATCATTAGATGTATAATTTGCTCAAAGGTTTCTTTTTTCACGTCTTCTTTAATATAGAACAGTAACTAGTCCAATATGCATTGTGGTACATTTCATGGCCCATGCCAGCTCATTTGTCTCATAATACTTAATTACATTTGTGCAATATTAATTGGTTTTGTTGAATCAGGAGTCCAAGAAGGCTGCTCACTCATTTTCTGCAGTAATCAATTGTATTTTGGTAATTGGTGCTAAATGCAGTTCCTGGTGACATGAAAATAAAAGTTCTAAAAAAGTTTCCATTTGGCTTTCTGGAAGCTGCAGGTAGTCTGTAGTGTTAGGCGCTGGCTCTTCTAGACAAGGAGAGAAATGGCTTCAAAACAGCTCATTACAGCCAAATTATGAACACTGGCATATAGGTTCCTGTCAGGGAATAAGATGTAGAGACTTCCAGTTTCTACTTTTTAAGATAGAGAATATAAAAAAATTCTCAAGAGTTTTCTCCAGAGGCTTGCTTGCAGCCTGAGTGTTTTCATTTAGCAGTGGCAGGGGTTTGTTCTTCATTTCAATGAGTGTAACATTGTCTGAATGTAAAACAGGATGCTGTTGAGAAACCGTGTGTCCAGCTAACTTCGGTTCAGCAGGACAAGGCAGCAACAATAACAACCTCTCCCTCAACATTTGAGGAGGAAGTTAAAATCTGAATCTGAATCTGCATTTTCGTATCATAGACTAATGACTGTCAAATACTGTTAACAATGTTATAATCTAATGACTCAAGGACTTGGTGTTCTTTGTGACTCTGCCAGGAAGCCTCTGCTTACCTGCACTGCTTTGCTTTGAAGAAAAATGGTCCCCAGGTTTCTACTGTTTCAAGGATCAAACAGATATTTTTCTGCTGCATTATTTATCAAGCACAAGCTCCTCAAAACTGTATGCAGCTTGGTGCTAATGAGTACACAGGCCATATTTATTACTGCTGCATGAAGGGCTGAAAAAACTCTGTTCTGACCCCCCCTTGGGTCTTGTTTTTTTTCTCTCTCTCGTAGTCTATCCTCAGAGGAAGTCTGGCTTTGAGGACCCAAACATTCTTTAAAGCTTCTTCAACATTTTGGGAAATACATTACTTTTGCTACGGCTTAGATGAAACGACTGATACCACTCTTGTGTCTGTATAGTAAATATGAAGCACCCTTGCTGAGCCTTGTTCTGTCTGAGGGTAACAAAATCTGCCTACCATCACCTCTAAAGCTCACTAATTAACATGCTATATATTATTTGTTTAATCAGTACAAAAACCACAGTGAAAAAACAGGTTGCAGTTTTACCAGGGCTTTTATATTATGTGCCAGACTATTTCTTGGCTGAGTATTAACTTCCTGGAGTCTATTTGTCACCATGGAGTTGCCAGGGAACTGGAAAAATAGTCATTCAAAAACTCTGATTCTGTCTTTAAAACATTTTTTCTTTTCCACCCAAAGTTGAGGACGGCTTTAATAAGAATTACTTGATTTTCTTTTATTATTATTTTGAAGACCATTTTTGTTGCTTTAATTTATCCAAATAAGGTTAACTGGCCATTGGTGCTTTGTGTTGACACCATCCTTCTTTACACAGAAATGATGTTACAGTCATTGGAATCAAAATAAAAACCCTGCAAACAAAACACAACATCTTTTTCAGTCAACTGAATGGTTGGCAGATTAACTTCAGAGAGTAGCAGTAACCTCATATTCACAGAAGTAAGAGAGGTATCAGTATTAAGTATCAAATAAAATGTTGAAATTATTGGTTGACTTTAATTTATATCTATACAACGATCACTTTGCTATTACATAGTAATAGTAGACCTGCTAAATATCAGCATACTTCAGGGCCGCACAGTGTTGTAGTGGTTAGTACTGTCGCCTCACAGCAAGAGGGTTCTGGGTTCAAACCCAGGCTGACCGGGGCCCTCCAGCTTCCTCCCACAATCCAAAGACATGCAGGTTAGGTTAATTGGCGAGTCTAAATTGCAAATTGTGTGAGAGTGTGAGTCTGTCTTTCTATGTCAGCCCTGTGACTGATTGGCGTCCAGTCCAGGGTGTACCCTCACTGTGTACCCTGGACTGTACCCCACCTCTGCCAATGCCCAATGACAGCTGAGATAGGCTCCAGCGCCCCTCTGCGACCCTGTGTGTTCAGGATAAAGCAGGTATAGAAAATGAATAAATATCAACATCATTTTGACCATGTTTCATCGTCAGCATTCAGTACAAACTATCAGTGTGTTCAAGTACATACTCTTCCAGAAGATGTTATAATTTCACAACCTCACAGGGCTATACTGCTAAGAGTTAAATATTCATAGTGCGGCAGCAACACTGAGGAGCTACCTATCCGCACATTGTATTGACAAGTAGGTCTGGAGAGCTAAACACTGAAAATGTGAATGTAAAATTGCGTGTGTGTGTTTCCAAAACCTTCAGAAACTTTCACCACCCACCGGCATGCAGCAGCCAGAGCAGATACCACTTTATCTCCACTTGGCAGCAGTGCAGCAGGTAGAAACCTAATGGACATCATAGCCTCTAAAAGTGAACTTGTGTTCACTGCTGTTTGAGCTGGGAGAGCAGAGATAGCAGCGTGGTTAGAGCAGGGAGAGAGAATGTATAGATGGTTATCGGGGCCCTTTAAGATGTCTGGGGCCTCCCAGGGCTCCCTGCAGGCCGTGGAGCGCCCATCGAAGAGCCCAACTGGGCCAGTAATCTATCCCCCTGCCATGCTGCTGTGCTCTCCACGCCGTTAATCCAATCACTCCCCTGCCACGGTGGGACAGGCAGAGCGCTAATCCAGTTTACACAGCAAAAAAAAAAAAAAAAAAAGCCCAGACTCACTCCCCGCAGAGCATTGCCAGCTTCTCGATGTGACATTGAGTGAGAAAGATGAGGATAATTACAGGGGCAATTATTTTATTTTTATTATGTGTTCAGCCTTTTTTTTTCTTTTTCCCCCATGTTCCAAGCTAATTGCCATGGCCTTGTCACAAAAACCCAAGGTGATAGCATGCAATCATTTGGGAAGCAGAGAGTCAGCCAGTTTTAATGTTCCTCGCCACGGCAGCAGCAGCTGAATCATTAGTATGCATCTGATGAGGTTTAGCCTTGCGTGCAATGGGCTGGGTGGACCTCAGATAAGTCATTTAGACTAACAGGAACTTAATTAATTTTGTTTAATCTTTATAAAGCTCCACAGGGGGACAGATTGGTATACAGCCCCTCGCCGACTCCTTCACCTCACTTTCAGCCCACCTAGCTCGGCTCAACCCGGAGCTTTTACACAACGGAGGCGACTGGTCTCGGCATCAATATTGGCTTAATGTTGTGTACAATACTAAAACGTGGCATGTCTAATTAGACCAGGTGGGGTATAAGTCAGTGTTCATTTGGTCATTAGCTTGCAGTGGAACTCTGGCAAATGAGGTTTAGGGTAAACGTGTGGGAGCACTACTGCCAAGCCTCCTCGCCGGCACAAAATTCATTCTGTCAATATATAATGTGTGTTTAAGATGTAGAGAAAGGATACCTTACTTGAAACACTGAAATTTATGTTTACCTTAATTACAGTTTAATTTGGCTTACCACTGAAGAAAAACACCAACAACTTCGATTGCCTTCCAGGGTGCTGGTGGATCATAATTGTTTAATCTGGGACTCCGCCAGAGAGTGAGCTAGCAGGGATGAGTCTAAAAAATTAGGAGCTAAAAGATGTTTCTGTCTCCTAATACCTCAGATGCCCCTTGGCGAGTTACAGAGAAGCAGAATTGGGACCAGAGGATTCTGGAAAAAGGACACAAAAGTGTTCTTGTCTCATTTTACAACTCCACCCTGAGATGCAGCTGAGCAGGGCTCTTAACCCCTGGCTGGATAAGTAGAAGACTGTGGTTGCACTGGGTGGCTCAGAGGTGTAAATGTATTAATGTGAAGCAGGAAGCAGCTGAAAAATAAATGTAAGAAAATAAAAATTTTTCAATACAGTGCACTGAGGAGTAAGAAAAGATTCATCACAACTACTTTTTTACAGGGGCCTGTCATAATCAACATGAATTCAAAATCCAATTTTAATTTCATTTGAAGCATACTTACTTGGATGTATGTTTTCTGAGGGCACATGTCTGAGTTCTGCTTACATGTCATCACTTGTTCAAAGAGAAGAAGGAGTTAAAAGACTGACTGCTGTATTTAATGACTTGTCCAGAGAGACATTCTTTCAGCGAGGGAGGAATAGAAGTGAAATGATGCCCTCCATTTTTTTTGCTGAAACACTTCTAAAACCAAAAGTTGGACATTGTGGAGGTTAATGGAGTGTGATTCCCAGTCAGCATATACGGTAAGTGTTGTTGTTGAAAACTGTTCCTAATGGTCTTGTTGACCTCCAGGCCATGCTTAGAAATATCTCTTTGTGTTAAATGTAAAGAAGTCATACAGCCTCGCGATAACACAGTGTACATCCTACACTACACACCAGTTATCGACTTCTTCAAGACACTTAGAAACAAAGAGTAAAACTGAGGGGGCCAAGGTCCAAAATGGCACAAAATGCCTGAAACTTTACAGTAGAAATTGTACCTTTAGGTTATTTTTCATGTAAGATGATGGAAATTCTTCAGGAACATTTGCATTTTGGAAGTCTTATTAAGCATTTATGATGCACTTCTTCAAGGCAGTGTCCCAGCTTCTCCGAGTTTTACAACAACACATAATCATTATTGAAAGCTGTTTCTTCTTAATGTACTCTTTAGGTCATTTTGTAGACTCAGTTACACAGAAATATTCAAAGTTTGCCAACATTAGCCACCATAAGCTACTGGTCTTATCAGACCAAGTACACAGCAGCAAACCCCGTTTGTATTCAATTGAACAAAGATGCCTTGTATTCATTGTGAATTGAACATTTTTTTTGACAGAGAATGTGAATCATTCTGTCACAAGTAACACATTACATAGTTTTACTTTAATGACTTAAGTGTTTACTAAGCTGTGATTAGGGAACCACTGAATTAAAACAGGCTGCACACAAACCAGCTTTTATGTAGAGATTAGTATTTCTAAAAATGTAGTACCTAATGTAACAGTTACACAGGAAACTGCCAAATCTAATGCCTATTAATATAGTATGACCCTTTCAGCCAGACTGAAGAGTACAAGAAGTACTGTGATGGAATATGATCAGCTTTTTAAAAATGCTAATTACTAATGATGTGGGAAGATTTAAAATTACATTATCCAAAAATTCATCTTGGATTACATGACAAATAATGTCGATTAGATTAGCATACTAGGATATGCCTTACTAATTCTAAATAATTAGTCATAGAAACTCTGAAACACATATTTCTACATTGATGCATATATGAAGTCAAACTGACATTTACAAAATATTTGATAATTTGGTCTCCTAAAACTGTTGCTTTTGGAAGTTTATACTACAACTTGTGGTGCTACCATGACTTTCTGTTGATTGCTTTCAGGAGCAGATCTACAAATGAAAGTCTTTACAAGCTAAAACATTTCTAGCTAATAGTTACTGATAACATCGAAAGCACAAACAAATAACACATAAATAATGGATCTATAAATAGCTGTAAAAACCCAAACCAGGATTTCAGAGAAGGTTACAGATGAAGGACAAGTTAAGGAAAACAAACAGAGGCCTTATACTCAGCAACTACATTTGATGAAGTGTACAAACTAGAGGACGTTCTGCATAACTGCTCAGGAAGGAGAGGCCTTTTGGCAGATTGACAAATCTCATGTTTCTTTAAAACATCCAGAGGATTCATCTGCTGCGTCAAGCTGACACGCAGAGATTGTGTTTGACTTTCAAAGGAAATGTGCAATGAGCGCGCTGCGGAACTAGGAGGTAATTAGTAAGACTTGAGTTGATTTTTTTTTTTCTCCTTTTTTTCTCGATACTTTAAATGCCACACAATGCTCACAGCTGAAGGCACACAGATGTTGAGGCTGGTAAATGGAGTTTGGAGAAGAGCTGATTATGATTAAATGAATCTGATTGTGTTGTAACTCAGAGGTACAGAGTGGGGGATGAGGGTGAACGCAGCTCCAGTAAGAGGTTGTCCTAATGACGATTTCAGAGCTTATGGTATATTTTTGCGACTGTGTGTTTGGTTTTGTTTTGTCCTTAAGCACAGAAAATAAGCTCAGACAGAGAGATGGATCCATGGATGGATGGTCGGATAGATGGATCAGTGAATGCATGGACGGATGGGTGGTTGTGATGATGGATGGATGGATGATAGATGCGTGTCTGATACGCTGCAGGAGTACTTCTGACTTACAGATAAAAACCTCAAAGGGGCTTAAAAATCTGTCTCATTTTATCTTGACAAAAATGTCAAGATAAGGAATAGACAGCAAAAGCCAAAACCCGAAGCAAATAAAAAACAACTACTAGATGATGGCAAAAGTCACCAAGGAAGAAAGTGATAGGACAATAAATTTCACACTATCAATAATAAGTGTAAGACTAAGTACTGCAGTGCATTTCCAGTGTTAGAAATAATATTTACACTGGGTCTAAAAACGAAAAATGTCTTTAAATTTACAACTAGCACATACACTAGAACAAAATTATTCCATTATTTATTAGTATGCAGCCTACTGTATATTAGGTGTCACCATAGTAATTCTTTTTTTTTTTTTCCTGAGGCTTTTAACTACATCTCATGGTCTTCCTCAGCAGGTGACAGTGAAACTTGCTTTTTGAGCTGGATGTCTGAGTGTCCATCAATCTGCCTCAAACACGGCTCACAGGAAAAGTCAGCAGCAGCTCAACCTTTTGCAACAGCTGCATTGACTCCAGCAGGCTTCACGTCAGATCCCAGCAGCATGTTAATAACATTATCCGTCAATAGTGAGCTCCACAATAATCACTGTAATTAATACTGTCCGAGGATTCTGAGCTGAAACTTGCAATACTTTCCCACTCATTCCCACATCCGTCTTGTCCAGCTCGTCACCGCCATGATTAAAGCGCAGCCACTGACGTGAATGGGAAATAGATTTTAAAACAATGCCTGCTAATGGAAGCTGAGAGCACGGATGATTAATGGATGATTGTTTAATCGATTAATATCCAGCCTCGGAAGATTTACAGCAAGGGAGACTTCATTTCAATGTTTTGCTGGTTTGAAGACATTAAAGAACTTTCAGTTAATATCTCCCCTGCCTCAGCTGGCACCTCGCTTCATGCAAACCTTTCTTATGAATGCAGGAGGTTTACATTTAAACATATTTAAAAAGCTGCATGAACCCTACTATCTAAGGATCCATATGAGCATGTATTCAGCAGTTTTCTTAACCCCCTGGTTGAAACAGATTTATTTAAAACACTGATTAAAAGACATTCAATTCCATGCACTGTGACTCTGTTCCTCTGCTTAATGCCAGTACTTCTGCAGGGAAGGGATTGCGGATTGCTATTTTTCATCAAGAACAAAGGGGAGCTTTAATACCATAACCTAAAGAATTTCACATCCTGCAATTCAATACATACAGAGAAGGTGGCAGATAAGTCAGCATTTTCCTGTATTGCATCAGTGTCAACACTCAGCAGCAGAGCAGACATTCATGAGATGTTAAGCCAGTCGTATCAGTTACATGCAAGGACAGTTAATCCCCAGGCGCCTGGGAGTTGTGTAGATGACTGAATTTTCCAATCTCTGTTTTAGCTACAGCATTTCATTTGCAATAAAGATCTCCTCTCCTCTTTCCCCTCTCCGCCTCCTCCTCAGGTTGGAGGACATACCATGCTACCCATCCGCTGGATGCCCCCAGAGAGCATCATGTACAGGAAATTCTCCACGGAAAGCGACGTCTGGAGCTTTGGAGTCATCTTGTGGGAGATCTTCACCTATGGGAAGCAGCCTTGGTTTCAGCTGGGTAACAACGAGGTACAAAGAGCCTGAAGCATATCAATAAACCTCCACGAGTTACAGTGCATACAGTATAAATTTTCAAAGGCTGTAATGCAAGCTTTCATGCATGCATTGAACATTATAGCTCCAGGTTATCGCATGGTAAATGTTTATGTGTTCTTTTACATTTCTTAACATCTCTGGTGGTGCTAGTATGGCTATATATTTCAAGTCACATGAAAAAAGAAAACTATGTACATTTAATCAATCTTAAGTTGTTATTAAAGCAAAATGAAGTAAGAATTGAACAGGTAGGTCTTCCTCACAGAGCACTGAGGGCTGAACTGAAAGCATAGCTTTCTTAAAGCAGATTTAAATAACAACCGCCATTCTGGATCTTAATCTACTGCCTGATGTTGTTTCTTTTCTCTTTCTGAGACTCACACTGGCCCAATGAGGTGATAAATTGATGCTGCTTTGCCACCAGACAATATGCCGCATTACATAACACCCATGATTGGTTTGTTTTTTCATCGGAGGCTCTGCTTTGAATCAATAAAATTCAATTAGGATTACTCTTGTAAAGCGAGCATATTGAGAAAATTAAATTGACCTAAAAGAATAACCTGGCATGTGGCAAGCATTGCACTTCAATTGAAACATCAATATGTTCTTGGGCGTGACACAAATTGGGATTTCCACATTTCTATGTATCTTGTGCAGAACGATTTTTGAGACACTCTAAATGAAACACTCAGCTGATTAAACTACATTGCAGAAACCTTGTGACAATGTGATGAGTTGAGCATCGTATTATGTCATAGACAAAAAGTTAAAATCCATGATCTGTCTCTGATGTCGTTTTGTCTTCAGCTAGTATAAGACCTTGTTTCAAACAGGCCTCGTTCTGCACTACTGCTGTCTAAAATATCGTTTTTTTGATGCATATCCATACTTAATATTTGAAAACAGTTTTAGTACTGACTGAGTTGACACACACATACACACGAACCACACACACACACAAACACACACACACACACAGCGCCAAAATTAACGTAGATGTTGTTGTGCTTAACACACAGTACTTTTAATGTCATTTCTAAGATTAGTTAATTAGATAATTTATTCTTGAACAGTTAAATAACAGGCAATGTTTAATTTTTTCCTTGTGGTATCAAAATTGTCATTGAGTATCGTTATTTTCAAGGTGTTGTTTCGAAATTAGAAATTCCACTATCCTGACAACACTATTCTGCACTGGGCTCTATATTCTCCACCACTCCTCTCTACTTTTGTTCAGGAAAAAGCAAAACAGCTCTTGTGGAGAAAAAACAAGCAGCTGCACACCAAAGGGCCTGACATTACAAACTGCCATGCTGCCAAACATTGTTCAGACCAACAAAACTTTATTTTAAATTCTGCAGGAGATAGCACAGTTTCTAAAGATACCAAAGATGTCAGGATGAATAGGGGGGAATTGCATATAAAATGATGCACAAGACATTTGATGGGATGGAGCAGCAATAAAAACACTAGGTCTTGGGTTTGTACATTTTACTCAGGGTAAACATCACATAGCTTCAATGAAGAGCCAGAAAAGGTGGATCTAGAATATATACAAGATGGTGTCAGGCAGCGAGACAAGAGATGATTTTAACAACTCTGAGGCTGCTTTAGATGAAATAAAAGAGGAAACTGTACGTGCACAATTTGAGATACTATTGCTACCAGAGGTCAAGCTTGAACTGGTCTCTGACTTTTTCTATCTAGAAGTGCCCTCCTGCCTTGGCCACTTTGTACCAGCTGATCCACATCCAGCCTGCAGCACCTCCCTGCAGTGTAGACTCCCACTGTTATCACTAGCTTTATGATCACTGGTGGGATCATAGAGCTAGGGTGACAAAAATATTCTTTGGTTTAATTGCCCCTTTTTCCATCACAAAACATTCAGATATTTGCTCTTTTATTAAGTATAATTTAACATATGTTATAAACCATTGTCATGGTCAAAGGCAAAAACATTTGCTGCTATTTTATAGTGTTCATACATTTTGTTTTGACCTGTCACATCCAAAGACTGTTGCTTAAAGTAAGATAAGAAAAAGTGCTCTTATTTTGAAAATTAAAGTGACTACAAACTCATGTACTACTGTCAGGCCATAGTGACAGTTTTATTAAATATGATTAAAAGTAATTTTCAAATAGGTTACCTACTTCTAATATAAGTATAGAAGTTGAGTTACTTAGTTATGTTCCTGATCGCTGATGTACAATTTTATACTGATATGTAGTTTAAAGACGAAAAATTTTACACATCAAGTTTACAGGTCTTGCAGAGTATCACTGCATATGTGAAGTAGGTTTTATAAAGTGATTCAGGAGGGAGCTGCATGAAATCTGAAACTGCCTGAAGTGATGGCACTTGAATCAAGAATACAACTTAAAAATGAAAATCTGTGGGTGTGGAGTTAGAAAAAAGTTGCTTGAGGTTAGTGGCCTAAGGCTACCTAACACTAACCCTAGCATAACTGACTCACATCTTTAACCTGTCTGCAGTGGAGTAGGATAGAGGGTGATATAGGTGCTGAGTTTTTTCAAGGAAGGAGAACGTGATGAATAAAAAAAGTCTATATTACTGACTATTGATTTTGTTGCTTTGCCCATCATGAGTCCAATAATGTAATAGGAGTGTAATGCGGAATCAGTGAAGTACTCTTTTAAGAAACAAAAGGATGAACTAGGATGCAAGATTTTGGACAACAGCGCAAGCTGTATGCTGATGCTGAGCTTTGCTGCCTCATTGGATTTTATGGGTTTTGTGTGTGTTAACCTAAAGTGTATGTTGACATGTTTTAATTGTATGACTGACTGAAAATAGTAGGTGATGATGATGTCATTATAATATTCTGGGAGAGTACTTTAAATCCGTAATAGCAAGGAATTAAACTGCAACCATAATACAGAGTATAAACAAAACCTTGACGGTAGGCTGTGAATGTATCAAAAACTTCTCGTAGGTTTCAACACCATTACAGTTGTAAATTAGCTGGATTCTCTGTCATTCACGATTACTCCCAGGATTACCTGAATGTCTTCTCACATCTGTTTGGCCAGGTGCTGTTGCCACAACCACTGCAGCCTTTACTATTGGTTGTTTGTAGTGTTTGTGATCTGAGAATTTATGCAAAGAGGCTCCATATGTCTTTGTAGCAGTTGATGCTCCCCTCAGTCCAAGTCTCAAGGTAGTGTGTCTGCCAGGCCTCTCATCCTTTGGTGAGAAGACATGAGAAACAGAACGTAACAACAGAGAGAAAGCAGTGCTTTGCCTCAGCAAACAGAAGCAACAGGTGCAACGATAGAAAAGGGTTTCCCAGCTGGTTCTGTTCTAATATTTTGTTTTGTTTCAAGTTGAGTGTTGAGTATAAACCCCGGTGAAATCGTATTTATTTAAACACTGATTAGGTTTGTTGTGCATTTTTTCCAGAAAATTAGGCTTCAGATAGCAGTAGATTATCAAATGCTTTGTTCTGACAATGTGCTGTTGTGCTGCTAGCTTGCAAGAGCATGAAATTGCATGACACCATAATATGTCTTACGGGGAGAGTTTCCATTATTCCACTGCAGCTGTGTTGGCAATTATTCTGCACCTTAATAAGTGAAAAACATATTTGAGCTGCCATCTGTACCTAAGTTTGAAGCGTAAAGAAGTTGTGCAATGTTAAAGGAAAACTTCCAAAAACAAAAGCAAACAACATTTTTTCAGTGCAATCATTACACATAAATAGACCCCTGTTCAGTCTCTGGTCTGCAACTGACACAAATAACAAAGTCAAATTGTCACAACAGCGATGAGTCATCTGCACAAGTCCGACAAAGAAATGATCAGTCGCCCTTTTAGCAAGATCTCAAACATCCACCCCCACAGATATTCAGTATTATTATTTTGTGCTGTCGGATGAAAAAAAAAAAAACTTGTTTCCCCTTTAATATTGGACAAATTTAAGACTGAATGCATACTGCTTATTTCTTTCATCTCACTTTCATTAGTTCAAACCTCAAAGGACAGCCTGCTCAGTGTCACCGGTTTCTCATTATGAAGAAACCAAAGCAATCAGTCAGTGAAAATCTTCTGTCTCACTCCACTGCCCTCTCTCCTCTGCAGGTTATTGAGTGCATAACCCAGGGTCGGGTTCTGGAGAGGCCACGGATTTGTCCTAAGGAGGTGTATGACATCATGCTGGGCTGCTGGCAGAGGGAACCACAGCAGCGACTGAACATTAAGGACATTCAGAAGGTCCTGTTCGCCATGGGAAAAGCCACGCCGGTCTACCTGGACATCCTGGGCTAGCAGCGGCCCCGGGGTGGCCCGTTCCTCGCCAGACAGACAGATTGACAGAGACATACAGACAGACCGACCGACCCACACGAATCCAGGAATAACCAAACCAACCTGCTCCACTGTCGAGAAACACCTACAATGTTTGGGAAGGACTTAAGTGCCTGCAACACTTTTGGATATAGTGGATAAAACGTATTCAAAAAAACACGCACTTTTACATTTTGTTTACTTGCGTATAAGATGTACAGGTTTGAAGAAGACTTTTTTTTTCCTCGAAAAACTGCAAAAATACACAAAAATGGAGACAAAAAGGGAAGTAAAAGTGGACTGGCAATAGGAAAATGGCCACAGTTTGATTATATTATGAAGAGAACACATCAGAGTTAAAAATCTATCCTGGGTTTGGTTTTATGAATATATATAGAAATATTACATATATTTTATATTTATTTCTTTTTGTCAGGGTGTAGAAGGGTCTGCCATGTGTGTTGCTAAGGGCTCGGCCCTGTCCCAAGACGTCACCTACAAACTATTGGCAGGGACTTGAAGATGGTAGCCTTACTTGCACTCTGATTGGCTGGCACTGAGCTTTTAATGGGAACTCTGCTTCTGTGGAATAACACTGGATGGTTGAAAAAAAAACAAAAAAAAACAAAAAAGGAGCGCTTAGGACCTTACCCAATCAGACAACCGACAAATCTATTTTAATTTAAAAATAATGTACATATTGTAAAATTCTATGTGTCAAAAATTATGTTAACTTATTTTTTCGGGTGTTATTTTGGTTCCTTTTCTGACTGTGATCTGGGTGGCTAAAGTATAAAGCTATGGTATTTGTTTTCATCCTAATCTAGAGGAGATATCTCTTGGGAATTGCCTGTGTCAGTGCTGGTAAGTTGTCGTATGTAGTGACGGTGAATGGCAGTGAACACAGTTCGAGAAGCCCGCTGAAGCTGAATCGCAGAGACTCTGGAGGAAGGGGGCGACTTGGAGCCATCAACACGACACTTTTCCAAAGAGGTGACGGAACCTCATACTCACTTTCCAGTTCATTTGCTTTTTTTTTTTTTTTATGGCAAGAATAATGCTTTGATAAGTAATATCTCACACCACACCCCTCAAACGCATACAAACGCTTTGACAAAGCCTTCTGTCATTTTTCAGGCTTTTTGGTGATAAACTGCTTTTCCACTCTAAAGACAACATTTTTCTAACTGGAGGTATAAATCATTTGGTGTGAGCCTCACGTACACAGCCTAGGTAAATCTACAACTTTGAAGAACAGTTTGACATTCGGGAAAATAAGTTTATTTACTTTCTTGCTGAGAGTTAGCTAAATATGAAGCTAAAGACAGGAGATGGTTAGCTTAGCTTAGCATAAAAGACTGGAAACTGGGGGAAACTGCTAGCCTGCTGAAGACAGAGCCATGCTAGCTGTTTCCCCCTGTTTCCAGTCTTTATGCTAAGCTAAGCTAAGCCAAACAGCTGCTGGAAGTAGCTTCATATTTACTGTACAGAAATGAGAGAGGCATATCTTTTTATCTAGCGCTCAGTGAGAAAGCAAATAAATCTATTTCCCAAATGCTTAAGTATTGATTTTTTGTAACATTTTAAGGTAATACCATAAGTATCCTGTTGCTACACAAGTCGAGAAAAGAAACACAATGGCTTCTTCCATCACATTTCATTTAGAACAACAAAAGAAAATACATTTTCATTTACTTTTTCATCAACTGTACATTCACAGTCACTCTTTTCTTCCTCGCACTCGTGGCCTTTGCATGTTTGGCAATGGTGAGGTTTTACACCCGTCTATTGCTTTGATAAAAAACCTCTTCTGTTAAGGCCAGAGAGGAGCCACTGAAGCAGGTAGATACTTGTGTTAATTTATGGATGGTACATCAAAAATAATAATCACTCAAGTGGATCGGCTAATTGTGTGGTATTAACGCGTTCCATATTTTTTTGATAATTACAGTATTTAATGAACTGGAAAACATGAAGAGTTTTGTTCCAAAATCTAACAGACAAAAATGACCCCCCAAAAAAAAAGCTTAACGGCAAAAAGAAACCAAATGATGTTACTTTTAAATCGTCATTTGTAATTAAAAGCTCAGTTGACTAAATTAGTTCATTTTTACAGAGTGGATCCTGCAGATTTCTCAGACACTGAATAATAAACCTCAGGCAACAATTTTATTTTATGTTGTATCTGGATATATAGCGTTTTGGAGTGAAACTCTTCACATCTCTTCCTTATTATCTTGACATGAATTCTCACAGTATCACAGTGTTGTCTCTGTTCCCCTTGGGACTATGTAAATCATAAATGAGCATTCAGTTATTTCAAGTATTTTATATGAAAGGCAGGATCAAATCCAACGAGTTACCCAAAGCATTCAATTTTTGTGTATTCTCTTGTGGTAAAGATAAACGCTTAAAGACATTACGACACAGACCGTGAGCATTTGCAGGGTATTGTAATCCTTTCATGGTGAGTTGAATATTGTTTAAAAGTTTTTTTTTTTTCTTGGATGAACTAACTGAACACTTTTTAAAGCAAAGTTGGCATATTACCATGTACACATGTTACAGAATATAAAAATGTGGTATAACAACTGCAGTATATAAAATACTGGTATTCCATGATAGATCTTTGTATTAATGTGACTCTCTTAAGAAAATGTCTTCAAACAATCAGACGATCTCCTTTTCCATTTTGTCCTGTCTTATAAAGATGTGTAAATTTGACAAAAACCTGTCTTCATCTAAATCTCTGAGAAAGCTGAACAGCGGTGTGCGTTCTGTGTTATCTGCTCTTCTATCCAATCAGAGGTCAGGACAGTCTACAGATCAGCAGTTTTGAAGCTTGTGTTGATTTGTCTACTTCAACAGGGCAACCTCTCTGAACATTATGTCGCAGTCAAGACCATCTGTTTTGTTTCCCTCTAATACAAGTCACCACATGTATCAGTACACGTGTAAGTACAGATTAATGAACACGTTGTTCCGTAGCTCACTGACTCCATGGCAACACAAGACTTCATGCTTGCTTCACCTAAAACATAATATACTCTCAAAACTCAGAATATGTCTTTCAAATAGCAATTTAAAAAAAGCCACTCAATGGGAGTGACAATATCTATGGATATCAGCTTTGTGTTGCTGTTGTTGTTTTGCACTTTGAGTCAATTTATTTTCAGTATTGCGGCTCGGAATATCCCATCAATATGGTTCTTACGTTCATATCCATGAACTAGACTCTCTTCTCTCCATTCATGCATTTCTGAGAAGCCCAAGCCCAGAGAGTGCCAAAAGGGAAAAAGACAAAGCAGAAAAAAAAGCCTGTGGACCAAATTAAAGTTGCTGTATTTTTTTCTAACACAGGGTTACACAATAAAATGAAGGTTGTAGCATCTTTATGTTACACCCCCAGAACATATATACAAATAACTAACATTACAATAGACTGTAAATAAAGATAAAAATAATGATTGCAGTTATTTATATACATATATTGTAAAAGTTATTGTATCGTGCAAAACCAGCATAACAGAAGGATCCATGTCAGGTTGTGTAGTGTGGAGGATGAGGTGGAGTTGAGGAGTCTTTCAGCCCAAGGAAAGAAGCAGCTCTGTAGCTGGGTAATACAGCACGGGATACTTCTCTATCGCTTGCCAGATGGCAGCAGGATGAACAGGTTCTTGCTGGGTTCTTGTCTTTTAGTATCCTTTGGAGTCCTGACCGGTGCACAAACCATGCCAGTTTATAATGTTTTCATTTACTGTGTCAACAGAAAACAAGTTAAACAAGTTATTCTAACTTCCATGTTGAAAAAAAATTCAGATTAATTGGACGTGACGTAACAAAAGGGAGCGGCCAGCTAGGTCAACTTCATTATTGTTCATTAGTATTATTCAGAAATATGGCACAATTGGCACTGAAGAGGATGAAAATGTGTATTTCGTACATGTATGATGGACCACAGCCTTATAGTTGAGGCATAGCTTATTCATATGACAACTCTGTACACTGTAAATTTTGCAATCACATAGTAGGCAACATCAAACTAATGCAGTTTTCAGCTTGTATCACTTACACCACACTTTGTTTTATAGTGACTGTATAGTGCACAGTCCACATTTTGGTGAAGCTATAAAACTACAGAACAAAGACATATTTATTAAACTATAACTGCTCACACTCACACTTACTACCACCTACTACCACACTTTGAGCAGAGGCAGAGCCTGTGACACTGACTTCCTTTTGTTATGTAATACGACGTGATGTTGTAGGGGGGGCATTTTTGGGATCACTGCTCAAAACGGTGACTTTTTCCTCTGAAGTCTTTTGAAATATAAAATCCTCCATTTACTGTTCACATAAAAGTACAGTCAAGGTAAATCATTATATGAAACTTTAGTTAACAAAAATATTATCCCATCTCACAGCTTGTTGGCAAAAAGCAGAATTAATGCAATGCAACTTTGCGCACGCAACAACTCATCTACCTGGAAATTTGACTGGCCAGCTTGGTGCTCTGCCAGAGTGAGTTGAAGTGAAGGTTAACCTCTTTTGCTGTGTGACCCAGCATTTTAGCTTTTTTTTCTTTTTTTGCCAAAGGCCCATATTAAGCCACCCCTGCCTCAGCATGCAGTGATCTTGATGAAAATACACCTAGCTGCTCCTCAGAATGAAAAAAAAAGCCCCTCCTAACATCTGATCTGCCAGAAGATTTACTCTCCAACCTAACACCAGCAGTAAAATGAATCCAGGGAAGGGTGAGATCAGACCCTGTCTAATTAACTGAGCTAACTAAGTAATCAAACAATGGGACAACTGCAGATTAAATGCCTTGCTCATAGGCACATTACATGCCATTCTTGAGGGGAAAGAACATGTTTAATAACTCCTGTTATTTAAAATGTTTGCCTTGCTGGCAGTAAGGAGATGGACAGGAAATGAAGAGAGAGAGGGGTATGACATGTAATAAAGGCCCCCTGGAATTGGGGGCATTGCGGTAAAATAATACGTGCTCAAACAACTTCACATTTCGATGACGCACAAAAAGAAACACACACACCGAGGCTCCATACATAGTTAGAGGCTCTATTGGCGAGTGTCCACATATTAGATGACGGCCATCCCATTATTGTTTTAGCCGCCCTCCTACAAACAACGGGAAAATGGAGACGCAGTCAGCGCCGGGGGATCTGAGGTCAGTAAGCAGTGTGTTATGATGGCAGTACCGTAATTGTTTATTGATTTACAATTACACAGTGTGTTGTGTGTTCAGGTTTCTCAGTGAGAATGTGTGCATGCCTGCTCATATTTGTGGTTTAAAATCAAAATCAAATCAAATTTATTTATTTAAAGCCCAAAATAACAAACATCGGTTTGCCTCAGCAGGAGGTAAGTACAGTTGTGACACCCTCTGTCTTCTTCCGGGGAGGCCAAGAAGTGTGATTCTCCTGTAGTTGGAACACACTCTCCGGTCCCCCTTTTTAAAAAGAGGGACCACCACCCCGGTTTGCCACTCCAGAGGCAGTACTGTGCAACGACACTTCCATGCAATGCTGCAGAGGTGTGTCAGCCAAGACAGCCCCACAACATCCAGAGACTTGAGGTACTCAGGGCGGATCTCATCCACCCCTGGCAGTGCCTTGCCACCGAGGAGCTTGCAAACTACCTCAGTGACTTCGGCTTGGGTGATGGACGAGTCCACCTCAGAGACCCCAGCCTCCGCTTCCTCATTGGAAGGCAAGTTCGGTGGGATTGAGGAGATCCTCGAAGTATTTCTTCCACCGTCCGACAATGTCCCCAGTTGAGGTCAACAGCTCCCCACCCGCACTGTAAACAGTGTTGGCAGAGTACTGCTTCCCCCTTCTGAGGTGCCGGATGGTTTGCCAGAATTTCTTTGAGGCTGACCGATAGTCCTCCTCCATGGCCTCACCAAACTCCTCCCAGACCTGAGTTTTTGCCTCCAGGACTGCCCAGGCTGCAGCTTGCTTGGCATGCCGGTACCCATCAACTGCGTGGCGGAAGTCCCACAGGCCAACATGGCCCGATAGGGACTCCTTCAGCTTGACAGCATCCCTTACTTCTTCGGTGTCCACCACCTGGTTCGGGGGTTTATACGCCCGACGACCTTGCGTCCACAAGCTTCGAACTGCCGCATCGACAATGGAGGCAGAGAACATGGTCCACTCCCAGCCTCCCTCGGAACCTGTGAGAAGCTCTTCTGGAGGTGGGAGTTGAAGACCTCCCTGACAGAGGGCTCGCCGCCAGATGTTTCCCAACAGACCCTCACAATACGTTTGGGTCTGCCAGGTCTGTCCAACTTCCTCCTCCTGCCAGCGGATCCAACTCACCACCAGGTGGTGATAAGTTGACAGCTCAGCCCCTCTCTTTACCCGAGTGTCCAAGACATACGGCCGGTAGATCAGATGAAATGACAACAAAGTCGATTATCGACCTCCGGCCTAGGGTGTCCTGGTGCCATGTGCACTGATGGACTCCCTTATGCTTCAATTCATGCTTATTCGTTATGGACAAACCTGTGACTAGCACAGAAGTCCAATAACAGAACACTGCTCGGGTTCAGATCGGGGAGGCCTGTTCCTCCCAATCATGCCCCTCCATGTATCACAGTCGTTGCCCAAGTGAGCATTAATGTCCCCCAGTAGAACAATGGAGTCCCCAGTCGGAGCACTATCAAGTACCCCTCCCAGGGACTCCAAGAAGGCCGGGTATTCTGTACTGCTGTTTGGCCCGTAGACACAAACAACAGCAAGAGACCTATCCCCGACCGAAGGCACAGGGAAGCGACCCTCTCGTTCACCAGGGGTGAACTCCAACACATATGGCGGCTGAGCTGGGGAGCTATAAGAAAGCCCACACCATTTCAGCCACTTGCCGCTCACACCCTGGGCAACTCCAGAGGGTCCAGCCCCTCTCAAGGAGCTGGGTTCCAGAGCCCAGGCTGTGCGTGGAGGTGAGCCTCAACTATCTCTAGCTCCGGTACCTCTCAACCTCCCGCACAAGCTCAGGCTCAGGCTTCCCCCCCAGCGAGGATGACATTCCATGTCCCTATTGCCAGAGTTTTGGTCCAAGGATTGGGTCGTCGAGGCCCCTGGCCAGCCACGACTGCTACCCAAACCACAATGCATCGGCCCCTCATGGACCTTCCTGTGGGTGGTGAGCCTACTGGAAGGGTGGGCCCACGTCGCCATTTCAGGTTGAGCCCGGCCGGGTCCTGTTGGGCAAAGACCCGGGCACCAGGCGCTTGCCTGCGAAGCCCCAACCCCACGCCTGGCTCCAGGGTGGGGCCCAGTAATGCCAATGCCAACGTAACTTGGTCCTTGTTGGTCTGTTTTCCATGATGGTGAGCTTGTGAACCGCTCTTAGTTTGGCCCATCACCTAGGACCTGTTTGCCATGGGAGACCCTACCAGGGGCATAATGCCTGTGATAACATGACAACAGCTCCTAGGATCATTCGGGCACACAAACCCCTCCACCACGCAGTAAGGTGGCGGTTCAAGGAGGGGAGGACATAAGAGCATTCACATTAACCACTTTAGCACTTTAAACCAATTTAACCACTTTAACCACTTTAACCACTTTAGCTTTACTTTAACTACTTTAGACCCTACCAGTTAGTTTATAAGCTGACTCCAGTTTGCACTACTACCATATCAATTTGCACTGTCTGTGATTTTGCCATGTCTTTGTTTTATTGCCATGTCTTAGAGAAACATACTTTCAATCCTCAGCATGTCCTGCACATGCCGCCATAATTAACAAAAATGCAGACTTTTGACTTTGGCTTTGAAATAATAGTAGAGGAAGCAGAGAAAGAGGAAGAAGAGACAGAGGAAGAGGGAGAGGTGCCCGGTGCATCATGGGAGCCCCCTCGGCAGTCTAAGCCTATAGCAGCATAACTAAGAGCGAGCCTATGTCCACCCCAAGTATGAGCTTTATCAAAAAAGAAAGGTTTTAAGTCTATTCTTAAACAACTGACACTGTGTCTGCCTCTCGGACCCAGACTGGGAGCTGGTTCCAGAGAACAGGGGCCTGATAGCTGAAGGCTCTGCCCCCTAGACTACTTCTGGAAACCCTGGGAACTACAAGTAAGCCTGCGTTTTGGGAGCGCAGCACTCTAGTCGGTTGATAAGTTAAGTTATCAATTCATTAAGATATGATGGTGCCAGACCATGTAGAGCCTTATATGTGAGGAGTAGGATTTTAAAATCCACTCTAAATTTTACAGGGAAGCCAATGCAGAGAAGCCAATACTGGAGTAATATGGTCTCTTTTCCTGGTTCTAAGTCAGCACCCTGAGCAGCGGCATTCTGGACCAGCTGTAGAGTCTTTAACGACTTGTTCGGGCAGCCTGATAAAAGTGAATTACAATAATCCAGCCTGGAAGAGACAAATGCATGGATTAATTTTTCGGCATTGCTTTGGGGCAGAAAGTGCCTAATTTTTGCGATGTTGCGCAGGTGGTAAAAGGCAGACCTTGAAACTATGCTTGATATGGGTGTTGAAGGACATATCCTGATCAATTAAAACACAGAGGTTCCTTACAGTGGTGCTGGAGGCCCAGTTAATATGCCATCCAGCAAGGCTATCTTAGGAGAAAACGTGTTCCTCAGGTGTTTCGGACCACCTAATAGGATCACTTCAGTTCAACAGCAGGAAATTTCTTGTCATCCTAAGCCTTTTATATCTTTAAGGCAGGCCTGGAGTTTCAGGAGCTGATCAGTTTTGTCTGGCTCCATTAATAAATATAATTGGGTGTCATCAGCATAACAATGGAAATCTATGGAGTGCCTCCTGATGATATTGCCAAGGGGCAGCATATACAAAATAAACAGAATTGGACCTAGCACTGAACCTTGTGGAACTCCATGATAGACTTTAGTATGCACAGAGGATTCATTGGTAATATGGACAAACTGAGACCGATTTTTTTTTAATGCAGACCCTTTAATGCCAAGCAGTTTTTCCATTCTCAGCAACAGAATATGATGATGGTCAACTGTATCAAAGGCAGCACTGAGGTCTAACAGGACAAGAACAGACAGAAGCCCTTGATCTATCTGATGCTGTCAACAGGTCATTAGTGACTTTCACAAGTGCTGTTTCTGTGCTATGGTGAGCTCTAAATCCTGACTGAAAAATCTTCAAAAAGACTATTTACTGTGGGAGATAATTACATAACTGGCTGGCAACAGCTTTCTCTAGGATCTTAGACAAAAAGGGGAGGTTGGATATTGGTCTGTAATTGGCTAACACATCTGCATCAAGTGTAGGTTTTTTGATCAATGGTTTAATTACAGCTACTTTAAAAGACTTGGGTACAAAGCCTGACACCAGAGACAGATTAATAATATGCAGCAGTGATGTGCCAATAAATGGGAAAACTTCCTTAAGCAGCGTAGTTAGGATGGGGTCTAGGAGACAAGTTGTTGCTTTCGATGATGAAACTAACGAGGATAATTCGGGAAGGCCAATTGGAATAAAACTGTCTAAGCAATCTGTCAGGTTTTAATGTATCTGCTCCTAAATTTCCTGAGTCTGAAAGCAAGTTAGATAGATCAGAGTCTAACGAGGGCAGATCCTGACATAATTTTTTCCCTAATATTCAAAATCTTGTTATTAAAGAAGCTCATGAAATCATTACTACTTAAACTTAAGGGGATGCGCAGGGTTACAATGGAGCTATGGCTGGCTGCTGTGTCAGCCTGGCTAACAGTGCTGAAAAGAAACCTAGGGCAGTTCTTATTTTCCTCTATTAATGCCTGAATAGTAGGCTGCTCTGGCATTACACAGGGCTTTCCTATAATGTTTTGAGACTCTCTTTCCAGGCTAGGCGAGAGTCCTCCTCTTTGGTGGAGCGCCATATCCTTTCCAATTGTCATGTTGTTTGTTTTAACTTGCGAGTTGCAGAGTTAAACCATGGTGCCAATCTCTTTTGTTTTATAATCTTGTCTTTTTAGGGGTGCAATAGAGTCCAGAGTGCCTCTGAGTGAGTCCATGGTGTTACTAACAAGTTGGTCAATTTGGGAGGAGTTCAAATAAACATGAGGAGTCATCAGAGATACTAGGAAATCTTACTGACTTTAATGCTGTCGGAATTGCTTCCTTAAATTTAGTCCTAGTACAATCGGGTAACCATCTAGTGAACACAAATGTTTATAGTGGTGCATAGTCCTATAATAGGAATTCAAATAATACTAAGTAGTGGTCTGATAATATAGGATTTAAATGCTCAATTTCAATACCATATGTAAG
The DNA here is from genome assembly GCA_023238725.1 of Scortum barcoo. Taxonomy (NCBI): domain Eukaryota; kingdom Metazoa; phylum Chordata; class Actinopteri; order Centrarchiformes; family Terapontidae; genus Scortum; species Scortum barcoo. The sequence continues at coordinate 17,069,574 of CM041531.1, forward strand.
GACCAAATCAAGGATTGTGTGATTGTGACAGTGAGTTGGAGAATTTACCTCTCTGAGAAAACCCAATGGAGTCCAATAATGAGATGAATGCTGTGCTAAGACTGTCACTATCCATTTCCACATGAATATTAAAATTACCTACAATAATTACCTTGTCCTGTTTACCTTGTTTAAGAATAGACTTGTACCTTTAGTCTGAAGTGTCTCAAGTGTCCAGTTTCAACTTCCGCATGCAGCCCCTGATGTCAGCTGGAGAGATTATATACAAGGTAGACGATATGTAAACACATCACGGTCAAACATTTAACCTCAATTCACCTGAATACAGCAACTCAAAGCTGACACCTTAAAGGCTAAATGCTGTAGTTGTGTCCGGCAGAATATATTCAACATTAGACACAGACTGAGTGTCTTAAAAGCAAAATGATCTTTTCCCAAACTGCAGGTGTATTAGTCAAACCTATACAGATTGCAATTTTAATGAAATTACGATGTATAATGTGCAAACACACATGCATATAAACTCACACAAACTGCATTAAGAAACACTGGTCAGAAAGTAAAATTAAAGAGAGTATGCCCCATGTAAAATGTTTGAATGTTTGGAGATTTAGTTATTCCCACATTGTTTATTAATTGTTGTCAAAGTCTTTGTGTTGCTTTCTTTACTCAAAGTCCTCTTGTGTTAATGAACTCTGAAGAACAGATAGGTATCTATAGACAAGTACTGTCTGTTAGTGTAGACATCATACAGTATAAATGGTAGACATCAGCATTGTCTTAAGTATGAGGACCTCTTGGTGAACATTGCAAATTTGTCACTTCTGTTGTAAGCCAGACCCACAAAGTGTGAGAGCAAAAGACTTTCTGGCACAGAAAGTTCTTCCAAAGTACATTTCCTCTTTAGGTTCCTGTGCGTTTTTTTGCTATTTCATCAACTAAACAAGCCGAGTAGGTTCATACACATCTGACAGGTGTGTGATTTATTTTAGGGAATCAGGCATGCTTATTTCAAGGGTCGCATCCCATACCATGATCTTGCACGTTTTAGCCCAGTTAATGAAAATCACGAATACTTGATGTTGCCTTTGACAATTAGTTAGTTAGTTACTGTTCAAGAATTAATTTCAGTTGCAGTTTCAAATCCAGACTGTCTGGGATATTTCTCCATTTTAAAAGACACAATTACAGCTAACTGTCCACAGGAGACCATTCTTCTCACATACTTTCTAAGGTTCCCAAAAAACACTCAAAGAACCAAAATGGTCCACTGACAAGATCTATGTAGTTGCTCCTTCCCAATGTACAGGTACTAAACTAAAAAAATAGAAAAATACCTTGAATTAGGAGAGGAATTAGGAGTTACAAAGCAAACTGAGAACAGTGGACAGTTCCTACCATATAATAATTAATTGGGTTCGCATCTCAACAATGCCTATAGTCATTTCATAGAATAATAATTATAATGTAAAATAAACCCTGTTGTTAATTATTTTGCTGAGTGGAAGAATGGGTCTGAAGGGATGAGTGTTACCTTAGTCTTTCTTCCCCACAGCTGAAGTTACTGTGATTCTACATGTTGTATGACAAACAGGCCTCAGGCCTACTCTGTTGGCAGAAAATAATTTTAAATCTTTTATATTTGAATTTGGATAGTTTAACTCGAATGATTGTGTAAAAAATGTGAATTAGAAACACAATTTGAATTTGTAATGTTCAACTTGAATAACTGCATTGAAAACTGAGCCTCACTGAAAATTCAGCTCTCTAAATATTTAACATTCAGCTTTAACAATTTAGATTCAGTTCTTGCATTTAAAATTCAGCTTACTGAGACACAAATCCGCATCACTTAGGAAGAGCAATCGAATGCTGATTCACAGAACTCTTCGGTCCATGTACCCTCCGTCCGAAGCTGTATTTGATTCTCTGGTGACACCTCACTTTTTGAGGTGTTGGACTCATTTAAAAAGGGTGTCTTTTCTGAAGTGAACAGTTTACTTCAGATAAAATTAACATCATCAGTGACAAGTGCCTGTTTTCAACAGCACATGGCCCAAAATCAAGCAGCAGGGTATGGATCATCACTGGATGACTGAACAGTCTCACTGCTGTCATTTGAGAGAAAGCTCTCAACAGGAACAGGAATAAATCTATTTAGAATTCATAAATGTAAGGACTGACAATCAAGTTTTCTTTGGTATCAAAGTAATCCAGTGACAGTTGTCTGTACATCCTTGGGTACATTGCAAACAGAAACTTCTAATACTTAATTCAGCATACTGCTAAACAAATATTAGGTAAAACAAAACAGAAAAAAAAGAGAAAACTGTGTTAGACTTTACTAATAACATTCAAGCAACATGTTTCCTACTGGAATATTTAATAGATTAAGGCTACCAATGTGATGAAAAATGTTATATAACATAAATATATACATATATTTATATTATTTGAAGTGATATGTATTTTCTCCTCGTACATGCCAGGTGATTGCTGTGGTGAACAGCCTTCCATGCATGTGACGTGAAAGCTCCTGCTGAGAGTGTATTTAAAGCGAATATATTGTTGTGTTTTTCAGGCAGATTGCTTCTCGGTATCCTAGTATTGCTTGTCAGCATCAAGTGCTGCAACACAAGTAAGCCATTTGAGTGACAGTCCAAACAGATAATGAAAAGGCGTCATTTCTGAATTGCTTTTAAAGTGCATTCACCTTCAAGTATTCAGTCTCTGATTCACCCTTCATCTGTGTCTTTTAAAAACATGACTACAAGGAAATGATTCATTCTCCACATTGGAGATGGTCTGTCTTATTTTGTCAAAATAATCCTGAACTGTATTCAACTGTGTCAGCTTGCCTTGGATAAAAGCAGGTATTGAACTTCATTGATAACTGTGGCGACTTTGTAGAAAACACAAGGACAGGAAGTGGGGGGCTGAGGGTTCTTTGCATCTGCTATTTGGTGCAAAGATGAGGAGGCGAGCTCATTTGTGAGGAAGAGGTTGTACAAACAAAAAGAGAAGCTCCACTGAAGCTCATTATATAATCCAATACCTTGCTGTTTCCTTACCCGCAGACATGCAAGCAAATGTACTGACCTTGAATGCAAAATTGCCCGCCACTATTTGATCAAAAATGGTTCCTGCCTTATGATAAGTTGAGAAATCATAATCTTCTGTTCTCCTTCAAAGCAGTCTCCGGTGCTATCGCACTATAAACAGTGTTTTTGTTGAGTACCTGAACCCAGAGCTGCCTTCTCACCACCCAGGGAGAATGCCTTTGACTAATCCCCAGAGCTTTCTTATCAAGTGTGATTGAATAGAGCCTTCAGTCCCCAGAAGACAGGCTAACCTTTATCTTGCCTATTTTCTATTTCTGCATCTCTTTCTTTTCTCTCCAGAACAAGGTGTTTGTGGGAAAAGGAGACCTGTTAACTGTTTACACCCTCCAACGTGTGCATCATTTCCCCAATGGGCGTGTGTTTGAAACATGAAAGGCTCTGAACAAAATGGAAAATTTCCACTCCATTAGCCATGCAGCCAATCAGTGCGCAGTGACCCAGATAAGGAGTGTGATATTGATGATGACAGCAATAAAGATGTATTTTCACCACAAGCCTTCCTTCTAATTAGGTTGATCTGCGGAGAAAATAAATGAATTTTGACAAAATGCAAAAAAGGTGGTGTGCTGGGAGGATTAGACAAGAGAGTGTGACAGGAGGAGGGGGGTGAGATTCAGAAGGTTTCTGGGGGTTAAGTGACTCCCCTGTTGGGGAATGGTTTAAAATTACCAGTGAAATGAGATTTCGTGGCTTCAGGTTCGTCTAAATACGGTGTTTCGTCAAAGTAATTGTTCAGGGTCAAGTGGCTGATATTCAGTGATAACACTTGGGTTGTTTTTGTATCTCCCACAAGCCCCTGCACTTCAGACAAACTACAGTGTGTACAGTAGAAGTACTAGTAGAAGTAGAAGTGTGCCAACTTCCTTTTCCAGCTGCAAATAAACTGCTTATATAATTGTAAGAAATGCATGTATTATAATTGAACAGTATGGGCTTGTGGTAGTCTAGAGGGCCTGTGCTGATGCTGATTTGATTACCAAACTGCCTTTGACAAGCAGCATAACAAATCTGCGTAGGAATCTCTCTCCTCACTCAACTGTTGAAATGACTTTGGGCAAAAAAGGACCATTTCAATACACATAAATGTTGTCTGAGGTTCATGGAGACATTTTGTTTTTGTGTTAATTGTGCTGATGTTGACAGAAGGGATAGATGTTAGATTTATTCTGGAAAATGTCTGTATGAAAAACCAAAATAAAAATGACATAATGGCATAAGAAATTCCTGCGTCAGATCCAAATGGTGCACACACAAAAGCTCTTCCTGTTTTTTTATTTACAGACACAATGCTTTCACCATCATGAGTAAAACTCTTTCACCCAAAGAGCCATAGTTTAGAAAATAGAATAGAATGCAATAGTATTGATTTATGCCAGAATTTAATTACAGCAGTACCTTGCCATGCAATAGTTTCCTTTTGTTTTTATGTGAGGAATTAAAGTAGAAGTAGGTAACTTTGAAAAAAATCCACTGTGCCAGAACCAAAACAACCAATCAGAACAGAGTGTCTGACGGAGCTATCAATTGCTGCCTCTGTACAGGCTCCGCCCTACTGTGCATTAGCTAACTTGTAGACGTAATTGAAGATATACAACAACTGAACAACTCTGCAGTGAGAAAACGGAGACAGTTTATATGAAAGATTAAAAGTAAGAGAAGTTTCAGTACTTTAACAAATGAACTACACATGGTGATGTTGCCTATATTTATTTACACTATCCTAAAATCCTTTGTGTGATGTTGAGAACGAGATTGGGAGTGTGGCCAGAGTGGATAGGAAGCAATCAAACAAGCGAGTAAGAAGGTCAGCAGTCGAAGTGCCAGGAGGAACAGTCATACACGGCGGCACTGAAATACCAACCTCTACACTTCCTCCTGGAGGGAGGGTGGAATCAGTTGCCACATTAAGTTTCCACAGCGGAGGGGAAGATGGGGGATGTCACCCCACAGCAATCCGCTGCACACTCAGCAGGTGTTGACATCTAGATTAACCTTGGACTGCTGTGAGTCCAATTCCTCTGGAAGGCAGTGTCTTATTAGAATGCACACAGACAGCTTGTATCCAATCCCTGGCTTCAAAGGCTCCCAGGTACTGCCCCTTATTCGTTGGCCTGTCAATCATAGGGTCATAAGAGCATCACTGCAGGGACGTGGGGAACTTGTAAGCTGGTTAGGACTTTTAACCCAACAATAACTGAGTCTCTCCTCATTCATATTACCTTTACTGCTCTTATAGCAGCTTATCGAGTTCATTCATGAAGGAGCAATGCCAGAAGGTAAAATTAGAAGCGGGTGTGTACAAGTTAACCCTGGATGTTCCTACATACCTTTGTGGTCACTCGATTATTTAGCTCAGCTGGAGGAAAAGATGAACATCCTTTGATGTAGCCTATTGTATTTTATTTTAATATACATGTACTGTGTTACTTATTAGCTGCTGCTTTTACTGCAACATGCTTGTGGTCCACTATACTGCACTTAGGTTCATGTCAACTTGGTTAGATTGGCTGTAGTCATGCTCCAATACTGCTTCTGAACCATTTATATTACTGGGCACAAAAACATAATCCTCACACACATTTTCATGTTGTTATTTACTGTAATTGAAATCCTCCTAGATTAAAGGAAATACTCATCCGCAGACTACCAGGCACTACCACTGACCCCATGAACTTTCAAGAGAAATGACTTTTTTTCCATCATTTCAAACTATTCTGACACCAGATAATTGTTAAAAACAGATACTGTTAAGAGGAGCATGACTTTAGATTGAATGTGACGAGGCGAGCTGGAGCATACTTTTTCAGTAGGTAGGTAGGTAAAAGACTGGCACTTTAATGACACATCTGCATTTATGAGCAGGTGAAATCAGTGATTGCTGAAATTATTTGAAAACCACAGCTGGATTTGGTGAGGAGAGTCAGTCTGCTGTTTTACTGCAGAGCACAGTGGCACGGACACAGTGTGTGTAGAAGTAAACAGTGTCTGGCACGCTAACCCTTGTAAGGATGAGACTGGCACCTGTAACCATGGTAACTGTACAATACAAAGACAGCAGTCGCCTCAAAATGAGTAGACGACATAAACATTTAAAGTGCATGACAAACATCAGAGGAAAATTAGAAAGCTAGACTAGAAAACTAGTAGATAAAAACCAAGTGGCTGCAATTTGATTAAAGCTAAAAGAAGTTTTTAGAAAAGGACTGAGACTGTATGTGTCAAAACTAACACAAATGAACAGGTTTATGAACCAAGGAACAGCCAACATAACATTTTGTTGCAGAAAATATTAGCTGAGGTGAAATTACCTTCCTCCATCATTTCATCCCCACGTTTCCACAGCAGAAACACGTGATTAAGAGTTATTTGAGGACCAAACAACAGCAGCGCAGGCAGACATGGCGCCCTCCCTGTATCTCTCACCCACAACTTGGATAAGCTTGTTAAGCAACATGTCAGATATTTCCATGGAGACTATCAGCTCTGTTTTGTCTTCATAATGTGACCATATAGATATGTTAATTAACCCATACAGCATGAACCAAACACCTACTGACAGCATGCATGTTAGTTTGCAGGACCAAATTAATATTCACATAAATACTCTCGTAAGTCCCATGTTGGAAGTCACACAAGCTGCTACCATAGCAACACTGAGAAAATGGCATTTCAGATGGGGATGTTGATCAGTCCAAAGTATGGACAACAATGTACGTTCTGTCTTTCTACACGGGGAAAAATAAAACAGAGAAACAATAAAGCACTTTTCGAAGCAAGGTTACAAGATGTGTTTCTAGTATTCTGTGTTATCGATACAAGAAAGGAAGAAAATAATTATGAAAAATGCTTCTTGTGAGGAGAAGATAGTGACCACATTCTTTTCCAGTGGTAGGTCAGTTTAAGCCTGTAAATGAATATAGTTAAAATGGCTGAAGGGCAATACGAGCACTCACAATGTTTTCCAGGGTTTTCTACATCCAGGCTTTGTTCACTTGATTACAGCATCATATCCCTCGACAGATACATTTGCGCACATAGCTGGGGACACACACCTTTTCACCTTTTACAATATCAGGTGTATGTCGCACCATAAACCTTGTTATATACCTCATCCCCTCCTTTTATCTTCCAACGTTGGTTATATACCTCATCCCCTCTTTTATCTTCGTTTGGGCTTAGTGTGTCGTGGGCGCGACTTAACAGGGAAACTCCTCTGATTTCACAAGTAAAGGTCAGTTTACTCATCATGAGGAGTCCTGCTCGGACTGTTAAAACTGCTGTATGACGTCCACTGTGGCTCTGCGGGGAGCTTTGTCACGTCTGATTAAAAATGACCTTGGTGATGTCATCAGGGTTATCTCCTCTTGAACTTGGAGACAAGAAATTTGTAACAGAAGGCTTGCATTACAATTTGGGGTTTCTGCCATTTCCCAATAAATCTGTGCGTCCCCTTATCCGAGTACCACGATTGAGATTGACGGGGTGCTGATTTCAATAGCTCGACATACAGTGACCGATAACTGGTGATCAAATGTTTCTATTTTACTTCAACTAAGTTGAAAATGTTCTCCCTGCTCTGATGATTATTTTGTCACAGCTTTGTGATACAAGTTTGTGTAAAAGCCTTCACCTGTTCACTGTATATGAGTATAAACTTTTAACGTTCGTGTGGCATTATCTGAACGGCTTTTATTCTGCATTATTTCATGAAGTCTCTTTGAAAGTCTCTTGAAAGTCTCTCCCAATGCATGTCAGTCAGTTAGTTTATTTAGCTGAAAAGTTACACCCACCTGATGCAATAACACATTACACACACATTACTTCCCGGACTCTTACAAAAATCAGAGATGTTTGAAATGTTTGGCTCACCCCTGGTGGATTCTGGCCGCAGTTTCAAAACGCTATATCTAAAAAACACTCACTATATCGGATATTCTGTGTATCAATCAATATGGGCCGAGGCCTCAGGTCAGCTCACTACCTGGATTTTTGGGAGGGTTAAAACCAAGCTCCTTTGATCTACACTCAGTTTAAAATGTTTAAAAGACCTTGTATCACTCACATCATCTATACCAATTTATGTGCCATTCCCAGACCGAGCACATGATTCCAGTTTTTGTTCAACTCTACAAGTATCTGTAGATGAGCAAACAACAATAAAGCTTTCCCCATCAATTAACTCTACCTGAATGTAGATCCTGTGAGAGGCGCTGAAAAATGGCATGGTTGAATTCACTGTCGGATCTGGAGGTAATGACTTGTAGGGGGTTGAGACTGGCTGAATGAAAAAACGTCGGATGACCTAAAATTGTCGCCAAACAATCACAGCTTTTCAACATGGATCAAAACAGTATCTCAAAACTCTGTGTGACCCGCTCTGTGTTCCTGGTATTTTTAAAGTTTCTGTGTCAGTGCACCTCGATTCAAATTCAAATTTTTCAACAAAGTGGTGGATTTACTCAACTGTAAACCTGCTGACTGGCTGCTCACACGCTGCGAATGACATGAAGTGGAAGCTTCACACCAAATCCCCCACAGCAACACTGCACGCATTTTATGTTAAAAATACCCAAAGTTTGACAGGCTATGTGTTTCACAGTTCGCTGATGGGGGACAGAAGATCAAACAGTGTTAACGATACTCTCCAGTGGTGACTAAAGAAGAGGGTTGACTATGAATATTAGGTTTCAGTGCATGGCATTCGGTAGATTAAACATCACTCCGGGTGTCCACAGACCATACAGGCTTGACTTGTAGGGTCATGTCAAGAGACTATTCTCTTTATTTTGGCCCCCTAATATATGTACCTGTGCCAAATCTTAAAGTTTTGGAGTCTAATTACACTGGCCTTAAATGTCCGCTCAACTTTATTGCTGTGCAGAAGTCCAGGCCTTCAACCTATAAGGACATTTTGATCTGGGATTATGGATGTGTGATGGAAGGATTAAGACCCAATTAACTTGAGGGCTGTGAATGATGATGATGTTTGAGGACTTTTCTTCTCTTTCTTCAGGCTCTTTGGAGTGAAGCACCGTTGCCTGTGTGCCGAAGTGCAAATATTTTTAAGATCTATAGTCCATTAACAGTAGGATTTTCAACAAATCATTTCCCAGACAGCTCACAGGCGTTTGCTAGATATTCTGCCTTCTGTGTGTGTGTGTGTGTGCATGAGGGTGTGTATGAGTGTGTGTGTATGTGCATGTCTGTGCACAGCAAACTGCCCACTCTGTATGGCTGTGAAGGCGCTGGTTCATATTTTGGGTGATATACAGATTAGACATGCTCTAAATTCAAATAGCCTCACAGCTCAGTAATACCAGCGCCTTACCCACACTCACTTTGTGTGCATGTGTGCACTCATATGCATGCATGCATGCATGGCCGTGCATGTGCGCATATGTTTATGTCAGTATAATAATACAATTTTGTATTAACTATAACTTTCTCTTTTTTCCACGACTCTCAGAGTAGGCTGTGACATTATTGTAAATCCTTCACTAGTGATACAGTAGAAGTACATCAGACTCAGAGAGCCAGCCGCCTCTCTTGGAGCCAAAACACCCCCGCCACTCAGGCACGCAGGCACACACACACACGCAGATTCTTTATCTTCTATCCTCAACTGCCCTCTTCTTTCAGAGATTGAAATTTACAATCCAACTTTCCCTTTGTTAGAAAAGAGAATACAGCTTTCTGCCACTGCCAAAGTTAGCTGAATAAGAAAATATGCAACAACCTGACAGAGCCCTCTGCAGCAGAAAAAAGCTCTTTTTTCCTTTTTGGACTGAATTATGTATAAAAGCTTAAGAGACACTTCCTGGCCACAGTGGTGTTACTTTTCCCATATTACTTATTCAGCATGTCGGACCTTAGGCCCCATTAGCGTTGGAGAAGGAGAGCTATTTCCACAGCTCTTCATGTTCAAACATAGGACCAACACAGGCAGGAGGTGGAGGCTCACTGTGAGTCATATGTCCTCCCTCTCTGTATGTTCTGCCTCCCGCTCTACCCTGCTTTGGCAAATTAAGGTGAGATTTCATAGCTTTAAGCTACAGATAGCATGCACTGCCACAGGCAGTAGAGTCCCAGGGTTCGCAATATTTGTCTACAGGATGTGACATTGTTGCTCTGCACGTCTTTGATCTGCATTGTCTTTTTATGTTGGCTTGTCTCTGTGAATCAGCGATGGAGAACAGAGCGTGTTTATTTCCCTGAAAAGCGCAGTGCTCCAGCCGTCACCTGGATGAGGTGATTTGTATGTACCGCCGCTGCACATATCAAGTTTAATGCCTCAAGTGTTCATTTCATATCAAAATCCCAAGCGTTGTACAGCAATTGAATTTGGGCATTTTTTATTCCTTTGTGTCTGTCTGCCTTTGACATGTTGTCAGCGTAGAAATTCACAGCACCCTGCCACTCTTCCTCCAGCAACCTCTTGATGTGCCACAGTGAGAGTCATGTCATGAATAAACATGCTGATGTACAAAGGGATGAGTGTTGGTTGGAGATGAGATAGGCAGTTTACATGTGTTTGAAAAGGAGGGTCTGCAGAGAGGGGAGTGACAGGGTCATGGAGCCCAAATAAAAAAAACAAGCTGCATCCACCAAGATCAGTTTTTTTTTTCTTTTTGTTTTTTGTATTTGACTGTCTAGCAATGGTTGATACATGCTTCCGGGAAGCTGGTTGTGGCTCCTGCTGCTGCTCAGCGATTACTGAAATCCTGTTTGTAGCACTCCTTTTCTAAAAGTTAAAATATTTTTAACTTCTAGGACTTGGCTCTCCGAGTGGTAAAGACATGCTGAGCTCTCAGCATTGTCAGGAACAACCAACAATACCTTCTTAAGTTTGGAAATAATCTGGGAAAAAAAAGCTCTGTGCTTTCAACTGAGAAGCTCTGGCAGCGTTTGGAGGCTCGTGCTGCTTGTCAAAAACCTCATCCCACGTCGGACCGCATGGCCCAAGACCTTCGCTGTCTCATCTGGGCCTGCGGTCCTCAACACACTGGCCACGTTTGAAAGTAACAGACAGGTGGCAAATTAGAGGGAAAAAAACAAAAAAACATAATGTTTCTCACTAAGGAGTTGTGCACTAGAACAGCTTCAGTGCTCCTTGGCATTGATTCTCCAAGTCTCTGAACTCTACTGGAGGGATGAACACCATTCTTCCCTCATTTGGTGTTTTCATGATGACGGTGGAGAGCACTGTTTAACACTACTAAAACTGCTCCAAAATTTCCTTCAGTTGAGTTGAGATCTGGTGACTGTGAAGGCATATGATTGCCTTGTGTCCTGTGGATGGGGGCGTTGCCATCCTTGAAGAGACCACAGGTGATCAATCAAAACAACTGTATTGGCTTGCAGTGACCCTTCCCTTTAAGGGGACAGTAGTAGGGACAGAAATACCACTGTAGGCGCCAGGCATTCAGGTTTTTCCCTTAATTTGTCACCCATTCATTTTGAGAGGTTATAGGTTTTGTAAACAATAGCACATCCACAGTGTAATATGAGTGTCAGTGTGTGGAGACCAGTCAGCCAGGAGTATCTACCCTTCTCTCTGTTGGATTTGGGAAAGTTTATACTTCAGTAATCCCAGTCAACATTAACTGAGGTGGCGTAATATGTACCAAAACAATTAGTCCTAATCCTAAAGGTTTTTTATCTTGGAACATTAAATGTGAAACTGATTGAAATGAGAAAGTGCGTAACATTAAGGATCCGCTGAAATAGTAAGACTTTTAAGTGGCAGCTTCATTTTACTGGTGCCACGTCAGCTTTGTTGTCTACCTTCATCCAGTTCTGCCCACATAGATCAGTATTACCGGGTATAGTATTACCAAACATGACCTATCCCTCGCCATTTTGAGCAGATTATCAGATGAGTCTCACATTCAGCTGCTTTCACATGCATGTGGCACACACTGTCTGTCTCTTATCCTCTGTGGGTTGTGAATGAATAGGATGGAAGTGCTGAATAGCAGCTGCTGAATGCTATGGTGGCTAGCAAAGCAGCAGGGAGATGTTATCAGGGTGGGGGGAGTAGTCTCTCCTGGTTGATTTGCTAGTCATGTAGTCTTCTTGTCTGACTGCAGTCTAGCAGATAGTGTCAGAGGGACATCAGAAGAGGCCTGAGGGATTGGCCGCTAACAGATCAACCAGGAAAACATGTTCTCAATGACATGCTGTCTGAGCACAGGCGAATACTGACTGTGTGTTCGCTGTGACATCAAAGACGATTTTCAAGATTGACTCCTCTAATATATGTAGTATTTAGATCTGCACCATGGTAAATTTGTATGTATAGAAGCAGTCGTCTTATTAAATCAAAAGTTTGGGCTGTAACAGAGAAAAGTAGTCCAATACCTCTGACTGAGATGCAATTGATTTACCCTGTTTGCCTACATTAAATTCAGGTATGGGCACTGATTCAGCAGGAAATCTCTGCACAGGAAGTGACATCCAGTAATTAAGAGTGAAATGCAAACACTATTTTAATCAGCAGTGAGTGAGCGACCAATGTAAGTTGCAGTTCTTTCTGTTTTAGCTTATTTTGGAAGAGAAGAAGAAAAAGCAGACAAAGGCCACAGGCAGTCCTGGCTGAGTTTGGGTATTCTTGCAATGAGGTGACATTAAGCCCCTGTATGTTTAGCTTCAGTATATCATTTTAAATTTGATTTTGATATGCTTTAAATAAGGTATAATGGCTGTAAAAGTAAATAAGAATACCATGGTGAGATGGCTTTGTGTTTCTCCAATCTTGTTGCCAGACAAGAACATTGATAAAGGATGTTTCAGCAAAACTGTTACATTCTGTGACATCAGACATCACAATTTTTAAATGATTGTTTTCTACAATATCTTTGTGTCAGAAATATAAAATGGAAAGGAAAATAAGCCATTGTTCAGGTATGGAAGGAGTAGGTAACTAACACATTATGGTTAATAAAAAAAGCCAACATTTACTGTGGAGCGATGGTGGGAACCAAACATCACTTTCTTACATGAAAGCAGGACGTGTTACACGCCCATCCATCACCATGACCTCCATATCTTTACTTTCCGCCTTGGGCACACTACCTCCTGCACTGGTGCTAAACATTGGCATTGAACGTAAATTGTGAGGTGGGATATTGTACAATGTGGACATAATGCTTAGGGATACTGGGCTGACATTCGACACGAGAAAGAAGAGAAGACAGGACCTCAGCTAAAACAGGAAGCGGAGAGCTGTGAACTCCTGCTATTGATTTCATAACACCACAATGAGTGTGAACAGTATCCTATGTTTGTGGGGACATTATTAATGTGCCCTACTTTTTGATGTAACTGGAATTCAGCACCGGGTTTGTTACTGAGTGATTAGTTGACTTTCATTAAAAAGTGTACCATCATATGACAGCCTGGAGCGGCGGTTATAACATTATTCACTGTATTTTTATTTTCTATTACATTTCCTGTCTTCCCCTTTAAAATCAAGTCAGTTTTGTATAATTTAATCTTTTTGCTCTGCTGAATCCTATTAATTTTTGCCATTTCCTGGTTAGAGACAACATTTAGTGAACCACTTTGTATTAGTTTTGTATTAGTTTTGTAGTGTACCACTATTCCTGAGAGTGTTAACCTTTCCTGTGGCCAGTCTATAAGTCACCTGAATGACCTTAAGTAGGTGCTGGTCCTGGTAAGCTCTGCTAGATTTTCACCGTGTGCCCCACTGATGATTTGCCTTCAGTAACAGTGACCAGATTAAGTCCTTCAGCAGTCCGATGCTTACGTTTAATGACATCATAAAGTCTTGTCTGGCCCGACAGCTTTCCAGGGAAAGACAGTCAAGTAAACAGCTGAAAGTCATAGTTGGCCTGAAGCATCCTGGGTACACAGGCCTCATTAATGTAAGACCTCTTCTCTTGTAAAGGAAAGCAATGAGCCAATGGGTAGGACAGATGTCCAACCGGGGGATGCTTCATTCTGTCCCTGTCCTCAATTCAGTATTCGTGAATGAAACTACTGTACTGCACTGTATACATGGCTCTTCCTTAAGTTCACAGAAATAAATACTCAAAAATGAAGGAAAACAAATGAAATGACATCTAGACACATTCAAAGATGATTCTAATACAGTCATGCTCAGTGTATTGTTCATGTTAAACATCTTCTTTGTCTAAAATGTGAATGATAATAAATAATGATAACAAATGCAAACAAAACTTTCATGAAAACTTCACGGAAGAGCATATTGCTGCATCCTGCTGACGTCAGGATCTCACTTAATGTGGAGCTTCAAATGAGGGTGTGGTTTGTAAAGGGATCTCATCAAAATTACCTCAGATCTGCAGGGACTCAAAGAACCTTGTCTCTCCTTCAACCAGGCTTAGAAGACACACTTCACTCACTGTAAAACCAAACACTCAGGTCGAGATTAAAGAAGGGCAGGAAGATGAGAAGGAACACAGTTGCAGATTCTTAACAGTCCTCCCTGGTGAGGGCAGAAACTACAGCAGGGATGGGAACTGCACAACTCTGGTTAGACTAACGCAGTCTGCATTTCAATCCTATTAAACACACTTGAAACACCATTTTAGCTTTTGTTGTAATGTTTTCCTTTGTTTAAGAAATCTGCTTTTGTAAACGTTCACTGCAACAGACACCGTTCATGCTCTTTAAGAGACTTTTCTCGGAGACACATTTATTTTCACAGTTAATGCATTATTGGTGTTGTGGTGAAGCGCTGAAGTGTGAAAAGGGCTTCTCTGCATCTACTTCAGTTCCATAAATTCTACTTAGCATTCCACAGCCCGGACAAAATGTTTAAACTTGATGTTTTTTTCAATAAAAGATGAGCAAATAATTCTGATGCATTTCTAAAAACAGACTGTCTCTTACCGCAGCACTGAATTATTGGCTTGAGGTGGAAAGACAAACTGGAATCTCTTCTTCCTCCATGCTACCTTATTTCCTAAGAGTTATGTTCATATGCAACTATTCTATTAGCAACTTGTGATTTTGTGACAAAATATCACTGGAGGCAGGCCATATTAGCTAAGGCTACTTACATTATTTCAGACAGTTCAAAGTCTGGTTAGTGTGCTTTCTGCACTGTGCTATCCTGTAACATATGTATTTTTCGAAAAGAAGCTTCCCTCAGTAACACCTCTATACAGTTGTAAGTAGACTGAGTATTTTTGTAATTCCCACAAAAACAGTGTTACATTTTCTATGAAACGTCTTCTTTATAGGAGTAAATTTCAGAAGTTGCATTCTCACGATCAGTCCTTCATTCATAGTTTATTAATAATCTCAGTTTAAGAGTTTAGAATCAGGACCAAGAAGAGTACTTGTGAAAAATAAGTTTAGTAGTCTACACCTGTTAGTTCAATGTGTGATAGATATCTTTCATCATATGTAAGTTAATATTTAATCAATACTGCATATCTGCTGCTGCTATGTTAATATGTAAGTATCAATCAGACACGGTAATAACAGATACCTAATATTAAAGGCATTAGACTTGGGATCTGGACTTCCCTGACACTGGGAACTGACACCAAAACCTCTTTTAGTGCCGAGTGGATGTGTTTACAGCAATATGGAAGTGTGAGTCAACTTGAATTTGGGTTCTTTAATTACAGTACGTGAGAAAAAAAGGGGAACACTTGCTTTCTCTAACCACATTTGTCTGGATCCTAATGACATTCTCACCAGTCTCTCTAATCTAAAGGCCACCAACACACCAAATACACCACAGTCGAGTTCATTTAAACTGGGCTCTACCAGCATGATGAAGCGTGCCAAAACAACTCCATCTGCAGTTAGTCCTGACTGGAGATGGTATTTCACGAAGACAAATGAATACAGACTCAAAGAGAAACCCCAAATTAAAGGCTAACCACTGTAAAGATTGGCCTAGATTGATCTTTTTTTTTAACTGCACATTAGAGCTGTATGTTTTTCCAAGCATAAAAGCACTATGCAGATGAAAATAGGCACTTGCATTCTTTATTTCCTTTTGTATATTCAGACCCAAATCTAGAAGCATATACAACTGTTAAAAAAAAAAAAAAGACGAATAGCAAAGGGCAACGTTATTCTGTTTTGCTTATTTTCAGTCCAGCCCCTACAAATGTAAAAGTCTGACACTCTGAGTGATGAAGTTATGCGATTGTTTGAGTGTTTGAGTTTCCTCATCGGCTTTCAAATGAAGAGGCAGGAACTTTGAGTATCTGAGTGCAGACACCATCCTCTAAAGCTACTGCCAGTTTTGATGTGGATCGTGCCAGTTTAAGTATTACCAGGAGATAAAGTGGTCTATTCTTTTCTAGCTACTGTACTATGTGGAGTTTTGAATGGGACTGATTGGGACTGCGGGCGAGAGACCCGAGATGATGTTTAGTCAAGTGCATAAAAGGATTGTCTTCCAACAGCATTGTGGCGGCAGTGTATATAAGAAATTCTCATAAAATATAATACAGAACAGCCTGTACACTGTGCACACATTTTAACATCCACTGCTGAAGCTGTGTATGAAGATTTACTTAAAGCCATTTAATAGTCAACACAGTACAGGAGTTTAATAACACAGGGTCTATGCTAATAACCAGTATGTCTGTATGGAAGGAACCCACAATATACAGTGTTTCAACTTCTCTGTACATTTGGTCTGTGCTGCTGCTTTGTAAAAATTCATAAGCCAACCATGACCATGCTGAACAGATGTCTCGGAAAATGTAAATGTGACTTTTCATTTCAGTTACCATAAATGTACGGACTTTTCCCGGTTTAAAAATGGACACTGACGCAAATTGAAAAGCAAGATTTCGATAAAGTATGCACACTTGCAGGAAATGCAATTTTACCACAAGGGGGAAAACGTGGCTCAGTCGGCAAATCAAATAATACAAAACCCATTCCTGTTTCAATATCCTCCCCGATAAACATCAGCGGAAGACTCCTTGCTTTCCAGACGGCATCTCATTCAATCAAGTCCTACCTCAGACAAGAAGCTGGGCAGTAATTTACTCGGTTTTACTGTTTATTTTGTCTTAATGTGCATCAAGCAATATGCACTAGCAAGAACTGAGTCATTCATCATGACTCATATCAGCAAGTTTTGAGAAAAATGATTGAATGAGTTTATTGCTAATCCATGCAGGTGCCAATTAATGTAGAAAATCCACCCAAGTTCTTTGATAATAAGGAAACTAAATGCAATCCTGTATTTAAATGAGGCTCTTTTTTCCCCAGTCCATTGTCTACTTAGTGTAATATCCACTGTAACACTCTGAGTGATGAAGTTATGCGATTGTTTGAGTGTTTGAGTTTCCTCATCGGCTTTCAAATGAAGAGGCAGGAACTTTGAGTATCTGAGTGCAGACACCATCCTCTAAAGCTACTGCCAGTTTTACAAGGTGGATCGTGCCAGTTTAAGTATTACCAGGAGATAAAGTGGTCTATTCTTTTCTAGCTACTGTACTATGTGGAGTTTTGAATGGGACTGATTGGGACTGCGGGCGAGAGACCCGAGATGATGTTTAGTCAAGTGCATAAAAGGATTGTCTTCCAACAGCATTGTGGCGGCAGTGTATATAAGAAATTCTCATAAAATATAATACAGAACAGCCTGTACACTGTGCACACATTTTAACATCCACTGCTGAAGCTGTGTATGAAGATTTACTTAAAGCCATTTAATAGTCAACACAGTACAGGAGTTTAATAACACAGGGTCTATGCTAATAACCAGTATGTCTGTATGGAAGGAACCCACAATATACAGTGTTTCAACTTCTCTGTACATTTGGTCTGTGCTGCTGCTTTGTAAAAATTCATAAGCCAACCATGACCATGCTGAACAGATGTCTCGGAAAATGTAAATGTGACTTTTCATTTCAGTTACCATAAATGTACGGACTTTTCCCGGTTTAAAAATGGACACTGACGCAAATTGAAAAGCAAGATTTCGATAAAGTATGCACACTTGCAGGAAATGCAATTTTACCACAAGGGGGAAAACGTGGCTCAGTCGGCAAATCAAATAATACAAAACCCATTCCTGTTTCAATATCCTCCCCGATAAACATCAGCGGAAGACTCCTTGCTTTCCAGACGGCATCTCATTCAATCAAGTCCTACCTCAGACAAGAAGCTGGGCAGTAATTTACTCGGTTTTACTGTTTATTTTGTCTTAATGTGCATCAAGCAATATGCACTAGCAAGAACTGAGTCATTCATCATGACTCATATCAGCAAGTTTTGAGAAAAATGATTGAATGAGTTTATTGCTAATCCATGCAGGTGCCAATTAATGTAGAAAATCCACCCAAGTTCTTTGATAATAAGGAAACTAAATGCAATCCTGTATTTAAATGAGGCTCTTTTTTCCCCAGTCCATTGTCTACTTAGTGTAATATCCACTGTACTTATTATAATAACAATAAAGATCCTTTCAACAGGAATCTTCACAGCTTCCATCCATCAGCACAAAGCCTGGATGATACATGTGATGGCTGGCCTGTCTTCATTAACCATGCATGCCACATCCATGTCTTGTTTGATGGATAACTTCTTGACACCTCAGTGCATTTCAGTGAAGCGCTTGACCTTTATCAATACAGCCCACTTCAATATACTGAGCAATGAAGGGCTCTTTCAATTTAATACACGATTGGTTTCGTCAAAAGCCTGCGCTAAGCATGAGTGAAGATCTGTTTAGATTTTTGTGGCCTGGATTAGCATGATGCTAAATGAATTCAATTAAATGAACTCATAAGATGAATAGATTTTTAAACAGGATATGAATAAAAGATTAGTTTTTACGCCGACAATAAATGCAGGTCAGGTTTAACCCATGCTATTATTTAGACAAAGCTTGAAATGAGGATCCAAATGTCCTTATTTGTAAATATACACATATAGCCTCTGTAGCATGCGTGCATACATTGAGAGCAGTGCAAGACTGTAATGAAAATACCTGGGATACACTAGCCAGTAGAAGTGGTGGAGTTACAGTTATTCAGTGCAGAACATGAAGTACAGAAAGGTGTAAGTTCTCTTATAATTGGTTGGCTTTGATCTCTGAACTCTGCAGGAGGCTGCTTATGATCCATCCCCTGAGAAACCTCCTCTGTGGGCCTCCAATGGATCCAAAACCTCCTGGTTCTCATCGTTTTCCAGAATCGAAGACAACACACCCGGCAGCTCAGTCTGATGTAAGGGTTTCACTGATATTTGAAGGTCAATAGCTATGTTTTTTTTTGGCTTAAAGCTCCGTAGCTGGTATTTTGCACTGGTATTTAATTCCTTTCCTGACTATACTAGGTGGGACCTCCCTCCTGGAACTATAAAGTCTCATCCATTTTTTCCCCTACTGATGTTTTCAATTTTTCCCTTGTCTTCATTTCAGGGTCTAAGCAAGAACCACCACAGGAATATGAATTGCAGTTATTTTTAATACAATAATTGCCAATGTTGTAGTGTTAGCAGTCCACAGTTTTACACGCAATGTATTTGTACCACACAAATAACACATTTATTGTATTTCTGAATGAAAAGAAGCTGATAAAATGATGCAGTTGTTTTATTTGATGTCCTCTTTTTCCACACCAAAGGAAAGTCAAGATTAGATCCAATATTGGCAGTATACTTAAAGTTGAAATCCCAAAGATTTTCATGTAAATAAATGTGTGTTATGTTACTATGTACTGCCAACTGATGCAACACAATGGTGACTGAGCCCGCTGATAAGTCCTTTTGCAGTATTACTACCTGGGTGTCGTTGGCAGTTTCCCCAGATTAATCACAAACAGAACACAGGTAGGCTTTTAGCAAGGCTTTTAATGCAAACGCTTTTCAACTCACCTGTGTGTGAGGCCGTGTACTGTTTTTTTTTTTGCCTTTCTGCTAGAGTTGTGAGAAAACAGTTATTATGGCCAAACAAACAAAAAAAATCATGACGGACAATAAAACTTGAAACTAAAACTTAAGTGAGCTCCAAAAAGAGAGCAACAAGGAAAATCTTAAAGACTATAACTTCAGTCAGTCACTAATATTCTGCTGTAATCAGCATTGTGTGGCATAGGACTCCAGACAACAGGCAAAGCCTAATTGCAGCTGACTGCTCTGCACTTTAGCTGCTTAGACTAATACTGAAATTAGCCTAACAGACTTAAAGGACAGATTGCTTTACAACTCTTAACCCTGGAGGTCCTGATTCAACATTTTTAAAGCACTAAGCTTCTATCAGTGATACAACGTATAAAGGATGGTATTCTCAAGGTATTTCAGAAATGTTAAATGACGCACAAGTCACACAAGTACCATCTAAACTTGCCTGTATTAACCAATCATTGAGAAGTTAGAAAACCCAATAGTATATTTTAAGTATATGAAAAGGAGCAAAACAAGTAAACACACATTTCAAAGGCCTTAACAAGAAAATCATTTCAGTACGAATCAATTCCAGCAGTGCTGCTTTTCCACAGTAATGTATTAATTATACAGCAAAGCAGGACCCAAACACACCACATCATATCCCTGGTATTGACTATGGAAGCCAGCGATTGGTCGATATCCCTATTCCTTTGACAGGCGACTAGTTCTTCAATGCCACTTGCCAGTGCTTTGGATTTAGTCCTGCAGGGATCGTTTTGATGTCTGTCTCCACCCCCGAGAGAGAGTCCTTCATTCATAGCCGAACGGTTTATTTTTTGACCTTTGCTTTCCTTGTGTTCATCTGTCCTTTGGTTGGTTTTGCGAGCCGAGTCGTGTCCTCGGAGGCGAGGCGAAGAGGATAAGATGAAAGATTCATACCGGCACACGCAGTACCAGAGAGGTAGAGGGAGATCTCCACCAGAGAGAGTTAATTAGGATCTCCCTTTCCCAGGCAATCACTCTGCTCTTGACATTTCATCCCACTTTTTCCTGAACAAATCTCCCTACGACTGGAGGAGAGGCAGAGAGAGACAGAGAGAAAGTGCTTGACCTTGGTTAGGTGTTGTGATGCATTGCTGGTTTTAGCCCACATCAGTCTGCCTGCCCATGATAACGTTCAACATGAAACAGTGGAATAATCCCACAGCTCTCCGAGCAACCTGTCTCTAACAGCCTGCCTCCTTTCACCCAAAAAGACGTGCCCTTTCTTTTGTCCTCCCCCGTGCAAATCCATTATTTTGTTGAAGCACACCTATTAATGTTCCATGGACTCATTTCAGAGGGCCCAAGGTTTTCCTGCTGCAAAATTAAAATGGTGAAACAGAAAAACACATTCATACGCAAATCAGTCCCGGTGGTGAGGTTAGGGAGAGTGCAGCGATACAATAAAAGAACAAAACAGACCATCAACACTTCTGGATTTTTTTTTCCTTCTCATGACAGTAGAAATAGGAAACATAATAATAGCTCAGCTAAATTGAAAACCCTCAATGTTCAGTCTGAAAGAGATAGATCTGATGATTGAACCTTAACAAGGGGCCGTGATCTGAGAGAGACAGACAGAGGGTGTGTGTTTGAGGAGGTAAAATGTGTTTATTGTGCCCATCTCCTTGTCTGTCATTTGAAATTGGAGAAAGCAGACTGTATTATCGGACACCAGTGCCAGTCCCGACCAATGATCTGGCTCTGTGATAGATCTGTTTAATGCACACTTTATGGCTGGCAATTCCCTGCCTAGGATCTTTCAGAAAGCTGACAGAGTGGTTATAGGTAACCTGCTCGCAGGAGAAAGGAGAAAATTATCGTTCTGAAATGACTTCAACTCAAAGCTCAAAATGGCAGCATGTCTCTCAGTCCCCAGAACATTTTTGGTTGGGCTGAAATAGTAGACTGAATTTCCTCACCTCTCAAAGATTTCATCATGATAGGAATAAAAATTTAGAAAAAAAGGAAAAAAAAAAATAGCGAGAGAGTCAGACAAGTGGGAATATTTGTGACAAAAGACAAAATAAAGTAGAGATGTGACTCACTGCTGGCCTTTTGACACTGGGACTTTACACCAGTGATTCCTGCTGTTATATAGTCACACATATACACATTTACATCACTGTGTGTTTTACTACATGTTACACAGAAAATGTATTGACTGAGCTGTAAAATGTTGGCTTGAAAAGTAACACAAATATGCGTTGTCCTAATCCCAGATGAAGTAATAAACACAGAAAGCTTCCTTTAAGATTGTCAGGATTTTTTGACCACAGCCACACTGATGATTACAGCTGTGAGCCACAGGTCACATGACAAAAGATCTGAGGGGTCATCCAATCAGTGATGAGCATTCAGGAGCCTTTGGCAGAGGTTGGCCACATTATAGATTCACTCATTATAAACCTTTGTTGGGTGCAGGTCAGCCAGGTTCTGACAGGTGTCAGCGAGATGAATGACTGTCGCAAAACACACACACACGCTTACAACCTGACCGCACAACGAGGGCAACCGCTGACAGTGGGAACAGTAGTCATGGAAATGAGGGTGGCTAACCCTGCCATGCTTAATTCATAAATCCGCTGCTGTGACCGCTGATGAAGCCGCTGTTGCAAACCAGTTCTTGTTTTTTGACATAAGCCATAATGATATCAGGAAATATTCGGCTGTGCATATCACTTATCAACACCACTGTCAGACTGATTTATTTATATTTTAGACACATTATCAACGCTCTCACAACGAGCACAAAGCGGAGAGAAATAAGAAATGTTAGCAGTACAATGTGCAGTAGGTGTCAAGGTTTTGGCAACCTCTGTCGTTACTGTGCCTGAGGATTTCACAAGTGTATTATGACTTTCAAGCACTTTCAAAATGTGGCAAAACACACACTCAGTCAACCTTGGTGTTTTTAAACATAGGTAGTGAATACATTTAGGGCCAACTGAAGGCAAAGAGGTCGAAAATATCAGACCTAGCATGTCTACTAATAAAGAACAGTGACTTTCAACTTTCAGAAACAGCTACTGCATAAAATAAAAAAAAAACTTATTTGCTTTTTTTTTTTTTTTACGAAAGTTAGATAAGAAAACTGGACCAGAGCCTGGCAAGGTGTTTCCCCTTGTTTCCTGTCTTTATTTTAAGATAACGAGCCGTGGGCAGCAGCTTCATATTTAACATGTGGTAACGATCTTCTCATTTTACTCTTGGCAAGAATGAGCATATTTCCCAAATGTCTGATTAGTCTCTTCAATGAGTGCATAAGTTGGGTGAAAAAGTTATAAAAGCGAGTCTTATGAAGTAACAACAGAACTGGAGTGACGGTGCCGCAGGACATTAAAGCAAAGACAACAGCGGCATTGTAGCTAAAGGCTGAACAGTTTAAATGGGAGCTTCGTATAGTAGGAGGTTATTTAAGTCCTAGTCCCACTCTTTATGCTTTTCCACATTCTGTACACAATTCACTCCTTCTGTTTACCTTAGCTCAAGGGCTTTAAAGTCACTGAAACCAAGTATGCCGTACAGATCCTGTGGAAGCTCCTCTGAGACCAACTCAGCTTGTTGTGTTTGTTGATTCAGGGTCACACACCTGTCTGTGGCTGGCAGAAATACAATGCCATGTGTTAAAGGACAGGGAAGGTTTGTCAAAAAGCGAATGCCTTACTGTGCCATACCAGCCTTTGAAAGAATGAGTCAGAAAGTCTGAAATCAATCAAATCAAAAAAACAAGTCCGCTTCTCTACGGCTGAGATGCCCATCTTTGGTCATCATAAATCGGACTCTTATCTAAAGTGGTTGCGTGGGCGAGTGGAGTATGCTTGCCTAATTTCTACATCAGGAACATTACTGTAATAATCAGGGACTTGTTCCATTATTGTGGGCCACTGAGGCCTATGAATGATCAGGCAAGGGGGTAGTACCAAGAGAAAAGTAGTGGGAAAAGTAAGAAAATTGAACCACTGAGGAAGGTAAGAGAGTTATTCTACTCAGATAAGAGCATATTACAGCGAGTATAAGAGGAAGATAAGGGGATATGATTCAGTGGGGGAGAGGAGGACAAGGTTGAGGGGGTTTTATACAATCAAGAGAAGATCTGATGTCTGCAACCAAGATTTAACAATAAGACCCTTAAAGTGAGAAAATAAAGCATCTCAGCACTGCTGACAAAATATGACAATTATATCATGGAGGTATTGAGTTAAAGTAATGATTATTTTCCCCTCCACACAATTAAAACGATTTTAGTATAAAATCCCTCAATTAAAGATCCCATTCTTTTTCATGCCCTTTCTCACCATTTATTTAGTCCCCAGATTTAGCCGCTCTTTCATCACCACACAATGGATTATTTTCAGTCATAAACCTCAGATCTCGATAAGGCATCAAACGTTTGTCCAGAGACATTTCAAACAATGCCAATCTTAAAAGAGACAAATTATTATTATCAGCTTGCCTGCAATTAATTAGGATGTCATTTGTAGTGAAATGAACTAGGAGAGAAATATCTGACACATTATAAAACTAGCTAATTGTCTCAGATAATGCCCGGCGTGGCGCATGTACGCTCTCGCCTGTTCTCACTCCCTTTTATGTCTTTCCCCATGGTGGTTAGCACGTCCGTCGGCAGCGATGTGGTGTTGCGGCGTGCCCTCGAGCAAAATACCCAGCCCCCATCTGCTCACTACTGTAAGCTCGCACGTTAGGGCCTACTGTCCTCCCGGTTAACGCAAATCTCCCTGAATCTCAGTGAAGACTCTGACGCCTTGGCAGCTGTTTGTTTTGTTTAGTCATCAGAGTTATTTTTTCCCCCTCATAACCTGGAAAGTCATTACGATGTCCCACTCTCCTCTAAATTACATCCCCCTTCCCTTTGTCCTCCTTGACTCCTCTTGAGCGAAATCATTACGCTGCCTTATTCACCAAAAGAGCACTCTTTGTTCTTATTACGTGTGCTGTGACCTTTGATCTACAAACTCAATATTGGTTTCTTATAAAATTGCGAGTCTGGCAATTGAAGCTTATTCTGTTTCAGTTTAAAAGGACATTAGCTGTAAATACCTATGGTTGGTGGGAAAAACGTCAATTGTGGTTAAGATTGACCTTTAATATTTAAAGGTCCTAAACACAACATACAGAACAACAATAAAGCAGTAAATATCTATGTAAGGATATAGTCGAGTGGTCCGAGGTAGACATCACACTCCTTCTGTGTGTGTTGTGAACCGAGCTTCTTTGTTTTAAAAGGCCGGATGGCCGTGCGTGAAAGTTAGCGCTTATGAGTCAGAATCATGTTTATAAAGAGATCAAGAGAGCGACCTCCCACACAGCTTTATAAAAGTGAGTGCAGTTCAAAGCATTCAGCTAACAGGAAGTTAACATCACCATCAAACTAGCTACTTAGCGAGCTAGCTTGCTTGCAGGCTAGCTAGCAAGCTAATAGCTCCTAGCGAGCAGCAGCAGTCTCTGCCGTGTCAGAGCGTGTTTTTGTGTTTGTGTTGGAGGTCAGCTCTCACCAAAGCCTGAGGTTTTTTTCTGATGTTTTCCTCCAGTCTTTTCCCCCTCTCCTCTGGAAATTTACCCTCCAGTCAGCAGTCAATAAGGACGAGTACAGACATCTTACATTACTACAACCATGGTGGAGGTCAGTCCCTCCACTGATGTTGCTGCAGACTGACTGAGAAGTAAGGGTGAAGATATCTACTAAATCTACTTTTTAATCCCAGAAATGTAAAAAAAAAATAAACTCTGAGCCCCCACTGGTAAAGAGCTTCAATTGAGAGCTGAATCCAGTGTGACTGGCTGTTTTTTTCCTTCAGAAGTTAGACTTAGGGAGCAGGACTTTTCCTCTCTAACTGGGTCAATTTGTCCAGTTTTATTTTATTTATTTAACCAAATAACTGCAAGACTAAACATTCATTTTGGCCTCAACTATACGCTGACTTTCAATATTAGCAGGACAATGCTAAACATACATGGTGAAGATTATAAACATTATACCTGCAGCACATCAACATGTTGCTTTGCTTTGTGAACATGTTAATGCTAATGTTAGCACCGCTGTGACTAAATACACGTAGACCTCACAGAGCTCTTAGCCTGACTGTAGACTCTTGGTCTTATTTCAGCTTCTTCTTGCATCTTAATGCCCACATTTTTTGACACAGCTGCTGGAAAAATGATGCACACACCTGTTTAACATATTTAACATTTTCTGTCAAAGTGTCTTCGAGCAAGACATATTCACTCTCAGCTCGACCAGATAAGTGTTTCAGGTACAGTAAATGTCATCATGCAAACACCCTTTTTTAAAACTAATCTTATTTAATAGTTATATTCTCTCTCCCACGCAGTATCCCTGCATACCAAAAAGCTTCCTCCAAATTTGGATGACAATTTAGCACTATACCACACCCTAATGATTATTGATGTGTATTATCATTGAATGAAATGTGCTTAGTGTGCTTGAAATTGAATTGGAAGGCGTACATTTGCTTTGACGCTGCGGGGCAAATACCAAGAGTCATTTGACACGCTTCTTAGATAAAAACGTAAAATCTCTTCCGCTGCAGATTCAGCTCCCTCTGGCTGATAGAGAGCCTTATTAGGAAAATATTGTCTGACTTGTTCCTTTGCTCCGCTGTACAATTATCTCCACGGATGTAAGGAACAAAACACACAACAATGAATGTTGAGAATGGCTTCGAGTCAGAGAATCTGAAGGGGGTGTCTGAACTCTTTTTTACAAGTCAGTCAGTCATAAAGGGTGTCAGGTGAATCACTGATGATCACCTGTTTTTACCGTAAATTTAAATGAAATAAAGGAATCCTCTGTTTCTGTTGTATCCCTGTCTGCTGTTAAAATATAAAACAAATTATATTTAAATCTATTGTAGTAAATGAGAGGGAAAAGGGGGGAGATAGTAGATGGTGTGGTTTTGTTCTTAAATCTAGATTTTCATGCTGTTATAGTATTGTGCTTGTTATCTGTTATGATACTTTCCACATACCACAGACAGTGACATTAAAATAATGTAAATGTTTGACCCTTAAAGTAACTCAACACAAATATTAGACGTACCCCTTTATCAACTGATTTTTTTTTTTGGTTACATGGGGACAGAGAAAACATTATTGGCATATTATCACCTTATGAAGCTGATATAGCATGCTTGTTAGCGAACAGATTTTTTTATTTACCCATTCAGCAGAAACGAAGCAATAGCAGTTTGTGGTCTCCACTAGCTTCATATTTGGCTCTTTAGCTGCAAAATGCTCCACTATGTTCAACACTAACTGCGTCTGGAAACGGCGCTAATGAGAGGAGTGAGACTGAACCAAAACGTTAAAGTTTCAGGCCCTAAAAAACAAAATAATGAGCTGGAAGATGGTAAAAAAAAAAGCTCTGTAGAGCTGAGGGAAACTGCAGAGTCAGGTGATATTTCTCGGTGGGTTTCACCACTACGAGTGACCCATTGACATTACACACAGTCATGCCATCCGTTGTTAAAATATTGATTAAAGCAGCTGTAAAGTCTATGTTCAGTCCTGTCCTCCCACACTAACTTAAACACTCTTCTGTCAAAACACAACACATGCCACTCGTCTCAGTTAAAAGTTACAGTAACATAACATTTATCAGTGTAATACTATTTCATTTAACTTTTTAATCATTCCTTGTCCTTTTTGCTCCATCAACTATACTCTACTATATGTTATGTTAATGTACAATGGATTAATTCATTTTAATATCATGTCAATATCATGTCAAATCCTGTCCTGTCATTTTATCTTAGTATCTATATGCGACTGTGTTTTACCTTAACCTTTTGCCACCTTGCAGTTTCACCTCAACTCATAACACTGTGTGTGAAATAGACATGGTTATATAAAATGTGACCAGATTTCTAGTGAGTGGGGCTCTTCTATTAGAGTCCTTTCCTGTCCTTCCACTGCGCCCTACAGTACACAGTGTACATCAGCATGCTCCTCTGCTGCTGCGTCTCTTGTTGACCGCAGACGACCTCATCATTTCTCCAGTGCCAGGTGAACTGGAGCAGCAGTCTGTCTCTGAGAGCTGTCAAGCTAAAGATGTTTTTGCCCCTAATAGGGAAGTTTGCATGGTAGACCAACAGCACAGCACATGACCACAGTAAAACACAGAAACATGCAATTGTGCTCAAAAGTCTAGTGTTAAGATTTCTTGTTTTTTTCCTCTAGAAAAAAAAACTGTAAAATTGTCCCTCACAAGGAGAGCAAAGAGCCGCTCCCCATGTGGACCCACTGTCTGCCTTGTTCACTGTGGGGGTCAGAGGTCAGACATGTGGTCTTACCTCAGAGATGTGGAGGTTTTCTTTCCAGCTACAAATCCTTGCCCTCTGCAGCCCACTTTTGTTTGCTCTCTCACACTGAGGGTTCACCATATTATTCATGATAACATGCACACGTGCATCCCACAGTTTGCCTTGATTGTTTGTTTATAACGCAGCTGTAAGAGTGCCCTCCACAGCCGAGAATACGTTTTTATCTAGAGTGAGTGGTTTTTGGGGAATTGCAGAGGAATGGGTTAAAGACACACACACCCGTACACGAATGAATGAAAAAATGGCATACATAGACAGACATGTTTGCATGCATACTTTGGGGAAAAGCAGTCACTTAACAACAAATATGTTTCTCCTGTAAACACAGGGTTTTAAAAATGTTCATTAACACTGTGTGGCTTTAGCTGCTTTAGCTCTCTGTTATTCAATTATTCAATCAATGTGCGGAAAAGTCAGTGTTCCAATTTTAAATGGCAATAAATTTTATTACTACTGTCCAATCAGTTAGCATAACTTTTCCATTTACTTTGGCAGGGCTGATAAGGTCCTATGCTTGTTGCACCTTATCCAACCACAGATTTTGTGCATGTAATGCAACGCTAGGTACGCCAATAATTAATTTGAGGCATGCGGTGTCAATTTTAGAGGACAAATAAATCTGTAACAAATTTTGAGTAAACAAACAATGTAATAAGTACACGCAAAACTTGTTCAGGAAGCGTATGGTACAGAATATAATATATATAATATATTTGTTGGTCTTAATAATGAACCTTTGTATTAAATGCTTTCTATATAAAATAAAACATTTTGAATTTTGAGATTTGTAAGATGCTTTTAAAGATAATTCTGTCACTTGAAAAATGTTATTGAATTTTGTGCAATACAGATTGAATTCATTTGTAACCATTCAAATTCATTTTTATTGTAATTTTCCTCTGATTAAAGACTAGAAGAAGTTGACCCTGAACACAAGGATCTGCTGCAGCTTCCTTTAGGTGCAGCATGTGTCTGTGTACTTGTTCGCAGAAATGAGAGCGCTCAGCACTATCGCTGTACATCCACATCAAAGCTTTTGGTATTATGCAACTATAAAGTAAATAGGGCAGAGTATATGGAAACAGTTGATGCAGTTATGCTCTTAATCATTGAAATGGTAAATCACACATACATGATTTTCATGTACATTCACATTAATGTCACCACGTTATATAAACTGTGACATGGTTGTACACATGTTCTTTTTCTGTACGTGGAGGTAGAAGAGAACAATACTGTATCTGTAGTCCAGAGCTACTAGTAAGATATTATTTGATGTATGAAACCACTGCAGATAATATAAAAAGAGGTACAATTCATTCTGTCTGCATGTTGTAGTGTGCGTTTATATTGTAATTTCACATGCCTCCTCCAGTGTTTTTCTGTTTGTTTGTTTTGCACCCACTACCTTTGAAAAATACTTGTGTGCAGAAACAGACTGGCTTGGTTTTGTCATTTCGAAACACAGGTTGTTTAAACAACTGCATTAGTCACCACGGGTCTGACAATAGGTTACCCAAAAATAGCTGACAGACAAACAGGATTGTAATTGCAATATTTGGCAGCAACAAACAGCGTGTGTGATACTGTTAGCACAAGCTATACTGTAAGGTAACAGTTTGAGAACAGGTGACAAAATCAAATTTAGTTTCTCAAAATACCAAAGTCTATCACTCAACTCCTTGAAAAAAATAATGCCACGATTTGACAAGTTTAAAAATGACTAAATGCAGAAGACATTGAAGGATATACAGAGCATGGAGGGCTGCGGTGGCACTGACAGATGGGCTACCAGAGTCCCTTTACTTTCCATGGTCAAATTTATTACCAGAATCTGAGGTGTTTGTAGGATCTTCAGATTCTAAGAAATCAGCAGGGAGCTATTCTGCCATTTGATTCATGGAGGACATTTATTTTAACACTATTCACCATAAATATCTGGTTCAATTAATTCCATCTCTACAGTTGGGCAAGCTGACGTGTAGGAAATATTTTCAGCATCAATAAGATGACACAATATTGCAACAATTGAATGTATGCCCTCTCTTACTGGCACATATGTTAAGTTATGTAAATATTGCTTTACTTCTACGTTCCTCTCCTTTTACCAGGTTACGAGCAAAACTGTTATTTTTGAAACTGTGATATTTTCGATCATATATAGTTTAGGAAAAGCATATGGAATTATTCATACTTATTTTTTTTGAATACCTATCTTTGCAATCAAGACTGTCATTATCAATATACTATATGCTTTTCATTGGTGTACTCTAGAAGTTTGGTTGTACTAGAAGAGATATACAAATTTGTATATATATTTGTATATCTAGTTGTGTATTTTGTAGTTGTAATTCATTACCCTATTAGTACTTCTGTATTTCTATATTTTTATTCTTTAATCTATTTTCTTTGTTTGAGTGTTTTCTATTCCTGCTAATATTTTTGAGCATTGTTTGTAGGGAGCAAGAGATTTAAGAATTTCATTGACAATGACTGTGTTATGTTTTTTGTTGTGCAATGACAATAAATTCTTGAATCTTGATTCTATTACATTTCACTTCTTCTATTACTGCTTTTGTTTTTTCTAGTTGTGTGCGTTTATTGTGTGCGTTTAATATCCTTTTCCCCGCTCAATCAACCAATTTGTCCAGTTTCTTTTCTTAAATCCTGAGCCTCGGCATGACCACTGTTATCTGATATTACAAATGTCAGGCTCAATATAGCAGGTGAGGACAGAGACAGCTCGTCTGTGACAAACTTGTTCTATGACACACAGCCTTGTTGTCACAGTAGATGGCTTCTGACCAGGTGACTGCTGACTTCCATTAAAAAAAAAAAAAAAAAAGGTCACCACAGGATGTACTTTAGCTGCTGAGCAGCACGACGCTCAATCCCCCTCATATCCACAGTAAGTGCATATGCTAGAGAGGCTTTATTCAGGAGGAGCACTGACTGTCCTTTGTGCCAAACAGCTGACGAGCTTTTTGCTTGCTCTAACATAATCAAGGTCACAGGACTTTTCCACTCCTGTCTACATGTGTTCTGTGGATCTCTAGCTGTTCCTGCAGGTCTCTTGTAGGAAGTGTTGTGGCTGTGTGTGCTTCCAGGGCCGCTGCTATAATCCATTTGGTCCCTCTACAGTTGGAGTGACAGCTGTGTCTGCAACCCCCGCATGTTCAAGGTGGACATACATCTTTGACAAGGATGTACTCCCCTCCTGTTGTGATATTCACAGTGTGCAAAAGTTTACAACGGTGTAGGTGAACAGGGGCTCCATTTTAAAGGAAATCCTTCAATAGCACCAATAAACAATTGATGGATATTAATGCTTTTGCTTCATGTACCTTATGTTAGATTTATAATACTCTGGGAAAAGATTTTACAACGTTGGGAAGTGATCATGCCAGCAAAGATCTTTCACTGCAACATTGGGAGGCAAAAAAACAGTATAAATACAGCGTTCACTTGTTGCATGCGCTTGCATGCATATAATTGGCCACTATATGCAATATATGTAAAATATGCAATATTTTGCCAGATGATCTCATGCTGCAGCAAAATTTGAGCCTCATATGCCTTAAATTACTAACATGTTCAAGAAGTTGATATATTAAACATTTAATGTGACACCAAAGATCTGTAATCATGACTATCATGATATTTTTTGCATTGCTCTTTGCTTGATAACACTGGTAAATGTTACCGACAGGAGGAGGTTCTGGTTTCGCTTGGCCTTCAGTTCCTTCAAAGGACTCACTTTTGCGTAACATGTCAAAAGGACTGAGCCACTTCACTGAGACGCATTTTTTTATGAGGGAAAGGTAGGAGGAGGCCATCATCTTGATTCATCCTGCTCGAGAGACTAATAAATTACAACAAGGAAAAAAACTGTTGGAGGATATTTGATTTGGTGAGACAAAAATAACGATTTTATGATTCTCTTTAGAATGAAAAAAGAAAGCAATACGAAGGAGAACTCACAGAGGGAACACAATCAAAATGGGAAAAGTAAGAACAGGTTCCACAATATACTGTATATCAGTCAGTTTGGCCCAAATAGAAAAATATCCACTACAGGATGGTTTGCTGAGATTTATTTTTACAATATTTTTTTTACAGTATCTATGGTCTCCCCCTTTTCCTGTAGCACCACCATTTACATATGTATATTTTTGGTCAAACGTGTCAACTTTTGTGTTTTAGGTCAACATCAGGTGAAAGTTTTCATTTGTCCAATAGATTGATTTATGACCAAATGCCTGCAAAGTGAATAATACTTCCATCAGTCTGCACTTTGTGAGCTACAGTAATTAGCAAATGTTAGCATACTAACATGCCAAACTATAGGATGGTGAACGTGGTACACATTATGCCCGTTAAACATCGGCATGTTAGCATTTCACAGTGAGTACTGTACGATAGCCTGCTGACATTGGCGTTCAGCTAAAAGCTAGCACACCGACTCCTCAATCTCCAGTTTTCTTTGTCTCTTCCTTTGTTTTCAATCAATTTTTTGAATGTGCTCTGGCAACGTTATCAGACTGTAAGACATTAGTGTAGACTTTAATATCTAAATAACAAATCTCTGCCTTTTTTTTGGTGATAGTCCGTTGTACCATGCCCCTTCACTGTGACAGTCCTGTGCTTTCAGATGCAAAGCTTTATCTGATGGATGGGGGGGCGCAGCCAGGTAGCAGTGACTTCATCTGAATGCTGCGAGCATGGCCACGTTCACACATGAGTGAATTTCTTAATTAGTGTCTCATTCAGATGCCTGTGCCTCCTTTTCTCCACAGGATCAAATCACTGTGTTATTACGAGCCAAACGGCGGGAAATGAGGAGGGCTGGGATGTGTGGTCGGTCTCCGAGCTCCCCAAAAGTTAGCAGCACATGATTGTTGTGGAAGTTTCTAAACAAATTACTCTACAAAAGTCTGTGAATAATTATAGGGCCAGATACTCTTTCCTATAAGCAAAATCTCCAATATTGACTGAAAGAGCATCATGTAATGACTGCATGTTTTGAAATGGAGGTAATATGAAAAGTGCTGCTGTGTTTTGGGGGTAGCTCGTGTCTCTGCAGAGCTTTAAAATCAGAATCCATCTCCAGAACTGGCTAGCTGGCAGGTTTGACAGGATACGCCCAACAGGGATACATATTAATTTTCTCAACATTTGTGCAGAAATTCTGGATTTTAAAAAAAATCTGTTTCTTGTGTCCTCATTAATTTCTTATGGTAACTGAATAAACCAAGAGCATGTATCTGTTCCTATTTGCAGAGAGCACTCCGCCTCACCCATTTCACAGATGACAACTTCCACTTTCCACTATACTTGCTTAAAATGGGCATGTAAAATAAATATGGCGAGTCCACAGGTAATGTGTGCATTGCCATCAATGAAATATTCAAAACCTTTTTAGGTATAAAATTGGCTGCTTCACCTGTGGGCTTTTACGGCCACAGTGATCCTGGCTGGCTGTCAGAGTAGAGCAGCTAATGGAGATCACACACGCAACAATATGCTCGCTCTCTCTCTCGCTTACATACACACTTTCTCTCTTTCTGCTTTGTTGCAATTTTATCTCCTGCAACAGGCCATTGTGTTTTTTAAAGACCACGTTTGTCACATGTATGTATATAGTTTAATCGTGAGAACAATGTAGAACCAAAGCTTTATAACTGTTAACATCACTGCACCGGAAATGACATTTTATATCATCAACTTCATAAATCTACTTATTTTACACATTTTTTTCTGCTACACTGTCACATTCTGTGTTACACATGTTGAAATTTATTTAATTAATATAACATATTTATATATACATCAGGTCTATTTAGCTGTATTGTTCAGGGAGCCACATTCTCAGCAAGCTAAGGGAACCAGGGGCCAGACATTTCCCTGAGCTATTATTCTCACTATTTATGTGCATTTGACACAACACGCCACCATATTTTCAGAACTTTTATTTCACTACAAAGCAGGCTTATCACAAACACATAAAAGAAAACAAACAGGCCTTGTTTAAGTAATTAGGCCAAGGGTTTGTCTTCATTTTATTTGCACCACAAGCTGTGAAATAGCCCCAGAAGTAAACACAGATTTAAAATAAATGTATTCTACAACACATCATGTCAGCCACTTAGCATAGAATTTGGTCAACTTTCACATCTCTTACATAGCTACATCACAGCATTTCCTGTAAACATTTCTAACCGTCTTTCTTGCTTTTCTCTACTTCTGCAGTGAGAGATATTGCCCTTGTTTGACCTCTTGTTCATATGAAGTGATGCAAACACTCGTTTGTCAAGGATAGTGAGATTTTCATGTGAAAGAAATGCATCTGTTTATTTGTGCTTGCAATCACTTTCAAAAGTGTCAATATCCTCCCTGAGCTCAAACACTCTTGTGGGCATTTTCCTTGCTTATCCATCATTATAGTCAGTAAGTCACAATGCTCAGCTGGCATATCGGCTGCAAAACAGTCTGTGCTGGAGACTGGATGTTGATCTGAGTCCCTAGTATTTTGCAGTTCAAGTGGAACAAGTGGAGCAATTTCATCCTCAGCATGACAGCAGAAAGCCGCACAGACAAACCTTTTGCCCTCCCTGCCCTGGACAGAGCACTGTCTGCAACTAGCATGTTAACATGCTCCAAATTAAGTCCATTTTGTTTGAAAAAAAAAAAGCATCAATCCTCTGGAGAATGATTTCACCAACTGTATGTCCTTCCAGTAGTGTTAGGCCCGGGATCTCTCTGAAGCGGTCACCATCGAAAAACCACACAAATAAAGAAAGCAGCGCTGCGTCAGGGTTGTCAGTGGAGTCCTCTACGGACGTAACAACAGGGTGCTCATGCTACCAAGAAGCTTGTTTGTGATTGGGTGATTGGCTGTTACTAACAAGAACACTCTACTGCTTTGAGGGATTTATTGTAGTAAAAATGTCTCTTTTTTATTGTTGTTTTTTGTTTTAATTGGTGAACAGAACTGACCTGATCCGACCTGCAGGCCACCAGCTGAACAGGCCTGCTCTAGATCAACAACAGCCAATAGTGATGAAATCACATAAAAGCCTCATCACTCTGAATACATTGCTCTGACCCTAGAATGATCAAGCTAAAAAAAGGAAGCTGCGTGTATTGCGAAAAGAACAGGATTGGATGCAAGAAGATTGAAATGAAAAAGATGTAATTTAGAGGAGAAAAGGATGTCTTATATTAATAGTGGAAGACAAGTACTCTGCTGCCTGACGTGTTTTGAACACGGCAAACATCTGCGAAAGACTTGAATGTGACTGGATGAGATTCATATTAACAGAGAGACCTTTTGATGAATTCTGATACAAACCTCATATCATTCAGCAACTTTTTTTTCTCAAGGACGCTAAGAAACACTGCTGTTGAAAGTCTACTGTGGGGACTGAGCCTCTGACCTTCCATTTACACCAATTTCTACAGCAGGACTCAGTGTATGACTGACAGACACTCTGACTCGTTCACTGTTTGTTTCAAACCTGTGAGCTGTTCCTAAAACGTACCTGTTGTTTTGAGCTAAAATACTTTTTTGCATGATGTAATTCAAAGAATTATTTCCATGTGTTCGCCATGTATGTTTTACCCTCTGGGGAATTATGTAAGTACATACATGCAAAAATGTTTCTATGTGGCTTGGTTTATATAGTTTCAGTCTTTAAAATGTAAAATCTCTCTCTCTCTCTCACACACCTTAAAGGAAAAATCTGAATAAATGAATGGAAAAATGTAACAAATGCAGAGGCCTGTTACAATTAGGCAATTAACATCCAATCAGTCACAAAATCACCATGAAGGAGAGGAGGTGCTGTGGATCAGGTCTTACATAACTTCCATTCTCTATCCTCTTCACTTTTGTTTACAATGTCTATCTTTTTTATATAATTGTAATGCTGTGATTTAAATTTTATTGTATATACATTGTATATATATATATATATATATATATATATATATATATATATATATATATATATATATATATATATATATATATATATAAATATATAAAATATGGTAATTTTAATTATTATCGATTTACATCTATTGCATGTCATTCTGGAAGAGGGATCCCTCCTCATTTGCTCTTCCTGATGGTTTCTTGATTTTTTTTTTCTTTAATTTTTTCCCCGCAAAACGAAAAAAAAGATTTTTTGGAGGACTTCTTCCTCATCCAAAGGACAGAGGGTGTCGTATGTTTCACAGACTGTAGAGCCCCTTCAGACAAACTGTTATTTGTGATACACGGGGTATTCAAATAAAAATTACTTGACTTGACAATCATGCTCTGTTGCATGTTTACCAATGCTGAGCAGGCCCAGTTGATTTTGATTTTTTGACATGATGGTAAGAGGAAAATATCTAAGTGAATTTGAAAGACTTTGTTGTCGGAGCTCGGACGGCAACACTGCCCAACTGGGTCGTGTTTTAATCTGTAACTAAAATTACATCTACATTTAGATCTATGGGAAAGACCATATTCTTGACAAGCAGGTGAATGCATGTGTGGTAAATATTAAGACTAAAGGCCTGAGTGCCTGACCCCTACATTGAGGGGATCTGGAGTCTCTGTTAACTCTGTAAAGTGTGAACCATGAAATAATTGCCAGAAAATTCTATTTTTTTGTGTTTTTGTGTTTTGTGTTTATCGAACCTTCTGCCCAAAAAAAATATATCTATATCTATATGTACATATATATATACATATACATATACATATATATTTTCCTGGTACTGTTTGGGTCCTCAGACTGAAGGGTAACTGCAAATCAATACAAAGTTGTTGTGAGTGATCACTTTTATCCTATGATGAAACATTTCCATAATGATGGGAGTGGGAATGGGATCAATAGGCCACGAAGGGTCAATGAATGGTTTGATGAGAATGAATATGATGTGAATAAAATGCTGTGGCCTTCAAAGTGACAGGGTGTTTTGATGAGGAGACACGTGGTGGCCTTACACTTTATTAAGACACGTTATGTATGTTTTTTCCTTTCATTTGTCACCCTTCTGTATATGATTTAAAGTATTTTAAAGTGATTTCACATTTTCAACATTAGAATCTAAAGTTTAATCTTTTAATCTTGACAACTTAACTCAAGTCCACTAACCAGCTTTTTCAGGTGCTTTCACCCAAATGTCTTAATCTTAATCAGAATATTATTGTCATTACAACTGAGTGATCTCTAAAGACTGTGACGTGGGCTTGGAAGCTTTTTGTTTGTTTGTTTGTTTATTTATTCATTTATTTTATTTGTAATGTATAAATAAAGTAATGTAATGTATAAGTAAAGTATAAATACATGTATTCAATATTCTGTGTACATTACATTATTTATTTGTGCTGTGTATATTCCTTATTATTTACTTATTTGCATCGTGATGGGCAGGTTGCTGATATTAAAAACCACCTGTGTAAAAATGTCTGATGTAACAACTCAATTTCCTCAAAGGGATTATTGTTTCATCTAATCTCATGAGTAAGGGGGGTCCAAGCTGATCCGCTAAGCTTTTTTTTCTCCATTGTATTTCAAGCTTTTTAATAGGTGTTTGATCCATTGGTCTTCAGGTGTTCAAGCAGATCTTTACTGACCCAGTCAACTGAGGGCGCCAGCATTTTAAGCAGCAGGCCTCACACCTCCGGCCATGGCAGCCGTCTGGCTTAGCAGGGTTTCTCTCTGTTTGGCTTTTTTTTATGAGGCAGAAAATACCTCCACAATGTAACTGTTTTATGACGCATTTCAAGCTTGGCAATGATATGGGGGACATTTTATTAGGTACTTGTAAAATCGATGTGCCAGACCAGACTGGAGCCAGAGCTGATGTTTGGCTGCTCTCCTTGGCCTTCAGAGATCGATACAATAGGAGATCTTTCATTTAGAAATGCTTTGGCTCTTCTAATGTGCTTTAAAATATAATAAGCACTCACACTTTCACTACATGTGGGAATCAAACCCTGTCATTTTAACACTGTCAATAGATGCTATTTTACTGAAGAGGCCCTTGAAACACACAAAAAGGGAAGGAGCAGTACAAATAGGCCACAGATGTACGCATAGCACAGCTGTCTTTATGAGCTAAGCAATCAACTCAGTGATTGATCAGTGTATTTTCGAGCTGATCAATTTTTCATTTGTTCATTGACGCATTCAATGCCAAGCAGACATACAGATAGATTAATGTGGATATAGAGATATCTGCTGATGATGCTTGGACTAATTGACTGATGCTGACTGATTGAGATTTACATACAGAGTTCTATGCAACACTGAAATAGCTGTAATGACCATAATGAGTGTGCAATAGCGCAATCAGAGAACCAGCAGCACATGTGTATACGTTTGGAGTGGAAACGCATACGATTACATCGCACGCTGAGGGCGTCCACTGGATGCCAAACAGAAGGGTCTGATGTGGAGGGTGAGAGTCTGAGGCTAAGCTGTAATTGAATACCAACAGGAGTGGTGTTTCTGCTCAGACCTCTGAAGGAGGATCTGACCTTGAGACGCTACCGCTGATAGACAGGCAACACAAAGACCCGGCTGGCTAATTAGATTAAAAAACATGGATCCCAGGGGATGGAGATGTGACAAGCACATTGATTCACTACATCTCCTCAATTTCCATCTCTCTCCTGATCTCTCCCTCCTTTTCACTCCTCCCTCCTCTCACCACATGCCTCATTTTATCCATCTCACTGTGCCGTACATCTTCACTTTCTTTCTTTCTTTCTTTCTTTCTTTCTTTCTTTCTTTCTTTCTTTCTTTCTTTCTTTCTTTCTTTCTTTCTTTCTTTCTTTCTTTCAGCATTATGTTCTTCCTTCCTTGCCTTTTGCAAGACTCACGGTACATTTCTTTAACTAACACAGTAATGTAGAATTAATGTGAATTATGACATATTCAATTGTCAAGTGAAACTGACAGATTGTTTCATTAAGGATTGATTTGATGGATTGTGATATAAATATATTATTTCACTAAGACATAATGTCAGTGGTTGCAGCGCATTGGTCTTACAAATTATTTGCCGTCACTGCAAAATCTCATTGTCGGTAAAATATCAGTCCACCATGACCTCCACAAATGTCATGTCTTAAGTTTTTTTTTCATGCATAAGGCCAAATTGTTGTTGAATGCACATTACCTGGTATACCATAATATTGACAATGGCATTTCTTGATCTTGCCTCCAGGAGCACAACCTTACATAGGCATTCTCTACGAGTGCCTCCCTGCATCCACAGCTGTTTTATATCTGGTGTCTTTGTGCCTTACTCACGAGGGGTTTGTATAATCCCCCTGCTCTATCGTGTTACTGTATACAGCAACTTACACTGGCAAGACAGCACGCTTGAAACAACACTCAGCTAAAGGTTAAACAGAGTTTAATTTTTCATCTATAAGAAAGTGGAACACAGATTTTCAGCTTGGTATTACATAATACGTCACTTGTTTAAATTCAGCTGTCTTATTGTCAACTAACTCGTTATTGGTCACTTTCTCAATACATCTACTACTGTTTCTCAAGGTGTTTTAACATATACTTACTTTCAGTCCCTTAAAGTAAGCCAAGAAGTGGGCCAACAGAACAAGGTATAAGTTCTTTTGCATTCACATTGCTAGTTAATTGGAAAGAGGACTCAGTTCTCTTTCTGGTCCACTTCAGCTCTGATGAGCCCTCAGTCCTCTTTATATTCACACTAGTTAAATGTTACTGCAATATAATACAGTATAATATGATACTTAAAAGTATCATATTAAAAGTTGTGTGTGTCTTTTATGTCAGTGGGTTCTCCAGTTCTTCTTATGTCTTTGTATGTGGTAAAGTACTTTTAACGTAGTGTGTTTAAATTTGATGTAGCACTGCAGTGCACTCCTGACTCACTTACACATGAACTGAAAATGAGAGGAAAACCTTTGTGTTTCTCTGCGTTGCAGACAGTTGCTGTTTGATTTGTTCTTCATAATAAATGCTGTGGCAAAGGGCAAAGGGGACCTGGAGCGCATTGTGTTCACGGTGCACAGGCTGAGCAAACCGTACTCAGATCACCGTCCAAGGAGGTCTGAGTATGGTTTGCTTCAGAGGGGAAATTCTTTTGGAGTGTTTAGATATGCACAAAATATGCTGATAAATCACTGTAAGATCGTTCAGAGGGCTGAAGGGAACCGAATGTGAAAACATGCTTAGACCATGTTCATTTGTTCCTGCTAAAGATGTAATTCTTGGTAAAAAAATGTACAGATCTTTCCTAAGAAAGGTTAGATTAAAAAAAAGAAAAACAGCTGGGCACTGTAGTTTTAACACTGTTACTTAAATAGAAGTGAATGAAGAAACTACTTTCAGTTTACACATATGGTGCAGTGTAGAGTATTTAGCAGTAGAACGTGTTTAGAACTGAAATAAACTTCATGTTCATGACAAAACTTAAATAGTTAATTTAGACCTATCTCTATATAATATAATGTTCAGCAAAGAAAGACACACAGCAAGAAAAAGGGCAGACAGTCTCTCTGTGGTCACTATAGTCAGCCGGAGCTAGTTAATGGTTAACACCAGCAGTGAATTAATCAGTAACGCTGCCGTTAACAACTAACAACCTAATTAGCTAAATGTGTTTCTGTCATGTGCACAACAATTACATAGAAGCACACAGAAGTCTCAGAATTCCTCCATTAACGCTACAAAAACATAAAGAAAATCACACACGTAAAAAGAAATTTAACACATATATAACACAAATAAGATATGACCCAAATTAAATATAAACAGATTAAATAGAATAAAAATCATGTATCATACAAATAGAATTATAATACTATTGAGGCGTGCACAAACGATGTGTAAAGATGTAAACAGTAGTAATGAATATATATATAAATATAAATAACAATAACAGAAAAATAAGAACAACAATAACAAATAACAAGGATGTAAACAGGTAGTAACCAGTTAGTATAGCAGAGGGGTAAAATGATATTACTAATAATAAGGTGCAAGTGAAGTGAAATCACAGTAATGAGCTCATAAGCTCAAGAGGTCAGCAGTCCTGAGGGATGAAGCTGTCCCTGAGCCTGGTGGTGCAGGACTGGATGCTGCTGTACTGTCTGCCCCGCAGCAGCAGGCAGAACAGTTTGTGGCTGGCATTGTTGGGGTCTTTAATGATTCTGGTTGCCTTCTTCCCACACTGCTGGGTGTAGAGGTCCTCCGAGGATGGTAACTTTGACCTTGTAAAGTGTTAAGCTGTTTGTTTTCACCACCCTCTGCAGAGCCTTATGGTTGAGGGCGGTGCGGCTGCCACACCAGGATCCTTTCTATAGTGCTCCTGTAAAAGTTTAGAGTATCGTGGAGTCAATGTTGCCTTTGTTAAGAGTCATTGTCTGGCTGTTTTTGTGATGCTGTCTGTGTGGTGAGTCCAGGTCAGGTCTTGGCTCTAAAGTGAAGCTGCTGACAATCCGTAGTTTCTCCAACCATAGTCCCATAATTGAAGAGGGAGCCTGTCCCTCTCTCTGCCACTTCCTGTAGTCCACAATTAGTTGCTTTGTTTTGAGGTGGAAGTTGTCCTGGCACCAAGATCTGATCAGGCCGATGATGGTCATGTCATCAACAAATTTAATGATGGTGTTGAAGCTGTGGGTGGCCACGCAGTCATGTGTGAACAGGGAGTACAGGAGAGGACTGAGCATGAGGCCCTGATGGACTCTGGAGTTGAGAACAGGATGGAGAATGTTGTGGTGCCTATCCACACAGCCTGGGGTCTGCCCGTCAGGAAGATCAGGATCTAATCACAGAGGGTGGTGTTGAGGCTAAGGTCTCTGAGCTGGGTGATGAGCTGCACTCAATAAAAAGTATTCTCACATATAAGGGAGATGGTGTCTTACGTTGACCTATTTGGCCTGCAGGCAAAGTGAAATGGGTCCAATAAGTCAGGAAGTGAGGAAATGATGATTTGACTAACTGCTCAAAGCCCTTCATGATGGTGGAGGTGAGGGCTAGTGGGCAGTAGTTGTTCAGACAGACATCTGCCAGCTGATCTGCACACATCTTGAGAGCTCTGCCAGGGATGCCATCCAGTCCAGGTGCCTGGTGTGGATTAATCCCTTTAAAGGATTAGCACACATCTACCTTGGATGGTAGAGGTGGGCAGGGGTCCCGGGCCTTTTGTACCTCAGCTTGAGAGATGCTCTCAAATCGTGCACTGAAGATATTCAGTTTACTTTGGAGAGATGCAGACATTACCTCTGCACTGCTGGTCATCCTTTGTAGTTTGTGATGGTTTTAAGTTCAGCTCGCATGTTTCTGGTGTTGGAGTCCTAGTGATTAGACTCCATTTTGTCTCTTAGCACTGCTAATAGCTGTCAGAGTGCATACCTGGACTTTCTGTTTTTCTCCAAATCACCTAAGTTGTAGGTGTTGTTCCGTGATTCAGGAATGTCCATACAGGAATCTTTGGTATGATGTTATCAGTACATTTCCCAATGTAGCCAATGTCCACATCCATGTATTTTTTAATGTTGTCCTGAAACACAAACCGCTCTGTAGTGCTAAAGCAGGGACATGGAGTTGAGTCTGATTTGTCAGACTGTCCTAAAAAGTGACATCATTCAATAAAACAGTGTGATCTCATGGGATGGCATATAAATAGTGCTTCACATTTCTTTGTCTTTGTCTTCGTGTCTCTATGTCTTTATTTATTGCATAAGGTATTTTTAATTCATTCACTCAGTGGGGCTCAATATAATTATACATTATATAATTAGCGACTTAGGAAACACTTGTTCAAGGACAGATCCATTGCTGATCTTGTCATAAGATTTTATGGTGTCAAGAAAAAAATATTTAATGTTACCAGTGCTATCCTTAAAAGAAGTCAGCATAAGCCACCCAAATACCATGACTAAGTCTTACAAAGCTCAAAAGAGCAGAGAGCAGAGGCTGTGG
Source organism: Scortum barcoo (assembly GCA_023238725.1). Taxonomy (NCBI): domain Eukaryota; kingdom Metazoa; phylum Chordata; class Actinopteri; order Centrarchiformes; family Terapontidae; genus Scortum; species Scortum barcoo. The sequence goes on from CM041531.1 coordinate 17,112,936, forward strand.
ACCCTCGTACATGTGGAAGTAAAGTTTCAGCTCCAGTTGGAGCAGTGCAGCCATGCTGGTACTGGAAAGGGCAGAAGCATCGATTATAGAGGGGGGAGAGACAGAGGTAACCATGCAACTCTACGTAGAAAGAGCTAAAATGCATAATCATCACACTCCCTCCCCGGTCCAGCTCTCTAATTATGTCATCTCCTGTTAACAAGGCTTCAGGCCCCACTCTCTTTGGAGGGATAGACTAAAAGGACACCATGCAAATGCCTGACAGTTAATCACTACGCTCTTACACATCGATCACAGACCAAAGAAAAATGTCAAATGAGCAAACAGCATATGCTTACTTTTCAGATTATATGGAGAAGCCTTGATAAACATATAAGGGCTTATTTTTGAAGATTCCATGGCAACGATGTGAAGTATTGTGTGAAGTATTTTGCTTTAGGAATAGCCATGTGGACAGACTCTTAAAAAAAAAAAAAAGATAAAAAACAGTTTACTTTTTTTTTCAAAGAGGACTATAATCCCGATAAAACGTGCACGTTGTATGATCCTATTTAATACAGTGAGAGCACTGTAATTCTCTCATCAGCTTATTGCATACAGCTTTTCTATCCATACACAAAGGAAAGAGCGGGAGACATTCATCTGCCAGATTAACAACTTCAGTCATTGTCTTCTTTAATTACAACAAAGTCAACAGCTTCATTACTTCCCCTGCTATCTATCTTTCATCCATGTGCTCCCTGAGGATCGTGATGTTGGAGCAAAACAGAGCAGGCTTTAGTCTCATCTGCAGGCCAGCTAGAAGGTCTGCTCCCGCTCTGAAACGTAATCAGCATTCAGAGGAAGACAAGGAATCGAGACGTCCAACCACAACATGTATCTGTGGCTCCTGATGGTAATTAGTTTTCCTTCTGCTAATTGGCCTCAGTTTTCTTCCGGAGAAACTGCTGCCCTCCTTGAAATTGATTTTCTTAGCATCCAGCGAGCAAGTCAACCAGCAGCCAGTCAGTTGGTAAACCGATCAGTCAGTCAGTCAGTTCCCCATTCATTCAGTGAGGCAGCTAGTAAGGCAGCTGTATCTGTCAGTCAGTGAACCAGCAAGGCATCTGCTAAACAAGGAGTTCAAAAAGTTAGTCAGCCAGTTAGACAGCTTTCTGGTCAGACAGTCTATCTACATGTCGGCCAGTCACTCAGTCAGTCAGTCAGTCACAGGGTGATTTATCAAACGTGGTATCAGTCAGTCTTCCTCGTCTTGCGTTATGGTGGCTGAAGCGGGGACAGCCAGCACTACTGCTGTGTGGCTCTAGGAAGGGGGTGATTGATGAGATGATGAGCATAACGAATGATCTAGTTTGATCAGCGAGGTTCTGAAGCAGCACAATGAGAGTTACGGCTTGTCATTAATGACTGTAACATTTAACAACAGCTATAATATCACTCAGTAGTGTGGATGAATCCACATTAAGACTGATAGAGATGATAGGGATAATTTACTTTAGATTATCTCCCAGCAGGGGACAATTTTGGACATTATGTTTTATCTAAATTGGGGCAGCTGTGCAGTAGAGGTTAAAGGAGCTGGATTATGATTGGAGGGTCAGAGGTTTGAATGAGAAATACCAGATGGAGAAATCTGGGTGAGTTAACGATAAGCACTCTCTATTCCTAGCATCAAAGTGCCCTTGAGCAAGAGCCTTAAGCCAGGCAATTAACCCTAAATTGCACAAGTAGAAGAATGCAGACCGTGAGAGGGGATGTAAGTGCTTATATAAAAATCAGCTCCATCCTCAGGAAACCTCACCTGATTCACTAAAGGGTGACAAATATTCTTCCTGAGCAATGAGTTAAAATCACTGCAGCCCTGTAGTGCCAGGCACTTACACAGCCGGGGCAAAAATGGCTGCATGCCTCTGCGCTATAAGTCATTATGGCTAAAAGCACCAAATGGTATAATTCTATGTTATTACATATTATACTTGGGCTTCTCCATCCCTTCTTTAGATCCACTAACATGCCAAACACAAAGAGAGAAATAACAGCTCACTGTACTGTACGTAATGACACATTATATTTGGCTATAGTATTTCATAACCCCAAAGCATGTGCAGGAATACTAATACATACTGTCAGCATGCAGTCCAGTGTACTGCGTATTACATCCAAATTGGATGATTCTGCACCTCACAATTTACATCCAATGCCAACATTTAGTGACATGCATTAAGAATTGTGCTCTATATGCAGTGATGTGGAAAGTAAGGCTGTGGATGTCAAGGGTGGTGGATGGGCATGTAGCGGGTTGGCTGTCACGATTTGATTTTTGCATCCAGTCACACAAGCTTTTCCTTGTTTTATTTAAGTGTAGTTTATTTACCATAATTACACTTTCCCTAACCTTGCCCTTACTGTAAAGGCATTGGCACTGGATGTAAAAAATATTATATATGTTATTGAATTTAATCTGGGGTTTTCAGATTATTTTAATTTTATATATAAAAGGTCATTGATTGCATGAAATAAACCCAAAAGATTACTTATTGATTACCTTTAACTTTATAGTATAAAATTAATTCACACTGTTTCATACATGTATTGGCATAAAAAGCAAGTATTAAAAAGTGTATAAATTAAAACTGTCTGCTTAGTAGGAGAGAACCTGTGCACTTTGTGTTTAGTGCTAATTAGCAGACGTTAGGATGCAAACACTCTGAACTAACATGGTAAACAATGTACTTGCTATACATCAGCATGTTAAAATAGTTATTGTGACTCGTAGCCTTGTTTATTTACTGGCAGGAAAAAAATGTTTAAATCAACATGAGTCTCAAGTGTCTCATGAGTCAGGCCACCACGAGTCTCCAGAACAGCTTCAGGGCTCCTTGCCAAGTCTGTGGAGCGGATGAACACTATTCCTCCACAAGATATTCCCTCATTTATGTATACACCACTCCCAGTTAATCAAGGAATATCATTGAAATCAAGATTTCTTTTGCAAGCAAGGCCTGAGAACAGAAGAGAGACAGTCACAGACATCAGTAAATTGATCTGAAGATGAAAGTTTATATTTTCTTATTTTGTACTATGGTGATGGAGAGTATTTCTTCCCTGTCCTTTATGTGTTTTTGTGGAAATGTATGTATTCCATCTTGCATCTTTACAAATGCCAGGTAACAGCCATCACCCGGTCAATGCATGTTGTCGAATGTGCCAGGAAAAGGACTTCACTTCACTTTGTCATCTGCTCATTATATATATGAATGAGTCATTCGTTACATTTGCTCATTTCACAATCTCTAATTAGATTTGGAAAAACAAAGTGGGAAAGTATGGCTAAAAGCAGTGACACGGGCTAAACCAAATTAGAAAATGACAACGTGATTCAAAGGCCTCTGGTGTGGAACAATTAATGAACTCTGCAGAGTGACTGTGATAACCAGGGAGCTAATGCTGTGTAGTGCCAGAGCACACAAACACGGTGAAACACTTTTGACTGCAAATCTTGGGTAAACATTGCAGTTTAGCAGTGCTCAAACCAACACACTTCACCCACCACCCAGTAAACAACTTCTTGAAAAACATGTCTCTCCCAAACACTAAAATAAGGGCTTCTGGAGTAAATGTAGGAAAGGAGTAGAAGGTCACCCTAACTACACCCTCAAACTCTGCTAGAAGCCCTCTCTTCCAGCATATTTAAAATGCTGCGGGCTTGTGGTTATATACTGTGTGACATGGGGTGAGGGGACACGGTATAGATGACCTGACCACCAGTCACTCCAGCAGGGGAGTGTCAGTACGTGGCAGTAGTCATGCTCTTTACCTCAGTTAACGTTGATGTTTGGCGGATGGGGTCTGAGTTTTGCATATTTTTAGCAAGTAAATCACGTTTTGACGTACAATATAAATTTTGTTGGAAAAATCACCTGTATTAGCGCTGAATGCCAACAACAACCTTTGCAGTGTGTGTGTGTGTAATTCCTCCTCAACTCTGATGTCCCAAACAGTAAAGGTACATGTAAAATCTATTTTAACACAGTAAAACTCAGTTGACGTTGATGCATGTTTTGTTCCTCACTGGTTACTACCATTACTACTACCACTGCTACCTGTATTACACTACTGCTTTATCACCATCGCCTCCACTGTGTCCTGTTATCAGCAACCGTCTGGCCTACAAGTGTCTGAACTCCTGCGCAACAGTTTCACAAAACTTCTAAAAGATAAACCGCGAGTGTAATGTGATTTTAAAAATAATTCATCCGTTGCCTCATTTGTTCTCCTCTCTGTTCTTCCCGCTAAGCATTGTTCAATGTGAACTCTAGAATCAGCAGCCTCAGAAAGGTAATGAAATGTTGTGGGAAATGAAATGGGAACCAAAGGAGCAGCAGTTCTCTGTCTTCCACATACTGAAGTTTTGAATCCCTGTGTTAAAATGGATTATGTGTCCTTTCACTACCTGAGTTTTTGCGTGGCCGGGGCTCCTGAGTCAGCTCTCTGGTCGATCTCTGACATTTTCTAGGGCAGTGAATGCCGATCATGTTTATCAATGAGCGATGCTCTACATAGAGTAGGAAGCACATTAACTCAGCCTCCCCTCTTTGCTCTGCTCAAACCCAGAGACCTGAAATAACACCACACAGCCTCTGGGCTCTATTTCCTATTGGCACCAAGTCTCTGTGCTGAATCACCCAGGCCTCAATTATACAAATTCCCTTCGGTGATATTATTGTGATGCAGGTGGTCATTCGTCTGTTAATGTCTGCTTTTTTGGGCCGTGATTTGATTTGAGTTTTTTTTTTTTCTCTGACGTCTGTCACAAAGATAAGCAAGTTAAAGTATGCAGGGTGGTCACAGGAAGGACAAAATGGCCGATATATAGCCTAAATACAAAAGCCATCTTTGAGTCATATTGCAAATGAGCTTCTGTTTTTAATATCAAATCTGGAAGCCCCAGCACGGAGTGATGTCCAGGTCTGGTCACTGGAAATATTCAAGGAAATTTGGAGAAAGTTGATTAGGGAAAAAACAAGGCACTCTGTAGCCATGCAAGCAGCATTTGTGAGGCTGTATTCAGCATGTTAGCATGCTAACATTTGCTTTACAAAAGTACAGCTGAAGCTGACAGTGATGTCATTGGTTTTGCAGGTATTTTGTCCATAAACCATTGTGCTGGAAAAATACCATTATTTTGATCTGCTGTTGAGACATCTCACTCAGCTGCAGATATCCACCTCATGGTGGCAGGTGAAGTAAAGTCAAAGGATCACCAACATCATTACAACATCACTACAAACTTTAGTACCAATCCATCAAGTGCATGTTGTTTTTTCTCAGAGGATAACCATGGCCTGTTGTTGGCACTAGAAGAATCAGCAGTTTTGGGTGGATTCATCCTCTGGGGAACATGAATGTTTTTACAAAATTTCCTGGCCATCCAACCACTAGTTGTCAAGATATTTCAGTCTGCACACAAGTGGGGCACTGACCAACCGACAGACAGACATTGCCATCCTTTGAGACACGTGGCTCGTGCCTAACAAACACCTCGGTTGTTGCTTCAGTCCTCATTTCACATGATGATAATGTGGGTCAGATGCAATGGCGAAACCAAACTGATGATTAAGTTGTCACTGAATGGAGGATTGTTCTATGTGTTGTGTTACAGCTCATTACTATTCATAGTCTTTGATGTGTGTTATGTTATGTCATGCTACATTAGGTTATAATGTATTTTGCAGATACACAAAACATGCTGATCTGTTTGAACCAGATCTGTTTAGGGGAGGAGAAAAGAAAACGCTTTGTGACTGTGTTTCAGGATGTAAAGACAGGATATAAGGATGCACAATGGTTAGTTAATTGTATTACATTAACAGTACACTTGCATTATTTTCATTACATGTGCAGTATTTTGGACTTGTGACATTTGGACATTTTGCAAGCATAGATTAACAAACTAGAGTAAGAAAATAACACAGCAGTGATGTTGATGAAAAGGTCAAATTAGGTCTACAGCATTGGAGGGGTTAAGGAAGCTTTACTGAATGTAATGTAGTTTATTGTGTTAATGCACTCTAGTCATATTTCTCCAGGTAATGAGGGGTAGTAAGATTATACTTGAAAATCTTGAAATGCTCTGGTGAGCACATTCATGTTCATCATGTCACAAATCCACAGCACCTTTAATGTTGATGTAAAGAGTGAAAAGGAGAGTGGTAGAAATGCAATAAACAAGCACTAACATAAAGGTCAGTGCAACGCTTATGTTTTAATATATATTCTGAGGAACGTAAGTCCTATATATACAGGCATATATCTCATTGTGTTTACGGTCTTTGCTTGGTGTAATGTGACATTTTGTTTGGAGTTTGATGCAAGTCCTGCCAGCCTCTCAATGGAAAGCTTCTTCAGTAAAATGTACTTGATATAAATATGATATAAATGCATGATACCATGACCGCTGCTGGTGTGTATTATAGGCTCTATTCACTGTAAACCTCAAAGTCCAACCTTTTTGATTTGACATCTTTGAAATTGTGGATTTTTTCAGAATGTCTTACATTGTCTTATATATGTCATATCAAACTTAACATATCCCTTATTTTCCCCTCTAACACTGTTTACTGTGTGTTGGTCCTGAATTGATTGGGCTCCTTTTCATTTGCTGTCTTATTGAATGTTTTTAAAATGTGACTTGCGATTAATTTATTAGCTATTGATGTTAAATCTGTGGAAAAGAGACTGAAATTCAATACTTACTTTCCTCTATATATCCATTTAGTATGGCTGAACATTTCAGTCATCATAATCTCAGAAACAAACCATTTATCTCTGAATGGCCGCTGTGGATCTTAGTTAATGGATGAAAACTTGTTGACCTTGATGTCATGAAGCAAGTCATCTGTAAAGGCAATGAGGGTGTCAATTGAGCCTGCAGCAAAGTGTTCATATTCAATTTGAGTGGACATACAGCAGACCTATTTCCATTTGTCAGTAATGACAGCTTTGATGAGCATCCATGTCAGCTGGAGACCTAATCAGTCTTTGCTTTGACATAAACAAAGAACTGCAGACTTGTGCCCTTTTACAAGATTAGCATAAAACATGACATTAATGAGTCTGGATCAAATCATACTCTTACCTTAAACCCTATTCAGATGGGATTCATATTCCCACACTGTTTCCCACAGTCAGACAGCTTTGGGTGGGATTAAAACACAAATTATGTTTTATTTGATTAGTTTAAGTACTAATATAATGTGATAAATGTTAGTATATGTTATATGTGGACAGCTACCACTGCATTATAATCCAAATACAGATTTGAAAATATATATTTTTGTGATATCAGACAGCAAATACATAAAGGCACTTTGGGTTACACCCCTTGTTCATACAAGATATTATTGCTAATAATGTAACACAAAATAATGCAAAATGCCAGTGCTTCCTCCTTTAAAACATTGATGTCACACCAAAAATAGGCAACCAACAATAACAAACCTGCACAGCTGTGCAGGATGAAGAAAAAAAAAAACACAAGTAAACTAAAGCAAAGACACTGAGTCTGATCTCAGTTTGGGGTGAACTGAATGTTTCTGCACTTTCAGGTGCAGTCTGAGCAGATGGCTCTCAACCATATGCTTTGGGAGGGAAGAAGTTTGCCAACAACCTCAGGGACGTCAGTTAGTACAGGTCTAGTTTCATCTGAAGTTATTTTTGCTGGGTATTTAAGTGAGGGTAAAAAAAGGGAATGGATTTTTACTGGTGTGACTGTAAAAATTACTGGCACGCTTGATACGGATGGGACTACAAATACAGGTGTAGTTAATCCAGTCCAAATACATCTTGAGACTTTATGCATTTAGCCGACGTTCTTATTCAGGGAGACCAGCGAATGTGCAGTAAAATAAGCCTCAATTCTCTTATCGCCAAGACGGAGCCAATAGGCAGAAGTGTAAGGAAGGCTCTTTTTTTGAGAGGTACTGTACGAGAAATATAATCAAAGGAAATGTTTTTCTATCCAGAGTGTAAAGCACCAGGTTAACCTCATTGTCTATGAAGGACAAACAGTGCATTAGGCACTGTTTGTCCTTTGATTTGAGTCAAATTGGTTTTCTCACTTGTATAAATCTCACTTAATATGGAATTTTGTGTACAGACCTTTGTATATATAATATAATATAATATCGTTTTCTAGAATTCTCCTTCATCCCACTGGTGAGTCTTTGTGAATTCTCTTACATTTGACATTCCCTATTTTAAGCTCTACATGTCATTTCTCTTTCATTTGAAATTAAGCTTTGATGAATATTGTATGAAAAAGAACCTGCTTGCAAAGAGACTGACCTTCACAGCTGCTTTGCTGCTGTGTTTGAAGTATTGTCAAGTCCTGTGGGCTTACGAAGGCACTTAGACTAACAGAAGTAGAAAGAAAAGGACTGCAAAATATTTAACTAACATCACCTTGATTTGAAAAGGCTAGCCGCAAGGCTCAACAGGCGAGGGCTTAATCACCAGGATGGTGGTATTTGAAACGGCACTTTAAATGCCCTTTCTCCTTGTTCTGTATTGGTGAGCTGTCTAAGTTTTCCCATTCAGCTGCATAGCTGTGATAAAGGTTAATCTGTCCATGTCAGATATCACAGCGTAATGACTGTCTTTGGATTAAAATAACAAACTGGGAGAAATCCAAGTAACATGCAAACACAGACACAGAGTAAGGCTATGACTCTGTCTCTATTTGCGATTTTAATGTTTTATTTATCTCTGTTTTTTATCAGTTTGCTTCCTTTGAAAACAGGTAGTGACCAGCCTACTTGCCAAAGGCACTTTATAGATAAATATGACTTGACTTAATTTTTCCCTTTTACAGTCTGATGGTCGACTGCACTGCCAGCCATCTGAAGAGTTTTGAGTAAATAACTACTGACTTTTTAATCAAAGACACTGAGGCTTATGGCTCCACCTTAACACACATGCCTGAAACATCTGTGTGACCAGCTGCGCCTTTCGCTAATCCGATCGGCTCCTTAATGTTCCCTGAGAACATCTGGCAGCGCCTCAGCTCTTTGATTCATCTCACCTGGCAGAACCGTGCTATTTGGCCTTTACCTTGCTCGGTAAGCATTTTTAAAACACACTTTGAAAAATGTCAATGCTCCCGACTGGAATCCATCAACAGAAAAGTGGAGACACGCGCACACACACAAAAAAATCAAATCTGTGGTGCCAGAGTGTTTTCCTGCAGGATGTTTGTGCTTACACCACAGCCTCAGGTGACACTGATCGCTGGCTCATTTGCTCTGTTAAACGTGTCACTGACAGTTCATACTTGAGGTTATTGGTACCAGCGGCCTCTTAATATCTGCAGCTCTAATGCAGGTCAGAAAGGCTGCAGGCTCCGCTGGCTGCACACTACATCCTTCAAAGCAGAGAAATGACACAGCCTTGATTGCAGAAGGTGACCAGGATGATTGCCCCTGTAGATCTAAATCAAACTTCTGCACACGATTACCTTTCAAAAGGATGTATGAGACAAGTTGGGAATGTCTTGAGAAATAAATGATACTTGGTAATGTTGTGCCGCCATTAGTAAGGATATTATAACCACAGAGGTAGAGGGTAACATAATTACCAGGTCCATGTCCTTAATCAATGTTGATTACAATTTCTAGACTGATGACGATGGAGTATCCAATAACACTTTGCAAAATCCAATAAAGAACTCTATTTCTAGCGATATTCAAAAACATCTCACAAGTTCAAGGGTACAGTCTGAGGCTCTGGAGCCACAAACTAAACAATAAATATGCAAAATATCAGGACAGGCATCCATATGCAGAGAATTTTGTCCGACAGGCCTATAGGGAAGCATGTGCAGTGCTTGGCCTGCTTCCTGTTCAAAACCTGGGCTGCAGAGCGTCTGTCGGGGCAGCTGTCCAAACTACAGCCCAATCAGGCCCTGTGCCATCTTTCTGCAAATTCAGCCTCATGCTGTCAAGCTCAAGAATGCTCTTGCACACTTGTGGGCGTTGAAAATGGCCGCCATTTAGTATGGAAACACAATCTTGGTAAATTTAGATGGAGTGGTGTGGTGAACAGCGCTGTACATGCCTGCACGGTGTCTGTCAGAGTAGCCTCTTACCACAATGAAACTGGCATTCGAGATCTTTGTCCCAACAGCTGCATGGTTCTGCCTGCAAACATCACCAGCAGCGTGGCTCTCAACCTTGCTTTTGTGTCTTCCTCCCTCTCATCTCATCCATGTCACACTGCTGAATGCCCTGCCTAAATAAATGCTCGGAGAATCTGTCAAAAATTGTATGCTGTGCTCACTAAAAATGTCTCTATTCTTGGATGTGCACAGATGAGGTGCTGGTTTCACCCAGACCCCGTGGCTCAATCTCTGTGCTCTTGAAATTGTCAGCTGCAATCACTTCACCCACTTGAGTGCAGATTCTTATGAACTCAACCTTGGCTAATCCACACAGCATGGCTTCTGATAGCTTCCTTGTGGAGATAATATTATTGGATACCATGTGATAAATCTTGATCGTTAGCACTCTGCTTTGGAGAGATTTGGAGAAGAAGGGGAGGTGGGGAGCGTTAATCAATAATGTGAGTGGCCTGATCACCCCTAGGGGGCTGTGCAATTGCTGTAAAGTGTCACTTTTTAATTCAATAAGCCACACAGCCGTCGCCCGTCCCTGCAGAGACCCGGACTCTCTGTTCTTCTCTCTGTGTATGCGCTGAGAATCTGTTTCATACGGCACAACTCCCAGTTTACACAGAGAGCTGGCTCCTCCAGACTGTCACGTATGAATACAGAAATAAGTGCCAAACATACATATAGGACAATATGATGGTATAATGAAGATATTGGTACAGCTGGGTCTTAAAACTGTCGTTCAACTTCACAAAAAAAAAACAAAAAAAAAACTGCTCCTGTTCAAATGGAGATTTCCTGCAGGATAAAGATGTTTCAGAAAAGTGACAGTAACTTCACTTCTTTCTCCACATCTAAACCCAACAGAGCTCCTCTGGGATCAGGTGGAACAGGATGTTCGCAGCATGAGTGTGCTGCCAAAAAATCTACAGCAACTGTGTCATACGACTGAGCCAAAATGGACAAAGATCCCTGTGGAACAGCTTGCTGAATTCAAGTCTCCAAGATTTCACATGCATAGAGTGCATACTCAGTGTATGCACAGAGTCTAGGCTCAATATGTCAGTCTTTCTTTCACGCAGTGAGTCATGTTTTGCTCGGTGCGTAACCAACTCAGACGTGCTTAACAGAAACAAAGAGCAGCAGACACAATGGATAAAAAAAAGGACAGAGAGGGAAAACAAAAAGCAAAGACACAATGCTTCAGCTTGTTTTTCTCTTGCTCAGTGAACAGCTCTCAGCGCATAATTTGTTTTTACCTAATTAAGTAACGTGTGCAAGGGTGGCGAGGTGCCATTGTAAGGGACTGTAATGATCTGTCACCTATGCTGAGAGCATGGTGTGAATCTGATTGACTGTGACACTTCCCTTGGTGGATAACCTTCAGGACAGTGAGAGGGGGAGGGCTCTGTCTCTGCAGTACATTGGTAGCTGCAAAAAACATGAAGGAAACACAACAGAAAACTATACATGTGGGAATGCAATTGGCCATTTGCTAAACGCTTGCCCACACATTTAACGGGCTGTAGTAAGAGAGACACTTTGGTTTTACAGACAGTTCTTCCTAGCCTTTCCAGAACCAGAAACATGAGAGCAAAGGTGTAAGGAATGGATTAAACAGAGCATGTACCCCATAAACTGGAATATTTAGCATGTCTGGTTAATTAGCTTACCTGCAGAAATAAATATTACTTCCAAGGACAAAAAGCATATTATTACCAAAGTCAGATTGGTTTGTGGGGTTGCAGGTTGATCATTGGAAGTTTGACACTACAGCAACCTTGGCCTGAGCTGCCAACGTGATGATGGAACTAAATAACAGTTTTCTTTATCACACCTAATACTAGGAATAACTAGTTTTAAAGAGCTCTGAAGTACAAGAACAATGCTGTTTTCCTTTTCTATATCTGCTGGTGAAGATGTCGTTTTTCTGTCCCTGGAAGATGTCGCTTTAGGCTCAATCTGTCAGCAAGACATTAAGTATGTAATGCATATTCAAGACCCCGTTCATAAGTTTTCTCAATTTAATAACAAATCCCAGCAACAGTCGACAGGACAGGGCAGAGGGAGTTCCTCAAGGAAACTTTGTGATACTGGGCTATACAAAAAAAATGATTTGACTTACTCTGAGTTTCATTTATCACTGTAAACTGTGTGCCATACAAGAACGGAAAACGTGACAGGTGTAGCAGCAGTGATTAAAGGTGACAGCTCTTAGCATTCAGTACATACTAAATTAATGTACAGAAAAAGCACTGGTACTTGTTACGTGCTAGAATTTTCTGACTGGGCACATAGAAAAAAGTATGCCTGCACAGTAGGCTATAAAGGGAGCGGTGCTGATAAAATGTATTTTTTTTCTGCCACAATCATTTCTATTCATCCTAAAGCTGTAGATACCATCAGAAGACTATTTTAAGCCTCAGGTCATGCTCCATCTTTCATCTCTTTGTAAAAAAAAAATCCATCAGTGAAAAAGTCAGCCAAAGCCACCTCCTGTGACATCTCAAACTGGGGCTGAACGGCTGCTGTATCTCTCAAGAGATCACAGGTGATCTGTCATAGCAGGCAGGTGTTTTGTATGCTGTTCAGGGTCCCCTCAGAACAGCATCTGCTCCCTCCACATCTTCCCAATCAGCTGCCCTGTGTGTGCACGTACACACATGCACAGTCTATTCTAGTCAGCTGGTGAATCTCTTTGTGCTCGATGCCCTCTCCAGCCCTGCTGTTTATCTACACTTTCCCGACACAATCTAACTCAACATGGAGGCGACAGTGTCATACCTGAGTACAAGCGTTTTCTAAGTAGCAGAGTTTAGCCTGTCAGCAGGCTGGCTTTGCTGTAAAGCTACGTGAATGCACAGGGAATCAGGGCAGTAGCGCTTGGATGGCCACAGTAACAATTAGTTGCAGTGGAGGACAGAGAGAAGTGTCTCTGGCTGTGAATATGCATGCCATGGTTCTCCACTCCTTGTCATTGGGACTTAATAAAAATGCACGACTCAACAACGGGCACTGAGCAGAAAGATTAAACTGGGCTAAGCCACCAAACTGCCTGCATCTCTTGAATTTTACATCTCATAGGCCTGGAGGCACAGTCTATCCCTCTGACATACTCCACTGGTCTTTCAGGCAGATCTGAATGCATGCACCAGTGTGTCTGAAGTGATACAGGAAGGCCTCTCCAATCTCATCGCTGATGGACTGGAACAATGCCAGTAGAGCTCACCGACACTGCATCTCTTCCCTGTCTCTGGACCGGCCTTAGATAAGGACAGAGGCAACCAAAAGGACTGCTGACACGAGTCAGCCTGGAGGCCGTAGATCCTCCAGGTCGACACAGATGGAGGTACAGATGACTAAGCCTGACTCACACAGTCGTGCAGGTGGCAGCATTTGGTAATCCAGCACACTGGCACCAAGAGGAAACAGAGACTTTGACCTTTGATACAAATGGTAAGTAATAGGTTTATTGGCAATGGCAGTCAAAATCTGATAATTTAATCATGTCTGCCAACTTGGGGAATATTTCCAATTAAACATTTTTGACTTATTACTCGATAATATTTTGCTTGGAGCTGCAACCCAGGAAAACATTTATATTAACTGTGCAGATAACAGGAAAAGACTGGATTTTTTGGACAAAAAGATTTATCTGGACAGAGGCCTCACTAACTGACGCTGTTTAAAATTCACATTTTTCCTGTGTAAATAGGGCAAATCTATGGGGTCTTAATTAGCGATTGTGGGACGCTCCTCTGATCTGCAGCCCGACAGGTGTATTTTTACATAAAAATCAAGACACAGGAAAGGCTGCAGCAACTTATTTCCCACTAAAACTAAATACCAGATCAATTGCTAATATTCCCATTTACAGAAGTAGCATTCATAGTGTAACAATATTTTGATTTCAAGAAAAGGGTTTACTTTAAGAATATACTGTACTCTCGTTAAAGCCCCTGAAAAGTTTTTATATTTTTCTGTAATGTTTGATTTTTATGACAAAATATTTTTGTTTGTTTGTTTTCCGCCAATTTCATCCCATTTTGCTTTCAATGCTGCGAAGTACCAACTGGTGCATGGAGGTACGTGACATCACCCACTTTAACAGAAGAAGCACAGACGAACACAGAAATACAGAAATCTATCATGTGAAATAAACACAGCGGCTTGTAACTCACCCTGAAAATCTTGTCTTCATGCAGGACCCAAAAAGAAGCGTTAAGGGGCTTCAATATTTTGTCGAACTATAACAGAGTGGAAATCTGTAACCGTAAATTTCCCAGATGTTTTGAAGTGTGAAACTCAGAAAGGTGTACCTGCTCTCAAAAGGAAGGATGATTTAGGTTATTGTGAGTACTGATTTATCCTTCTCCCACTCCATCATATGTAATAACGACAGTGGTCTGTCTACAAGCAGGCTACCATCTGCTTCCCTTTCACATTCATTGGGCATCATCATCGCAGTCAGGAAGGAGGGATACATCACTTCTCCCCAGCCATATGTATTCATCAGAGGAAGAAAACCCTCACTTGATATTCAAAAACCAGCCATGTTACTCTGTCAGCGTACACAGCCTGATTTCCAGGCTATTTGTAATACTCTGATTCTCCCACACTTTCTCCTCTGGTCTTCTCCAGCTCATTCCTTTTAACTTTGTCAGGGAGAAAGGATTCATTATTTGAATACATCCGCTCTGTCGCTAATTTGTAGGAGAGTGAAACGGAGACTGATGCCCTCTCCGACCTGATTCTGCCGTGTCTAATTATGCCGTCTACCTTTTGTGGGTCACACCTGGTGTCACAGCGCCACACTCCAGCAATGTTAAGTGGTGCTTTTAATGGGTTTTCTGCCACAGGTTCAAGTTAAAAAATAAGGACTGGCATAGACTGTTCCATATTCGGGATCAAAATTACCTGCAGCGGGGGACAGAATCATTTAATATCCAGAGAAGGAGAGAGGTGAGATGAAAAATAAAATAAAGCGATTCCAACCCTGTTGATGTTATATTAATAATTTCATGATAAGTAAACCGCTACAAGTGCTTCCTTTTTATTTATGTATTTATTTAAAAACCTGAAAAGGATTACTCTAGTTGTAGGGATCACAACAGAGGTCAGATATTTCAAACCTGACGAGTTTCTTCCTCTGATTCTGTTTCGACAAATATGGAATTGGGATTTAATGTATTTGATCTGTCACAGTCCCTCAAGATGCAGCGCTGGCTTCAGATATTTCCTCAGTATATGATGCCAGTGCTGTTGCTAATCACTGGCCAGTCACAAAAATGAAGGTACTGTCTTCAAAAGACATGCTGGTAAAACGATACAGTTTGCCTCTGATCTGCTTAGCTGCACCAGGCCAGAAAAAAACAGTAATGTAGAGCTAAAATAAACCACAAAATCCATTATCTGTGTCATCATCGTAAGCCCAAAAGTACCAGTTAAAACACAAATGTAAAGTCTTTAAAACTCATATTTTTTGCTCAGAAATCCCTTTACCCACTTCAGTATATTGTATTTCAGTACAGCTCTGTCATTAATCCTACCTACAAAGTTTACAGAGAATCGTCACAAATGATGGTTAAAGATGGTGCATCCTCCCTCTTTACAAACATGAAGGAATGAACATCTCCATGACAGAAACCAACTGGACATTATAGACAACATCATTGTTTTTATTGACTTGCATTTAAACTAATTTAGTTTTTATAGGTCCCAAATAAATTGGGCATCAAGTATATCTCAGTATCTCCCTGGTGTTTGTTTTGACTTGTGTACTTATTTGGTCAAATATGACACCATTTGATTGTTCATCACCTGTGTGTGCTTTAAAATGTAAAAAATGTATGTTGTTTTATGTTTTATCACTTTATGCCATCGGCCACAAAAGCAGCTGTTGCTGTTGCTTAGTTTTTAATAGCGTGGGATTAACACAGGGTATGTTGGAGCTGCCAACGTCCAGGTTGGTGTTGAAATAACATGACTGAAAAGTGTGTGGGAACTGTATATGCAGTCTACGATGGGAACATTAGCAGGCTACACTAACTAGTTTCCCCTTTTTGAGTAGACTAGAGAGCCACACTCGCTAGATGTAAAATTTTAAACACCACAATGGGGCCTTCAAAAATGTTGAATGTAGTATCTCAGTCAGCTGCTGTTACAAAAAGATGCTCAACCAGATGACTGAAGCTTTCAGTGTTTTTTCTCTAAATTCTTATCCTCTTTTGAAAAAATGTAAAATATGCACAGTAGCTGGAGCGGCACATCATAGCTTATATCTCCTTCCACCGAAGAATTCAAATTTCTATTGGATTTTAAAAAGTGGTGGGAGCCAGATTGCAGACGAAATTCTACCAAAGCCCTCTGAACAGCTGGCTGCTGCTGTGGAGCCTGACTGGCTGCTTCTCCAGCCAGTACTCTTGAGCAAGGTATTTAATCCCTCCCTGTTCTACCAGCTGCTGTTTGACCAACAGGGAAAGACTGTGGATGTACAGTGAAGCTGTCGGCGCAAACATATGGAGCTCATTCGACTCTCTGGATAAGTAGCGGCTTAAAATAAAACCACTTTTATTGGTCTGATACTATGAATGTTTGATATAACGACTTATGTCAGACTAAAAAGCTGCAAAGCCCTATTCTGCAAATCAAAAGGTGAGTAAACTGAGTTTAGATGGGTTTATCCTCCTCTATATCCCTGCTGCAAAGTGAATTTCACTCTAACTCCCCTGACACTGAGGCTTTGCTTAACAGGAGGAGTTGAGACAGAAAGCCCAAGGCGCTGAAAATGAAGGACTGTTAAATAATTTTTGTCAGGAGGGGCGTCAGACTTGGATTCAAGCAGACAGGGCTTCAGAAAAACACAGGGGATGGTCCTATGGGAAAAAAGTGTGTGTCATGCTCAATACCGTCACAACCCATTCTGATCAAGCTTTTATTGGATGGGCGGACTCTAAACAGGCACAAACCCCAAAATAAACACACATGCGTGTACACTATTTTACATGTATATACAGTTAAACCCACTTTTCTGAGATACTTCTGTAACTACCACTTACATACTTCAAACGAGGGCAGCAAGTTTCAGTTGCTTGCACCTAAACAGCGTAAATGAATGAGTGAGAGTTTCATCTGAACATCAGAAACCTTTGTGAAAACATGAAGGGCGAGCACTAGGTAGGCCGGGCCACTTTAAGGCCCATTGCTTTTATCTCTCTACATGCTCCCTTTGGGCAACATCACGCGGGACCATAAAAACTTGACCTTCAGGGGACAAATGGAAGTGATTATAAAACCTCAGTTTCTTCATTGAAGGACTATTTTAAAAACAACACGGCTGTTTCTCAAGGTTACCCAGCAGAAGTGGTAAATTCCCTCGTCTTGAATCATCTAGATTACTGCAGCCAAAATAGCTAAAATAGCATGCACCAATGACAGGACCTTCATTAAAACGTCCAGGCCGTTTGAGGAGATTCCTCCTTTTATGTCCCTCGATTGATGGATTCTTACTCTGTGATTTAATTAGTGCTTGTGTTATCTGTTTTTTACCCATTCGCACGTTTACTTGGGTAGAAAATACGACATTTTCATACAACCCCCCTCCATCTCATATGTAAATGAGTCACTTTAGATGGCTGGCGAAGGCCATCTAAAGGTTCTTCTTCCTCTCTTCCTCCTATAGACAGCTGATCACCATGAGAGCCAGAGAGCCAAGATCGCAATCTCATAAAATGATCATTAAATTGGTCTATATGTCACAGGACCAATGTGCCGTGAGACTGTGGCTTATATGCTCTCTGAACAAGCTAAAGAAGAAGATATGGGAACTATAATGCGATTTGAAGGTGAGAGAGCCACATTAAGGATTTTCGAGGAAATGAGTTTCCAGTGTGATTCAGATTGTTTTCGATTTTTATTTGGTTTTTTGTTGATTAATTTTTGACTCTGGCAATATCCCCCACTGAAATACTGTATACACCCAGGGTTCTTTGCACACCTGTATTATTGACAAAGCCAAAAAACTCTTTATTTTAGACCATCATGAGAAATTCTCTGTGGGTTTGCCGCTACTTCTGGCAGACTGAAACGGGTGTTGTTGGTTTTACAGAGTGGCATCCCTGAAGCTGTTTACTTAAATTCTCCCACTCCACACTGGAGGGTTTTTTTCTGGTCAGCCATGTCATGTAAAAAAATCCTCAAATAAGGGTTTTGAATTCTTGGTCAAATAGAGGAGGGCCCTTCCATCATATCTGTGCTGGGTGACGTGAAATGTCCAATATCACTTCAATCACGGCGCTGATACGAATCTGTTTGCAGTCTGGTTTTTAAGTTAAGAATAGCTGTAAAGCTCAGCTGGGCCTCATGGAGTCCATCCACAGGGCTGGGAAGGTCTTTTATACCTGCAGGGAGTCAGGGAGGAGGAGAGCCAAGGTCTGATTAATGTTGGAGCTCTGATTTCTCCTGGATCCAGCTCTTGTTTTTGTGTGTAAAACCATCAAGAAAGCTCTTCTGGGTGAAACGGTAAAAATACACAGACAAGGCCAGACACCGCAAGACTCAGAAATCGCATTAAAGTTACATCCACACAAATCTAATTTTTAACTCTTGGTGGACCGGCTGCCGTCATCGCTCACGGCTGTCAGTGCTATAAAGCAGTAAAAGAAGACAGTAACATCTGTGTTTTACCCATCTGCACAGTCTAGGCTTTTTTTCAGTTCTTTGCATTGTTTGTCCATGTTTTATGTTAATGAAATACATGAACCACTACAATTTCAGAATTTTCAAAAACATGTTAAAGGATATCAGAAAATGAAGAGGTATGTAATTTACAGAATATAAGTGTGTCTGTGTGTATGTATAATATGTCCATAGATGGCCATGTGCAGAGAAAGTGGATGTCCGGACACTTTCTACACATATGGACTTCTCCTTCTGCTAATGGCGTATTTGCTTTCCTGCATCTGTATGCCAGTCGTGATGCTGCTTTCTTGGTCAGGTCTCCCTGGAAAAGCAGCTTTAATCTCAACAGGCGGACTCGGTTGTTAAACAAGGTTAAATAAAGTCAATACAAGTTAAATATGAGGTCAAGTAAAATGATAAATACTGTGCCACACCATATTTGCTGGGGGTTTGGTTGACATACTCAGTAATGAAAGACCTGGTTTAAAAAGGGAGCACAGCTCTCACATGCAGGAGGTGTTAATCATGTAACATCAGCTTTAGCTTACATAGTATGACAGACAACAGTGTGATTTAATTCAACTTGATGAAGTCATTACTGATCTGCATCCTGAAATAAGAAGCGGGCTGCTACAGTAATTAATACTACCGATGTCACTGCCATTGTTACTGGTTCAAGAAGTCATCCTACTGCTACTGTATTGCTGTTATTATTGCATCCAATACTACCACTGACTTTTACTACTGAGACTACTACACCACAACAGCTGTTATAGGTATTTATAATCTGCACTGCACTGCTGATAAAACTGCTACCACACTAAAACAGGTAATTACCTCTACTGCCAGGACTGCTACTACTACCATTACTATTACTACTCGTACTCCTTCATTTTATGATTGAGGGGAAATACAGCAGCAAAATGACTGAGATACAGTACTGACTGAATAATAATTATTATAAATTGCAAATAGTAGTTGGACATCTTGTGAGATATGTGTATTTGCTGAAATATGAAGTTGCCACTATACATCTTATCTTAGTTTACCATAAAGACTGGAAACTTAGGGAAATAGCTAGCCAGGCTGCTATTATTATTATTAGTAGTAGTACTAGTAGTATTTGTCTGACTACTTTTTGGCTTTATGAATGCAGGCAGTGTTTCTCTATCAAGTGTTCTTTTTTGTTAATCCCAGTAAATAATAATTTAACTACCCTCATCATCTTTTGTGTGTACACACCTGTTGTGTGCCCCATTATCTGATAATCTTTACATATAAGTGTATGTGTTCAGAGGACACATTGTTCACAAGTGAATAAACTAGTTCACTTGGAGCTTATTTAACCTTTTTTTGTGCTCAATGGACTGAAACTCAAATAATCAAATCAGTGCATTTTTCCAAAATGGCTGAGCACAATAGTTAGAGGCATTGATTAAGTTTCATCCAAATGTAATTAGTGGCACCAAATACTTTGAGCCTGAGGTACAGACATTTGAACAAATCTCTATGCACCCCTTTAGAACAATCTGTGCCACTGTGGTGATAAAATGAACGTGTCAAAATGTAGATGAATTGCCTCAGAGATCAGGTGAAGGACAAATGGATAAACAAATACATGATGATGGCTGTACAGACCATTGTAAAAGACCCTTCTATTATAGTCCTCTGTCCCTCTGTGTCTCCTCCTGTCAGTGTTATGGGAGGAGAAAACCAATCACAGCTGTGATTAACAGACGAGAAACTAATGTTTCAATCGTGCGGCAAAAGAGATTAACGTCAGCTCATATCCAGTTTCATGACATGCAAAACATGATACTAATGTTTCTGTGCTGCAGACGATGCCTTGTTTCTGCCTCACAGAGTTCATCTAACTGGTTTCATACGTGTCTTTACCACATCATTAACGAGTCAACGATGCGAAAAACTGCAGTAGCCTCAGAAAGACTGAGACACGAAGCCCAGCACTGAAGAAAAAAACTAAGAAATATTCTACTTTTTTTTTTTCCCTCTGGCCCTTTTTTCTCCTAGAATAGGGGTATAACTTTCGCTTCAGATTCTATTTTCAGGGCTTTGAGACTCTGACCTCCCCCGACATCTCTGTAACACTTTGAGCATCAAGGGCCACTGTTTGTTTTTACTTCCCAGTTTTTCGCAATCACCTTTTGCTACTGCCACAATCATTCTTTGTATTGGAGAAGGTTTCCTACCAGTGTCCGTACCTGTTTCATTTGGGCAAGTCTTCGTAAAGGGTGGGAGAATATTTTTCTTTCCTTTAAAATTTCAGGTTTTATTCGTCTCTTCATCATCTTTGGTATGTTGATGAATTCACATTACTACTTTATTTTTATTTATTTGTGGTAGTGTTTGTAGTGTTGTGTGTGTGTGTGTGTGTGTGTATGTGTGTGTGTACTTCACTCTACACTGCAGGATATTTACAGATTATTCCATTTCACGACTTCAGTGTAGGATCTGCTGTATCTCAAGCTGCCCAACAAATCTGATACACAGCATCATCCCAGTGACACTTTCTCTTTAATTAGTCGTGTTAAATATTTAAGTAATTGGCATGTTCCGAAAACGATCTTATTACAGAGACGCAGAGGACATTAATGATGGACTAACCACTATGCTGCATGTTACCCAAGTCAAAGTGTCACATCTAATACACACACTAAAAAGATAATAGCAGTACTTTGCAGTTCTTCATTAGCAGCCAAATGCACCAGCAATTGATGTGTTACAAATACTAATAATAATGATGCAGAAATAATGCAACATCATGTCAGTAAACATCTCCTTCTTCTCTTCTTCAGAACAATAATTTGGCCCATTTACAGAATGAATTAAGTTCCAATTCATCTAAGTTGAAGAAATTAGAAGTATATGATAATAAAACATAAAATTCAGTGGGATATTGCATTCCTGTCATACAGTCAGTACTTTATTTGTGAGTGAGCAGGAGAAAAATGAGGTGACGGGAGAAAGGGATGGATGCAGCAGCCATCTTCACCGGAGTCAAACCTGGGACGTTGCACCTCACAGTGGGCGCCATAACCCCTCAGCCAGAGAGGTGTCCAGTTTCTGTCTTAATAAGGCAGCATAAAATGTGTTTCATAGCGGCACATTTCATAACCTGTAATCTTAAAAGTACAAGTTTCCCACCCACGGAGAAAGGTTTCTCCTCCAAAAGGTATATTTTTGAGGTGGATGCTGTTTGTTCAGGGTACATACATATGGTACAAATCATATCGCTTTAAATAAACCTTGCTTATTTATGAGCTAGTCAAACCAGCAAGGGTACACTTCCTCTTGTGTGTATTATAACACTGATTAATGGGTGTACTGTCCCCACACGCTCAGAGGTCACGACAGAATTAGGTGCCTTTCAGTGACATTTCTATTGACAGGAAAAGGGAAGAGTTTTCACTAATTTCACTATACATCTGGTCCGTTGGCTCTAAAACACTACCAAAACTAAACTGCATTACCGTATACTCCATTCAGTAGCAGCTGCTGGTTCGACAATGCTGTGGTTTTAACTCAAGTGCATATAAAATGTGCCTGAAATGTATCATACTGATGAGGCTTTCTCTTTTATTGATCTTTCACTGTGTTATTTTGGCTGAGTCATTTTTAGACAATCAAAGGAGACAACAACACTTGTTATGTTATAAATGCTTCTACTACTAAATAGTGATAGACAGTGGAAGTACTAAACACCATTAAATCAGGACGTTTAGGAACTAACACTGATGGATGTAGGAGTTTAGGATGAGGTATTCTTTATATATGCATTTTTTACACTAGTAGACTGAATTGACATATGGGACAGAAATGATTGAACTGAACTGCAGATTTCTGGAAGTAACTCAGAACTCGCTCTTGTAAAATGAGGCGGTTCAGGCCGTTAGTGGATCTGATCAGGATGCCTCCCAGATGTCTTCTGATGGAGATATTCTGGGCATGTCCAGCTGGGAAAAGGCCGTTGGGGTAGACACAGAACACACTTGAGGAATTACATAACATATCTAGCTTTAAAGCACCTCATCATCATCATCGGGAGGAGGAGAGGATGCTGCTGACATCACTGCACTGTGTGGTGGTGTAGAGATTGAAGCAGAACAGTTGTGTGAAAACATGTCTTATATACTATGCTAAAATGAAGCCTAATTCTACAACTATTTGGGTTATTTCTGGCTTTAAATTCTGTCTGTTTTCATGGATGATTATGGAGAAACATCACACTTCCTGGAGTCTAAAAGCAAAATGTCCTGAAGGTGCATTAAAAGGTTTACTTTCAAGTTTACGTTCTGTGAGATGACTTTAAAGAGAAAAAAGACATCCTTCAACCAAATACAGTGCGTGTTGAAACTTGCCAGACCGCCACAAAGTAAAGTGAAAATTATGGCCCAGCTTCATGATAAAAATAGAGGACTATTCAACACCTGAATTTCATCTGGTGAGCATGATGTCTTGGGTAGTTAAGACATTTGTCTCTTTTACAGATCCATTTGGGCCTAATGCAGCTTCAAGCTGAATAGACATCATTTTTGCTGTTTTCCATCTCCTCTGTGGAGCTACAATATACCCCTTCTTACTTGGGCTCTTCAAAGACAGCAGTGTGTGCTGTGTGTTTAACCTCTGTTGTTGAGTATAATAAAGTATGCAGCATTGTGCGGTTTTGTGCCGGTGAGAGTGTGATCCATGAAGGAGAGAGCATTATAAAACCATCATAAATGAAAAGAGGCTGCAGATAACAGTCCCTAAACACTGCTGCTGCTCTCCAACTATCCATAATCATTGAAGAAACGGTGCATTACACAGCGTCCAAACACAATACAGTGCAAACACTTGGTCATTTAACCTTGACTTAACATCTAATTCCACCTACAGAGGATAGATATTAGCTGTGTCATCCAGCGGAGAGTAAAGTAGAATGTGGAATTTGTTCTACTGTTTTACCTGAGTAATTTTCCTCTTTTCCTGAGGAGAAAACTGAACACATCAAACCGCAGGCTGGCATCATTCAGTCTATTCTTATATTCTGCACTCATTTCGAATTTGTAAACTTGTTTTACTAATTTCAAGTGCTATAATTTATTCTCCATTACATCATTTCAGATTATTTGTACATATCCCTTTTGCATTTTCTCCCTCTCGCTAAATTGTACTGCTGGTATTTTTAACGTCGACATAATGGTGCAATCATTTCTCATGCATTTACATTCTGGGTGAAGCTGCATTAGGCAGCTCATTTGAGCATTTGAGTAATTAGGTCAGCTCTACGGGGTCTCAAAGGCCAGATGGAATGCTTCACTTTATAATTTAGGCTGATGATTGTACTGTAATATAAAAACCACCTAAAGAACAGCATCTAGTGGTGAAATTGTGAGATAAGTGTTATTTTACATGGGCTGTTTTGTCATACTTTGAAGATTAATGTTAAGATAACCGAAAAAAAAAGATTATTTTCCACCTTTTGATACTTACATACCATGTGTGCCCTGTTTCCTCTTGTGGCCCAAAAGGTCCCAACACAATACTCAAAATTCTCAATACATAAGTATATTTGGGTACACAAAGACAACATAATACTCAAACTTCTGGGCACTATTCACTTGCTTTTCAGTTCAGCTGATTAAATAGCCGATGATGAATAACACATGAATAACTCTGAATACAGGTTGCAGCGGCACAAACAATCATAAGTGTGGGGTGTGATTGTGGTTCAAAGAGCTCACATCGCAGTGTTTGGTTGTTGATTGGCTCTAATTGTGTGACTGAGCTGTGGGAGGCTGGCTTTAAAGGTGGCTGCCAGCAGCCTGGCAGTGCCAGTCCAGGCTGCAGATGAATAACAGATGTTGGCTGACAGGCAGGACCATTTGTCATTTAACTGTCTAAGCAAAACAGGCTGGGGGGTGTCACCATAAGTCAATGTCAGAGGCTTGGACGGCAAGAAAGGGATCCAAACATTTCAATACTGTTTAACCCCTCTCGGCTCAGTAACATTGTGCCTCTCTTGGCTCAGTCATTGTGCCGCCGTGGCTCAGTGTGACCTGCTGTGTGTCTGCTAAACACCCCCGCCCTATCACTGCGGATGCTCGCTCTTCTTCTATGAGCCTGATAAATGGCAAGATGTCAAGTAGATCTGCATGTCTGTCCAAAACTGAGTTCGTGGAATTCATTTAGAAAGAGCTTGCTGAGCATTTATTGCATTGCACAAGAGCTGGTTTAAATATTTTCTTTCTTTTACTGTCCAACTCCTGCCTGTTTCTATACTGCAATACAAAGAGGATTTCACTGCTAAGTTGTCATATTTAAATTGATTTTTTCTACCTCTCTCACCATCACTTCAGTAGATGTTTTGAATAATATTACTGTCAGTCTGCTACGGCTTTCTGTCACCACCTGCGTAGAATAAACTAGCCTCACTGTGCAGGATGACACTGATATTTTAACAGTGCACTGATTTTTACCATGTTTTCAAGCACTTGCTTTCACAACACTGAGATTTACCACGGCAGTCTGAGCAATTGAAATGGAACCATAACTGTAAATCGTGATATTTTACTAGCGTGAAATGCTTATGCAGTTAAATTAAACAGCATTATGTTCAGTTCTTTCCCAGCCCCCACCTCTAATAAACAGATGCATTGCCTGGAGGTAGTTTGGAGCTACAGCAAATGCCAAATTGACCATTAATAGTCAACTATAATAAAAAGCTCTGTTGTCTCGTGATGAACTGTATTTTGGTTCTTTCACTGGCGTAGTTTTAATAAATGTCAGAAAGCTAATACCAGACCAAAGCTGTGAAATGCATACATCTCTGGGTGGTTCATTTCTCCAGGTTGTTGGGGCGTGAGCTCGGTGACGGCATTGTTTTTGATGTTGTGCAGAGAATGATGGCTTCTTTTATTACCAGACAACAGCCCGACAAACATTCCTCATGTTGACAGGACTCCATATTCACCTCAGCGCTCTGGGGGCTCGGCTCGGCCATTTCTTCCACAGCTCAGCTCAAGGTCACCATCTCCACTGGCACGAAAGCTTTCTCCCCGTTGTTCTGTGCAACTGCAGCCAGATGCGCTTAACTACATTTAGACCCCCCCCACCCGACCCCACAACATGGTTGCATGTTATTTCCTGTCGCTGTCATAAAGCTGCCTGTGAATAACTGTGACAAAATCCCCACCGGGAAAAAAAAGCAACAAGACATCACGCCAGAGGAGCCATGATGCAAACAGCTGCATGCCTGCAAGACGGTCGGCCCCCGGAGCCACGCAGACCACTGCATCAGTCAAATGCCTCCAACAGCTAAAACTAACCACAACTACCCCTCTGCTCCACCCCTATGAAATCTCCCCCAACCCTGCAAATATGAAAAATGAACAATATTATCACATCACAGACAGCTGTCAAAAGGATATTAATAGAATTCAATTGCAGAAGAGATTGGACAAAGAGATCCTGTTGTGTGTGGTTAATAAGAGGCCGGCTCTGACCAGGAGGCCAGCTCTAATGCGGAGTTATGAGGAATGTATGGAAGCGAAAGAGAGAGAAAGACATTCACAGTTTGGGCATTGATCTTGCACCATTATCCAGGGTGACATACAATGAATAAGAGATAGAAAGAGTGAGGGAAAGAATGAGCAAGAGAGAGAGTGAGATGGGATGACAGAGCAAACGAAGGTTAAAAAGAACTTTAATGAGAGGCAGAAAATGAGAGGGAGAGGCAGACCTCAGCAGCACATAACAGCTGGGAATTGATTGATTCCGGAGGCTTTCAGTTTGAGGAAAGTCTTTTGAACCTGTTTTTCAGAACCTCTCAATTTCCTTTATTAAATTAGTCACATTTTCACAAGGAAAATGAATTCTGGACATTCCAATAAGAGCCTCAGGGGATGATAGTGTATGTTCTTTTCAACACAAAGAAGCATAAAGATAGGGGCCCTATAAAGACATCACAGGTTAGGAATGCTGTTGGCAGCCTTTACATCTCCTCCGAATTATTATATATACATATTTTCACCATAAGACGTGGCATTGCTGCTGTCTCATATATGCACCATGATGTAGTTGAATATTTTGGGAAATAAGATAAGACGATTTTCATATCTGTATAATACATCTGAAGCTACAACCAGTGGATGGCTACCTTAGCAAGAGTGTTAATCGGGAAAGAGCTAGCCTAACTCCATCCAAACCTCTAAAGCTTGATTATTCCCACATTACAGCATATTTATTTTAATTTGTAATAATTGAAATATAAAAAAAGAAAACATCACAACCAGTACAAAAATAGAATTGTAAAAAATGGCAATTGATTGTCTTAATGAGGGGCTTTGTGTTAAACCATTTTATGCTGAGGTCTTTTTTCTACTTCAGTTTTGACTTCAGAAAAAAGAGAAATATAACGTGCCAATTACTTAGCTTTAAAGGAGCTGGTCGGCTGACTTTGTTGACTTTGGTAAGAGCCAGACTAGCTTTTTCCCCCCCGTTTCCAGCCTTGTGCTAAGCTGATCCAGCTGCAGCGTTAACTTCATACCCGCATGCAGACGTTGGAATGACGAAACTTTTCATATAACTCCTGGCAAGAGAGCAAATGAGCATATTTCCCAAAACACTGAACATTTCCTTGAATGTTAGGGGGTTAACGAATTAATAATTTTATATTCCAATACCACAAACTGTGACATCAAAAATGACCAATTCATTTGTCTAATTAAACTGAACATTACAGCATTTGGTAAAAAAAAAAAAAAAAAGGTAAAAGGTATTACACTGGACTGCTTTTCACTTAAAAGGTGTTCTAATTGTGTATACAATATTAATGTGGTTTAATTGTAGGTTGTTACCACATGTTTGACAAGGTTCCTGTTCATTAGCACATTGCCTGTTTTCTTAGAGTACAGATGGATATCATCCTAAGTGCCCTCATTTTTTAAATTGTTCCTCATTAAGCAGATGCAATTTATATGAATAGTACCTCTGAACCCCATTTGGTATGCTGGATTGCTTTCACTCTTCAATTGTTGAATGTAATGTTTCTTTGTGATATAGTCCTCTATTTAATTTAATCTGTGCTCAGCCTTTACATTGGGTTAATTATTATGTCCTGTAGCACTGGATCACTTGTCTTTTCCTTATCTTTCTGGGTTAGTCCAGGTCACGTGTTCTCCTCCAAAAGAATTGAACTTTTTCTCCCTGCGCCTCCTATAAAGGAGACAGTCACAGCATGGCGTCTTCAACTGCAGCAGCCTCTCTCTGTTCACCTTGCTTGCACTCATCTGACTTTGATGTAGATAAAGCTGGGGAAGTTTGAGAGATGCAGAGTCGTGTGAACAAGATCCCTGACCAGACAAAGCTGGGGGAAGCCATTACAAGGCAGAGGTCAGCGCATCAAACTAAAGCCTTCATTATTTTCAACTTTTTCGGAAAAGATGTGCAAAGTTTAAAGTGGCTTGCTCTTCTCTTTGGCTCTAAAATAGCAAAATAACAACAACAAGCACTGGCAAATCTTCAAAATAAAAAAGGTTTTGCTGGAGTTGATGAGTGCTTGGTGAGACCTGTATGCAGGGCTAGGAGGGGTGAACTGTAGCATCAGTCATCATAAATATAAAACTAAACACACCCAGGTGAATCCCTGTAGCCTGTCATATCCTGAAAACAATGCAGTCAGAAAACATACTCAAGTCTGACTCTGATACCAGCAAGGGACTTCTAAACAGAATTTGCATATAAATATGCATAGAAATGAGGTTGGACATTAGTTTCAGTTTGTTCTTGAATGTAAGCAATATCTATTAGAGTGTTTAGCACTGGAAATGCAGGTTGATGGCATGTTTTCACAGGATTAAAAAAAGAAAACGAACAGTAGCATTTTAAATGTTTTTTTACTAGCAGGTCAGCATTATGTGGGCCAACATTACATTAGCATAGTTAGTTGTTGAAGATATACACACCATCATCAAAACTGAAGCTCATTCACTATTCAACAATACATTCAACCTATAAATAAAATTTGAGGAATCATCTCCACACATTGTCAGAGTCTTTATGTTTCTTCCCTTTTATCATACAAAAAAAGTTTTGTAGAAAAATCAAATCCACTGTGTTGAATGTTTTGAATGGTCGGATGTGTGTGGAAACTTTGGAAAAATAAAACTTGCAGTATCACTCACCTAAATCTGCCGCTGATGTAAAAGCTTGCAGTGACTGGATACAGGTCTGAAAAATATTAATGCAAATTAAGCTACCGTCATGTAATCATGTCAGTGGCTAAATCTGGACCTGTGTATGGTATAAATAACATGGATTCATGACCAGTCCCTAGTATGTCTTAATCTGTGTCAGTGAACTAAGCATCAAATAGCACTCCATGTCCTGAAAACTTCCTCCCAGCTCACTATTAAAGTTTTGATACTGAATTTTGAATTGCAGACTGCCACCTTCATTCTTCCCTCTTCTGAGTGGCTAGAAGCTAAGCTAAGGATGGAAACTTTCGAGACAAACAAATCAGATGTGCATGTTCTAAGATTGTCTATGTGTGTGTGTGTTAATCCTGTTTCAAACTCAGAGCCAATCAGTGCTCCCTTCACTCAGTGTGGTCTCATTATTGAATGCTATACAGTTTCTCCTGTATGAGATAACAGGCAGGCCAACAGGTAGATGAGCTTTCACTGGACAGCTCTCAGTTGTGGTGTATAAATGTGGTCTTTACTCAAATTCGAAATTCACTCTAGAATGATAATAATGATTTAAAAAATGCAAGATTAAATCAACTCTCATCTGTACTGACTGTGTGGTAAATGAGAGCAGTGATTGATTTTTCCCTCCTACTGGCAGAAAACTAATGAAATATGTGATGTCTTACAAATGCTTCCATTATGTGAGACATCACCTTTTTCTCCATTTCCCAGGTGTCAGTAAGTGGTTTTCAGGCCTTTGGGAGCCATCCATGTCTCTCATTAGAAACTCAGTTGTGACCCTATCTTAAACATGTCGTCTGGAACCATGCATTACTTAAAGGCCTCATTGATTTCCAGCAGAATCACTAGGCCTCTGACAGTCAGCCAGGCTGATGAATCCAGAGGGCCCTGGACATCCGCCGACTCCAGGAGCCTCCTGCTGTTCAATTCCCTCCACATCAGCGCACCAGTCAATACCGCTTTCCATCGATAGGGCACTGAGGAGAGAGGAATGGGTTTTCATCACCTTAACTACCTGCTGCTACTGACAGCTGTCAGCGTCTTCAAAGATAAAATTAAAATGACAAAAAAAAAAACAACAGAGTACAGAGTACACTGAGAACAACAGATGTCAGCTCGCAAAGACGTCAACAGCCGTGTTTCCCATTAGCCAGGGGAGTAATTACTCGCAAGTGATTGGCCAATGACTGTGATCGAATCAGCAATTGATCATTGCTGATAGTGAGCAGACTAACAGCAGAGGAGTGCATCTCCTAACAAGATGAGCAACTGTTTACGTGCCTTGAACTGACTCAACCAATTAGGACTTGAGTTGCCTCCACCTCCAAACAATCAGAGAGAAATTTAAGAAAACATCTTGACCGCCCCCCGCCCTTTTATTGTACCATGCTGGCGCGGAAGGGAAGTTGTGTGATTGCTGTTTTGTGCCTCTCTTTAAATTCACCTTGGTTCTGAGGTGCATCTATTAAATTAAAAACCCTGACTTGCTATGAGAGGCGAGCACTGTGTC
Organism: Scortum barcoo; assembly: GCA_023238725.1. Taxonomy (NCBI): domain Eukaryota; kingdom Metazoa; phylum Chordata; class Actinopteri; order Centrarchiformes; family Terapontidae; genus Scortum; species Scortum barcoo. The sequence continues at coordinate 17,143,501 of CM041531.1, forward strand.
TTGGTGTACACACAGAGTGCAACTGATTGGAGGAGAATGCCGCTGATGGAAAATCTGCCAACTGCTGAAGGAAGAAAGCAGTAGATAAAACGGGAGAGATGAATATCCCATCAGCCCCAGGCATGGGATTTAATTTTCCTCCATGAGCATTTCTACTTCAGCTTGGGAAATTGATCATTTATATTCCCATACCAGGTAGAAAAGTGGAAGGGCGTGTGTGCACGGAGGTGCGCGCGCGTTTGTTTGTGTTTGAAATTCAATGTGTATGTGACTGAGGGAGAGAGCGGAGAGAACGCATGAGAGCATAACTAACCACACCGAGCCCAGAACAACGATTCACGGCGGCGATACAGTTGTTACTCAGTTAAATGATTCAGCAGTAACAGGATAAACAGAAAAACAAAACAAATATCAAACTGACAGTCGGTATCGTAGCCACAGAAAAAAAAAAAAAAAAAACAGAAACTGACAGGTAGATTAACGCTGTCCCACAGGCTGTTTAGCTCCAAAGAACAACATGATCATATTAATCATGGCTCCTGATTGATAGCCACTCTTGTCTTGTCTTGTCTAGCTGACATTTCTACCATGCATCACATGCCGCATGGTGTATGCACACATGCTCTCCAGCTGCAGCGCATGTTCCATCACACTACATCCCATCTCTCAATCAATGCAGCTTTTATGTACAATAATACAGATATGCACACTATGCATTTAGCATGTTCAGTCATGTCCTTGTCAGCTTGTTGCTCATAAACAGACGTCACTCCTTGGTAGGCTCTGTGTACGGCGCTGTAGAAAACAATCTTTTCAGCCACGCACGGTGACATTAAGATCACTTGACAACAACACACAAATACTCCTACGAGGCAGAACATGAAAACATATTTGCATTGACTCGACTACTCAGCTGTAATACCTTTGAAAGCTGTGGGGCCCTGCTGAGAGGCAGAAGTGCTCAGTGTAGGTTTGAGATAATGACCTTGTTTATTCTGTGGTTTAAAACTATTTTACTGCAATGGATGGAAAATAAATTCCTATTTTGAACACCACAAACAGTGCTCTAAAATACTTGTTACTGCACTTGAAAAACATTTTAGTGCAACTTTAGTGGATGTGGCCTTTTGTTTTTCTGCCCTTTGGTTGTTGGAGCAGCAAGTGGTAAGAAGATGCAGCACAGAGCATTAAAATATTAACAAGAACAGAGCAATACAAGACAGGAATAATTGCGTAAGCACATGCAATTGGCAAAAATGAAAACAGATTTTTAAAAAATTACTGCATTAAAAGAGGACTCACAGAGATGAAAACTTAATGAAAACTGTATATGCTATTTGAACATACTGTTCGATATTAATTTATTCTGTATGAAGGTTTTACAAGAAAAAAAAAGTGTCTAGTGTGTGAAAAAGCTGAGTGTAGTTTGCTCATGCAAAAACATGTACAGAGCATTCATTTTTATATTTACTATCTGTTCACATTATCAAAAATCTGTTGGGCATTATGTCGGCTCTAACTCTTATTGTGGTAATTCTAACATATTAAGGGATGAAGGAAGCATTAGTTCAGAGGAAACGTCCCCTAGAACAGCAATGGGCCAGAGAGGAGGATCTCCACTGATCTGGGTTTGGAGGGAAAACATCTCTCTCTTTTTCTTTTTTTTTAAAGAAGCATAATTTGTCTCTGCATCTTGTGATTCCGATTCAAGTGATGCCCTCGGCGGTGGCTCCCATGAGAGAGGCTCCCTGGGAGCTGGGCTAATCAGATCGCTTCGTTCTAAATTAGACCTCCAGGGAATAAAATGCCCAAACAAACTGAAACATTAAGTGTGTTTCTCCCAACAAGGAGCGACGAGGAAGATTCCCCCTAAAGTGCTGCTGCGACTTCGACTTCCTTGTCTGCAGCTCGGTCTTCTCTTATCTTGTCCTGGAAATGTTTTTTGCTACATTTTTTTGTCCCCCTGTAACGTGCTTCTTTTTTTCTAACCCCTTAAAACACAGTCTGGTCTTGTCAGGCACAAACAGAACAGACTCCCACCGCTCTGGAGGTCCGGCAACAACAGCAGCCTCTCCAATCAGCTGTCTGTCATTCAGCGGCCGGTACAGACAGAGAAGCCGGCTTTCCACAATGCCACTGAGCACAGAGGGAGCCGGCAGCACTGCTGTCTAACCCTGCCCGCTCAGACAAAAAGGTGTAATTAGCTGCTACAAATTGCAGGATCCTGTTTCTAATTATGTATGATTTTTGCCCCCAAAAAGGGCTTACATATTAAAGAGGAAACTTGCCGTTGTAATGCATATATTAATGATGTCCAAAAGTTAGTTGTTAGAATTTATGCAGAACTTTGCTAAGTATCTTTGCTATGCTAATCACAAGGGATTCTGGACAACATGCAATTTGAATGAGATGTACTAATGACAGTGAGGTGGGCCTCTGCAACGCCAAGGACCTTCAAAGACAGAAAAAACTAACAAGGCAGGCACATGAGCTGCATTATCCTATGTAGATGAATCATGTGTAAACTATGAAGCTAAACTTAATGTGTTGATTTTCTTTTTCTTTACAAAACTGCAGTCATTTTTCTGACACGCAAGGAAACTGCAGCATTAATATTGCGGCGACATTCAAACGCGAGTTAAATGAAACTTAAGTCCTCATCAGCAATGTCTGATTGAGTATTTCATCCCTTCATTTACATGAAGGGATGGTTCATTTAGATTGGAAAGGGAGATGCAGTCCGGCAGAACACCCATGTGTACAGTATATACCTCCAAAAAAAATAACAGCTCCACCTACAATTATGTGACAAGTGCTTTTATGAAGTCTTCATTTAATTCAAGTCTATTAAGTCTGTTTTTCTTATAATACTGGAACGGTACAGACCGGCCTAATCAATCATCATTGTATTCATTGCATACTGTATGTTAATAATGTATTATGGGAAACCAATGATCCAATTACATTTCTGCTGAAATCTCTTGAGGCAGCTATTGTCGCTTCATAAACTGTTTTGAGTGTCAATCCATCTTGTTTGGTATCATTACCCTACAAAAATATCATACTGTACATGTAACCTATTGGCTTCCATGATAGGATCCATATTATGTAGGCAGCATGAATAAATAGGGGCCCTTTGGAGATAACTTGGTGAATTGTGAGCCATGGTACAGACATATGGAACAAAACATTGACATATTATGACCGTATAAAGTTGATCTGGTTAATGGCATTAACAAACAGATATTTTTTTACACTATTTTTGCTCTGAATCAACTCCTGAGAAAATATATCTGTATCTTTAGCCAAAAACTCCTTAGCAGCCAGTTGCTAGCTTTGTCTGTCTGCTGTTTGGTGATAGGCTGGTAGCCTGCAGTGACTTTATCAGAGTGTCATCATTGAAAATAGGTGCTTGCTGTGGCAAATGATGAGAGTGGAGTTTGCAGACCAGAAAACAAAACAATAAAGTGTTAAAAGAAGGAAAAATGCTCCATAGAGCTGAAGATTTTATTATAAGGAACAAAAGCTTTCACAGCACACAAACCATAGTAATTTCAATCAGTCAATCAGACTTCCAACAAGGTGATAATAATACAAAAGTGTATACCAAAACAACTAGAAAAAAATATAAAACAGATAGAAATGATACAAGGGTTTAAAAATATATAGGATGATATTAATCATGATAAAATACTTGATAAAATAAAATAGAATAAGAAATTATGGGATAAATGCAATTAAACGAGTGATTAAATTAAAATAATATATATATAATATTAAAATAATTATAAAATAATTATAAAATAGAATTAAAATGTACAACACAAATACAGTAAAATAAGTGAACAAGATAAAGTAAATAAAGTCTAATCAACATAGTTAATCAAAAGCCATGCTAAAGAGGTCTGTTTTAAGTTAACATTTAAAGATTTCAACACTTCCAGCTGCTCTCAGATCCTCAGGCAGACTGTTCCAGCAGCTCAGGGCATAAAAGCTGAAAGCTGCCTCTCCAAAGGTTTTAGTCCTGCACTTTGGAACAACAGACTCATGCCTGAGGACCCGAGGAACCATACTCGTTCATACACCCTCAGTATTTGAGACATATATGCCAGTATAAGATCATGAAGCGCTTTAAAAACAAGCTTATGTATTTTAAAATCAATATGGAAACTGACAGGCCAACCAATGTAAGGATTTTAACACAGCTGTAATGTGTCTCTCCTTCTGGTCCTGGCACAGGCTGCAGGGCTCTGAATCAGCTGTAGCTGATTTATAACTTTTTCAGTAGACTAGATAGAAGAGCATTACAGTAGTCCAGCCAGCTTGATCTAAAAGCATGCATTAGTCTCTCTGTGTCAGACTTTAGCTATGTTTGGTTGATGTGATACAAAGAAGATTTTGTAACAAACTCCACATGAGCCTTAAAGTTCAGATCTGCATCACAGACCACACCAAGATTTTGTGCATGTTGGCTTGGGGTAAGTCCAAGTGAATTTAATTTAATGACCAATTTCTCTCTCTGAGCTTTAGAACTGTTGGAACCGATAACTTGACTTATTGCTAATATTGATTGATTGATTAATGCAACTTCACCACGATCTGCACCTGATGTTTTAAATCCCTGAACTTAACCAAGCCTTCGCCACAGGGCAGCTAATACTCACATAAACTGTCTTTGGTTATATGGTCATATGGCTCATTTTGGACATAATGACAAGCAAACTATTTTATGCATCAGATATGAGGACTCGGAATAAAAACTTTGACAAACCTTTGACAAGACAAGCTGCTATGAGGATCAAAAGGGTGACACTCCCTGCACTGGTTTCTACCCGCCAGGTATTCCAGCCGCAACACTGGCACACTTTCCACAGACCCCCCAGTCTTGCAGATCTACAGCCACCGACTGCTGAGTTTCCGTGTATAAGGGAGGTCAGGACAATGCCTCGGAGGTTACAGGCTTAAACATTTGGGAAATTGGCCCTACTGCTCAATGCATAATTTACATCATGACCGGTGTGAGGACAGATATAGTAAGGAAGAAGAAAAGGTCTGGCAGCTCTAGCCTGGCTCAAAAAAAAAAAAAAAAAAAAGACAGATCCGTAATCTCAAAGCTAACAGTGGTTGTCAGAGACGGCTTGAGCACCTTGATCTTCATAATACTTGCCTTTTTTTCAGAATCAGTGGCTACGACGCCTGTTCCCCCGAGTGTTCGTGAGAAACCAGGTTTGATATGATAATTCTGCAGCCCGGCTCTCCACTCTGCCATATGCCCGACCTCTCTGTGGAGAGAGGAATGCAGCTGGCTCTTCTCACTATTAATCAACCTGATGGGGGAGGTGGAGGGTGGTGGTTGTGGCGGTGGTGGTGTTGGGATGGGGAGGTACTAGCTGCAGCCGGATGCTGGCCAACATTTCATCACACACACACACAAACACACAACCAACTTCCACATGTGTGAAAACAGCTGCCTCAGCGTTCTCCCTTTCTCCTACCTCACCTTCTCCCCTCCTTTTTTACCTCCTTTGCTCCTTTCCTCCTCGTCTCCTTCTCCTCTTCCCTTGCACATCTGTACTCATCTTCTTTCTTCTTCCATTTATAAGCCCCTAACATCCATCACCCCTCAGCCCAAATACACTCAGCACCGAGAGCAGCAGTGAGGGCCCAGCAGGGCAAATCTACGGAGTGGACAAAATATGAGGATATCAGGAGCAGCTAGTGTCTCCATCAATCAGCCTGCTCAGGTGAATCCAGGTGAAAGCTCTGATCCCTGATTGATTTACCTCTTTAATCCACTACAGTCATGAAGGAGAGATGGAGATGGAGGAGACTAGACAGGCTAAAGAGAGCGGTATAAACCTTGAGGAAGCTGAGATATGGATTGTGAAGACTCACACATGGTATGAGGCACTAGAAACTGAATTTGTAAATGTAGAGGGAAGACTGAAAAACAGAAACAACAAAGTGAACACGAATAAGTGAAAAAAACAATTGGGGAAAAAAGACATGAAATTAATTTCACTACCATTTTAATTCAGTTCCTATATCCAGAGTTGGAAATACAGTAATGAGTTTTGTTTCAGTCAGAGTTATGTTTAAACCCCACATCATATTTTAATACTAAAGGTTGAATGGCACACTGTACTCTGCGTAAGCATTGTTATCGCCCTCTCATTTAATTTATCTTCTGTTCCATGGCCTTTCAGTAATTATGACTATGACTATTATTACCTCAGAAACACTACTGTGTCAGCAAATACACTGCATGATGTTAAATCCCACTTTTTTCTACCTTAAGGAATACAGTAGTGAGGGTTTTAAATCAGTAAAAAATGAAAATAAAGATATGGCTAAAAGAAAAAGGAAAGTAGGATGTGATCTTATGGACTCCAATAAAAAAGTACTACAAAAGGCAAGAATCATAAATATATTTATATAGCTTCATCTGAAATTAAATGAGCTGTACAGTGTTTATGATGAAGATAATGGAGTATATAGACTATATGTGCAACAAGTGTGAGATAAAGTGTGGACAGTGGGGGGTCCGGGGCCTTGTTGAAGAGGCCAGCTGCCAGCACACAGAAACTGTTCTTGGATGCAGCCTCTTGGGGAGCGTTTCAAAATGTTTGTGTCCAGACAATAATGGTTGTCTATAAGTGCACCATCACTGACTTTGGCAGGTTGAACTTCTTCAGCTGCTGCAGGAAGTGCATCCTCTGTTGAGTTTTCTTGCTGAGGGAGATGATGTTCAGCTCCTGGGCGGGGTTCCCAGGACGCAGAGGAACTCCACAGTGTTGACTGGGGACCACGTCACCAGATGGTGAGTAATGTAGGCAGACTTCAGAGGAAAGACAGACTGATGACTGGAGGTTTATCCTGTTTAATATATGGCTTAGTCTCCATTATATGTATTACTCTACTAAGTCTATTAAGTCCCCACACACTAAAGACTCAAAGTATGTTAGAAACACTGCACTGAATGGTTAAATTGTTAACAAACCATAAGATGGCTTATACAATAACAATAGCTAATTTGAACCAACTCCTACATAGGAGTGTACACATGCTATTCCACTGTTAGCCCTGTAGCTACATCATTTAAACAGCCTAAATTATCAGTTATTGTGCTGTTATGAGCAGGGTCAAACTTAACCTTAATCCTACAAACAGCAAATTGAGTAAAGTGAATTAGAGCTAAAAATAGATTTTACTGCCAGCAACTGAGGTTTTGCTGCCAATGGTTGGACCGTAGCTATTTTCACAGACGACGAGATATTGTTAGAATGAACGAATATCTCAGACTCAGAATTACTACTAGGAGGCTGATGGGGAAAAAAATCTGATTCCGTTTCTTACAACAAAAGTCTCAGTGATGTGGTATAAATGCCTCTTACATATCATGGAATGATGCATGAACATTCCCAAGAGGAAATAACCAGAGTTTTTTTTGTGCCGTGTATCTTGTGTAGCTCTCCTGCATATGGCACTGGGACATGTCTGTGTCTGCTTGTTGCTAACTATGCACTTTTAATTTTTCTGAGATCTCTTTACAGGCAGGATCAGCCAGCCATGCTATTTATGCTATTTCCGGTTCATGTCAGTCCCAGTCAGACCATAACAGCCGGTTTAACACGTCACCAGCTTGATAATGTATCATGGGCACATTTAAGCCTGTCTTGCATTACCAGTGTTATCATTTGTTACAAGTTAGTCATCTTGTTATGTCTGAATATCCGTGCGCAGGCAGTACTCCAGAGGCCGCCTATGAACAGGCAGGGTAGCTATAAAGCAGCTGCACGGCCTCCATATGGATGAAAGACAAATGCAGAACAACAGTGAGTGGTGCAGAGCACGAGGAGCTCAGTTTCAAAATGATTGAAATTTAACAGCGAATTACATTTAAAGTCCCTCCTGTTTAATTCAGCTCCCCAACAGCCACATGAGGCTCACGGCTCAGCAGTCTGGCCTCTGCCTCTGTCTATAGCTGACAGCATCAAAATGGATTGAACTTGCCCCTCTGTTCATTTCGTTCGGACAGACTGACAGAGATGTAGGACGGAGGGATGATGCTTTTGGATGTGTTCCACAGGCTTTTAGAAAAGCTCCCCTGTGTTTTACTATTGGAAATATTTGCTTTGGGAAGGTGGCTTTTAACGGGAGGACGCAGCGTCAGCCTCGGGGTACAGTATGATGACAAACAGATGGTCTGCTGTGATTTGTGTCTTGGTTGTTGGTGTGGAGATAGCGTAGCTTTAATGGAATATGATAGGAGGAGATGATAGGCGTTGTAGATATAAGGTGATAGGCACTGACAGCAGTGAAGTTTACTGTATGCTGCGTTATTTGTTCTTTACAAATCTTTTCTCATATTTTTTATGTTGTGTTGCTCCCCTTTCTATATTTATTATATCAGGGAAGGTTTGAGAAAAGACCCCGAAAGCAAATTCTCTACATCAGCTTTTATATTAGCTATTATTATTATTATTATTATTATTATTATTATTATTATTATATTATTATGTGTGTATTTATGGTGCATCCTGAATGAACAGTTTTTTTTAATTAAAAAAAAAATTAAAACAGTTTTGGTTGCTTCATATTTGAGACTTGTTTTTCTGTGTTTTTCTCACTGGTCTGAGAGCAAATGAGGAGGTGATGTCATATACATCACTTAATTTAATGTTAGAGAGAAATCTTTAAGATCTGAAAGCTGGAAGTTTTAATGCAAATCCCATTTCCCAGTCTGTCTCTGCTTCTCTCTGTTGGCCACCAAGAGTTTCAGATTGCTCAGGAGCTAGCTCAACTGAGCATGAGGGAGTATGTCCGTTTTTTTGCTTGGCAGCTCAGCCTCTGACTGACCTCACAATGCAACAATAAATCTTCTTTTGCTTTTTTCCTTTCAGTCTCTTGCCTTCTCAGTTTGACCAACTCCAGGTGAATTCTTTTTGTATTGTTTTACATTACACATTTTGCACCTACCTGCTATACAAATGCATTCTCGGTTTTCATCATTTCCTCATTGCTTTTTATGCTTTCTATGTTTCTATGCTCTATGCTTGGTGATTTTACATTGAAAATTTGGTTAAAACTGATTTTGAGAAACCACACAAACAGCTCACATGTATCTGAAGCCAAATCACCTCCGTGAATGTCATCTCCTAAAGGTGGCACGTGGCTGCGAAAGGCATTCAAGAGAAGCACTTTGCGAGGCGCCCGGACATGGTTAGGATTCCTCTCAGGGAACGAGATATGAAATATTAACCTTGTTTTCCGTCCTAATTGGCTGAAGCCTCTGAGAAGGTGAGAGGTGAGGTTGAGAAAGCACTTTGAACACGGTGAGAAAGAAAATAGCAGGCGACATTTCTCATCAGCTCGGATGGTGCGCTTATGGTAGGATGCTCCGTCTGTGAATACGAGAGGTCACATTTAATGAAATTGTGTTTTTTCAAGCAGTTCCCACTCTTCATTCATTAGGCTGCTGCAGATATTTCAGCATCACTTGCCTCCTGGAGCTCCTGTGTCTGGACACAGACTTACTAATCTACAGAGGTGTGCACAATAATAATGTAAAGGTACGCTATCAGATAATTAGATTGTGAAAAAATCTGCATGGCAGGCTCTGCAAACAAAGCTTCTTCTCTTATTGTGTTTCAGATTGGATTAGTATTTTTATTGAGTGCCACTGTTCAAGTTCATTTTGGACTTTCAGGCTTAAATATTTAGTCACAAGTCAAACAGTTTGAGTACATGAGCACACCTCTTTCCACAAACACAAACCCACACATACACACAAACTTTGAGAGTAAACACAACGCCCACTTATACTCAGTTCATTAATTTTATTTCCTTTCCTTGTTCCGCATCTAGATTTAGTTTCTGTACTGGTCTCCTTTATGTAATGTCTTTTGGTTTCTCTTGCCCAGTCTAGCTGTATCTGTTTGTCATCTTTATTTTGATTTGGTGAGTGGTTTATCAGCCTCTGAGGCTTTTCTTTCCAACTGAGGAGTTTGCATTTTTTTTACTTCTCCCCTAAGGTTTTTTGTCACTTGGAAAAAAGAAATAAACTAAGCTCTGACTACATTTTTTTTTCATATTAAAATAGAGCATCTTTTTGTTACAGCACAGCAGGTAGTCTGTTGTCTGACAGGAGACACCTTGACTTTAAGAAACAACACACAAGGAGATGTAAGAACTTTAAGTAAATATGGGCTCAAAGCTCACCTTTAATTGAATCCTTCCTCTTTCACCAGACAAAAACCTGCACCACGGTAGCACCATTTATTTATTGTCCTTCATTGTGAATTATTACAGGGGGGAAAGAAGGGAGCCATTAATTAGACAGGGATGTAAGATGTCTCAATGCCAACCATTTGTCTTGCAAGTGATTACTTAGAGAAAAGCTTTTTCTTTGATATGTGGCTGAAAGCCACAGTATTCTCAGGGAGTTGTACAGGAATGAAGATAAAGCAAGGACATCATTCAAAAACACACAAACCCAAGGCTGGGATTGGCTTAGCCACAGTGACCACTAGCCTGTCATCAACAATAGTGACCACAACCAAGCACATATAATTAAGATTACTTCATGCATTTATTCATATAACTGAAATATAAACACATATGAGATCACACTTGAAAAATATATTGCCTCAGCCATTCAGAGCTGTTATGTACAACTAAGTGTCTGAGTCTGCAAAGAGAGATTGATTATAGTGTCTTTTATTAGAATTATATCTAAATATGATATGATATGATAAATGTTTATACTGAAATCCCTTTTAGGAGGCCACTTGTCTCCCGAACAGACACACCACTAGCCTATGGCAGGTACAATGTGTAATTACAACATATGCCAGGTGATAAAAAAACAAAAAGATCATCCTCTTCCACTTCAACATTTTAGCATAAAATCAGAATTGCGATGAAATACTGGCTCCATGCATTCATTTGCAATTTGGAATTGATTATTATAACTTATTTCTTAGAGGTGAATAAGTATTCTTTCTTACAGGTGAGTAAATATATCACCTGTTATATTATTCAACAGGATTTTCACACAAGGACGATCAGCTAAATGAAAATGTTTGAAGAGTTCTTTACTTTGGGCAGTTTGGCATCCACTTACTTCTCTGGGAAGACTGCCAGAGTGTGGTATGATTACAAAAGAAAAATCAAAAGAACAACAGGAAAAAAAACAAAAAGAATAAAACGATGCAATGAGCAATCATAAACTTAGCACAACAACATTTTCCTATTATGTGGGGTGCGTCAAACATGTTTATGGGAAACATGTTTATTATTTGTCAGAAAATTAGATTTTCAGTTAAATATTGTCCTTTCTCCTCTGCATAACTGACAGATCAAAATATGTGAATATGTCAGATCAGCTGCAGATTAAATGTTACGTGCCTCTGTGTTTTCCTTTTATAATATATATATATATATATATATATATATATATATATATATATATATATATATATATATATATTATATTTAGCTGTCAACCATGATGTGTGGAGCTAACATGTGTTTGGGCTGATCACATAAAAGTCATTTAATTAGATGTTGAAACCCTAAATGTTACTGAAGATTGTTTTGGTTGATTTAAGTGTCAGCCTTTAACAAGCTCCACACACACACACACACACACACACACACACACGTCGTGCTTCAGTGTATCAATCAGCTGCCTGTGAGTCTGTTAGAGCTGCTTCTTATTCATTTAGTCAAAGAAATGAAATCAGCGTTGCAGCGAGACTTACTGCTCTGTAATGTTGGGAGCAAACACCTGCCTCCTTATAAATCAAACTTTCTCCAACTCCTTTGCCTGATCATGGCTATTTGTAACTTTGATAGCGCTGTCACTCGCAGCCTATAGCTTGACTAGTAAAACAGATCCATCTCCTCACCAAACACGTCCGCACTGGGACATAAGTATCCAATTAGAGCAATAGCAGGAAATGTAGTTTCTAATATGTAGAGTATAATATCAGCAACTGCTCTTTATATAGTCAGGACAATGATGCCCTCTAATTTAAGCAGAAAGTCATCAATTTAATCTGCTAATGATGGTTATATTTGGATGGTTTATATTATTTTATATTTAAATATAAAATAATATAAACCATAAAGATATATTTATATATTTTTTGGGTGTTTTTGTGAAAATACTTTCCTTTCAGTTGCACTGAAGTTATGTTGTCATTGTCATTTATATTGTGGATCTGTGTCTCTGCCTTTGTGTGTTCATGTGTAAACCCCTCTGTCTGCCTGAAATTGGCTTTCCACCACGTGGGCATGGCTACAGAGCAGGGGAGTTATAAACATGCCAATTCACTGAGAAACATGGGTAAACATGGGTATTACTTTTTCACACAAGCAGGATACGTAATCGACAGTAAGGCTGAGAAACAATGCAGAGTTGACTGTATTGTGTGCGAGATGTAGACATTCAGCATGCTAGCCAGTTAGCCAGGTTTTTCCTCTAGAACAAGCTAAATGTGCTGGATTTCTCCACAGTTCAGTTTTTCAGAGTTCAAAACTGCCGAGAACTGTCTGAAGAGAAATACTCCTTTACTAATAAATCACATTATCATGACTGCTCCTCGTGTCCCTCTGTCTCTGTCTCTCTCCGTCTGTCTCTTCCATGGTTCTTTCCTCTCTGTCCGCATCTCTCTCTGTCTGTCTCTTTCTCCCTCTGGTTGCTGTGTTGCTATCAGCACCAAGTCAGAAATGTTCCTGTTATTGATGCACACCAATGCACAGCCTCTGACAGGAGCAGACAGCATGAAAAGAGAAGCTGCTGAAATAAATACATATGTAATGAGGGAAAAGGGGCCGCCAAATGGCTTGCCAATTTGTGTTTGTCAAAGACTGAGCTGGGGTTGCACTGACGTATAGATCTATAATGGAGCCACTTCTTAAGTCATTTAGAGGGGTCTACTCAAGGCATCGCATCATCCCACCAGGGCGGTCTTTTTGGAGAGCTACTACATTAGCGAGGTGCCCAGTTTTCTTCATTATAGAAAATTGTTTTGTTCAAAAGGAGACTAGAAGTCACTCCGGCTGTCATCATGGGGAAAATTACATGCCATCTCTGCCACCGGCTTTGCAAAGGTAAAAGATACAAGCCGGAGCTGCCAAGTTGAGCATTTCAACAGCAATTTCCCTGGTGCAGAAAAGTAAAGCAGTGGCACTCACACTAAGTTAGTGAATTCTGCTGAGATTTTCAGGTGAATTGCAGTGCATCACAGCCACACACATCCACACAGACTGTGTAGCTATACCTTTATCTCAGTAAGTCATTGTACCAGTGTGGTTGCATGCATGAGGAAAAAAAAGCACCATGTAACATGTGCTCCAACAATAATGATCAATTATCTGTCAAACCGTCACATAAATTAATGTGTTTTTATGTCTTGTTTAGTTTGCTACTATAGTTTCATGTCAGTCCTGCAAAACTTCAACCCCTGACTTTAATAGCTTTCGATCTTGTAACACAAAGGTCAGTTTCATGCTTTATTTGAACTGTTTTTCAGTTTTCAGCAGAGCACCCTCGCTTCCCAGAAATCTTCTGTGGGACCCATCCAGGACTGTCCTTCATGCAGTGAATGAGGCGGTCCCCAACGCAGCAAGTTCATTACAAGTGTACTGAAGCCTTTAACAGTTCCTAGAGCAGAAGTCACGCTCTGATCAAATAATTGCAAAGGAACCAAAGAGATGTATATTTACAAGCCTGAACTAAAAGGCATGATGTTGTTTGATCTGAATTTTCACACGTGTAAATCCACAGATGAAGCCATTTGTTGAGGACGTAGTGCAGAAGCAGCGCTGCTCCCTTTCATTGCATTATTTTCTCTTTGCAGAAATGTCAGTTATATAAGCTGATAGAACAGTACAAAATCTTGGAGCAGATCTCTTTCTGTTTGAGTTACAGAGAAATGTAAACAAATGAGTAAATGAGTCCTATTTAATCAAGAGCGAAGCACATATTTGTGCATGCCTGCTGCGTTAACTGTTGTTGTTGAGAGTTTGCCGCTAAGGGGGGTGGGGGTTGGTGAATGCAAACAGATTCACAGCAGACTCACATGTTTATTCCTGTAGTCTGTCAGATATCAACCACAGAAAAACTGTGAAGTTTTGAACAACTGTGATGAACAGCTTTTCCATTTTCCGATCAGTTGGGAAGCAGCAAACCATATAGTCTCTGCGTAAGGAAAAAAAAGCAAGAAACTACACAACGTAATTGGCTTGTTACCACGGCTACATGAATGGATCTGTCAACTGTGAGCTGAAAAAGCCTATTGTGCTGTTCCCCTCCACACGTATGCTAACATGCCATGATGCCACGAACCTTGTCAGTGCATTTGTTACATAAGATTTTCATTTTCTAATTGCTCTGCGATGATCAACTTTACTGCTGATGTTAAGTGAGCTGTGGAAACTGACTGTTTTCTTCATACGATCACAGATTCTGTTCATTCTGTCATTATGGAGCAGTGGCCATTGTCGTCCCATTTCAAGCCTTTGTATTCCAGGCAACAATTATTTTCTGAATGCTACACGTCTCAGTCTTAACCATTCACAAGAAACTAGCACAGCTGAGAAAACAGAGCTAAAGAGAAACCTTTTTTTCTTTTTTTCACAGCCCTATTCTCTTGAGGATGAAGCCAAAATGTAGCTTTGCACACGCACATTGTGAATACAATTGCTACATCTGTACATTATATACTTACTCCCAATCACACACACTTCTGTTGATGTTTGTATTTATGAGTGCGGGCAGCGACACACACACTGAGCCTTGAAACTGAAGATTTCCCATTAGCCTCCCCCCTACCACAATAACCACCAGCACATTTCACAGTTGTTTTTTTCCCTGAATTCATTCTGCAGCAGTGTGTTAAGACAGCAAGCAAATTACCAGAACTGCCAGAGGAAATAGGAAATGAACATAAACGTATAAGTCTGCCTAATTTCCCTCTAAAACAAAAATAAATGTCATTGAAATGCAAAAATATATTGCTTTTATTATGATGAATTATGCAAAGAAAATGGTTTTAGGATTTGTGCCTCTGTAGCAGTCGAATCAGAAGCGAGACAGATTATTACCTGCAAGTGCCAAAGAAAAGTTTCTTTAAGCCTTTCCATGACTAAAAATACACGAGCGAGAGTGTAAGGTAACCACCGAACCAAGCGTTAATATGGAGGCCAAAGAGCATTTCACACTCCGTGACATTACAGGTAATGTTTGATGTTTCCCTCTGTGTGGAGGCTGGTTCTGGATGCTGCTGTATCAGTTGAGGGGAATGTTAGCAACTCCAGCTTTTTATTAGATTTGCACTCCAGCTAGCTGTTATCTGAGATAGCGTCGTGTTCACCAAACATTGGTTAGTGCTCACCTTAAAAGCCTTTCTCTTGTAACATAAAAAAAAGTGAAAGATGTTGTTTGAAAATACAACACACCATAAATCTAACCTCCCGTCTGGCTTGTCTGCTTTAAGTGTGTAATCTAAGCGGCCAAACAGGCCTATGTTAGAGCAAAATGATACAATCATACTTGGACTCTGAACTATAATACAAAAACTATGCATGCAACAAATCTCGACATGGGTTCTCGGTTCTGCGACTGTAAGCCACATACATGTAGAGTGAGACAGGAAAGCTTGACGTCACTGCAGTGACTGAGGGAGGGGGGGCTCAGCAAATTGAAGTCACAGGGTGAGATGGTCCCAGGTGGACTTTCGTGTTTCATCATCAGCCTCACGTCTGTGACAACACAGGATATATATATATATATATATATATATATATATATATATATATATACACACATACATATATATATATATATATATATATATATACACACACACACATATATATATGGAAAGTGCCTCTCAGAAACGCCTCTCACAGACTTGGTACAAATGAGCTGATGGTGGAGTTGCCAGGACAACAAGCGCCATGATCCCTGATTGACAAACCACAAATCGCAACCAAAACATCAGGAAGTAGCTGGTGTTGCACACACCCACAAAGAATCCATGCTCCTCCACTAATCTGCCCACAGACGCCGCACATCCCGAGCATTCGGCTTGCTTGCTGTTCTTGGAGCAAATGATCATTTTTTCAGAGTAAATGCAACACAGAGAGCAACGGTGTGTATTTTTTAGCTTGCGCATAATCAGTGAATCACAAATACATTATACAGTTCTACATTGCAGCAGGGTCCGTCTGGAGATTTGACTGCATGGTTTACAAACAGCCTGCACTTTGCTTCAGTGGAGAGCGAATCAGATCCCTGTGGACGGAGTGAAAGGAAAATCATGCACACACCAAGTTCATATTTTAGGCTATGCAAGAGTACCTTACATGATTTTTTTTCCTTTCCGCTAGCTCGAAGGCAAGAAAAATAGAAAAGCCCCAGCAGCATTTCCTGCTGACGGTATTAATACTCCCCCTCTCTCTCTCTCTCTCTCTCTCTCTCTCTCTCTCTCTCTCTTGCTGTCTGATTATCTCTCGCTCTCTCTGTCTCTCCTGACATCAGAGAAGCATTGCAGCTTCACCAGAAAGCCGTGTGATAATGTTCACACACTGGATCTCACGCCTGTGCCTCACTCGAAAAGACCCTGTCAACACAAACACACACACACGTGTGGGCAGCACACACTCCCTGTAATGTGTACACATGCTTTACACCGCCTCCCTTTTACCCCGCAGTTGTCATGCTATCCATCTTGTACAGGAGCATAGAGAGTGCAGTAGAGGAGGCATTACAGGAGATCTGGGACCAAACTGTCTTCACTCTTTCCCTCAGCCAGCCTGGCGGTAAAGCCTTGGATACTGGTTAGTCACTGCCTTCCTCTTTGAGCTTCCTCCTCCTCGTCTATCTTCTCCCTTTTCGCCTAAGTCCCTCTCTGGCAAGCGGGGGCATTGTGTGAGCAACCTCCTAACTCCACCGCAATGCTAATGGCAGCAGAGGCCTTTATCTGGCAAGGGAACGGGATCTCATCTACAGAGCTGCCCCCGGCTACGGCACACACGGAGATATACATTAAGCCTCACCGATGCACTCAAAGAGAATAGAATAGAGTTGAATTTAAAAGTAGCTCGCAGGAAGACAATAGGCGAGGGCTTGTTTGTGCCTTTGTTTGTCCCCCCCACCCCAAACCCACCCTTGCTATGCGGCACCTTGAATATCAAATTAATAAAAGAACATGATTTGCATTATGGTGGTCACCCACCGAAAAAACAAAATAAGTCTGTTGATGATGAGCAGAGACACAGCCTGGCGTCAGCATGTACAACACACAGCAATATGTCACAACTTCCATTCAAATTTAGACGTGCCGGGCTAAAATGATTGGCTCTTTAATTAATTGCATTATCATCAGCAAACACAGTGATTTTCTCCCAGCCATGAAAGCTCCTGAGAGAAGACAGATATAATGTAGCCGAGGCCACTCCACTCAGCCACTGCAGGAGGAAATCAACAGGCATGCGGGGCTGCCACAAAGTCACAGTGCCCCCTACTGGCTGACACTGCCCCCGCACCCTGAAAGAGCAATACCCCTGGCACTGCATCCGGTAGCAAAAAAAAAGCCAGGGGGTGGGCATTTGTGCACACAGCCATGGGACACTCAGAGAATAGCATCCCCTCAGAATATGAAAGGGATTTTCTGCCAAGTGTTTGGCAGTCCATGCAGTGCTCATGCATACTCAATTTCAGGGTTGCATTTGATAGAAAACAGCTTTACATGATATGGGATGTGAATGTGTACCATTGAGATGGAAAATATTCAGCCTTCCATGTAAAGCATTTGGAGGCTGCCAGGGTGAGGGCTCAATGGGCTCAAATAGAGTGAGAGTGTATCCACGTCTGCGCCACAAAGGCCCAGAGGTTTACGCTACGTGAACTTACATTGGTATATGTATTGCACGAGGCTGTCCACAAGGCTGGATCTGCATATTTAAATTTGCAAGATTATTGCGTTTTAGTGACAAATTCTGCCCTGTAACAGGATTTATGCGCTGTTTTCAGTCCTTATGCTGAGCAGCAGAGAGGCAGACTCTCCTGACAGGTCTTCTGGAGACAAATGCTGAAGCTGATTCGGAGACACTGAATAATGGAAGAACTGCTAGGACACTGTGTGTTAGCAGCGGTGAGATTTCACTGGGATATCGGGACATTTTGTGATTCACAGCTGGAAACTACTGTCATATAATCCTCAGTAGGACTGGATGTCTCAAGCAAAAAGTTGGTGAGGCACAAGTCTGTGAGGAATCCAGTGTCAGTGATAGAATATGAGCGCCCCAGCCAAATGAATGTCTTTATGCCATGGTCTCCATAGAAAATGGCCCGTGCTTGTGGATCACGACTGTTTAAAACCATTAGACTAGAACAATGTTTATTCAGATTTAAAATGAAGTTTTCCTTCAACCTCTGCCTCCCATGCTCTGCTTCAAATACAGCGACTGTCCACATTAATACTACTCTAAAAACGGTCAAGCCAGACGCAGACTTGTTGTGCTAAAGCGATGCAGTTTTGTTGGGAAACAGCGGCAGCAGAATGGGCATATGGTTGAACTGGGCAGAGCATATGTCCCCAGTATTCATGCTTGAGTCTATCTCCACAAACATGACAGAGCCAGGCCAACATCCCCAGGCAAAGAGTCTGCTCCTTGGTTCTTTCAAACGACTCCCAAGTGTTAAGAGTGTGCACTGCAATAACAGCCTTTGCAGTGAGAACTGTCCAGTTTAAATGCTAAAAAACATCAAGCTTACGGAAGGATAAATGCCTTAAACGTAACAAGGAATAAAAATCGCAAAAATACCTCTCTGCACATATGTCTGTCCTTTATTACTCATTAGAATAGCCGCTGTTACTGCAGGGCTGTTTCATTCTGCTGACAGCATCTCCTGTGATCTAAATATATAGCTGGACCTGTAGGGAATATATTTTGAAATGTACACGATACATTGATCTTTAAATGTAGAGTTGAAGAGCAATCTCTGGAAAGTGTCCACTCATGAGGGATGGGCTCATATCACCCATCTGTTCTCTGCTGATGACTAAGATATATTAGAAGGTTGTACCAACAGTATATTAGTTATACTATAAAGATGCCTTGTGTTTATTAATGTCCTCACCACTAAGGCTGGAGGAAAAGCTAGGCCAGTGATGGACGTGCAAGATGTCCGATCGTCAATATGAATGACCAAACAGAGCAGTAGAAATAAGATTTCAACAGCTCGATCATTTTGAATTTGAGAGGTGGAAAGAGAGAGAGTGATAGATAAATGTGATGTAATGTACAGCGGTGGACTCCATCCACCCAAATGTAAAGCATGAAAGAAAAGATGTGTTTCAGCCACGTTCTGATGTAGGAGCCCTTTTTCATGTCACAGAGTGTTTTGAGTACATTGTGTTTTCTTGTTCTTTGTGCTCCATTTGTATGTAGGAACGCTGCCAAGCAAAGACAAGTCAGTGTGTGTGTGTGTGTGTGTTAAATATATATGATTATGATATGTGATTGATGACAATGTTCTCTGTACATGTGGCATCTATTGCACATCTGTCCGTCCCAGGGAGAGGGATCCCTCATCTGTGGCTCTTCCTCAGGTTTCTTCTTTTTCCCATAAAGGGTTTTTTGAAGTTTTTCCTGACCCGGTTCGAGGGTCTAAGAACAGAGAGTGTCACAACTGTACAGATTGTAAAGCCCTCCGAGGCAAACAATGTTTAACAATGTTTGTGATTTTGGGCTTTAAATAAATAAATTTGAATTTGAATTTAAATAATGGTCACTATGAAGTACTAATAGTGTAGTACTACACTAATAACCATAATTTGAAATAACAAAAACAAAAAACTAGATAATCATTATGTTGCAAAAGATGAAACTGGTGTTAAAAATCGATAAAACAATAATGTCTAGCCACCAGTAGACAGTTTCTGCAAATAATAGTAATAATGTATATTCCATGTTGGTATTCAGCAATAAAGTACTAAAAAAAAGACCCTGCTTCTCCTTCATATGTGCATTTTGTGGCCCTGGGAAGACTCTCTTATTGTACCGAACGTGTCAAATAACTCTGTGAATCCCTGCCCCATCAGGTAACAAAAGAGAGACACCTCTACAGTTTGCCTTGTCTCAAACAGCTTTCTGTTATTTTTCTGTGGAATCACTTTCTATCTGTTTAATATGTCTTATAGGGCAGAAATAATGAGTTCTGTTTCACCTCGTGCACATTTCAGATTTGACTCCCATTCTTGCTTAATTGGTTTATCAATATTTTGTCCAACAGTGTTTTGAAAATTAAAAGAAAATCAATAGTAAATGCATTTCTATAAAAGTATGTGTTCAGAAGAGATTTAAAGGTGGTTACTGATCTGGCTAACCTCATATCCTCAGGCGGTCTGTTGTACAGCTGCAGTTGTTGTCAACCTGGAGCCAGTCTAGACCTTGGGACCACAGAGCCACAGAAATACACAAGGAGCCATGGCCTGGCAAGCTTTATGAGGAAAATCAATTCTAAAACACATCGGCAGCCAGTGTAAGAATGGTAAAATTGATGTGATACAGTATGTTCTATCATTAAGCAAGAAATGTGTTTTTTATAGTGTTTCATACTAAATGAAGTATACGGCCTACGCTTGTTTGCTTAGACAGGTGCACAGTTCAGAACCACCCAAGACAAAGACAGTTTTGTACACAATACAAAACACAACATATTTAGCTTGTAAAATCAGTATAATTACAGAATCTCTTTGATACAGTTAGATTTTTTTGTGTGTGTTTTTGTGTAAATTTGTTTGTTTTTGCGAATATTTGAAGACAGTCATGTGAGGTAACCAGGTCATTTATGATGACCTCTGAATTATTAGTGTCATTTGCAAACATTATGTGACAATAGTTATTTATGTGACTCATATATAAACATGTGTCAGTTTGCCTTATATTGACAGGAGGAGCAAAGACAGCTTTTAAAACAATGAAAATCAGTGTTGTGTCATACTTATAATGTGGCAGTGTACACAGATCAGTAATGGCTCAAGTGATGAACACTGGAGAGCTTGTGCATGTGCACAATGAAAATCTTATCAATTGTCACTCCGTATGCCCTCTGTTGTGTCACCACCTCATTACAGTAGTGAAGGTGAGTTTGTGAAACTAAGGAAAAATCAAGACGCAGATACCTAAGTTATTGTTTCTATCATTATCTATTTATCATTGTCATCTTAAATAAGTGAGGTTTAGGGTCAATGTTTCCTCTGTGTACTGTTACTCTGTAACAGTAGGTTATATCAAAGTGCTGAAAACAAACCGGGCTGAAGAAAAAGACAGAGGGGATCTCTCTTTTATTCCTTTGCACATTGCACTGCACATTGCACTGCACAGTGGCTCATTAAACTGGAGTTGTTTCCAAACAACACTACTTGTTCCTGTGAAACCAACAAAGCTACCAGGATCTAACACCTCCTCCTTCCCGGCTGAAAGAGGAGCGCCGCTTCTCCTCTGTATGTTCGTTCCAGTCAGCAGGTTCACATGGACGCCATCCAACTTCCCTGCAGTCTGCAGGGGAACAGAAGGTCTCTGCAGTAATCTGTTGCCATTTCCTTTACAATCCAGCAATTAACTTCACCCAGTGACAAAACAAAGATTTTTCTCAATGTAATCTAATTAAGAAGTGATTCGTTTTGTTAAAAAACACCCGCACAGGCACCCGTGGGGATTCAAATGATATGTAACTCAAGTTTAATGGGTCTCAGTGGCAATAACAAGCAGCAATGAATATTAATATTTTAAAAAGACAATAGCACTCTGTATGGGTTTAAAATCTCGTAGCTACATTATAACATACTAAGGGCTGAAAAAAGGCATCTGCTAGCAGCAGTGTGACCTGCTGAGTGGAAGCAGAAGCACACAAGTTCAAGCAGACTCAATGCAAAAACAGATGGTGCACTTAGGAGTAGAGGCGACACAGAGAGACACGGATAAGCCGCTGCAGCAGCCTTGCCCTCTGATTCTTTTTTGGAACAGACTGTAATTATTCAGGGAGACTCAGCTGAGCTCCACGCTGTTTGTCAGCCATCGCCCGGCTTCACGCTTCTGCACTTCCACACGTTCATGCTGGTAGACGCCTGGTACAACGTTGGGCCGCCGCTGTCAGCCGCAGAGCAGCCTCACCAGAGAAACAGGTGGTCATGTGCCCTGCTCAGGAGTGAGGATAAATGCTGATGGGAGTGTTTACTTC
Source organism: Scortum barcoo (assembly GCA_023238725.1). Lineage (NCBI taxonomy): Eukaryota > Metazoa > Chordata > Actinopteri > Centrarchiformes > Terapontidae > Scortum > Scortum barcoo. Next base: position 17,165,762 of record CM041531.1, read on the forward strand.
TCGAGCTTGAAAAGTTCCTCCGGACTATTTGGGATTCACACGAGTCACCTATAGTCACAATTTTTCTTCTGTGACCTCTATGACCATAAAATAGAGATTTCTATTTGATCAGTGAATTTACCAGGGTCAGCCGTAACACCTGAACACCATGTATTGTGATTGAGAGTGTGTAAGAGGTAGTTAGCAAGAAAGGTAAATACCAAGCAATAAGTCACAGATAAATGGTTCAAATATCTAAAATTGTTTCTTAAAGAGCAACTTGCAGGGGGTTTTTTTAAATTTATACTTAGTATAAAATATAAAATATAAAATACGTATTTGAAAAGGTAATGCAGAACATGTTTTACAAAACATAAAGACACAAAATCAGAGGTAAAAGTGGTCATTTTCATTTTCAGGTGCCCCTAAAAACGCTCTTTTTTTCAATATCGCTTTTTTTCAATATGCGTCGTTGCTCGCTGCTCTGCCTGAAGGTAATGAGTGGTAGGAGGTGGTAGTGAGTCTGAGCGGCCTTTATTGTATTTATTGTATTTGAATATTTTGTCCTGTCAATGGCTAACAGCGCTTTTTAGTCACAGGGTGGCAGTGTCACCTCACTATACCAGAAAAATGTGGGTTTTTTTAATCAATATTTTATATTTTGTCTCTACTTCTGGTTTAATTCACATGTGTGTACAACTTAACTGCACATCCAACTTTTTCTGCTGTCTCTCTTGGCAGACCTGAATTTCAACTGCAATGGCAGCATGGCAGGAGAGAGAGAGAGAGAGAGAGAGAGAGGATACTTCAGGTCACCACAGACTCTACGAGACAGAAACCAGCTCTGTCTTGTCTTCCACACACCTGCCCCCCTTTCCAGAGCCTACCAGAAGATAAACAAGGATGAGGCAGTTAGCCTCTATCTTGCACACAACCAGCATTATAACGCAAGACATTAGCATGGCACAAGCACAAGTGACTGTTCTATTAGTTAAATTTAGTTAGTTAGTTTAAATTTTCTCAGTGTTGCAAGAGAGCATTTTGACCTTTTTAACCAGCTGACTGTTCATAAAGTACTTACTTCAAACACTGATGCTTCAGTATTGATAATCTAATGAAATCATATATAATAACACATGTCAGAGGTACCAAACTAATACTTCACATTTATACCTGAAGTTTGTTTTGCTGTTGTTGACTTGTGTACGTTTGAGTTAAGTATTCCTATTTAATTATGTATATTATACCCATAAAGTACTCCTATAAAGTTTTTACACAGTAAGACAATGTGATTGTGATGATCTTTTTATTGACTGTCACCCAAATGAGGCCATTCAAAACCTTTGTAAATCCTTCCTTCCTCTGGAAACTGTCTTCTGATGGCAGACAGCACATGAAGGTAAGGGCTTCCTGATGTGCCTTCAATAGGCCCAGCAGACAACCTGCCTGTAAGCTGTGTTGTGGTATTACTTGGGGATAGGAGCACAATATTAATATTCAAAGTCTTTTATTGACGTTAAACAGTGTGATAGAGATGGTGATAATCTCAATATGGCGCAACGTGATGGAGAAGCAAAAAAAAAAAAATCAGATCTGTTTTATCTCCAATTTGTTATTTATCTACATGTAAATACTGTACTTAGCTGTACTATTTACTATTATTAATAATATTCAAATTCAAGTCAATATTAAAGATCAAGTATATGATTTAAAAGCAGTGACTTATAGGTTTAAAAATTGCTGTCCTCCCTTTTACTGGTCCACAAACATAATTGAATTCATAGAGAAAATCGGATAATTGAAAGAACTAAACAATGTAATGGATTATTGTGGCCCTAACTAAACATTTACTCATTTCAAAAACTAAAACTAGTGTTCTTATAGCCTGATACGTGATAGCAAACTTTACAGTGTGATGTGAACACAGTGCTAACCATCATTAGCTAACACCTGTCTCTCACCAAGACACCTGTAAACACACCACAACTCAGTTTCCTCCTCTCTGACTATTGTTCCTCCTGATCCTGGTCTGTTCCTGCTCTCTTGGATGCCTTACAGGCTCATAATTATAAGGACTGTTGTCCGTCATACGCATATGAATAAATATTTACAACTTATTCAGTGTCAAAATTAGCTTCAGATCCATTCATTTCTATTTCTATTGTTCAATCTGACCTCTCCCTTTTGTTCAATCTGACCGCTCTCCCTTTTGTTACATCACTCCCCGTTCGCACTTTTTTTTTCCAGATGTTCGAAGTAGATGCGGAATTTTTTTCAGATTGTTACGGAAAAATGATTCTGTTACAAAAATGACTCTAAAAGTCACTGTAGTGTGTATTTATTTAGTGTGTATTTATGTATTTATTTAGTGTGTATTTTTTTTTTTTTTAACAAAGTCTATTTCCTACATCATTTTTACATGCATTGATTCACAGGGGTCTCTAACCTGCGAGTTGCTCTTTAAATTCAGATAGTAGTACAGATACAAACTTGATCAGACTGAACAAAGCTTTGACAGTTATGAAAAAAATAAATGTAATGGACCAATGCCTACCTAAAATACCATCAATAGTGTCAAATAACATTTACTTTACAATCAGTTCAGATAAACACGTTTGGAACATGACAGGTTGAGTTGAAGAAGGTGAACTTAAGGTCATCTGGGGAAAAAATAAAACAGACCGGGAACCACTGCTCAGAATGTGCTACCTGTTACCTCGAGACCAGGATCACTTGAATATTGAACGGTGTGGACCGGGTGCCAAGAAGTTAAAAAAGAAAAAAGTTAAAAAATAGATTTTATTCTACATCACCACTACCTCCTGCCAGGCTGCACCACCTCCCATGCTCTGAACTCAATTAAACTCAGCTACTGACCCATTTCCGTGGCAATGAGCTCGGGAAAGTGTCTGTAAAATGCAAGTTCATGTCTGCGTGTGCCCAGAGGAACGTGGCTTCAAGGAACACTCTGAGATCAAAACCCTGAGGTAAGCGTAATCACATGCAAATTTCTTACTATGCAACTATGCACGAGCTTAAAGAGACAGTGGGAAGGAAGAAGGGAGAGGCACACTTTGAGCATTAGCATCCCTTTGTTTCTCCATCATATACAACAGCGACTTCAGTAGAAACTACAGGCCCATCTCTTCCCGTTAAACAATAGGTTAAAGCAAACACTCAGCGTGTACCCTGATTTTCAAGACGATTACTTGCACCAACGGAGTATCTCCGCATAGAGCAAGACGCAGGCTTCAAAGAGAATCTATGAGCAGATGAAGTGGTAGTTTTAGGACACAAGTCCATTAAAAGCCATTTTCTTTAAAGAGTTGAGAAGAGAGCTCATGGGTCTACGGAGTCCAGCTCTGCTCCTATCAGCTCCAGCATGGAAAAACAAGGAGCACTGGGCCACTGGGACATTCCTACGAGCATTATCAGCCCTCCTTAACTATTCTAAACTGACATCAATTGCTGTGCCGGCTTGCTCCCAGCGGACCTTGTTAGCTCCATTTAATGGCAAAATGAGCCAACTTCTAAGTCCTGCTCTGGCAACGGGAGCTGTGAGTCCTGGCTGTGCTGTTGTATTAGGTGGTGAATGTAAAAAGATATCACACTAATTACTGGAGGGACACAGGTTTGGGAAAGCTAAACATTTGTACATTTATTAGCGCATGGAGTCTGTTTGTCTTGGCAGACATAGAAAGACATTTCCATAAAGATGCTATAGCTGATGCTTAAAAAACATGAGCATTTGGCACAATATGAGCGTGTGTTACTCATGATTCCCATGATACCCATGTAGTGTAAACACTACAGAGGACAGCCTGAATGGCATGATCTTCGACCCCTGATTTCTTAATCATTAACTTGAGTTTTCAAGGAAATGAGGCAAATCATAATGGCATTTGCATTTCTTATATAGTACTAGTTTTACAGTGTACTGCAGGAGTCCTGCTTATGCATTATTCCTGAATCTACACCTACCATGCTTTATTTAAATGTCTGCATGAGATTATGTTGGTGCAACAAAATGGCTCATCCTCAGCAAACAGCAAGTCATTAAAATATTATTTTATTGGATAAAAAAAAAGGCAGTAAACCAACCTTGACTTCAAGCAAACAGGTCTTTGTAAAGCTTAAAGTGAGACAATGTGACTTTTTTGAGTGATTACCTATGTCTCAGTCTCACTTTTGTCTCTGTCATTCTCAGGGTCTTAGCGTGTAATTACACAGTGTTTAAGTTGACAGCACTGCGCCTACAGGCACAAAATCTCAGTCCACTTTGAGGTTTCTGGCCCAGCTGTGACTATGATGAGGAAGGTGGCTCGTGCTAAAAAGCTGGACACACTTGCAACTACCATGCACGCCTGAAGGAGTGCCAAGAAAATATAAAGAGTGGTACAAGAAATTCCAGAAACAGTGTGCTGTGGGATTTTGCAGGCAGTGGGTCTGTTTGAGATTCTGCCTTTATTCTGATGGTTTACCTGTTAAGGCAACATTTAACGTATTAGTTGAAAGCACATTTTGCCCAGCTCTGCGCGCTCTTTCCTTAGAGCACAGAACCATCACAAGTAACAGCTTCACGTGTGATCGTTCTCTGTTTCACTGTTGTTTTTAGGACCCTCGGTTCCACACAGCTGTCCACTCGGGCTATTAAAAAGGAGACAAAGTTGGAGATGGTTGAGAATATAATGAAGATCTAAGGACGAGGACTCATTGCTGCCCTTTGAGAGGCTGGCTGACATTTCCTACACCTTGCCAATCAGATCAGCACAAATGTCCTGGGGGGGGTGGAGGCTTCTGCACTTTTGTCAGCTTTACTTTGAAGGATGCAACCCCCCAACCAGATGCTTTTTTGGAAAGTTTGATCAGGCACTTTGTCTTCACAAAGTATGTACGTGAACTTTACAAGGGGGAAAGGGCTATTTATTCTAAAGCTCTGCCGTTACAGCTCTTTTGTGCAGTGGGCACTTTGGGCAATCTAAGTATCTATTAATGGACTTGAATTCAAATCACCCTCCCTTAACTCTCAGCTGCTGGTGATCAACTAGGCACATAACCACCAGGTGAACCAGTGCAGCCTTGCAGTGATGGCTATAAACATTGATAGCACTTGGAAGCTTTTAGTTTTAACATAAATGTTGAAGAAAATAAAGCATGGTGGCAGTGTGTGGAAGCAGTAATGGCCATGAATATGTGACTCTCACAAGCCACTGAATACTCAACTGTGAAGCTTAAACACTACTGAATACTGAATTTAACCAAGCCAATATCAGGAAGCAGATTTTTGTTTTTTTATTTGAATCTAATTTTTATATCCAAATTAAGCTTACTGAATTTTAGCTGTTTGAATACAGTTTTTGAACATTACACAATTTGAAACTGACTTCAGAAAATGCAGAAAACAACATAAATCTGAGAGATGGCTTTCAAAGTAAAATATTTCAGTGCTATGTATTTACACTTCTGAATGAAGTGTTCCAAGTGATTACATTTCACCTTTGGGTATTCAGCGGTTTATAAGATTATAATCTTTATGGCCATAATTTGCTTTCATACAATTTTCTCAATGCCCCCCCCATAAAGAATATAAAAATGCAGGGTGTATATACTGCTGTGTGTGTCTTGGTAAAGATAGGAGGTATAAAAAAGCAACCAAGGTTTCATTTCCTGCTGCCTGGTTTCTCTGTCTGGCGAAACCTGTGGGGAGCCGAGGTGACACAGGCAAACATGTTGATCACAGCTCAATAAGCAGCGCTCAGGTCATCAAGACCTTCTTTAAATGAGACAGGCGAGCCGTTGCCCCGGCAACAGGCTACACCGATGAGCAAACAGGAGATCCCCAGACTGTCTGAACGTGTATACATCTGTGTGTGTGTGTGTGCATATTTTTATGCTTCTACGTGTGGCTGTGCAATTTTGTGTTTATATTTTAGTTTAACCCACTTTACATGAGTGTCTGCTAAATATCTGGGAGTGGGGAGGGGTGGGGTCCCCACGAGTCCATGACAGTGCTCTAGTTTACCATTTTAGACCTCCAGCTGCTGAATCATGGGTAGATTATTTCCCCCATTATTATGTAGAGTGACAGCAAGTGTGGGCACATAAAGAAGGAGATTACTTGAACTTCTTGGCTGGATATGAACAGCTACATGTAATCCAGAGCCACATGCATGCTAATCGAAAAGGCTCATGGGTTTGTATTAAACCAAATCAAACTGTGCACCATTACTGATAATAGGAGTCTGTCCTGTAATATCTAGCTATGAGTTATCAGAGTCGAGTTAATGTGTGCATTTACAGGAGCTGTTGAAGAGAAACTGAAGTCCTATTTGCACAAGACTAATGCTACTTAGACACATAAAGGGCTTTACGTATAATAATTGTGGAGATTAGCAGTGACTTTATTTTTCGGTTGGATCTGCCATGTCTGTAATTTGTAAAGAAAAGACACCAGCACTTACCCACCGTGCTTTGCAGACGAGCCTTGATAACACTATTTCCATGTAAATGGAACTCGTGCTAATTTCCGTTTGCTCTTTCCGCACGGCCTCCTTTTCAAGTGCCGTTTAATTTCCATCTTTCTCCTTTCAGGACAAATTAGGACACTGGTGGATTCTGGAAATTAAACTTTTACAAGTTTCCGATAAAAATTAAAGTTATGTTTTATTGTATCAAAGGGTAACATTTTTAAGGACACTGGTGGTATTAAATCCTGGAAATTAAACTTTTACATTCTGGAGGTACTTGATAAAAATTAAAGTTATGTTTTATTGTATCAAAGGGTAACATTTTTAAACAGTATTAAATCCCCATTCTGGAGGTACTTATTTGTCCTGTGGAAGTGAGATGATTATTATCTGCACTGGTCAGGGACTTCAAATGCATATAAACACATATGTATGTGATTTTTCATCCTCACCACAGTTCTAATTAGCGCCCCGGTGCCCTCCCATAATTGAAGACATTCTTTACACTAAAACGGTACCATTTTTACACACACGGCTGGGTTTCCTGTTACTGAGTTTCATCAGGTAAGTGCAGTGTGACAACTGAAGAAGAAGAAAATGACTTTGCTAAGCTGGCAACACGTCATCGGTCAACTCATACATGAGAGAAAAAGTAAAGATGAACATTACAAGAGCCCACAAATTTACGTCCCACATTGGGCGGTAATGTTATAATGCGATGTGATTACTATGCAACCAGTGAATAATACTAATGTAAAAAAAAAAAAAACGATAAGCTGAAGAAGGTGACAGGGTTGTTCTACATCATATCACCGGGTGTTACAGAACCATCCTGTAATAGCCAGTGGCTAAAATGCCGTGCAGCATGACTTTTATTATGAGAGTGGAGGGTAAGTATTTTATCATCCTGCCCTTGTAGTATTAAATCTCTCTCAACGGGGTAAGAGTCCGCAACCATGGTAGCTACCTGGTAATTTTCAGGTGATGATGGCGCTAGATGAAATCTTAAAATTGTCAGTTCATCCTGAGGGTAACATGATTAGCTGTTGAGACGTTTCACAAAAAAACAAACAAAAAAAGCCCACCTCAAATGTCAACCTCATGGTGGCGCTAGAGGAAACATCTGTGCTAAATCTCAAAGTCATTCATCCAGAAGTGTTTGAGATATTTCAGTCTGAGCGACTGTGCAGTGCGTAGTAAAATAAGGAATATCCATTTCATTCGCTAAAACACTGATGCAGCCACTTTGATTAACATCAGCGAGTGATGAGAGTGTGTGTCGTTAACGTGATCACAGTCTGATGTATTGAAACCTGTCCTCGTACTCCTTTTCGTGCGAGTACCTGCTTTTTGCCTACAGTGTGGTCTCTAAGTGTGGTGGTGACTTTCTGAACACCGAGTGAGCCTCCTAGGCACCAGAGAAGTGTGTGTGTGTGTGTGTGTGTGTGTGTGTGTGTGTGCATTAAGGCAGGGTCATTGAGGAGTAATAGGATTGCTCGGCCCCGCTCCCTCTCTCGACACCCTGGCAAAGACAGGCCTCCTAAATCATCCTCACATCTCTGAGCAAGATGGAAGACCTGGCACCGTCTCTCCCCGCCCTCCACGCCCGCCACAGCCATAACCGCCAACCCCCCCCCCACCGTGGTACTGATACCGCTCGCAGCCCTGATTTCCCCTCAAACCTCCAGGAGGACTGGAATAATATCTACTCAGCATTCTGTAAATATCCAGTGGGAGAATGTACTCCAGTTCATCACGGCTGTGCCACAGTTACTTTACACGAGCTCAGCTGCTGATCCTCAACTTCTGCTCTTTGCTCTTGAACTTCTCATCCCACGACTCCTAAAAAGGGAGCAACGTGTGAGGTGAAGGAGCCTACTCAGCTGCTATTATTCATTATTCACGGTCTGCGCTCTTATTCCTGTTCAGGGTCACGGTATGTCTACACGCGACACCCTTTGTTATTTAGGATATTACGCTGGACCTGCACAGTTCAGAGAGGGAAGAGAAGTTCGGAGAGTTTGCCCACTTTAATGTAGAAAAAAAAAGCACCTGTGTGGTTTTCGGCACTGACCTGAGCCACTAACGGGAAAAGATACTCCGCCGCCATCTCTCCACCACTTTTCCCACTCGCTTCTAACAGTACCGAACAAAAATAGAAAATGGATTTCCCTTTTCTGTTCTTGCAAGCTGCTGGCATGTCATGAGACCAGCACAGTGTATTTGTGGGTTTCTTGGTGTGTGTGTGTGTGTGTGTGTAGTCCCAAACAGGAGCTGAGGGGAAGAACTGTGTTGTTACAGCCCAGAGCACCTATCCCAGACCATGAAAATAATAAGTTTTTATATGTGCTTTTTGACCTCAGATAGGTAGAAAAGGTTCCCGGACGACCAAAGTGTACCAAGAACAAGACAACAATAACTTTATATAGGAGGAGGCCTCAAAAAAAAAAAAAAAAAAAAAGAAGCCAGATGTTTGCAGTTGTAATTTCTTATATAGTTATGATTTCTTTCCCTCTCTGTCTCTCAGCTTTCACTTCATTTCATTTCGCAGCAGCGGTCCCATGTGCCCCGCTCTCCCCATCACCATGACAACCAGAAGCGAGTGAGGCTATCTAGCTTTTCTGCCATTGCATCTCGCCAGCAAACCTGCTGCAGTACAACTTTAATTTTGGTGGCACTAATCTTAAGAGAGATAGGATAACTTCTGCTGCGTTTTGCTCCGGCAAACAATATTTAACACATCAAGCCACTCAGCTTTGTGTCTGGCCTTATCAGCTGATGTTTTGTCTCTGGGGTTTGCACACTGAATGAGCAGAGCAGAGAAATAGTTAGAAAGGGGCCGTAAAGGGATCCCACGGTTCAGTCGATAACTTAGCTGGGGAGAGATGGGACGGCGATGAACCTGGCGTGGCGTACAAGATCATACAGTTAAGGGGGGAAAAAAATGTATGTTGCGAAATCCTCACAGTCGAGGTTTCCAGAGGCAAAACACTGCAGGGTTGAGCAGGCAGAATGCCGCCTGCAGCGTGGAGAGATTAAAGCAGCTGGTTCTTTATTTATCAGGAGGGAGGAACGCCGCTGCGTGCCTGCACTGCTGTCAATCCATCAAGATCGTTGTCAGCTTTTTCCTCTGGCGGCGGTGCTCAAACAGCAGCACCACGACTAATGGAAACGGGAAATCAAACCATTAACAGGATGTAGTGATAGCAGTTGGCATAGATAGATAGCGTTGCCTACGAAACAAACAAACAAAAAGTGTATTAATGAGAATGATTGTTTTTATTGTTATCAAGTGTCCAAAACAAAACAGCACAGACATTAAAAAGGTGTTTAATTGTTGTAGCTATGACTAGAGGCACAGATCAGAACAGAGAGGAGGGACCCAAGGTAAAGTTGTACTAATATAAAACTGGATTACAAACTGGGCAAAGTGGGGAAACTGTGTGGGGGAGCTCAGTCTGTGTGGGCTTGGCTTGGGAACCAGAGGGTTGCTGGTTCAAGTCCCCCGGACCAGTCTTCATGGATGGAGTGTGGACTGGTAGCTGGAGAGGTGCCAGTTCACCTCCTGAGCACTACTGAGGTGCCCTTGAGCAAGGCACAGAACCCCAAACCTGCTCGGGGCGCTTCAAGAGGACAGCCCTCTCACTCTAGCATCTCTCCGCCAGTTTGCATGTGCATGTGTGTGTGCATTCCTATATGTTAAAAAAAAAAAAATGTAAATGTAAATTTCCCCATTGAGGGACAAATAAAGGGTCTTCTTCTTCAGGGTTCATTAACATGTCTTTTACATGGGTCCTGCTTTGTTAACTGATTTCGTGACACTATCTTCAAGATTCGATTCTGAAGAACTTCATTACGTCAGCTGATATTGTTCTTATACGGCAAGTATTACTAAAATACACCAATTTCCTGTAGTTGTGTAGTCCAGATCTCAATCCGATTTGCTGCTACAGTTGACTCACTGATGATCCCCATTGACCTGGACAGTTTGATCAGTTTAATGAGAATGAGGATGACCAGATATGCAAATTTGATTCGATTCGATTTGATGCAATTTCCACAGAATTGCTGACAAAGGTGCAACGCAACTGTTAACTGTTTTTTCCTGTTTTTCAGTGTCACAAAAGTTTAATGTGCTGATTCATTTCTATGATCGACTGCTGATCATTTTCTCAGTTCCTCATTTGGTGTTCAAGATGTGAGAAAATTATAAACAGCCATCAGAATATCCAAAATGAGTTCATCAAATGACATCAAATGATCTTGTCAGATCAATGGTCCAAAACTCAAAGATATATCTATGCTAGTTATAGACACTTCTAAAAACACAGTAATATCTTATTTAGTTTCTCACTTACTGTATTTCATACAGACATACATGGCGGTCAGAGGTTTGAGCACAGGTGTACTGTAGGTGAGGATGTGTGTGTCGAGGATGTTGCACTTACAATGTAACACTCACTTTTTTGTTAATTTTTGATGACAGCCATTAATAAACAACCAACACTCAAAAAATGTCCATTATGATTTTCTTTTTTTTATTATGAGACATATGCCTTTAAATCACCAAAGTTGAGAATAAAACATAAATAAAACATTCTTACAAAATGTTGCAATAAATCACAAACAAAACTTTTTTTTTTACATTTGATTTGTTTTATACATAAATCATATTTACACATTTGTATTTGCCCTTTTTACATTGTTGGGAATGAAACAATTCTGTACCACTTCTATAGTACAAACATTTCCTTCGTTTCAAAGCAGAGGTATAAACGCTCTCTCTCCTGAGGAGGTGCTGGGTTCTACTCTAGTGCATTTTATCATTTAGATTTAAGGCTACGCAGGGTTCAACTGATGGACACACTCGTCTCAAGGACAGGCCTATCATCATCAGGGAGGGAGTTCATTTTCCTGACTTGCATCTGCTGATTGTCCCTTATAGAGAGAGGTTTGTGGTTCTGCCCGGTCGCTCCCTCCAACCGTTAGGCCGTCTATTTTCTCACATTAAAGCTGCTGCTGACTGGTTTCACTGAATAACCAATTACAATCTCTGACAACTTATTTGTTTCTGCAGTCAATTACAAATGCCGTGGGGAAAATGTCACAGAGTGTGAGAGCCCACGCTCATCACATTATCTCTGTACGGCAATGACCTGCTGAGAAAAATATGTCAATTTCTCACAGCAGGGAGAATAGAGAAAAAAAAAAAGAAATAAAAAAAATAGTTTCATACTTTCTGGTTGTTGTTTGAGGGAGGAGGGAACTAATTTTTTTATAGGTGCAGTGCTCCCTAGTGGTCATAACACACCTAAAGCGACAGAAAAAAAAAACAGTTTCTTTGACAGGATTACACCAAAGCCATAAACAAAAGACATGAAGCAACTAATTGGCTGGCCCTGTAAGCCTCTTATAAGACACACTATAATAAACCAGCCTGGACATGAAGTCGAATCCTCAACACAGACAGCAAGTTAACAAACAAGCACTTAAAGACGAGACAAAAGAGGCAGCACGAAAGCAGTTCAGTGGCGCTGCTGTAATTCACTGGAAAAAAAAAGGGTCCTTTTTTACGTCTTACCTGTCCAGCAGGTAGACACTGGGACCCACAGTCTGGGCTTAGTGGGGATAAAACACAGGCTTCAAAATTAAGACAGGTCAGATGGGTCACCTTAGAAACATTACATACAGTAAAAGCTACCAGCCCCTTGTATAATTTTAAACACTAACAAAATGGAACAGCGGAATATTTAATGGACTTTAACACATTATCTGACTTTGGATCATTGGTGTTTTTTGATTAAAAAGAATACAAAGACCTCCTTGGTTGATTGGTATCTCACACGGATAACAAAAAAAATGCATTAACATATTAGACCAAAGTGCTTAACAACACTGATGAGTGTTGATTAATTTGAAATGATCAGAGACTGAGACACTACCTGCTGAGCATGTTTAGTCATTAAAAGTCCAAACAAGGACACATAACATCATTTGGTGTTTTTAATTAATGTCATTTCTCATTTTCTCTAACTAGCTGCTTTGTCCCTAAATTACCAGCCTCTGCTTCCTGAAACCATCAGCCATGTGCATCTACAGTCTGTTATGAGAGGGAGGGAGACTGAAAGAGAAAGTTGAACCCTTTAACGGACAGAAACCATTAGTATGCTACCTGCAGAGTTACATGCAATTAAAAAATGAAGGAAAAGCCCTGCTCGTTGGCGCTCAGATGAAAGACGAGGGCTGCATAAAAGCCCATTGACAGGCAGATAAAGTGAGGATCAAGCTAATATCCATCCAAGGCCCTAAAACACACTAAAGGATATGAATTGAGCCATTAGACACAGGGAGATACGTCTCAATCCTTTCATTACTGTTGAGTCTCAAAAAATAGGCACGCACATCTGAAGAGTTTCACTCCAAAATGGAGATCCATAATTCAAATAAATTAAAAACTTGCAGAGGAACATGATTGATGGCATAATATCATTATAGAGGATTACTGAACTTATTATGCCTCCATTTTGCTTACAAACTGGAGGCAAAAATGGTGGACGTAATCATATCTGCTTTTCAAATAGCAAAGGAATGTTAGGCTACAATTTTCTCCCCGTGTGGATCTGCCCAGTAGCACTTTGGAATGAAACACTGGAGCAAACAGTGAAAACACCCTGAATGTTGCTAGGACACTTAGTTTCCTCTGTGGTTTCAGCCTTCTAATAATTGTCAGTGACGATGATTAGGAGTGAGGAGTTTCCACTGCTGCACGGCGCTTGTTGACATTTATATCTGTTCTCAAGAGCAATCCGGGTATGTCTGCGTCCGTTCACAGTATGTGCGTTGTGCAGTCGCATGGAAAAGGCTTCTGTAGATTCACATAACAGACTGTTGGTGTAGAACCTGATGCCGGGACAGACTGCTGAAAAGAGGGCTGGTTGGGGCAGTAACAATCAAACAGAGAGGCAGTGAAACCTGTGACGGACTTGGCAGAGCTTGTGAGGCAATCTGCTGTGAAACGCTTTCAACCTGATACTTTATCACAAATGTATGATTCTTCAAAATGAAGAAATGAATCCACTGTCATGTAACCAGTGTTTTTGGAAGGGGGGGAAGGGTTTTTAGAGACAGAATACTACAAATGTACTGCTTTTCCACAGTGTCTATTTCTATGTACTGCAAGTACGCATGAACTCGCCCACTAAACACAATCCCGCAAATATTTTACTTTTCAGAAACTACAAGCAGTGGAATTTGATTTAAAAAACAAGAAAATACATTATTTTTGCATGTAATGTTAAATTTCTCTAGGTTATGACACAGAATAATGAACTCATAGTCGTTTCAAGGTGAATTTAAAGGTGCCAAAAAGCCAGTTGGTACACTGCAGTATTACATGTGAAGATGAATGTTTTACTACTTGGCAGTAACACATTCCTCTGGATGTCAGAATGGCAGTGATGGGTTGATGAGGATGAGGTTGAGGAGGAGGGGAGGCACTTCACTCAGCAGAAGAAGATCTCTCCGTCCAGTGGAGGCTCTGGGAGTTGCTGAGGATCTGCAGAGAGGCGGAGAGAGCAGTCAGTACCACGGTTATTTGATTTTTGATCATTGATCATTTTGATTACTCATTTGTTTTAACGTTTCGTCCCCAGGGAGAGTCAGTGAGCAGCATCACTCTGCTGAACATTGATCAAACCATAGCACAGTGTATCGTGCCGCCATCGAGATCCATTGAGGAATTGACAGAAGCAGCAAGCCGCTTAATGAGCTGTGTGTTAGCTCACTACTCACTGCTTATATCAGAGCGATGGTTTAATTTGTAGAAATATATTTTTACTTGTGTATCAGTAGTTTTCACATTATATGTATTTTGTATGCATCCTGTGCTAGGAATGTGTTACAGTGTTCAATGTGCTGCTGTTCAATAAATACTGGAATCCTTTAGGGTGTTAACGCTTTCCCTAATATGTATGAAACCTGAATTATTTACTGTTCTGACTCACTCAATGAACGCAAAATGTGTCCCAATCATACTACATACTAAGCACATTTTGTGTGGTGAGTTCATAGTAACAAAAAAGTACATGTATCATTTAAAGCAGTCCCCTGCATATTTCAAAACAGACACCCACAATGCAGTGCACAAAGCATGGAGGAGCTCAAGAAACTTCTCAGAAAGCAGAACTATTCTATTTTTTTAGTTTAACTGGCAATGACAGTCCAAAGTCACAGTTTGATTGACATCTGTCTGTCTGGTTTTGTATCACTTCCTGTTATTATAAAATGGTTCAGTACGTTTACTGTGTCTACTCAGTATCATCACAGTATACTATACAGATCACTACATGGTACATACACTATACAGTCAGTATTTAGTATGTATTTGGGACACAGAGATGAACTCCAGAATCAGGACATGAGGGAAGCTGGTGCTAGGACCCAGCAAAGACTGCTGCACAGTACAATGAGTGACCTCAGGGGAAACCATGAAAGTACAGCACAGTGGACTGTGGCTGCATTCACTATAAGATGAAGGAGGCAAAGAAGATAAAGAGGCGGCATGATGCAAGCTGACACTTACGAGCCAAATTTCTTTGAAATACATCACCAGAGCATGCACCCATGACATGCTGACAAACTATGATGCGTGCTTAATATATAATTGTTGAAGATGAGGGTCAGTGTCATTCAGTTACAAACATCTATACATTCCCACCACTGCGTCTCATGTGGATTTAATACAGATGGTTGATCCAAAATGTAATACTGATTTTATTGGGTTTTTTTTTTTGTTCAGTGGCAGTTTAGCAGAACTAAAAATCTGCAAACATGAATCTTTCTCAGGGTTTCTTGCCCAAAGTTGCATGGCGTGTCAAGCATAATCCATAAGTAAAATAGATCTGTATGTGAAAGAGGCTCATTGTGTTCATAAACTGCCTCACTATACGCTTTGAATTATTATGTAAATTTATTACTCAGCATAAAATTAGAATGACTGTATCATCTTCAAAAGAAAACTAGATACAACTACCGTATTTAAAATTCAGAGGAAATATGTTTATATGTTATCATTTTTGAGAGTGATTTGAAAAATTTAATCTGAGAACACCCTTAGTAATAGTTTAGCCCCCCTAAAAGTATACCTCTGGTCATATCTGAGCCTATATCTAAAGGGGGTTAGTCTACCCAGCATACATTGCAATGTAAAACACAACGGGAAACCTTGAAATTCTGTGCTCAAGCACGGACTAATTTCGTTTTTCTGAAAACAACTTAAGACTTGACATATATACATCCACTTATCTACCCATTAATGTCCCGCTTCCATTATCCATCCAACCATACATATACCTGAAGTGTCCTTGACAAAACCACAACCTGCTGACTCACTGTAAGACACTGAATGATTACACTAAATGTAAAATCATCCACTGTTCCTATTACCTGTCTGCATGCTACCTCCTTTGCATTTCTTCTTCTTCTTCTCCTTCCCCTCTTTGCTTTTGTTCTTGGCCAGTTGCAGCAGGCTCTTTGAGATCTGGTTGTGGGCTTCGCTGCCCTTGAGGTTGGGCTGGGTGGAGGATGAGGTAAAGGGATTCAGGCCTTTCCCTTTGGGCTTAGACCGCTGAGGCTGCAGCCTCGGCAGGGAGGAGGAGGAGGACGGGGAGAGCTCCAGCGGGTCCAGCTCCAGAGACTGGGAGCTGCTGGGGAATGGGAATTCATCCGACGTCGTAGAGGGAGTCCTCTGCAAGTAGAGGATTACAGTAAGAAAGATGTGCAGCTGTTATAGACATCTGGATGTGAACATCCATGAAATGTGCATATTTTTATGTTTCTGCAAGCTTATCGTGAATAAAAGATGAGCATAAATATTTCCAGAAAAGAATTTAATAGAGGAAAATGAAAAAATGTTTATCTAAAAATTTTTGGCATAAATGCCTGGAAATATACCTCTGCTGTTTGGACTGAAATGCAGCACTGTCTAGTTAATATGTTGCCAAGAGCTTTTTTAAATTCACTTTCAAGAGGACCCAGGTTCAAGCCTCCAGTGCAAGCATCCATAAACACCAACCCCGCTGAAGTGTCATTGAGCAAAACTCTGAATCCCTCCCAGCATACATTGACATCATTGTTATGATTTTTAAAGCATCCCCTGCTGACCTCAGCCAGACGGAGCTCGTCCATCTTTTCGAGATGCCGCTGCACGGCCTCCCTGTCCCTCTCCAGCTTCCTCTGGGCGTCCCTCAGCCTCTCCAGGTCTTTCTGGTACTCCTCCTTCTTACTCAGCAGCTCCTGCTTCTCGTTCTCCAGCTCCTTGTGCTGCTTCAAGACCTCCTCCTCCTGCAGTAGTTGGGAAGTGCATTGATGGATTTATTGAAATGTAATTGTATAAAGAAATGGTGTGCTTTCAGTAATTGAGAAAGGAAATTATTTAATCATTGTGTACATTGATATCACAGGTTTGTAGATCTTCAGACTTGTAACTAGCTCCATTTTGTGAGACACAATGAATGACAACTAAAGAAACTGTATTCAAGCCTCTGATTAAAAGTAGTGAGTGGTATTAATCTTTTTCTAGCTGAAATTTCTGTTTCATGTTTATAGATAAATAAATTAGATAATACTGGATGACATTGGCTCAGCTGTTTTTGGTTAGTTGTAGGTTTTGTCAAAATTATGACCTGATTAGCTGATAAATGACTGATGTCTATTCAAGCTCACATTAAATTATATATATCTCCACCAATCTACCTCATATCCAAATGCATTTTAAGCTAATTTTAAAAATATATTTTGAGGTAAATGAACACTTCTTGAACACACGCTTCCTACTGTATGTCAGGAGAAGAAAAGAGAGAAACTCTGCAGTCTATGGTGAATCTAAAGGTGAATTATTTAGTCTCTGCTCATATGTATAAAAACATATGTAATGTAACATGTTACAATTGCTTTTCCTCAGTTTGCAAAACCCTTCCATATGCTATACTCACAGCATTGTGTCTATTCTATTTAATTTGAATGACTTGCATTTCAAAATAAAATGATCATTCACAAATACTGCTGTCAACCAGTAACTAATTACTGCAGTGGTCATTTCCTTGAGATGATAAAGAATCAGGCATCAATAATCTTTATTTGTCATTATGTTTTCACATAATAAAATTTAGATATGAATAGCAATAAGAAAAAAATAAACTGTTATACAAGACTCAGTTCTTGATGGTGCATGCATAAATGGTGTACTTTCCTAGACCTTTCTATCACTACTGCCACGTCTTTGTATTGGTCACAGTTTTGACTTGCTTTTATCCCAGAAAGTTGTAGAATTTTTCAGGCTTCCCAGTCAAAGGATGATTTTTGAAGACAGACACCAAATTTCTTGCACAGTATGTTTCAATAAATCAGGTTCAGTACTCTACAAAGTAAATAACTCCAGCATAAAACCTGTAGAAAAAATATAGCCATAAAAATATAGAAACTATAGGCTGCGTAGAAACATGCTCAATAGACAGGACTGATGTGTAGTTACCTGCACGTTAACCAGCACCTCCCTTTCAGACAGCTGCTGTTCCCTCAGCTCCCACTCCTTCTCCCTTCTCCTCTTCTCCTCAGCATGAGCCGCCTGCTGTCTCTGCAGGGATGCCAGCTCCTGCCGCTGCTTCTCCAGGCTGCGCTGCTTCTCCTGCTCTATCAGCGAGCTGGGCCGCGAGGATGGCCGCGATAAAGACGTGCAGGAGGACGACCGTTCGCTCAGGGCCTGCCGCTGGTCCTCTATGAAACTGTCCTGCTGAACCACCACCGCCTGGGATGGACACAACCAGGGCCGCAGGCCACATAGATCAGGTCAGACACATCAGTCCTGGTATTATCTTCAGAGATATTCTTTTGTCTGTCATATGTTCACATTGCACCTGAAAGTGTCTCAAATGGGATTTTTCCCCTCTTTGTTTTACACAAGAAGTGATTTCACAATGACAGCTAAAGGTTTCACTGAGTTGCATCATTTCATTTCTGACCTGGAGCACATGTATACATTGTTCGTTACCTGCAGAGTGCTGAGCAGGAGATGCAGATTGGAGACACTGTGGAGGACCTGCTGTTGGAAAAGAGAAACCCCTGAGTATCTTGTAAATTCAAAACACCCTCATCTGCTGTGTATTTTTCTGTCCTTTCTGTTGCATCTGTCTGATGCCATCTTGCTTCCTGCTGCACTTGACGTTGCTTGTTGCACCACGGATTGTAGCAGCACTTAATTTTAAATGTTGACTTTTTCTTTTAATGAGCAAGGCCGGTGGATTTCATGTAAAATGAAATTACCAGGGGACTCTTAGCCGAAACTGTGTGATCTTTTCTCCATTTAAAGACCAACAAACACACAGGGCCGCAAAGCTTTCACTTGCCACCAGTGTTTACTAGGATACTTAATGTTTGCCAAGAACTGCAGCAAAAACAACAATTGCAACGCAGAACATCTGCAGAAAGTGTTGGTGCATCAAATATAAATAGAGCACAGTATCCGTATTAGTCTGTGGAACAAATGGGGGGTGGGGTTGGTTGGTGGGTAAACATTCAGATTGTAAAGCAGCGGAATGCAGATTAAAACAATATTTTACACTTTTATACTCCTTGTATTTTCTTTTAATTGTATAGTTTATTGTATTGAACCCTATGACCTGTGACTATGAATGCTGAAATAAATAAATCTGTTTTACTGCATCTTTTCAGAAATCTGCATTAGTTTATTAATGGAAACATGGACTTTTAGTGAAATATCTTCACAACTTTTGGATGGCGTATTTGCATGGCATTAACAGGACTTTATAAACTTTATTTTTCTATCTCAGTAAGTTCCACTGCTACTGTGCTTGTGCTGCTTCGGATGCTTACTCT
Organism: Scortum barcoo; assembly: GCA_023238725.1. NCBI lineage: Eukaryota > Metazoa > Chordata > Actinopteri > Centrarchiformes > Terapontidae > Scortum > Scortum barcoo. The sequence goes on from CM041531.1 coordinate 17,185,099, forward strand.
TTCCTCATGTATAATTCATTTTCATCTCACTTGTCATTAAAAATTCTTCTTAAAGCTCGGTCTTTTAGACATGCTTTTATTAAATTACTTTTTCCTTTTTACTTTGCTTGGCACATGTGTCACACAGTTGGCACAGTTTGAGCCAATTAGCTTTTATTCTTTAGTAAGGAGCTCTAAATAATGATACTAACATCTAATACCACTAGTATAAACATCTACAATGCAATAACTACTTCTGCTGCTCTTATTACTGCCGTTTCAGCTTGCACATTTATTGATGCTGATAACACTGATGGTAACACAGAGTTTTGACAGTTTCCATGTAAACAGCAGCTCTTATTGAATTAGAGGCAGGAAGTCAGTGTTACCTCACTGTTCCTCTTCAGCAGCAGCAGCAGGTTGGCGTTTCCTCCCTGCACACAAACACACACTTAGTGCTGTACAGCCAGAATACAGTAATGCATACGCACACACACACACACTGTACAGTATGTGAATGTGATTATAGCTACATACGTGGGTGTGCTGTAAAAATCTAATTGTATCTGAGTGTGATTATGTATTACTGACACAGTAATACAGCAGTCTTGCAGCTGTGTTTTAAATAACAATAGGTTGAACACCTCTAAAATGTACTCTCCATTTAAACTGAGAACCATAATATGAATGTGTTTGAAAATATGTGAATAAAATAGGAAATGGAATGCTTAAATTCATTTCTACAAACACTTACTTTACTGCTGAACTCTCTCTGATCTTTGGCTCTATGCCAAGGATGAAATGTTACTGATAAATCAAGCACTGCTCTTGTTTTCAGATAGTAGAATTAACAAGGAACGGCCTGGTGTCAAGTAGGTTCAGACACACAAAAAAATGCTTTTGTTAAACAGTGTGCTTCAGTAGCTTGGCTTCACCAAAACATTCAAGAAACAATTATGTGCAGTCCTGCTGGACATCTGCAGGATAAATGACTACAGAGGGAAGCATCCAGTGCAGAGCTACAATAGCAGCACCTAAAGGTGGGCCATTCATTTTCATCCACTATTGAATTCTTACACAACTGATGGTCGCCATTAGCAACATGAGCAGGAAGAGTCAAGAGGCTAATTCATTGGAGGGAGAGAAGCGGCTAAATTCATCTTAATGGTATTGTTAATGTTGGAGGACAAATGTACCCCCACACATGGCCTCAGGTTCTCATTGAGGGGTGGGGGCGTAGAGGCTTCAGAGTCAAGAATAATTGGCTGCTGAGATGCCGACCTTCTTTAAAACACTGTCAGACTCCGTCCTGCGCAGATCTCCCGCCGCATCCTCACTCTCATCTCTGTCTCCACCTGACATAAAGGGAAACCACAGGATAGAAGACTGAATAATGAACACTCATCAGTACAGAAAGTGATGAAAGAGGTTTTACATGAGTGGCTGCAGGTGGATTTGGGCTACAAACGACTGCCTTATTTATTAACTTAGTAACAGTTGCTTGTTATAATCAGCTGCATAAAGAGAGGCCAGTACGGTATTGTAAGAACTGCACTTGTCGGTTGTGTGATCCATCACTGTGAATGATCATGAGCTCTACTCAGGCAAACAAGTTTTATGTTCAAAAGTAGAGCTGCAGCTAAAGATTACTTTTATCAGTTAATCTGATGGTTATTTCCTTGATTAATGGTTTAGTCTATAAATGTCATCAAATAGTGAAAAATATGATTATAATTAATATTATAATTAACATAATATAATTTCCTATATCCCAAGGTGACATTCAATTGTCTTGTTTTTTCCAACAAAGCTTAAGTTTTATATCATATTAGACAGAGGAAAGCAGTCAGCCCTGTGATTGACTGGCGACTAGTGACAGCTGAGATAGGCTCTAGCAACCTCACCGACCCCGTGTCTCAGGATAAGCAGTATAGATAATGAATGGATGAATAAGGAAAAGCAGCAAGTCTTCACAACTGAGAAGCTGGAATTATTAAATTTCTGGCATTTATGAAAAAATTGATGAGACTGCATGGTTTCAACTGGTTGAATTAATCGCTGAAACTAGCTTTTGAACAAAGAAAACCCCAACAAAAATTCATTTTAAAAACATCTCACTGATAAAAAAAAAAACATTTTGTAGTTCCATTTTTCCCCACATCCCACTTCTCCAGAGTTCTGCTTCTGATGTGAAAGTCTCGACCTCTTCCGGCTCAATATCTGCTACACTGTCAGTAGAGTCCCACTCTGAGCTTACGAGTCACCAGTTCAGAGGTATTGCCTGAGGCCAGGTCTCCCTCAGGAGGCATCAGCTCTGCCGTTCAAGTCACCATCTAAAATGTTTTATCTAACTGCACTGAAGAGGGGCATGGTGGGAAGTGCTGGGTGTGGTGCCTGCTGTTATATGACCACTAAAAATCCATTTTAGGATGAAAAGAGCAATATTTTACTTTTCAAACCTGGGCTGGGCTTTCAGCAGTGTCACCACACATTTGCAGTTCAGTCATTTATCTAGACCAGCAGGTCAGAGCTTCAAACATGCATTCTGGACGAGCGCTTGGCCAGTCTGCGCACTCCCCATGAAAAAAACAACAACAACAACAACAACAACAAAAAAAACAAAGTGTGCAGCAACAGACTTACTCTCTTACTGCTGTGCATCTGGTGGCTGTCGAAGCCTCCGAAGGTCTCGGCCCGACGGGGCAAACACACCGGCCCTGCGCCTCCTCCCTCCTGGACGCTGGCCATCGCCCCGCCCAGGCTGCCGTTGACCAGCGCCTGTAACGTCTCCACTGTCACACACACACACACAAACACACGCAGAAGCAGAGGCAAACATCAATGTGCAGGTCAGTAAATGAATTACCCTTGCTAACTGTGTTACAGCTCAGCTCTGCACTCATGAATCCTACCAGGCACTTCTGCTTTCAACCTGGTATTGGCTCCTGTTGCTAAGCAACTATTGACAACCTGTTTGAACCACAGAGCTCTTTTACTATTTACTCTTTTACCATTATACTACTCTTTTACCATTTGAAATTATGTAATCTCTACAAAGACACATACTGTATTGCTATCCACATATGTATATAGACCAGGCAGCGCTGTGACCTTTCCAGTAAAAGAAGAAAAGAGAAACAAAGCCGTCACTGGTGGATGTGGATTCACAGTAAAACATGATAACCCCTTTGCAAAAGAAATCACATTACTGCTGCCAATTCACATATCGTATAAAGGCAATTATTGCCCCAGGCTTTAGAAGGAGGAGTTGAAAATACATTCTGTAATATGTGGCAAAACCTTTTCTGCTTGTTTTAAAAGTGGAAACCATTATAGAAGTTTCCCTTCATATATCTCTCCTGTATTAGAGCCACAAACAATATTTAGTTTAATGTCAGTTAAACAACATGTAAACTGTAAAACTAATTCCTGGGATTTTGTGGCAAAGTACACATTTTTGTTTTACCAACCTTAAATGCACACACAAAACAACTCTTGGTAATTCCAATACACGAGGAAACAGTACTTTATAATTACACAGTTTGAAAAACAATTATAAATTCTATTTCTCCCACATCTTTTTCAGTCAGTAATATTTTCTACATTTTTAAAGGACTAGGAAATGATGGGTATGCAAAGAAGTCACAGTTGACTAAAAGTGTATTTTAGTCTTAGTTTAGTTTAATAAGTCTCCTAAATCTTTCATAATATGAAGAAATACTGAAACAAATGAAAATGCCCTAGAAAGAAGTGATATTATATTTTTACTATTCAACACAAATGGCTTAAGAATACCTTTAGACACACTCAGGCTTGAAATACTGCAGGAGTTTGATTTTTCAGTCTATCAAAAATTTCCAGACACGCTTGTTTAAATATAAAGTCAACTTAATGTGCAAAGGACGTGGTGTGCTTCTGTGTCTTCCTCTACAGTCTTTCTCTTTGTCAGTTCACGCTGCTTTCTTCTCATACACATTTCATGAACATGGCTGCCAAAGCATCCAACAGAGCTGGAATAAAACCCTAAAACACACACTTATATATGACTCCCATACTGTCATTAGCCCAAAACACATACACACTCTTCCTCAAAGTTCTGCTAACTCAAGCTATTTTCAGTTCCAACTATCAAAGCAATTACCTTTCAAATATCTCAGAGAAAAGGTGAATTATGAGGCGTGTACAGAACTGATGGATGTTAGCAAAGGTCTGATTTACATACAAATCAGATACATGCCAAAACAGGATTATTTCTTGTTAACTTGACTACATGCTCCTGTTAAGTAAAGTGTTTAATTTCTGTTTAGGATGGAGGGGTAGTGGTCATCTAGCCCTCTAAGCGACTTGTCTGAATGCACAAACATATACTCCACATACACAAATATAGAGGAAGACAAAATTTCTCAAAATTACACTGAGCTCTGGATGACAATGACTAAAAATGACAAAGTGACAAATTTAACTATTACAAATAACATTTACAAATAATAAGCCTTTCTCACAGAAGACAATTTGATTTGTTAAACATTAAAAATCACAAGTGTACTTAATAAATGATAGATCTGTTCACTGTGCTTGTTCCAGTAGCAGGGTCCTGCTGTTACATTTGTTGGCACACTGATGTGGCTTTCTGGGACATTTAATATGGAATGAAGCCATTGTCAATGTTATTAGTGGCAAGTGACTGCTTTTCTTACTTTGACAAGTCAAAAAGGATCTTGTTAAAAAGGTCTATGTGGCAAAATTGCAAATTGCATAACCTCCTGTTTGGGCACATGTCATGGATTATGAAATGTATCCCTCCTAACAAGCATGTTATGACTGCTATGCACACTGTTCATTCAGTTAAATTCAAAGCCCTCTGTTGGCTTGAAAAGTTTGGGGAAAAAATGCCAAGGAAACAGAAAGCATGAATTTCCCTGAAAAAAATCACAGCCTGGTCTTATTTTGGTTGCTTTGTTCCTGTTACCAGTAACTATTAATGGAAAATTCCTGTATAACTATTAAAGTTCTGATCTGAGGGAGCACCACCCAGCTGGTGGTACTCTGAACGAGGTAGGGAAAAAAATCTGTGTCTGTGAAGCCCCCTTATCTAGGGTGATGGAGAAGGCAACAAGACAGCAGCTTAGTGTTGTTTAACATACAGCTGAGCATATTTCCTGCTTCCATGTGAGAGTGAAAACAAAACTACTTCAGGTAATACTGTACCAACAAATAGGCACATTATACGTGGGTAGTACAGCATGTGTGACATTTGTGGGAGAAAATCACTTTGTGTATCTTGTGTTCATGTGACATTTAACTATCAGGAAGATTTTCAGCAACGGTTTACCAAAAATATGTGGAAGGAAAGTGAGTCAATCCAGTTCCTTCTGCAAGAATTTGTGATGAGCAATGAATCTACCCAGCATCCATTCTAAACATTTTCTGTCTCCGTCTTACCTTCCTGCAGGGCATCCTTCATGACAGACGCCCCCCTAGGCAGCTCCTGGCTGCAGGCTGACCTGAAGAAAGGCTCAGCCTGCCGGCAGACCTCCTCGTTCGGACTCAAGCCCTCCCACATCCCCCTGAAGAGCCGCATCTTCTCCTCGAGCAGAGACATGATCTCTGTATCCTTCTGCCGCAACAGATCTGACCAGCAGAGGCAGACGGGAACAAAGAGAGACAGTGAGGAAAACATTCTGGGATATTTAGGTAAACTTATCCCTGTTTTCTTTCACGTGTTTCTGTCACCTCTCATCTCCTTGGCTTTAGTCTCCAGTTGTCTCTTGTCATCTTCGTTTTCACTGGGAATCCCTTCATCCTCATCCTTCTCCCTGTCCAAAACAAGCATCATGTATTACATCTAATACATTATACAGGGTTAAGCATATACAAATCATCGTCTACAACATTTCAAGATGGTTTGAATCATTTATAAAACAAAAGTGCCTCTGCACTTGCATGACATTTTATAGACTAAACAATTCAAAGGATTAATGAAAATAATCACTGCAACATCATCATGTACAACATTGACACCGCAGGACAACAATTTCACTAGACAGGGATTAGACAACACTGAGAGTGCCAAAAATTTGATGTATACGATGCTTTTAGAAAAAAAGACAGACAGAACATCAGTAGAAAACATTTTTTTAATCTTCCCATTCCTGCCAATAGCGTGATTTCAATTCTGTATTTTGACAGAAGTCAGACAGGGAGAGAGAGAGACAGACAGAGCGGTAAATCTCTCTCCTTCCCGCTGGCTGCAGTCAAATAATCCTCTGCTTATAGTGAGCTGCCCTTGAAGCCAATCCAGCATTAGACTGTCCCTGAGTACATCCCATCCCCAGGTAGAGTAGTGCTAATCCTCCTGACAGCAAAGTGCTCTGTCGCAGCTTACCGTTTATTACTATCGAGAGAACTGGGCTGGGTCTAACTCCTGGGTTACACCACAAATATACCATAGGTGAACTCTTAGAGGCCTGTACTGAATTTTAAGCACTTTGGGGGCAGACGTTGTTCTGTGGCAGAGGTTATGTTTAGAAGTAAACAGGGCAAGTTAGGTCAGCTGCTGAATATGGACTTACATACTAAGATAAAACTGTCAAAATTGTTCTTCTGGCTACAAAAAAGCATGAAATTATTAGCATATTGGCCTGAATGTTTTTATTTAAAAAGCCTAAATAAACTCATAAAGAAAACCCACTTACATGGACTGCATGGCTTCCTGGATGAGCTGCATCCAGGTGTTGCGCTCGTCCTTCGAGCTGGCCAGAACCTCCATCATCTCCGGCTTCTCGATGCCTGCCGTGATGAGGAAGAGGCCGCGCTCTTCGTTAGCGACCTCCCTCACGATCAGCTTCTGAAGGGAGATGACTGTGGAGCGCTGGTCCTACAGGGAGAGGGGGTGGGGGGGGTCGATGGAGGCGACAATGAAGGAGAATGAAAAGAAAAAAAAGACGACAGTGGGAGGGTCGAGGAGGAGAGGGGGAGGAGGGAAGACGAATGTTGAGGAAGGGGAGAGGAGGGCAGGAAGAAGGGCGGGTTGAAGCAGGAGGGAATGAAAAGGAAGGGGAGAAGAAGAAGAGGAGAAGAAGAAGAGGAGAGGGATAATTATGGGAGGAGGGAGGAAGGGAAAAGTAAAGCAAGAGGAATAAAAGAATGAGAAAAATAAGTGCAGTGAGTCCAGAGGTGGAATAAGGAGGGAGATGTGGAATAAAGGAGAAAGAAAACAAAATGAGATTCTGTTTAATCTTATCACCCAAATGGGAGTCAGCTGACTTCCAGAGCCTCAGCAGCTCTGCATCCTTCAGGCTGCAAACAATGTACAGCACAGTTTTGTATGTTAACACCACAAACTGCTGTCTCATTTCTGCTCTGCCCAGTAAAAATGTGCCCACATCCCAACGTTTTCCCTCTCGTCTGAGGTTTGAGGAATAGTTTCAGATTTTTCAACTCTGCCTTTTTACTGTGACTATGCTGTAAAATACAGAAGAACTAAAACCACATCCCTTGCTGAATTAGGGAATGCATTTAAAATTCATGTCAAGTATCTTTCAAAGTTTGTCTTTTTTGTACAAAATTCCATCTTTGTTTTACTTCCACTGCAGCTCAGCAGAGACTGTCTTTGGAGACAAAAACATGGAATTTCTACTAAAACCTGAAAAACCTGAAAAAAATGTCTACTAAAGCTCCTGGAAATTCATATTAGCCACATTTAGCTTCACATTAATACTTTCTGTCCCGTGACCTCCGACCTCATCTCGACTGGCTGTTTGTACCGTTGGTGATCCTCAGAACAAATTCTCCCCAGAACTCAACGTGGTTCACACGGCTGTCATCTATTAAGAACCACGTTATTCCTTTTTTTTACAATGTCAACAGCCTCAACTCAAACATGCCAAGCCTTTTTTAATGATGGATGTGATTCTTTTGCCACAGACCTGCCTCTGTTTGTTTTCATTCCCCCTGCTGTGTGTGTGTGTGTGTGTGTGTGTGTGTGCATATGTATGCCATGAAACTGTGAGTCCTGTAAACATGGAAAAAACTACTCAAACCTATATGATTAATCACAGTTGGGTTAGATGCCGAGGGCCAGAACAGCTTTATTGGGTGCAGCTAGCTAGCTAGAGGCAGTCAATATTACACAAGGGGAAAGCTAAGCAGCCAGCTAATGCTAACAGCAGCAACAGTGGGATAGGAAAGTATGACAACAACATCTCTGGAAGCACTCATAAGATCTTTATTACTGGTGGGATGGAGGGAAAAAAAGAGCGCAGGGAAGAGGGAAGGAGGAAGAGAGGAAAGAACAGGACCTACCAGCATGGCAAAGACATATTTCTGGTCTTTCTCTTGGAGGAAGACGAAGACGTCTGATAGTAGCAGAGCGTGGACATCTGGAGAACAGCAAGGAGAAAAGTAATTGGTGGCTGGATAAGTGAAAAGTTAAAACACAGTCATATATTTTCACATTAGCAAGTTGTACACATCTACAGGAAGATTTTGTGGTGAGGTATCGGGCAGTAAAGCAATCACCAAGTGTCGCCTCACCTTTTAGTCTTCCTTGGCTGTTCTTCAGCTGCAGCACTCCATCGTGGATCAGTTTCCTCCTCAGAAGATCCTCCCTGGCAAAAATCTGACCGCTCTTCATCATCATGATGGACTTGCTGTCCATACGGCTGTGAAATTCCTTCAGGCGGCGTCTTTTCTCATGCTCGTTCACCTTGCTGTCAACCGCTGCGATCACCTCCTTCACGAGCCGAACAGCCTCTGTCAGGTCGTCGAAGTCGTCATCGCTTTCTGTGATTACATACAATGAGAGAGGTTAGACCAGACTGCCAAAAACTTAACTTAAGACTTGTTTTATGCTAAAAAAAGTCTATTTTCAAAGATTTTCAGGTGCAAAACCAGCAGAAGCACAAATGCCGGTAAAACCCATCATTGTTAGTCCATTTGGTAATTTAGTGGCTCCAAATGAACACACTTAAACCAGATTGGTTGAGTGGCACAGCTGAAGGGGTGTGTATGTGCGGCAGAAGGTGCAGTGAAATTTTGACATTTAACTGTGCCTGAATTTCCACTCGCTGAGAAACCTATTATTGCAAATGCCATGCAGAGACAAATGAAAGCCTTTTCGTGTTTTTCGTTGGCACAGTTTGACACACAAACCTCTAAAAAGTTACCTAAACTTCTTTCATGTGTGTTGGGTTTTTCCTCTTTCATTCTAACGCAATCTTTCTCCTACATGTGGAATTTAAAATGCACGGTAAAGTACTATTTCATGCCACTGAATCTGAGTTGTTCCAAGATGTTGTGGTCCACAAAATTGTGAATGCTCATTAGCCACAAACACATTCCTCCTTCTCGAGAAAGGGGCAACAGTTTCATGTATAATTTACTCCAGCGTGGTTACTGCATCTCAAAAACACACAGTGTTCTGCCCGTTTATCGTCCATATTTGTTCAAGTTATTTGTATGCAACACTGGCCAACCTGCTCACCCAACGGTTTGAGTTTGTTAGTATAATTATAGTGGATGTTATGAATACATTTCTTTTCACAAGTGTTCAAAAATCACTTTCCTACCTTAATGGAATCTTAGCTTTTGGCTTTTAAAAAGGTATTATGGTAATCAAAGATGTCAGAACAGGTGGGTTGGGTCCATTGTGGTAGTCTTCTCACTTCTCAACCAGACATTGTGACCAGTACTGCACCGACTTTTTCCTTAGAGCCTCTGAAATTTTTAAGTGGTAAATATTTCTCCATTTTTATATATTTCTCATATTAATAACTCTGCAAGAAAGCAAGTGTATTTTCTAAATTGTGAAACTATTCCTTTAAATGTCTGTCAGTGTGGTTTAAACCTCTGTAGGTCGAGGTGTGTTTCCCTCAGTTGTGATAAGCCACTGTGATCATGCTAACTATGTGGCTCATCCAAGGTCAAAGGTCCCAATCCACACAGCATGAATTCATTTTAAGTAGAACTGCGGGGAATAAAGTCACCAGGGGCCTGTAGGTCTGCACACTCAAAGTCAATATGTGTCTGATATACCTCTTGTGTATTTAGCACCTGGGTATTGGATTGAAAATGCAATATTTTTTTCCCAAAAGTGCAATATTTTCCTCCTGTGTCTGTTGTACTTCAGTGCTTCTGAGAACCAAAATACTATCTCCAACTTGCAAGTGTGCTGTGTCTTTCCACTCAGTGTATATCAGAGCTGGCAGGAGAGAGTCTTCTTAAAGCACCTTGGGGATTAAGTCAGAGCTCCCCCATCCCACGTAGAACTATAAACAGGCTTTGGGGAAGGATTAAGAGAATGTACACAGTGGGAGACCAGCTGACGAGAGCTGCTTAAATCAGATAGAAATATGGTGTGAAATGTTTCGGCTCCTCAAAGTATGCTTGATCTATTATCGTAAAAAAACCCATTTAACATTACTTGTGCAGTTCCCGTTCGAAGCCGGGCGATTGCCCTCTCTGGAAGCTCTTCCAACCAACTCAACACTCGATACTGCGTTTCCATGAATCTTGAGTAATGCATCCGGCCAAGAGTGAAATCAGTCAGATGGACGGTTAATGAGATAATCAAAGGACAGACAGACAGACAAAGACTCCTTCCATTTATAGTTAGATTCCTCCTCCTTTTCTTAAAATATGTGAAAAAATTATAAGGAGACAAGTAACAGTTTGGTGTGGGCTAATTCAGCTGGACTGTGTGGGAACGAGAAGTTTAATCATATGAAATTTATAATTTTAGCACACTTCAGCATGTCTATTCTAATGATCAAAATGACAGTAAGTTACGTTATGTTTCAGATAAACAATACAGCTGGTAAACAGTAATAAATTTAAGCCTGAGCATTGCTTTAAATTAGGCTGGCCTGCAATGACAAACATTTGCATTTCAGTGTCAAAATATGCATATCAACAGGTCTTAAAACTGGACTTCTAAAAAGAGAGGCATATTGGTAAAATGTTTTGATGCGGGATGAACGGCAAATCAACGTGATTCTCTAATGATCTATAAGCCAGCAACATTTTTATTATATTAATGCAATGATTGGCCTTATTCTGTCTTGTCTTCTGTCACTTGTTTATGGGAAAATCCTTCAGATCCATGTATAATTAACTCACCCACTAGCAGAGTTAAGTTAAAGAAAATAAAAAAATTAAACTCATGACTGAATATGAGATTTTACTTTACTGCCTTCAAATCACTGATATATGAAATTCCTCTTTTAACTATGTGTTCAGGGGTAGAAATAATGTGCTCTGAATGTTTTCTGTTAAATATTTTATGCAGTGTGAAGATTATTAAGCTGATTAAAGATGTGAATATCACCAGTAGAAAATATAAAGTATAAAAAATGACAATACTAAAGAAACAATTGGGAACTAACAAGTAATCTCCCTACATATACCTTGCATAATGCATTGTAAAATGTTATGTATCATAATATGCTGTTGCAGTACATTTTTATCTACTTACTTACTATTTTCTGCTCTGTTAGCCTGGTATAATAGTTGCCAGGGTCACCCAATTAAAATAAACTTCCTCTTTCCACTTCCCACAATTCAGATTATCATGCACACACATTAAAAGCATGGATGAGAGGAGGCTGACATGAAGCTGACCTTTCGTGTGCTGCAGCATTCTCTGAATCAGCACCGGGTACTTTGTTATTCTCTGGGTCACCAGCAAGATGCATTCTGGGATACCAAGCCTCCGCACAATGCTGCTACTCATCTTTTTCTGGAACAACAAACAAGTGCTTTTGAAAAACGTGCCCACACAACAGGTTGCTCAAAACAAGACAAGGTTTAAACAGCGAATGGGAAATCTTAAACCACATTTGCTGCAGAACAACACAGTGATACTTGACAAGGTGTTTGCTGTGATGATAGATGCGAGAGTTAAGCAGAAGTAGAAGATGGTGCACAGAAGACAATGGAAGCTAACTGATGCTTCAATAAAAAAAAAAAAGAAAGAAAAAAAACACTTTTATACAAATGTTTTCAATACATGCAAATTGAAATCAAGTACGGCTCAAAAAGACTATGAAAACAAAAAAAGAGCAAGACAGAAAAAAAAAAGCTCCCCGGTTAACATAAAAAGTCGCACGCTGCAGAACAGAACAGAATGTTTGTTGGACATCTATTCAACAAAAAAAAAAAAGTCAACTGTTTTTTCAGCACAAAAGCAGTAAATGGCAGAATGAGACAAAATCATGAAAAGCAACTTACTAAAGTAATGCTATTGTCATATCGATACTTCATAAAGGTGCAAAGGGTGGAACTGTAAGTCTTACTCTGATAAAGGCCTTGAAGCGTTTGTCTTTGGTCATGAGGTCCTTGTAAAAGTTTACGGCTTCAGTGTGACGGCTGCAAAATCTTCCATAAATCCTCTTCATGCTTTCACCATTGGATCCTGAGAACTAGAGCAGAATTTAACAGGCATGAATACACAAAACACTTGTGAAGCAAAGAAAGACAAGCTACGTTCGAATGGTATCAATTTATGAACTGATGTACAGCTCTAATTTCTATTTCGGATTTGAACTCAACTGTTTATTTTAAAACATTTAACATTGAGGTGGGAGGACTTTGAGGAATTGGTGGGTAGAATTGGGTATTACAACAGTATATAATTCAAAGAATGTGTTATTTCACATTACTACCACTACCACCCTGAGCTAAGGACTTTTATAGCAGACTGAGGGGTCTACAGCCATGCTAGCAGTTCTGTGAGACTGTAAACAGACACTGCTTAAAGCTAAATGCTCAAAAGCACAATGCTGACATGCTGATGTTAGGCAGTTGTTGTTTACCATGTTCACCATCTCAAGTCTTAGGATGCTAACATCTGCAAAATGTCATTAAAACCAAAACACAGCTGAGGCTGAAGAGAATGTCGTTATTTTTTCAAATATTTAATCACAAACCAAAGACTCGGACAAACAGAAATGTTGACCTGAGGTTAGAAGTCGGAGGATAGCTACAGTCTACAGATGTCTGTGTGACATTTCATGGTAATCCATCCAGTAGTTGCTGAGATATTGCAGTCTGCACCAGTCTGGTGAACAGACAGTCTGACGTGGACAGTATAGTATAGTGTTTCTGGTGCACACTCTTTTCATGCCCCTTTCATATAAAACAGTGAACATTTGCATTCTCCAGGTTTCCCACACTACCAACACTGACAGAGTTGCCTCCAAAGAGAAGAAATGTAATTCATTGTGTGGAATTACAATTTTAAGTCCTGCGTCCTCATCACACCAGCCCCTCCCTCCTCTAACCTGGCTGACCAGGATGTCTCCTATCCTGTTGATGATGAAGCCTCCCTCCAAGCTCCCCCCCTCCAGCTGGCTCTCCCTCTTCCTCTCCAGGAGTCGGAGGAGGTGCTGCGTGTGGAGCTCCAGGAGTTCGTCTAGAGCAGGGAACAGCTTTTCCACTGTCTGCTGCTCCAGCTGCACCTCCTTCTGAAGGCCTTTGTTGTAGACCTCTGACATGATGCGCAACGTCCGGATGTGATGCATCTCTGTCTGCATTAGCTCTGCAAGACGTGCAAGGAGGAGAAATTAAGTCAAAGAATGACACAAGCATAATACCTTTCCACGAACATATGCATCTACATATTTCTCATGACATGAATTTGTATATTATTGCATACCTTATATACAAACAGAAATATGCTTTTCAGAATCTTTTCAATCAACTGTATATGCAACAAGCTGATTCTAATCTAAAAGGATAGAGACCTCTCAAGCATTTCAAAACAAACAGGGTGTATCTCAGTGGATATTTAAGTTAGGTAAATCTGTGGCCTCAAAAGACCACTGAGACGTATAGATGGAACTGAAATGGAAAAAACAAGACAAATTACAACACAGAGAGACAATTTTTATTTTATACTGTAGATCTCTGGCCAAAAGGGACTGACTTGGTCCTAAAATATTTCCTTTACTTTAAGTTCCCTTGTGTCATGTAATGAGACTGTAATTTTTTCAACTTTCATTTTCTATTAACTTTATGAGATCTAATGTCAAATCATATTCCAGTTAATCAAACATACCATAAAAAACGTCTTGTCTCTTCACCAGCTCTTTGTCCAGCTGATGAAGGTACTGCGGCTCCACACCTAAACTCCACGAGTCGGCTTCCAGCTCCTTGGCCTCCGCCTCAAACTCCCCCATCAGCTGCCCGTCCATCATCTCCGTCCCTGCACCAACAAAACAACTCCATTTACATTCATGTTATTATTTCTATAGCATTTTATAAGAGCTCTGAATTTGGATTATTAAAACAACATTATCTTTCATTTTTAAATAAATTGTAGCTTTCATGGAAGAGGCTTAATTATCATTCTATAACATTTGTTTATTTTGCTTTAGTTGACAGACACTTCCTGAAGATCAGTGAACATTTGCATTATCATTTCATTACTATGTACTGAGATTCTGAAGGATTCACTCGCACAGAGAATATAATTTTATTATCTTACTTCAAGAATTCACTTTCACAAAATGTTTTGAAATTAATAAAATTCCCGTAATATAAATATGATAATGTGTTTTTTTTTTTTATATTAAGCTAAGTTAAAACTATGTTATATATTCACTCAGTTCTCCAGTCAGAGGCTCAGAGTCTTAAAGCCGACATGATCTGTAGTCATCTCGGGTAGATTAACGGTGTGCGTTTGTGCGTGTGTGAGTGAGTGTGTGCATTGACCTTCATCAGTGAGCGATTCCATGGACTCTGTGACCTGGTTGGTTCTGTTGAGGGAGTCAGTCGACTGGGAGAGATACCGCAGGCCTTTAATGGGCATCTCGTCAAACACCGGACTGAATGGAGTGACAGTAATAATAAAAATTATTTTAATTGTTTCTTTCACAACCAGTTACAACCACAAACACACATTTCATAGCGCAGATACAGCAGTCCAATAAAAAGGCAGATGACAAATTTTTTAAAAAAAGGGCTTCAACACAAAGCGGAACAATTTAATTTCATTCATAAAAATGTGATAATCTGAGTGTCCTCACGTCATTACCCACACATACACTCACAAACACACAAACCAGCTCACCCAGCGATGTTGCTTATGGAGAGACTCTTGGAGAGGTTGTTGCCGTGGAAAGTCATGATGCTTGTGTGTCTTCGTGATGATGGTATCATCAAGGAAGAATGGTCATCAGGGGACAAAATGGCCGACCAGGGGCGCTCCCTTGTCCCACCGGCT
The DNA here is from genome assembly GCA_023238725.1 of Scortum barcoo. Classification (NCBI taxonomy): domain Eukaryota; kingdom Metazoa; phylum Chordata; class Actinopteri; order Centrarchiformes; family Terapontidae; genus Scortum; species Scortum barcoo. Next base: position 17,200,301 of record CM041531.1, read on the forward strand.
GGACAAGAGACAAACACATTACAGGAAATAAATATTGGACTCTTCACTGTGCACTATGTGAAAAAATAAGCCGGTCATCGGTAGAAAAAAAAAGAAAATCACCATCATTCTTATTCATAAAGCTCTCCTGCAATAGCTGCTTAACCCTAACCCTCTTTTTATCAAATTTAAAACCACTGCTCACCAGAGCAGATCTGAGGTCTGTTTCACTCTAGTTAGAGTGAAACAGACCTCAGTGTTTACCTGTTTAACTCTAGTTAGAGTGAAACAGGTAAACACTGAGACTGCCTTCCACTACTTTTCACCTCAGAAATGGAATGAATTACAAAGGATTGAAAACTTGTTAAGTTAAGCTACCATTGGTCCAAATAATTACTAAAATATGGAAAACACTAACAGTAAGTGTTCTTCAGTGTGCTTTTCAATCAAATCTGCAGATGACATCTGAACTGACTGAAAATTTGTACAAAATCCAAGCTTGGTTTGACACTTACATTTGTTCCTCATCGTGACTGTAGGAAAAGAGCTTGAATCTGGTACTGCAAACTGCTGTTTGGGCAACTAGCCAGACAAAGAGAGAATAAAAGCATGAATGAAAGAGTTGAAATCAATATTGGCTGCAGGAAAGCAATACTACAGAACCAGTGATGGAGTTACTCTGAGGGAACTTTTACCTTCATCTTCACCTTGGCACAAACAGGCAGGCTGTCCCTGCAGCCCTTGTGGACGGAAGCATTACAGTCTGGAAAGAAAAGCAACAGAGCGCTCAGTGAATACTGTGAGTATGGTGGTGGGGGTGTTGAGGGTGTGTGGAAAGGTGGGGGCTAGAAATTCTGACTGGTTTTCATAGCCGGCCAGGAAACTCCACCAGCCCACTAATGAAAGCCAGACTAGGGCAGAGCATGTGATGCAATCAAGGGGTAATACTGCTCGTGGACGTAGGAAAAATAAAAAAAGAGAGATAGGCAGAGGAAGGACACACACACACACACAGTGAACTGCATGGGAAAAATTCAATTATGTAAACATTCCCAAATCACCATTTTGAAACAAGGGTCATCATTCAAGACTGCTAAAATAAGATGTGCTCTGTAATCTGATCCCCTTGAGTTAATGTAAGACTTTAACTCTGAACCAAGTTTGAAATTTCATACTGTGTTTGCTGAGTTGACTTTGAAGCAGAAACCTGTCATGTTTATCGTGCGTATGTGCTAAAAAAGAACTGAAGTGCACGATCAAGAAGTGCTGGGAGGAACGACTCTGGCTGTGTCAAAATCCTCCAACTTTAACAGCAGCATGTTTCCAAGAGACAGTTTTAAATAGATGTGTTACACAAGTCATCCACTATCAGATCCTGTCATCCATGCATACAACATTTCCGTTTTAAGAATTACATCAACGCCATTTAGCTGGCAGTCATGCCGATATACTTTCTGTTCAAGTATAGAAAGGCTCAGTGTTTTCTCAGGGTTAGGAGTTCCATTTTCACTTCCACCTACCGTCTTAAAGGAGCATACACACTGTTAAATATGGATAAAAGTATCTCCTGAGTAGATTATAAGATATATCTAATTATGACCCGCACAGTAAAACTAGCTTAAATTCCTGCAGTGTTTTTCTCCTCTTAAATGACTTTACTGGGTATTTTACTGCTTTTTGTGGACGTCCAACTAATCTCAGACAAAGGATCACTGTATTTGTCTGTTGAATGGACACCGGCCAGACATCTGCGAAGTACAAACCTCCCCGAAACACGCTCAGAACTGTCTGCGGCTCCAACAATCCGAACCAGGCCAAATGAACACAACAAGAGCTGTTTTTGCCAGTCTGAAGTATTTGAGGCAGATTGTGACCATTGAGAGGATCGCTGTGATCCATCGCAGAGCTGGTTTCTCCTTTTTAGGCTTTTTTTGGGTTGCGCCAAAGGGTTGTGCAACAAACTACATCCTCTTTAGGGCTGCTGCTGCTGCTGCTGCTGCTTCAGTGGTACACAATGCAAAAACTGTGTTTGTTGTTTGTACTGAAAGTCTGACTGGTATATATTAGAAGTGGCCCTTTAGAGAGTTTCGCTACTTCTAACAAATCGTGAAACTGGTTCTGATTCTGCTTCGCTGAACCTCTTTTGACACACAAACGCAGTACAGCATTAATAACTGAAATTATTAATGTTTCTTTATGTCAGCAAAACAGTAAGCACACCTATATTTTTTCTATTATGACCAGTTGACAATAAATCAAACTATTTAATTACATATGTGGATGTACCTATAAATTTCACAGCCCAAAGGTACTGAGCCTTTACAGTAAGTTGTAAACTCTCAGATTACATGATTCATGCCTGATGATGTATGTGATCTAAGGAGCTTTTCTTCACAACTACCACTTTCCTTCTTACAGCACAGTCAGCATTGTGTAGATAGCTTAGAATGTAGCAGAATTTCAATAATTGATTACAATGCCATGAATGCAATGGGCTTTAATTCGATTCATAGCAACTGGAGTACTGAGCAGTCACAAACACTGAAAGAACAAAAACTGTCATGAAAGAACAAGGCAGACGAGAAAAAAAAAGAAGATGCAGACAGACAGACAAAGGTACTTACGTGTGCAGTGGAAAGCCTCCTTGCTGCTGAAAGCCTTATTGCACTGGAAGCACTGGGCCACCTGACCCGCGCTGACTGGTGTGAATAGATGGCCATTAACCACCTTCTTGTCTTTCTCCTTGCCCTCCTTGTCTTTCTCCTTTTTCTCTCGATCCTTTTCCTACACAGGTAGAGTTTCCATAGTTAGGAGAGGAAGGTAACTAAGAGTTCAATACTTACTTTTCTGCTGGCCAATTAGACGTTTAGAAGACAAAAGATTGTGCTTAGTAGAGTAGACTAACATACCAGACACTGAAAAAATGTCTCAGCGTGACAATGAAATGGACAGTTGCTTATGTTAAATTCCAATCTAAATCCAGCAGAGCAACATTATTACTGTGATGTACTACACAGCAGGGGGCTTTGCATATTAAGTGATGCATTATTTATGCTGACAACAAACTGTCTCATTAAGAGACTATTTTAAACGTGGTGCATCTTTTTTCTGTTTTGCTTCATTTAAAGGTATTTTCTTCATAAAATCTGATATATTTGATATATTTTTACAGGATTAACTGGTGATGCTAAGTGCTGCAGATGATGCTAGAAAGCTGTCACAGAGACTTACATATTGTGTTGTCTCAGACACTGTAGAGCTCTTATTCACACCATCTTGCAATGAATAAGCAGGCGGGACTTTAGCATGCCCGAAACACACTACTGCAAGATGCATGACTACTGACGGAGACACACTGTCTGGGAATCAAATCTTTGACCTTTCCATAACAGGACGGTCTTTCTGCTGCCTCTGCATTAATAGACGAGGTCATTCTCAGCTGTTGGTCATCTCTGTACACTAAGATGAATCACAATCCCATAAAGTGATGCCGAGAAGAACAGAGCTCTTATTCTCTTGGACTTACATCACAGAGCCTCCACTCAAACCCAGAGGAAATGGGAAAATGGAGTTTCCAGCTTGTTTTAATGGCCAGCCCTGGGCCTCTTGGTTTGAAGGGACCACAGAGCTCTGACATAGTCTGATATAGTTCATTTTGCTCAGTAGCTTCAAGATACCAGAAGGCTGACTGGACCACAGCAAGCCTGCACGTTTTACATGTCATTACAACACTTAGCACTCTTAGCATTAATTCTCACTTCCTGCAACAACAATTATCTAACCCAAGGTAAAACACATCGACAAACTTCCACAAACTACAGGCCTAATAAAGTATTCTCCACCAAAGTAATATTTCCAAGAATCCCTTTTAGATACAATGCCTGTTACTATCTGAAAAATACAAAAACAGTTTAACTTATTGGGGAAATACAGGAAGCAAAGATTATCCTCAGCACATTTCTTTTGGCTACAAGCATTTAAAACAAGAGAAGTAATCACATGTGACATCGAAACCAGAGATTTAAACAAAAAGACGTTCTAGTGCAACATAATGTAACAGGCAATTACTTCACTGGAAAAAGACATCAGCCCAGAGGGGAGAACCGGTCACTTTTAACATGATATTGTGACAGTCTCTTTAACTCCAATGAGACTGGGAAACCAGAGCACTGCTGTTAGCCTACCTCCAGCCAACCTTTCCATCTCAGTGAGAAGCCATGGCTCCCTGTGAATCTCCTGTATAACATCCCTGGCTGTGGCTGAGTGGCTGAAGCTACAACCAGCACCGAGGCTCCATCAGGAAAGCTGTAATGAGGAAGTGACTGGCTCGCAACAGGAGGTGCTATTACTGCAATGAGCCTTCTGTCTGGTACAGACGCTATGTCAAAACTGCACAAACTAGATCCCCTTTTAGAACGTTTACATTTTGGACAGTGCATGCAAAAACAAATTAGCTGTAGTTTTATTGTTTTATCATGGTGTGCGGCACGTCTGTGGTTCCTTAGGTGGCTATTTGGATAAACAGAATATATACAGTATATTATGGATGCAATCCAATAACCCTGAGCCAAGTAGAACTTCTGAGCTTTTCTAATTATATTCAGTCTGCAAAACCATGATCAATAATTTTGACCTTTTGCAAGAAGCCACCAGCCATAGGCTGTGGTGGGATCCTTTAGAATCCTGTCACTTTAAAAGTAAAGCAATGACTGAGGTGACAGATGAGAGTGACAGATGAGATTAAAAAACCACAGCCAACCCTGTCTTCCTGTTTTACTTCCTGTTCATCCCTGGGTCTTGTTGCAAGGGCTGCACAATTACACACAGCACACACAAGTTTAAGTTTTAAGTATATGTGGCATATTTAATTCCCAAATAGGACTATTCATTAGTGTCATTTAAAAATCTCAATACTGACTGGATTTACAAATCACATTAATGCATATTTGAATATAGTATGTCACTTCCCTTAGGAGTAAATTGGTGAGTTTAGTAATGCAATACTATGATTTCAAAATCATAGTGGGAGGTAACCGTGACAAAAAATATTTTTCTTCTTCATTAAAACAATTTTACCTGATGGATATAATCAGGATTGTCATTTTCAACACATCAGGTAAATGAACGGACATGGTGCTGTGTGAGAAAAAAAAGAGGATTTTGAAAATATCTTACACCAGGGAGTCACGTCTGTGATCGGAAAATGTTGAAGGCACAAAAACCAAATCCCACAAAACCCAACCACTGGGGAAGTCTGAGTGAGGGGTATTAAGAAGAAACACCTTGGCCTACAACAACCCCCACACAGCCCCCGACTGTTTGACTGGAGCTGTTCAGAGGCCAACAGGAGAAGATGCACAGGGCAGCTCCCAGTGTGAAAGTTCAGCAGTGTGAGGCTAAAAAGCAGCCTGCTGTCAGTCATCCTTGCCTGAAGGAATAAATTTTTAAAGCCCTGCACTGAAAAACAGTACAGTAAATATTGTATAGAGAATATAGTAAGTATGCCTTTAAAGTCTTGCCAATGTTTTTATATAGGTTAATTAAAAGTCCAAGTTCCCTCACCCTGGTCTTTTTGTACATCTTGTTCTTGAGGTAGCTGAAGGTCCGGCTGACTTTCGTACTTTTTCCTTCAGTGTCGCTCCGCAGAGGGCCAGGCTCCTCCTCTGATATACTGTTACACACACACATACACACACACATTTAATTTTATCCTCAAAAAGCTGCAATCACTAAACTTACCTGTTCACACATTCTGAAAATGGTCCTTTTCAGCACTATAAAGGGTTCCATGGAGAACCATTTGACTGCTTACAAGAACATCTCCACACAGTTTCTTTATAGGACTATAAAGGTCCCAGATGTAGTAAAAACCTAAAGAACTATTTTCTGGTAATATGTGCATGCAGATTTGGACTGACCTGTATGCTAGTGACCCAGAGGCACTGGAAAACGACCTCATACCTGGAAAGAAATGAGACAAAGTGAGCAGTGGGATAAAGATTCAGAAGCTGGTAAAATCAAAACATTTTTTTTTTTTATTATTCAGTCTTTCTCATCTCAGGTGGACATCCTCCTTCTCCCTCTATTTAAGGCAGAGAACATCTCTGTTTAGGGGTTGACCACACTATCCACTAGCTTATCCTGCTTTCCCTTATATACAATAAGTGAATGACCTCACTGAGCTAACAGCAGGTTTCAGGAGGAGTTTCAGTCATCCATCTCAGACATGTCTAACTGAACATATATACGTCTAACTTGTGCTATATGTGCTTAAACAAACTCTGGAGCTTGCAGGTGACCTATATGCAACACTATACACATCCTGTGTAGATATACTGCTGCTGTTCTGCTAACATGATGCTCAGACGTCACCTCCTGTGTAGATATGGTGTAGGGGATCATTGTTTTGAACAGAAGGTCGTTAGTTTCAAGAATAGGACAGAGAATTGAATAATCCATGCCCTCCTGTCCTTCAACAGCTACGTTTAATGTCCTTGAGCAAGGTATTTAACGTTTAGCCACTCTCATGGCAGCTGTGCGGAAGCCAAAAACAAAATAACTCTGGCACTGATGAGGGCGGCCAGCACTGAGGCCAAAAGCTGTCCTGCCTTTGGATTCAGTGCCATCAATGGTTGGGAGATACTGGCTCCAAAAAAACTCTGGCTGTAGAGACATCCTGAATAATGATATAGGAAAGTCTCTCTTTTCTTTTTTGTCCCACAAGACATGGTCTCAGTACCTAATCACATTTCATTAATTTTGCATCTTGGCTGTTCACACAAAGCCATGATGGTTGAAGCTAACTTCTCTGCTCAGGCTCTTCTATTACTCAAATTTGGATTTCCTAGCTCCAGTGACTGCCAAAATCTTGGTATTTTTCAAGTAATCTCTGACCTAGCTGTATTTTCAATTTGATGCTCATAATATAAATAGAAAATAATAATTAAAACATGTCATCAAAGCACACATGGCAGTCTTTGCCAAATAATCCCCACAGAGCCTCCAGTTATTTGGTATCAGCATGCATCTTTTTTTTCCTTCTACACAATAATTTCTAGCCAATATTCTAACGTGCACGTATATATGCAAAGCATTGCCTGCTCAAACTCAAAACAGGATAATGAGGGCAAAGTTTTGGCTTCACAAGTCAAGGAGACAGAGAACACTAATGGAAATATCTCACAGATAAGAAAAGGGAGACTCAGAGTCTTTAACTAAAGGTGACAGGTTCATATTTAGCTGGAGGGAAGAAAGGGCTTCCTCGGTTCACCCGGAGTGTTTATGTTTATCCTTTTTTTCTCTTTCTCTGGCGAGTGTGTTTCATTTTTGCAACAGAGACAAAGACTAATCTAAGTAGAGGTCAGTTACATACTGGGCTGGGTAGGGGACAGGAGGAGCCAAGGTCTTATTTAAAGTCATCCACTGGAATTATTTACACAAAACCTACTGCCTAATGAAAAGTGGTTTCCTGCACCAATAATTTTGCCACAAGCTCATTCTAATTGCGCATTAATAGTGCAAGCAGCTTAATATCAACAGGCACTAGTGGTTTCCTCATGACAAGTTTATTGCAACTGAACTTCTAGGATTCATCACCCTTGAGAATCTAGCTGAGGCTTAAATGCATATCTTTCTTTTACTGCAAAAGTGTATATAATACAGAGAGCACCCAGTGCAAAACTGTAAAAACTGAAAGGTCACACTTAAGGTTGTATGATTATGCATAACTTCATGGGATATTCAATATAATCCAGTGTGTGTATTTTGTACTGAGATATCATAATCTAGTTTTTCGGTGTGTAACCAGCTGTCTTCAGAAGACCTTGTCTACATGTATTTGAGTGATTCCAGAAAGCCTCGAGAAACCTTGAGAGAGGACACATAAAGATCTACTTGCACTTTGGGGCACAGGTGGGCAGGTGGGTACAGAAACTAACTTTGCTAACTTGAAGTTTGTTAACATTTGAGTGTGTCAAAGATCTAGCAATGGCCCTTGGTCAAAAACCAACTTCTGTTTGGCTATACTGCTTATCACCGTGTGAACTAGACTTTTCTCAGCTTTGACTCTGGGTTACTTTTCTTTAGGGGGGATCCAGGTGTCTAACAGGAACAGCTACTGTTCTCTCACAGCTATTTTCTACTGCAGCTACATTTACAGCACTTTACTTACTCAAGTTATCTTCATCATCGCTAGATGAAGAGTCCCCATAAACGAAGTGAGACTTAGATTTGGTGAGGATGGGGGAAAGGTTGAAAGAAAAAGAAATTCGCCTCTTACGTCTCAGGCATCCCACCGCTGGCGGTGGGGTGGGGGGGGGCAGGAAGAAACCACAACAAGAACTGATCATTTATTAAAACTAGGTAATTCAGTAATAACTGTGAGGATTGAGGTTAGAAGGATAAACTTTAATACCTGACAAATTAGAGTATATTCTAAAGGCCATTCACACTCACAGAGGTGTGAACACTTACTTAGTAATCAGACCTCTGCTCAGGTTGGAGTTGGGAGGAGCTCTGCTGGAATTATGTGAGGTCACTGAAACTTAATGACCCAATAACTAATGATAAAAGTATAATCTCTCCCACACTAACAGGGGCATCAAAGTGGGCAGATTGTCAGACAGACAGTCAGGCAAAGTGGGTTTACGCCCACAAAAAAGTCTAATTAGGCAAATAAGTGAATACACACCTGTGTAGGTGGACCATGTGTGCATAGGGCCTTTAACAAATGAAAAAATAAATACCTCTGTATTTTAACTACCTTCCTACTGTATCTAGCAACTTTTTCTCCACTTACTTAAATAATACCTTTCCACCTACATATTTAGCTATTTCTCCATTTTATGTAACTTTTCATATAAAGTTATCTCAAGTCTGCAAAATGACTGAGCTCCTTCTGCACATTGGACCGTGAAAGTTTAGAAGAAGGAGCATGTGGTGTGCACTTTTCGATATTTACCACTTTATTTACTCATTTAGCACGCCCCACTTGCAATGTGGCCACTGAAGGTAAAACAGAAAAGCAGCCTCACAACTTGTCACTCACCATCAATGTCTCTCTGGCTGATGGCGAGCATGGATACAGACTTGGTGAGGGGCAGGGTCATAGGAGGACAGCTGTTTCGCAGAGGCCGATACCGCCGTGATTTCTGGAGCAAGAGACACAAGGTTGAGTCAAACACAGTGCGTGACCATGTGAAAAAGGACACTAAACCATGCAGAGATAACGTGAAACAAAACAGTGGAAACCGGAACAGTAAACTAAAAAGGGAAACAACATAAATGATGATTTCTGTGCTGTGTTCACAATTTGTTTAAAATTGACTGAGAGCTGAGAGAAGGCGCCTGAGGAAAGTGATGTTTATTAATTTTTACTAATCCCCAAACTGACAAGTCTCAAAGTTCCCCTGACTGTTTATAAGTTTTGTTTATGTACAAGCAAATCCATTTTGCCCCTCATGTGAATTAGGCAGAGGATGTTATTGAGGATCCCTCTGGCCCAACGCCGTGACAGTATGAAGATATGACATCTAAAGGACAAATGTAATGATTTCTTTGTGTGTGTGTGTGTGTGCAGCGTGTGTGTGAGCTGACCAGGTCATGAAGTCTGCCATGCTCCCCCAGCTCCTCCTGCTCCTCTGTCAGAGAAACCAGGGAGCCCCTGTCGTCGCTGTCATGCCGGGGCATCCTTGAAGGCTCGAGGATTCGGGGCCCCTGGGCGGTAGGGCCCCTCAGCTCTTCCTGGCCCCCACTGAGCCCCTCCAAGCTGTAGCTGTATGGAAAAACAGAAGGCAGAGGTGACCTCAAAGAAGGAGGAATGACTGTACCCATACAGTCCACTTCATTAGTCTCTCCAGACTGTTTGTCCTAGCTTTCTAGTTACACACACCTACTGCTGCAACACACACACACACACACACACACAGACACACACACACACAGACATGCACGCATGCACCTGTTGACAAACACACACACATACACAGCTGGTCCTGCACAGTGTTTAGCCAGCTGAGTTATCACTGGGCTCTGGAGCAGATTTATGGCTGAAGCAGCAGCAAATGACTTCCAACATCAGCATCAGCAGTGAGAGCTCTGCAGCTGTGATTTACAAACCCAATTACATCGATCTATGACTGGAAATAAGAGGCCTTGAAAAATCCAATACAATGATTATGGAGAGGAAAACTACGGCTACATTTCAGGATGAGCTATGCCACATGGCTCCAGCTCTATTCGCTTCAGGACAGACCCTGTGATAGTTAAAGCTCCAGCAGTAAATCTCTCTTATCTTTGGCTCTTGGGTTTGTATGGCACTCCATTATCCAGCAAATCATCAGTCCAACACATTCAAGCATCACTAACCTAAACTGGACCAAAAGAATCATGATTCGGTGATTATCAGTGACCAGTGTGGAGCAGCACTCACCTATCCTCAGGGCTGTGAATGTAGATGACTATATCTGTCATATTAAAGGCCTGCTTCCTGCCAGTATTATTACATACTATCCTACAGAGCCATAAAGTCCTCTGACTGAAACATGAATAATGCCTGCAGCTATTGCAGCTCTCCACTGTATGAGGATACTGACTGATTGAGTGGGCAGGGCATTCACACACTCGCAAAAACACATCCACACAGGCCCACCCAAAAAAAAAAAAAAACGGCAAATGCAAATCAAGCAGCATGTAAATATGCCCTACTCAAAGTAGGTCATGTGCAAAAAAAAAGATCTTGACACACACACACAAAAACACTGTACCTGAAGGAACTAACTACTTCCACACTGTGGTTGTTGGGAGTGTCAGGAGGGCACCAACTGACAACAGAGTGTGAGGTGGAGGGGTTAGTCGGGGGCAGAGTGGAGATGGAGATAAAGTGGAGTGATGGGAAGCAAGTATAGGAGAGTCACCATGAAGCAGATAGAGAATAGTGTGAAAAGAAAAGAGTTACAGGGACGTCTGAAGAGGGTGACAATGGTCTGGCATAAGTGGACTACTGCTCATGCACAGTAGACCATTTCACGCTGTCAACTATAAACACGGTAAATGGGTTCAAGTTAATTTCCTGCTGTGGTAACATCGACTGACCGACAGGAAACACACTCAAACCAAAAGTTATTTTAGAGCCAGTCAGATATAGGGGGCGAGTTGATATCTGAATCAGCATATATGTCTGCAAATCAAGTAGCATGTACAGAAATACCCCCTATTCAAATTAGGTTATGTGCTATTAGCAAGCTGTGGCACACCGTCTTCCTCAGGACTGAACTTAAAAATCCTCTGATGCCTTTACAGTCCTATTCCCTACAAGAAACTATTACACCAAGAAAAAAAAATCCTCTGTTTGCAATCTCTTGCCAGTATAGTCCTCTGAGCCTCCAGAGCTAAACTCCCCTCTTTCCATGTGGCTGCTTGTTATTACCACTGCAATACAAAAAAAAGTGTGTCTCAACCATCTATTTGCCACAGTATTTCTTGCACATTCCAATGGGTGAGAAAAGAGCAATATTTTTCAGTGTAGTTGCCTGCAGGGATGGAGCACAGTGCAGCACTAGTTCAGCAGGCATACATAAAAAAAAGCTGGAGATCGACAAAGGCTACACCTACATGAATTTGCCATCGCACGTCACCTAGCAACAAGTCAATCTCGACAATACATGAACTGATGAATGTGATGTATTGGTACCTTCTCCTGTGAAAGGTCGGCTTCCTCTCACCAGGGCTACGGATGGAGCTGGAGGTTATGGGCGAGACAGAGACAGGAAGTGCCGGATGATGGGTGAGATGAGTTAAGATATGGGAGGGCGGCAGGTCAACGAGAACATAATGAATGGTTGAATTAACGAATGCATTTACTGGTGGGACAATAATCTTTTTAGTGGGTTGGATATCTATGGGCACTACTGTGTGTCTAAAGCGCACACCACCATGTTGGAGGAACGACAACAATAGCATCTGCTGAGAATGATGATCTACTTCACTAACAATTTCTGAGTCTCTTTGTTGCCAGAACAACCTCACGGTGACGTCAAAATGTACTCCATCCAGCCAGTGTACTTTGAGCAGCTGGGGAAACCTTTATTTAAATGTTTTCTCTTAATCACTTTATCCATAATTGGCACCAAAAAGTGATGCTTCTCTCTGTCAATAGTTATACCGCAAAGACAGACTGCAGATGAAAACTTGATGGTAATGGTTGTTTCTGCCTAACCTGTAGAGCATAAAAAGAGATACTGATAGATAATAGATAAGAGATAAAAAAAAAGGTTTTGTTTTCATGCCAACATCATGGAACAGGCCTTTTATTGCCTGACAACTATTCTGCAGACAGTTCGTGACAAGGCGCTGCTCCAGCATAGAAGACTAAATAGATGCTTTTTTAAGTCTTATTCTTAATGTGCTCTTTAGTAAGTGTTAACTGATGACTATTTTACATGTTGCTGTGAGCAAGAACGGGGTGTGTCTAAAAGTGTGCATGTGTGGATGCGAGTTGTGCGTCTTTTATGTGAACGCATGTGTGTGTACAATTTAGGCAGCTTCCTAACAAAGCCAGACAAATGGCAACACAGCTGCTCTCAGCAGGAGGAGGCAACTCTCAACATGGCACAGAGGGAGTGACATCCGCAAGCTCTAATAATACTGTAGACATCTGCACACATCAAGTCTACTGACTAACACCAGACGAGCACCAGCAGCCAACACTGAGGTCAAACATTCAAACAACAAACATTCCTGCTTCGCAAAACTCCGATCACAATGTAATTAGAAATTTTTCATATACAAGAAGCTAATCAAATCCATTTCCCAATCCAGTCTCACCTCCTCTGGTTCATCTCTGCGTCTTCTCCGTTGTTCTTTCCAGGACCCCAGCTGTGGCGACGAAGAGGAGACAGGGAGCGGATGCTGTTCCGTAGGAGACAGGAACGCCGTGGCACCTCTGTCACTCTGTCTTTGGCCTCTTCTTCAGCTTCTCCCGTGCTTCCTCCTGCTACTCCACCACTGTCCAGTCCTGCAGTGATAGCAGTACCAGTCTGGATGCCCTCCTCTGGGCTCCAGCTGCATTCCAGGCCCTGGCTGCCCTCGGGACTGGAGAGCTGGAAGGGCCGATGCTGGCGGTGTCGTCTGTGGAGGAACAGGAGACAGAAACCTCGCTTGCACTGTCTCCTCCTGTCACTGGTTCGTCATTCTGCAGACATCGAAGAAAGATATATATATCATTATTATTTTTTAAAGTGCACCTTCACTCACAGGTCTGATCTTCACTACACTAACTGCATCATTTTGAAAAAGGCTGAAAAGTCTGTGTCTGTGTGAGGCAGGATTCCCCTGGACAAAGAAAAAATGAAGAGCGACAAAGACTCCCCTGAAGCAAACATTAGTGTGGTGTAGGATCATGGTGGTTTCGAGCCGTATCAATTCAAGCCATTGGCTCAAGCCCCAGTAATGCCTGAGGCCGGAGGTCTCAGAGCTGAGACAATGCAGGCTCTGACAGGCTAACCACATAAAAGATGTAACTTATGTGGACCGTGTGAAGAACTGCTGCTGCAATACTACACATCCACTACAGTCAACAAATGTCTGAGTGGTCAACCTCAGTTAGAAGGCCAATGTTAACAAATGCTGTGATAAATAGTTATGTTCTGTAATTTTGATGAATCAGCATGTATCAAAAAATGAGAAGACTTCACAGACTCCACTGAAGTGCGGAGCAGGTGGAGCCATCCTCTTAATAGAGGGTGTTAAACTATTTTTTTTTAATATACATTTGGAATTTGGAATCAGTTATCTCAGTATTGGCCTTGGCCAAGTCAATGACGTGTTGATTTGTTTGCAATTTTTTAATATTTGGACAGAAATGTCAGTATTATCAGCATTGTTTTGTTTTATCACAGTACAGTCATATCACTTAGTTTACAGCTCAAAAAACATCTGTAAGTGTGCGGTGTCTCTTTAAAAAGCTGCCAAGCAGCATGTGACTATGGGGAACTGTCAAAGTAAAAGAAACACCACCTAAAAGTGACAGTTCATCAAGAGCCATTAGAACAGCTTCATTCACTGAAAGATGAGTGAGCTCAATGCCAAACTCTAACGAAATGCTGATTGATTTATTAATTAAGGGACAAGACTAAAGTATTCACTCCCTTCCCACATTTAATCAAGGAGTGCTCCAGTGGAAAGTCAGCTACAGTCAGTACAGTTGCTCTGCTCAAAGGCCACACAGGAAGTGGAACCTTTTGACCCTGAAACACTAGAAATGGTCACCCAGCTACAGTAACAGGGGAGTACTCCACTTTTTGTATTCAAGCCACACAGATAAAGAGTATAATGGGATAGGATAGGGTAGAACTGAGTAGAATAGAATAAAATATAAGTAATTAGAAGAGGATGAAACAGAAAACAAAAGTACAAACTGGGACATAACAGAACAGATGTCCTTCGAATTATTGTTAATTACCCTGCCTATCATATTGTATATCCATCAGCATTTCTTCACTGAAGCATGCAATGAATTAAGAGAATGCTGGAGCTCTTTAACCCACAGGAATGGGATATAATGAGGACCAAATGGCAAAGCTTAGTGATAATGAGCCAGAGACACTTTATAGCAACGCTGACATTAAAACAAACACCAATAAAAGATGGCAACCCTGTGAAAACCAACCTTTCCCAGGAAAAAGTTATGGAATTTTTTCAAGATTTATTCATCGTTGTTACATGACTGTCTTATTGATTCAAAACCAAGATGTTTGTTAGTTAGAAGTTGACGTATTTACTGAGGTATTTACAGAAATTCAATAATCGTCAACTAATTTGCATCTTAAATGAGAAAATGCAGCATGCATTGTGGAGATGGGCTCTTTTTTTTATTGTCCTTGAATAGTCTCATCCACTAACTCTGTAATATAAGCCATGAATAACAGCATGAAAACAGATTGTATTGGTAAATACTCTTAGGCCTGGGAAAGAGCCCCTGCAGGCACACCCACAGGTATGGGATAGTCCATTTAGAGCAATTTTGTAGGTGTGAGATTTAACTGGCCCTATTGTGCCGCCAGCTGCAGTGTGAGAGCCAAGCATAGAGCTGCTTCTGTTGGAGGGCTGGGAATGAAAGATCTGCTTTATGCTGTGGACATGACTTCCTCTGGGAGTGAGAGAACGCATGAATTTCTGTGTGTGTCTGTGTGCGTGTGTATACATTCAGGGGGGAGAGTGCATGTGACTGCAGTGTATGTTTTGTGAGTCACATGACTCTAGCTTTAGAGCAAGGAGAGGGCTGAATTTTAAACTTTATTCCATATTTTAGGCTTTTAGATGATGCTCAAATCCTGTGTTTAAAGTCGCAATGTCTTGCTTCAGGACACATGGACGTAACACATGCTTATGTGACATGTTACTGGGATTAATGCTGTGACCTTAGAGTTATGAAACGTTTTCTCCACCCATTATTCTACTGCTTGCAGAAATTGTACAGTATCGTATCTTGCAAAAGAAAGAGAGAGAGCAGTGAAGACATTAATCCTTTCTTACTGAAGCTGCATTTAGCTGCTGCAGTCTTTGTGTAGAGTCAAAGCCTGTAGACGTCATGACACATATTGCCCACCCTTGTCTCTCTACGGTGTCTCGGCCCTGAGCGTCATACTGTAAACTACCAGCTGATATTCTCTGCGCTGACTTTTTCCATTGTTGTTCACAACAAAAAGGACATTCGCTTCACATTACCATGAGCATGTTTCAAGTACTCAACACCGCAGAAACTGCGAGATACAAGTATTTCAACTTTAACCAAAGGGCGCCTGGCTTCAAACAGAATTTCAACATCAGCAGAGTGACAGCAGGGACCACAGCTTGCACTTCCCCAGCAGTAGTGTAGAGCTGCCGGCTTAAAAAGATGCTTAGTAGATGTTGGGCATCTCAGCCTCGGGGTGCTGATAAATAAAAAGCCAAGCACAGACTGACAAAATAGCTGCTTCATATATACTGTATAATCCCTATAGGACTAGCTGCAGGGGCAAACACAGAATATACGCTTGCTGTTTGGCGTGAGTGAACTGCATGTTTGGACTGCAGCCAGTAGAGGATTTTGGTGAAAGTTGTTGAAGCCTGAATTCATTATTTTTACATTTATTTATTGATCATTTTGCAGTTTGGTTCTGCAACAAGCTGGTCAACATTCATACGCATAGTCACAAATAAGAGAATTTTTATTTTTATATTTGAGTCTGACCTTTCTGAAGACGCTGTCATATCCCGCCTCTGCATTTAGGAAGCTTTCTATGTCACTGCCAGAGTCTCTGTGAGCTGTGGAGGGACAGCTGGTGGCACTGCTGGTTCTACTGGGAAAACTGGGAGACACTGAAGACTGTGAGGATCCTGAAAGACACAAAAACAGTGTGTTAAGATTTAAATTTAGCAGGTTAAAAACACACAGAAATGAGCAGTACGATTGTGTAAATTTGAAGGCACCTGGCAAAATTGTTTCATTTTAAATCATTTAAAGTAAAACTGTGTGTGACTTCAATTTTTCACAACCATCTAGTTGTTCAACAGAAAAGCTCCATGTTTCCAAAATAATACATTTTCATTCCCTAAGCAGGTCTGTTAGACATCAGTGAAAAGACTTCTGGGAATCTGAGAAGGTGTGAAAAGCCTGGTGGATCAATGGCTGACTGTCCTGACTAAAGCCGCCTGTGCTCAGCTGAAAAGCCAAACAACTCCTGTTTGTGTGTTTAAAAGGTCTGCGGGCAGAACTGAAGTAAGAAAGTGACAACTGAAACTGCTATTGATTTACTGCAAAACAACATTCATGGCAGAGCAGCATCACATATGCCATTAGTCACCCTGAGGTCAACTGGACACTAATGTCTATAGAGACTTTAAAACATTTTCTGCAGTATTTTGTGGGAACTTTAAAGTTAGAAGTAATTTTTACTTCACTTAACAGTTGTTTGATTTGTAGCTTTTACTAATATCATGCAGGCCGTTTTAAGCCCAGTGTCTTGCTAAGATCAACCACACCGATGTGCACTTGAGTAAGTCACCACTTCCCCACCTGAATCATGGCCAGCAATGAATCACATTAAATATCTTTAAGACACAAAAACAACTCTAAATCCTTGGTCTCACTGTAAACCCTTGGCCTTAGATCCCAGCTCAGTACTTCTCATCAAGTCCCAGCGGTCTTTAATTATAGCAGGTATTCAACAGCAACCCACCATGACCCAATTGTGACTTTAAGCACTCCATTTCAGATGCCCCATCATTGAATAACAAGTCACCCACCCTAAAGTCTGCACATAGCACAACATTTATTATGCAAACATCACTGTGGCACTGCAGTTTCTTGTACATGTAAGGACATGTACAGATGATATCCCAGGCCAAACTAAAAGAGGAAGATTGTACCCAACTGCAGATGTATAACAGTGAGCTTACTTTAGCCAGAAGCCAAGAGCAACTGGATGAGATCATTCACTGGGTTTGTTATTTTGCATCATCTCGGATGTCTATTTCTGCCCAAAAAAGCGGAAGTTGTTCTTTATCCCTTAGGAACATTTTCCCTGTGCTCATGTGAGCAAGAGGAAGTTTCATATGTGCCTGTATGTGTGCGTGTGTTCATCCCTGGAGGATCTGGATTCTGTATGGCCACAGTTATTATTTAATGGTGTTACAGAATCAAGGTTTGTAACCATGACAGACGCTACATGCAGTTAGACTCAACTGTAGCGAGCGGGTGCTCAAGGAATCCTGAGTCTGAACATTCAGCTACAGTCAGCTGCTCAGAGGAGGGGGGCGTCAGGGGGTCGGGTGATGGGACAAAGGGTTGCAGTGGGGGTGGTCAGTGACAGAAGATGTCATTTTAGCAAGAATCTGTTACACTGCAGTGACATACAAGCAAATGGGAATGGGACACAGCTGTGGACTTCCTTGCAACCGATTGACTTCCTACCGCTGACCACTCATACAATTGCATGAAATTGGATGAAAACACAGTCAAAAACCAAAAGCAAAGACCAAGAGGTCAGGGCGGACCAAGGTCTTCAGGATCACAACAGAGACCGTTACAGTAGCACAGCACTCACACACACTTTACACAAACAAAGTAAAAACATGTGATGATTCTAACTCAGCAGCTCTCAAGTGTTTATCTTCTGCAGCCAACGCTCTGTAGACATCCACATAATTTTTTCAGATACAGCAGCTGATTTTACTAATTAACACATTCTTTAGCTGAGAGGATGAACTAATGAGCTTGATTGAAATAAAAACTTAGTTCTCATCAGTGTTTCACAGATCTGAGTACTAGTGCTATAAAGTATCAATAATTTCTAATTACACGGCTTGAAAGAGCAAGGAAATGCACTACTATTCAATTCTGAGTTTGAATTTTGTAATCAGAGGGGGTAGTGGTTTAAATCTTATTTAGCAAATGAATTCTGAAACCAACACACTGGAGCTGTACGTATCAATCAGCAGAGGGAGGTGGCCACAATATGACACAGGAACATGATTATTTCTGTTTACTTCTCTTTGTAGAAAGTATTTTGCAGGAGAAAGGTCATGAGTTTGATTGCTGGACCTACACTTCTACCTGTCAAATCACTCAGATCACTGAGCATGTGTCTGAACAGTGGAGATACACACACAGACATAGACGATGTCATAGATGGTCACCACAAAACATTGTCAAAAGCCATTTTCTTTTACAAAAGGTGGATAACACTCCAAACATGAAAGCTACACTGACCTTTGACCCCAAATGCTGCGGCAGAGCTTGACCTTGACCAAGGTGGTTTTGGAAGTTGATGCAAAAACATTTTACCCTTCGCTCTTCATATCCCTATGGTCACAAGCCCACCATGAATGGAGAATCTCAAACTGTGAATGTGAGGCCGGTATGAGAGGGCCTGGGAGTGGTAAGTGTTAATGACAGAAGTGGATGCTGGGAGTTTTTCTTGGACTCCACCCAGTCACACCTGTCCACCAAAACTAGCAGGGGACTGTGAGCTTTGACAGCTGTCGCCCTCCCCTCTCGTTCAAGCAGACCCCCACACACACTGGGAGGCACAGAGAACAGGTGTAAAGCCCTCTGATGAGTCAGTGGGTGGAGGTGGTTGGTGCAGCTTTGCGCACCTGTACACACTGAATAGACTAATATAGAACACCTTTTTTTTATCATCGTTCATTTGAACTTCATTTAAAGAGAACTAATGGGGTCAACTTGGAAAAAAAAGCTTCTATTTCTATAAAACAGCCAGTGCGAGGATGTGACCGGAATACTGTGAAAAGCCACATCAACCAGATGGTGAAGTTAGAGGAAATATATCATTGTGTATATCACATAATTTAAAACCACACTTATCCCAGATAGAAGTAGCTGCTCCACCCCTGTAATTACTCAGGTCAATCAAATATTGCTTGCAATGTAAATGATTACTGTTGCTGGACTTTTCAATACAATTAACAATGAATTTCCAAAATCAAAGGAAAAGGTAGCCAGGCTGAGAAATGTGTGTTGTTAGATGAATGCGGCAGAAGAAAAACTGCAAAGTAGATATGATCCAAACAAATCATCCAGTCTGTGGCAATAAATGTGGTAAGAAACAACCGACAAGATAAAGCATGCATTGGGCCTCCCTGTCTCAAAACACTCTTCTCTGCACATTTTAGTACTGTTAGTCCAGATAAGTCGCAACTGAGGCTACTGTAAGTGTTTTCCTAAGTGCAGATTTTATCACCACTTCCAGATAAAACCTTATTTATTTTTCCTTCTATATTATAAAAGATTATAATTCCTTGTCCTGTATTTCCTGAGGACATGGCATGTTAAATTTGTGCAAGTGGGCTGACTTTTTGGAGACAGACGATGTTTCTGTGACGACACCCTGTACTAAGCTGAGAAACCACTTGGGGCTGACCACACTGGCTACACTTTCAGTTCTCGTTGAAGCTCACAGATCTGTTATGTTTTTTCTGTTGTTGTGACTGGTTAAACTGAATCAGCTCATAATCAGCTATCACTAGACCATCTGCTGTTCAATGTTTTAATTTGAGCGACGCACAAACTGAAACCACTATCATAAGAAAATGTTTTTAAAAATTGAACGCGTGATGGAAATCCTAACAATTTTGTCAAGTGGCTGCTAACATATATCCTCCCATTTTTCACTGAAATCACAATCTGTACTCTGCTGTCTTCCTTGCACAGGTTTTAGAGACTACTTAGCCAAACTGTAATTTAAACCTTCACTCTGATTCATAGAAAACCACCATTTACTCCTATATCTTTGTTTTCTCTTTTCACTGTATTATTTCTGCCTTGCACCAAAGGCACGCCCAGCATGTCTCCTCCTATATAAATAAGGGTTGCCGAATCGAGTTGAGCTAAACAGGACGCAGCTTCACCCATGATAAATGTGATATCATGCAACATTACAAACAACACTTTAAAGCAGCAGCATGACGCTCAGCAGCAACCAGCAAACCGCAGGCAGCCAGGCAGGCTCCCAACCTGTGGCCTTCCAAAAACACTTTAACCGGCTATATTACGGGATGCAGATCCAGGTCTGTCATACACCACAGACTATACACAGCATGTTCTGAGCACATGCGAGGAAGCTTGAGCTATTTTTATGCAAATGCTTCAAAAGAAATGTATGTATTCAGTCACCCGACACATTGCAATACTAAATCAAGAGCTCCTGGGTCCCCTCTATGTTTTCTTCGCTACTGTGTCTAAGCTCACTAACTCCATACCTTGTACAATCCATCACTTAGTATCCTGCGTATCAGGATTTGCTTTAGATATGAATCAACACAGGAAAATTTTGTAGGCAAGTGAAATTTTAACACTGACTGACACTTGTAAACTTCAAACAGAGCAGAGTATCACTGAGGGTTCGACCCTGACCTTGAACCTGGGTGGTTCTGCAAGTCAATCTCCCGGGGTTGACCCAACTGAATTGACCTTTGACAGCGAACAAAAGAAGGCCAACTCTCCAACCTCACAAGTATCAGAGTTTAATCATTCTAATCAGTAGTCAGGCTTTGCTGTAGCTGAGCTTTGAACCATGTCTAAAATAAGTCTCCTGTTCACTGATAGATTATTCCTTACAAAATAACAAGGCTAAGAGTTTACAGCCATGCTACCAGCTCTGCGAGGCTGGACTTACACACAGCAGCGCTTTGAGCTGAATGTCAGTGTGCTCATAATGATGATGCTAACATGTTGATGCAAAACAGTTATTAAGTTTACTGTGATCACCATCACAACACAAACTATAGCTAAGGGTGATGGAAAGGTCATTATTTGGTCGTAAATCAAAGTATTGGGAAAATTGAGACTTTGATCTGATGACGGCGCTAGATGAAACATCATGGGGTCACCAAAGCTATTACTATTCATCCTAAAGGGGACATGAATATGCGCACCAAATGTTATACCAATTCATCTAAGTAACTGATAGTTAATCAGAGAGAGAGACAGAGGCTGAAGGAAATGGAGGAGTTCAGTGAGGGAGAAAGGGTAGTTCCACCAAAAAAAGGAAGTGATGTCAACCTGTCTTAGCTGCTGCAGAGGAAATCCCACCCTTGCCCACCTCTCTGTTTTATTTCCATTTGACACTCATGTTTTTTTCTATTTTTATCATTCTCTTTCCATCTTTGGGTTTTCCTTCTTTCTCTCTGTATTTCTTCATCGTGTCCATTAAAACCTATTTTCTCTCTCTCCCTCCCTCTATCTGACAGACTGATGTTTCATCTGTTTTCCACCACAGATAAAAGGCAGTTTGTTCTCTGCCTGATCCAGTTCATCGATCTGTTGGTCTTTTTTTATTGAGACCGGTCTCTTTGCAGACAGACTCATCTTATAGAGGTCACAGAGTCCTTTTTTTTCCCTTATCTTGCTGTGGCTGTTGCCCAAACGTATATGTCAACATCTAAAATTTTTCAGATTAGGATTTCTCTTATGGTCATCCCCCATATACTGACTGAAATATGTTAACAGCTACAGTGGAGACAAGCACACCGTTTGTCGCAGAGACAAGTGAGTCAATGTTTTTAGCCACAGCAGCAGCTCTAGTGATGGGAATTGATCAGTAGGCCCACTACTTTGGTCCAAACTGTTGGTGGGATTGCTATTAAATTCAGCACAGATACTCATGGTCCCTAGACCCTACATCTTAATGACTAGTAGCACTGTAACTTTCAATTTGTGGTCAAATATCTGCAAAAGGTCAGACATTTCCATCAGCCTCAGCTGTATTTGGTGCTTTGTGCTGATTAGCTAAAGTTAACACGCTAAACTAACATGGTGACCACTGAAAATATCACAGGTTTACCATCACCATGTTAATGTTTTTTGTTGTTTCACTGCACCATTTTACAACATTAAAGAGCTTCTAATCTGGAGTCCTAATCTTTTTAGCCACTGAGACACATGAATAAAAAAAAAAAACAAATAAGAATGAAATAATCTGGAATCAAACTGAGGTGAAGACAAGATGAGTAACTCGCTATTAGCTTAATCATTATTACCATGCCACTAAGCGACCATCATATCATTTGCCACCAGATCTCTGGAGTCTATCCTGCCGTTTCTGTGAGAAACCACTGGCATTAATGTTAAATAGCTCCGTTACACATACTGGGTCACTTCCAAAATCACAGTGGGGTCAACTGGAAAACAAAAAGGGTCATCTGGACGACCACCAACTGTTACCACCCTGTGCAGTCGCCAGAAATATTTATTACATCATCCCCATGCTTGTGGCGGCGTCTAACGGCCTTTGTTTGCATGCTGTATGAGCACGAGATGCAAACTGGGTCCTGCTCATCAAAACGCTGCCAACCACTTGAAAATGTTCAGTCAGTTTTAATTACTACTACACCAATCAGGAAATCCAGCCACGTGTGACTGTGGCAGGTGACAAATTTATCAACAGATTCATCAAGCAACCGTCATTTCTAGACACCATGTTAGGCCTGAATGTTTACATGTGTTTCACATCATGTTCACAGCATATGTCTGTGTTTCAGAGCATGATCGTGCCGTTTCATACACGTTCCTTATTTACTGCAGGGTCAACTTGTAAATGTCAACGTGAAAATAGACTAAAAGATAGACTTAAAGGAAACGCACTAGTATCTGACTGCAAAATCTCATATTAGTCTTGGACTTGCAATTCAGACCAGCTAAATGAAGTCTAATGGTCTCAATTTCCTCTTTTGAGTAGAAAGAAAACGGCAGAGAGAGACTGTTACTGTACTGTAACTGTTATACCAGTATTGAATCTAACAAGTGCCTTTACTCTGTGTTAGTGACACTTCAACCAGACATCAGTTTGCTATCTTCTTACATCTTCTTACATCTTCTGGCATAAACATAAATGTATAAATGACCCACTTCTACACAGTTGTCACTAATGGGAAAGCAACCTTGCAGTGTGGCTTATAGTGGCACACATTAATCCACTTAAAAGAAAAGGAAAGATGTACAAACAAATCTATTTGAATTAACAACCCTCTCCGACCAAAAAGGTTAGATCATTACTGGAATAAGAAGAATAACTCTTACCTGAGTGCTGAGTGTTGTAGGGCTGATGGAACGACGCCTCTCTGTCTCGGTGGATCTGAAGAGAAACAGGAAGACACTGAATCAGCCTCAGCAACATGTGATCGTCAGCCACAAAGAAATAATGATGCAGACCAGCGTGGCAGTTAGGAAGTGTTGCTCGGTACACAGGATGGGAGGCAGCGATAAGACACTCTTTATAACAGCAGCCTTAAGAGTATTCATCAGATTTCCATCACTGAGAGGAACTGTTTGGAGAGATTTAACTTTGGTCTGGTTTTAGCCTTCAGAACTCGCAGTCACACTGACATCAAGTCAAACACACTGACACGCACACACACACACTGCCTGTCAAAGATCTGTGGTTGGCTGTAAACACACAACACTGGGGCTCTGCTTCCTCTGTGGTCTGAATTTCTATACAACAGCTGTGTGTGTGAATACGTGTGCGTGTGTGTGTGCGTCAGTGGAGAGAGAGAGAGAGAGAGAGAGAGAGAGAGAGAGAGAGAGAGAGAGAGAGAGAGAGAGAGAGAGAGAGAGAGCACTGGTTCTAGCTACAAAAGCCGGTGACACCCCCCTCTTCGCAGGCAACACAAAAGCTTCGACAGTTTGGCCAAAGTTATGCAGATTTGACTGACAGCTCTGAATGTGAAGCTAACAGAGACTCAGAGTGGCTCGTTGTGTTTTAATGAACTGCATCAGCAACATGTAGATAAAGATGATAAGCTTTGATTTTGAGTGTGTCCCTCACAGAAACAGAGTAAACTGTGAACAGATTAATGATCTACTAACAAGACATCATAAAAGCCTTGTTGGGTGAAAAGTTCGCTTTTTATTTGGGGTCAAGTGATTTCTCAACTGAGCTGTAGCAACTGTAATGGAGCACAGATGGTACCTCCTATTAGATGTTTGTGCTGTCTTCCTTTCTTACAACTGTAACCCATTTCTTCCCCCCCTTAATTCTTCCCATTTAACTCTTAACCCCAGTAAACCCAGGTGAGCCTGGCTCAGATCCACTGGCTTTAGCATGGCCCTTTAAACTCGGCCGTGTAAGACTCGTACAAAGGAACCTCCAGACACAACAGAAAAGGTCCCTGATCCAAAGACCACACCCTTTAATCTGAGAGAGGAATGAGAGGAACAACCACACTGACACTGTATATTCCCATTCAAGACAATACTTGGATCCTTTAGCTTTTAATAGCTCAGTGGGCTTTCACAGGTCCATTAATATAATTGACCTTGTTTCTGTGATGCTGAGAGGTATTTGAATGAAAACAACCACTCTGGTGAAGAGTGAAGAGTTTGACCAGAAAACACAGCTGAAACTTAACAGTTTATTTTTTTATTTTTTGTATTCCCTGCCTTGCCAAGAGTTAGATGAAGCCATAACAGTAGCTAATTAGCTTAACTTAGCATACAGAACAGAAACACTAGGGAACAGCTAGCCTGGCTCTGACCAAACATAACAAAGTCCTCTGAGCACTTATTAGTGAGAAATTGCTACTAATTTATACAAATGAATTAATTAACTGCTGACTTCATACCAGTCCCAAAGTGTAAAATTTACTATCTGTAATTTCTTGGTGGGATGCTGTGACTTCCTTGCCCTCTTGTTTTTCCATCACTATAAGAACACCAGGCAACCAGTGGACGTTGGATAATACTTACGAATAATTTCATTAACTAATGAATTGCATAGTCTCTGTAAAAAAAATGTGGAAAATGGCCATTACACTTTCTCAGAGCTAGTTGCTTTTTTCAGAGTAGCAATCCCAAAATCAGAAGATGTTCAATTTACAATTAAATAAACAGAAAAGCAGCTAATCACATTTGAAAGGCTTGAACCAGAAAATGTTAGGCATTTCTGCATGATAAATAACTTTAAGTTAATAATCCTTAACTAAGCATTTTTACCAATAACCTTTCAGTGTGTTGTTGTACATGATGTGTTTACCTCTCAGTACAGTAGGGGGGTGTTCCATCAACGTAGCTAAAAAAAGGCAGGCTGACTCGAGAAAGCTTTGCTTGAACTAACGCAGTCTCCCAATTAAGCCTCAAGTCATTCCACTAACACATTTCAGCCTCATCTAATCGAGGCTAATTCAAGTGACGCTTGCATCACAGTCCGGCTATGTGCGAAAGTGCCCGAGGAACGAAAGAAGCCCTGACGAGTGGATGGGAGAAAAGCAGATGGTGCAAGAGGAAAGTAGAGCGAGAGCTTCTTCCCAGTGGCAGAAACACTGCTGCAATTAACAAAGTGAGGGATATCGCATGAAAAAAAAACACACACACACACACACACACACACACACACACACACATACACATAACAGCCCACAGACTAAATGCGCAAGTTGAGCAAGTTGTACAAGCCAAATACTATTGTTTCATGTTACATGTTTATTTCACTTTCATCTTACTTATTTCTCTTTGCTCTTTTCTTTCATTTGTTTTATGTAAAGCATGTTGAATTGTCTCTGTATGAAATGTGCTGCACAACTAAACTGGCCTTGCTTTGTCAATTGTATTAATAAATTAGAATTCAAATCACCATACAGTGTGACTATATTATCAGTAGTATTAGGCTAGTATTATTAGATTTATATTTAAAATAATGGTATAGACCAACTTAGGAAAACTGAAATAAACACAATGTGATTAAGCAGCTAATCTGCCCAAGTGGGTGAGCTGTGTGAGCTCAGACCAAGTAATCCATGAAATACATATTCATTCTTCACTGTTACATCTCAACAGGAGCTAACAGACAGAACAAACCTGGCAGCCAGCAGGTTAGAACTAAATGCAAGAACATCTGTCAGATCGGTAAGTAGCTTACAAAGAAACGTGTTTGTCCAAGAAGGTGTTGAGCTGTAAATATGTTGCACTGTAGGCACCAAAAAACAGACAGAGGCCTCTGACACTGGTGGGGAACCTCCACCTGAAAATCTCCCACAGCAGAGGAGCTCTAAGCATCAGGCAGGGATTGACAATGGTGGCAGGAGGAGGAGGGGGCATCCCCCCCCATACTGATCCCAAGCATTCCCTAAAATGCTTGGGATCAGTATGTAGGAGGTTTTGTCCTCTACTCCTCAACTGAGTCAGTCTCTCAGCTGTAAGGAACTAATGATGAGCCTGTATCTGTCAGTGATGGGAGACACCAGATACTGAGGACATGCCTAACCCATGTGTGAGTAGTTATTTTGATTTTTTTTTTCTTATTTAAATCAAATATTGTGCATTTCATGGTATTCTGTGTTCTCCTACTTGTTCCTCTGTTTGCAGTTAGATGGCCCCAAACATTTAGAGCCTTCGATGAAGAAACTACGTCTGCAGACACAGAAATATCACTGGTAAGGTAAAGGTAAAGAGGTAAGCTCAAATGTGAAATGGTTTGGATAACACTGGTGACTTCAGGCTTTAAATGTAAATTTAGTAAAAAAAAAAAAAAAAAAAGGAATAATAATTTCAGCTTCCTGAGGAAGAAGAGTCTTTGTTGAGCCTTCTTTACCAGGTGAGCTGTGTTCATGGACCAGGTCAGGTCAGATGTGATGTGGATCCCCAAGAACTTGATATTGTTGACACGCTCAACTGCTTCCCCGTGGATGAGGAGAGGAGCGTGCTCTGTCCTCCTGGACCTCCTGTAGTCCACTATGACCTCCTTGGTCTTGCTGGTGTTCAGAACAAGGTTGTTGTTTGAGCACCACTGAGTAAGGTGCTGGATCTCCTCTCTGTAGTGGGTCTCATCATTGTCCGATATGAGGCCCACTACGGTGGTGTCATCTGCAAACTTTACGATGGTGTTTGTGGAGTGGATGGCAGAACAGTCACTGGTGAAGAGAGTGAAGAGGGCTGGGCTGAGCACGCAGCCCTGTGGTGTGCCTGTGCTGAGGACCAGTGTAGAGGATGTGTTGTTCCGCAGATTCTCACATCACCTGAGGCCTGTTGGCTGAGGAAGTCCCTGAACCAATGGCACAGCGATGAGGGCAGTCCCAGGTTGTGGAGCTTCAGTATCAGCTTGTCCGGGATCACTGTGTTGAAGGCTGAAATGAAGTCTACAAATAACATCCTCACGTAGGTGTTAGGAAGCTGCAGATGGGTCAGGGCTGTGTGAAGTGCAATGGAGACTGCATCCTCTGTCGATCTGTTCTCCCTGTATGCAAACTGATACTGATCCAGACCAGCAGGGATGATGTCTTTGATGTGCTTTGGGACGATCCTCTCAAAGCACTTCATGATGACCGGAGTTAGAGCAACAGGGCGGTAGTCATTTAGGCAGGTGACAGCAGATTTTTTAGGCACAGGCACAATGATGGAGGTTTTGAGGCTGACAGTATATTCATATTACTGTTACCACCTACATACTTAGTTACTCAGTTTTTATGAGCACATTTTTATTAATTTTCCTTT
Source organism: Scortum barcoo (assembly GCA_023238725.1). Lineage (NCBI taxonomy): Eukaryota > Metazoa > Chordata > Actinopteri > Centrarchiformes > Terapontidae > Scortum > Scortum barcoo. Next base: position 17,228,262 of record CM041531.1, read on the forward strand.
TTATTTTCATTATAGATGATACATTACATTACAAAAATAGGCCATGAAATATTGTTTTGAAATTTCATAACACATCTACCTCTGTACACTAAGGTAAGCATATGTTAGGCACACATTTATATTCACATAGTGGGATGCTATGCCCTAGGAACGTTTTCAATTCATTATTTATTATAAATTATAGATATTTTTCTCAGATCTCTTTGATATATTTTTAAATCAACAATGTTCTTTTTTTGTTTTTATTTAATTCAATTTTAAATACCTAGTTGCAATTGATGTGTGAATTGTGCCATATAACTGAGGATTTCATTGACTGATTGATTGTGGAAACAGTGAAAGTGGGGAGACATGATTTTCACGAGTTTTTCCATTTCTTTTTACAAGACATGAGTGGTGGGAATGCGGAAATCTACCAAGCGGAACTTTCTTTCGGGAGTCTGTTTCAGCCCGTCAGACATTCTTTGACACACACCTAAACTAAGCTTGACAGTTATCCTGCCCCTGGAGCAGGCTAGTTCTGCGGCATAAGTTACCATGGTTACTCAGCAGGCAATCAAATAAGCCAAGATGATGGAGCGGAACTCTTCTCTTAAATGAGCCAGACTTATCGAAATAAGCCAGGCTTTCCCTTAATCCAACTTCGTGGAACACACCTCAGGTTTCATTGTAGGTGTCAGAGTCCGCCATTCCCACTGGGGTTTAAAAATTGCAGACCCATGCGTTATACGACAATGTAAAAAAAAACAGAGACTGCTTGAAATAAAAAGAGGAAAATAAGTCAAAACTAAACTGGGACACACAGACAGCATTTATTGAGAAAATGGAGAACAGAGACAGAGACAAAAAAAGAGAAAAGTCAGGAGGCTAAAAAGAAATCAAAGACATAAGACAGGGGAGGATAAGAGAGTCTCAACCAACCAGCAAGGTCGACCCTCCCAGAATGCTTTGGGGGTGAGGGGGCCGAGCTCAGTTTCTAAACAACTAACCCTCAACTGTCCCAGAGCACACTATTGACAGGCCTTCTGAGACCCAGAGAAACACTGAACCCTGTTGTCCAGGCCTGGGAGTGGTGAGAGTGTGTGTGTGAGTGTGTGTGTCAGAGGAACCACTGTGACCATACACTTCTGCATTCCTACAAACACAACAACAGGCACTTACATACCAACTGGCACAGTGTACACACACCTCCATCAGCCAACATGCACACACATTACAAATGCTTATGCCCCCTCCCCCCCCAACACACACATAAACACACACACACAGATGCATGCACAGAAAATACACACACAGCTGTGTTCAGATATCAAACAGAGCCCAGAGCCTGCTGAGAGAGAACAAACACGCTGACGAGGAAAGATTAGCTGGTCACAGAGGGCGCCAGTGCACACACACACACACACACACACACACACACACACACACACATAAATGTATGCACAGATTCTGCTCAGAAGTTAAATGGCTGCCAGTGATTCCAACAAATTACAAAAGACTACACGCCTTGACCTTACAGCAGAGCGGTGACAGCAGAACTTCAAATAGAAACAAATAATCCTGAATAAAATAGAGACTAAACCTCAAAGGAAATCGCAGCTTTAAGTGTTTTAATGAGCCACCAGAACTGATCCAGCATTTTATGGCGCAGATTATAAATGAACTGAACTTATAGGGATAACAGGACATGAAGTGGATACTGGACATATGTGGAACGACTTGCTATTAATGCAAGTTATGTATTTACTCGCATGTTTCTTTTATTTTGGCAGTGTGCTGCAGTTTATATTATTTGGTGAAATGGTGACCGTGTGACTGAAAAGTCAAAGTATAAAGCTCCGGCAGGGCAAAGAAAAGAGAAGAAGCTTCTCTAATTTTTAATCACTGAATAAACTTCTCCTTTCAGCTCCTCATCCATTCCCAGTTACACAGCAACCCTGAAGCTACAATGAAAGTCAGTGATTTGCTTAAGGACATTCCAGATTGTGTGTCAGAACAACGGCCTCCCACTGAAAAGATGAAAAATAAGCTTCTTTCTGGAAAAAAAAAATCCACTGAGATTAACACTAACCTGACCTTTGGCTCTTTTTCCTCGCAAACCTTATCAGAAACAGCTCCAACTCTGTTTTTGAATACAAACCAAAGAAGCAAGAGGTAACAACCAGTTAAGCAGACAGCTATTTAACTAGTCAGTCCAACCATACATTCATCAAACAAGTGTTCCCAGCCAGTAAGCAGGCCTGCAAACCAGTCAGTCAGACAGCCAGTGAACTGCTCCTCCTGCCTCTGAAAGCTGGCAGCCTGGAGTCTGAACAGCCCAGTGCATATTTGTAGCATCGGGGGAATCTAAAGTGTACCCAGTAAAAACACATCTGGTTTAAAAATAAAATGACAAGCTGGTGTGTATATGCCGTGGCAGGCAGGACTTGGACCGCCGCTTCGTTTCTTAACAGGCAGGCGGCCAGAGAGGTTCCGCAGGATTGGAGGATGCCAGGGCTAACTGAATGACTGTTTCCAGCCAGGTATGCAACCGCAGTTTGATCCTTGAGGGCGGCTGGCGGCAGACCTGAGGCCAAGGCTATTCTCAACTGCACCTTGGAAATGCATTGAATTCAGCTTACCAAACACTTAAGCGGGATAAAAGCAGCTATATCACCTGTCAAGGAATGGCCTGAATGCTTTTTAAGACCAATTATGAAGTGCTTTATTGAAATCTTTTTCTCTAACCTCCCTTCACAGAGAGGTCAGAGGCCAGAATAGTGTGTGGAGCCCACAGGGCCGACGTTTTGCTGAAGGACATTTCAGCACAGTGGAGGACTGAATCCGGGTCCTCTGGTTGAAGGACTGTCTTTTCCTTTTAATAGAGAATGATTTCTTTTGAGATCAATAGCAGAGTAACCTAGATAATAGATCATCAATATAACAAGTAGAGGGGTCAAGAGTCAGAGGTTGCAGCATAGTGACCACAGAGGGAACAGCTATTCCTGCACCCACAGAATGATCAAGAGGAAGTAAGTGGCCTAAAAAGGAAAAGATTTGTACATTTGTAATTTCCCGGCCTTACGCTTGTGCCTGTTATATTACTGTGTCAGTTAGTATGAAGGCTTATTCACATTTACTGTACTTGGTAAGTGGAGTGATGATGTGTTTTGTGACTCCAGGCCAGGACAGATGCTGGGATGTGAAACGCTGGTTGGAATGAAGTCATTTGGCCAAATGCCTGTTTCCATCTGAGGCCAGAGGAAACCGTTAGCCCGGCGCTGCCTTTTTTCCCACACCATCATATCGCTCTCTTGCTCTCTCACTTTTTTTCTTCCTCTCTCTTTCACACAAACTCTCTCTCTTTCTCTCAACCTTGCTATTTCACCCCTCGGGTGAAAAGAGGAGGTGACATCAGGAGCAAGTTTAGAAAGTGACAATAGACTAAAGAGAGGTGTTACATACACCAGAGCAATCCACTTCATAGATATTTTGAAGTGGTACCACCCAGTCTGCTCTGCTCTGCTTCAGCATGTCACAGCCAGCAGACAACACAATGGTCGACATGACACACTCTAGGCCATTCACATGAATTGTTAATATGAATTTACTGAAGTTACTACTTATCAAACAGTAAGAACGTGTTCAGTTTTGAGTCCAGTATTATTTAATTGTTGGGCATTGGCATTATTATTATATTCAGATTCAGAGTTAGGTTTATTTGTCTCATATAATCAGAATGGAACCATAAATAACAAATTTGCTTCAAAGGGCTTTACAGTCTGTACAGTATACAGCACATTCCTTAGACCCTCATGGTGGTGGTTCGCTAAGCTAAATGTTAACGCTCACAGTCCCTATGTTAAAGTTTTCTCAGGTGTAATTTTTACATTTACAATCTTAGCTAGAAATATGAAATGGTAGATGAAAAGTCAATGGATCACCAAACGTATCACAATTCATCCTGAGGATAGAGGTTCAGCCATTACCTATACCACTTATCCCCACATTGGTGCTGGAGGCTATCTCAGGTAACATTGGGCGAGAGGCGGGGTACACCGGGGTCACCAGTCAATCACAGAGAAGATGCGGGACGAAGCCGGAGCAGAGAGAGAACCCTTGCAGGCACAAACACACAAACTTCTCACATCACATCACCGGTGTTCGAACCCAGAACCCTCATGCTGTGAGGACCACTCGCACCACTGTGCTGCCATCCTTACAGCCACACCGCTTGCATGGTCAAAAAAGTGGAGGCCGGTATTTTAATCAACAGAAGGAACAGAGCAGAGCAGAAAAGAAAAAACTAATAATAACAACAATTAACAACCTAACTATGTAAGTTACACATTTATAGATATTTTTCAGAAGCATTTCCAGTAACATCTGATTCAGCTACCCACTATGCTAATAAACTAAACTACCCACAGAAGTATAAACCTTAGTTGAAGCAGGTTTGTCACTGTCTATCATGGGAAATCATTAATACCACAACACGTTTAACAACTATCAACAGGACATAGCGGCATAGCAGGAAAATGGAAAAGGTTTCTCTATATGTAGTGCCATCTGGGCGTTAAGTACTGTAGCACTTTTGGGTGCTATAAAGATCCCATTTAGAAAGCTTCTAGAACACGCAGTTCAAATGGTTTGACACAGGACCGCTACGGTACAGTTACAGGACCTCTGAGAGAGAGCGAAATGTCCCAACTTTGCAGTGTGAACAAGACATTTAAAGAACATCAGTTGACTTTATATTCTGTTTTAGCTTTACAGCTTTTCACACAAGTACCCACTATCTTGACCAAATAATCCCAGAAAGACCTTAAACTGTTTGAGCCCCATTAAGTTTCTTTCACAGTTAGTCCACAGAGATGGACTGAGTGCAGGCATCTGTCTTGGTGTCACATACATTGTACCCGTGCAGCGTACAGTCAGAAACCACACTCCACCCCAAAATAATCAGCACTCTGTGTCTGGAGGGCCACTATCAACAACCATGCAATCATCTCCCAGGGTGCAACGAAGCGAAAGCCGTCACAACATCCCTGGCAGATGACTACAGGTTTGCCGAAACACGCTGAAGCACTTTGTGACCATTACGATTTTGTTTTACTTGAGAAATAACTTTTTCTGGACCTCTTTAAAGAATAAATATGACCAGGCCTTTAAAAACAATCTGTCCGCAGAGCTGAAGCTGCTGAATCATTCCCAGAACTCTGTTTAACTGACTTAATTTCACATAATAATGTCAGTAATTATCTTTGACCTCCATTTCAGAGTTACTTTTATGATTTCAGTCCAGCTTTTATATCTCTTACTTTGCTTCGATTGCTATTACCATTATTTTTTATCTGTCTGAAGCACTTAACAACTGTGTTTTCAAAGCCTCTGTTCAATGACTGTTATTACTGTAGCAGCATGATCATACCAAGCAACTTTGTTTGAAAGTGCGGATAGGTAGCCTACCTTAATCAAAACCACGTCTACAGCTCTCTCTCCTTTGGCACAGAGACTGTACCTCCGCTTGTGTCGTTCGTACATTTTCCCTCAAATATCCAACGCAGATTTACTGAGCAGAATGTTAAAATCCAGCAGAAACACTGTTGGGCAGAGCTGAAGCTGTCTGCTAAGCTTCACATCTGGCCACAGAGCAGCCTTCTAACAGACTCCAGCTTTGCTCCCTCCTTCTGCTCCCTCCCTCCCTTTTCTTTTCCTCTGTCGCTTCTCAACTTCTCTCCTGGCTCTGCCTGACTCATGCCCTTGCCCTCTCTCTCTCTTTCTGTATTTTCTCTCTCTCAAGAGTCTGTGAATGTCTCTCTCTCATCCTGTAAATCAGACAGCCAGAGTAGTACATTGTTATAGTGTGACAGATGACAGTAGGGCATTATTACTTCAGTCAGGGTGATTTAATCATTAGAATTTATGCTGTCGAGATTCAACACCCCCTGCTGGATGAGGACTGAGGCCACCTGTGAGTCGCCCTCTGGGTGTGATTACATCTTTGTCAGATGACGGATATGGCCAGTGTCTGTGTTGGAAAAAGTTGGGAGTGATATTTTGCCGGTGCTGTAAGCAGGTCTCATTTTCATATTCATTCAGGGGCAAGCTGGCCAGCTACTCATCAGTACAGATCGCACTTCAGATTTCTTCCCACATGTGATTTATTACATCCAGATTTAGGTAGAGTGGTTGAAAAGAATATTACAATATGAATTCTTTAAAAATCCTGAGTTATATATACCGTATATTACAGCAGCACAATGGTCTGCAAAATCACATATTAAAAATCTAATTAATGGTAATTGTTGTAGTATGAACACACCATTCATAGCAATTACCCGTGTTTGTGCATTACATCAGACAAAACTCTTAACACATTTTAAATATAAACTGCAGTAATTGATTCTGTTACTTTTAATTACAATTTGCAGGGAATCATTTAATTAGGCTACACAATATTGAAACAATAAAAACAATAAAATGATAGCAACTTATTGTTGTGAAACAATTCTGCTGGAAACACTGTATATTAATGGAACATCCCAATCCTAATTATGTCTAACTGCATTTTGAAAGTTACTGATTAATCTGTTGTCTATCTACTACACGGATGGAAACAGCAGACGTTCCTAAATACAACTCTGGGAGTCTCTCTCTGTAATGTACACTTGATCCAAGCATGCAGACTGTGAAATGTACGCAAATGTATGAAAAGGCATCATCTGGGTTTAAGAAGGAAACGAAATGAAAGAACCTGGATAATGTGATAAAGGCTTTCCCTGTCACTCTCAGCAGAGAAATAACTCAGAGAGGACACAGAAATGTGCCGCCTCTCTATCACTCCCCAGGACAAGCAGCTGGACCAGAGCTGACAAAATCCTCTATGAGTATTCTGTCCTTCGTTTGAAGGCTTTCAGGCTCTCAACCATCAGATCTCCTGTCCTAATGCTCCTTTGCAAAAAAAATATAGGAGCACGTCATTTCTGTCACAGTGCGTTGCTCATTATGAGAACCATCACATTACTATTATAATATTGCAATGATAATAAACTTGTGTCTCCTCCACCTCCAAAATTAAACTTACACTCCTAAGGTTAATAGACAGCGATAACAATGTGGTGGTGCTCCTCCTGGATGATATTCAGATCCATGTAAATGTGTGGTCACAACTGTCTGTGGGTTGTCCCTGACATGAGAATCCTGCTTTGACCTCGGGTCCTTCCATTGGCTGACCAATCCCGGCGTGAAGGCGTGAATCCTGGCAGCCACAAACAAATCAAACGAGCTCTCCCCTGATCCAAACCCTGACCTTCACAGAGCACCAGGTGTTTCAGAGTTCAGGGAGACACTGCAGCCAACCCGTTGATGAAATAAACCAGTGTTTGCACAGAAAATGTAAACTTTGAATATTAACTGCTGTTTTGCGAATTTGACGATCTCCATATTGCTCAACTATACTTCAGTGTACAGCCAAAAAAGCAAGTGGTGCCCTTTAACTCCCCAAACAACGTACCAGCTTGTATTACTCCATCTTTCCACATCATGAAGAGGTAAAACATCACACAAGCACACACCTCTACACAACACACACATAAACACTTTTTAAAAGTTGCTCTTTTGCATGGCCTTAACCTGACTGAACTAAACACTGAACTGTTTTCACACGCTGCTCTTCATTGCCCTGACAAGCAGATGGTCACTTGTCAACCAAAGTAATTAATAAGACTGGCAGACATTTCTCATCAGTAACTGATGAATAAATCTTGCTTTACTCTGAACTGATTTAATTCTCATGTTTTGAGGGCAGGATTTATAGCTTCCAATACAAAACATGTTATAAGGGCACCGTGAACTTTACAGCTTTGTGTTGTTGTGCAGGCTTGCTAAGTACAAGTACCTATAGTCAAAAATATGAAATGCAGAAGATGTCACACATACTTAATCAAACAGGACTAAATTATCTGCTGTCTACATAGCTTACATCTTGCCAAAACACACACTCCTTTGTGATTTTAATTACTTCATTAACCTTACCTTGTAGTTGTTGCAGTCATTTGGTCTGTCAGTCAGTCTGTTTGTTTGAGAATTCATTCATTTCACTTTACAGATTCATTCACATTTGATATTCCTCAAATGTAAATCATAATGGTTGATTATTAATGAGTGTTGTAATGATAATTATTAATGTTGTTGTTATGAATACATTACACACACGTTACATCTAAAACGGTATAAACTAAAATTGTGAAAATGCATCTCCTGCTTGTGAACGGGCCATTTTTCCCCTCAGCTCTTACTACAGTTTGTTCAACACCAACATGACTTCAAATTGCCTGCTCATCATAGAAATTACAGGAAATTTCAACAGGATCAAATGGCAGGTCATTAAATTCTCTCTCTGGTCAAGAAGAAAAACTCCACTGATGCCATTGAGGCTACACCTCCCCCTGCTGGCGACCCCAGCATCCTGCAGACTGCGCGTTTCTCCTGCAGTCAAACATCTGGCATTCAGAACAAGCCGCTGACCTAGACCACAACCCAGGAATAAGCAGAGCCACTCCAGTCTATGGCTGCTGAGGAATCTGTCAGTCAGCAACATTTTAGAGTAAAGCCTTGTCTACTGAAGATCGCATCCATGTGGCTCGATGGCTGAGCTGAGACAGTAAAAGAACTGCATAACATGACACCCACAGGACAAGGGAGGGAGATCCTGTTGAATTTTACAGGAAAGTAAATGTAGATATCATGCTTAAAGAGACTCCAACAGGTAATATATTTGTTGCTGAAGAAGAAATACAAAACACAGACAAAGCTGCAAGTCTCAAACTTATAGTTTTTACTGTAAGTTTGAGAGGGTAAAACGTTCCAGACAGATTTATTCCTGAACTCTCTGCAGATCTGTAGTTGGCACATCGAGCTGCTCGTAAGCAAATCATGTCTTTCCTTCTCCCACAAATTTTTGGCAACTTTTACTTTACTGGAGATATTTTGCAATTCCTGGCTCTCTCTCTCTCTCATATATATATATATATATATATATATATATATATATATATATATACATACACATACATACATACACACAGATACACACAGATACACAGATAGATAGATAGATGAGAGAGAGAGAGAGAGATAGATAGATAGATAGATAGATAGATAGATAGATAGATAGATAGATAGATAGATAGATAGATAGATAGATAGATAGATAGATAGATAGATAGATAGATAGATAGATAGATAGATAGATAGATAATTTAACTTTGACTTTTACAAATTTGGAGCCAACTGGCCATGCTAATTGGACTATTTAATAGTCAATATGGAAATCAGTCATACCTTCATCATCTAGACTGGATTAAATTGATGTCCAGCACTGCAAGTTATCAATGAGTCCTAGTTATCCTCTCAGGAAATCTGGACTTAGAAGCATGCAGCCCTTCCACCGCATTACCAATAGATAACTGCAGAAAACTTTGCCACAACTGCCAAACATTTTATAAACATAAAAGAAACATGGTTTTGACAGAAGTGTTTGCTTCATAAGCATTACCTGATTTTCATTTCTCCCCTGTCAAAGTCTACTGTACATTTTGTTTTTTGTTTTTGTTCAGTAATTTTGCCAACCTGAGTCTTGATAGCCTCGTACTCCTGTTCTTTTTTAGTAACCAAATAATACACTGTAATATAGCAATTAGTGATGTTATTAGTTACACCTGTGCCTGACAAGTCAAAAAGATCCGCTGTGGAAAAGGCGTAGTCAAATTAGTTTCAGGAACTGAGCTTGCTGGCCTTGTTGATTTGTTCACATCTCTATTCCAAAGGTTAATTAGGGTGTTTCGGAGGTTTGGCAAATAGTGACTCATCTCAGACGCAGGTTAATCAAACCTATGTCGTCAACAAAGCAGAGCTTGATAGCTGACAACTACAATAAAGACGTTGAGCCTACCGTGGAGAAGTCTGTTTCCTCTGGTGGGCCATTTTCTTCCTCCCCTGCACCAATTACAGTTTCTTCTGACATGAAGACTTCCACCTCTGGAGGAATGCACACAACATAATCCAGTCAGTCCAATGGCAAATCCTTCAGATACAGGAATCAATAACTAGTGTTTAAAGTGAAAGGACCTTTTCTATCCACACTGCAGATACACTCAGGAGTTTTACTGCGTACAAAAGTGATGTAGCAGCTTGTGTCTGTAGCTTCCTGAAGTTTTCCTGAAAGTAAATTTTCCCATAAGGCCAATAACAATCTGAATGTAAATGAATTAATCATTCTTTGATTACAAAAACAGAATCAAAATGGACCACTGATGGTACTGTATCATTATCTGAGATGGATTAAAGTAATCTGTCTTGGAAGGCTTATGTAAGTGAACAAGATGGATGCCAGAAGGAGTGGAAAAGTATCAGAAATGACTCTCCATTAAAAAAAAAACTTCAGACTTTCTTGTGTTTTTAAGCATCTGCTAGAATTGAATGAATTGAATGAATATTCCCATCTTTATTTCCCAAACCATCAAACAACAGAAAGCTTGTCTCTGATTGCCTATGATGTTACCTGCTGCTAGGCCTCTGTCAGCCTCTGTCTCCTCGTTCATAATGACACCCCACTCTCTGTGTGACGCACAGCACTAACCTCGCCCTTGACCTTTCTTTATTGGACTTGGGTCCAGTACAATTATTCCTGATGAGTGAAAATTGCCGGAAGAAGAGCGCTGGAAGTTCACTTAGAGAAGAGATACTGTGCAGATCTCACTTCCTGCTCCATACTCACATCAGCTGGCCTGTGCATGTTTGTTTTAGGGAATCCAGCCTTCTAGTTGTGCATCTGAGACTTGGTCACATGCACTTGTAATGTGACTGTGCCTGCTGACATACAGTTTCTGTAGCCAGAGCGTGTGTGTGTGTGCATGAGAAGGAGACTAACACAGAACATATGAATAATATATATATATATATATATATATAAAAGTCTTGTCAGATATTACATGGCATCAGGTATTAAAGATTTAAACCAGCCCAGTATTAATCTTGTCATGCAACATCACAATGTCACAACATTTCCCAGTGTCCCTGCGTGAACCGATGTAGTAAAAGTATTCCTCTAGTGTCACATTTTAGGGAAAGTGTTTTAAAATAACCTCTTTTTTATTGCTAAATTAAATCCTCAATACTAAAACTTAAACGCTCATTAGAGAGACAATTAGCACCAAAAATAGCTGAAAGACTAAGCAAAGCATGTCCTAACAACAGCAATATATCACAACAGGATGTCACATAAAAACCAAAAACCTCTGTGAGCACAATTATGGTGAGCTACATTGCATTTAGCTTTGCGGAGCTATTGCCATTAATCACTAGCGGAGGCCTGAATCTGATTTAGCATATTTGTTTAGGAATAAGACTTTGACAAACATATTGCCCTGTGATGTATGTGAGTGTGTGGAAGCTAGAATAAACCTAAACTGGGATGAAATAAATCAGTGTTTGCCTACCTTGAATTGCATTGTTGTGGCTTTCTGATGCTCCATCCACTGCATCAAGGGTCCTTGGAGTTTCACTCATGTCATTTTCAACATTTGGTTCACTGAACGCTTCAGCGTTAGGAGCAGGTGGTGCTACTTCCAAGGTATCAACATCATCACTGTCTGGAAGTGGAGTGACACTTTGTGATGACGCTACTTTGGTCTGATTCTCAGACTGCCTTGATTCCTCATCAGGCGACCTCTCATCTGCTGTCAACTCTAAATTATCATGTTTGGATTGCTTTTCAGATGAGGCCGCTGCACACCTGCACTCTGTTGACCAATGGTCTCCTTCAACTGGGCCAATTGCTTCACTGCCCTCTGGAATAGATGGACTGAGTTCAAATAAAACCCTATTGGTGACCTCTGATGCCGAATCCTCAAGCATTGTTTTCAGTTCAGATTCGTTGGCCTCTCCAGTTTCACTTTCATCGACCTTCACCGTTGGAGCGTCCCCACTCTCTGACAATGCTGGACCAAACGACAGATCCTCTTTGGAAAGCTCCGGAGCGAGTTTCTCCCCTATCCCCTCGAGATTCAAAGCTTCCATTGTCTGCAGGCTGGGTGAAAGTTGTGATTCAGGCTCTGTGCCAGTGTGGCTGCAGTCTGTCCCTGTCAGTGTACTGAAAGTGCCCGGCTCCAAGGGGAGCCCTGCATCCACTATTAGTGAGTGTTCATTGCTTTCACTAGGCTTTGAATCACTTGGTTCCTCCTTCCTGGATTCTGTTGAGGACAGTTCAAGTATCTTGTTTTGAAGTAAGTCCTGATCCTCCATACTAGCATTGTCCTGAGTGGGATGGAAAATTTCTGTTGTGGAGCTTCCGACTGAGCGGAAACTGCCATCATCATCACTGGAGAGGCCATGGGTCATCCCTGAATCAAGATCAGCATGTCTATTACTGGAGATGGCCATCGTGTCAGATAAGAGCTCAGATGATGGATCAGTCCGTGAATCTTTCATAGTGTTACCAGCAGTCTGACTATCAGCTGTATTGTCTGGTTCGTCCATAGGCGAACTGGTTCTTTCCATACTGCATCCAGAAATTTCAACTGCGTCTTCACCATCTAGCTCTTTACCACTCGCTGCTCCAGTACAAATCTCAGAATGACAACAAGTTTCTGGAGCCAAGCCCCACTGCTGCTCTGCAGCGTAATCCCTACCAGCTGTTTCCTGGTTTTGTTCCAGGCTGTTTATGTCTGGTGGAGGTTCCCCCTCATGGAGGCCTTCTATCAAGAGGCGTGGAACAGCAGATTCAGGCTCCTCGATTACATCACCGCAATCTATCAGCAATGGGTTGGGGAGGTCCCCTGGGGTTGATACAGGCTCTGTTAACCCTTCACTGTCTGCCATCTCTTCATCAAAAGCCACTCTGTCACAGAGCTCCTGACTAAGTTTCATCTCTTCTTTCCCGACATGTTCTCCTTCCTGACAGTACTCTTTCATTTCAGAATCAGATGTGTCAGATACCTCAGAGTCCTGTGACGACGGGGTCTGGCCCATGACCGAAGCTTTTGTGTCTCCGCTGGGTGTTACTAGATCTGTTGACTCCAAGTTGGTCTCCTCTTCCCTCCTTGTAGCTGTGCAGTCCTCCGTTTCCTGTTCTGATCTTTCCTTTCCCTTTGTGGCCTCCTGTCCTTCCCAGATCACAGCCTCTCCTCTATCAGTTTCCTCCGCCTGTTTACCACAGCCTGCTGGTGGTAGGATTCCCACAGTGAGGCTCTCCCCTTCTGCCTTGCTCTGTGGTCCTTCACTCCTGTCACACAAACTCAAACACTGGGTGGAAACAACAGCTTGATCCCTTCCCTCTTCCTTCTGTTTGCAAGTAATCTCTCACTGTGTTTGAACTGAGACACACCCTGTCCTCTGGGGGGCCAAGGCCATGCTCCTGGGGATGTACGTCTGACGATGGAGTATTCACAGACAAACTCCAGTCTTTCTCTGCATACCCAGTCTCACCATGTCCACAGTCGACACTACCTTTGCTTTCCACTGAGCAGTTTCCAACCCCGCTCCCCCCTGTTGCTGTATCCAGGCACTCTGATTCTGTAGCAGACTGCTGTAGTCGCTCCAGACAGGTTATCTCTGTTTCTGCACCATCACAACATTCAGAAGCCGTGTGCAGAGAATCAAACTGCAGCTCCAGCACAGACACTCCCTGCGGAATAGAAAAGAAGGAGAATAAGCGTTAGCTTTTCCTCTCAGTGAAACCAACAGAGCTGCTCTCTAGTTCTTATCAATCGCCAGCTCCGTGATTGCATAAGGTGTTCCACCAGTTATACAAACTAAGCTTGAAGGTTAAAAAAATGAGGGCAGTGAAAAGACAAACAATCCAACAATGTTCAACCGCAGCAGAGTTCCTAAATGAAGCCAACGTGAATAGAGATAGCACGCGAAAAGGACAGGGTGGTGTGACTCACCTTGGCATGGAGATGGCGAATCAAGTGCAAGAGTTGCTCGACGCTCGTCTGAAGGGTCGGAGGGTCGCGGCCAGGGTGGATGCTCAGTGTCAGAGTGTGTGTGTTCAGCCTGGGGAGGTGGCAAACTATCCGGGCGTCAGTGGAGACCAGCTGGACAGTCTCTGTCTCTTTCTCCTTCTCTGTGTCAGTCTCAGCCCTGCCGTAAAATAAACACTTGGATCATCCTGAATGGTCTGTGGTGTGATTGGCTAACACAGTACTGAACTGCTTTCAAGAGAAGGCTTTACAGTGATGTCAGCCTATCCACACTCCTCCTCGTCTTTCAATAATCCACGTGCACTGCTGGTTTTTTTTTTTCTCCAGAGTGGGACAGGCCATCGGTCAAATGCTGTGGTTGTTATGTTAGTCTATTCTAGCAGTTTAGCAGGTAATCAAGCAACTTATAGAGATGCTGTCAAAGTAGCTAGTAAATGTTAAAAGTTCCAGACGCTGTGGCCAGTGAACCAAAAATGCTACTTTCCTACCCAGTGGTAAATTACACCCTGCAATACTCGAAGACCACTCCTAGTTGATAAGACTTCTGAGAAATCTTCACTCCCCCTGCTGCATTTGCTCTAAGTGTTGAAGGTAAAAGTGCAAAATGTGCAGTGTTTTCGTTCATAAAGATAGTGCTATAAAGGGGAGACGCCTCCCAGTCAAGCAGATCTGTTTGCGTAATCCTGGGTGGATTGTTTGAGCTGTGAGGCCTGGCAGCTGAGGTCACCAGGCACGCTGCAAGTGACTTCACTTTTCATGAGGGAAATGTAATTACCAACACATAAAGAGGGAGCTATATGTTGTAAAGCAGCTTTAGTGCATGCTTGGTAATGAGCGAGCTCACTAAGTGGGGGTTGTCTTTCAGCTTGTGGCATCTTCATTTTGAGTTCAAGTGAAAACTATTCTGCAGCAGATAGGTAGAGTGCTTAAAAGACATAAAAAGGGTCCATTTCCACTTTAAGCCATGTCTTGGGCCATTTACAAAAAAATATGTTTTTTTTCTCTGCTGTTTAATGTTTTACTATAAAAGGATGAAAAGAATTTGACCTCACTAGTCACTCAGCGCAAGAGTATTATTGGGGATAATAGGTGACAACTGCAAACAAAACACATAGATCCTCTTACAATTTAACTCTGCAAAAAAAAAAAGGCACCACAGTGTGTGTGAATCAAAGTAAAGTTACACACAGTGAGATGTTGGAGAGGTGCTACAACAGGTCAGTAGACATAAAAGTCGTAATCAAGGCTTTTGTGTTGCGAATAGTTTCCCCTCTCTCTCTCTCTCTCTCTCTCTCTCTCTCTGGATTCTCTTGGAACAATACTGGCAGCCCACAACTTTTCAATTTGCCCTCAACTATCTGGCTGCAGCTGAAAGTGCTAGGCTAGGCTTTGTGGGGATGTTCTTTGGATACTTCTATTGTTCCGTGAAGACAACAGACAAACAAGGTTGCCCTAAAGGGCCTGGAGGAACGACACCATCTGCCCTCTGATATACTGACATGAGAATGTTTGTGCAGAGAGCAGGGCAATGTTCACTGAAACCAAGAGCTAGTATGACTGTCAGTGTGGACACATTATCTTTTTATACATTTTTTCTCTTTTTCGTTTATGGTTTTATTGTTTTTGAATTAAACTGAAACTGAAAAGAAATGCATTGTCTGTTACTATTACTGTCAAAACAGCCTTTGATTATCATTACAACATGGACTTAGTGCTTACTTTGTGAGGAGCTCGAGGAGGCATTCATGTCCTCGCAGGGCTGCAATGGCGGAGGGGGTGTGGCCTTGTCTATTGGCCAATCGCAGGGCTTCTTTTGCTCTAGGCTGCTGTAGCCAGAAGTGCGTAACCTGAAAAAGACCTCGGCGTGCTGAGAAATGCAGCAGAGTCTCCTGAGGGCTCAGGTCTGGGGGAGAGACAGAGGACAAGAAATGCATAAATGAATACAAAAGCACAGACAGAATCAAAAACACAAAGAACCAGAGAAAGACAGAGAAGTGCAGCCGTACAGCAGCCAATTTGTGGCGCAGTAGCCAACATACCATCACCTGCTGCAGCTTGGCAACACCGCAGTGCCGTCCAATTAAACCAGTGTAGGGTCCACAGTGACCCAGTAAACAACAGACCTTTACACATTTACAGACTGATTAAACCACAGCTTTTCTCCGCTTGTCTTCAACGATGGGGCAAAACACATATTTGTCAGTCAGTACTATCAGTTTTAGATTAAAGCCAACGTGCTAATTGACAGCATTTTCAAATATATCTGTGCATAAAATACAGAATATGTTACGCTTTTGTGCCTCTGTAAGAAAGTACATGGATTTCAGTCAGTGTGGGGAATCCTCTGAAGCAGCATCTAATATGTGGCAATAAAACTATCATAGCATCAACAACAATAATGATGCATGTGATTAAATCAAACTACACTATTTCATTTGAGCAACACCAAGTGTGCAGACTACCATTTTTAATTAAAGTCTATTATTGGCCCCGTATATCAATCAAATTCCTAATAACACCATGAAACACTGGGGCCCTCCCCTTTACACGTCCACAAAGACAATAATGGAGATTCATGGACACACCCACCCACACACACACAGACCTCCATCTTTCTGCCAAAGCATCAGGTACTCAGAAAGACTCCCTTTATCTTTCAGATCTTCTCATCTCAAGCTGAATCTGTGTAATTAAAACTCTATGTAGTCACTGTGATAAATTATTAAAACATCTCTGGGTTTGCAGGAGTTGCCCAATCTTTCTGTTAAGGCTCGTATTTTTTACTGCTCTACCACTGGCAAATTTATTATCAGTTTAAAAGGGCTTCCTGAAAGAATGGGGAATCTCGTTTGAAAGAATGGAAAGTGAGCCCGGGGTTTCAATAAACAGTCATTTCATAATTAAAGTGCGAGCATACAGATCACTGAAGAGGAAAAAAGAATCTCTGGAAAGTTAAATGCACATGTTTGAGGGTTCAAAATGGTGTGGTGTTTGAGAAATCTCCACTTCAGCACCCAGATGTCTTGTAATGCAGAGTCAGTACACTGCACACAGAACACTCAGGTTTATCAAGCCAGCTGGTCTGTGGTTATTTATAAGGAGTAGAAACTACAGGAATGAGAAAGATGTCTACAGCACTGTTGCTGAGTCCAGATTTCTCTGGACAGAGTGTTTCTTCACAGTTATTAGAAAGATTGCATTTTTACCCTTTCATTTTTTATGCTTTCATTTGTCACTGCCTATGAATAGATGACTTTCTTGCTCCGGTGTCCATACACCAGATACCAGATATTTATTTGAGCAAACAGGGAAAATGTATGGATTTTCAGCAAGACGCAGACAAGCCGTGCTTTATTGCAAATCCTGTGTGATTTCTTTGAGGACTTTCTAACTGTGCCTTGTGTGGGTTTCAACAGTATGATAAAATCATTAGGAAAAGAGTGAAAAAAAGAAAAACAGCTAAAAACTGATCAGTGAAAGGGGCAGAAAACACATTTTACTTTCTGTTATCAGCACCACAATAACCATTAGGCAACATTTACAATGCTGGTTGGGCCTGCTGAGGGGAGGTTTCGCTCCATTTACCGTGGGCCAGTCTGAACCAGCCTGCCCTGATGAATCTCCAGCTAATTGGTCAAATTTAACGCTCCACTTGGCCGAGCTGGGCCAGACTGGAATGTGAGGTGCCAAACAGCAGCAGGAAATGCTTTGCTGCTGGGTTTGGTGTGGTTCCTCAAAACTGGCTGCCACACCATCCAGGATTTTTTGTGCTATGGCTCCTGGGGGGGTCAGCTAGAATATACATGTGATCACAGCTATTTGCTGCAATACAGGAATTACCAAATATAAAGGGGCTTAGCAGTGCGTTGGGTCACCGTTAGCTGCCAAAACAGATTCACTGCTCCTTGGCAGATATTCTAGCTAACTGGCTACTAGTTAGCTTCACTATCTGTATAATGATCAAATGTTTTCCTTTTTTGTCCAGTCAAATGACTCAACCGGAACTGACTGTCGACTGATAATGACAAAATTAGGGCTGCAACAATTATTTTCATCATCGATCTGTCACGTCTAGTCTAAAAAACATTATAACATAAAGTTTCCTGAGCTACCTTAGCACTCCATATTGCAAATAAGAAGGATAAATAGAGTTCAGGGGAATCAAGCCTTTGTATTTGTTATAGCTGCAGCTCACCAAGTCATTGACTAAAATCGTATGGAGTGACAAACCATAGCAAATAAAACAAAGACGCAGATCATTTTACGCTGAATGTTGCTAACTGTTAAACCCTGCTAAATGAGTTGGGTGTCACCATTTTCATTGACATGAACTTTACTTCCAGGTGAAGTAAATTATCCACAAGACAACAAATGGTTGGCTATGGCAAGATCAGTTACTACTGCGTGTCCACAGCGTGAAGGATGACTGATATAAACCACCGTCACCTCCACCTATAGTCTGCCGCTATCCATCATCTGACAGGTCTGATAAATGGAGAGCAGAGTTGCACTCTTCTCCCCTCCCCGCAGTTCGCCGCAGCTGAGCGTCTTGTATTGAAGAGGTGACATATTGTGAAGCAGAGCCTATTAGAGCACACATCACTCACCACAGCAGGAAGCCGCCTTCCACATCAACAACATGACAACTGACTTCAATGCAAAGGAGCTTGTGTGTGCGTGCATGGGTGTGTCCATCCATAAAAACTGTAACACTTTCCACAGCCGTCAGAAGCAGATCTTATCTAATCAGCAGGAAGGTCATTACTGAAAATTTGATTGGATTATTTTTTTTTCCTTTTCAGGCTAGAAACCACTGATGAATAAAACATTTTAAGAAGTGTGTGCATTTGTAAAATCCAATACACACTTACTGAGTCTTCATTTTTGTCAGAAATCCTGCTGGTTTGGTCTAATATCCAAGTCAGGGTTAAACCATAAGCTATTGTCTTAACAATAGCCAGAGGCAGAGGCCTCGCTCTAACTACTCCCAAAAGTCTTGTTTATGCTGCTTCAGAGAGTGCAATTACCTCGCAGAGTTTATCATCCACATCAGCTCGTTTGGCTTCCTTTAACTGATTAAAGTCATCAGAGTCAATGGCTGGAGAAAATTGGCACTTTAATTTTAATAAAAACGTATGTTTGTTTGCACTGACATAGCCATTTCTCACAGCCCAAACTGCTGTTAGTCAGCGCTGCAGCACCGAGATACTCTGCTCTGTTTGATCACACTGATATACCAGTGCGCTCAAAGTCCATACTGAGATGTGCTTTCATAGTTGTGTCTCTCAGTTAATATAAGCTACCAACTAAACAACACACTGACATCAGCCCTCTCTTCATAAATGCAGAGAGATGCATGGGTATGGGTGCCATTATTTCCACTGTGAGTGTTAAGTAGTGATTAATAAATGACTACAAGAAAATCGATTATTCACTCACTTAGTAGGTAGAAATGCCAAGACGTGGTGGTTACTAAATCTAGTTTTTTATTGGCCTTCACCATAACTCTAGATGGATGCATCATGCATAATAAGGCCATATTGTGTTTTAATCATATCCCCATATTAACTGTGTTTACATTCAGTCATTCATAATGTGATATACAGTGACTCTTGGCTCTGTGAGTACTTCTACAACTGGAGTGACAGTAAATCCAGGTAACATCTGTTTCATATTTTCTCATTACTGATTTAATGACTAGTGATGGGCAATCACCTTATTTTCACTGTGATACAGGGAGAGCGGTGATCACATCGAGCAGAAGTTTTGAAGTTGAGATGGTTTTTGCTAGACTGTGTTACTGAACAAGTGTGGCAAGTGTTACTGAAAAGGAGCAAATAAGAGTTTTTCCTCAACTTGTTTTTTCTTGTTTTCACAATCAACAATCCCCATAGAAACTTGTGGGAGGACTCTAAACTGGCCAAAGTTGACCAATCAAAGATCTTGCGGTCTTTGTGTGGCATCTCCCTCAAAGCTGTAGGCTCGACTTGTAGTCACTTTTACGAGGTTATGGCACAACCTCCATAGCTATGTTGCAACCTCCTTAACACATGATTATAAATTTCCCTCAAGTGAGAAATTTTAAATATCTCTTTGTTCTCTGTCGGCATCATAAGTCAGTTATAAATACATGATTGGTAATTAAAATGTTGTAGAAATAGTTCATATAATATATAATATAATTGCACACATACTGTAGGTGTGATTATTAGACACTAGACTAAACAATAATCTAAAATCAGTTTATGTGCATTACATTTTCGATGATTTCGAAAGTTGACTCAGTGAGTCTATGATAGAAAAGTCTAATTTTGTTGTTAGGTTGTAGATGGAAGTAGACAAGGCACATCATTTATAAACACTATATATGCTCATAAACACTATAATAAGTGTAAAGGGTTTCATTTTTAAGCACCTTTGCCAAGAAAGCTATTCAGGAGATACTGTAGAACCAGTTATTATCTGAAAATAAAGTCAAAATAGAGGTTAGAATCTACAAAACTATTTTTCAACTACTTTATGAAACTGAGCGTGGTTTCAATAGTCTGCTACACATCTTGTCTGGGCTATGCTGTTATCAGCTGCTCCAGCAAAAAACTGAGACTTTGGGGGAAAAAAGCCTCTGCTCCATGAAATCAATTTTACTTTCATAAATCATCATTAAGTCCTCGTGTTTTGATCGAATTCCGAGCAGCTTGCTGTCAAAAGACCAACCAATAGCCAGCATATCTATTGCTACCGTGGTACTACGTTGTTGGCTGAAATTGAAATTATGCATTTGTTCTGATTACAATGAAGACAAGATGGAGTTTGATGATTTACATCATAAACCAATGAGTAATTCCTGTGGGGTTTAGTTCGCTTCACCAGACAGCACTTCCCCACCCAGAGAGTGGCGGTCAGACAGGAGCAGTACATTAATGTTGAATTTTTTTCCCAAAGCCTGTGTCATACCCAATTTCAGACTAGTGCTTTGGGATTGAACTTCCACATTCGCACAGGCTTCCTTCATCTGTCGGGCGCGACTGTCGACCGTGATTAACCCAAACACCAGTGCTGTCAGTGCGAAATGTGTTCGGTTCCACTCTGCCACTGCAGAGGTGGTGGCGGTGTTCGTGAGCACATCGCGTAAAGCAGCTCCCAGAAATTGTCTGTAACAGTAGAAGTTAAACAGAAGTCACTTCTGCTAATTAGCAAGAAGACACACATACACACACTGCAAAGCACACACATACACAAAGATGATGGAAACAGTCGCCAGCATGTAGCCCAAATTAACAGACTGCAGTATTAACATGCGCTCCTCTGTACCAATCATTGACAATGTCTCCCTTTTTTGACCAATAACTGCAGCGTCCCCCTACAGTCACGTAGCTCTGTTCTGCAACATAGTGCTAAGATCATCACTGTGAAAGATACTGTATGTGACAGACAAACACACAAACATGTCAGCCAAAGAGTCTTGTGTGTCATTATTTGCTGTGTATATAATCTGTCTGTGTGTTTCTGCAGCATTGCAGAGACATTCTGTCTGACTCTTGGACAGTTTATTGTGTGAGGAAATTACATGTTTCAGACAGCCCACTGCCCTCCAGCCTCACCTGTGCTGTTGGTTAGTTTGTTCCCCAGTAAGCTCCATCCTGGAGGCAGCACGAGGTGGTGGAGGGCGAGCGCCAGGCTTTCGTCCAGACGCTCACACTCCTGCAGGGGAATCTGACACTCATCCAGCAGCAGCGCCCCATCGAGGCCGTCGGCCCGGCCCGCCGTGCTCACCTGTGTGGAGGGTGATTACAAAGATGAGTCAAGTTTTACAGAGGAGGAGCAGAGGCTTAGTCTACTGGAAGCACTCACTTTAAGACGCTCAGCCTAAGAGCATTAACCAAATGACTAAAACGTAAGATGTAAATGTAGGAAGACACGTTCACATGCATCGCTACGTATCTCTCTTCTTATGAAGCTCAATTTGGGGCTGCGCTGTGTTGACAAAAACAAATCATATTCAGATTAAAAAATGAAAAAAAAAAGTTCCATTAGCAGCTGGAGTTTAAGCTGGAGTGCTCACGACAGTTACATATCTTGTCCTCCCCCTTGACAAAGCAAATTGTGCATTAAATTTCTATGGGATGAAAGATTGTGCTGAAAAGAATTCATTAATTGAATGCCAAGGACTATGAGACATCAAGCCTTGTCAGGGAAGAGACAATTACATGACAATCTTTTGTCTTACTGTCACTTTGCCCACATTGCTGTATCACTTGTAACCAACAGTAACCACTTTTCTCCTCTTCGTTGACAAGTCTTTGTGGTTATTTCATTGCTCACTTGGAAATGGAAACAACTCATCTGGCTACTCACCAAGAACTGGGCCATGTCAAACGCCAAATCCTGGACAAAGCTGAATCGGTGCTCAGCTAACGGGGCCACGCGGACCAGGCAGGGCTCTGGGTCCTCGGAGACACCTCGTGTGACTGAGCACAAGGTGACCAACACCACCTCGCAACAGTCGTGAGCTAAAAGACAACACAAGGAGGGACACAGAGATGACAGGAGAAAGAAGACAACAGAAAATGACTTTAATATAATGTAGTTTTAAAACACTCACAACACAGTGACAAATAAATTGGCCATATCCTTTATTATCAGTCTGTCTGTAACCAAATCCCCAGTGTGTTTAAAATATTCTTTTTATGACGCACAGTATATTTTGGGCAACCGTTATATTTGGGTAACCGTTATGACCTGTGAAAAAATGTGACAGTGAATTTTAGCGAGTGACAAACCATGCTAGCATGCTAACACTACTAAAGACTCAGCTTTCCCAAAATGTTGACGTTACGGGGGAAAAGCACACGTGTAAATAATAAAATTGAGGATGAAATTCTGGTGACAGCAAGCTGTTTCAGATTCAGAGTCGTAGTGGGACACCGCACTAGAGCAGGGAGACATTTTTTATTTATTAGGAACACCTGTGCCTTTCTCTACGATGACAAACCAACATGTCTGCTGTGGAAAAAAAGGGCAATTAGCTCATTAATGCAATTTGCCAAACTAAAGAGAAGATGGCCAAGCTAATATCTTACTGCTAAAAGTACTATAATTTGCTTCATTGATTTGATAGTGCTACTTGCGCCAAATTGTGGGGACTAATTTTGTGACAATAATATGTTAACATCACACTCAACATCAACCAGCTACCCAAGAAAGACTAGACTGGCTGGAGAAATTAGTCTATGTGCAATTTGCTGCTACAACATGTGAATGAACAGTGAGTCAGAGATGTCCTTTCAAAGACCAAACTTAATTGCATAAATTCAGTATCTCTGCCAGGTTTAACCCGTAATGAAATAATAACAGCGCTGCAACACAAAAACAGACAATGAACTAAAAGACTACAGACAATATTTTATATTTTATGCCACAAAATTGTACAATAAGAACATATTATTAATAATATTCAGCTACAATATAGCATATATTGTATCTAATTAATACTAATAAATCAGAATATTATTTTACTTAATGAACCCTGTGTTTCAGTTCATTTCATTAATACCTATTCAGCAGTCACAAATCAAACGCGACCTACATACAGATTAATAACACAACCACAGAGCAGTTAAATGAATATTTATGCAAATGACTTTTCCGCTGTCACATGCAGAGTTTACATCCCAGCCTCTAATTTACTGGGTTGTCAGTTGTCCCTCTGAAAAGAACTCAAGTGGAGCTGATGCTTGATAGCGACCTCTGCATCTGGAACAAGATTCCTACAATACTGCACCGGTTTATTCAACACACCGTCCTTCATTTACTGGAAGTCTTGTTTTTCGCAAAAAACATAGTGAGCTGGTTACTTAGCAGCTCCACTTACATGTTAAAGGTTCAAAATTCCTGCTCAACGGTACCTTAGTCCAATGCAAAGCACTGATTAAGAGTATCTGCAGCCATTTTCCCAGGCCACCTGGGAACTGCGGCGACCCCTCTGTTCGGTCATGGGACCGGCCCCTCTGAGCTGTGTGCGTGCTGATGGAGGGAGCAGTGAGGCAGAGCTAATCTGCTGGTAGAGAGTAACACCTCCTCCGACCCCCCATCAGACGGTTGTAATTCAGCTGAGCTCTTAACAAGATAACAGTTTAACATGTTCCACCTTCTATATTTCCTGTCTGGAACACAGGAACAACATCTTTTAAACGTGTCCCTTCGACTTCGGTTTTATGTGCTTCCCAACATTAAGCTCCATCCATGTTTACTACAGGGACACAAGGATGCTGTATTTTAACCACCTATTTTCTGTGCACATTGCCCTGTGACCTTTGATTTTTGCGCTGCCTGTTTCTGCTTGTTCACCTCACAGGAGGCATCTCTGACTTAAGCACTGGATAAATACACTCATTTTTGGAAGCAGAATAAGTGGGATGTGCTCCAAGTGGAGTGATGAATGAGCCGGGCTCTAGAAAAAGCAAAATGAGCCGATTTCTCTCTCTCCAAATCACAACATTAGTTTAAAAACGAGGACAGCGGTGGCGGATGATTAATCATTTATTACTTCGACTTTCTTCCACGGCTATAATAACTCCTGACTGCCCCATGCTTTCTGTGTGATGTGAGTGCAGAGTAACACCATCCCCTTCTCAAATCCAATTATTGCTTTGCAACAGTCTGTGGCATTTTGGCATGCTTTAGCACCCCTTACTGTTAATTTGGGCTATAGCATGAGGTGGCAATAGAGGATTAGCCAATACATGAGTATTTTCACTTTCTGTGATTATGATAATATTTCTATTTCGCATTTATTGGAATTCTTTTAGAGGACTTTCACTGTGTTTTGACTGTGTTTTATCACAGAACCTCAGTTTGTTTTTATCTACTAACACTAATCTGTATCTGCAACAAGGATCAGTTAACACAGACAAACTTGGACAGCAGATTAAAAATAGGGGCATTAAAAACTGTATATGAGGCCGCCTTCCCACGGATCCATTAGCGGGAAGCTGAAGGCATTGCGGGCGGGTTGGCTCACCGGGACACAGCGCCTGCAAGGTGTCATGACTGCTTCTTAGGGTGGTGGTCAGGTGCCTCTGTGTACTGCCAGCAAACAGCAGGAAGTAGTCTACACCCTCATCATCCGCAGCTTGCTCTTCATCAGCGAGCTGCACCGTGATTACACACCGCCCCTGCAGAAAGAAAGAGAGAGAGAGGCGGACGGTAAGAGAGAAGAAGATGGAAAAGGAACCAAGAGAGATAAATGACAGGAGAAAAGCAAGAAAACCCAACAGATTTTCAGAGAGAGATCTAAGTACGTCTACATAACTTTCATCATTAAAAAAGAGGAGAAAGTGAGTTACTGCAGTAAATCAGACTGCTGTGATGCAAATTATCTAGTAGGATCTAGCATTATCTAGTAGGATCTAGTAGGAAATTTTCCAACGACCCCGTCAGCCACGCACATGTTTGGGGGAGAGTCCTCCAATCCCCATACACCATTTTCAGTTAACAATCTTGGAGGAGCTAGTTGCAAAAAAAGAATACAAAATCCCCTATTTGGGATTATTTTGGTTTTAATTGTGCAGAGCCTCAACTCCCAGCCATTCTGGAGATATTGAGCAAAAAGATAACCCCCGGCTTTTTCTATTCTCCCTTTCATTCTTTGATAAATGATTTACTAATATTTCAGAGTGTGGAATCCACTTGAAATCATGCACACAGCAAGTACTTCTCAACACTGAACATGGCGGTGGTCTCACTGAAACTGTGCAGTACCCGGCTCCAGCGGGCCAATCCTGGCCGACTCCTGGGGAGAAATGTACCGAAATAGCCAGGTACAGCATGTTTCTCAAATTGCCGCCATTACCAAAAGCACAGAAAGAGAAACGACTTTGTTTCGTTTCACTCTTTTCTCTCTGTGCACCATATCATACAAATGTCAGTCCATTCTCCTGGCTCCAGGAGAAATAAGCTCTTAATCTCCCCCCATATCAATTGCCCAAAAAAGCCAACCAGCAATGGACCCTGCCAAAACTTTCTTACCTATTGCCCAACGCTAATATCTAATACCTAATAGATATATCTATGCCATCTTATATATCAATTTGCAAATACGTAACACTTTTTGACCAGGTTGAAGCTGAACATCTGCAGTTACAATAGTGTAAATGGAATAAGTTTTAAGTAAAACATACCTGGTTATGTGAAAGAAACTTTTTTGTCTTAACTGAGACATATTTTCTGTTCACACTAGATGCTGAAGTGCATAAATAAATGTGCAATGCATCAAATGCATGTCAGTGACAATTATTAAGCCACAAATGGTGCTAGTCGGATGCTGTACGGGATGCACATGTTCACTCACACAGTACAGGGTGAACAAAAATGCTCTAAAACACAGATGCATCCCTGTATACCCCAATGAACTCCAAACAACTCTGACAATTAAAGTTTTGAAGTCCACAGCTAAGGCAAACAAAACTTCTTCTAATCTAACTCCTGTTCTCTAGCTGAGTGGTAATGTCTCCCACTGATAACATCAAAAGTGATCAGGAGAGTGAAACCCAATCACTGTCTGTCACTTTAAATGCATTCAAGACAAATGCTGGTGCCAGGCGTGAACAACAATCCTTCACAACTGGATCTAGTTACAGACTGTATATCTGGATACCAAAGCTTAACCCAGTGTAAAGTGTGTGTGGGGGCTACCAGCCTTGTTTACAGAAACTACACTTGTGCCTCAAAGTTAATATAGTAATGATTTATTGATGTTGAAATGCTTCAATTTAACATTAACAAACAAACAAACAAACAAGGGGGCAGCAGACAGCGCTGAAACGCGAAGGAGCAGCTTGACTTTCTGCCGACTAAGTGAGCGAGACCCATCAGACCGCAGAGGAGGACGAAGACACAGTTCAACAACAGAATGAGGCAGCATGATTAACAGCAAAGCTTCTGGAAGAGCGCTTATAATAAATTATGCAGCTTTTTAACCTTCATGCACCCATGGAACAAAAGAGACGGGATTGCTGTGTACTCCTTTTAGTGTTACCAAAACAAAAACCACAAGAGAGAAAGTGCCAGGAACAGATTAAACAGTGTGTTTGTCCGCTCTTTATCATTCGCTGCAACCATTAACGTGTACAGCTAACTAACTATTAGCAGCTATAACTACATCCCTAAGCTGAGGTGTGCATCATGAACTAACTACACATTTGTCACATAACAGGTTGCATTAAAAAAAAAAAAGAAAGAAAAAAAAAAGAAAAAACACAGTTCACATATAGTGCATCCACTGTATCGCATTTCCCCACCGTGGGGAGCCTGATCTGAAGGCTTTCAGACCTGCCTGGCTGGTCATCCGGCTCTTAAAGAATGTGACTAAATTTGGGGAAGTTTACACTCCAGCAGCCCCAGCCAATATTACCCAAAATAACATTATGTTTGCCAAACACATCGCCTAGCACTTATCCTAAAAGCCTTGTCTTTACAACGATAAAACTGAAACATAATGTTAGAAAATCTTAAGCTCTGGTGCTTCTTCATTTCAATGCGTCAACTGAAAACACTTAAAAGTCGGCGACATTCTCCATTTCAGCAAACAAAGATCGATGGCCGCCGACTAGAAATGAGAGGCTGCTTTTGTCTACCTCTGTCTGAAATCAAGGACCCACAGTTTCAATTTTTACAGTGAATGTTTTTTGTGTTTTTGATTGAATATGAGTTTCATCTGCTTCTCTTATGACCGTAATCTGACCTAACCTGAACAGAAATCTGCTCAGGTGCCACAAAGGTGACGAAGGGGACAAGGCTTAGCAAACAGTAATAAATTCTTAAAAATCAATTCTCAAAATCTATTTATGCACACATCTCTTCTCAACTACATTGTGGTCACTAAAGAGAATCCGTGCTAATGTGCTTCCAATGAGAAAATACAGTTGTGTATAGCTTATTGTGCAGTTAGGAATGATGTGGTGTCATCTGAGGACAGGCTGAGGAGGAGGACAAGCAACAAAAAATAGGGATATTGTTCAAAATTAGCTGTTTTCCACTGTGGGACTGCAGCTTGTTGACACGCAGGAGGGATAATGGGACATTTCATCCCACTTAATCTGAGCGGTGTTGCAATCCTTTCACCAGCCTGGTCCAACATGAAGAGCCTGACGTGACGGCCAGTGAAGGGCGCTGTCGAAGAGAGCTTAACAGTCAGGGTTAAAAGGTGCTTCTTCCGTCTCTTATAAAGTGGTAGCCTCAGGGCCTTGTTCCACACAGGGGGTGGGGGTGGATCAGCAGGTTGACAGCAGCGAGGCTAACCCGCAGCCTTGGGATTGGCAAGTCTCTGTTTGGCAAGCCACCGCTGCTGCTGAGCAATGTAGCTATGTGAGGGGGGGGGGGTGTTCAAAGGCGACCACAAAGCCCAGAGGCCAGGGGAAGAGAAACAGCCTGCAGTACCTCTCTGACAGCCGGCACTAAACACACCAACTGCAGCATGAAGGATGCAGGCTTTGCTATGCATGGAGAGTCTCCGCTTTAACAAGCAGAGCAGAGGCACTGGGGTAAATGAGTTGTAGATGGTTGGAAGCCAGCAGGCATGACGTTCTCTCCATTAAAAACTCATCTTTTATCCCGAGCCCAGATTGGAAATTAGGGTTTGGTGATACTGAACGGATTGGTACCTCAGTGGATTCGAGAGTTTGCACTCTATGTGAAAATGAAAACGGTTTAGTGTGAAATAAGTTCCACATCCTCACTATGAACATAAGAAAGGCAGAAGGAGAAATGGTTATCTCTTGTACTGCTGAGGGCGGGAGCCAAATCACCTCAGTCATAATATCATAATAAAATGATTTTTGACAGCAGGGCAGCAGTCTTTTAGTTTGCTCAAATTAATATCCATCCATCATCATGTATTATCAAAAGATACTGTTTAAACTAACCTAAAACCAGATTAAACTAAGTGAGAAAATAATGTCCACATCGTAAGTCTTCACTCTCCTGTTCTTTTTTTTCTGTTACTTTTCACCTCCTCAGGCATAACCTGTCGTCAGTCTGCAATCTCTGAATTCAAACTTTGCTTGAATGATGAGAGCGGGACTAAAGAGTAGAACAGAATCATTGTTGGTCCTTTTGAAGGCAAATGCATCAGCAGGGGGTGGAGGTGGAGAAACAGAGATGAGAAACATCTGCTGGAGATGGCAGGAAACACAGCTGCACGCGGCAACCTCTGCAAAGCATGCAAACCAGTGCGCACATCGGACTTAAACTCGCACCGCTGACAATGTCTAACATCAACAACAGCGAAAATGCAAAGTAGAAAAATTCTACATGGCTCTCATGTGTTTGACAAAACCAAACCTGCAGTTTTAACGCTGCGTGACGCGCACAAATGGATGTCTTTCAGTACCGTAGGACTGTGCTCTCTGCTGGTAATAAGTACTTAACAAAGTGACCTGCTGGGGTATTGACCTGCTAATCATGGCGCTTCAACGGGGAGCAGATAACATCAAAAGAACAGCTGGAGGCCATGAACCCAGCCCCCTCTTTTTAAATATGCATGTGTCAGTGTAGCTTTTTTACCCCCCACACCCTTCCCCCACACACACACACACACACACACACACACACACACACACACATCCTGCCTGGGTTCAGGGTATCCAGGTAAGGAAGTGGCTGACTTCAGGCCTCCACACAGACACACACACACACACACACACACACACACACACACACACACACACACTCCTGAATCCTCTCCGAAGCCACTTTTAATGATGAATTTAAAACGCATTTTGCGGTTTAAATTAATGTTGATCCCTGTGGCTGAATATCCCACTATGGGCGGCACAATGTGAAAGCTCGCTCCACTTCAGCACCCAAACTAATTGTCAAGACATCCCATGGCGCCTCCAAAACTTTTTCTCATCTTTAATTACCGTGAATGCAATAGACCCACCTTTCCACCTTTTACACCTTTTTTAAAAAGAAAAATTAAATTAAAAAGGGGCGCGGTTGCAGACCATCGCATAGCGGAGAGGTCACAGGTTCCACCACCGCAACTGCCTCCGTGCCCACAGTCATGTGTGCTGCAGTTAGAGGCTGAACCCCTACCTGCTCATTTAATTAGAAGCCGCATTGTTTGGAAAACATTGTCTGCTAAATGCCAGGAATGTAAATAGCATGTTTACTCACAGCTGGAGCAGCAGAGTCGCTCTCTGTTATTGAAAGAAGGCTCATTTGTTAAAGAGCTTCGTCCTCTGCCCAACTAAATCATGCCACCCTTTCTACTCTCTCTGATTGCTCTCCCAAACAAACTCAATTTCTTCACCCATCACTTCCTCATTTAAAGTCAGTCTTTGGCCAAAGTGATATGGCAAGAACATCGAGGCCTTGACCTTCAGCCTCCTAACGACTACTACTTGTTTCTACAGTTGGTGATGTATCAATTTTGTCTTACACGCTGGAGTTGTGATTTTCAGTCACTCCGGACGGCAGGCCCCCCCCGAAATGTGTATTTTTGAAAAGGGTACAATTACCGGCCAACCACTTAACCCCTTGGAGATATCTCACTGAGAATTGCTGTGATAAGTGTCTAAAATCTGATGTCTAATGAGCCCTGACTGCCCGCCTGGTTCCACTGAAGAGTCAGACAGTAAATCATAGATAGGGTTGTCTGGGTGGTTAATGTGTGAGCCGCTCCAGCCTTCAGACACACACAAACACACACACAGACACACACGCTTCTCTGACTTATCTCATTTCCTGTGTGCCTTCCTAACCTTCCAGTGATAGGAGACCACTGCAGCCAGTCTGACACTTGGTCACAAAGGTCTCCGACACACACCTGATTGAATATGTATCAAAGAACCCATGATGGCACACTGACGACATTTTAGGATCATTTTAATGCTCTTTGGAATTGTATTTCAGAACTATTGTAAACCTAAGAACAATAAGGCTTACAAAATCAGATTCAAACAGTAATTCGGAGTTATTAATGAACTAAAAATTGTCATTATTATAAGAAGAACAATAATACAGCATTCTCTGAGGAGTGTATTCTTTTCAAAAAGTGTCTCACTCTATCCAACCGAAGGAGGAAATCAGGCATCTTGGGACTTCATTCACAAGTGAGGGAAAGAAAGATCATGAGACTGACTGCTTGTTAGGGGCACCGAGTGCAGGAAGCTGCAATGCATGATAACCTGTGATGACAACCAGAATTAAGAGCCACAAAGCGACTCTTTCAGTTCATAAGTTGACCCTCATCTGTGGTAACAAGCTTTGCTTAGTAACAAAGAACAAGACTGGAGCTTTAAAGCTGCTGAGATAACCTCTGCAGGGTGGTTGCCACATTCTGCGTGACACATTGGGTAGATCAGCAATCTGAGAGGACCTCAACAACAAGCAGCACTGCTTCCACCTGACCCACCTCATTTGGCTCCGCCGGTAGACAGACCACCCAGGTGCCTCCCTCGGAAAGGATACCCAAGTAACTGAGTAGACACCCTGAATTAATTCAGAATTAGACTGAAGTCAGTCTAGAAAAACTCTCTCCAAGCTGACCAGGGAGAGTTTGGGAATCCCCAACACCTCTGGAAAGTTGGCAGGGAAAGGATGCCAGAGAGAATCGAAGATAAAAAAAACTTTGACAATAAAAAAAAACACAAGACTAAAAAGATGCTTTCAAATTTGGCTGAAGTCATCTATCACAAAGTTTTCCTCCTGCTGTTCAGCTCAGTCATTCAAAGTGTCTGAAAACCCTGTTGCTACATGGTGAGGACCTTTTACTTCTTTGTCAGACATCCTGTGGACCCTGTTCCTAGACAAAAGCAACTTTGCCGTTCTGCATGTTCTTTTACACACGGTCTGCATAATCAAAACATTGCAGCTCACAGTTAACAAGAACATCCAGCAATTAAGAGGGCACGAACCCTCTCCACACCAGGCACCAAGCTCTTGGCTGTAATTACCTGCTCACCTATTGATGTGGACATGTGGCTCATGTCCAGGTAAACTAAAACTCAATTTGTGCCTTTATGAATAATTATTTGTTCCAAGGCCCACAACTGGATCAGTACGTCGTCTTTGACTGAGCAGTGAGGGTTGCTATTTGTTCCTTTCAGTCAAAATGCGAGCTGTGACAAAGCCAGTGTAGCTTTAACAAAATAGATGTTCTTTTTAGTTTGATGGCGAAGAAAAATCACAAGACCCTTTATGACACTTTATCCTAACTGGAACCACTATACTAAAAATGTCTCTTTGGAGCAAAAGATGTGTTATGAAGAACACTTTAATCTTGTTGTATCTCTAGTCTTTCTTTTCTCTCATGTTAGTCATTCCTTTTTAAAAGATATGGGGACATTTTTGTAATATCACCAGCCCATCAAGTGGTTCTTATTTCGTTTAATTACTCTTAATGTGCAAAACACGACCACTAAATACAAATAGATTACAGTAGGCGGAGTGCAAACGATTTTAAATGTTTGCAAGCCAGCAAACATTAAACAGCCAGTTGATTTGCATGCAGTGTGATGTGCTCTCCACTATCTGGCCCTGAACACCCACACAGTTGTTTTCAGTCATTCCAGTTAATTGGACCTGCTCTCAGGTTGAAGCCAGGCGGAGCTACTCCAGGAATTACATGAGGTCATCTGACTACTAAAAAGAATGATAAAGGCGTAAGTCGTCCCACCCTAACAGGTGCAACAAACTAACCTTCAGCCACACAGTTTGCACACACCTACACAGTCCTGAGAAGAGCTCTAATTAGGCAAACTGGGAACACCCGTGTGGGTGGACTGACGCCGTGCAGGGGCATTAAAAGACGAACTGGGTGCAATCTGGCTTCTGTGTGAGCTTTAGTATGAACGGTGATACTTACATACAATGGAGCTTGCTGTGGATTGAGTTTCATGTCCCTGGACACTGGAAAGAGAAGAAAACATAAGAGGTATTAGCGGTGAGCTATGAAGACATATTGTGAATGTTCAGATACAAGATAATGTGTTAAAGCAGGACTGATACAGAGCCAGTTTGGGCACAGCAACAAGTTGTAAACACAACATTAACACATAAGAACGTGTCAATATGGCTGATGTGTTAGCTGCCCATGTAGCAGCAGACACTCAGTGACCTTCATGTTTCTAGCCCTCCTTTTACTTCTAATCTGTCCTTCACCAACACCAAATATGAAACTGTGTTTACCAGTTAGTTTCTAATTTAGTCATTATTTTTTTGACGAAAGGGGAAAAAAGGGATGAGTAAATGGTATTTTAGTTGATTCAGTCAATTCAGCTGATTTTAAAGGCACTGTCTGGTACCAAATAGCTCCTAATGAGAAATTTAGCTAAATAAAACTATTTCTCTGGTAAACTTTGCTTGCCAATTTGGAATAATACTTAACACTTCCAAGTCAGAACAAGTATAGGACTACAGACGGCAGCCAGCAAGCTTACCTTCAGCATCAAGACTGTAAGGTGACCACAGCTAGCCTGGCTATTTCCAGCGTTGCGCCTATCAACACCGCCTAAAGTTAATGCAATTAACGCCATATATCTTGTCTTTGTGCTAAGCTACGCTAACCTCTCTTAATTAAATTCAGTGCTATCAATCCTATCATCTAACTCCAAGCAAGCATGCTTTAAAGAAAACATCACTCTCGGGTGTTTTTTGTAAAGAACTTAACAGGGTAGTTTTCACAAGTAATAATAATAATCAATGCCTGTACATTATAAGTGGGTATATCCTCATGTCTTGGATAATGATGCCGCTGTATCACAGTTATCGACCAAACACGGACGGGACATCTGATCAGATAATAAGTCAGACTTCTTAAATGTTGTGTGTTGTTCTCAGAGAAATGAGCCCTGATATGTTTTGCTGGAATAAAATCCTGCAAACAACTGGCCTAGATAACACAACATCAGACATTGTTTTTTTTTTTTTTAACAAAATGCATATACTGTATATCAGTTCTAGCAGCATCACAGTATTGTTGCTGACAAGGTGACAGTTAAGCTTGACACTGGCGGCAGTCCCAACACTCAGCGGGAGGCTAACAGTGCACGAGTTCAGAACAGACACACACTGGATCGCACGCAGGAACACACACATTCATCATCCAACCAAAACTGCCAGCTCCCTATTTGTGCTCATTTATTCAAAGACAGCCGCGGCAATGATGACAAACTTTTTGTGTTGTCCGGCTTCCTCTGATCACAAGTTCTTCACCAGGCAAAAACCAAAGAACACTACTTTGCCTTATCTCTGTGGGGTTACGCCAGGAAGATCAGTTAGCAGGATTTACCGGCTCATGTTCACGTTTGATTCCCCACTCCCAGTCTGGGACGCAGGCCTCAAAGCCGTTTTCTGGGCACAAGGTCAGAAGCAGTGGGTGTGTAATTACATCCAAACAAATGTATTGCAGCCATAGACTTTTAGGACGACTGGACTGGGTACCTTTTTGTTGAACTTTCTTGCAGATATTGTTCTGCTTGCATTCATCAATGAGTCAAGGGACTGGTCGGCTTTGAGAGGCTGCATTCTCTTCAGTTATTTGGAGAGACAATTTTCTTTTGTTTGCTGTTCCCTGGCACTAAAACAAGTCCTCGCTGCTGGCCTCAGTGGTCAGCAGTGCATTAATCACATGAACCCCACAGCGGGGGAGGTGGTGACAAAAGGCCAGGACCTAATGAGTTCAGCAGAAAACACCAAAACAGTCAATGTTGGTCTCGACAGAGCGCTGAAGCGCGGCAAGGCCAATTCACTTTCTGTGACCCAATCCAAACATTTTCCCCCTTTTCTGCTAAATAAATAGGCTCGAGCTAGAATTAGGCGGATCAGGTAAGGGGATAATCAGTAGCTCTAATAATACTCTGGAGTCTAATCCTCTTGCCTTAAGTGCACTGGGCCAGGGACCAGCTTCTACAACACATGCACGACTCTGACTCATAAGTCTCACTCACGTAACGTCCTAACTGGTTCTGTTGTATATTTTGGACATTTGTCATCTGCCGGTGCTCTCTTTATGACTACTCCTCAGTACACAATACCCGAGGGAGTATAAATAGGCCAGATCGACATCATTGTTGAATCACTGACTGCGGCAGGTTTTGGGCTGGTGACATTTCATTCACGTGACATCTTACTGACCCATGGCACAATAAGAAAATATTTGGTGGCAAGTAGGCGCATTGCTACATTCACATTTTTCATTGCTGAGGGCAGAGTTGATAACATTTATTCAACCAAGAAAGGTTTCCGTGCCCTTTATCAGCTCCATCCTGCTTTACATTCTCTACACATTCACACCTAGCAGCTGAACACAGCAGCTCTGTCTGCCGCTATAATGGTCACTTCTTCAGTCGTTCAAGAAGGGGAAAGCCCTTGTGACACCCTGGTGAGGTCTGCACCTGCATCAGAAACTATATTAAAAATGTCTTTTTGTGTTTATGTATCTATTAAATGTGATTACAGTTTGTTCCAGCTTCATCCATTACACAATTCTTTTAAAAATATATATATATTTGGAGGTATACCAGACTGTTACAGGTGTGTGAGGGAAGGTTTCTCTACTGTATAGGTTTGTTTCAGAAATGTTTAAAACAAAAACACAGTGATGAGTCACTCGAACCTATTATACAGAATAAGTGGTGGGACAGGTCTGGTCAGAGAGTGAGTCAGTGCAATAACAGAAGATACAGGGTTTAATCATTAGGTAACTGCACAGCTTACAACTAAAACATCCACCTTGAAACAGCTAAACAATACTTTTTACATTTTAGCCACTTAGGTGACTGGGTATTTTTCCAATATGATGCAGGGGTGGAAGTTCCTCATTCGGGAAACTGAGTCAGTACACAGCATCATCACAGGATGTAACTGCTCCACTGATTGCCTTGGATCCATGGAACTAACATTACAACATACTGCCAAAACTTCCACTTTCAGTGTGAAGCTGCACAAGTTAGCCGTTTCTAAATAGTAAACATGTAATCCCAGCTGAGGAGGAAGCTGTGTGTGTAATCAAACTAACATATAGTTGGAAGGGTCCTATTATGGTCTAAATGGGGTTTCAGAGGCATTTTTGTCAATAATTCTTTGTGGACAATACACAAAATACTAAGTGAGAACACGAGTAAAAACACCTCAGTGTGTGTCTTTATATTAGCCAGATGTTCAGCTTTCTTAAAGTGCTCACTGTTTTTTTTTTATTTTGTAATTTTGGGCTAAACAGCCAGCATACAGTCTAAGCATGGGTGCTATGAACTTTTTATATCATGGGTTGATGAGAGAAGTGAGATTCAACTGAGCAGTAAATCAAGCCAAAATAAAACAATGAGCTAAAAGAAGCTTCAAACTGTGTGGAGCCAAAGCGCTGGGTGTTGATTCTCTGCATTCATCACAACAAGAGACTCTTTCACAAGAGCCACTTGGCTGTTTGTTCACATCAAATATATGCCGTAATACAGGTTTGTTATCTGTTCAACACACTGCATTAAATTTAATTTCTCCATTTAAACCCCTGGTTGTAAAATATATAGGGTGTGACAGTTCGTCAGGTCAAACAGTTCCTCTTGGACAGCAACAATCATTCAGAAAGTGCAAGGGGGATTTCTAAAATAGCTACATCTGTAGGTCATTTCTAAGTACAGTTCCTGTTATGGAAACTACAGAAAAAACAGGACTTAATACATTGATTTCTGTATCACAAAAGGCTATAGCACTTTCTCAGAGGCACAAAAGTTCTAGGCAATTTACTGCAACAAGATATTTTGGGCTGTGGATAATACCTGGTCTTGTAGGTCAACTTACAGTGTGCGTGTCAGGTAATATTGTCTATAATGGCCAAACTGGACAAACTAAAAGAAATTGGAAACCAACCTTTCTAACATTATTTTCTCAAGTGGTAAAAAAAAAAATAATACAATTCCACTCTTACCTTTTGCAAATCTAATGTTTAATGAAACTAAACAGAGGCCAATATAAAGTCAGGTATTTGGTTTACTTAAGGTTTACTTACTTAATAGGCCTGAGTAAAATTGTTACACTCATAATCCTCAGACAATAATTAACTCCAAATCTGCACCAAATTACACCATCAACCATATATTCTTATCTGCAATCTGTTTAGCTCAAGATTAGTAAAGAAAAACCTGCACATCATCCTTGTTATTTAGAAAAAGACCTTGTATCCAAACCAAACTTTGCTCCTCTGGTAACAGAAGAACCTTGAGAAATGACATCCCCTAAGCTAACCCTACGGCCACCCGACACCTGCTTATAGAGATTACACAACCCATTAACTCCACCTAAAATACTGGGTGCAGCCGGCCTTCAGCCGAGCTCCTTAGAGTCTCCATTACGGCAGAAACTACCTTTGAACTGCTGTTAAGAGTGGATTTCTTCCTCTGCAGCAGGAAGGCCACAAAGAAGCAGGGCATCAGCCATGTTCAGGTGCATAGCTGTTACAAACGGACCAATAAATCAAGAGACAAAAGCCTCTCAATGCTGGGATAGGTGCGGTGATACAGCGAGTAAAGGTTGTGAATGGACCTGTTATGGCTTCTACAGGTCCCCTGGCTATCAAAATAAGCCATAATAGCCATGTGACTGCAGCGTGAATGGGAGGATGAATAGGATTAGCTTCACAACTCATTAATCAGGCTGTCTCCTACACCCTTTCCGATCATCAGCCGAGGATTCCCCCGACATGACCACACGCACAGACACACTATGACTACGGTGTGGTACCTAACAATATTAAATACTTTTCTCGCTCCTTCTATGAGAGACTTCCTGCAGTCCTCTGAGTCATCCTGTCCAAAGGCCACATATCTTTAAACTACTAAAACAAACACACGTGTTCGGTACAGGCCAGGGTTCATCAGTTGCTAGGAGACCACTGAAAACCGTAATATGTCAGAAACAAAAGGCTTCAGGAAATAAATGCCGTACGGTTTAATGCAGAGGTGCTAAACGAACTCCACCCCACAGCCATGATCTACGTGCCCATCTGCAGCAAAGCTTTGTCCTTATTATCCATTAACAGCATCACACCTTACAAATCTTATCAACTAAATGGCATCATTATTGGGAAATAAAATACACAGGGATCATGTTCAAGACTGCCTCTCATTAAGTTCAAGTTGCCTAAAAATCAACGAGATATTTTGTTAACATGCTTTAAATGTCGCAGAATTTTAATATCCTTACTTCTTGTATCTCATGACATGTCCTCTCAGCTCACTGTTCCTCTTACCAAGAGCTTGTGTGAAATCACTCCATGTCCTTCACAAGACAATGAACATTTTTAACCAATCCAGCCATTACACCTGTCAGGGTCGGCCTGGAGCTCAGAGGAGGAACAAGGCAGAGAAAACCACACAATTCTAGATAAGGTAAATGACACTTTACCTCAATAACCACCACTGAGTGACACATATATTGTTTATATTTCAACATCTGCTGAGTAAAATTGCAGGGAAGATCACATCTTTCCTGGATAAATAATGCCCAAAAAAAAAAAAAAAAGCAGAAAGAGGAGGCTAGCAGCTGCTCAGATGTACGGCGTGCAGAATCTAGTGCACATACTCGAAACAGGTCACTTTGTTTGAAGTCAACGTACAGAACAGGGAACGTACAGCTTAACGTCAGTGTTGTATCGCCTCAAGGCTTCATACTGCAGTCTTTCTAGGTCAGAAACCTCCCATTGGCCATTAATTAACTTGAAGAATGTCAATGCGGATCCGTGTTGTGGGGACAACAGTTACCTGGGGCTTCTTCTTCATGAGGCTTTGTGCATTTGGCTGTGCATTGAGAGCTGCAGTCAAGGGCATGGAGACACCCGTAAAGAGGGACACAAGCCCAATATAGAGCCGAGGTGTCATGCAACACCAAGGCTCCATGATGACATCAGACACAGGACTTAGGTCTCAGAATGTATATGCAGGTGCACGGTCTCGAGTATAAAGTAGACAAGGACAGCCTGGCCTGGATTGCTTAATCTTTCTGCCTGTTTTGGTCAATATTTTCTCCATAGATGCATGCATGTGACAAACGTAGAAAACATCAACAAGACTGCCAGGTGTAAAGGTTTAATGCCCACTTGGTTCACTCTCTTTGTGAGCCTGCATGGTACAGTAAGGAGCTTTGGATAAAAACCTCCACCAAATGGCAGATACGAGTGCCAGGGAGGGCTTTGATGCTGATTTAAAGCCTAGAGAGAGACAGAGCTGATCTTCATCTTAATGTTCTTTTATTCTTTTACTGTCAACCTGTCTTTTCCATGTTATACACTTTTTATTAAATTCAGATGTGCTGGATCTTGGCATGGACATTAAGTCGAATTTCACATCTCAAAATTCCCGTAGAGGGGGGCTGAATGAATATAGACACTTTATGGCCTAAAGCCTAATTTGCCTTTTCTGACCAAATAAAAGTCAGATTCGTGAAGAATTTGCCAGTAAATTTTTGCCAACAGCTAGTGTGCTAAATGAATACATGACATCTGCAATAAAAGCCTTGAAATGCAGCACACTGAGGCAGCATTAAGACTCTCTGTGGCTCAGCTGGGTTTGATGTTTAACTCAGACGTTTGTTTAACCTCTTGTGCTTTCTCCCCTGGTTAACCACTAGTTACTGGCCTACCACTGCCAAATGCCATAGACCGAGCACATTCTCCTATAGCAATAAAGCCCAGTGAGGGAGCAAAGTGCATCTGCTCTGGGTTGAACTCTTCTGCGATTCTTTTTACTAGGGATGGGAACGACAAGGGATTTTGAGAGTCGATTGTCGAGGCCCACATCTCAAATTTTGTCGAATTGTCTGCCTTTTTTTTTCAGCAGCAGCAGCAATGCAGAGGGTGGAAAATATTCTACACTGTACTACTTCATTTTAGGCTCAAAAACATGGCTGTAATGTCGGGTGTTTTTTGTCGAGATGAACCTGCATCCCTGATGTGGATGTGTGAAAAGCATACTCCTTGCCTACATAATTTGCACCGCACTGCTTTCTCATTCACTTTGGGTAAAACTATCCCACACCTTGCTCCTGTTATTCATAGCCGCTACCTCCGCCATGTCGACTCTCTGTCTCCTGTCTTCAAGCACGCGCGCACACTCCCGTCATGTGTGAACTTGTATGAGGGTCAAGTATCCCATTTAGAAAAAAGTGGATTTGTTTTATTTAAAATATTTTATCTTATTTCATTAGGAAAAAAGCGGCACTTGTGTGTTTATTTGAATAGGCAATGTAATAACTTGAAAGACAGAATGCAATTCACAAATACACATGAAAATCCTATAAGCCCCGCCCCACCGACATTTCAACTCTCTATTTTTTTTTGTCGAGGTGAGCATGTGTCGATTGTCGGTCATTTTGTCGAAAAAAAGTCCCATCCCTACTTTTTACAGTCCACTATCAGCTCTGCTCCTCAGGGGCACGGCTAAATTAGTCAGGGCTACGTAACCTCCTCAACAACGCCACCACAGTTACTTGGACACACCATGTTGACTACCATTTAGATAGTCACGGCTGTTTGATCTAATCAAACCTAGCTATTGTGTCTACGGGCAGATATGAGGCCATCGCGGTGACGTGACCTCCCCCTGCCACACAAAAGCTGCCTCTGTGCGGAGACTGCACACAAATGCTGGCTGACAACACGAGGCCGGGGGATGAAAGGTCTCCCTAGTGTTTGGTGACAGTTATTACCCTCTCCAGTGAAACCAAATACCTGTGGGCCCTGATAGCATTATCTTATTGTGAGGCACACTGGGGGCTGGCCTGTAATCAGGGCCTGGGCCTTGATCAGCGCTCCTCCCCAGGATTGATGCCACCCCCTCCCCTTCTGTTGTCACACCGTGAAGCCATGAGGTGCTCTGTAGATGTTTTTCAAGGAGTACTTCAACATCTGCTTATTTGCTCATTTGCCAAAAGATTGACACAATAAAAAATTATATAAAAAGTGGTAACTAATTAGAGGTTATGTGCTACAGTCTTTCTTGGTCAGGACCAGCTAAGCAGGCAACTAAAGACTCCAGGAGGTCCCCGGTACATAACCCATCATAACACAGAGACATGTTTTTACACTTTGTGTTCGGTATAGATTAAACAAACGAGGTACAACGCGTTAATCAGTGAGATTTAGAGGTGTTGGCAGGTGGGTTTTGCTACCTATGGGCAAAGCAAGCCCAGCTGCCCCCCCTTGTTTCCAATCTTTTTGCAAAGCTACGACAGCAGGCTATTCGTGGTAGCTTCATACTTCCATGTGAGTGTACCAATCTTTTTGTACTCATCTCAGCAAGACAGTAGAAAAGCATATTTCTCAAACTGCTGAAGTTTTCCTTGAAGTAAATATGAAAGAAGAGCTAATATTTAGAGGGGCAACTGCAGGGTGTCCTGGCTTTCTGACGAAATCTTTGCGCTGCAAAATTCAATATGGCCCAGAAACCTGCAGAGGGATATACAGTATATGCTATATAGCTTTGCCCAACATATTACAAAGTCAACTCCTGTTACTTGAATTCAGCTGTCCTTGGCAATCCAATTTCTCACAGGATCCTGATGGGCAATAGCTGTGTGAGCGATGTGGATTTGAACTTATTTACAGAAGCACACACTGGTGCTAAATCTCTCAAAATGATCAATAAGACATTTCAAACAAGCTGACATTGAAAAAAAAAAAAAGAGACAAAATGAGACCAGGGAGCAAAGAAAACACAGGGAAGGACGGGGAGGCATCAGAGTTTTAGAAAAGGAAAGCAGCAGTTAGTCTCTTTTAGGAGGTAAGAGGTTTACCCTGGAGAATCCTGAG
The DNA here is from genome assembly GCA_023238725.1 of Scortum barcoo. NCBI lineage: Eukaryota > Metazoa > Chordata > Actinopteri > Centrarchiformes > Terapontidae > Scortum > Scortum barcoo. The sequence goes on from CM041531.1 coordinate 17,270,028, forward strand.
GAACACAAACCTCTCACAGCAGGTCAGATCAGATTAATATTACCCCTACTGCACTAATGGCTGATGTGTAATGATGTGTACATCATTTCAATTAACAAATAAACTAACTGAAATGATGCCGCATGTGCCATTAAAGCTTTGATAGCAACCACAATATGGCTTTGTGGTTCATTCTTTCATCCCAAGGCAAGAAGGTTCCTTCCATGTGAAACTGAGACATGCAAGTTTGGTCAATCAGAAACTCTAAATTACCCACAAATATGCTGCCATTTGTGTGTGTGTGTGTTTACCATGTGATACCCCAGTGACTTCTCTAGGGTCTTTCCACTGCGTTACACTATAACCAGATGATGATGACGATCTCAACCCACTCTGTTTCTTTAAAATCCTTCAAAAAGGATCCATTTTCAAGGAAGTGTGAACTAAAAACTACTGTAGTGTTTTTGGGAACTGAATTTCAGCTGATGTGCACGGGTTGCTCACTTCCTCCGCCGATTCCCTGTCTACTTAACTTTTAGCTCAGCCCACAAGAATGCTCCATTTCTCAACAGGAAATGACTGAAAGGATGGACATGTAACTAAGATTAAGTCTTAAGATCTAAAGGTATGTTGAAGCAGTTTACATCCAGAACTAACTGCTGCTAGTTCAAGAACATCGACACGTGTTAGATTAAACTCAAAGATATTTATTAGAAGATCACGCCTTATCACATCAGCACTACTGATGTGTGCTCCACATTTTTTTTTTTTTTTTAAAGGGGCACAGATTTTACACATGAAGATCACTTTTTTCATGCTTCATGTGCAGTACTACAGTTTGTGGAAACAGTATTAAGTCTTTTATGAAGAAATGTTTAAAAAAATAGCCTACATCACAAACATAAGGTCTTCAAAGAAATAGATATTTACCAGGCAGGGGGAGTCTAAAGTATGATGCTTTTGTGTTGCATTATAAGAAATGTAGAATCTAGCATTTCTGGAGATTTCACATATATATTTTTTATCACTTCATCTATTAAAATAAGTGGAAAATCCAAAGAGTGATGGTTCCACATTTCATTCATAAAACAAAAATATTAGCTTTGAGGAAATATGTGTGCAGAGATAAAACATTTAATTTCCCATAAGCGGAGCCCAATTATATTTTAATTTAACAGGAGACTCTTTGGTCGCAACTGTTGTTATTAAAACCATTACACGTCAACACTGAGGCAGATGTTGCCAGGCACGGTAGGTCAAACTTTGCCCCGGGGGAATTTATCAAAGCAAAAACAAAGAAGAAAAGCTTCACAGTCAGTGTGTTACTTCATACATAATAATGGTTTTGTTTAGTTGACATCACCCCTAGCTTAGAAGCAACTTGTTGAATTTCTGTAAAGCGACACATGATGGAAACCTTACCCACAGTCTCTCTGGTGTCGACGGCTGCGAGCAGACTCCTTCAGGTCCACATTAAATTCATTTTAAGTCCATCAGAGAGAGCAGGTGTGTTTATACTAGACAGGTATCCTGAGAAGCGGGCATGTGAGCTCTCACCACACTGATTACACTGAGCTAAATATGGCTTTGTGCTAACACAGACAGTAGGCAGATCAAGGCCCTGATGTCAGAGGGGAGAGGCGGAGCCTACGGGCCGCAGGTCAGGTGTCTGCTGCAACTGCAACTACAACCATCCTTCACTTTCTTTCACAATATATCGTTATAAGATGTGTTGTTTTATGGTTGGGAAAATGTGCAGATTCACACTTCTCCTGTCTCTTTATCAGTCAATCAGACAAAATAATCAGCAGTCATGAAAGTGTTACGTCAGAATAACAATGATAACAATGTTCTGTTGTTAATGGAAAAATCCATGAAGCAGTCCGGTCAGCATCTGCTCATTCTCAACCATTTAATTAAAGGGAAACTCTGGGATATGTTAATAGATTGGTAATGATTTTCATATATTCATCTTTTTAACTGTTTTTCATACTGAGTATTTTAATCTATCAGGTTATAAATGTGCTGTACTGCAGGGCTCCATGGCTGGGGGGTTTATTTGTCAACTAAAACTAAAACAACTTTATTCACCCTAAGTAACACATGGGAAGAGACGGATCTGACCAGGAATACTGGTAGGTGACACACAGTGTTAGCGGTGCTGTTTATTGGCAGTATAGAACTACATCAACACTACTTTGTGGTCCACAAAACGGGAACACACTTCAGCCCTCAGGATCCTTTACTTAAAAGAACCAATACCACAGTGTAAACAAAGTTAAAGTACATAAGCATAATAAGCAAAATTGCCAAAAGTAAAAGTGTTCTTGCAAAAAATCACACCTGTGACTTCTATATGATGTTAGATAAGCCATAAGATTATTAGACTGTTAATACTGATGCATCAATACACAAGCAGCTGTAAGGTTTCTTTAAGTGAAACAACTTAAAAACTCTCTATGAAGTTTTTAACTGGTTATGAACAGTCTCGATTTAATACCTATGCCCTCTTTATGACCTACATAAGCAAACAAGACCAACAGCGAGAAGATTGGCCATTTCTATTATTTTCTAATTGTTATTCTTAGTGCCTGTTACAAGGTCAGGTTTGTCTGCATTATCAGACTTAATAGCACTGATGTTTGATCCGGCTGAATTCTAGCTGCTTCAGCCACAAACTGAATGTCCGTCTCTGGAGCTGTTGCCTGCTCTCACACTAGTGAAGTACTAGTGAAACACTTCTACCTTTGTCCAGAGGGGCCACCAAAATCAACACAAAATGAAAAGTTCCATTGAACAGCTTTAATATACAGTTAGTTTAGTTCAGTGGTTCTCATCCTGTGGGTTGAGCTCTCCCCCAAAGGGTCACAAGATACATCTCATGGGTGGTGAGATGATTTATGGGAGAGAAAAGAGGAAAAATCTAAATTCGGCTGCATTGGACTTTATTCGGTCTTTGCTTTTTATGAAATGCTCGATACTTTTACCTCTTTGGGCCTTGAACTTTTATATGTGTGAGACCACCTGAGAAGGAAATCAAATATTTACACCAAAAAGCTTTGGAACCACTAGTTTCAGCTTTAAAATAGGTTGTATTTTATAAGCTCCTGTTTAAAAGTGGCACATATAGCAGTCATGTATTAGAATGTAGTAAAGTAGAAGTACCTCAGATTTGTAAATATAATTATGTAGTTATCTAGCACAACTTTTGCAGACAGACGCTCAGTGGAGACGTCCTCCAGATAGCTGTGAACCAACAGTAAATACCCCAGCCGGTTTGTACAGCAGCTGTGTTTGTGCAGCATCCATCCTGACAATCCAGTTTTTTTTTTTTTTGCATCATTGTATTTTTACCATTGTATTTGAGCCACCCTGTCTTCTGTTTGTTTTGGGTTTGCTTCCTGGCAGGTTGGCACACAACAGGTTTATTTCTGTCCACATTAAGACTTCTAGCACTGACACACGAAATGCAAGTCTGACCACTTCTGGAGGACTTTTTCCACTTATTTCTTATTTATTATTTATTATGCATTAGTATGCATTAGAACACAGATATAAACAGTTTCTTTATGAATGTACAGCACTGCACATACACATGTAGTACCTGTGAAAAGCAACCAGCACAACCAGAAGTGAAAGGTACTTAAGGGTGGCATCAAATGTCTAGTCACATTTGTTTACTTATTCTTTGATCAGAAATTTTATGTAAATCAACATACAATTTTACTAACAAAGCTGTTGTATGGTATGATTTTGATGTTGGTACAACACCTCAATCAATCAGCGCTATTAAACAGAACTCTCTCATGATATGCAAACCACCATCCCAACTACCTGCAGCACATCTTCATGCGAGAGAGTTACTGACTCTCTATTTCAAGGCAGACTTCTGGCTGGCGAAGTTGACATTCTTTTCGTAGAGGGATGTGGTGGCACCACAGGCACAGTAACAATTAACAACAAAGTCTGCCCAATAAGTCCCAGGAGGGAAGAGCGACACTACCCCGGAGCACAACATTTGCACAAGCTGCAGAGATGGCTGCTGTTTTGGAACAGGGAGTGCAGGCTGCTGTTTGGTGTGCTGAGAGGATTCCAGCGATTCCAGTCTTAACAAAAACTAAGTCAAGGCTTTATTGTGAATATCAGCAGGGAATTCAGCCCTCCCAGGCATTCAAAAGCCGTCCCTGAGACAGCGCTGCATTATGAACTAGTACCTGTATGACTTCCTCTAATGCTTCCATTCTACACTAAATACAGTGTAATTACAAGGCTGACACTGTGCGTATCCTCCATCATCATTAAATTAGGGGGTTTGTGAAGATGAGAAATTGGCTGGGTTCAGCTTGGAGCCAGCAGGATCCTCGTGGTAATTTACAGTACTCTAAATGGGAGGCCAACTTCTCTTTCATTTGTCTCCTTGTAGTGAAGCTAAACACATATTTCTGACTGGGACGGCCTCACAAGTGAGCCTGAAGTTTGCTGGAGGAGTCACACAGAGAAGAGACTAATAAGCAGAGCGCAGTCCTCCCCTGATAGCATTGTGAATAGAAATGTGATTGCATGTGGATCTTTATGGGATTTTCGATTGCTGGCAAATTCTAACTTTCATATTATGCTCCAGAAAATTTCCTCTGAGACATAAAAGTAAAAAATTAGCAAAGTACTTGAAGCATTACTGTAAATCACAGAAGACCCAGGAAGGAGTCAGAGCAAGAGTCTTTCCTCCTTTCAAACTGTAGATATAAAATGGGTGCCTCTGATTTACAGGCCAATCCCACAGTAAAACGCATCCACATGGAGACAGCTGAAAAGGTGACTAAGCTCCTGATAGACTACAGAGTCGTATACGCACTGAGTCAACACTGACTATAAAACGTCTCTTCAATGACAGCAGGAGAAACAGAGGCTTGTCACAAAATATCAGAGGAGTCAGGGCTGGTTGATTACAGGGTGATTACGAGGGTCACGCCACTTTGTTGGAGGAACGAGAACAACTGCATCCAGTCGTTGAGATCCAAACTCTCTGACATAAAGTAACATCATATTTTGTGAGGTAGGAGGCGATAAAGCAGGTTCTAGGTCCTTAAATCCTTCCAGCTGCTATTTCTGCTGGTTTGTCTCAGGTTATGGCAGACCTGTGTATGTTACGGCCCGTGGGCCACATCCAGCCCTTTGGGTGTCCCTGTCCGACCCGTGTGAGGTCAATCATAAATTAGAACATAAATGAAAAATTATATCTGCCCTGACGTTTTTATTTACAGACGGACGCCTGTGCGTGCATAGGTGAACAGCTACAGGTGATGCTGGCCAGCTATCCCTCAAAATGTCAGCTCATGCCAAAAAAAGAGAAGTTGATAACGAATGCCGCATTTTCAAAGTCATGGACTGATAAATATTTCTTTACAGAAGTCAAAGGTGAAGCCTTAGTTTGTGGTGCACAGGTCGCCGTGTTCAAGTATTACAATTTGAATCACCACTACGTGACCAAACACGAGAAAAAAATACAATAACTTGTCTGATGAAGATAAGATAAAGTGACAGAAGTGAACCCTGAGCAGAAATTGACATTTTTGTTAGTTAAAAATAAAATGATTGTTCTAAAAATCTAATGATTGTTTTTGTTTTTTGTTTTGTTTTTACTTCTATAGGAGTATTTTCCTATTTGACCTACACCGCAATTTCATATATTTATATAAATATTTACAGAATATCCTTCTGATTACCAGTAGCAGCTAATCAAAATATAAAATTTACTGCTTTTTACAATGCGAGAAAATTAATATTGAGCAGAATTAAGTTCAAGTTATCTTGGGTCGGCCCTCCAACACAATTCAGGTTTCTCATGTGGCCCCTTGTAAAAATTAATTGCCCGCCCCTGGGTTACAGGGTAAAACCGAGGATCATATAAGATGAAACATTAGTGTGGGATCAAAGGATCCAAAATTATTATCGTGGGTGTCAGCGCGGGTATCAAGACAGCGTTTGGGGCTTATGATCACATGTCAGATGTGCCAATAGTCCCAATTTACAAGCAAAAGATGATTCTGACTGGAGAGATGCAGCATGTTGGATTTTTATAGTCTCCCTCAAGTGTCTTCAAAGAATCCATCTTTTCAGCTAAAAACAACCACTGAGCATCCTCACCGGAGCAGACTCTACCCAAGCTGTGAGTGAGGGATCGCCGTGGAAGTGAAGAGGACGCGCTCCCGTGTCACGACCCCGGGGCAAACCTATGGGTGTGTTGCAACATGGGAAACCAGAGGGCGGCCATGTTTACGCGCCAGGCCCTTTGAACGTGTTTAAGTGGGTGAGGTCAAGCGAGTGTAAATGAATTAGTAGGCTACTGTTTCTCTTTACATGTGTGCAGATCCTCCCACTGGCATGAAAAAAATAAAAGACTCAGCCTCCCTGGTAGAAAAAAAACAAGGAGGCCTGTAGAGATTTGAAATGCGTCCGAGGTGCCAAGCAGTGACTGTGTGACGATCTTACTGAGCTTAATGGAAAGTTTATCCATGTTATTGATAATATAACACGTGGCTTTCACTTAAAGCTGGGCAGTATATCAGCATTTATCATTTACCTATCTCTATGATTATAAAAAGAGATTTTACATCATGCATGTGTCATTTTGCACTGCTTAACAGCTTATTATGTTTCCAGTTGGACTTTTATCACCATTCAGAGTGACTCAACATCACATGATCTTTCCATAAATGCGCTATGATATATGAATATTAAGGTCTTCTGCTAATAATATGAATTATTTCCATATATATATATATATATTGCATTTTCCCCATTCAATCATGACAATTTGTCTTAAATATCCATAAGACTAATATTCCTACATAGCCTTTAAGTTTTCAACGCAGTGAGGGTTTCTAATAACCATCACCATAGCTTGACTTTTGTTTCTCTCTCTCTCTCTCTCCTGCTGTCTTCCACTGTCGCTGCCCTCTCGTCGTGTCATTTTACATTTCTATGGGACATCTGGGAGCTTCCTCGCCGCCGCAGAGAGCCGAGAGAAACGTGAGAAGTTTTACCACGTTAGCCCCTTCAGCCTCTGAATGAGGATGTCATGGCTACAAAGCAACAAGTTAACACCCCCCCCCCCCTTCTCTCCTCCAGCAGCCATTAAACTACTACTCAGTGTAACAGAAATATATAACTAACAACAGAGGGACACAAAGTAACTCTTCGTGTCGCCTCCTAACGACGGGCTGCGTGGTGAGCGGCTCCCTCTTACCTCGGGTGAAGCTCAGTGAGAAGCAGCAGCAGCTTTTGGACTCATAATAATCCTCCCGGCGGACGTGCGGCGTTCAGGGACCGGCCTCTGAAGTTTGTCTTTTTTGGAAAAGCGCCTCGAAACGGAGGCGTGGCGTGGGTCTGCAAAGCGGGCAAAGCGGGCAAAGCGTCCCCCGGTTACGGACACGGGAGGACCGACTGCACTTTCCTCAGTTGTTAGTTAGTGTTTCCCAGGACAACTCCGAGGGGAGGAGGAGGAGTCTGCAGGAGGCGCTGTTATAAGCTCTGTTTGTCTGCGAGGAGGTCACAGCTAGGGCAGTTTCTGACTAACTTAGGTCCATTTTAATACTTTTTTTTATGAGCAACTTGACATAAAGTGTTATGACTGTGACTGTTTGAGGCAAAGTGTGTGTCGGCCGCTCAGCAGGAGGATGAAGCCAGCGGAGATATATCACCATCCTGAGGGGGGTTTTCACAATAAAAGAAGTCGGGAGTTTCGCATGGCTCTTGGAGCTGCCCGGTGCAGGATGTTGGGTTAAATGGTGTCCTCTGACCAATAAAAGGAGGAGGAATTATTGCACGAAATGTGTTTTCATACTTTCTTTTTTCTTACTTCATGACTTATTCTTGTCTTCCTGTTTGGCCTGTGTTGTTTGGAGTGCTCAAACCGCATCAAGTCAACACAAAAAAAAAAAAACTTCATAACATACTTCGGTGTCGTTTTGGAGCATGGCTTGCTTTTTGATGTTATTGTTGTGTGTGTGTGTGTGTGTGTGTGTGTGTGTGTGAGTTCCTGTTACGCAGAAAGGACCAGGGAGGCTCTACTCATACAACTAGCTTGCTCTCGCTGCCAACTCTTGCTCTTATAACTTTACTTGGCTTTTATTTTGAAGGCCAAACTCAAAGCCTCTACAAAGACCCAACTCCCATCTTTTGCTCATCTGACAGAGATCTAATCATGTTCCCAATAGCAAAAAAGAGAGGTAGAAGTATTATTGATGTGTTGGTGTGCACAATATGTTCACTTTTGACTGTAGATTTATTAAACTGCAATCACTTTAATGGGATATGCAGATTTACATCACCTTGACACAGCTATACAACATCAGCTCAGTACTTTCTCCACCACTGTAATATTCTGTATGATTATCCTGAATTAATTTTAGGCTATAGTACTGCTGTATTATGTTTAGAATACTTACAGGGTAACCAAATTCATTATTCTGTGCATATGGTGCGTGTGAACACAGTAGAGGATACCATAGTGATTGCATTGCAGTTCAGTATGAAGTGGTCACAGATTACAGCAGGCACATTGTATGAATATGTAGGAACAGTCTTTTCTTTTTTACTTACTTTTTTACGTTAGTGAGGTGTCAAGTAGTAGTCCAGCTGTCATTTAAATGTGAATCACAGACAATTGGGTTGTCCGATGGTGCAGACATTAGGTGTTTGCAATGCTCTATAGGGATGTTTTACTGGTGTCTGTTTGTGACTACATTGTTTATATCACCTTTTACGCCCAGACAAAACAAAACAAACAAAAAAAAACTCTTGTGGTTTGAACTGCCCTCTGCTGGTTCAGAAGGCCTTCTGCAATGATTTCTGAGAGCAGGAACACATATTGTATAGATCCGAGGACGTGGTTTGGAATAAATGAACCCAAATTCTCTCGAGCTATTTGCAGCACATACTTCGGCAAATGTTTTGTTAAATAGCTCTCAAAGCAAGTCCTCTTGAGAAAAAGGCTTTGTAATAGTTTCCTTTTTATTTATCATCCACACACATACATCATTCAAAAGCGGACTCAAGCAGAGAGATGCTTTACCTTGCAACAACACGACTCGTGCAGTACGTGTAAAATGGTTTCCTTACATTCAGAAATGATTCCCTGCATTTGATGAGCTCTGTTTAGCACTCAAATGCCTCTTTTCCTCAGTAGCTCACTGGTGTGAAAATGTGTTCTCCACAACATGCGTCAGCCCCCCCTATGGAAATGAACTGCACAACTAGACTAGATCTTGTGTGTTTGTTGCACACACACATAAAAGGATGCAGTGTTTGGAATGACCTTACTTTTAATCAGCTTTCTAAGCATACAGGCATGAGCACTGAGAAGGAGCATCCATTTCCTAGTTGGCCAAACAAAGGTATGTTGTCCACACCGTCTGTTATTTTCCTTCAGAAATCAATCAAACTCCTGCCTGTAAATAACATCACACATTCAAAACGGATAACGCATAAGACGGGGTGTGTTTTAAATCATTTGAATAGATTTATCTGACTGGCATCCTTTGAGTGGCGTGAATTGAACAGCGCCTTTATTATGTGTCCGTGAAATAAAAGCATCCAGTGGTTTTCAGCTGAGCCTGGCGAGCATGTGAGCTGGTGAAATCCCTGTTTATAATGTCAGAATGGCTCCTGGGGCGAGAGAGGGATTTTTGCATGAAACAGATAGGGAGTCTCGATGACTGCAGAATCTAAGAGATTTCAGCTACTGTATTTTGATAATGAGCCGAACAGGAGCCTACACTGACGGCTGGTCGCTCGTCGGAGCAGACAGACCTAACAGAGTCAGATAGTTATTTCTGAGTGTTCCTTCCCAGCTCAGGCTCGAGGTGTGAGTCTGTCTCACTCCACTCTCGGCTCTTCCGCTGTCGTGGATCATAACCGTGACAAAAGCATTACTGATGAATCACACTACTGTCTGCTGCCTCTTCCAAACAAATGCCTGTTGCCAGAAAAAAAGAACACAATAAATACGCTGTACTCTGCCATGGTGTGTCTTCAGCTGCAGCAGACAGAACATAGAGACTTACAATAAGCCTGATGGTTAGATGAGAAAAAGATAAACATTTAAATTTAGGGAAATTTCTGAACATTTGAGGAACATTGGTCGTTACTTTTTATGACGAATTTGAAAAGGAAAAAGAGTTTGGGTCACTGGATGGTACACATATACATATTGGAACCTAGAAATATCTCATGCTAAACCTGAGTTGCTCTTTTCTTTTTTCAAAAATGATAAAATCATTCTGACTCTGTACTCGCATCCTGTGGCAGCTAAAGTGACAGTCATGTACTACATAGCCAACTGTCTTACTGTCTTTAAAGCTCAAATCACTGCAAAACCAGCTGGTATATGGCACCTCATCAAACACATGCATACAACACACCAGGCATGCAATTTCCATCACTGTACGTGAAATTGAGCCACAGAAAGGTTGTTTCAGAGTCCCAGAAGGCAGCCAGGCCTTCCCCCCATCACAAGCATCTGAGCTGGGAGCTTTGTGTCTCTCCTCCACCTGTAACCAGCCGAGGGTTAGATAAATGGCAGGTGGTATTGAAAAGACTCCCCATTCACCGCCATGCTGAGCTGCACTTAGACACATTATTGCAGTCTGGAGGAGGAGTGGAGGGACGTGGGGGGAATGTTGAAGCAGGGCGGTCTGCGGACTGCCAGAACATGAGCGAGACGGGGAAACAAGCATGATACAAAGAAGTACATAGCTGCCATTGTGCTGCGATAAAAGGAGGTTTTGTAAGTTGGAGGACTTGGATGGAAGAGATAGTGCTGAAAAACCCCCAGCCAGAGTAAACACTTGGATAGAGAGACAAAAACACACTAGTTGCAAGAGGAGGGAGGAGGGAGAGAGAGAGAGAAGGAGCGAGAGGCATATCATTTGGCTGAAGTGCCTTCAGAGTGCCGCGCACACTGTCTCACAATTCAGTCGAAAGCTTCTTACACAGCACTGTCCACATTTCTCCTCACTCAGTCTGGGCCGTGAGGATTTTGTTGTTCTTCCTCAGATAAAGCTCCACTGGGAAACATTTGCGGTCCAAAATGGCAGCAAGTGAGAAATGCTGTTTGAACTTCAGTATCCAAATTAATGTAACGTTTGTTAATAAACTTCTGGCCGCTCTGCTGTCACTCGGGTTGCAAGCGTTCAGTTTGGATTTCACACTAAAACTCTGAACTTAAGTTCAGATTATTTTAAACCACCCCAAATACCTGAATAATCGATGGTAAAATAATCTCACCTCAACATTTATTTAGTCACTGTTCTTGAGCTTTCAATCATATCACATGATTTTTTTCCCACGCTTTTTCACATTGCCCAGTTGTCATTGAATTAAATTTTTCTTACAGCTTTAAGGACTTCTCACCCAGGTTGGCTTTTAAGTTGAAGTTCAGTGTTTAATTTTGACCTTAAATAACAAACAAGGTCGTCACACCCCATGATCTTCATCAGACCGCTAGAGGTGAGACTGTTTTGTCGAGGACTTTTTCCAAGGTCGAGAACGAACTTGCCAGAATCATAAACTGAGAAAGGCTGCCACCACAGACACACTCCCCGCATGCTCACTGTCTTATTTATGAGTGTGAAATCATTTATAGACAGCAGCAGGTGTCACTTCCTTTCATTTGTGAAGTTAATGCATTACTCTGAAATTAATTATTTTAGCTGTTATTATCATCTTGGACAAAGGCGTTCCTTCAATTTGGATGCCAAACAGAGGATGTACAATAAATTCCTTCTGCTGACTCAACTCTGCTGTGTCCTGTTGGCATAGACAAAAGAAACTGGTTTCATATTATTTTTTCATACCACTTTGATTTATAGCAGCATTAACTGATTTTTTTTGGCCACTTGGGGCAACAAAATAAAAATAAATAAATAAATAAATAATAGCACTTATAAGGGTTTTTGTGGAAAAATGCTAGCAAACAGTTGCCTGTTTTTACAGCCAGCAGACACAGAGCAACATTAGCATTCGTTTGGAGTCGTGTTTCTGGCCACCTGGCGAATGTAAGTCCAACAGTCTCTCTTCTTTAATCTGTGTTTGCTCACGACTTCATGCCGAGGGAAATATCTGGCCCCTTAGCTTCAAAATGCATGACTGCGTTCACCAGCTGGTCACTAACGTTGTCAGTCTGCCATTTAAATGCTGAGCAAGTACGGTGGGTTGTTAGAGTGCAGACACTGAACCCAAACAGTGAAGTCTCAGGTCGTAAAAAAACAAAACAGCTAAAAGGAGCTAAAACTCTGCAGATATGAGTGAAAATGCAACATCGGATGATGGTTCTCTGTGATATCTTTCACATTACACATAGTCATTTGAGCCATTGTCAGTATACAATAGTGATTGGTGCAGCCATCCTTTTTGAGAAACGTATCAAGGCTAAAGCTTCAGTTGACTCTATATGTAAATATCTGACATGTACCTTAAAAAAAATCATAACACAAGATCCCTGTCTGTTTTGCTCTAAAGCTTCATTGTTATTTCCGCAAAGTTGACACATGTTCAGCACAAAAAGTTCTGACACCATTAAGATCAAAAAAGATCTCTGAAAGCTTCCTCCGGGCTGAAGCTGTCTGTTTTCTTGGCAACACGGTTCACTCAAGTGCCACCCACCATTTGTTTTAGCAGAGCTTTTCACATACTAACCCTACAGGTATAATGTTTCTCAGGATATTTCATACAAATTCTCTGACTGTCAGCTTTAAATTGACTCTGGGTGTGTGATTTTCCAGCAGTTCCCCCTTTTTTTTTATCATCTCGGCTTGTAAAAATGTCTCAGGGCATCAAAACGTGCCTCAGAATTATCTTGATACAGTGTGGTATAATTGCAGAGAGAACAGCGCACCAGTCATGCTGCTGTCACTCACATGGTTGGACCGGGTAACATCCAACATCACTATCCCTCAGACGGTGTGGGTGCGTCTGGATAAGGATGAGTCAGGTGGTATTGTATGTGTTTTGTGTTTGTATTTAAAAAGAAAAAGTAAAAAACAACAATGTACAGATCCTACTAAGAAGTGTTCCCTGTGTAACCTGATTTAGCACTTTGTGCTGCAGACCTCCATCTTTGTCTAAAAACTATTATAAACACAGCGATGAACCACACTGTTGCAAATGTGTATTAATCCGCTGCTGAAAATAGTCCCCAGCAGGTCAACAATTTACTCGTGTCTGAGTAACATTTGTTAGAAACTACACTGCCTAGCTGTTTTAGAAAATTACTGAGCCTTTAAAAAATAAAAATAAAACAAAATTTGTGATTTATCTCTTATTCAATATGAAGTAGTGGGCGGGCATGCTACAGGCAAGGTAAGGTAAGTTGAAAAATATCGGGTTATTGTTGGTTTGATCCTTTTATGGGATTTGTTGATAATGTGAAAAATATTTTAAAAAAGTTATTCTTACCTTAAAGATTGATCTCTAACATACTTACCATATGACCTCTTATTGAAGCAGCTCAATGGACCTTTTCATTTTGTGTTGATTTTAGAGGTCCTTGTGGAGAAAGGTGGTAGTGTTTCACCAACATTTGGTTACATGTTCCCTCCACTTCACTGCCTGCTGCAAGAAGACTACCTCAATGGGAGAGATGGACCTTCAGTTAGCAGCTGAAGCAACTCAGATTCAACTAAAGTAAACCTCAGAGCTGTGTCATCTGATGTCATGGAAAAGTCTGACTGAGTATTAGAATATCAGTGAGCAGAACGTTGTTGTTGGCACTAATGTGTGTATCTGGGTGAGGTATAGCGCAAATTTTGAGATTTTAATTACCCAGATATTTGCTCAAAACTGTGTCATATCAGTTACCTAAAGCTAATTATTATAATGTTGACAGTTACAATAAACATAAAGTGAAATATTTCAGGGAAGAGACTAACTAAGAAAGTCAGTGAAAGGTCACAATTGAGATCCCAGTGACATAGATCAATAATGTTTTTGTAATTAACAGCATTGATGAGTAATTTCAGTCCCTGTCATGTCCACAAGATGTCAGTGTCTGTGGTGCTGCAGGTCAGTAAATCCAGTTGATCCTATCAGCTGGGATTTACTGTCTTTGTGGAGTCTAAACACACCACAATACAAATCACTGTCACACAGACTGTGTGTGTATGAGAGTGTATATGTGTGTGTTAGTATGTTCCAACAAACATCCCAAATCGTAAAATAACATTTTTTAGACTTCAAATGAAGTGTCTTCAGTGTAGTAAAACTGTGACTGCACTTTGTCCTTCCAGTCAGCCATCTGCCTCATAATATGTGACTTTATGTCAAAGCCTACCAACCTGTGTCTTCTTCTAAATCTGCATATACTTGTGCATGTGTGCGTCCACGCATGCAGCCCTGGGCGCACGCCAGAGAGACGTCAGGTGACTTAAACTTGAGCTGGCGTGTCCAACCAAATGAGAGGGATTTGAGGAGGTTGGAGCCACTCTGCCTCCCACCCACCTCTGCATCCCACCTCCATTCACTAAAGCCCAGCCGATTAACTCTCTCAGATCTCTCCTCTTTAATTAGGAGCAAACAGGAGGAGTGAAGGCTCAGTGATTTCAGAAACGAAATTCAAAAGAAGCGCAGCTGGGGAAATAAGGAGAGTGGGCCAGGCTTATTGTTGCTGACATCTAATCTAAAATTTAATCTCTTCAAAGATTTCTACGTAAAGATTTCAGTCTAGTAGTTTCAAATTTACCTCTACAATGTTGAGGACAGTCATAAAGTAAATCACTATAAAAACTATCATCATTTAGATCAGATTTTGCATTACCGATCACATCAGAGAAGGTACTGGGATTTTTAACTCTTTTTCCCCTATGCGCATTGGACAGATAGAGAGTGAAAATGAGCCACAATAAAACTTTCAGGATGGCTGCAGGCCTTGAGATCCACCGTGACGCTCAAAAACAGTTGTTTTTATAAAAATACTGGCTCCATTAAGGCCCAGTCAGCAGAGGAAAAATACAAAACCATGTAGCAGTAATTGTACCAGCAGGGTTTTGCTTGTTGTGTCTTTCCTCTGCCTTGTTATCTTAAAGTTATTTTGTGCCCACACACAGAAGATGAGGCACTTAAGAAAAAAAAAAAGGAAAGAGAAGTGAAACTTGAGTAGGTGATACAGACACCCAGAGGGGCTTCTAAACAATACTACAGATAATTCTGACTCAAAGTAAACAACAACAACATTTTTAAATTGTTCATGTTAGACAGGAAGTTAAATAATTGCCTTAACTCAAGTCAATAAAACTCATACTATGTTTTATATTACATGCATTTCACTGACTCTGTAGAACAAGCTTTAAATCCCTGATGAACAAGCAGCTAATTGTGAGTGTGTCAGGGGAAAGAAATATTAATATGACCGTGCACTCATCTTGGAGTTCACTCAGTGGAAATAATACAGATAAGCAGCATGCAGTGGTTTCAAGTTACACCAGTAAGAACAGGGACACATGGAGTTTATCATTTGTTCCCAGAATCCTCCCCCTGGAAGCTATTAATTTCCTGGATGTTTGCATGAGACGGCGCCGTGATGCAGCTCGCTCGCCATTGCCGGGATTGTGCGGGCTGGGCCCCTCCTCCCGAGGCAGGCCCAGCAGGCTCCATCAACTCTAATCCCAATGTGTTCACCAGAGGACGAAGCTCTGCAGATGAAGGGCAGAGACATCAGGGAGAGCAGCATTTTAGCAGCCAAACACCAACTTTCCTTTTCAAGATAAGTCACATTTCAAGATCACACATGAACAGGATGATTTCTCACTTTTTATCATTAATATTTACTGGATGCAGAACGTGACCATTGGGCCTAGATACTGGATTATTCAGTCCAAAAATGTCATGATGGCGTAATGATGAAATGCAGCGTGCGATTGGTGGACAGTGAGTCTGGATTGATGGGTAAATGGAGTCCAGGGCGGGACTTGGAGGAGGGGTTAAATGGAGACTGGTGAAGACAGAGAGTATGGGGGCTAAATTTAGCCAATGGCTCTGCTGGGGTGGAGCTAATCCTCTTTGCACTCGAATTATCTGGCCTTCGGATTAGAGAGCTTTGCCTCTATGCAAGACATCTACTCTCTATAATGATGTCCCAATAGCAGGCTGAACCATGTCCCCTGGGCGGGGGTGGATGAGCTGGCAGACTGCCCGCTGAAATGAGTGAGAATATAATGGGCCAAAATAATTTCTATTTGCTTTATAATGCACTGGTGTAATCTGCATCGTATACTGTTGTCCATGTGGCAACAATCATCATATTTTACTGCATATAGTGGACTGAAGTATTCCCATAATGCAACATACAATGATATGATGAAGGGGTCAAGCAAATAGACAAATTGTACATAATGTTAGTGGCAATACAGTGTTGCAACACTATATAGTCTTCTTCATAGATTTCCTTTTATTGAAAATGTTTTACAGCAACATTTTAACCTGCATCAATTACGAGCTACAGTGGTATAAAGGGAGCAGCTGTTAATGTGCATTGAAGATCAAAGCAGGAGTTAGTTGGATCTAATGATAAGTACTGCTGCATACTGACTTACAAAACAATTTATACTCATATCTCGCTGTGTCACATGCTGAGCAGGTAGGTCCTGCAGAGCAGGGGATCCCCACATGAGATGGTTACCAGAATGGAAAGACATGCACATAATTTGTATTTAGTCATCTAATCTTATTTCCTGTTGAATTACAGCATCGTTTTACCTCTGATAATTATTTGTATAATACAAGGAAAAACATACTCGATGTATTCGACCAGTGCAAAGGGGATCGCCTCATCTCAAAGTCTCACAAGCAAAAAAAACCCCACTACTTTATAGGGTATAAAATATAAAGGAAGTATTTGAGTAAATGTACTTAGTTACATCCCACACAGCAGATATTCTATATATTCACTGTCCTGCCAAGCACCTTTGGATGCATCAAGCCTTTTACTTTTACATTACAGGAGGACAGTGTAAACACCTCGAGTAAAAACAAACTACATAAAGACGTTTTGGCCCAGTGAGACTGCAGACAGAAACCGAGGTCTCTTGAGGCCTAACTAATACATCTATACATTAAAAGCTTTTTATATTATATAATATACTATCATCTGGGGAAAGCCTGCCATCAATTCATGGTATCATCCAACAGTAACTGCTGTTCTCTGTCTGTGGCGTCTGTCCTCTCTACTCCCACAGTGCGTATATTTTCTGTACGTAAACCACAGGAATGATATGTGGTGCAGGAGAGCTATGATCATCCATCTCCAGCAGTAGGTGCCACTTAGACGCATCCATAATCACTTCTGGACTCATTCACACCTAACAAAACGACCCACCAGGCCTTCTTTTCTGCTCCCTGCTTCAAGGGAAGAAGAATATTTTAGCCATTTATGCTGATATGCTAATCCGGAGTGACTCGGGATGGATGAGCAGCTACGGTAGCGAGTCAGTGTTTCACTCAAGGACGCTCTCGCTCAAGGATGTCTCTCTCAGGACATACAGCTATTGCAGTGATGTGGCCCTCTGCTTATGGGGAAAAAAAGGTCTTGTGTAAATATAGACCACCATTATCTAGACATGCCATCACAGTCCACTACCATGATGACAGCGGTAGTTAAAAGTGTCTGGACAAGCTCTGTTTCATGTTGTCATGACAACAAGCATGTGCCCTGCTGAAGTGTCTTTGAGCAAAAAATAAGAATAAGAATCTCTACCAGCTCTAGGGCCGCTGTTTTGGCGGCTGCAGTGACCTCTGACCTCTCCGTGGAGGAGATCAAGAGTATCAGCACACATCCTGCAGAGTGTCTCCACAGTTTGCAATCACTATCAGTAGAGCTTGTTGCTATTTGCACTTGAAGGACTGTACCATTGGATCTCATAGGTGGGGAGGGAGGTCAGTTCCGGGGAGTTTCCTGTGGGGATGAGCCCTGTTGAGGGGAGGGGTGGTGGGGAGGGATCGTGGTTGGATCCTAATCCCTTAGCCTCGGCTGCAGCCCGGCCTTAGGATGAACTGACATGTAGGCTTTGGACATATGAAAATGCTACTTGGACTTTAGCATTTTTTTGTTTATGTTTGTTTTGTTCAGAAGTCATTTTTGTAATAAGGGTATGCCAACTCTGGTAAGATGATGTCTTTTTTCTTTAAATGTTTGCTGCATTGTGCTATTTAATCTGTTGGTTCGTCAGACAAATTGGTGAGGAAGTGAACAATAGTGTAGACTGAAAAAATACCAAAGGTGCCATAATTTATTTTTGCAAGCTTTATCTTTTACAACACCATCAAATAGTTGTTTTTCTGCTTTTTCATACATTGTGAAGTTTTTCAACATCACCATGTATATAACACAATTCATACATATAAATAGAGAGGATCTAGTAAATTTTTCTTTTGTCAGCCTCAAGTTACCGTCTTTGAATGTTTTGCAAAACACCATTTGTACCATTTGTTAAGTTCTCCAGCTTTGGATGTAAAGCTGATGTGTGGAGATGTGTAGGAAAGCAGATACTCTCATAGTGGTTTGACTATCTTCCACTGCATGTAGGCAGAATCTACTGTCTCTGTTATCAGGATCTGTTCAACATTTCTTTTGGTGACAAAGGATTGGCATGAAAATATAATGAGTGACATATACAGTATGATAAGGCCCAGAATGGCACTCTTGCACTGTAACTAACCTAGCGACAGTGTTTTAGTCAGAAAAATGTTAGTACAACATGTATTTGACAGGTTAGTAGACATCCCCAGAAATCACAGGGGATTGTCCTTTAACCTCTCGAGGTCACAGAGGAGCTGAGATTAAAATGAACTCACTGCTTTGACAGCTGAGTTATTCCAACAGATAAAATAGATGTAGTAGATGTTGTCTAATAGATGCTCTTTGTCAAAAAAAAACAGTATATGTTTTTTTAATGCCTCAATGAAACCCCTCATCCTATTGCTGAGTGTAGTCCTGGTGGTGCAAACTAGTAGCAAAGGTCAGCCATGTTTGTGCCCTGACAATCAATGTCTATTGAGGAGATCAGTCTATACAGCTGATGACAACATAAGCTTTTTTTTTTCATTTCCAAGCTAAAGCATATTATTATTCTCCCCCAAAACTGTAAAGATGTTTGCAAAACTGAATTAATTTGCTATGTACATATTATAAAGCAAATCACTTATCAACTTCAGATTAAACACTTGGATTGCACAGAGACTTTATTCTTTCAATCAACTCTCAGAGGAATGAAAGCAAATTTCATTAGACAGACAGTACAAACTGCAGGTGGGATGGAGTCACTAATGTTGACCAAACAAATAATTAATGAAGAAAGAAAGAATCAAGGATGAAGATGATAAAATGCATTCATAGCAGCTGACATATAATGTGGCATGCAATTATATCATTTTCTGCAAAAAATCTGTGGGTTGTATGTGTTGTATATGTTTATGAAGGATTCTATCCATTTCTACACCTCCCAAGTGCCATTACAGCTCACACCCCAGTCTCTGTGTGTGCAAACACAGGTAGAGAAACAGACACTTCCCTACTTTTCAGTAACTACTGATGGGGTGCCCTTGAGCAATGCATATACAGCTGATCAAAGGAAGGCAGAGTGAGGCACTTGGAGCTGCTCTGTGACCAGCAGTGGAAGAGTGTGGTTATACTGAATGAATTCCTGATGACTGGATGAATCGAAATGAGGTTACACTCGAACTGCTGGCCCCAGAACAGCTCAGCTCTTGTATCTACTGTGTGTCTGTGTAAAGCTGTTCCTCCCAAAGTCTGGTACCACAGCATTAATATATAACTCCACAAGTGCCCATAGTTGTGTTGCTCTCTGTAGAGCAAGCTACAGAAACTGATGAAGCCAGGACCACAGAGCTTGCCTCAGTCAAACTAATAAATGATCTGAATGGTAAAAGGTCACTTGTGAAATTAGGATTTTTGTAAATTACACTGCAACCTCTCTGCTTCCTGTTAAACTTCAGACTCACATTGATTTTCATGATTCAAAGGAGCTCTTTGACTTTTCAACACTGGGACGCTCTCAGAGGAAGGCAGATCATGACCTATTCAAAACTGCATGGGCATAAATGCCGATTTGACATCTGAATTAGTGTGTTAGTCTTAGGGTAAGGGGGGTCAAGTTGATACATTGATAAACACAAACACAGATCAATAAGGAAGAAAAGAAGAGGGAGGGAGGGGAAATAGAGTGAGTGCAGGCAGCCTAAGTGTTATGTAAGCGCCAGCTGCGTGAGTAAAGGCGCTGCAGCAGGATGATGAAAGCAACACCGCTCAACCAGACTGAGCATCCACCCTCTCACTTTCTCTCCTGAACTGTTCATGCATTATTCACATTACCGAAGGAAACAGCTCAAAAACAGCATGAGTCGCTCAGATGATCGCAATCACATCATGGTACTGCAACACGGGTCATTACTCCTGGCAACAAAATGGATTAAAGCATACATTTTTAACATCAAATTTAGGATTTCTACATATCCAAGAGCAACAAATACATTTCAGCGCTTCAATCGAGACTCCATAATCCACCGCTGCTACCAGCTACCTCTATGACTTTCGTGATGAAACAATAATGTGAGGCAACAAGGGCAAAATGAAAAAATCTGCAGTCTTAATCTGGATTAAATTACAGTGTTCGTCATCCTGGCTCCAAACCAGAACAGACCAACCCAAACCAAACCAGCCACCCACTTGTCAGATGATAATACTACAATTGTTTCTGGACGGAGCATGTAATAATGATGCCCATTTGAGAAAAGTGACACCCCGAAAATAATCATATTCTCAAAAGGAAATTCAATAATAAATAAAATATCTGTACCACAGACGAGAAGAATGTTTTAACATTATTATGTAACTTGAGTCATGACACTTATGTTTGCAAAGATTCGGAAAAATGATGTGCACTAAATGAAGATTAAGTATAGTCAGACAAATAAAAGTGAAAAATATTGACCTGTCTATATGTCATGTTTCAAAGTTTTATCAAAAAAAAAAAAGAGGAGAATTTAAAACAAGTGGTATGAGTGGTATAAACAAGTGGAGTAACATGAGAGCTTCTCAACACTATAACTCTGTTTCCCACAAACCCTGTTGCTTGTTGCTGCCAAGAAGAGGTTGAGTGTTTTTTACTGGAAACAAATGTGACTAAAAGCTAATATTTAAAAGCTAAAACCTCAAAGCATGATCTTTAACTTCAGCGTGCTCTGACAGCTCACTTTTCCTGCTCGGTGTCAAAAAGTAACCAGTTTGCACGCAGGTTTGCTGAGATACAGATCTTAAAGGCAACACACTGTACCAATAAGATATCAGTGAAATAGTGGGAATCAGCAGTGTGTTAAAGAGAAGAGAAACATTTTGAGCAAGGCACAGATGACTGTGGTTGTCCTGTGAACCTCCCAGTGTGAATATAAAGCAGAAGCAGCAGAGAAAAGTAAAAACTATAAAGGACAGGAGTACGCAGTTTGGGCACATGAAATCAAAGTTTGTGTTATATTACAGTTCAACAATGAGAGTCTGAAATTAATTTGAAGTAAATTGCTCATGAATTGTATGTTGTATTTGGCATTCAGCTATGCAGCTTAGTTGTCTGTCACAAAACATTTACACAATACGTCATCATTTGTTATCTCTAAATTACAGAGGATCCAGCTTCGGGCCAGCAATTGCTTGATTTTGTAAGAATATGTGCCTGACTCCACTGGGCAAGTCATTTAATCCTGTCTGTAATGCATGTGACAGCCAGCAAAATTCCCAAAATGTAATGTAATTTGTGTTATTGTCTTTGTTTTGGTACCTCTGGCCTCTGGTCACTGCAAAAATCAAGACAGATCTGAATGTGTCATCATTGAAGCTGTGCTATGTGATGGATCAAAATGGCGTCAGAGCATTTGAGCGGTGAGACGATGAGATTATCTGGCTGTGTGGAAGGACACGCAGCCTACAAAGGAGACTGAGAGTCCTGAACTGCTCATGTCTGCCTAATGACATTTTTAATTTATGACTAGAATAATAACCTTCATTTATTTATGATTTAAAGTCCTTTACATGTCGTCATAAATCACATAAAATCGCCGGGATTGACAGGAAAAGAAACCAAAGCAAACAAACAAAAAGCTAGACCAAACCATTAATAGACAGTGAGAGTGAAATGAAAAACAGAAAAGAAATCACTTACCCTTCTATGACTGCATGGCATATTGTAGGAAAATCACATACTTCCTGATTTTTTCTGGGTTTTCTCGGTCTTTGTCCTTGGTTGATGGTCAAAGATCATGATATGCCCTTAATGTTTTTTAATTAGGAGTGTTGTGAAGCTCTTCGGGACTGTAATTGTGACATGATTTAGCAGGTCACAAGCTGTCCCAAAGGGGACTGTTGCAAATGAATGTCTCTGCTATTAAAGTGAATTCTTCTTTGTTGTTAACAGACTCTTTGTGTGCTTGTGTTTTAGGTTCAGCATGCATCACTGTGCACATCAAGGAAGGTAATAGTCTGTCAATGCAGCCGCTGAGGCCTCCACTTTGAGACTTCTTTAGAAGATCGAGCCACAGACTACCTGCAGTTTGCTTTTGACACCTGGGATCCAGGAGACTGCAGCAACACTAAGGGCAACTCACGGCTCCTCAGGAGGATTATGCCATTATAGCTGACAACTTGAGCTTCCTCAAGAAGAGTACAACGGCTACAAGGCAAAGTTAGTCCTGCTTCACTTACACCCAGCAGAAACCATGGATGACCCCTATCACAACAACGTGAACCAGCAGGTGACAGAGGGCGGAGAATATACCTACACCCAGGATGGAGGAGGTCAGGATGGCTACCCATACCAGACGGACTATCCTCCACAGGACGAGGATGCTGCTAGTGATGCCACCGAGGGTGCAGACGATGATGAGCAAATGTATGAGGGGGAGTACCAGGGCATCCCCCACCCAGATGAGATCAAGGAGGCGCGGCGGGCGGCGAGGCTGGAGGCCAGGAGGAAAGCCCGCCTGGCTGGCCAGCAGGAAGAGGAAGAAGAAAACCTGCCAGAGCAGTACGAGACCATCATGGAAGACTGTGGCCATGGACGCTTCCAGTGGATGCTGTTCTTTGTGCTGGGCCTGGCGCTGATGGCTGATGGTGTGGACGGTTTCGTGGTGGGCTTCGTCATGCCCAGTGCTGAGAAGGACATGTGCATATCCAACTCTGACAAAGGATTGCTGGGTAAGTGACAGCAAAGGGAGGGAATGTGAAACACTCAGTTTTATCATTCCAAAATGAAATAAACACATTAAAATAAAATAGATTGTGCCACAGTGAGAAGGGAAAAGCTTTTATATTTCAACCAGTTTTTCATCTGTGGACAGTGTAAGGAAAATGCTATGCTAAGCGTGCTAACATGCTGATGCTTAGCAGGTCATAATGTTTACCATGTTCACCATCTTGGCACTAGACAAAAAGTCAGAGGATTGCCAAAGTTATTACAATTCATCCTGAAGGGGACAAGAATGTCCGCGTCAAACATCACTGTAATCCACCCAAAAGTTGCCACAAATTTAATCCTTCCAATGAGAATTCAACCTCATATCACAGATACACCAAAGTTTACAGAATTCATCCTGTTTGTGCCATAAATGTCTGTACAAAATGTAACAGTTATCCATCCAAAAGTTGCTTAGAAATTTCAGTCTGGATCAACGAGATGAGCCGACGGACCGACCAACAGCCTGACATTGCCAGTCCCTCGGGCCATACAGCTAGCATGACTGAAAACCCAGTTAGTAAGCACATTTCTCCTATAAGACTAGCTAATTAAAATTGTCTGTCGAAGAGTTCCAATCTTTACCCAGAGAGGAGGAACTCATCAGTGAAGTGATCTGCTGTTGTGCTTGGCTGAAACAAAACACTGCATATGTTTGGCTCTTGATGGCACATGGTTGCAGACCACTGCGTCAGCCACTGGGACAAATTAGGGGAAAAGGCTTGGATCCTCTAGGCAAATGCAAAAATTAAGAGGACAACCAAAATGTGTGTCCTGATAAAGATATGGGTCCATTATGAGCCACCAGATTGAGAGTCTTGGCATTGGTACTACAAGTGTCTGGAAGTTGACCTGAGGGACACAACACCACATGTCAAATTCTTTAATTATGTTATGACACCAGACACAGAAATGAGCTCCTGCTTTCAATAAACATTGAACGTTGAATATACTGTGTATTACGGATGGTGTTTTCCTTTATTTCAGATCCCTGCTAGCCCAGATATTGTTCCACAACAGTAAACATGCCAAAAAATGATTCTGAAATTTGTATGCAGCATAGACCCAACTTACTGGGAAATGTACCTTGAAAACGTCTGTTCCTCACTTTCTGTGCAGACAACTAAACTGCAAATTAAAGCCTCTCACCGTATTTCCCAGGCCTCGTGTGTAGCCAGGCGATGTGGCAGATTGCACATCGCTCATTTCATCTTAACAACGGGCTCCTGGGATGAGGCATTGCGAGAGATTGATGAGGAACCCGGTGGTGATTGTATTCAGTGTGTGTTCCCAGGCTAATATGGAGCATGTTGCTGCAGTCAGAGAGCCTGGCGGCCTGCAGTGCCTGGTGCAGAGCTGTCAGATACGCTTCAGGCCTCTGACAGGCTGTGGTAGCAGGAGGAAGGCCTGGCGAAAATGAAATCACAGCGTCTGTGCAGAGCAGGCGGGGAGCGCTGATCATTGGCTGAGAATATGAAGTAGATCTGCAGAATGATCCTATCTGATTCCCACTCATGCTCTGTTCACCGGACTCACGGGAGCAGAAATGTGTTTAATCTTAACCTTAGTCTTGGATAGCAGACAGACTCCTAAACCTTTTGTTCAAAACAGAAGGGTTGGTGCACTTACCTTTAAGGGTGCTTTATTGTTTAATCTATAGAGTGAAAATACAAGAGGCTCGTGGGAAACAAAGAAAGGAAAGGCCTGGCAGATTTTAGAGATAGAACCAGCTAGCTCATGGAATTGACAACCTTGCAATGCAGCTTATGCATTTCTGGTATAAAACTAGAAATGCAAATAATATTTGGAATATCTTTGGTGCTTAGCATTCATTGCTGTATAGTTTTTGCACTGCACCCTTTCAGAAATCATATCAGTCCAGCAAGATGTCCATTTCTGATTCTTTTTTTCCTTTTGATAGAATTTTTGCAGGTTTCTGGAGATGTGACAATGACAGCCTCACTGCTCATTCTAATTATCTAGCTCATCTTCTATTTACTCCAAACACACTTACTGTTGCATGACGTGAAATAAATCACTTCTTGTGTGCCAGAAGTCTTTGGCCTCTGGATTGGTTTGCACCAGCTTGTCATAATTCATTTTAATCTAAATCTATTTTTTTTGTATTTTTTGTAAGCACTTCTATTTCAAAAATTGAGTTGCACTATTAAAACTTAAGGGATCTCTTAGGTGGTAAGCTGCACATTATGTAAGTAATGTGTAACTTGCTTTGTAACATCTCAACAGTGCTGATCAGGAAATACCTTAATATTCTGGCCTGTAACTTACAAAAACATTTTTTTGGCAGTACATTATATAATATGTGGCTATATATTAGCTACCAACTCGTTTAGAGTGAGTGGGTAATATCTAGTTATGCTAACGTAACTGAAAGCATTTGATAATTTAGTCTTAGCTTGCTTACACATGTTATTTGCAACCTGTTTTAATGTAGTGATGTACAAAATCTCCACTTACAGTGGGAAACACATATGTTATAACTAACTAGTCTTAACCTCTGAACAGCCCAGCAACTGTGACAACTTTCATTCTCTGGATACAATATCAATAAATGTTGCTTTTGACAATCTCTGATGTAGAATATCTGAAATGGCATAACAGGAAAATGGAGCAATTTTTTTTCTTTAAGGCATTTCACTGTTATCAAGTTAATTTCGTTAAATATACTGCCCACTGTCCATTGTTCAGTATTTATAAAAGCTCACATCTTATATTCTGCAAACCATTACACTGTGGTTTAAGTAAAGAAATGTAGTAGTGAGCTTCATTTCTTACATCTGGAATGAAACCGGGATGAAAAAATGTAAACAAAACTGACAGTCTTCTACACATACTGAAAAGCCTCACGTCTATTTTAATTATGCACACAGGGTCAGCTTTTCTTCAGACAAACATATTTCGTGTTTGGGGAATGCATGCTGTGCAACTGTCAGTGTTGTTTTCCAAGTCGATTCATTGTTTCTTCATCCGGATGTGCTAAACGCACTAACAGTGCTTTCACTTTCAATACTGCAAGAAAAAGGAAAATTCTTCCTTCCCCTCTAGGGATTCAATGTCTTCACTGTGCTCAAGGACACTTTAACAGGCAGATAGAGGTGTGTTGCTGCAGGGGCTGATCCAGCGTCTCCACCTGAAGGACAGGCTTTCTAATCACAGGGCCACCTTGTCAACCTGTCCGTGTACATATCCAAGGCATACACTTGGCCTTAAGCAACACCTTGGCCAAGATTTTAGGTGACATGTTAGCCTGGACTCTTTGTGCCCTGAGCGGTCTCTTGTTGAATGAGTTAGGGATGTACAGCTTGGCGTGTGGAGCGCCGGAGCATTTGGATAGTCTAGTAATCCACAGGGAAGGTGCACACTATGGCTCCACGTGCCGTTAAGCTGCTTAGTCTGACTGTAATTAGGGCTGTGTAGTAAAAACACTGGGCAGGCAGGAGGTATGGTTCCAAAGGTTTAAACAACATGGTGAAGAGGCTGGCCGTGGTAGCAGGTTTGATAGTGGAAAGCATATTACTCTCCCCAGATACCATAAAAGAAAGTACATAATCATTATTGGCTCCTGGGTGCTGTAATGGGCAGCACAGTTGGTCACTGTTAAGGGCTGTTGCCTTACAACAAAAGGAAACCGCAGAGTGGACCTCCTGCTTGTGGCCATGCTGGGATAGGTTCCAGACTGCTGTGACTGAGAGTGGAAATTGGCAAGTAATTAATTTAGCATTGATAAAGCATGTGATCAAAGCAGAATAAAATGCCAAAAAATAAAGTTCTGATAACAGCAAAGACAACTGGAGCAAAACTGAAACAAGGCAGAAAGCAGATTTAAAAATGTGAAAGATGAATATTGTGGAAGTGAAGCACTCTTTGCTGCCTCAAAATTGGTGTGACCTTTATTTCTTAGTCGGCTATCTGGGAATGCTATTATCAGTCTAAATATATTTTCTCGGTACGTCGTTGTGAATATTCGGAAATGTTGATGGCACATGTAAGGATGCAAAACACTGTTGCAGTACAAAGTGTAACGATCTCTCTTTTCCTCTGTGTTCATACAAGGGTAAAGGGAGCCCCCTGGTGGAGATCAGGATTCCTGGCCTTGATTTTGTTGCATTTTCATTACAGATCTACCATTTCCTCCATTGATGGTTGTGTGTATGTATGAGTCTGTGATTACATGTATCTGCAGAGTCCACGCTTTGTGTTTCAGTGAGACCAAGTGTGCATTATCGGAGCAGAATGTGTGATTCTAAGTGTAAAGGTCAAATGCCTCCAAATTAGATTTGTGTTTTTGTGTATTTGCAGGTCTGCTGGTGTATGTAGCCATGATGGTGGGGGCGTTGGTCTGGGGAGGTCTGTGTGATAAGATGGGGAGGAAGAAGTGTCTCATCTACGTCCTGACCATCGACCTGGTCTTCTCTTTCCTCTCCTGCTTCGCTCAGGGCTACGGCTTCTTCCTCTTCTTCAGGTTCTGCTCCGGCTTCGGGTGAGACACACTCACATTTACATTCATGTTCACATTTGCAGACCTCGCTTGAACAAAATGCAACTCAACAGGTTTTTATAATGACTGGCCTTTTCCATAAATAATTCTTTTAGAAGAAGCAAGCACATCTGTAACATTCATGTACTTGTATTTGAAGATTTTTGTTTAAAAATCAGATACGTGACATTTAAGTTAGATGAGTAATAGGTAGCGCTTCCACTAAAACAAAACCTTTGGGAAGAGCCTGGGGTTTAGAGAGGACATAACTCAAGAACGCTTTCTCAACACTTGTTAGTTGATATCCTTCATTAATATAACACATTTACATTGTGCACTGCACACAAGCAGATTTCACTTTTTTCCTTCAACAGAGCATTTCTTTATTATACCAATTAAAACAGGTGAACAATACTCTTTGCTTGGTTTTAATTTGAGTTTTATTGCTGACTTCCTGCTGCCATCAGCACCTTGGTGCTGTGCACAGATTGATTTTGCAACTTTCAAAGACACATTTCTTTTGGTAATGATTGGAGCCTGATTGTACCCAGATCTGTAATATTGATGTTTGAGCATTTTGCTAAGCCAAAAAAGACAAGGTCACCAAAATAAAATGTTCAGCTGTTGCTGATTCACTGTGATAATGAGCCCCATGTTAGTCATTAACACACACATCTGCAGTAGAACTGTGCCTGTTTTGCTGGCTTCACAAAACATAAAGAGCAGGCAGCCTAATATGAAAAGATTTCTCATCATAATAGAAAATAGAAAACCTTCTGATATGCCTATGCTTGTTTTTATGTGAAACTTACTGTCATGGTTTTACAAAGACTGTTTGCTGTCCTTCATGCAATGTGGTTTCTCTCTCTGTACATATATGGTTTTAAAACTAGTTTTAGATGGGAAATGCCACTGAAATCACATAAAAGAGAGAAAATAGTTGTTATGGTTTTTCTTTTGGACCACGAGCTGTCTGGATAATATCTCATACACATGATGATGATAAAATCTATTACTGTAAAGGAAGATGCTAAAGATCACCAAGTCTCCTCCCAACACCAGTGCTAAAACTTCCCTATTCAGCAAGCTTCAGCCATTAAACATTCAGCCTCTTATCAATTATTTCTTTACCCGTTGTTTTACCCTTATCTTCACCATATCCTTAGCTTACTGTGGTCTGGTCAATCCTGACATCACTGAGAGGCCTCAGAACAAACTGACCACCAAGAACAATCCACAAAGACTTCAGTTGCCTCTACCAATTCTTTATTATTTATTTGAGTCATAAACATTTATGCTTGGCTGTTTATTTGGTCTTAAAAATTCAGTTCACCCAACTCACAAAAAATATAGTAATATACAGTTTTCATATAGCCTGTTTCTTCAGTAGAAAGTAGTTCCAATGAAAACTGTTCTCAGCAAGGTCTGTCAGCTGTCAAATTGAGTAGCAGGGACACTGCTGTTGAGTCTTAAAAAATAATGAAACATACCATTTAATGTTTTGAGTTTTACGAATTAAATTCCACACAGCTCCAGTGTGCTGGGGCGGATGCAGAGACAGATTTCTCAAAATCTAGAAAGATAAAAACAAACATATCTGCATACCAGCAGTAAGTGAGAACATACGCTTTTGTGTCGTTTAGGCCAGATATCACAGCAGATGATTTGCTAAACTCTCAAGGGAAGGACAAAATAAAAGCTTTTAATAAGGAAAAAGAAGAGAGCTATTGGTAGAAGGCTGAGATGTCTTGCAATTCTTCCCCCCAGCATTGGCGGCTCCATCCCAATAGTGTACACCTACTTCACCGAGTTCCTGCAAATGGACAAACGTGGAGAGCATCTGAGCTGGCTCTGCATGTTCTGGATGCTGGGGGGCCTGTACGCCTCCTTCACCGCCTGGGGAATCATCCCTCACTATGGTAACTCACACACACACAGTCTCTCTCTCTCACACACTCACACTCACACACAGTTTACTTTGCTTTTATTGAATTTTAATTCTCTGGACAAGCATTTTCTTATCTGACATGGAGGACTTTTTTCTTCTCAGCCAGCATGAAAGACAGGATGTGGCTAAATTAATTTTTTCCTTCCTCTTTGTGCTTGCTAATGTGCTTCATCTCGAAGACTTTTCCCAGCAATTAAATATCAATAATTCACATTAAAAATAAGTAAAAATTTTGCCACCATCAGGAATTGGAAGATAATTTTGTGGAAGCCCAAAATGAAAACACAACTGCCTTTGTGTAATTCACTTTCATCTTCTGAGTGCATGCAGTGTTTCAAAGGCAAATGATTCATGCATAGAATAAGTTTTGTATAAACAAAAGATGACAATAAAGACGTGTTTAGCTGCATCACACTAATAAAGTGATTTGGACATTAAAATATGCAGAGAGATGGCTTCTTGAAATATTAATATGCTTTTTACTGGATATTTTTTCAGGCTGGGGCTTCGCCATCGGCACAGAGTTCCAGATCCACAGTTGGAGATTATTTATTTTCGTGTGTCTCTTCCCTGCGCTGGCTGCGCTTGTTGGGGTCATCTTCATGCCAGAGAGCCCTCGCTTCCTCCTGGAGGTCAGAGCCAATGTCACCACCTTAAAACATGCAAAGCTAAAAGATGTGGTTTTATTTTTTTGGACGCAACTGCAAAACAAAAGTAACCACAAGCATACTGATTTAGCACACGCTCCCTGTCCTGATACTGATGACTATACTCATTATGTCAGAGCACAGTTTTAAGCATCAAGCTGTGATTGGCTAAAATGTTGAGTCATCAGCCACTGCAGCAACATCCCACTGCTGTGCAAAGGTAGCGAAAAGCTGCTAAGGCGCCACCAGAACACCACCCACCCCTGTTTCTCATCCAGGACATTGTCAGACCTGTGACCACATGTGGTATTGTATTTGTATGTTACAGCAGCACTGCTCCAACATGCTCATATCACACACCCCCAAATTATCACACATTTCCCCAACTGATAAGAGACAGGCCTTATGGGAACGCTGTCACTCAACTGCATCTGGCCACAGTGTATGTGGGAAATAAAGGTACAATAAACTCAGAGGTTTAAACGTGTGTGTGTGTGTGTGTGTGTGTGTGTGTGTGTGCAAACGTGTGTGTGTTTCAGAATGCCAGACATGATGAGGCATGGATGATCCTGCGACAAGTTCACGACACCAACTGGAAGGCCAAGGGAGAGCCGGAGAGGGTCTTCACTGTGAGCCTTCATTTACAACAACACTGCTCTTTGCCCACTCACTCACCATCAGTTATCTCATGTAGCAGCTCATTAACAAAAGAAGCAGCGTAACTAGAGGCTGTTACATGTGATCCTGAGCTTTCACAAATAATATAAATCATGTCCCATTCAACTGGGACAATAAGCTAGCATGCACAATCGGCCTCTTTCACAGCAGACGTGCTGACATGCCCAACAGGAAAAGCACAGGTGTAATTAATACCACTCTATTTGTGTACCAGGGCCCTGCTATTATGTGAGCTGGCTTGCAGCCATGTCTTACTGGGGCACTTAAATCATAACTGTTACAGTCACACTTTCATGTCTTTTCAGTCAAAATGTCTGCTGTGAAAAATAACTGGGAGGGGAGAGGGGTAGTTATTCGAGATTTTCTCAGATTTTATACTGCCAGTAACATTTCTTAGTCAAAATTAAACATCTGCCTGTGCTGTTAGTGGCAAATACTCCTGTGCATGAGTTCCTTATGTTGTAAATGTCACAAATGTTGCAGTTCACATGGACGAAGTGGGCCAATAGCAATAGCACTAATAGTGACTGGACTCATATTAATCAGGTGGAGCTGATAAAGCTGTGTCTGCTGTGAAAGAGGCCTCAGTGAGGTGAGGTGAAAATTAAGGAAATAAACAATATTATATTACAATTAAAATGTATACTGTATGGATTATACACACAAAAGACTAAATAACAAGAAGCTCTACAATTAAATGAGATGCTGTGAATTTCTGTTGAAGCATAATCATGAATTGAAGATGAAGTCAGTGTTTTTCTGTCCCCTCTCTTTGTGAAGGTGACCAACATTAAGACTCCACAAACTCAGGAGGACGAGTTCATAGAGATCCAGAGTGACACTGGAACCGCTTTCCAGCGCTGGACCGTCAGACACGTGACCATGCTGCAGCAGGTCTCAGCGCTGCTTGTGTCACACTTAGCCTGAACGTCTTGAAAAGCGTTTTCCTTCAGATGTCTCACGTTTCTGATGTCTGTCCCTCTTTCAGGTGATGGCTAACATAATGTCACTGTCAGCTCCAGAGCTCAGACTACAGGGGCTCTTCCTGGTTATCGTCTGGTTCTGCTTGGCCTTCAGGTAGCAGCGGTGCAATTTAACCCATATTGAGATTTGAAGAAACCTTTTTTTGTTGTTTTTAGAATATTTTGAAAGTCTGCATTTGTATAGCTCAGGTTTGCATGTTTCTATGTGCATCACCAGCTACCACGGACTGGGAGTGTGGTTCCCCGACATGATCAAATACATGCAGTATGAGGAGTACGAGTCCAAGGTCCGAGTGTTCCACCGAGAGCGGGTTGAACGTTTTCACTTCAACTTCTCTCTGGTCAACCAGATCCACCGCGAGGGAGAGTACATCCACGACAAGTACGCCTCCCCAACACAGCCCCTCTGTCACATTCGCATTCACACTGCTGCTTGATGAGATGTCTTTCCTCTCATTTAGGTTTGCAAACATTGAGATTAAGTCTGTGAAGTTTGAGGATTCTCTGTTTGAAAATTGCTACTTTGAGGATGTCAAGTCAACCAACACCTTCTTTGAGAACTGCACCATCAAAAACACTGTCTTCTACAACACAGGTATCATCAAATTTTCATAGCACTTTTACTCAGCTGGCTTCTTCTCGGTCTAGGGCTCAATAAACTCAGCTAATTAGTGGAATAAAATATATATTTAGGCATTAGTGCTGCCCTAAAACAGTCATCTTTGTCAAAACACTGGAAAAAAACGAGCTCATTTCACATACCTCTGTTCTCTCCAGACCTCTGGCAGGAAAAGTTCAAAAGACTGTCGAATGGAAAACACCACCTTCCTCCACCCAAAGAAAGGCTGCCATCTGAACTTCCAGGAGGAGAACGACATCGTCATCTACCTGGTCAGCTTCCTGGGCAGTTTGGCTGTGTTGCCTGGCAACATCATCTCAGCGCTGTTCATGGACAAGATAGGAAGAATCAGAATAATAGGTGAGGTGGGCAGTGTAGGTACAGTAACCTGAACAGATGGCTCTTTTTGTGTACTTTTTTGCCAAATCTGTCTCTTTTTTTTTCTTCCTAGGTGGTTCTATGTTGGTGTCGTCTGCTTGTACCTTCCTGCTGCTGCTGAGTTTCAGTCAAGGAGCTGTTATATGTTGGCAGTGTCTCTTCTATGGGGCAAGCGTAGCGGCCTGGAACGGACTAGAGGTCATTTCTGTGGAACTCTACCCTTCCTCTAAAAGGTACGGACCATCTCTAGCCCACTGGTAAAAGGTCCGCTGTGACCATACCATAAATAATTCTTTTACCATACCATACCGCAGGTCTTCACCATCACTTCCTTCTTTAACGTTTGTTCCAACTAAATGTTCCCCTCACCAAAACAGCAAATGTCCAGTTGCAACTTAGTAACTGTAACTATGCATGACACGCTTGTCAGGATATAATTTCACCACATTTTGAAAAAGTGTGCTGTGAGAAACATAATCTATATCTAAACACAAATGGAAACTTCATGAGGACCAGATCAAACAGTAAAGTCGGGCCTCTAACCTCTCTCTGCCTTTTTGACTCTGCAGAGGGACAGCGTTCGGCATCCTGAATGGGATTTGTAAGTTTGCGGCCATCATCGCCAGCTTCATCTTTGCAGCCTTCATCGGCATCACAAAGATTGTACCCATCTTCCTGGCCTTCGCCGCCCTCGTCTGCGGAGGCCTGGTGGCTCTCAAGCTGCCCGAGACTCGGGAAAAAATCCTCTCTTGAAAAGCCAAACTCCCGCAGCCTCCAGGCCGCGACCACAGTTTAGCTATGGGGGAAGCTTACTTGGGAAAGCATCTGCTTAAACTGAAATGGAACGACGAGGAAGAAAGGCCATGTCGTGCTAGCTGTGTGTATTTGTCTGCCGTGGTTATATGATTAAAAATGTTGAAAACCTGTCTGGTTGCCTATGTGAACCTGTGGTTGCTTTTTATTCCCTCTGTAAGCTCCTCAGGCTGCCCAGCATTTCTGTCACATCATGTAAAATTAGTGTTTGTCAGTTCCTTTTTATCATTTACTGCTCATCCTCTATTCACACGCACACACATACACACACCCACACACACAAAGTGTAGCGACACTCGTTTTTTTTTGAGGTTTGTGTAAAAGAAAGATTAATATGAGCTGAAAATGTGTCTGTACTTGAAAGGTGATGTAGTTAATGTTACCATGTTGTGCTTTCATTTCACTCCCTGTTGGAAAAAGAAAAAAGAAAGCAAAGAGAGAGGACAAGTCATAACTTGAATTGAATCCCGTTGAATTCACTGCCGAGGCTCCGCTGGTGTCATGATTCAGAGAAAACGCCTCTTTCGTTCACCCCGTCTTTATATATTTTGCACTGTCCTGTGATGTATATAGTCTTCTTTAGTTCACATGTTGTTGCTTGGTTTGTTCTCTCTAGACATGAACCTGGATTGACCATTTTATTAAATGTAGGAGGGTTTGTTTTTTATTCTATTGAATCCACTGCTGTTGATTTCTCCCAACTGAGCCAACCCGGATTCTCCTCCTCCTCTTTGTCATCTTGTCCTCGAACCGAAACGTCGTGTCTGTTCTTGACTGTAGCTCTGTGTTTTGTAGGTGGTGATAACGTATAGTCTTATCTGTCACTTCTTGCCATGACAAAGTGTAAGGAATTGTTCTGTTTGTTTATTTACTTTTTTTTTCGTCTTTTTATTTAAAACAGAGAATGATACAAAACTGTGAGATTAGATGTTTTGATATGATGCTCTCGCTTTAACGTTCTGATGAAGAACAGGCTTACAGAACCTGCTGCATTTCTGACAACATGATGTGTCAAGATTTCTAAGGAGCATGTTACCTTTTTTGGCATGACTGAGCTGTGTGTGTATGTGTATGTGTGTGTGTCTGTCTGTGTGTGTGTGTGTGTGTGTGTGTGTGTGGTTGTTATCCACATGTCTGTGAATTTATTGAAACACACTAGTCTGACTACCAATACTCTGTTTGTTGTTGTACATACTGTAGACCTGTGTATATTAGTTGTAAAATAGGAGCTCCATCATGACTTGAATAAAGCCGAGGGCTTGATCAGTTTCCTGCTTAATAATTGATGCAGAATGTGAAACCAACACCTAAAAAATGTTTCAGGTCTGATACAAAGAATTACTTTGGGTTTTTTTTGGAAATGCAAGAGCTGTCAATTGAGATCGATGCCTCTGTCATAACTCATATCTATCGTAGCTAGCTTTGAATAAAGACTGGATGGAAAGAGAAACATCTGGCCTGGCTCTGTTCAAAGGTAATGACATTTCCCAACCAGCTGTGGCCCCACTTTTTACCAAAACCTTTCAACTTGGGGGGAATTAAAGAGAAGAGGTGAGGTGAACACACAAACACACACTCCCACAGATACACGTGTGTGTTTTGCTGGCTAGCTGACAGTTAACTGTGCAGGTGGTGCATTCACTGTTTGGGAGCAGTCAAATTTGAACAAAGTAAGTGATATAGATCTTGTCATTTTATTCTTGGCAAGAGCAACGTGTCAACTTAAAATAATGTCATGTATGCACTAAAGTCAAAGAGCATGATGTGATGAATTTTCCTTGTCAACCTATGAGGTGATTCAGCAGAAAAATGTTCAAAAGATTCTTTTAAAGAAACGTTAACAGATGAAAACGTGCTTTCAAGGGACTGTACAATATTTACACTGAAAAAGTACAAAAGCTGGTGGGCAGTTAAAACATGTTACGAAAAGACCTTATGAGTGTTGTTTTGTGAAGTGATGTAACTAATAAGATGTAATTTAATCTAAAATGATTTTCTTTTGTCAGGAGAAATCTGAATTTTATTCATTCTTTTGCTCTTTTGCTGACATAGTCAACCTCAGATTGCTTACTAGAAACATGTTATGTATCAGGTATGATAGCAGCGAGCTGAATATAATAAACCGTTCCCATGTCAGCAGCAGCTGTGTGTCGGGGCAGTGAAGAGGGCTTGTAAAAACATGGCAGCACACAAGTGTGAGCAAGTGCCAGTAGTAGGAGGATGTGTTTACACTGGCTGAGGTGTGAAAGACACTCTGCTGATCTGTCCACCAGGCTTATCTGGACATCAGCAAACAGGAGACACACATTAAACTAATATTGTAAGATTGTATTGTAAGATCTAGTTTGACTTGACTGAAATGTGACTTAGATTCATAATGGAGAAGTTTTTACCATACATGGGTGTCTGGAATAACAGACTATGATCAACATCAGCACCAGGTCAACTGTAAGTTCCTGTCCCACACTTCCTGTTTCAACAATTTAATTTAATTCAATTGATTATGTTAAGTTGTTCAGTTGAATCTGGTTATGTTCTGCAAATGTCACTCTCTTACAATTAGAGGAAATTTACTGTCCACCTCTGGCTGACCCCTCCAGTCCCAGTGATGTTTCACACCTGAGGTGCAGAATGTATCCCCCTCACCTGCCATCTCACTCACTGACATGCATATACTCCCCACCCCTTACACACACACACACACGCACACACACACACACACACACATATTGAAGCTTCAACATATCCAGTAACATCAATTCACAAATTTGAGATAGACCTTGTCAGACTGGTTCACTCTAGAGTGATACTGTGTTATTAATTTAAACTGTATTTTTATCTGCAGGTCTGAACATGAAGCAGAGGAGTAAAATCAGGCGGTGGTCCTGGTGACAACAAAAACTCTTAACAACCTCAAAGTCCACTCAGTTGAGGTTACACCAGAGGCCAACGTGCTCCACCTCTTAACATGCCTTTATTAATCCACAGTCCAGGTCTGATTGATTGTCTTCATCAGTTACATAATATGACTTTATCATACAGCTTAAGAGTAAACTGTGGTGTACATGATCTTTGGTCACATGTGCAGTGGTGGACCAGCTGTAGTGTGACAGATATATATGGGTGACAAATGAAAGGACAATAATAAAATTCATTATATATTATTATTCATTATAAATGAATGGACGCACCAACATCATGATGTAGGAAATTAAGATTTTCGGATACCACATCACTCCAAATCCTCCTTGACTGGAACTTATTTGAAGAGGAGAACACAGTTCTTGCAAAAGATATTGCTTTATTTGGTGTTTTGATGACAATGGTGAAGAATCTTTATCATACTTAAATTAAATCATTCTGTGAGGCCCTATGTGGATTTTGTGTAGACATTTTGCATTTGTTGTGTCTCCGCTTCTTCATTCTTATTTATTTTCTTTAATGAGCCTGATTGTTAAAACTGGCACCATCCTGTTAATGTCAGTATTCACATTAATTGATATTAATTCTCACTCACTTGCAGAAATATTCTCAATTTAAATAAGCCTAATAAGCCAAAACTAGGTGGTAGCAGCAGAGAAAGTATGAAATAAAATAGAATACTTTAAATACTTTGAAATGCTCGATTAATTAATACCACTGAACTACAGTGCTTCGAAAAAGGGCCACACTGACGTATAAACAGATTTATTGCTGCTGTTGCTGCTGAACAAATTGTTTCCCAACAGAAGATATAAAAAGGGAAAGATGGTAATAAAGTAGATCATTTATTATTTCAATCGCATTGTGTTCCTCAGTTTTCCTTATATGTAATGATTTGCATTTGCTTCAATATCCAATAATGCAGTGATATGCTTTTATTTGTATAGTATATTACTACACTACTTAGACAAGACTGTGCATCTTCTATGATCTTAACTTTCCTGTGATCTTACAGTATGCTAAATATGGATTGACTTCCCTCTGATCTCTCTTTCTGCATTGTATCACTGTTTACCGTGGCGTCCACCCAGCGTCTCCACAGGAATCACTGAAATTATGTCTGATTTTATTCCAAGCAGAGGGAGCACACTGGAGGTCGTGGCCGGGTTGATGGACTCCAGAGACCCAGACAGGTGGCAGGCAGCCCAGCCTCAGAGCCTGCTGTGGGTGTCCGTCCACCCAGAGGTGCCAAACTCCCAGCCAGACTCCCACAGCCTCACCTTGGTCAGGGTGGCTGGCGGGGTCGCACTACGGGTTCAACCCCGGTTCACTCTGCCCTCGGCCTGACACAGCACACATCTTACATCTCACCATTAGTTTGTTGTTAGGGTGCTTTATCTTATGTTGATTCAGTCATATTACACGCCTTATACACCTTATTCAACCTGCTTTTCATTTTTTAGGAACCCTGCACCAGGCTTCAGAGTTCTTGCCAAGCGAACTGAGCTGAACAGCACGCTCACTAAACACCAGGCAACCCAGCATTTAACACAGTTTTATGTTTCATCTGTTTATTTTTTTTTTTTTACCTGCATCACTGCAAGCCAGTTCTCTATTAGGGACCTTGATAGAAGAATATTAAACTTTACGCTGTGTTGAAAAGGAATGAGACTGGCCACAGGATTGATGTTAACATTTAATAAACCACAAAGGCCCCGAGGGTGTTTTCAGACTGGATGGGGAAAACGTAGTGAAAAGGATGGATGCAGTGACTCAGCAGTCAATAATAATGCAGATGTGTTGATTTTTAAAGGAAGAATTGCACACTTAAGTTAGTGCATTCAAGCATTCACAAGTGGTTATCCAGTTATTCCACATCCAACTTTCCATAAATATTTAACTCGATACATAAAATAGTAAGAAAGTTCATTGATATATTTATAATATATCAATAAACAGCGGGTGGATTTTAGAGGAAAATGTCTATATATTCTCAGAAATTCTAAATATACCATCAGTAAGGTGTTCTTCTTTGGGCAATTAAACACCTGAGCTCAGTATATAAAAAAAGCTACAAAAGATGGACTCTCTGAAAACCTCTATTTCTGTATCAACTTACACTTTTATTTGTTTTAGTATTATTTTTGAAAACTTTGGAAAACACAAGTGAAACTGTCATTTTTACTTGTGTTGTCTTCTTCCATCATATTTTGAGCATCGTTAGGAGGAACCTGTGACAATTTCATTGCCAACGACTGCTCCATGTAATTGTTGTGTACGTGACAAATAAAATCTTGAATCTTAAACCTTGATATTGAAACACATCCAAGTTTGAGAAAAAACATGAAGAAACTCAGGATTAAAGAGGGGTAAGATGGTGGCATCATCCCAGGTTCTCACAGCTGAGGTGTGAAGTGACGCCTCCACACTCATCAGTTCTCATCAGTGTGAAACCTTCACGCCTCCGCTTTAACTGGATAATGCAGGTCATTACGCTTCATTAAATCCATTTACATTTACCGCATTTACATTTTAGCCATGTAGGACACAGGTTCCTCCCGTCCAGAGGCACTGAAAACAACAGCAGTAGCAGACGAGGCTTCAGATCAGGACCAAGATAGAAAAAAAAAGTGAACATTCAGAAATGGCACCTCACGCCTGACTTGCTGTGACTGTAAAATGATCGTGTTGGTGAGAAGTGATGGGATATAAAGTGGAGATCAAGAGGAGGGCAGAGCACACTGATGTCAGGTTCAAGGCTGGAGTGAGGTGAGGAGGATGGAGTTTCAGCTTCATCCAGCGAGGAACAGGATCATCTCTGCTCTCTTCCTGAGAAGAAACTGAGTAGAATCATGAATAGACACTGACACCAAATCCAAACTCTTGAATTAAGACACAAATAAACTCCATCAGTCGGTCGCTGTGTCTCCATCCATGAAACGATTAATCAGCCACACACACACAGCAGCCATAACATCTAGAGTCAAGGTGTGATTTTATGTAGCACCACTCATGTTCATGTGTGCTGGAAACACAGATCAAGAATCGTTCATATCTCCAGGGATGAAAACTGGGAGGAACACCACATCCCAAACATACTGAATGAATCCACTCAATCTGGGGTAACTTGTTACTGTAGCTGTCAGATAAATGTAGTAATCTGATATAATCGCAATTCTAGATCCAGAGATTATGTCATAAATCTTGTTGCTTGCATGTATCTAGTGATAATCAATCTCAAATCTGAGTTTACTGAGATTCATGTTTCTTTTCCTACACTTTGAATATTTCCTACTAATTGTTGCTGTTTATGATAATTTTTACATTATTGGCGGTGGGGTTTTATGTGAGACACATCTGTGTAAGATCAGGTGATGAATGTATTGGATCTCAAGTCAAAACATCAAAACATTACCATGTGCTTAATAAAAATGGTTGGGTATTAACTCAACTCAACTCAGTGTATCAAAACCTCCATCTATTCATGTATAATGTTAAACATCTAAATATTCTTTTTACATATTTTTTGTTTCACATTATATTGTCTGGTTCACCGACCATGGCTATTGCATTGAAAAGTGAATGCGGGAGAACTCAGGCAATTCAAAACAAACCCTGTCCCTTAAACATGTGCAAAATGCATCTGGGTTGCTGCAGCCTCAAAAAACCCAGAAAGCAAAAACTGTTTATTGTTTTGAGCAGGAGTCAAAATTCACACTCCAGTAGCTGAACTTTCCCAGACACAGAGGAGAGGGAGAGCTACTACCGAGACAAGGTCCCAGTGAGAGAGTGTGTGTCTGTGTGTGTGTGTGTGTGTGTGTTCAGGGGCCTCTGCTTTAGACAGTGATGGTTTGTGAGAATCTGCGGAGGTGTCACTTCACACCTCTGTGGCCTGGCCTGGACTTATAAACCAGTGCAACAGAGCTGAGCAGCACTCACAGCCTCCCAGTCTCTCCAGTCAGACCACTGATTCCCTCCAGCACAACATGGATACCTCCTCAGTGCCTCTGCTCAACTACGGCATGCAGTACCAGTGGTGCTCTGACTCGGACCTCTCTAGCATCTGCTCTTCAGAAACCCTCTCCCCTGTCCCCTCTATGGACTCCAGCCTCTCTCCTTCCTACCAGCAGCTGCCGCAGTCCACTCCTAAAGCTACCAAGACTGGATATTCCCAGACCCGCAAATCCACGCCCTGCTCCCTATCCGGACGAGGCTGTAAGACGGGCCGAGCCACCCGGATCCGCAGCAAGCAGAGGGAGAGCGCCAGCGAGAAGGAAAAGCTGAGGATGAGGGATCTGACCAAGGCCATGCATCACCTCAGGTCCTACCTCCCGCCCTCGATGGCCCCCGCCGGACAGACTCTGACAAAGATAGAGACTCTCCGCCTCACCATCCGCTACATCTCCTACCTGTCAGCCCAGCTGGGCCTCAGCGAGGAGGTACTGTTCCAGCGGAGGGAGCAAGGAGACACCTCGGCCAGCGACACCTCCTCACCCGACATCCTCAGCTACTTCCAGCACGGCCCCATGGGAGGACAGGAGGCCCAGCTGCAGAACCAGAGCCTGAGCCAGAGTCTGTACCCAGCCCAGTGTCACAGCCAGAACACAATGCTGCATTCTGGGAGTTGTAGTTTTGGAGTGGATCAGTACAGCGGACAGTACTTTGACGCTCCTCAGGGAGACATGGATGCCATCCTGCAGTCACCTCCAACACAGCCCTCCTGTCAGGTACGCGAACAATCTCATTACTTATGACTCAGTATGAAGGAGTCACACATGCTGGATCTTTGAAGTAAAAGCTCAAAATGCTAATCAAATTAATCCCTGATTTTTTTCTTTTTCAAACAGATGTGTGGCAAAGACTTCTGCATGCCGTTGGTTCCCAGAGAGTATTGGGGTTAAACTCCCACACCTGACCATCGTCATCCAACAACAGACACAGACTACTTCTCTGTTTTTACTGCCTCACTGTGAAACAAGTAATTTATTTAAAAAAAAAGTATATGTGCTATTCTACATTTTATTTATTTTGTCCTGTGAAATGTTCCATGTAAATATTAATATGTCTAACTATTTTTATATTTCTTTATACCACTATTTAAAATAAAACATTAAAATGCCTCATGTTTCCTCATCATTTGAAGCCTGTGTTCCCATAATGCAGTTCACTTTCTCTGAATCATTTAGATCCATTTAGGCAGGTTATCGTCACATGTTTGCTTTAGGTTCGGAAACTGTGGCTGACAGTGAGGTATAAAGAGACTGTTTAAAGTAAGACTGCCAGTTAATATCCCTAATCTTACTCAAAATGTGGTCCTGTAAGATAAAGAGTAACACATATAATACATTCTTAGGCCATTCACTCATGTTCTCTGAAGCTACCATTATGTGTGTAAATGTAATGGAAATAATGTGAGACGGGACAGAGCTGGTTCAGGAAAAAAAAAAATGCTTCAGAGCGCCCTCTGCTGGTCATAGAGGCACACTGTCACTCTTCAGGATTAGCAGTGGCTTCTGATCTGGGTTAAACCTTCATTGTTTTTAGTGCTGGATCTGGGAAGCACAGGCATAGACAAATACCATAATATGTCGAGCCTGCCTGTCAACTATTATTTTTTAGTCACCACTACAAAGTATATAAAATAGCTGTTCATGTGAAGGTCATAAAATGTTCAATTCAGCTATCAGCTATATGACATTTCCTCTAAAACAATGTATGAAATGATGATGTAAACATTGT
The DNA here is from genome assembly GCA_023238725.1 of Scortum barcoo. Lineage (NCBI taxonomy): Eukaryota > Metazoa > Chordata > Actinopteri > Centrarchiformes > Terapontidae > Scortum > Scortum barcoo. The sequence continues at coordinate 17,312,520 of CM041531.1, forward strand.
GACAATGTGTGTGACAACTCCACTGTTGTGGTTCACTCTCACCGCTCTCATAGTTTTATAGTTTACAATAATAGTTTTAAGACAAGAAACCTCTAAAGACGCACAATACACTACCTGCTCAATCACCAAACAGCACACAGACACAGTTAGAGACAGGCTGCTGAACACAGTGGAACATTTAGCAGCAAAAGAAGCAAATATTTGCTTCAGGGGTTAGTTCGGTTCACCACTTTGTCTGTACATATTATAAATATGATACATGATATACCATATATGTTCTGTATCAGCCTGTTTAAGACAAACTCTTCATAAAAGCTAAAGTATAATGATGCTTACATTGAATGACACATTGAAACCCCAAATAATGTTTGTAGCATTCAGTCACATGGAAATATTCAAGGGCCATCGTGGTGGCCTCATAGGTGAGAAACATATCATGTATCAGCAATGTCCTCAGTTTGAGTCTGTTCAGTGACCCGTGTTAACTACCATCAAAGCCATCTGAGCCTAAGATAGGTGGACAACAAAGTATATCTTAAGTATATCTTATCTCGCTCCCGATGATGTCTCCTGTTTGAACTAATCTTTCAAAAATGAGGAAATATTCCAAAAATCACTTTTCCCCATACATTCAGCCTGAACAGGATTTTCTTCACAGCAGACATTTTGACATACTGTAGTAGAAAAGAGCGCAGGTGTTACTAATGATATTAACAAAGGCTCCATTCTGTTCAAATGTCCCAGTAAACCGTGACAGTGTGACAGCAAGTCAACAAGAACAGCAAGACCCTGAAACTGAAGCAGTTACACAGAATTCAGACTCCATTAACTGTATTATCTGTACCTGTGTTTTTTTCTGCTGTGACATGTCAACATGTCCTCTGTGAAACAGACTTATTGTGACTATTATAGGTTCTGTGGGTTGAAATAAATCTCTGGCTTCATGGTTGAAGTTGTGAAGACTTTACAGGAAATACAACTTCAAATAAAATGGAATTTGTTGCAACACATAAAAAGAATAATTTGTATTTTAGAGGAAAAGGGTCCACAAAAGATCCTTTGACACAACAGGTTGAAAATAGATTGCATTATTTAATCTTTTCATGTATGAATTATCACAAGGTAATATTTTTTTAAATAAAAAAAATATATATATAACTTGTTTTTTCTTTCAATATATTTATTTTTTATTTGTCCACTGCGGTGGACACCATCCATGAAAGGGTTAATACATTTATATTAGGAAAGATTGTCTGTGAGCTGTTTAAAATGCTCCCACATCCAATGGGAGACAACATAATTTAAAGAAAGTGGAAAACAACAATAATCCCATTCAAGATTGTATGTGCTATAAATGTCATAGGCAGGAAAATATGTTATAAAGAAGCTGTACATAATCCCATGTGAACATTAACAGAATGCCATTTAATGAGTAGTGTTAGCAATTGGGAGCCACAGAGATATTGTACTTATTTCCTCTCTTGTTCCACAGCAGACTAGAGATCAACCTCTGTCACAGGTTATCTAGTTTATTTAGTGTACCTTTGTTAATGGGGCGCTGCAAACACAGAGAGGTCCCTGGCACCGCTGAGTCTAGACTAAGATATAAGATCCTCCCCGTTCCCTCTTTCTCTCACCTATAGCCCTAATTACCTGCTAAAGCCAACAGAGAGGGCTTTAATATTCATAGAGAAGTGTGGGTTTGCATAGCAGGCAGGGGAATGAGGCCCGAGTGTTTAGTTTGCCACATACATGCAGTTCATTTGATATGCAAGCAGCAAACCTAACACAAAGCCTAATATACTCACTCAGGTCTTTCATCACAGAAAAGCTAATAAACTCTCTGGGCTAAAAGGGTTTGGGATGAAAGGGTTAGCACTGCTGTGCTGATTATTCACTCATTACATGTGAGTAAACACCGTCAGAGCTAATGTGGATTAAGAGAAGCCAGATCCTCTCTATCATCACCCTGGGAGGGAGAGAAGAAAGTTGACAGCTTGGGCAAATCTGTGGAAGGTTTGTAATGAGAAAATAATCATCAGTACTTAGGTGTCATTTGAAAAAAAACAGAATGAAAGAGCTTCCTCCCCTGAAATATACACAAATAAAATATGTATATATATTTAACTATTCATATTTATGCAGAAAAATAAGAAAAGTGTAAAACTGAACTGTCTGTAAAATAATCAAAGACTAAAGTCTGACATTAAGTTGTGCTATTTTCTATGAGTTGAGATGGTAGGCATTTCATTTCTGAGTGCTTGTAAGGAAAAGTAACCTGTGTGTTACAGCGTGACAGGTCATTTCTATATGTAAAAAAACAGACTGACACTGTAAATGACTGAAATATAAATGTGGTTTCCAGTGACTCAATTCATTTCAGGTCACATAATGATGTGGGTGGTCAAAGGTCACTGTGGGAACTAGTCCTTGGGTCAGCTATCCAGTCTGATGTCACCTCACACTTTTTAACTCAACACACAAAAAATAATAAAGTCAACAATCTTGCCTGCTTGATCAAAGGACTTTTTTGTGAAATTACCATTTTTTCAGTACAGTATGTCAAAGTGAAAAAATAATTGTCAGGTCATGTAGGTTATGTTGTGCTGAAAAAAAATTTCAAAACACTGGTATGGTAAATATTTTTAAAGGCAGTATTAAAAGTATTCACAAACCTAAATAGCCCAAGACTCCTCAGGGTTAAACCAAACCAAAATTATAATGACATTTAGAAATTTTGATTTACAAACATTTCAATATCCCATCCGTGCTTGTCCTCACTCAGATTTCTGTTTTTCCTGCATATCTGAGGTGGTGGAGAGCTATGTGAGACTGGTTCACACGTCCCACTCATAGTTTTCACCTCTGCTGCAGAGCAGGAGTCAAATGTGACACGGTGGTTTGTGGGAACGCTGCTCGGGACTCAGATCCACGGGACTCAGATCCACGGTCAGCCCCTGATATTCCGCAATATAAAGAAATTGCGGAAATATAAAGTGATCTGTTAATAGCTACAAAAAAAAAAAAATTAATTTGAATTCTGAAATTCTGCACCATTATTTTTTTTAAAAAGTGTTTAGATAAAAATAGATCATATGTGCTAATTAGAACAAAATGTTTGCAAAGGCATCTGATGAAGTTGGCCTAATATTAACATAAATTTGCATAGTAAATATTAAATGCAAGACAACCTGTTGCATCATGTCTTTATCTTCACAAAGAATCATGATCAATCCTCTTAACCGCTCTTATCTGTCACCAGCCTTAGCTATTACTGCCAGTTTTTTCGGCACTTCTCGCCAACATTTTAGCTTCTCAAACACATGAACCTTAACTGGGCTGTTTGTAGTCTTAGCCATCTGCACACTGAAAATCATCTTTTATTTAACCTTTATCTAACCATCCTTTCTGTGCAGATCAGGCTTCCCAGGCCTGTGAGGCCTACTGCTGTCCCAACAACATGAGGTGTAAACTCCTCACACCTCACAGCTGCCCCGGCACACTTCTCCAGCCTGACCTTGTCCTGCAAGGGACACCAGGGCAGACAGGAAGGGCAGTGCTCAAAACTGCCAAATTAATTTCAGTGTCTCACCAAACAATTTTCAGTCCCTATTGTTACATGGCTTATCATGCAATTCATCAATAAAAAGTGATGTTGGATTATTTTACTTTTTTGCTACCAATCATTTCCAATCAAGATTTCTCTTAAAAAATGGCCTCAGGTTCAGAGACAGGCCTGCAGCCCAGGTACATCCCCTGTCATGGCAGGGTCATGTTCCCATGCTGCAGGAGCTCATAGTGTGAATTTGTCTACTTTATGATGCCCGTGCGAGCTGCCAGGTCACACCTTGTCTTGGAGCTGGCATGTTTCCCATGGGACCCCCTGGCCTAGGTGTCAGCCCAGCTCCCAGAGCTTCTCAGGACCTGAGGTGGCTGCCGGAGGTGCAACCTCACACCTCCCACCACATATATGGAGCAGCCTCCCTGGTCCTCCTCACTACCCTCTGCCTGCCTTAGCAGCAACACACTGACAGCTCACGGCTCAGGAAGAACTTACAACCACAGCACCGACTACTACTACAACTTCACCAGCAGCCATGGAAGTGCCCTACTGCTCTCATCTCCAGCTCCAGGAGAGCTCTTTCCTGTTTGACTGCGAGTCCCTTCTGGACAAGTCTTATGATGCTCTGGCTTATGATCCAGCCACGGACCCGGGTTACTTCAGCGCTGGTAGCAGCCTGTCTCCCACCTCTTCTGTGGACTCCTTCTGCTTCTCCCCCACCACCCTCCAGGGCACCAGAAATGAACAGAACAATTTGGACTGTTTCATCTTCGACAGTCTGGCAGCGCCTCAACTTACCAATGAGACCCAGACTCTGCCCTGCTCCAGATCCTCCACAGTCACTTCAGCCGCAAAGAAATCCAGGTCCAGGTATCCGGGCAAGAAGCGCCAGACAGCCAGCGAGAGGGAGAAGCTGAGGATGAGGGATCTGACCAAGGCCATGCATCACCTCAGGACATACCTACCACCCTCAGTGGCACCAGCAGGACAGACTCTGACCAAGATCGAGACGCTGCGCCTCACCATCCGCTACATCTCCTACCTGTCGGCTCAGCTGGGCCTCAGCGAGGAGGTGCTGGAGCAGAGGAGATCCTCAGGTTTTGTGGAGCAGCCCCAAACCCTCAATCAGTTCCTGGGTCAGCCAACAGCCAGCTACAGCCCACAAGACTGTAACACCATGAGCACAGTCCAGCTGTCCTCTCTGCAGCCCTCATATCAGGTATGTTCACATAATTTTTTTTACCTTTATGAAACTAAAGAGAAATTATTCTTTCACAACCTCTTCATTTACAGTAGTTATCCAGAGTGTTACAGTTGAATGAGTTCATAACCAACATCTGTTTTCTCTCTTGTCAGGTTTCTAGCGGGGTTTGCTTCTCCAGCCAGCAGTACTGGACACCACAGCAGCAGCAAACAGCCGCCTTCTCCGAACAGCACTGAGATATGGCAATCAACCCACCCCACTATTTTCATTGCAACAATGATCACTCACAACATTTATGGACAAAACTTCTCATTTTTGTTATTTTGAACAAAATATATTCCTGTGTTTTGATTGTGTTTTTGTATATAGAACTATATATTTATTGAGCTTTTACAATGTGAAAGGAATAAACATTATTTATCAAAATAAATCTTGAGTTTGCTGTATTCATCGGGTTCAATGTTGATTTTCTATTTCTGTGACTGTTTCTACAACCTGAACAAATGAAATCATACAGACTTGGTGTCTGTCCTTCGCTTCCTTAGACAAACACTGCAGCTGTCAGCAGCACAATGAGGTGCTAAACAGGGAGCACATCCCCGCTAAAGTCCTTAAGGAAAGACACCCACTGAGAGAAGTGGCAGCTGCTAGGAACAGTTAATTGGCACCTCCTCTGACCTGTGTAAACATGACTGGTGGTTGAGACCTTGAAACCTCATGATAAGTAACTGGCCCTTGATGAAGTTGTGAATACTGCTGTTGCATTGGTTTTATTTCACTCCCTGTTATGACATTTTCCGTTGTAAGGAGTTTCTCTTCAGTGTCCATATATGACCCATAAGTTGACGCTGAAAAAGACAGTCAGTGTATTTCTGTCACTGAAGCTGGCTGGCCAACTTGTGAACTGATGTTTTACACTATTGCTATGTAAATACTCTAATCTGTGATGTTGCCCAGATGCGTGGAGCTGCTCCAAGTACAATGAAACTTTGGAGAGATTTATTTTCAGTCAAGAATTTTATATTCAAATGGGCTTTGTTTTCCCTTCAGTGCTGGCAGTTTAGACACATACACAGAACGGTCTTAAAATGTTTTCTGTCTCCTTGTTTTCCCTCTCAGATGAGCTAAATATCCATGCAAAAAGTAATTTTTAAATAAGGATGTACAAAAAAGCAGAATTTATTATGGTTTTCATTTCATAGATTGGTATCCACAGTAGACGCAAAGATATGTGAGGGTGCAGCCTGCTGAGCACAACAACAACAACAAACAACAACAACAATAATAATAATAATAATAATCTTTCACATGCTGTCAGTACATGTACATTATAACATATTTTCCTCATACAAAACCAGATTTTGGTATCAAATAGTTGAAATGGAATAGAAAATAGACATGTATTCATAAAAAGGCTTAATCAAATTTTTACATTAAAAAAAGCTCTGTCCCATTCAGAACATTTATAATTATACATGAGATTCCAGCCGGAGTAAAAACCAGTGGAACAATCTCCATTTGAAAAACTGCTTAGTGTTAAACTGGAGAAGCGGCTTCACTGGTGAACCATTCAAGCACCGCTTTCTTGTTCATGGCCACCCAGTTCATGTTGGCCTTGGTTCTCTCCAGTGCCTGTTCAAGCGATGCAGCAGCCGAGCCGAACTGCCCTTCATTGTCTTCTTTGAACTGCACCAACTGGAGAGGAACAGGAGAGTTAGTGGGATTCACTTTTGTATGCGGAGTACAACACTTAAACGCTTGTCTGGATAAACAGATTTATACAAAAAAAAGGATTAGGAAGTGAGAAAATTTTCTTTACCAGCACTAATAATACTGATGGGACACTTAGATACACACTTGTACCCTGCAAACATTTTTACTAGTTATGAATAACAATTTACCCATAAACTGTTGGTGTGAAATGAAACATTGGGACACCAGGTCCTGGAGAAAACAAGAACAAATATTAAATTAACTTTACCTCCTTGTACTCTAACTCAGTGGAGAATCGTCTGGTCACTCCATCAATTAGTCTTCCGAAGGAAAATGATCCACCACCATAGCTGAAGAAGAAGCAAAAACAAGATGGGCTCTCATCATTAAGAGATCAAAGAACTACAGGTTGCTTAAGCAAAATTGTTGATGTCTTGTTAATGTCTGCATGCTGATATGCTCTCAGTGATGATGCTAAAATGCTGATGTGTATGATGTTAACCATGTTCATTATCTTTGTTTAGACTGTTTGCATGCTATTATTTGATAATTATCAAATGATTAGAAGTTGGTGGTGATGGAATAATCATAAAGTACAATTTTGACCTGATTATGATACCAAAGGAAAAGTCAGGGGGCAAATCATTAGTTTTCATCCTCTGGATACCATGGATGTACCAAACTTTATTACAGTCCATTCAATAGTAGGTGGGATATTTCAGTTTGGACCAAAGTGTTGGATCAACACCACCAGACTAAAAATTGTCCTCACAGCACCATACATGTTTTGCAGGGCTCTGCACCTCCCATTCGGCTAAGCTTACTGTAGCAGAGCCATTTGATGGCACAGGTGTGTGCATCTGGAAAACTCACTCATTGAATATATGGATCCAGTTAGCTCTGATAAAGTCCCACACCAGAGGTTGACCGATGGGGTTACTGGCGATGTATACGATGGTGAAGGTGGCATCCTGCTTGCGGATCTTCTCTGGGTCCAGACAATACTCGAGATACCTGAAACACACTTACAGTGAGGACAGTGGCCTGATGTGGTAAATTTACTGTTGATATAGAACCATCAAATTGATTATTCAAATGATTATGATTATTCAGCCTGATGTCTTCTGACCTGTTGAGCAGCCAGGGCTGTCTGCTGCAGGACAGAGCATACATGAGTTTATCAGCCTCTGAAGCGATGGTAGCATTCTTGTACATGGACCAAGCAAAGTCCCACTCTTCCACTCCTCCTTCTGCAATGGCACTGCAGTACACCGTAGACTTCAGGTTGGGATTAATCCTGGAACGATTGATGAAGATGACAAGCGGTTATGACAGCAGTGGCAAGGGAAGCAATCAAGGTCAGGTGGGAAATGATGCGATGGAAGGCAAAGAAAACACTTGAATTAAAACAACTTTTGGCATTTTTAAGTCCAGGAAAGTTTGAAATAGTAATAACTAGAATGATAAACAAGATATGTAAATAAAGTGAAATGAGGAGACTATAGAAAGAGTGAAAGTAAAGTGTGGGGTGTGAACACACGAGTTGTTGTTTGGGTTATTCATCCAGTCTCTGAACCAGCCAGTGGTCAGCTCCTTACAGCCCGCCACTCCAGTGCTGCAGGCCATGGAGATTGCATTCACCTGATTGTACCTGGAGAGGGAAATGAAATGATGCAAGGGTCAGAAGAGTGTCTGAGAAGGGTCCAACTGTGGCCTTCACATCTGAGGACCACAGGTCTGTCACCCAATAAGAAGAAAGTATCCCCATGCCTGAACTTCCTTTAGCAGTATTTTTTCACTTTATTTTACAAGAGTTTTCACTTTAAGTTTTTTAATGGCATGTTTTTGTGTCTGGTAAAAAAAATATCTAAATAGCTTGTCATGTATTAGTAGTGAAAGAAATAAAAATATCTAAAAAACACAACTTGGTGATGATGTTGATGTTCAAACTAAAAACATAGAGCTCTCATGTGTTATCACATTTGGTGTTTAGTGAATTCTGTGTGCCTAAACATATGAAGTCTTCTATATGCATGCATGGAAATGAGGTCTTTTTCCCTACTCTATACTTTTTCCACACCTTGCATTTAATGTGCAGTATAAGAGAAACATCTTTAGAAAAGGTTGAAGATTGCTGGGCTCCCCAGATGTGAGGACCATCTTGAAAAGTTCTGACTAATGAAAAAGTCCAATAAACTCTAAAGTGTTGACTCATACGATGACCAAACTCACTTGGCCTTAAATAAAACCAACACCTGAAAGTGCAGCTTCTCAGCAGAACTGCAGTGGAGTTTTCCAGGAATGAGAACATGCGCAAAGAAGTAAATATAAACTAAGGAGATAGAATGTATCTCAAGCAAGATAAGGATAAATTGGGGTGAACACATTAAAAAGATACTGGAGACAGGGGCAGAGTGTGGAGAAGGTTATGTGAGGGACAGTTTGGAAAGTTTGAGATTCTTACGAAGGAGGATGGTTATGCACTTTTGGAATTATCTAGTTTTCCTATGGGGATCATTAAAGTTTCATCTAATCTACACTGCATTAATCCACCAGGATATGGCTTTCTGTGGTTTACCGCAATGTCAATCAAAATAAAAGATTTTAATTTTATTTTGTGAATCTTGTGCTTGTCAGAGTTCCCCTTCAGGATACCATAGATAAAGGTTTCATCTGGTAAATACTGTTAGTCTCAGCTCTGGGGGGTTTCTAAGATAGTCATGATACCATCATGGTTTATTCTCACAGTAAATACTACAAAATAATTCTGTTTTAAAATGGTTATGCAGTCTACACTTGTCACTGTGGCATTCAAACACACACACTGGTGTCTAGTGATCTCTGTAAAATTGCGACAGGAGGCTTGTGTATGAAACTAATCCTGCTGCAGTGTCTACACAGAGTGTCACAGACATGATTTAAAACAGATAGCAAGTTCCTTACTGGTTCGGTGTGCTTTTCTGGGATTTTTGTCCAGTTGACTGTGAGCTCTTTGAAGTAGTTAAACAGGGGAGTGACCTGTTTCTTTATGTAAGCCTAGGGGATGAAAATTTTGTTTGTCAGTATTTCTGTTTAAAATGAAATGTATCACAGATAAATCAATTTTCACACAGTTTCCAGTTATATTTCTCCATGATTAAGCAATCTGCATTCCTTCATCAGCATTTGAGTGAATTTATTCAAGGAGCATAAAAATGTTAACCATTCATCACAAACCTGCATTGGTCCGTACACATCACTGCGGTCAAACATGATGTAGAAGTATTTCAAGTTGCGACTGGCTGTCTCCCAGGGCATGTATTCGACTTCTTTATTGAGGAACTTGGTAGTTCTCAGAGCCAGAGTTGTGTTTACTATCTTTGCCCTGCAAATGGCACATACAGTTGCTCAAACCTCATTTTCAATATTGAACAACAATGCTTTGTTAAAAAAAAAAAAAAGAAAAGAAAAGAAATAAGACCTCACCTTGCAAGGTTAAAAGCATCATCAATTATTTGAGCTCGGTTGATCACTGGAATATCCTACAAAGTGAACAGGTAAATTATTTAAATTATTTATTATTTATTTGGGGGCTTGGATAGTCATTTAGAAACACTGAAGAAGTAACACAGAATAATTTCCAGTCAGACGTCTCGTACCTGATGTTGGGAGCTCAGCTTGGTAAGGAGACGCTCCCAGTTTTCAGAGTCATAGTTCACTCTATAGAAGCCCCTCATGTTTATGTTGGCCAACAACCATTCACCAGCAGCACCAGCAGCAAGAGCCATGTTTGTGTTTGTTTCTGTTTAGATGAAAAAAAATAATAAAATAATGCACCTTTTTGTATTGTGTTCATCATCCTTGCAGTGCTCTGGGTTCCCCTGCAAATACAGCTGGAACAAATCTTACCCTCTTTTTTAAGAAGCCAGTACTGCTGTTCACCTCCAGTAGTCTTCATCCACGTAATGGGGACAAACCACTCATAACTAGAGCCGCAGCCATCCAGTCATACACACACAAAGAGCATGCAGACAGCAGGTCAGCTTCATAAGGCAGGGTTCAATATAAACACACACACACACACACATATATATATATATATAAAAACACTATATTCATCACATGAAAGATTAAAAATGTTTCCCACTTGAACTCTGAGGGTGTTTCCACTATAGATTCTGGGTCCAATAAGAAGTGTTTCTGGGTGATTGTTCCAGTCCTGGTGTCGATGGTGACCACTGGGAACCCCATCTGTAGGACCCAGCGATTCATGATAACCTCCACACTGTGGGGCAGCTGTATGCCGGCTTTATCCACTGCCTGGCAACAGGAACGTTCAAACATTAGTAATAGTACAACTCTTTCTAAGAGTTACATGATATCACTTTACAACTGTAAATTAAAAATGTACTTAAAAAATGGGTTAAAGAAATTACACGTTAGTGAAATGTGAAATCATCAAACACCAAACTGAGATAAATAAGAGAAAAAATGCTAACGACTGGCATGGTGAATGCAGTGGAGAATTCAGCAGATAAATAGCCACATATTTTTTCTGGTGGTAGTGACAAAAATTAAACTGAAAAGGAGCGTGAATATTGTACTTCCATTTGTCAGGTGTCAAGAGACCAACTATAAATTAACACTAATATTTAAATAGGCAACAATTTGATAGCACTTTCAATCAACTTGTCAAAGTGTGATGTCAGTGTTTTGTTTACCGCTTGCTATGATACCAGCTAGTGGTCAACATCTAGGACTGCTGCTTTAATACATACATTAATATATGCTCCAAAGTGATTTTATATTCATCTGTATGATTAAGTACTCCTATACATTAAAGCAGCACATCTACAAACCAGTGAGCTACTAGATGTTGAATGGGATTTGTCACTTCAAAAAATAACACTGTACATTCATATTCATTACAGTACACATGAGAGTCTTCAGGTTTCTACAAGCTTTTAGTTTAGCAGCCACAGGGATTAGGCTGCTTGTGTTATTTATCAGGGGTTATTTTTTGAGGAATTATTTTTGTTTTACCAATAAATTAGTTTTTTTTGTTGTTGTTTTTTAAAAGGCATTATCTATTAAGTAACTATTTTGTGGAAAGGAATCTTCTGAGATATCTGTAACATCTTACCATTTGGAGGTGCTTCCAGAGATCTGTGTAGACTGTGTTCTTATACTTGAACTCCTCTAAGTATGTCTGCAGACAAATAATAACCTGTTGGTTATACTGTGGTTGTGCTTTATGGGTGAACAAAATAAGCTTGATGCATGTCAATAAAATGGTAATAAAATGTAATTGTAATAAAATGGTGATATGACAACATCAAACACTTCGTGCTGACTCCTGGGCAGAGTAGATGCTCATCACTTTAACCAGCTGTACTCACATGGAGTCCTTTGGAAAAGACGTCCTCAGTGATAAACTCTGAGAGCATCCTGAGGACTGCAGCTCCCTGTAATGAAATAAAAAGGAGGATATTAGCAGTGGTAGTGGGTGACATATCAGATGGGACTGGATCAGATCAATACATTGGAGTAAGGAAGTTGTATAATACTGCACCTTGCTGTATGTGATGGAGTCAAAGAGCTGACTGATGTGCTCTGGCTTCAGGATGTCCTCCTCTCTGGATGAGAGGGGATGGGAGGAGGCCAAGGCATCCACACCCATTACACCAGTGATCTCATTAAGAACTATTAAATCTGTCTGAAAAATACACACAGGATTTTTTGCATTTAGCTTTCCAAAAAAATTAAAACCTTAAAAAGAGGTCCATTCGGTATATTAAGTGGAAAATTCTCAGCTCAGGAGGCAAAAACTCACCATATTCCACGTTGGCTCAGCATAGTTGGCTCCAAGATAAGACACGTAGGTGGCAAACCCCTCATTGAGCCACAAGTCATTCCACCATCTCATGGTCACCAAGTTCCCAAACCACTGAGGGGACAGAGCTTTGTTTTATTGGCAGGTTCTTAAACACATTTCAGTGCAGAAGATGATTATTATTAAGAAGCGAAATTAGATTTTTGGAGGGCAGTGAATGTAGTGTGATACCATATGAGCGAGCTCATGCGAGATGACTGTTGCCACCCACTCCTTGTCCCCATTGGATGACACGCCAAGGTTATATAAAAGGGCAGTTTCTCTGTAGGTGATCAGGCCCCAGTTCTCCATGGCTCCAGCACTGAAGTCAGGAAGGGCAATCTGGTCTGAAAGCAATTAGAGAACTCCTTTTTTAATACTGCTGTACATTTTCAAAACATTTACAGAAAAAATATTAGCAGTTTCTGTTTATACACAATCTAAACACAGAAAGTACTGCTTTGTAGTTCTGATACATTCATGTTAACTTATTGGCTGTCTTTGTGCTTGTCTGGTGTGTGTGTGTGTGTGTGTGGTTTCTACCTGACTTGCTCAGGGGGTAAGAAGAGTTGTAGTATTGCTCAAAGAATGCCAGTATGGGTCCAGTCTTCTCCAGGGCATAGTCTCCCTGGCCCTCCGCTATAGCTTTCTTGCGAGCCCAGATCCTGATCTGGACACAAACAGTGCTTTATTAATCAGACAGAAAAATAAAAATAGACCAGAGACCTGAGCTGAGCTTTGAGTCCAGCAGAGGGCAGCATAGACACACCACGACCAACAGGGCAGAGCAGTAGACGACAAACGAGTCAGCAACTGGTGTTTGTATTGTTACATGTAGCGGTTGTAGCAGCAGTGGAAAGTGGTAGAAATGGTCCTTCTGCACCTCAGCTTTTTTGCTTTTTGCTAAAAAAGAAATCACTTTAGGTTTAACACACTACTTTCTTAGACTTCGTCTCTATGTAGCGATACTTCCTAAAACGCGTGCTATTACCTCAATTTCCCTCAGTATGTAACTGAGGGAAGTTTTATACTTACAAACTGTTTTCAAACCCATTCACAGATAAAAACGAGTTTTCTTGGGACTCGTGTTCTCTCATCAGGGCTCAATTTGGATTAAATTGTTGGGCCTAATCCCGGCTGTAGTAGCAACAGTGTTACTGTACTCTAGCACAGCAGATAGCAGTGGCAACAAATGGACAATTAGCAGTTGTAGTAAAAGTAGTATTTGGGCAAAGGGTGGTTCTCAAAGCTGATTAGAATTAATTGTTCACTTCCACAAAATCCTCATTTCACTTGTCCCACTCTACAGGGAGGTCAATGGTCAGAGAGTTTCAACACAGCAGCTCACACTGTTATGGTGGTAACTCAACAGTAAAGGAGAATACACCTTACATGCCACGTGCACTGCAAAATAATATTGTTCTGACTTTAAGATGTAACAAATATTTACCAAAACATCTGCATTCTTCCCCTCAATGTATGCGAAATCGCACACAACAAAGGCCAACAAGTAGGTTGACATAACCTCTGTGCGTTCAAAACTCGTCTGGATTACATTCTGGCCATCCAGAGTGATGTTGACAGGATCTGTGGAGGAAAAGACAGCAGCAGAGTTCGAAATGAAAAGAATTACAACGAAAATAACAGAGGGATGTCAGACAGGAAATCTGGAAAATTGTTGATTGGTTGGTTATATATATATATATATATATATATATATATATATATATATAGAGAGAGAGAGTGGTTACCATGTTGTTATTCATGATACTGGCAAATTTGCTCTCCAAATTTCCCTTACATTGTTAAAAGAATTACAGTTACAGAATTACATTACTGCTTATAAATGAAAACAGATTTTCAGAAGTCAGTTAAAAAATTAGTTTTAACTGGCAAGAACATGTGACTAAGGCACATTTCTCATAAAGCTGAGTTTGTAGGAAACATGGACAGCTGACATGTAAACACTGGACACTGGAACAAGAACTTGCCATAGTTCATGCCGTTGGACAGAGCCACAGTGTCATGGGGGTGAATGAGAGTCATGTAGAAGACAGCCTTCATAGCGGGCTCATCGAAGCAGGGGAAGGCTTTCCTGGCATCCGTTGGCTGCATTTGAGTCGTGGCCACAACTCTGACAATAGCAGACATGAAAACCCAATAATTAACACCCACATGAAAAGTTAAAGAAAACCTCCACCTATAAATAATCTCATATTCTAGCAGTTATTTTGTTATGAAGTGGTTGTCTAGTTTTTTGGTGTAGTTGCTAGAAACAGGGGCGCTGCTGGGAGTGATGGGTGGGGGGCTGACTAGTCCAGGGCCCCAGAGCTGGACTGAAGTAAGATAGATGAAATGATTACGTAACAAAAGGCTCACATCAGCAGCAGCTGTCCACCACCATAACAAAGCCACTTGAAGTCACCAGAGCGACAACATTTCATGTCCTACTGTATAGCACTGTAAATATAGCACTCCAAAATTTGGATTTGGATTTTGTTTCAAATGAGATTTTTTCTTTTCCTCTTCACTTTTTTTCTTTTGTTTTGTTTTTGAAGTGAATTCAAAATCAACAAATAACTAAATAATAACAAATAATAACAAACAATAATAATAAATAACTAAATAATACCTATATTATCTGCTTATTAAAATGAATGTCTGATTTAATGCATAGTTTACAGTGCATTGTTGGGGTGTTTAAATGCTGAATTACAACATATTCATATCTACACTCTATTTAAATCCTCACAGTGACATCATTTTCTAAACTAAACCTACTTAATTAATAATTAAGTTAAATAAACAAAATCTAATTAAGAATAAAAAGAACATCATACTTTTTCACACCATCTTCCATGTATTCACTCCTGTAGAATCCTCCCAGGTCGTCAGCCAGCTCTCCGACAAACTCTGTGAAGAGCTCGTACTCGCTGTTGGCCTTCAGCGGGCTGCTGAGCTGGATCACCAGGTACTGTGTGGCCACCTCCAGCCAGGTCTTTTTCAGGGCGGGCGCGGAGGCTCCATTCAGGCCCACCAGCTTGGCATGGTGTCCATCGAAGGTGGTGAGGTTCAGCAGGTTGGAGTGGATGATGATGAGGTCGGTCTCTTTCACGCATCTGAAGACCACCGTGGAGTGTCCGGTGAAGATGTACAGGTTGTCTGCGTTGGGCTGCAATCGGGGCCACAGGGTCACATTGTAGGAGACAGGAGAGAGGGAGTCTGGAAGTCTGTAGCGCTGCCAGGGCTCCTTCGGGGTGGAGGGTGTGGTGGGCACAGGGGTGGTGGGGGGTGTGGTAGTGGATGGAACTGAACCCACATTCTTTGACTTCTCCTGAGCGTAAAGCACAGACAGGGCTATGATGGTGGCCGCAGCAGCGATGGCGATAACCACACAGGTTACTGCCACCGCTTTGCTGAGGTAGACGCCTTTCCCCATGTCTCCACCAGAGAAGAAGAAGACAGAAGGCGGACACTGATTGCTATTTATGCCCTGCCTTGTTAGATTCAACCCCACAGTTAATGGTTGATCTCCTGGGCGGGGAAAACAGCTGAAAGTACAAAACACTGAGTTGTAAAAAGACCTTGAGATAAGAGAGTCCTGCCTAATCTGTGAACTTTATACCTGTATATTGGATCTGAATAAAGGCCCTCTCTTGAAGCTGACTGGTGTTATCTCTTGATTCAGTACTGTTAATTGTGTGGTAGCAGAAATACAGTAAAACTTTGTCTGTCTGTTTATCAGTGTGTGTGTGCGTGTGTTTAAACAATTTGCAAATGTCAACTGTATACAGATGTGGCTATCTGAATGTGAAGAGTTGTATAATGAAATGGGATGAAGAGGAGCTTAAAAAATTGCACAAACTTTCATTTAGCCTCAAATGTTGTGCAAACTCTCTGCTTCGGCTGACCAAAACAGTTGTGGCTTTAAGAAATAGAGACATTCCAGTGGTTAAACTGAAAATACATACTTTGTGCATCTATCCCAACACAGCTGACAAACAAATGTTGTCCTAACATCATGACATTTGGATTTTGGTGTGCAAACAAACAGAAAAATACAAATACATCCATGGATTGTAGAATTAATCAACTCTTGCCCATTAAGGGAAAACAGAAGCATCTTCAACTAACTGAAGGATGACTGTCAGACACACCTTATTACCGGAAAATCTAAAACCACGAGTGTGAGATCATCATCATATTCAAAGGCATGACGTGACAGAAAATGTAACTTTAGTGCATCAGGTAGCAGTGAGATTGTTGCTTACATTATCATCTAATTGAGGTGTGGCATATGAGTCAGATACTAACACACTAACTTTGTTTCTACACGGGCTGACAGGTTTATATGGGATGCGTTCAGGGGCTGTATTGCTGTGTGGTCAGCCACATTTTAGGAGCACTCACAGCCTAATGTGAAATCACTGTATTTTGCATGTAAAACAGAAAAATGTACTTGGAGTCCAAAAAACACAAGATTTTGACTGCAGGATTGATTGATCAGGGCTGTATGAAGAAACACAGCCCCCACATTAATTGCAGTGAGCCTGCTGTGTTGAAACAGTGGGAGCTGTGACACAGGGGGCCCAACAAAATGATGCATGGTCATTGAGCAGAAACTTGGACTCGTCTTGGTTTAACTTTTGCTGTAAATCAATGCATTGTCAACCAGAAACACTCTGCAAGTGACCAGTCAAATACATGCAAATGGCCATTTTAGGGAGACTACTTCTGTAATATGAACATGGTAATTTCAGTGTTGAGTGTTGAGAAAGAGGCCAAAATAACTGTCCAAAAGCAGTATTTTTGATCTATAATGAGCCTCTCAGACTCAGAATTATCACTCAAACTGGCTTTTCCTGTCTCACAGGTAGCTGGGGCAACGCAGCCCCACTCAACCAGAAGTTGTTTTGTTTTTTTTAAACACAGGTTTGTTTTTGGGTTGAATATCTCATAAAGCATAAAAAGTATACTACTCTAAAACTCTAGAGCCACATCATATGCAGAAAGACACACACACACACACACTAAATTTCAGTATGACGCAATGACAGCAAACCCTTCTCCTTTCCAAAAAAAAGTTTTCTTACCTTGTATTTAGCTGTTGTTTTGACTCTGTGGATTTTTTTTTTTACCTGTCAGATGAGGAATCTGATTTGAAAGCAGAGTTGTCTGCTGCACTGCACTCAGTTTTAGCACGTCAGCTTCGTGTCCAGTGGTGCTATGAAATGTGCCTGATGTCTCATTTGAAAATGTTTAGTTTGTTACCAGAGGGAAATACTATTTATAACAGGTAAGGCAACATGTGTAACTTTCCAGTAAGTCTCGATTGCGTCTGTCCAAGTGATGCATGATACAGGATATTACACAATCCTCAAAGACAGAATCTACAGTTATTCCTATTGGTGGCTGGTCTTGAACTTGTTGTGTCTTGTCGTGAGTGTTATTACGATCTGATCTTTTAGAATAGTGACATTAAAAGGATTAAAATATAATGCTGCTAGACAATGAGATAAAGGTCAATTACCAAACTTTTCACAGCATTTTTCTAGAGAAAGAATAGCATTGCTAAGGCATTTTTTGAGAAATTAATTTTGGTTTTACAGACTTTAGCACACTGATATGCTGCAAGCTGAGGAATGCTTGGTAAATATTTGTAATGTCTGTATCTTTTTTTTCTGAGTGACTGGAGGATTCAGCTTCTGCATTTAAATCTCAGTAGCTTTTTGGGACCCTCTATCCGACATTTGACACTTCACATTAGAAACCTTAATATGCAGCAGAGAAGGGTGGCACATTTTCCGCGGCTGAAAATCTTCTGTGCTCATCTTGACATTTGCACTTAGCTGAGCAGTTGTCTTCTTAATGTAAAGGTGATTGCAAGTAATTACTAAAATTATGAAAATAAGCTACAGTGCATCTTTTACACAATACTGCCCGCTTCCTGTTTTAAAAAGCCTTGTGTTACGAGTGATGTCACTTGAGTCATTTTTTCCATAAATGACATTACACACTGTGTCACTGGTTGTGTATTAATACCTGTTACTTGTCAACCTCTCCACTGTTTAGAACTTTATACAGATCATAAAAAGTCAGTAAAACCTCTTATCAGTTGTCACCTTGAACTGTCATGTCTCAATATCTGTTTCAAATAGGCTGAAACGAAAGAAGTCTCTCCTCTGAGCTAACCTTACTGCTCCATCGTTGTACAATAGCGTAACAATGTTAAGAGAGAGCAACATCTACAGTGCAGGCTATGTAGGTTTTTGCACAGACTTAACAGACAATTAAAACATCAAGCAGTACAAAGATGTATGATCTAATCAAATATAAGGGACAAACAACAAGAAGCCTAATAAAAATCAAATCAGGCTTTATTTAATGACATCAGTTTTTACAATATCTTTCTCTCTGACCACTGAGGGACAAAGTGATTCTCCATATAAAGATAGTGACATGATGATGACTGAATGTAGAGGAGGTTGAGTTGTTAAAAACTTTGGCCATTTGCTTGGAAAAGGTGTCAACACACATTCGCAATAATACACACATGGGTATGCAACTCATTGGAGATATAATACAAAGTTAACATCCCATCATAATTAGGGTTACTAACAACAGTCCCAGTCAGTCACTTGTAGAATCACTGTCAGTGAACACGAAAGCTGCTCTGGTGTCCTACGAGTGGCTCATTGTTTATGGTATACAGGCATTACATAATAAGCATGAACGTATAATGTGAAGTGTGAAGACAAGAAATAGACATATAATTGAATGTCTTTCTGTGAGTGAAAACAAATGTTATGCGAGTAAAACAACTTTTCTTGAAAATGCAAATCTATAATAATCACAGACTAGAGGTGAGAATTCAACTCATTTATTTACAGCTACATCATTGAAATATATATATATATATATATATATAGTCACACATGCAGTCCGCTGACCGTCACGTCCGTTCTTTTGCTCTGAAGTAGATTTCCAGTGACATGTTACATCAATGGCATAACTACCAAGAAAGGTTAGTCATTTGTTCTTCCCAATGATTATGGTGATTGTCATTCATTACGTATCCCTGACAGTACAAAAAAATAGAGTGTCATTTTGACTGTCTATGTCTCATGTGGACTCCTCAGTAAACCACTTCAGCACATGGGCTTTGTTCTCTGTCACCCATTTGATGTTGGCTGTGGTCTTCTCCATAGCCTGTTCCAGGGCCAAGGTGGCTGAGCCAAAACCAACATTGAGGTGGTCTTGTTTGAACTTCTTCAACTGGATAGAGACAAAGAAAAAAAACAAGAAATGAAAAATTGAACCTCTGCATTTGTCATCCTTCCTTTCCCTAAATACCCCTCAGGGAAGCACAGTGTGTATTTCAGTGTGGTTGTGGTTGTGTGGGTGGCATACCTCCTGCAATTCAAACTCTGTAGAGAATCTGTTTGTGATCCCATTGACGAGATTAGAGAAGGAAAATGATCCTCTTCCATACCTAAAGAAAAAAAAAAGAAATGCTGTTCACTCTAAATATGTAGTGATTGGCAAAAGGGAATGAAGAATGTGTACACCCTGCTACTGATCTCAATGAACATTTTTCTGGGAAAACACCAGATAAACAAGAAAGCCTGGCAGTGTTGGTCACTTGTCAGACTCTGCAATATTTTTGGCCTTGGGCAGAGGAAATGCAAACTAGGTGAGCCAATGAAAGAAAAATAGCACCATGAACACTTGGGGTTTTTCCATTTCTACCTAGAAATCATGACTAATTCTAACACGTACACTCAGTTAAAATTAGCTGTGGTTTCTGTGTGATAGGGTCAGGGTTGGTGCAGGGCGAAGTGGAGTCTTGCACCCAGTATGCAGACGAGGCAGAGTAGATTGTATGACTCTTTTATTACCAGACACACAGGAACACAGGCAAACAGGAGGAACAGACAGGCAGGAACACACATGGGTTGGTGACATTGCACAGCACAGACAACACAACAAAGAACAAAGGAGAAGGACCTGGACATAAATACACACTGTGGAGGAAAGGGAAGTGGAAACAGGTGAGGAGACAAACAAGGAACAGGTGAACCTAATTGGGGCGGAGCAGGTAATCAAAATGGGAGGGAAACACAAAAGGGCAGGAAGTAAAGTGCTCAACAAGTGAGGAGAGGCAAGAATACAAAATAAAACAAGAAGTGCACAAAGCCAGATAGAAACAAGAACTAACAGAAAACACACTGAGGGAGACAAACAAGATAAAATATAAGGACCAGGAAACAAGAAACGAGATGGACACCAGGAACACAAAAGCCACAAGGAAGACAATGAACATAACACAAGACAGGAAAACACAAAGGGGCACAAGAAACAGACAACATGCAAAACCACAACACCTTCCTTAATTAATTTCTTAAGAGTGCTGACTGTTTTTCCAGCAAACCCCCCTGTGAGGAGTGAGCCCTTACTGCTGGAAAAGATAGTCCCATCGTGCTCTGACAAAGTTCCAGGCCAGCGGCATCCCCACAACGTTTCGGGCGACGTACTGGATGGTAGAGGTGGCGTCTTGCTTGCGGATCTTAGTTGGGTCGAGGGTGTACTCCAGATACCTGCCTCAACCAAAACGTTTTATTACAAAGATATCATTTCCAAAACGGCATTTCAATATATTTAGAAGAAATCTCAGCTGATGATCATTAAATAATTTAAACTTGTGGAGCATGTAAAAAGGGTGACAAGCTTGTTACTCTTCTGTTAAGGTCAGTCCTATCCTATCCTAAATTTGTAGAAGATTGTAGACACAGCGCAATTGCACAAAAGTCAACATAAAGAGGTAAGTTGGTGTGAACAGGTGAACAAATCCACTCTAGGCGGCACAGATTAAAATGAAGATTAGTCTTTGGCAAATAAACACACTACACAAACAGACCAGCAGTTAAATACACAAGAATGACGTAAGGCGAAAAATCGAAACCAAACTAAAAGCAAGAATAACTTTTGAACAACGTAATGGCACATTTGCCCTTTTTATAAATGAAAACATGAATTTAGAGGTAACAAAAAATACAATCTTATTACACACTCAGGGATTTTTCTTTGACTGCCTCTCTTGATCTGATGTGACCATCACCTTAATGTTGCACCAATGCTACCAAATATTTAGTCAGTTTGCTGCCATTATGACACTTTTCCCCTTGTACATCTGCTAAGGAACTTAGCCTTCCTGTCTCAAAGACTGTACCAGGTTTGAGTTTGTCTCCAGGCAGTGGGGTTGGCTTGCTGGAGCTGGCCGAGTACGGAGCGTTCTGAGGTGGCCTGCACACCCAGATATCATACTTAAAGGGCTGTTTTCACTCAACATGTGAAACCAGAGAATTAATTCTGCACTTTAACATAAATATAAGTGCTACGGTGTTGTACGTTGGTAGAGAACATGCATGGACAAGTGTCTCATTCAGGGTCCAGGATACTCCCACAAATATGGATGTTGCACACACCTGTTCAAAAGCCAAGGTGCTTTGGTGCAGGCCATGGCTGCCCTGAGCCTGGAAGCTTCAGATGCCAGAGTGGTGTTCTTGAACATTTTCCAGGCAAAGTCCCACTCCTCCACACCGCCGAAGGCTATGGCAGAGCAGTAAACTGTGTTTTTCAAGTTGGGATGGATCCTGGTCAACATTGAGGCAAACATATGGTAAATTATTATATGAATACCAAACGCACAGACCCATCTCTCACACACACACTCACATTTAGTACAAAAATGGAACCTTAAACTGTTCTGTACTCACGGGTTGTGATGTGGATTGCGCATCCATTGCCTGTACCAGCTTTGAATAAGCACCCTGCAGCCCTCCACACCCATACTGCAGGCTATTCCGATGGCATTGATCTGATTATACCTGCGAAGGGAGACATTGGAGAAAACTGAGTTCAACAGAGTCACTTGCTTTTTGCTTTAAAAAAAGGCCTGCTGCTATAAAGATTCTTACTGGTCAGTGTGTCCTGTAGGTACTTTGGTCCAGTTAGCTGTAATCATCTGGAAGTGCTCAAAAAGTGGTTGGATTTGTTTCTTGAGGTATGTCTAAAGTAAAAAGTATCTCAGTTACATGGCAGTTTTTATGTCCAGATGTTTTACTCTTTTTCTATATACACTTCTCCTGTCCTGTAATGATGCAGTATTGACCTGTAAAGCTCCATAGACTTCAGTTCGGTCAAACATGAGGATGTAGTAGTTCAGGTTTCTCAGAGCCGACTCCCACGGGATGTAGTCTCTTTCCTTAGACAGGTATTTGGTCGTTCTCAGGGCCAATGTCGTACTTATTATTTTGGCTCTACAGAAAGGGAACAAATCCTTCCTGTTATTTGCAGACACAATGTGAAGGTTTTAATATTCTGAATACTTATTTTTCTTTACCTTGCTAGGTTAAATGCATCATCTATGATCTGTGCTCTGTTGATGAGTGATACAGCCTGAAAGAAATGACATGCATAAATGCATAAATGTTCAGATTCAAATGCACATTCAAATATATGTTCATACACAACCAACCGAGCCCACGTGGTGGAGCCATAGGCAGGCTATCGGTCAAGCAAAACTACAAAAATCTACATCTGCAAAAAGCCTTTCTTTTCATCTTTCCTTATAAAGTCTTGGTGGTTGCAGTTTCAGTGGTTTCTGAAATGAAAGATTTGTTACTGGGATCTGGGGGTCCAGACCAGCTGGAAATGTAATATCATCAATGAAATTTGTCAAACCCAAATATGGGGAACCAAATCTAGTAACAAATTAATACTTCAAGTAAATAAAATGAGATGTATTCCATTAAGCAGTTCTGTTTGATCTCATCTCACCATCCCTGTGCAGTATCACCTGTATCTAAACCCATCTGCTTTTAAGTTGACATGACAAATCACCAGACATTTTCAACTTGAGTAGGCAAGTGTGCAACTGTCAATAAAATGCGTAATGTACATCTTACCCTTTTGTGTAAGATGTG
This sequence comes from Scortum barcoo, assembly GCA_023238725.1. NCBI lineage: Eukaryota > Metazoa > Chordata > Actinopteri > Centrarchiformes > Terapontidae > Scortum > Scortum barcoo. The sequence goes on from CM041531.1 coordinate 17,335,835, forward strand.
CAAGCAGACATACCTGCACAGTGCAAACAAAACTGGTAAATGGGCGCGTGACTCACCTGATGGTTGGTGTTGAGCAGGGAGAGGAGGCGATCCCAGTTGTCAGGATCATAGTTCACTCTGAAGTATCCAGACATATTGGTGTTCGCCAGCACCCAGTCCCCTCCTGAAACTCTCATCGAACCGTGAGTGTCTGGGGAAAAATAGTCAAGACAGATAGTAAGTTCTCACGTAGTATTCAAGTACTTCCCTGATCTGCTGATCTTATAGAGATCATGACCATACCTGTCTTTTGAAGAAGCCAGTACTGTTGCTGCTCCACACCTGTCTTCATCCATTTAATCGGGACAAACCATATGTAACTGGACAGAAACAGACATAAAGACAATGGGAGAATATTGTTTTTTTTTTGCCTTTTTTTAGAATATTATATCTTGAAGAAATATAGCTGTTTTGTTTGAGCTACTGCCAGAAGTAATTGTCTTAAATGAGATAGACATATATCCAAATGGCAATTATAGGAATCTCTTCATTCATTGTATACATGGAACTTACAGGACATAAAAACTGATTCCTACTTGAACTGAGAGGGCCTATCCACTACAGAGTCTGGATCCAACAGGAAGTGTTTCTGGGTGACACTTCCTGTCCGGGTGTCAATAGTGACCACTGGGAAACCCATCTGAAGAGTCCAGCGGTTCATGATGTCATGGACGGTGTGAGGAATATGCATATCTGGTGTGCTGTCTACTGCCTGGCAACAAACAGAGGGTAGTGGGAATTTAAGAAGACACACACACCAGGTGAAGTCACAACACATTTCTAACAGCAGAGTCTTTCTAGCTGTACCAACCTGTTGAAGGTGGTTCCATAAGTCTGTATACACTGTGTTGCCAAAGGCAAATGTGTTCAGGTAAGACTGAGAAGACAGAGCAGTTAGAGACAAGAGGCAAAGCATTAGGCAACATGTTTAAACACAAAATTTCATGTTTCTGTAACGGTCCGACTTTTAACTGACAGAAACGATTGCACACAGGGTGCAAATTTACTGTAAATTTGTAGTTTGCTCACACCCACATATCAGACAACAATAAGATGGATTTGGCTTGATCTGTCGTGTCCACAGATTCTGTCACTATATAAGTGCACACAGACACACACACACACACACACACACACACAGTGGCAGCAGTAATTATGTGATGAGACCTTATAACAGAGTGACTACTCACACTGAGTCCTTTGGCAAAAACAGGCTCAGTAAGAAACTCTGACAACATCCTGAGCACCGCCGCTCCCTGAACACAACAAATACAGAATCCACCAGAATTTCAGGACAGCAGATTTTGCATTCAATCCAAAGGAAATTTCAAAACAAGCTGTCTCCCCAATGGTACAATATGGCCCTCAGATAGAAATGACAACATTCAGAGCTGGATGAATGGAAAAAAGTTTTTTGGGTGTTCATGCTAAATGGCTAAATGTGTTTTTGTTTGTTTTTGTTTTTTTTGGAATTTAAAATAAGTAGAATAGACCAGGTAAAACTACTTTAAAGGACAATGAAAAATCTTAATTTTCAATTTTATATGGTGTTGCCTCAATTTGTGTCATTTCAATCATAGGGGTTCGATACTCATAAAAATAAATGAACCAACTTAATTTATTGGCCATAATACTTTTGAGTAAAATGTGAAAGAGCAAATTTGTAATAGTGTATGTCTGTATAGGATCCTGCATCAGATACTGTAGAAAATTCTGTCCACGGAGCAGACCTTGCTGTAGGAAATGGTGTTGAACATCTCGCTGATCTGAGCAGGTTCATTGACCTCTTCTTCTCGGCGGGACAGCGGGTGTGAGGAGGCCAGAGCATCCACAGCAAACACCTTGTGCACGTCATACAGCACGATCTGGTCTTTCTGCAGCCAAGCAGAGAGATGAGTTAGGACAGGTTTTCTGACTCATATCTGCGAGGGGTCACAGACCTGTGAAATGTAACAGTACAGCACTGTCTCACTGTCTGAGGGTACAAGCATGGCTCTTACTATGTTCCAGGTGGGCTCAGCATAGTCAGCTCCGAGGTATTCCACGTATGATGCAAAACCCTCGTTCAACCACAGGTCATTCCACCACTGCATAGTCACCAGGTTGCCAAACCACTAAAAAAAACACAGCACATAAAGAGTAAAGAGATAAAGAGTTTTGCCACAGTGAGTTAAAACATTGGCCAACATTACCACAGAAGTTCCACTGAACTCCAAGAAACATAAAAACTGGGGATCTCAAAAATCCCCAGCCACAGAGTTTCACATCATTTAATATGTTAGGTTTTGAATACATCCAAGAAGGAGCAGGGTTAATTTGTCCCCAGGTGCTTATCTGTCATCTGCTTTTGCAAAGGGAGGTTGAGTACTCTGGCGAAATGTATGTCTACAACATAAGTAAACTGTTCACTGAGTGGAGCAGCAGAGACCCAGCAGAGAGTTTTAGATTGAATGACCTGATTACAACCCTCCATTTTAACTCAGTTTATCTCCTGATCTATAACAGAAACTTAGTTAAAATATTATGGCCTACCATGTGTGCAAGTTCATGGGCGATGATAGTTGTAACTCTCTCTTTGTTTCCGTTGGAGGACATGATGGGGTCAAATAGCAGGGCCGTCTCCCTGTAAGTGACCAGACCCCAGTTCTCCATTGCCCCAGCGTCAAAGTCTGGGAGAGCTATTTGATCTTGGGAGGACAAGGACATCAGAAATTAAATCTTAATTTAGAACATGTACCATTAAAACCATAACAATGTGCATTTGGCCTTGATTTAATCCATTATCTTTTGAAGTTAGAAAATGTCACACCAGTAAAAACATTCAGTATTCTAATGTTACTTTGCATATCAGACATTTTCAACATGATACACATACATGGTAGTACATTTAGGATATACCTGAGCCAATCAGTGCATGTTTCAACAACTATTGGATGGGTTACCATGAATACAATGAATACAAACAGTTGTTTGTCCCTAGAGGATGAATCCCTCTAGCATGTTCACAGGCTGACAGCCTCAGAGATCTGCCAGCATGGCTCTAGACTCTTGATCTTAGTGACTAACTACTAATGGTTCCTTGTATCCTTGTAATGTTGTTGATCTAGAAAGTGAAACTAAAGACTAAAGACTAAATTCTTGGCAAAGTGAGATAAATGAAATTAAATGAATATTTCCTTTTCTTTAGAGGGTAATGTTTGTCTAAGTATGCAGAGTAAATACCTGACTTGGAGAGTGGATATGTTGCATTGTAGTACTGCTCGTAGAACTGAAGGATGGGCCCTGTGACGTTGAGAGCATAATCACCCTGCTTGTCATCTATGGCTTTTCTTCGAGCCCAGATTCGGACCTACAAAGAATTTGACAGTTTTTGGTCCACAAAAACAAATAAAAAGCCCTTGTCATTGTTAACACTGGTTGTTTGTACCGCTTTTGATCCATGGACCACATGAAATGCATGCTGACCACACTGATAATGTAAACAGAAAAATCTTACCAACAAATCGTTTTGGGTTGACTGAATGTAAGAAAAGTCACTGACAATAAATGCCAGTAGGTATGTGGACATTTTCTTTGTGGCCTCAAATGTGGTCACTCTGACATTCACGCCATCAATGACCGTGTCTTCTGTGTCTGTTCAGAGAGGGGAAGAGTTAGACTCTGACACTCTGTTAGCATTAACATGTCCAAGTTATTAATTATTTACAATGAAACTATATGCTTTTGTTTTATTTTTGTTGTTGATCTTTATTACAAACCTATGAAATATCTTACACCAACCACTGGTCCAGTTGTGTTCCTTATGTTGTGATGACTTCAAATAGAATTTTATTTACAACATGTTTTTCTGCTATGTTTTTCTGCTATGTTTTTGTTGCTATGTTTTTGCACTGACCCAGCTTCCACAGAGAATTGAGACAGAACAAGAATGTGAAAAGAAAGAATTTTGCATTTCTGAAACTAACCAATTGCCCTGCCATTAGACAGGGCCACAGTGTCTCGGCCATGAATCATTTTGACATTGAAGATGGCTTTCATGGCTGGCTCGTCAAAGCAAGGGAAGGTTTTCCTGGCATACGTTGCTTGCATCTGCGAGGTGGCGACAACTCTGCAAAATGTTCCAATTAAACATTAAGATCAACCAATCAAAATATTCCAAAGTCCCACCGAGAGGAACGATGGAACCAAAATTAACTGTCAGGGGTTCAATGATGGTTCAGCATTATGCTATCCCATCTCATAGCTTACTTCTTCACACCATCCTCAATGTATTCACTCCTGTAGAAGCCTTGCAGGTCATCTGCCAGGTTCCCCAAAAATTCAATGTAAAGTACATATGACACTCCAAGAGATAGCCTGCTGCGTAGCTGAAGAACCAGATACTCTGTCTTCCCAACAAGCCAAGACTTTTGTATAGCGGGGGCAGTGGCTTCACCCAGAGCACTCAGCTTAGCAAGGTGCCCATTAAAGGTGGTGAGGTTCAGCTTATTCGAGTGGATGATGATAAGGTCTGTTTCCTTCACACATCTGAAGAGCATCACTGATGATCCAGTGAAGATGTACATGTTGTCTGCACTGGGCTGCAGCCGGGGCCACAGGGTCACATTGTAGGAGACAGGAACGAGAGAATCCGGAAGCCTGTAGTAGTCCCAGGGCTCTTTCGGGGTGAAGGAAGTGGTGGGAGGTGTAGGCATGCTGCTGTTGTCTGTTACTCCATCTTCAGGCTTGTCTCGATTCTTGGCCCTTTCTTTGTCATAGGCAATGGACAGAGCTATAATCGTAGCCAGAGCACTGGCCGCTAGTACAAGCAATCCGAGGCCCACATTTTTACTGACATAGTAGACTTTCCCCATGTTCGATTCAGGAGCTCAGAGAAGAACTCTGTCTCTCAGTCTGTGTTTGTCCAGCACAGCAGGTCTCTTCGCTTCTCAGTTAATGGTTGAGATATTAACATGACAAAAACATTTTCAGAAAACCTAAGGAAAAATTGAAAGATGGTAAGACATTAGTCATTTAGACTGCAACTCAGCAGCTCTTACATTCATAAATGTCTTGAAATGGTGCACTTTATGTGCACTATAATAACAGGATATCACAACATGAATTGTAATTTCATTGTTTTTATGGTATGTGTTACAGGTACAATATTATCTAATATGATTTTGATAATTATCATAAATTCCAGCCTTCTCAACTGGTCTTCATATAGCATTTTACATTGCATGGCAGCAGAAAATTATCTAAATGTATTCACAGCTGCCTTGGGCCAATATACATTGGACAATGTAGAGCAAAAAGAGGACTTAGCTTTCCTGTCCAATGCTAAATGCCAAAAACCACTGCACAATAACAAATGTAAATAAATCACTAAAAAGTGTTTGTCATGTTGAGTACTTTGTAAGGGTAGAATTCAGCACTGGAAGTTAATGGATTACAATGAGAAAAAAAAGAAAGAATTTAGGAAAGTTGTTAAATAAACACATATACATATAGTTACAAGGCGAGTGAACTGACTGCTACTGCTGTGTATGCTGATAGATCCTGTAAGCAATATCTATCAAAAGTTTGCTAACATTATCTAACATTAGGCATTATTAGCTATTTCTCCTTTTATCTGTGGTAGGTGTAAATCTTGTAGTATATTTCCTGGTAGTAGCATTTTCCATTTCACTTTGTCATTACCCTTTTCTGTGTGTGTCATTTATTTCCAAAACACAATAACCGCAGTGGTTGCAACCATATTGCTCGGGTGGAAACAGACAATGAATTCTGTTCAGGCATGAAGAGTGTCATTAGAACAGTGTGACATTATAAAACTGGTGAGCTGATTAACTCTCTTAAAGATAAGCAACATTTACAACTGATAAATGACACTGACACTGATATTTCTACCATTTGAAGAACAAATCCTGACTGTACAGTTTTTTGGGTTTTTCTACCCCTGGAGGAACACCCTTCCTATCCTCCTTTCTGTCTGATAGCACGTACATATTTTTCTCATCGCACTGTACATGTGAAGTGGCTTACATGAGGACCACCCACAATTGTCAGTAAAAACACTGATATCAGCAGCTCTGTCAGCTTTTCATCAGCAAGTACATTGGCTTGGTCAATAACAAACCTTTTCTTCCCCCAGTATTGGCTGTTAGTTTGTTAGTGTAGAGAAATATTGCCATTATTTGCTTCCTAACAGGGCATACTTAATAGGAGGATGGAAAGTTGAACTGTATTAACTTTGTACTGGAAAATTAATCATAAAGATTTAAGATTAATCTTGTCCTTGGACCTTGACTGAAGTCTTCATGTGATGACAAGTGAGTCATCTCCACGAGTACTGGACAATCAGCTGATGAAGACTACTGGCTGTTGTTGTTGAAAGTCCGAAGCTCACGTTATAGAGATATTAATGACACATGCGACACAGCACACCTGGTTTGTGAAACCTGTGACCTTTTTAGTAATGCCTTACTTTGATGTCCTAAATGCTACAGGCATGCAAGCCATGGTTGTGGCTTTCCGGATTTCTCATAAGCTATCTTTACTTGAATTGTAAATGTTACTACCTTGGTAATAAAAGATTTTGGTCAAGATGTGCTGCAACTTCTTGGATGGAAGAACATATTCACCAGCTAAAGTCTTTACAATCTGTCAGTCCAAGCATTGCCCAGTTAATTATTGATTGTGTGTTTGTACATTTATTAATTCTTTAGCTACGGCTTAGCTAGCTTTGGTGAACATTACATGCTGGTTTGTCTTTGCCTCACCTACTTGAGATCAGTAAGATCAGTCACCTGATGGTTAATCTACAACATGGTACATTGAAGATAAAGATAGACAGAAAGATAAAGTTTCCTTTGTTATATGAACCTATATTTGGAAACAAGTTGAACTGAGCTAAGATGGAAACTACACCCAGTCTACATCAGCCTCATGTGTAGGCATCTGTATACAGACTTTATTTGCATACGGATAATTCTCCACTGGATTATTGTGATGGTAATAGACATCCCTTGTGATAAAAGCTTTTGATGAAAAAGTAATTTACATCTTTGATTATGGAAATTTGAATTCCTATTAATTATCACCTGTCTTGGTATTTCTGTCTATTACTATAGGGCATATAAGGCAGCAATAAATGACACAACCAAATAACAAAAACAGGCACTTTCTTAATAGATGTGAGGCGCAGCAGTGATAAAGCACGTTTTATCTGCGTTATCTACAAATTTGTAATGAAAGATTCCAAGACCGAAATGAATCAGGTACTTAAATAAATAAATAAATAAATACAAAGACCAGAAACAATCCTTCATAGCCACTGCTATGTGAACTCAGCACCCAATAGGTGGATTTGATAAAACTCTCTGCAGTACAAGACCACACAACTGTCTCTTTCGAATAAGAAAAACACGCTCTTTTGCCATGCAGTGCAAGAAGTGGTAATGCAGTAACACTCTGTGGTTAAAAAGTCTTTATATTAAGCCTTTTTTGGCTGATTTCTTTTTTTTTTTACCCCCCAAATTCTCTGCCATAATACTGGTAAAAATGTAGATACCATCTTTGAATAATCCTCTCTGAATCCATAGTGGAAATCAAGTACAAACAAAATGTGTTCTTTTAGCATCCCATTTTAAATAGTTTATAGGTATTGCTTATAGGAAATGAACTTTAGCTTTTTGTTTGTCCCAGTATTATTTATATTTTTCATTTAAATCAATAGTATTTAGTATATTACGTATGTGATCTAAAGTAGTTGAATGAATTGCCTTAGAATCAGCAGCAGAGATGTCACCTACTGAGATCTGCTAAGCTACTTAGCCTTACCAGGAGTTTAACTGGGTTAAAGACAATTTGTGTTTGTGGGTAAAATGTGTGACACATAGTAGAAATTGCTCCATTTCACTTACAAATTCCTAATAATGGTAAGGACTTTTACTCACAGGGTGAAGCACAATGTTTGATAAATACTTCTAGTGGCTCAAATTCCCTTTTGGGCCAAGTTAAGCAATATAAGCCCAAACAGATCCCCAGCACTTTCCCCTGGCCAGCACAGAGTGGGATAACCTTGTGAATGGGAATGTTAGTCTTGCGTGCACAAAATCACATTTTTTCACAGAGTAAAAAATGACAAAAAAAGAGCCATGTGGTCACCTCTGTTTCACCATCTGTTTCAATACTCTCCTCTCCAGGTTCTTTTTTGGTTAAAACCTGTGCCAAATTTCTTATCGTATGACCTTAAATGCTGTGTACAGTATACCTGTGTACATGCATATATGCTACTTTTAAGTTTGGCTTTACATACATCACCAGCATGACACACGCCCATGTAGTTTGTATCATGTGTCTTTTCTCTCCCACTTTTTCCTTTGCCATTTCGATCAAATTTCCCACTGGGGATCAATATCTCATCTTATCTCAAGAACGTGAAGGTAAAACACCTTTTAGTAGCTATGCCTGCACAAACACGCGTGCTTTTGAATTACTCAGGCTGCACAGCTCCACACTGCACAGATAAGCTTGCAGAGTTTACATGCAGTGTGGCCCATGCTGGATTTTGACAGACAACCAATAAATCCATAGCCGACCCAAGACGTCAAACTGGGACTGAGTATATGGTGAAATGTTTAATAGTTAAAGCATAAGGGTTTCACAGACTGCATTGCACAAGTGTTATTTGCTGTTATAACACACCACTAAAGAATGGTTACTACAGTGGCATTGTTATGTGTAGATATTTCATTTGAACTGAAATGAGAAATGATGGAGAAAGAGACACAACAAAGTCTCAACTGGCTGCTTTGTGTTTTCTTTAGAAACCAATGATCTTTTTATTGACATCCATTTCCAAAAACAGCATTTCACAGTAGACATTTTTCTGTCCATACTGCATACGTGTACCTTTTATGAACAGTCAGGGATGGACCCTTTTGCTGCAGACCAATTCTAAGAAACCCTCTTCAGAGTAAGAGAGGCTCCAGACGCCAAAAACTGTAAAGCTAACACACAAGCTATCGCAGGATTGTGGCTGCGAAGGAAAACACAAGTTGCAACAAAAGGAGCGACTTGGCATGCAGCAAGTTGGACGAATTAACATGCCAGACGTGGGGAAAATAGTACATACCAAGCCTCGCTGGAGGTCCACTGCAAGCCCCCCCAATTTAAGTCTACATGAGACGCAGAAGTTGAGCTGGAATGATCCCGGCTGATGTGAAACACTCACAGTCTGCATCTGTGAGGGCGGAGGTGGGAGGTAGAGAGCTACCACAGGTTTTCCTAGGGATGTAGGGAGGGACCAACTCCCTCAATTTCCACCCCCCCCAAAAACAATCCCTAAATTAGTGGGAAGGGGGACTGAAAGAATGCGGCTGTATCAACAAGACTGCCAACTCATTGTGGTCAAGCAGCGAGAGAGCTCAGTGCACATGATCCTTAGAGGTACAGAGTGTTCTGACCATTTAGATGCAAGTTTCACATGATGCCAGTTGACCGCAGCCTGGTGACTCAGCTTGCCTGCTGATACATCAGGGACAAACTCCAGGATGTTGCGAATGAGCACAACAAAGCACAGCCACATGGACTCACATTTTTGTTTTTTCTTTTTTTTTTTTATTATTTATCTTGGCAAGGAATGTCTTTGACACAGACACATTAACCTTCCAGGAGAGGCTTGACAGGTGGCTTTATTGTAAAACTGTAGCCAAGCACAGCTTAAAGTCTGAATCTGATTCTAAACACAGCCGATAAGACACAAACACACTTCATACAAACACTTAAAGATCCAAAAAAGGTCAGTCAGTCTGCTGCCTCTCTGAACAGATGTTGGCAAGATGACAGCACATTACAACTGGGCTAGTACTAAACAGAATTTACATTTGCCACGCTGAGCACAATCTGCACCCAGGAGAACATAAAATATCATTCACAAATCACAAGGATGTCAGAGACGCGATATATTACAGAGGAGGAAAAATAAACAGCGATAACAGCCAAGGAGAAGAGTCTAATCCCGGTGTGTATGAACACACACTGGAACAGGACATAAAGATTTGTTTGCGTAATTACAGTCCGGTACAAAAGCCAGAGGATCGTATTGCAGTGAACTGTGTCGAGTCCAAAAACTCACTCTAGACAGGGAACGTTTTCAAACAGGGACAAACTGGTGATGAATGTCAAATATTCAGAGTTCGGCAGGAAAATACACACACTGGACCAACAGAGAAGGAAATCAACAGGAGAAATAAGAAGACACAGAAAGAAACAGCAGAAAAAAAGAGAGAGATTATTACTCTTAATGCTTTAAAGAATTAAACTTTACATTCTTGTGCAAATCTTTCAACTGGAGTAATCCGTAACTTGTGTACAGAAGAACTCAAAGTAACTCACAGCTTCTCTCCCATTTGTGCGAAAAGAATGACGGGGGGGGAGGAGGGGAGAAATAAGCTGCAGTGGTTCCATTTTACACATATAAAACTGTTTTCTCTGTATTGACAGCAGAGTTGGGTGGAGGGGGAACTGCATCAGTAGTACATTGGCCCTGCAGAGCTCAGCTGGAACGCCGCTCAGAACGGGGAGAGGCTCGGCACTTTGATATTGATGTCTCCGATGTTGATGTTGCGGGGAATCTCCGGCAGATTCATGTTCTTCACGGCGGAGACGGCGCGAGCGGGGGCAGCTGACAGACCTCCCTGCCAAAGAGGAGACAGCGCTGAAAAACACCTTCAGTCACAGTGTGTGTAATTCTGATGTGATTATGGCGTTGTTAAAATGACTGGCATTATGGTTTTTAGACTGCGCTCAATATGATTTTTCTACTTACCAGATTACCATTGATTAATTAATGTTATTACAGTAAGAACTTTCATTTGTTCTCAGTGTACGCTCATTGTACATTGTTAGGGACTGCTGTGAAAATGCTTACAAGTGAATTCAGAGATGTGAGACTGGTTGATGAACTGCAAAAAAAGCTTTGGGAAATTTCTTTATTTAGTTTCATGCCAAGAAATACTGAACTATAGGAAACCACAGAGTGTTATCATTAAATAAATCAAACAAATGCTAATGAGCTTTAAAGGTTCTGGTTGGTAGACTTTTATTACCTTATACAGAGCCAGACTAGCAGTTTCCCCCGTTTCATGTCTTTATGATAAGCTAAGTTAACCATCTCCTTGCTGCAGCTCCATACTTATTGAACAGACATGAGAGCGGTATTAACCCTCCCATCTGACTCTTGGTGAGAAAAAAAAATGTTTATTCCTTTAAAAAAAAAAATTATTCCTTTAATTCCTTTTGAGGGCAATAAACTCTCTGTTCAATGTTTCACTTTTGTTTCTTCATGCTTCACATCTGGGTTTCATCTTCAGTCACTGTACAATAGCTCAAATTTCAAGTGCAACGTAGGGGCTTCTCCCAGGTAGAAGTCCCCGAAACAAAAAGCAAAAGTGAGTTAGCCTGATACTCGGACTGAAGTGATGTTTCTTCTCACTCATTCAGTCTGACATTGCACTCATGTGGAGGGGGAGATTGTTTTTTCTTTTGCCCTAACTAATCAGTAACGGTTGTTAGGAGTAGTTAACCAGTATGTTTTTCATATATGTCAAAGAAATGCATTTATTTAATGGGGGAACTTCACTGATCAGACACATCAAAGTCTGCCGTTACTCAGCTTGTGGGCTAAATCACTAGAGTGCTCTTTTAAATGCTGCCATTTCTGTATGTTGACTTAAAATCATTTATACAGCTTTGTCTCGTTAACACATGTCTTTAGTTTTCTCTTGTTATTACTAAGCCAATGCCCAAATTCTTAGCATCTCAGCTTGCTAATTTTTGATTGGTCAGTTGTTTCTCGAACCACAGGAAACAGGCGTCAGCGGGCACATCACCAGACTTTTTTTTGGAATCGCTGAACGGATCTGAGATGTATCCAGCGATTCAGAGGTCTGGAACCAGTCGAACAATGCTGCTGATGGATGACCTCCATCAAAAGCAGGCTTCAAAAGAGTCAAGTCTGATTTTAATAGCGAAATGAATGGTAACCATTGTGGGCTTCCTTGGAAGAAAAAAACACAATCATCTGTCTAAAAACTGATGATATGCATTAGAAATGGTCAGCGCGAATGAAATGTTTCTGCAACTTGCAGTCTGTGCCCAAAAACACTGGCTCTGTCCTTTAAATGAGGCGAACAGGCTGACCTCTGACTTCTCCATCCGGTTCTGCACTTCGACCTGGGCTACGATCTCATTCATGTTGGTCTCCAGCACCATGCCTCCCATCACCACCTCCTGCAGGATATAATGGACCTGTGCAGACAGAAATAACATAACACAGCAGTTAATAGACAGTGACAGCCTGCACATGTCAGCGCAGCCATTTAAAACACTTTTCTTTGCATGCCTGCTGTGACTTAACGCTGCGAGCACGCTGCCAAATCCAACAGACAGAAAATGGATTACACAACATCACCCACTGGCTGCTCCACGACGCAGCCAGATGGGAAACATGAGACTCTGAAGTGATGTGAAGTTCAGTGCTTCACAATGCTGTCTTGTTTATCAACTGGGCTCGTCGACGCATCTTTATACCATATGATGAAGAACGGATCAAAGAGATCATGTTGGGGATTCAGCACACTCTGGATTGTAGCAGCTGTCTCTCACGGCTCACTAGGAGATGGCTTCAATTTCTGAAGTTTAGAATTCTGAATTCCTGTGGGCAGGAAATAATTTGGTGACATGAGACTGTCTTCTACTGCAGACCTACTTTGAGGTTAAGGATGATCAACTGGAAAAAATCATGCCTGGAACAGCTTTGAAAATACTCTATATTTTTCCATGAAACCGCATTCCTGGATTATCCTTGCAAAAACATTGGACTTGAATCGAATAAAGTTACAGCTGGTGCAACAGTCTAAAACTGTACCTTATTAAAATGCATATTCCAAGACAGACTACTAATATTAAGTTTATTAAGCCTGCATGTTTATGAAAATTTCTATTTTACCAAGCTGTGTAGGTTGTTCAGCTAGGAGAGCCCTCTGAAAGAAAAGGGTTTTCTCTTTAGAAGAAATATTTCATCTTGGAACATTCCTCAGGCCAAACCCCAACTGCACCACATGACATCAATTTCCTGCTGAGAAAATTTAATCAAGATGGCTGTAGATGTGTCTGATTAGTTTCCAGCAACACTTCTAGCTCAGCTCCCAAGAGAGCAGAGGAGGACTTATTGTAGCCCGAACAACACAGAGCTTCATTCTAAAAGGAGCCTGCAAGGAGGCTTTTTTTTTTTTAACCCATCATCTGAAAAACTTTGCAAGAAGAAACCTTGAACACTGATTGCTTATTTTTCTCATCCTTCCTTGCAGACATTCCAGTTTCAAAAAGTTCAGCCCTTAGGCACTGATAAATCTGTCACTTCTGAGGTGAAAATGTGAAAAGAGGGAGAATTTCAGTGCTGGAGAATCGTTCCGTTGAGATTTACTGTACTATGTCAGGAGCCCAGTTTGATATACAGTATATGACTAAAAACCCTGGCCCACACACCAACAAGACCTGGACCGATTAAAGCAATGCAGCTGTTCCTGAAAAGCAGCTGGCTGTCGGGAACGACTACGTCACATCTCTCTGCTCATTCATAAATAATATATCCCCTCATCTGCATTACCTCTGGGGTCACATCTCTCTACAGCTCATTCATAAATACACATATCCCCTCATCTCAAGCTTTCAGTGAATTTGAAAAACAAATCCATTTATAACAAAATGCTGTTTTGGAGTTGGCCCATGCACGATCAACATAATGGAGTAAACATGTGGTTATTTTCAACATTTTTAGATGGAAATGACAGACTCTGGATTGCAAAGGCCTCGGCGTTCTCATAGCCTCACAGACTTCAGGCTTCATGTTTCAAGGTACAGCACTGTGCCGAAGAAACTGAATGTGAATTTGGCCAACTGATCCAATAGATTTCCTTGATCAATAACTCATCCAAAACTGGCCTCAAATAACCTCATTTACTGCTCGCGTCTGAGTCGCTGCTACCTGCAGCTGCTCCATAGCCTAAGGCAGAAATTTCCTTGTAATCATTTTATTGACAGCAAATGAGCATCATATGCAAGAGCTGTTGTCTCACCGGCTGGAAACAACTGCGTAGGCTGTTCTGACACAGCAACGGGGCAGAATGCATGTCTGAGTCTGAGCTCACAACCGCGGCACAGCAGCAGTGCACAGCAGAAACACTTGAACATGATCACCATAGAAAAGCCCCTCCTCCCAACCCTCATTTCCACGCACCTTGTCCATGTGGAATATGAGGTCCAGTTCACAGACGTTTTCAAAACATTTATCCAGCGTTTCCACAAACACCTGCAATCAAGAGGATTTGTACAGTCAAACATCTCATTTCTAAAACACACATGTATGAAGACAGCAATAAACCTCCATACGTTATGATCAGACAAAATTATCTGTTTATTTGGAAGATTATTATTATTATTATTATTATTACATTGATGATTATGGTTGAAGGCATAACAAATGCTGGACCTCCTCAGGGATTCGTACTATTGTTAAATAACACGCAATGACTTACGCTTCATATCAAAACATCAACTGTATAAATGTTGATAAGTTTTGGATTTAAAACAGATATGAATGACAATATTCTATGTTGATGGATGAATGCAAACATTTGGGTTTCATTCTGTTTAGTGAAGGATAAGCAATAAAAAAAAACTCAGTAAGCTGAGCCCCTTCAAGTTAAGTATGATGAATCCTTCAAGAGTTTATGAAACTTGAAGGGTCATTTGCTGAAAGCATTCCTACTTTTACGTAATGTGTTGATTTGGTCAGTGTAAAACTGAAGAACAGCAGTGTAGAAGAGATGCTCAATCAGGCCATAACAAAGGAATGAAAAGTTGTTGCCAGTGGTAGCCCCACCCCTTTCCGTGACTTTTAACCTTTTCCCCCCCAGTGGGTGCTTCTTTATCTTTCTGTGAATATGTCATAATTGTCATAACTGAGGATTGTGATGAAAAATATCTGATCTGTGGAAGAACTGAGAGCGTTGGCTTCCTCAGCCCCAGACCTGATACGGATGTTAGTTGACTTTTAACTTTTTATGGGCATTAATTGTTTTATGTGGGATGAGCTCTGTCTCTTACGTACAACCAGAAGTGCAACAACGTTTCCCCACAGGCACAACAGGGATGAGAAGCCAGATTTCAGCACTAATAAAAAGAGTTTATCAGCACCTCATGTGGCAGAACAGTTGAGCTATTTGCACGGCTTGTATCTATGATATCAGTGTTTTCCATTTCCATTTTGGTCACGTGTAACTGTCTTATCCTGAAAGATTTCCAGTGAGTACATTTCATTTAATAAATCATCTCCTTTGAAAAAAGGAACTAGTAAGGAGGCAAAGGGTCAAAAATGACTCCCGTTTCAACCCATAATCAAATTCAGCAATGTAGTGGAAAGTTTAGGAAGCAGAGCATTTTCCTCTAAAACTGATGCAGAAAAAACACCTGTTACATAAGTCTAGACAGCAACTGAATAAAGCAGAACCTGACCTGGATCAAGTCCAGAATGCCGAGCTCGCTCTCAGAAGAGTCCACACAGAAGACAAAGTAAAGGGTCGCGTAGTGCCGATAAATCAGCTTGTAGTCGGAGCCACCGATGAGACTGCAAGAAGGCAAAAATTTGACTTTACGAGAAAATTCAGGTCTAGCTTTAAGCTGTGTATAAGCATGATAGCTGGAATGAAACCTGGTCATACAAATAAATGTATAAAATTAAAAGCTGGGGTGAGGTATGTAAATGAATTGATAAAATATATGAAAAGTGACTCAGACTGAGTCTACTCTTGTGGGTTTGCCTCCATCTAATGGCTAAAATCGTGCTACTGCATCTGCTGTCTGCTGCTGATGGGCGGTTCGTCTTTGCTGCTAAATGATGTCACCTTGTGTAGTGACATCAAATCAAACTGAGAAACCCCACAAAAGTGATCCAGGAATCAGGCGTTGCATTTTAAGAAAAAACAAAAACTAAAGTTAACAAAAACATAAGTTCACATGCAACAGCTGGCATTAGTGAGTCAGTCACCATGAACAAACACATCTAAGAGTCTTCTCAGGCAATTAGCACAAATACCTGCTGAGTCACTTGGGAAAATGTGATTTTTGTACAAAATCACAGCAAATAGCAACACTTGCCTTCCACCCTCCAGGAAGTTGCAAACATTGTCGTCTCTTTTCGACACCAAATGGAAAGTCTCCCGGATGATCTGCTGCTGCATGTCTTCTGCCTGCGAGAAAACACATTACACAGTCCACTGAGTGCTAACCAACACAGGAAGAGCAATTCACATTAGGTCATTAAAGTCACCCCACCTTTACTTTGAGTCACAAGTTGCACGAGGACCCTGACTCTCCCTTCACGCACACTAACACTTCACACTCACAGATGACAGCTACACATACAGTACACTGTCACGTCACAGAAACAGGCTGATGTTTGAGATGAAATCCTGATAACCATCACACCTGGTTACTTATGGATCAGGGTAAACTTTTATACTTTTAAACATTTATACTTGTTCAAGGATTTTTTTTAATGAAAAGAATATGATTTAATAATGTGTAACCTCCCAACAAACCATTTCTACAAAGTGTAATGGCAATATCTCACCTGTCATGTTGACCTGTGGCTGCTGACGTAAGCATGAACTCAAAAGTGTCTAACTAAACTAAACTTATCATAATGAGCCTGAGTGCTCACATTAGATCCATTCTTGACTATGAAAGACTTTGGACACTTTGACTTAAAGTTACAAAGAAATGTGTTTTTTAAAAACAATGATCCAGAGACAGTGATCAGTATTTGTAGAAACACATAAACGTTTTGTGTGTTTTATCTTTTAGACATCACATCCATAGCTAAATCCCATCCATTTTACACTTCTTGTGGATGTGTACATTGTTAAAACATGTTAAACACAGAGATGTCTGTCTGAATAAGGAAACGAAAGAGAATTGAGATGAGCGACAACACCGAAGGCTAGCATCGGCTAATGCTATCTGCCAGTTATTAACTTGATTGATTGGTTGATTATTAAACCATAAATATACTATTTGTTTAGCCAACACACACCGATCTGGATCTTTAGTAACATTTGTGTTTGTGATGATCGGTGCACAATCTGTCAAATGATACTCTGAAGACAGAAACAGAAAGACGCTAACGAAACAAGCTGGTGTTTACTCACAAAGTACTGATAAAACCGGATGAGCCGCGGCTTCCCGTGGTTGTTAAATATCAAGATGGCCTTAATCATGTCTTTAATCTAGAGTTATCCACTGACAATATGAAGCAGTTGATGAAATCTTGAGACTTTGAGCTAACGTTAGCTTCACGGCCTCTGAGCTGCCGGACGACTTTCTCTGTAACATCCGGTTAGTGTCCACATTTACGGTCCGACCTGCTACAAACAGCTCCACTCTTTAGTTCCTGGCGGGTCATTGAGTTCATCTACATGCGTAATGGTGTTCCGGTTATGATCAGGATTTTTAAGGGCCCTATTGAATTTCAAATGTTTATTCATTTTCTTCATCTTCTTCTTCTTCTTCTGGTTTTTCCGCACATAAATGAATTGCCTTTTTGATGCCTTGAAAGTGCTCAAAAACTCACAAAATTTTGCGCACCCGCCCAAAGTCCGGCGTGAAATTACGTATTTTACGGGCATGGGTGTCCAAAAATGGCTCATCGATGCCCCCTATGTGCGTGTTTTTGGAGGGTCCCCAATAGCCACGGTTTGACCTACGCATATGAAATTTAGACGGCTTACGTAACATGTCAAGATGTACAAAAAGCCTCTTGGAACCATGGTCTAACTCCAACAGGAAGTCCACCATTTTTAATCCAAAGTCCAATTTTGGCACGGTTTTTGACATTTCCAGGCCTCGTACTTGAACGAACTCCTCCTAGAGCTTTGATCATCGATCATCGATCATCTTCAAATTTAGACTGTACGATCTAGAGACATAGGCGATTGTTAAATTGCAAAGCTTTTAACTTTTCAGTGAACGACGTGGCCGTGGCTCTCACCAAAAAACAGGAAGTGGCTGTAATTCACCTGTAACTCACACATACATTGTTGGATCAGGCTCAAATGTCATTTGTTTGATTGTAGTCCAGGCCTGAACAAATCTATGCTGCAATATTCACTTATGGATATTTTACATTATGATAGCCTTCTCCCAGGGGTTTGAGCACATTCACCTGAATCTTGGTGAGGATGTTGTCAAAGCTATGATGACGACATTTGACAAACAATTTCAACTTTTCATCAGAGTTCGTGGCCGTGCGGCGAATTTCGATGCCTCGCCATGACTGGACACGTTGCTCTAACTTATGTATACATACTGATCTGCCCCAAATTTCATTTGTTTCATAGGACTAGGAACCTGAACACATCTACATTTGAATTTTCGTTGTGAGCGATAGCTAGATAGATAGATAGATTTAATGAAGCAGCCCCGGTACTGCGTTTCACCTACATGAAATTTGGCACACACGTGTACCATGACAAGGTCTACAAAAAAGTCTCTTTGAGCTAGACTGCCCGATGCAAAACGGCTCCGTAACGCCCACTAGAAATGTTCAAAAATGCAGCCTCTGGACTGCATTTGTCCGACATGTAAGAAATTTGGCACATTGTGTATCAGTGTACAGAAAATTCTTTTGGACTCATATCCTAAACCCAACAGGAAGTGAGATATTTTAATTTATGTGTGTAGTTTTGCAATAATTTCAGACCTTTTCAGGCCTTGTATTTTAACATACTCCTCCTGCAGATTTTATCAGATCGACTTCATAATTTTTGCTGTAGAATCTAGAGACATGGGTGACACTAAATTCCAAAGCGTTTTCATTTCTATCAAAAATTGCATGCATGGGTGCATGCAAAGTTTGATGTTTTGTCATGTTTCAGGAAGTTGCTGCTTATGGGCTTGTGATGCTCAGAAATTCACAGAAATTCACAAAATCTATTTGGCAAATTCATCAGAACGTGGTAAAATCTCACAGAAGATGTTGGTCTGAGGACTGTGTGTGAAAAAATGCCTCCATAACACCCCCTAAAAAGATTCAAAGAAGCAGACCCCAGTAAACGTTTAACATACATGTTTGAACTTCTCGGTCCATGTGACGGCCGCTAAGGCTCGCGTGTTTGCCGCCCTGGTGTCGACTTGCCAGCCCCCCCCCCGATGGGCGCAGAGGTGCGAGGGCCCAGTCAATGCTGCTTGCAGCTTTAATTTTTGTTGTTATTGTTGGAGGCGCAGACACCTCATGCAGAACAAAAATGGAGACACATCTGCACACAAATGATCAGACAGTTGGACACTGGATTCACACGAAAAGGGATACAGAGCAGGTTTCTCATGTCCCATGTAAACATTAAATCCCCAGAGAAGATCAGCATAAGGCTCAAAACTGGTATACTATTGCACATGTAAGGGGTTCAGACATGGTGTGATGGATAAATGTGTGCATGACTACATTTACAGCATATGTTGTGGCTTAACTTCACTCAGATGAGCAAAATCAGAATAACATTTAAGGGAAATTACTCCAGTTTTGTGTTAGATTGTACTCACACAGAAATAGACATACATACAACTTAGGTTGTAAACAAAAAACTACTATGTACAGATATAAATACATATATGTGTACAAAAGTATATGCTGAAAAAACAATAATGATGTAGACAGTAATACAGTAGTACAATGGTGCAGAGTGCAAAGGATGCTGAAATAAATATGATTACTGTAACAGGCTGCTTTATATACATGAGTCAGGTGGATATGACAGTATAGATTTGAGTTTAAGTGTTGATATTTACATGATACAAACAATGCGTATTTAAATCATCATCATACAGCACATAGAGTCATTGAGCTATACCTTAAACACCATGAAATGTAATACAGGTGTAGTATAGGAGTTTAGTGAAGCTCATGATTATTTAGCTTTCGTTGAGACAGTTTTTTCAGGCTACATGTAGCGTTGTGAAGTCAACATCAACATTGATGAGGGTTTACGCTGTTTCTCATGTGCCAACAAAAGTTCTGAGACTTTCCCCCCGACCACATTGCATAATGTTGCAGTCTTTGTGACTAATGCACCAGCAACTGAGGCACCACGTAATTACCAGACCCTTTTGTACCTTTGTCGGCTGCTTCATGCTGCCTTGAAATCTCGAAGCGGTGATGTCACGCCAGCTGCACCTTTCTTTGCTTGCTGCGATCTGCACAGTAGTTGGAGCATCTGATCAAAAGGCAAAAATATGTAATGCAGCAGCAAAAAGTCTCAAAAATCAATATACATGTAGGAAACAGAAAAAATGCAGTAGGCAAAAGGAACAGTGGTCATGTGTAGACCCTCACCAACTACATTACAAACTATGGCCTCCTGAGTCTACAAATAACAAACAGCACAAACTAGTAAGTCTATTTACAGTAAAGACATTGTGTGATAACATGTATTTGTATGTAATAAAGTTGTGAAAGTGTCACTGTTACCATCAGTGAAAGGTCATTATTCTAAAATGATTCACTTCGGCCTGTTGCTGCTCCAACAAATATACTGATTATGAGATAACTGTTAATAAGATTGTAGCTTACTGTCACAAATGAAATACGAGTGTATTAATCCTCCATACTTAATTAGGGCCATGAGGGAGCTCGTGAAAGGAGACAATGTGAAAAGGCAACAGTCATGCTTTTTATTTTTCCTCTCTATAGAGTTTAGATTCTCCAGTCCACCTCACTTGTAAGTGTTTGGAGTGAAACTATAACAAACTCTGCAAAGATCAAGGCAGCATTTAAATACTGTACAGTGAAGTAAGACACTAGTGAAATAAAAACATCATATGAAAATATTGTTATGCATCTAAAGGTGAAAGGCCTTCCTCAGTGAAGACATTTGGCCACAGCAGTAAAAGATGTCGATTTAAATGCAGCCTGCTGGGCCGCAGCTCGATGGGACGCTTGAACAGAGTGGAGCAATCGTTCATGTCATTAGTAACACCTGTGACTTTCCTACAACGACAAGTTAAATGACTGCTGTCAGTGTGATTGTATACATCTCAGCAGGAGGTGTCAGGGCTTACACTGAACGCTCAAGAGCACTTCCTACATTGTTGATGTAAATTCCTGTGTATTCAGATAGTGACTAAAATACCAACAAAAACAATGAGTTGGTGTTTTCTTATTTGATATTCCAAAGTTCTACATAAAAATGTCACGCACAGGGCCTCTCTTCCACTTCTGTGGGTGTAATCATTGTGGCTGGGATACGACAAGGCTCGACACATTTACACACATTCACACCTGGAAGCTACCCAGCACAGTCTTACCTATTAACCAGAGGGAAGCCCCACAACAGCTGAACGGTGAGACAAGAGCACCTCAGTGGCAGTAAAGGGAAGTCATCTAAAGTACTAAGTTTGCTAAATTAAACTCTGCTGGAGTAAAATAAACATTCATGTTTTATATTATGTATGCATTTGCTGCTGTATTCTGTAGTGTTGGTTCCAAAAGGCTATGTGAGTATTTACGTGTATCATTGGGTGTGCTGGCAAACTATATGCAGATGCCAGAAATCCTTTTATAAAAGCAAACTATTTCTTAACACTATGAGAGTTAGTTTTTCTGTGATTTATTTAGTAAAAACATGAACAAGTGGAGGATTTCTGGCTGTCGTTGGTAAATACTCCGCAGACTATATGTAGGATGTACAGTTAAAGTGTCATACCTTACCTGTCAGATGGGTATTAAGCGGACAAAGCTTATTGGTCTATGGTCTCATGTCAGTCTATCTGGGGGATTCCTGAGCCACAACTGCGCCACTACTTTGAAACCAGGCCAGCAGACATCCTGTATCTCTGCGCGATCGGGCCCTGCAACATCAAAATGTCAGACCAGATTTCCTGCTCTGATTTCATATCCATTAATTCTCTATTCTGCGTTTTCCATCATTAGCGCTGCAAAGCCACCCGGGCTGTTGTCTGCATATCATCTATTATTTCCCCTCTAAATTCCCTTCCTCCTGCATGAGCACAGTGGAAAACAAACAGACACTCATTAGCATGTGTGACCCGTTGGTGGTAAACAGGCTTATTTCCACATGAGTGCAGTGCGAGAATGGATTCCACCGGGACAGTCGAGGTAGGTGGGCCCGCCGGCTGCCTTCATGGGGACTTTAATAAGGACTTAACAAATGCAAGTGGACAGGCACAACATTCTCTGGCACAGAGAGGTCATGTTGGTACAGTGAGCACTAGTTAGAGGGTGACTCACTGTATTTGGACTCTTGGGTGGCCACTGATATTCACTTCATTTTTTAATGTGCACTTTTTTCCCTCGGTGCTAATTGTTGGATTGTGACGGATGCCGAGCGCTGTCTGCCAGAGCTGAGGTAATGTGTGGAGTTCAAATAATGCCTCTGTGCTCTGCTCTGTGAAGTGATGAAAGCGGCCTGTAATTACAGGGATAATCAAAACTGTCAGGGGCTCTTCTGTGGACGGTTTTGTTTACTGTCTGCCTCTCTCACAGCTTCGCGAGCTGCTGGCCCTTCGCTTCTTCGGCCCTCTGCCCTCAGACGGCGACCTGTACCTGTCTCCGCATCTCGGACAAAATGGGAGTCAGTGTGATGAGATGAGTTGTTTTTAAAATCCCAACATAGGAGGGGAGCAGCTTTAACTGTTGCGCCTCCCTAAATAGTCAGCTCACAAGGTTACAGAATGACTGTGTTTTCCTCCTTAGTTTTGTGGCTTTTTTGGAGAGTCCTAGTCAATGAGGCACTGGATTGAAATCCACTATGACCTCCAATGATAGCAACCTATGCAAGAGACAAACAAGTCATGTTTTCAAATCAGATATTTAGAGGGCATGGATTCATCTTTTCATAGTTTTATTTGGGAAATTATTTGTCTGGAGTTGCACCCCTCCCTCTTGTTATTCATTTTACTGTAGATTAGTAGTGTGCAGTTAGTTTTACTCTCCTCTGGGTGGCAGCATTTCGGTGTGTTTTCAGAGGAAAACCCAGAGCTCCAGTGTTGTTGTCACCGAGCTCCACAAGACAGGACTACATGATGAGATGTATCTGAGGGGCTGTTTTTCCCAAAATGTTCAAATGTGTCTTGATTTCTGTGACATCATATTACAAAGCACGGGGCTCAAGAGCAATATGATCTCATGAGGTTATCGAAATTCAACATGAATCCTGCCACAGCAGATTAAACAGAGCCAAACAGACTGTACTATTTTAATGTCAAAACAGCTGGAGCCAAATGTTACTTCATGTCGCGATAACAATGACACAGGCCCTTGCAGATTCATATATGCAGACAATAGCTCTATTTGCACGTGTGAGCGACAGGCCCATAACACCGTGCGCGTCCGTGCGCGTCCAAAGACACACCTGCTCCGACGAAGAGCGTAATTACAGGTGGCGCAGACAGACACGATCTTTGTATGGGCTGCGTGTTTGTGAGCAGCAAAACAACCCCGATCCCGGAGCCTGGTCCCGGGTTTCGCTCACACCGAGGCGGAAAGCGAGTCGCTACGGCGGTGACCAGAGATGGGAGGAAACGCAGACGTCTCACTCCAGCTGCATTTTATTTATTTATTTTTTTAGCTGTTTATGGCAAGTGCGCTGTCGTTGAACTGGACGTGAAGTTTCACTTAGAGGTTTACTGGTGTGTGAATGCCCTCTTTGTAACCTCTGCCTCTGTTCCTGGTGTGGTCGTAGAAGGGGGGAAATGTTGAGATTTTGCAAATGATGAAGTGCCGTTTTTTTTGTTTTTTTTTTTTGTTTTTTTTGTAAACAACGTGTTGACATCGCTCGCACACACACACACACACACACACACGCAGATCAAACTGACCTTGTTGTGATGAGTACCGGAGCGGTTGCCATGGTAACCGCTCCAGACTGTGAGGGCAGGCGGGGAGTAATTCATCTCCCCGAACAGAGACGATCTGTGCGCACGGCGCCGTGTTTATAGTGGAGACTGCAGACGGGCCGACGGACACCGCGGAACAAACCTGTGCATTAATCTCTGCGACTGAGCCCGCTCAGCCATCCACCAACGGGAGGGCTGCAGATAAACTCGACGGACTCGAGCTGACCCGCGGTGGCGAGGTCAAACACCGCGCTTTTCCGCCGGTGTGAAGGTGAATTTACAGCCACCACAACGGCGCGGTGTGTGGTGTGTGTGTGCATGATGAGCGGCTGAGGAGGAGGAGGAGGAGGAGAAGGAGGCTGCGGTCTGAAACCAGATTTTATCCTGGATATCTGGAAACCAGCGTCGTGTCGTTCACACAGCGAGGCTGTGTGTCGGTTTAATATGTAGTTACATGCCGGTTTCCAGCCATTTTTTCTCTCTGTCTCCGCCTCCAGGAGGATCCTCCAGCGGCGGGACGGTGAACGTTTTCTATCCCAGATATGGAGCGTGAAGATGCGGATTACAGAGGGAGCCCCGCCGCTTGTTTAGCCGCACTGATTTCATCACACACGCCGGCGCGGTGTCGTTTTTGGCAGCGATAATAAGCAGAACTATGAGTACATATTTTCTGGTGAGAGGAATAAATCGGTGATTTTCGGAGCACGACTGGACTCCCATTAGGAAACGTGAGAGATAAGGAGAGAGGAGAGCTACCCTGCTAGCCTGCATGTAGTAGCTATTAGCTCCATTAGCCGGCTAACAGCTAAAAGGTGCTGGCTGGATAATAAATAAAAAGGGCTTTTAGTAGTTCTGACCAGGTTTTGCCCACGTTTAGTCCCCTGAAGGTATTTATTTACATGATTTAGGAGGATTTACTCTTCCAGGAATGAGGTCTCGAATGGAAAGGAGGCGCTTGACCTTGTTTTGGGGTCTGATGCTGGGTCTGTCGTCCTGCCTCCGGCCCGCCACCGCAGAGAGTAAGTACTGCTGCTCCTCACTGCTACAACACACTGCTGTTTTCATGAGCCTCTGCTGCTCACATGTGGACTGAGGGTTAGCTTGTGTTACCTTGTGAAAAACCTAATAACATCATATTTACTCTCTATATTGTTTAGAATAGTACATATAACAGTACAAAGATGTGTAGAGTGTCTTGTTGTCTCGCCAATTTACATATTATGTCTGTATTTATGACCAAAATATCATAAATATGATTGTATTTGTTTAGAAGGATGGAGAATATATATATATATATATAATATATCACAATGTAATTATGAAGCTATACATTGAGCCTGCTATATAGGAGTATTGTGTATTACACAGTGTAGTACTACTTGTTAATAGAGGAAATATGATTTTAGACGAGTGGGAAAAGTATTTCATACGTTTTGTTTTCATGTTAGTAGTGTAAATATGTGTAGTTATCTTGTTCTTGGTGAATACTGTGATATAAATTGTAGGAAATCTGGTTTTAATTTGGTTTTAAAAGCACGCCACAAAGAAGTGAGTCATTTTAAGTGTCTTGGTAAATCCATTACCGTGACTCAGCCCATGGAGAAAGCCAGTCAAGCTATATATACTGTATATATATATACACCACATTGTTAACTCTGAGTCACAGCACGGTGAATTACAATCAACAAGAAGTGGAAGATATCCATGATCTCAACAGCAAACCGCAAACTCAAATAGGATTTGAGAAATAAAAAGGTCATTGAGTTTAGCTGGTGGAGGTGGGCTTGTCTTCCCCTAGATCCAAACATTATGAGATGTTATCTTCATACGGGAGTGAGGAAAAACTACTGCAAACTGTGTTAGTTAGTTTTAACTGCTTGTATCTATATACATTCAGCTCTGTATATGCTGTAATAGATTAAACATTTCAACATAAAATAAAGGAGCACATATAGATGCACACAAGATGTATTTATTTTCAATTGTTGTAGGTCACAGGAAGTATTTGTAAGCGAAGTGAAGCTGTGATGGTTTTGCAGCCTGGACCAGTACATTTGGTTCAGAGGTTTAGCAAAAAACACATAAAGATCATGTAAAACAAGCAATCCTACTGTAGGTGGAGGGTAAAGTTTTAGCAAGGACAGTATGTAGTCATATTTTAATGACTTTCCAAAGTTTCTAATGAATGAAAACACTTGTCTGAATTTGTCTGACAGTATGCAGTCAATATCCTCTTTTATTTGACAAACCTGGGCATACCATGTCCTTAGAAGTATTTTTCATGAATTTCAGCCTGTTGCAGCTGTTACAATGTGCTGCAGCAACACCTCCCATCAGGCAAATGATGGGAACCACAGATGGGCTGAGCTTAAAGATTGTAGTCCAGTGATAATCCATCATAGTAAAATTCATCTAAGTTTTGACAGAACTCTTGAGAAGGACCAATTGGCGGCGCGCAGGCAGCTCTAACTACAGCATGGCAGCTTATTAAAACTCTCAGCTTCTGTCGGCTCCTACGCTTACGAAGTTAATGAATTTAAAGCTTTATTCGACACGTCTTTTTATGTGTTACCACCAGAAATTTTTCCATGTCTCCAGCTATACTGTAAACTAAGCTTCCTGATTCATCCCATTCATGACATGTTGGGGAGGGGTGGGTTGGGTACTTGAACCAGGGTCTGGGTTTTAAAATAGAACAAGCCAAAGTACATTCGCAAGCAAAACAGACCAAGTTCTGTTGATTGGAAAGAGTGAGGAGCTTGTGAACTGTGTGTCATGGGGTTTACTGTTAGCCCCAGTGGTCACAGGACAAATCTGGGAGCAGCAGAGAGGTTCTCCCATCGAAATCCTACATTTATTCTCACTCCGGTTTGGAGCTGTCTAAGGGTTCCTTGTGTGGCTAAACTCGAGGCATTCCTGCTGGTTTGGAGTATCAGTTTGGACTAAAGGGCAGCTGGCGGGTCTGGGTTAACCAGGTTCAGCTCTGCCGCCGCAGACACAGCCGTTCAGGTGAACCAAACAAGTTTTATCTGTCACGAATGATCTTTTGCTAAAGCTTTTCTTCTCACCATGCCTCTCATGTGGAAAAGTATTTATGAGTGCGTTCCCCCCTCGGGCAGTCTGTCGTTAACAGGATGGAAATGAGGAGTAAACAGACTTGCTGCAGTCTAGTAGCAGTGTATGAAGCACCAGCTTAGATGGCGTATTGCTTTCCTATTTCTTGTCTTATGGGGCCTCTTGTGGATTTCCTCTGATTGTCTGTGGATAGTCTGGGCGCTGCAGCCAGCTGGGGAAAGGTTATCAAAAGTAAATATGTGATCTGGAAGCTCATCAAAGCTGCAGAGATAGGCTTGTATACTCAGCTGTTTAAAATGTGTCAGTGTGGGAGGGGAGGGCGGGGGAGTTATTAAGCTGTTACACCTGCTATTGGTATTTTCACTTAGCTGGTGCACACAATGTAAATTTTGATCAGAAACTTTTGTTTAGAGCCTTCTCAAGCGTGGTTAGGAGCAGTTCCCATGAAAGATGACCATGCTGGTGTGTGCAGTGAGGCCACTGAGGGTGAAGCGGCGAGGCTGTGGTGATGTAACGTCACTAGGCGGCGTGTCTTTTTACAGGCCCTGCTGCTGGGATTGCATTAACAGGTATGCAGTTCAGTGAGGGCTGCTGACAGTGTGCACTGACAAGTAGATTACAGAGAAAGACATAACCGCCATACCAGCACGCTGCCTGCCTTAAATCACACCAAAGGCATTTTGTAATGGCTCACCAAAGGCTCTCACATCCTCTCTAGAAAAGATTTTAGCTCTCAGCAGTTTTGGTTGAAAAGCCTATAGTTCTGAACTGTCTTGTTTTTTTTTTTTTTTTTTTTTTTTTGTTGTTGTTTTTTATATGAGAACTAAATTATCCCCAATTAAAATACCAATTGCAATGAAAGGCAGTGCAACTGTAACACATCTTAGCAGCACAGGGCACTGGTACGCGACGAGCCACAGCTCCTAGTGTGCTTTGAAACTTGGGTCAATAGCAGGGATAAAAGAGGTCAACAATGGGAAAGTTTTTACATCGGATATATTTGCTGTCTGCAGAGTTTACTGTGGTAAAACATGCTTTTTGTGGGAAGAATTATGGGACACTCTTAAACTTGTTTTGGCAAGTCTACTAACTGAATTTGCATAAACAGGCCCAACTTTCTTTTGTGTTTTTCAGTGGAGAAATGGGTGTCTATCCATTTTTTTCTGGTGTTTGTTGCTACTTTCTGAAGGTATTAATATTAAAAAAGTTCATGTGAGATTGACATTTTAGGTGTAAAATGTACCAGGAGTACTAACTTTTTCATCTGAAACATCCACATCAGATTGACAATAAATAAACTATATGTAGTTTTAGAGACAGCCCCCCAATTCTAGTCAACAAAAATGAAACATGCATGTTTGATATTTGATCATTAAGACATGAGCTGAAGACACGATAGTTCATAGACATCAGCAGACACTTTGTGTCTTCCCCACAGACCTGTCAGGCCTGCAGTACAGTAACCTTCACTTGTTGCTTCATTTGAATATAGCACTTTTTAAGAGGACGGTTTATCTATAAAGACTTTAACCATGATTACAGTCTAAAAGATGAAGAGAGGGAATGTGCTTCCCAGTGTCCGAATTGCACTTTAGGACTGCTGTGCCATCAGGAAACTTTAATACCCAGGTCATACAGGAGATACTGGTGGGACCTGCGTCACTGCATTGGTGTGAAATGGGAATAGGAAAGTTACTGTCTGTGTGAACTTTACCACAGCTGAGTTTTAACACATTTTTTTAGTTTTTTCATGTTAGAAAGTAATCCACCAGCACAGAAACATTTGAATTCTTAAAATGCAATGTATTTCTGAAAAATAGTTGATATTTGAGTTCCCCAAATGGAAGAGGACTCACAAAGTTTCTGAAAGTTAGCAGGAATATTACCACCCTCATCAACAAGTGACTGATCTGTATTGAAGGGACACTGCTCTCATAGTCAAGTGTTTTATTTGTTTTATTACTTACCTGCAGCTTGCATTAGTATTGCCATTGAGTTATATGACTGAAAGATTTGAAAAATGACCGTTTGACACTTGGAAACTTGTCCTCTTTTTTAACAACAGCAAAACCTTTACATTTAAACACATTTTTAAAAGTTCTTTTCCAGTAGTAAGCAGTTTCTGATTATTCAAGCTAAAATCAGAAGACCATGTTTTTTGCTGTTTTAGCTGTGTGCAGCTGATAAGTTTCAGACATAACTTGCGGTGTTTATAAGACCTTTTCCGATATTGTGCTGCGCAGCCAGAGCGCGCCGTCAGATTTGGGAAAACTTTCCATTGCCGGCGGGAAAGTTCATGGTGTTCTTTTGGATTTTAAACTTTGTTTGACCTCAGCAGTAGAGCAGTTTCTCAAGGAACGCCGCGCTCCCCGTTTTGGGGAACTCCAGTTTTTGGCATCAGCAGTACTGTCTAACTGATCTGATGATAATCTGCGTTAAGATTTACTGTTTTCACATTGAACGTCAAATCTTATCTTGATGTAATTTGTGAGAAAGTGTTTGGGAGATTAAAAACAAAACAGCGCATTAATTGAGACAGGTTTATTACATAGAACTCTTTTTTGTTAGATTATCCAGTGATGTATACAGCCCTGGGGCGTGATATCAAGCGTTGGAATATGTATAGCTGGCAGCACACTGCTCTAGCTCCACGTTTTGCTTTTTGGGTAAACCATTATTTTATTAATTATTTTTTTAAAGAATGAATTCACACTAATTAAACCTGCAGTACTAGCCCTTATGTTTAATTATGAAACATAGTAATTAAGAAATTGTGTGTTGGGTCTTCACTTTCCCAAACCTGTCTGAGCCACATTCATACAGTAAAACTCTATAGACCAGCATTAAAAGTAGTAGTGTGACAACCTGTTAGCTGGTTGGTGTGAGTTTTGCATGACTCACTGCCTTCCAGCTTTTGAAGTCTAAATCCTCCTCACAGTGATGTGCGATAATGGCCTCCATGTTTCTGTGGGTGCTACTGGGGCTTCAGGCTAAGTATTGTTTAGAGGCATAGCATACAGGTGGGAGGAAAAGTTGGAGAGGCGAATCTGGTGGAGTGTTTGCCTTCACCGATCATCACAACCATGCCATACCAAACTTTTCTCAATGCGGGCTCATATTATTCAGAGGCCACACAGAATTCAAAGCGTTTTTAAAAGAAAAAAACAACAAAAAACACTTTTCTTTGATTCTATTTAGAAAAAGGCATATGCTAACTGTACCTCAGTAAATAACAAAGAGGTTAAACACAAAGCAAATGTAAACAGATCTGTTTTACACTGAACATAAAACTGCATAAATGCATGTTTTTGCAATTTGTTCACATCAAAGGACAGAGAACTGCCTTTTGTTGTCTGTCCTTTGATCGAAGGCCCGGATATTTTCACTTCTGCTGTAGAGAATTCTTCAACTCACTAGATCATAGTGCAAAGACTGCTACAGGTTAAGACTTTTCTGAGACAGTGGGGGTGGGGGAGACACTGCAGTTACAAAAGCTGCTTTTATCCCTTTTAGCGACATGGCTCTGTGGTAGTATCTGTCTGTCTGTTGGCTGGTTCACCATTTTGGTCTAAACTCATATATCCAAACCACTGCCTGACCAGAACAGGCATTCATGGTTCCCAGAGGATAAGTCCTACTAACTTGTGATCCCCCAGACAACGTTTTCACCGATCCTGTGAAATGTCTCAATGTCCCCCTGGTGGATTGGCACAAAAATTGTTACTTCCTTTTGATGGTCACAGAGGATGAAGCCTCTGTGTTTCCTGTCGTGCACCCATGAGGTTGGCCTTTTGTGGTTTTGAGTGAAATGTGTTAATAACTATTGGAGAGGTCGTAATGAAATTTGAATGTAGAGAATTCTGGATGAATTGTAGTTCAATGGGTGTTGATTTTTTCACTTTCATCGAGCTTTTAACTTGTCCAGTCGTTTGTTGTCTTACTTAAACCTGAAAAAATTATCACATTTAGTGATAATCTGCGAATGTTTTCATGCTAAAAATCAAGAGAGTGACCAGGGTAAGCATTATATCTGCTAAACATCAGCATGTTAGCACCTTCACTGTGAACATTTTAGCATGGTGACATTAATGTTTAGCTCAAAGCACCGCTATCCCACGGAGCTGCCACCTTGGCTAGAGACTCCTATTTCATGACGAACGATGACGCCATAGCACTTGTGAAACTCTTCCATGATTCATTCTGTCTTTTTGTTTAACAAGTTGTTTAATCACATACACTGTATTTAATCATCTGACAGTGTGCACATGTTTATTGATGGTGTCTTTTATAGCAGAATAGTTTCAGTGCCTTTTTGAAGTCATTATATTTTCAAAACTTGAAAAGAGCAGACAGCGAAACAAGAATATGGGGTCATATTATGTAGACACAGAAAGAACAATAGCCTGAAGGCAGAGCAATGTAAACTTTATAGTGCTATTAACCTAAGCTTGAATAGAACCTGACTCAAGTATTTACTTTGTCACACCGTATTAAGTTGACATAGAAAGTGAGAAATGCAAGGCATGTTATGTCAACAAACCACACAGGTCAAGTGTACAGTCAACATTTAAAATATGATAAACATCAATAAACATCTTTTTATAGATATCACTATTTGAAGAACCTTGTTATATATATTGTTACATTTAACAGCTATGTCTTACAAATCAACAGTGTGTAAATAAATTATGAAATATCCACATCATTAGTAGGAACATGATTTTTTTTAGCTGCTTAGCTTTGAAAGAAAGTTTGATTCAGGTCATGCCTCGTATTGGAATGACAAAGCTATTTTGATCCTTGTTTATAAAAGGCAATAGCAAAGAAATTAGAACAGAGTAAATTAGGTGTTGAATATTTATGTT
The DNA here is from genome assembly GCA_023238725.1 of Scortum barcoo. Taxonomy (NCBI): domain Eukaryota; kingdom Metazoa; phylum Chordata; class Actinopteri; order Centrarchiformes; family Terapontidae; genus Scortum; species Scortum barcoo. The sequence goes on from CM041531.1 coordinate 17,367,772, forward strand.
CCTGTTGAATTGAATGGATTACAACCCCTCACCTTCTCCTTTCGTTTCTCCCATCATGCAGTCTGTGGCCCCAGCATCGACATTGGCAATGACATCAGTGAGTTCAGGCGTCTAGAGAACTGCACAGTGGTGGAGGGCTACCTGCAGATCCTCCTCATCGGCGACAAAAACAACAACAATGTCAACCAGGAAGTCTTCCGCTCCCTCAGCTTCCCCAAGCTGACCATGATCACAGACTACTTGCTGCTGTTCCGGGTGTCCGGCCTGGACAGCCTGAGCACGCTTTTTCCCAACCTCACCGTCATACGTGGGCGAACCCTCTTCTACAACTACGCCCTAGTGATCTTCGAGATGACCAGCCTGAAGGACATCGGCCTGTACAACCTGAGGAACATCACCCGCGGCGCCATCCGCATCGAGAAGAACCCTGAGCTTTGCTACCTGGACTCCATAGACTGGTCACTCATCCTGGATGCCGAGTTCAACAATTACATCGCCGGGAACAAGCAGACCAAGGAGTGCAGCGATGTTTGCCCGGGCATCATGGAGAACAACCCCATGTGCAGAAAGACCATGTTCAACAACAACTACAACTACCGCTGCTGGAATTCCAATCACTGCCAGAAAGGTAAGCCGACTTTCACACATGATAGCTCGTCAGGGATTTGAATTGGAAATGAAATAGATCATGCAGACAGACTCGCCTTTGGCCTGGTTTGTGTTGATGTGAATCTCGGAGTGTAATGAACGGCACCGTGCCTACAGCTGTGGCATGCTACCTGTCACTTTAACCGCTTTGGCTGTTGTGTTTTGGCTGCGAGGGGAGGAGGAAAAGGGGGGCACGTTCTACTGCATGACTGACTCGTCTGCAGATCTTTGCTGTAATATATCTCAGGTGTTTATCCAACTTAAGGAAACATGGAGAAAGAGCTAAGCAGAGGTATCGGCTAAAGCCACAATTTTGCCTCAGCCCACGTCATTGTTCAGAAAGGTTTTCTGAATGTTAGTAAGTACTCGCTGTCAAATGCCAACATCTGTTTACTTCCATACCAAAACCTTGTATTTTAGACTGTAGCTGTAGCATATTCAGGTGTCTTATGGCCCTCATCGGTGCCATGCAAGTTTAATTCAAATGTTCACATCTGCCTAAACAAACTGAATTAAAGGAGCAAATGCTCCAGAGATTAATTAAACTACTCCAAGCACGATGTGAACTCACCCTTTAATTTGGTGTTTACGACTGCAGCGTTTTAGATGACTTGTTTTGCTGGTGCGTTTCAGACGATGTGTTTTGGCTGACTGACTGTGTGTGTCTGGCTGAATTGTTTCCCTGGCGACAGGCGCCTTGCTGCAGACTCAGCATGTTGATGTTTTCAGTCTTGTGACATGGAACTGTCGCAGGACTGGCCTGGATTTCACGCGTGTGCGTACACACACAGGCGTGCACACTCTGTCGCCATCATCGGGTGCACTTGAGGCACAGGCTGAAATGCAGGCATGCGCAAATGTAAACAGACTTATCACCGAGATGCAAATAAGTCTGACACACGAACACACACACACACACACACGTTGGGCCTGCTTTGTGGGTTGCTGGAGTGGCAGAGTGTGGGCATGCTGGAAAAGACACCAGGAGGTGGGATATGCTGGAGGAAGGAGGGGGTGTCAGGTGGAGGAGCAGAACTCTTATCATTTCTCACGTCAGCAAGAAGAAGACACTATGGAGAGTCCACAATACTATCTAGAGCCCTCCTCTCCTGTTTGGCATTAGACTCTTATCCCATTAAACACAATAACTATCTGGATTATTAATCGGTCATCATATGGATGTGACCTAATGGATGCACTATAAGCTCAACAACATCAAGCAGTGGTGTTGCTTTGACAGCAACGTCCACAGTTTTAGATTAGATTTAAAATTGCATTATCAATGGTTAACAGTACAGCTAGAAAGCAGCTAGAAATTGGGAAAAAAAATCAACAATATAATATTTATACTGTGTGCGGCTGTTATTGTATTGTTTGGTATTTTGCTCATGTTGATATTATTGTTTGAAGGTCAGACTTGAGGCCACAGTAGAACACAGCTGTTCAGTCTGTAAAATTATTTGACTGTTATGATAATATAAAATACTGACATTAAGATATTTTGTCTATACATACCATTGAATAGTCAACCAGTGATAACAAGGTCAAGTATAACAGCTGTGTATAAGCAGTACAGTTTTTCCTGGTAAAAGGCCATCTTTCTGTCTCTACTCTGAGACGGGACTGAAACATCTTGTTTTACAAAGGGCGGGGGCCGTGAAAGACAGGAAACAGATTTGGATATTATTTTTAAATAGCCAACAATTAATACGAAATACGCAGTAGTACATCTATTGCCAGTGTTAGTGCAGCAGGTGCTACTACTGTTTCTCTTCTTCTGCCTCAACTGTTCGGTCTGCAGCTGCTAGTATAACTACTTTTACTACTAGTACTACTTTTCCCTGTAAGACAGTTACTGTTGATACTACTTGGCCCACCATTGCTGCTACGAAAACCACTGTTAATGCTACTTCTAGTGCCAGAGTTGGAGCCACAGTCGTCTTGTTTGCACTCGCATGATGTCATAGCCCAACACACACAGAGCACACACAGACATCCGTTACACTTTACTAACTGGTGTCAGCACTGTGAAAGTGTGTTTGTATGAAAACGTATCCTTGTTTTGTAGCTCAAGTAATTGTATTCTTTATTGGGATAAAAAAAGGGGAAACTCTCAGAAGAATATATGCAGGCTTTACTGCACTACCTTTCAGACATGGGGGTCTAGATAACATCACCACCGCAAAGCCTCATGGTTGCGGTTTTTCCCTGGCCGTATCCCAAAACCTGACTAACTGGATAGACACTTTAAGGCATGACTTATGTGTTTTGGCATCTTCCTTGGCCTCTTGACATGTTTTGTTGGGTCACTTGAAGTAGACTAAATATAGAGCAAGTGAAGAAGGACCCTGTGAGGATGCACAAGCCGTCAACTGCTCCAGAGGGAGTGTGTCAGCCAGGGCAAATGGGCCATCATCTGCCGCTGCCTTAAAACACAATAGATCTCAAACAACACCAGCGCCACTGCTCTTACTACAGAGACTGCATTGTTCTGCTATTTATTAGGCAGTTTATTTGAGGAGTCTGGTGGTAGTAAAGCCCTTCTTCATTAAAGTGAGGAAGGCCAAAAGCTGGGGTTGTTGAGCCGGCTGACCAAAGAGTGTTCATTTCCTCAAGTCAGTGTCTGGCGGCTCCAGTACCTGCAGATCAGAGGCTGTTTATATGTGTGCTGCACAGTCCTGTAAAGCTTGATGCTGCTGTACTCATGTCTGTTCAGTTCATTAACTCTCTGACCATAATATGGTGGTTTTCATTTGTCTCCCCTGATAATGTCATGTATCCAGCTTCAGCAATCTTATCTGGGATCTGTTGTTTGAATGTGCGCCTTTGCTCGCAGGCTCTCTGCTGTGCTGGCGCAAAGAGTCAACTTTGTATTCAGAGGCATTTTATTTCCAGACCCGGCCATTCATCGGATCAATAAATGACGGAAGGGAAAAGTGCGAGCCCTATTTTCATTGAGTTAATATAAAGGACATGCTTTCAGCCTGAACTCATTCATAAAACTGTTAGAGGGAAAAGAGAGTTCAAAGCCTGTTTCCTTCTCTGGGAAAGTGGACGGGTATTTTTTTCAGTCGTGGTGGTGGGGGCTACATTCTCCCATGTTTACTTCCCTCATTTGTTTTTTGGAATCTGGTTTGGGTGTTTTGTCTCGTTCATAACTCACAGGCTTCTTCTGAAGAAGAGCCATGTTCGTGCATGCTGGGAAGCAAACACACTTGTCTCACTCTCTCTCAAACATACATACCCGCACACACGCTCACACATTGAGCAGCATGGGGGATGTTTTTCCGGTGCTTTGTATCGTCTGAGGAGATGAAAGCACATCATTAAAGTACAAAGTAGGTCTTCAGGGATTTACTGGAAGGAATTTTTGTCTTTTGTTAACCCCTGGTTGAATGGAATACACATTAAACTAGAAGCATTGTCTTCATTGTTGTTGTTCAGCCTGCCACTAAATTAATTTACTATACCTGACCTGTCAGTGTTTGCTCATTTTTATGTAGTCATTTAGCTGAGCTGCCATCCTCTTGAGACGCATGAATTTATATAATTTTTTTCTTGAAGCTGTTTACATTATGCGCATGTGTACATGTAGTGTATATGTTCATGTATGAAAGATCTGTGTTTGTGTGTTTGAAAAACGATCTGTGGTTCAGTCAGTTCAAATACAGTATGGGACAAAGCCACTAGTTGATACACACAATGGTGTTGCAAGTCAAGATAAGGGTGAAGTATGGGAACACATTTCTAAATGTAATGCCCTTGAAATGTGTGAATTTTCTGACTTTAGTGACTTCTAGTGGTAGTATCCAAAAAAGACACCGGTGACAGACAGACAGAGTGCACACAGCTCTCCCTGTACCCCCAACAGTATAACAGAGTATTTCTTTGGCTCAGATGTAATAATTATGTGTTTATGCTGTAATGCATAAAAAAGGGGGGGGGGGGGAGGGAGAAGAAAACATTGGCCAAAATATTGTTTTTTTTCTCTCTCAGATCAACATCAGTTTTCCCTTAGAATGGGTTTTGGCTTTGTGGTGTTTAAGACGTATCCCATATGACCACAATGTACCCAGTTCGAATCCAGCTAAGGTCGTATTCTTCGTCGTCCTAGTTTCCTATCTGTCTTTACACACACAGCTATCAAATAAAGGTGAAATAAAAACTTTTTAAGAATCTTTAAAAACCCACTATTGGCCAGGCTTTATTGTGAACACTAGTAAAACCTTGTTCTTGTTACCAGTATCGGCATCGGCCGGTTTAATATGTGAATAATATGTGAACAGGTGTGTGTGTGTCGATTGGGGAAATCAGGAAGTCTTCCAACCAATTTTGGCATCTCATATTGCCTGTTTACAATCTGTTTTTTGCAGTAGCACTGTGACTTCTGAATTTAAATGCTGAATGCTGGGGCATCTGTGAAATTATTAGTTATTATTATTATTAGCCTGCATGTCACCCATTAGCTGTCTCCAAGAAAACAAATTCTGTGTGTAAAGAGTTAAGGGGAGTGACTGAGTGAGTAGTGGAGCTAGTCCCAGCTCCCCTCCCTCTCCTGTTTTCTGGTTGGATGTGGTTGATCCAGTGTTTATTTGCCCGGAGCCCTTCTCTAGTGCTAAATCTGAGGCCATCTGAACACATTTTCTCTCTTTAGTTTCTACCTCAGTGATGTTTTTGTGATTTTTCTGCTGTACTTGACCTTGAAAGTGTCTCTCACAGCTTGTTCGAGATCAGATGATGGACAGTGGCTTGTTTTAATGTTCTGATTTGGGCTATAAAGCTTGTTGCCCCAGAGCTCCATTGATAAACTTTGCATATATATTTTTTAAATACAACCCCAAGTATGCAGCTAATATATTCCCACTCCTCATTGTTCAGTTTTCCCCCTGTGAGAGTGATTCAGCTGTAGTGAGGGAGGTCAGATATCGACTTTAGGTGTAGTGCACAGTGACCACAACAGTAGAGTAAAGAGGCAGCAGCTGCAGTAGCACAAATTCAAATTAGTCTGATCGTTGTTGCTGTGGGCATGTCTGCTTTGAATATACTGCTTTTGCACCAGACAGATCAGAGTGCTCATAAACTGGCCAGACATATATTGAGTTAACAAGATTAAGTTAAAAATACTAAATAGTTACTTTGACACATACTACACCATTTTTTTTTGTCACTGCTCAAGAAGCCTTCTGGACCTCTGAGACGCCTGGAGCAGCTGATCAGGAGGCATTACAAGTTCATTTAATGAGATGAGGTAGTTAATTATTAGATATTAATTTAGAGACATATAGAATGAACTAATAAACTACAGCTTTCTCTAAGTGGGTCATGACACTGAAATATTGAATTTTAATACAGTACTTTAATATAGTTTTCAACAGGGGGAGCACTTCTGCTGTCGATCAGACATCACCACCCACAGGTCTGACGTTGCCATCCTTCAGCAAGCTATTCAAATCTTTTCTGGTGTGTTTTCCCGAAACTGTAGTACATAAAATGACTTAACAAAAATAACTTCAGAGTGTTTTAGAAGGTTTGTCATACTATTAAACCAACAAAACTGACCAGACATCTGTTCACTGAATGGTTGGATGTGAGATGTAGGCACCAGATCCTAGTGGTGTGTCATTTAGAAATGACAAGAAAGGCACAGAAGGTATGGAATAAGCATGATATTTAAGGATGGAGAAACGTGTCTATTAATAGGGTAAATGAGGGAAATGGGAGAGTGAGGTGAAGTTTTGTTCCTTCACAAGGTTTATGCCACCAGACTGTTTAAATTGGATGACAAAAGTGTTTCACTAAGTGAAGATATTGTTTCTCCGTATGTGTGTTTTTAAAGTAAAGTGCCTTGTGCAGTGCAGCAATATGCAGCTTCACCTCCTAAGACACATATTACATGACAACATGACTGGTAACACTCAACAGAATAGCACAGTACTTACTGACATACAGACCAAGCACATCCAGTAACAGCACAGGTTACACCAGTAGCAGTATGTGGTATGTACATAAGGACAACAGGGGAGAGGGTGGAGGTGCCACAGGAGCCTTGTTCCAGTAGAGAGGTCAGCTTATCTAGACAGTCTGACTTGTGTGACCCAGTGCTTAGGGCTTAAGGAAGCCCAGTGACTACTAGCTCCTGCTGATGTCGGTCTAATCTCTGCTATGATTAGCTCCATACAATCATGTACAGACACCCACTCTCTCACTCCATACGTACACCAGACATTTAAATCACTTTGTACTCGTAGCAGATCACGTCACAGTACAACACATTTACTAAACACATACCTGCCTACATCTTTTTTTAACCAGAAACACCAGCAAACCCTGCATCAGGTCACTGTCTTCCTAAAACATAATGTGTTATCGAATGTGGCTATTTCAGACTTGGATCCTGGGCTACAACTAGCTGTTTTTGTCATCAACAATTCTGCCCTGTCAACACAGTAAGTGTTTCAGACTAATTTCTTTATCTGTTGTGTGAGCACTTGACAAAACAGATATGTAACATGTATATATATAAGTATATTTTTTTAAGGTTCAAGTGTATTGTTGTCCATTTTTATGTGGGTAATGACAATGATTGTATGGTTTTATCCAACTATCTGTCTAAAACCCAAAAGATTGCCAGATAAAATGGGGCAAACTCACCTGTATGTGTGCACAATGGGTGCGATACAGAGAGCAGAGGAGAATTTAATACAATATAATGATAGGGGAAACGCTGTATGTATATATATGTGTGTGTGTGTGTGTGTGTGTGTGTGTGTGTGTGTGTGTATGTGTGTGTGTATGTATGTATGTATGTATATATATATATATATATATATATATATATATATATATATATATATATATATATATATATATATATATATATATATATATATATATATATATATATATATATATATATAATTTGTCTGTCAATTTGTAGCCTTGCGTCTTAGATCTTGCTCTGTGACCACTGTGGGAGGTACGCAGGGGAGTGACACCTGTAAAAAGGACGCCTCAACAAGTCGTAACATAACAAGAGGTGATGAATCATATGTAAAGGAAGCAAAACAATGTTCTTTTAATGTTCAGTTCTAGTAAAACTTTCACCTTTTAAGCCTTCCATTCGATTACATTGTTACTCTCAGTAGCCTACATTTATCCTGCTATCTGCTGTCTCCCAGCCCATTGTTTTTTTTCCCTGCTAAACATTACTCTGTATTGGGCGAGACTCAAGAAAAACAGCTGAGTCAATCAATGAACAGTATTTGATGAAGGTGTGTGTGTGTGTGTGTGTGTGTGTGTGTGTGTGTGTGTGTATGTGTATGTATGTATATATATGTATATATATATATATATATATATATATATATATATATATATATATATATATATACATATATATATATATATATATATATATATATATATATATATATATATATATATATATATATATATATATATATATATATAGAGAGAGAGAGATAATATAATGTGTTTGTATGTATATATATGTGTACACTGTAGGTCACAATGTTAATTGGCTACAATCCAGAACAAAACTTGCTCTTTTTTCTAAGCATTCAGAAAATTATCATTATCTTACTCCAGAACAACTGCAAAGATATTTTAATACATCTTGTCCTTTGGCAACTGTATTAACTGTTCCATCATTTTCACCTACAGCAGACATGCTAAAAGCAGCTATTGATCCTCAAAACTAAAATCACAACATTCGATGATCCACAGGGAGTCATGCACCCCTTACCCTGACCCAGAACCTGGAGGCTGTCAGGGCTGGTAATTATAGGGAATGCTTTGTAAACCAGGCACATCTATGACTACTTTTAGTGAACAGTCACACCCATCTCTGGAATTCCTGGAAGAGAACATTACTGGTTTGGCTGTGTTGAAGTGCCTACTGTAATTATGTGGCCTTTAATTGTGATCTGTTAACACCGTCAGATTGGGATGAGCTGTGACCAGGGACTGAGATGAGTCTCTTGTTTGCAGATCTGAGGCTGGTTTGAATCGGTTATGTCTTATGAAGGCTCATCTTATATCATTTTACTAGTCTATGGGGTTTCTGTTATATTTATGTGTAATTTGCTAACCAATTGTCTGTATTTGTCAGGGATTTAAGAAGCTTCATATTGTATCATAAAGAGCAAAAACGTAAACAAGTGGGCACATTTTATCAAATCCTGTTCATTGATTGATTCAGCTGTTTTTCTTGAGTCTCACCCAATATAGAGAAGTGTTTAGCAGAAAAAAAAACAATGGGCTGGGAGACAGCAGATAGGAGGATAAATGTAGGCTACTGAGAGTAACATGGCAGAGAACACTCCTGCTTAAATGAAATAATCTGTTATATATTTTATACATGCATAGTTTTTCATTCCCAGTAATGGATATCAGCTTTATCTCAATCAAAGTGAGCTCACCAGTTCTCCTGCTGTAATTGTAAGTGAAACAACATTTATCTGTCTGCAGCCAGTTTTGGTAGTTTGATAGAGGACATTGAACTACCTGGTAACCATTCATCATACAGTCCAGCAACTTATCAGTGAATACCAACCTAAAAAAAGGCATAGTTTGACTGACCTCTTCTGGCTTCAGTCCATTGCACCTGATCCCACCACACATCAGGTTTGGTCAGAGGTTCAGAACAAAAATGTTCTGAAGAATCTCTGCCTGCTCATCAAAGTAAGCTTACTTAATGTGCAAAACATCCAGGCCTTGAATACTGGTCGTGATAAGTTGCCCAACATGTTTCAAGGCTGCCAGAGAGGCTCTGAAGGTCATTAGCACAGCCAACCAGGCCAGGCTGCCTCAAGGTGAATGGGAAATTTACACTCAGCCTCCTTCATGCTTTCCATCAAATTCCAGGGATATTTCTGTCTTCCTGCACCAAGTAAACACACAAACACAAAGGACTCAGGAATGTAGACAACTTTTTTTCTGATGCAGCTCTGTGTGTGTGTGTGCGCGTGTGCAATCAACAAAATTATGAATCTATTTACATTTTTTACATAATATATTTACATTTCATAGATTTTGAATCCCCATGAACAGCTTTATGCAGCCACAAATTAAATGAAGCCTTTTAGACCCAAAGTGGGCCGATGTAGGATAAATCACCCTTGGTTTGACATTGACCCTTTTTATTCACTCTGCAGGTTTGGAAAAACACGTTTTACATTGAAAATGTACAAAAAGACGTGGCCAGTTCTGTCAGATTATAATAATTTCAAAATGTCAGTAGTTTTACGTGGGCAAAGCAGTTAATGACTTAAAATCTAATAACATAGTTAACATAATGATAATAAAGGGATCCGGTCTGAGAGAAAAATTAACTAGAAAATAACATTGAAGTTTGGGTTTATAGGGTTGGTTGATATGTAGACCTTGGGCTCAATGCCATGTCCTTTTCTCCTGAGCAGAAACAATGTGATATTTCAGCAGAACTACTGTAACATGCGACACAAGAAGTTCAGATAGTTGCATCTTACGTACAACAACACAGAGTACAACCACTTCTTTCTTGGACTTTGACTTTTTTGTGCAACAAGACGAGGACTAACGAGTAAATGTTTTGGGGCCTAATTTGGTGTGGCTTGTACTATGTGAGCGCCATGGCCACAGATTACACATCCTAATTACAACATGTTGACTTTTGTTTACCGTTATAATATGTGCCAAATAAGTGTCATTAGATGTTGCATCACTGCTCAGTTTATTTAGCAGCCAGTCAGTCACCCATGAGTTTTAGAGCTACCAATAATACCATAATAGAGGGGATGTGGCAGATTGTTTTTCTGTTATTGCTGCCTCAAACTAAACTCAACATGTGTTGTGTGTCGCATTGCAGCAGCTTATTGTCATCTTTTCCTTTGTGTAAAATACTAGTACTAATAAAAAAAGAAATCTTTTTTTTCTGGATGCTGAAGAAATTATCTTAATGTTACACACAAGGAGTTGTTGCATACCTTTTCAGCTTATTAGGGATTTCTTGTCATAATGTATGTGTCTTGTCACATACAGTGCACAGGACGGCACATTAGACTATTGTTTTTAAGATCAAACCTTTGTCTTTGAGTGAGATTTCGACAGTCTCTCCCAGTCTTTGGAACCGTGGCCGTATGTGATGTCTGTCCGAATCTTAACTTATCATGGAGCTGTAGGTGTCAGAAAACAGCCAGCACGATAGCTCCTTGTAAACCTCATCCACCCTGTTATTGTCTGGCCTCTGTGGAGGCTCGGGGGACCAAAGTATTTGATTTGTCTTGTCTTTTCCAGGTCAGTCAGCAGGGGGATGCCAGGAATTCCTTTTGTCTGTAGTTATCCTGTAGTGTCAGCTGATCTGACAGATGTTTGTTCCCGACAAGTTCCACAAGGTTACCTTTTGGCTTTGTTTAGACTAGCTTAAACAGAATATTATTCCGATGTTGTTTCATATGCTTTGACTATATGGTAACTAACATTACCCCTCTCACAGTAGACTGTGTTGCTTCATGGCCGATAAACCTATTTTTTTTCTGCCCTGTTTTGTCGTGGATGAGGAGACAAGTAGAGGTTAAAGTTGTATGCTTATTTAAATAAGCGGTACAATGTTCTGTTCCCTATTTAAATACCTTTTATTTATTTATTTTTACCATCATCATTTTGTCTTGTCACCAAACTAGAATGGTGTTTTGAGAAGGACACGTTAAAAAAATGATGTTGAAGAAAATGATTGCAGCTGTAATTGTTTTCCAGAGTTGCACAATTCTGCATTGAAGGAGAATAAACTGTTGTCTTCTGTCCTTGTGTCTGATAAGCCTTCAAACTGAGCCTCCTACTTCGTATTTCATCCTCTCACCAGCACCCTGTAGCAACATGCACATACCAACCCTTCCAGATGTTTTAACTTTTCCACACTAAACCACCTCAGCGTCTTAAGCTCTATACCTTAACCCATTTTTTTTTTTGTTTTGTTTTTTTCAAATCTATGACTTGTGCTAACGGTGGTTTCCAACAGCGTAACTCAATCATCGCACACTACAGATACTGACCTGCATTTATAACATTACATGACTCAACAACAAGATCTGATCCACAGGCTCAGGAGCGAGAGTCCATCTGTGTGTAATACTATAAGGTGACAGGCGGCAGCCCCCCGTGTGAAACCCCCCACACACACACACAAATTGCAAGACTTAGCCGGAAAGAGACGCGTGTCCAGCTTTAATCACTAGCAGGAATGATGTGCTTTACCTCTGTTAGTGTTTTCCCTTTCAACAGACTGTAATTATCAACAGGAAGCTTCAGACCACATATCTCCTTTGGGACTTCTCCTCACACTGGGAGAAGGAGGAGGAGAAGGAGGAAATCCAGCATTACTTTTGATATTCCTGTCAGCGACACTTTACAAAGCTCTTTACCTGTACCATACAGCTGGTGCTTCACAAGAATAGTGCCTGTGCTTGTTCAAGCATCTCCTTTGGTGTTAAAATAAACTAGGTATCTGCTTTCCCTTTTAAAAGCATAGTAAAGCCTTTTGGAATGGGAATACCCTTTTGTACATGATTAATTTATTAATTTCACCAAGACCGGACACACTAAAGCTGTTTCTATGAGTCATCTACTTGGGATCCAAAAAAAGTATTTTGTACCAGCCAATGAAAACTATACCTCCGCTGTCCTGTTTCCAGTGATTATTTCCATCCAAATGGTGCACAGGTTTTAAACACATTTCTACCAAGTGTAATGTGAAACAGTGTGTGTGTTTTCATCAGTGAGCGTTGTGCGGATGTTCTCGACAGGGTTACATAACTGAAAGAATTCCTGTAGCTATGGTCCACTTTGTTATTATGTTTGAATATAGCGATTTTTGATTGTTCATAGATCTTGGCAGCCCAAACACAAACACGCCTGTTCGGGTGGATGGTGTGCTCACTCTTTGTGGTTGTCTCCGTTGCTCAAAGCACAGGCCGGACCGGGGGCAGGTTGTCATGTCTGCGGCTGCCTGATGCATTTGACTGGTTGAACTGACCGGCTGGTTGGGATGTCTGCTATCTGACTGGTTTTCTGAATGACTGATTCACTGACTGAACCAACACACTTACAGACTCTCTGACTAACAGAACATGCTTTGTGTGAGACTGGTGTCACGACCCGGCTCTGAAGCCGCGACAAAGAAGAGGGAGATGCAGGTTGGAGGCAAAAATCAACTTATTTAACTCCAGCGAATACAAATCACTGAAAACATAACCAACAAAGATAATGGGAAGTGATCGTCAGTAAGGTCAGTGGTGAAGGTGCGTGTATGTATGGGTGTAAAGGATGGTGTGTGGAAGCGTGTTGAATGGGTGAAAGTAAAAGTGATGTTCAGCAGAGCAGCGCCAGGTGAGAAGAGAGCGTCACGGCCTGACAGGTGGGGGTTTTTTTAGCTGAGCACACCGGGCCCAAGTGCGCCCAACTAGAGCGATCAGACTCCGCCCTCCAGGTACCTGCTGCGCTATAAATAAAAACAAAATATCATGAGTATCGTAATCTTATTTTAATGGGCAATGGGCCAGGGGGCCGTCACACTGGAAACACAGCAATATTGTTGTATTTTCTATCATTCATCAACTTCTCGTTCACTTTGAGAAGACTGTACTGGTGCTGTTTGTTTCCCAATTTAGCCCGAGTACGGGAGCACGCTGAAGTTTGGTAAGATCTGCCCATTGGCTATACCCACTTATCCTCTCGCCCAGTGTCAGCTGGGACATCAGGTGAGAGGAGGGGGTATGCCCAGTACAGGTTGCTAGTCAGTCACAGGCCTGACGCATAAAAAAGAGAGCCATTCGTGCTCTCATTCACACCCACGGGAACTTTAGTCTCCAGTTAACCCGCATGTGTTTGGTCTCTCGAAAGAAACCCACTTGGGCACAACCAATCAGATCCTTCCTATTCTGTAATAAAGACCAACTGCGCTCTCTTTCCACGGGACAAAAACAGTTGAACTGTCATTCAATCACAAGTTCTTGTGATTGGTCTCTCGAAAGAAACCCACAGCACAGTCGGGTGGGACTTGGTGCAAAACGCCTGAGAAAAAAAGATGAAAAGAGGCCTGCTCCATATCACAGGAAAATTCCTGCTTGGAGGAAGTTGTTTTAGATTAATGATCAGTTCAGATAGCTAATCAGATTGTCACAGAAAACAAAGCCAAGTAAAAACCTACACCATCTAGATACAGGCCTAATGTTGCATAACGTGGCATTTCTTTCACCAGGGATCATCCCCAATGCATACATAGGCAGGTAAACTGTGACAGCAAATTGATGTAACATTATACTAAACTCTCTTTCAGTGTTTTCAAGTTAGCACAGGATGGAGTTTATTCTTTCTTCTATTGTTTTATCCTTTCAGCTGTTCCACGTCACCTCTATGTCGTTGCTGAACTCCGTTGTAATGGACAAGTGGCTATGTTGGCATTAACCAGTAACAGACTGCTGAACAGTGGCAACGTCTGAAGATGTTTGATTTACTTTTATATAGCAATGGCACTCATCATCAGTGTCGAGTACCTACAGGGGAAACACTGTGTATGTAACCTAAACCAGTAAGTTGATAAGTTCACAAATACAGAAGAAGGTGTTGGTTGGGAAAGACAGCAGATGAAAACTTGTTTGCGTCTGTGTGTTCAGGGTTAAAACCCCACCTGATTAAGCGTGAGCGTGAGGGAATTAAAGAGAAATTACAGCAAGACCATCAGTTGAGTTTTAAAACCACTGCATTCAAGCAGAGTATGAATAGTATAGTAGAGTATGCCAGAGAATGAAAGGCTGTAGTACTCATACAGTGAATGAGACTGAGCGTTGATGAATGAAATGGTGCAGATCAATACTCTTTTGTCTGCTGGTCGGTGGCAGCAGAGACAGTCATGTGCTGTGGGTATTTTTTGGGGTGGTGGTAAGGGATTAGTTTATTCATTTCCAATACCATTATGTTTAAAATAGGTCTGTGGATCTTTCTTTGATATTGCCTCAAGACTGTGAACGGGAGGATCAACAGGGACTACACCAACATGTCTGCTGCACAGTCGCTGTCTGGATTTTGGATCTTGGGGCCTTCCTCGTTTGGAGGTCACCGTCTATCTCATTCACATCGCCTAATTCCTTTAATGACAGCACAGCCTGGCACATTGCGGTTTATCAAGCTTATTCTGTTACTGTAATGAATGGTTATATAGAGAGATAGATTTTACTTTCTCTATTCACAAATCATAGGCTATCAACAAAATGATATTACTGAAATATTTAATTGAGAACAAATCCTGTAGTTAGCATTAATGACTTACATTGTTATATTAGACATAATAGTACAGCCCTGCCATATTGGGACTGGTAATTACAAGCCAAATCATACAGGAAGTTGAGATAGCCCCAGGGGCCTGTTCCTGGCAGTCTTTGTCACCAGGGCAACACAATTAATGGAAAAAAAACATCACAATCCCAATATTGACTAAAGCCATTTCCATCTAACTTCCTGATCAAGTCAAGTTATTTATAAAGCCCCAAACCACAAGTTTGAACTTTTATCATGTAAATCCATAACAATGGCACAGAAACAAGAACATGGAAATCAGTTTGTTGTGGGGTTTTTTGAATAATTTATATTTCATCAGAATAAGTCTTTAGTGTTTCGCTCACCAGCCACCTCTAATATTCAAGAGTAGTTTGCATCCATTTTTTTCATCTGTTAACATCTTGGATCGTGTAAAATAGTTGCATGATTGAAAGTACTGTTTGACAAGTAGAGATCTTTCATTTTGACAAAAAATGCATCAGATGCAGGTTAGTGGACTTCCCAAAAAGACAGAAGTTAGTAGTCAGACTAGGAATATGTTAAGTGTCCTGCTGTAAAACATAATTTGTGTGTTGAAATATTATGGATATATGGATTTCCCCTTGGTGCTGTTTGAATCAAAGCCAATACAGGTCTTTATCTGTGTTTTTTGAATAAACTCTGCTGTCATCAGTCTAGACATCTGCCGTTGCCTGTTATTGTTGTGCTGTGCTGCTGAGCAGCATACACCGCTAAAGCCTGAAGCGTCATCGCAGCAACTGTGTGTCTGTGTGGGACATCCTGTTCCTATCACCACGAGGATGGGGGCTGAAAAAAAGGATTAGCAATTAGAAAGGCTTTTAATTCTTAGTTGATCAGCTGGTCAAGCAGTAGAGAGAGACAGAGATGAAAAAAAGAAAAAAATACACCAGCCCACCTTCCACTTTCATTGTTAGACCAGCCAGCAAGATATTTATAATCATATATGACTAAGTTCTGTTTGAGTCTACGTAGCTGCTATAATTAATCAGTTTAGAAGCAACCACCCAGGCATTTTCGTGCCGCTTGGATGGTGACTGGTGTGAGTTTCCCAGCCTCCCTTCCTGCTGGGCTGGTATTTCTGTTTCCCTGGAAGCGCTGTATCGGCTTTTTGACCCACAGCAGAGATCTTTATTCCACAGCCGGAGTGCTGCGTACTGACAGAATGGAAAAAGGTGAACTGTTTCACTGCGTGGACACAAGCAGGTCCATAACTACTTACAGGAACTTTCTGCAACCCACCCCTTCATTCTGACGCCACCTTTCAGACCAAAGCAAGGACACTGAAATAATGACCTCTGCAGATTTACACATCAAACAGATTTCCAACTCTAATAGACCGCACAGAGGGTTTCCCATGTGCACCATGTGTAGTGTAAATAAAAAACACCAGTGCTCACTTTTTAATCATAAAGTGAAGCAAAGTAACGCAACTTAAATAACATGATTGAACTCTCCTTTTACCAAGGTCAGCGCTTTCTTCTGCTCATATTTACTGTTGGTAAAGTCTTAAGGTTTTTATGTGTGTGAAGAGCCAGAAGATTTCTTCTGGCTCATCACACCTTGACGAGACCTGATGTTTTTTAATAGAACTAGCTCAATTCATGGTCATCATTTCATATATTTTTAAATGGTACACTTTTCTGTTCACCAGCAGCGTAGCTCTGAGTGTGTTGTCTGGCTCCCCCAGCTGGCAGCCCTGCCATGTGTCTGCGTGTTCAGAGTGTTCAGAGTGATGTGTTAAATAGTGTTTTTTAGTTTCCACCCCCTTTATCTCCATCTTTAAACCCCTTCCTTCTCCACCTTCCTCCTCCCTTTCTTCCACATCCGGTAGCTCATGCTCTTCCCCATCTGTCCTTTACACTTGTACTCTTCCTCCTCCTCCTCCTCCTTTTCCACTCCTTCCTCCTACTCCCTACCTCCTCCCCTTGTGCTGCAGCTCTGCATCAACCTGTCTCTGAAAGTGCAGTAAGGAGGGTAAAAGCTGGGATCCATTATGTTGCAGATGTCCAGTGAAATCCTGATGTACACTGTATGTACCCATGCCCCCCCCTCCCACCACCAACACCACCAGTACCAACCCTTTACTGGTCAGCGAGTGAGTTGTGTTTAGGAGCCTGACAGACTAACAGCTCCAGCCTGAGCCAAACTTCAGGCACGCATTATCTCCTTTCCGCCCCCTCAGCCTCCTCTCCCCGCAGGCCCGGGACCGCACGTTATCGCTTTGCAAAATTACACCTTTCCAGCGCAGCCCCCATCGCCCCATCACGGAGGTCAGAGGGCGAGATGGAGTCGGGGGGTGGCGAGGGGCTCGGAGCAGAGAATGAACATTCTGTGCCAGAGAAACGCAGCGGTGGTTTCCCTTCTGCTGAGCACAAACAGCCTGCTGAATGGCTGGTGGGACCACACAGTCTGAAGGTTCTGATTGGCCTCTGGTGTCGGTCAGGAGGCGGGCTGGAAGGTCATATCATGGGCACTGCCTGATGATGATCTTTTCTGTCATGTGGGAGGGACGGCAGGTTTCTCCATCGTCCTGAATTCAGAGGTCACCCGAAATGGAAATGATGTTTGAGAATGAAAACAACGTGAACGACTGAACAGTTAAAGAGTTTAAAATTCCTGGCAATGCTTCGATACAGTATTTCATTTTTTGATATGCAGTTGACAATACAGTCAGGGATTTCTCTCACAGGTGTGCTGGATTGCTGGATCACGACATTATATTTTGGTCATTACCGATATTAAGTATTTGATCAGAAAAGTGTGGACTGACTCTGTAGTTCAGTGTGATGACAAACAATAAAAATTTATCATGAAACGAATAGACATGCGGATAATTTCACAAGTCAATCCAATTCTGTGTAAATAAGCTTTAAAGTAAAAAAGTGTGGTGGTTCCAGCTTCTTGAACATGAATATTCACTGCATCTTCTAAGGCAATATCTCATCATATCTCAAAATTTTCTTTGTGTTCAGGGCTTTTTTTGCAATAAAGCATTAACCTCTTGTTGCAAACCAGAGGTGCCAATTGCATGTCCATATAAGATGCTGTGTTGACGGGCAAATTTAAACTTCTGTGGCAGCCATTTTTTCCATCTTTCTGTTGTGTCTCAGGCCCTTATGACTTTCTCTCTCAGTTCAACATCTGTTTTTTGGAGGCTTTTTTAGTAAAAGAGTCAGCATCCAAACTCTTTCAGCACCACTTTAGTCACTTTGAATGCAGTAACAAAACAAGTAGAAGTTGTAAATGTCTTGATTAAAACACTGACGCTGGGCTCATAAAAAACAGATAAATCACTGAAATACGACAGAGGAGTGGCAGTAGTCATATCCTCTGGCCCGATGTCTTCGGTTTGCATGACGGAGACGGCGGAGGCAGCATGCTGAAACGTGTTTTCAGGGTGTTATCACTCAGCATCCTATAAACAACACGTAATTTCCCATAACTTCACTTTGTTTGGTTACTGTTTAAACACAGCCCCTGGCTAACCTAAAGTGGATGACATAATCAAAATTACAGTTGTTTTTTTTTTTTTTTTTTATTAGCTCATCAAGTTTGTTTCTGGTTCTGATAGCCATGTCCTTTTGTTTGTGCCTTACAGGACGCAAGCTCACCAACACACAAACACACACACACACTCATTTCAAACCGTAATTTAAAGCGTTTCCATAGCAATTACTGTTTGTTTCTGTGGCAGACAGTCTAGGTGCTTTGAAGGTCTCGAACATTTCTGTCTGTAGAGTGAATTTGAACAAATCAGCCTCTGTTTGTACTGTCTCGTTGAACCACCGAGCTGCTGTCAGCGAGTGTCAGCAGACTAGAAGTTGATGGTTAATTTAATGGTCTTGATGAAGGTGTTCATCATCTAGTGAAATTGTGTTTTTCATTATGTGGTTGCTCTCTCATTGCTCTCATGCTTGATTCAAATTCCCCTGCTGTAGTAACAAAGAGCGCCGCGAGGTGTGGCCCCTTGCTGTACTATACCATGTCAGTCCAGTTTTTTCCTTCTGGAGCTCCTCAATCAGTTTTCCCTGTCATCAGTTACAATATCCTCTTATTTAGAGGGACACCACAGCAACTGGAGGAGTTATTTGTAGCAGTGCTCGACTGAAAACCTGGAGTGGAGACTCTTGTCGTCACTGTGGATCTGGGATGAACTCTAAACAGCATTACTGGGCTCAACACCAGCTCGCCGAGCAAACAGCCGCACGAGACAAAAGCTCTGACAGCTTGTCCATTTGACGTGGTTTCGTTAGCTGCATTTACATTTCTGTTGACAAAAGAAACATGAGCACAAAGTTGTTGGTTGAATATGAAGCTGGCCTGCACGCCTTCCTCATGGGTGCCTGTTTCTGGTGTTTTACAAGCTCTAATCTGGGTGAGATTGTGTAAGTGTACTGTGTTTGTGTGTATTGTCAGTCACTCTTCACCAAATGCAAATCATTTGTTCAGGCCTGTAGCCAGCAGCGTCATGCCAGAGGCTAATTCAGGCTCATGACTGACTGGTTGTGTTTATTTGTAATGCGCTGACATTCGCTAAAGTAGTGAAATGCCCCTTTACTGTGGGGACAGAGGGGAGGGGGTGGATTGTGTGTGTTGGTTGCTAGACAGAGCAGAGATATTCAGGCAGGTGTTGTTTATTATACCTTGGAGCTGATGTGCAAAATCAGTTTGTGGCCAACCAGTGTATTTTAATGTCTGATCCAGTTCCAAAACTTTTAATGTAACCCACCGCTCTGTAAGTACGCCAGCTATTTAAAACACTCCATTATCAAACTAGAACTGTATCCTAGTGCATACTTCAGTTGACATTTTGCAGGTGTACCCACAAAATGCTGAACATTTTTTGTCAACTGTTTTGTTCAGTCTGTGGATGAGAGGGTGTCTTAGATCTTAACTGACACCCCTCTCTATGTGTTTAGTAAGATAAACATCACAAAGTGCTTTTTAAAGGAAACCATTAAAGCTACACCTTAAAATGTTCATTCGCTTTCTTACAATAACAAACAAATTAACGCAGTGTATTTCATTTGTTCAGTCTGTACAAAAAAGCAAAGTGCACAATCCTCATGTTGTCGTTTTACATGGCGTTAAATCTCTGAGCCAGGTGCAGTCACTTTCTGGAATCTCCCCTGGCTCACAGTAAAGCTGTGACTCCAGTAAATAGCCCCCCCTTAAAAAAAACACCGTCATTTTTATACTCATGTTTTTGTACAGATTAAACACACGATAAAACATGTAATTTAGTGAGCTTTGGAGGTGCTTGTAGACAGATTCACTTTCCTTTGCACACATCCAGGCTCGCTGTTTCCCCCCCCCCCACTGTCTGTCTATGCTAAGTGTGGTGAGCTACTCCTTTAAAGACAGGAATATATTCCCTTGAATGGAGAGATTTCAGTTGTGAGATTGCTTTGCTAATTTTGTTCTGCATAGCTGTAATATGAAAACGCAAATGTCAGAATCAAACTCCAAATTAAGGGCAAAAACAAGCAGCTCTACTTTGAGTAACATAATATATGGATGTTCTAATGTGTCTTTATGTTAATATTTTTAATATTTTTATTAATCTGCAAAGGTATATTACTTAACCTCTTTCTTGTTCTCTTTCCCCCTACCAGAGTGCCCAGAGAAGTGTGTACGGCGAGCGTGCACACCGGATGGCGAGTGCTGCCACCCTCAGTGTCTGGGCAGCTGCACAGTCCCCGGCAGTGACACGGCATGTGCTGCGTGCGTGCACTATTTCTACCAAGGGCGCTGCGTGGCCGATTGCCCTCCAGGCACCTACAAGTTCGAGGGTTGGCGCTGCATCAGTGCCGAGCTTTGCTCCAAAGTCCACCTCCCTGACTTCGACAGCTTCATCATCCACGGCGGAGAGTGCATGTCCGAATGCCCACCTGGGTACATGCGCACCGCACCCAACAGGTGAGCTGCAATCCATCCCGATGAAGGCTGACATGGATCACCGGGTGGAGGTGCTCTTATTGTTCGCTCGACACTGGTACCAATTCCACACCCTGCGATTAGTGTCTGTTCTAAAATTTCATAAACTGAATATAACACAACAAGTACAACAAAAGGCAGTTAGTCCCACCCTTAGTCACATTACCAACCTGTACTTGTTTGCTACAGTAATAAAAGTTTCTAGTTAAATCTCAGAATCTCTCCTGGACATCATTTGGCATGTCCTGCCAAACTTTTCCAGGGACAAAATAAAAGATTGAAGGTCAGACAAGAACCACAAGAGTTAAGAGAATGAATGTACGTCAATGAATTGACACTATCGTCCTGTCTCTCTCTACCTTCTCTGTCCATCTCCAGCATGTTTTGCACAGCCTGTGAAGGACTGTGTGATAAAGTATGTGGGGAGAAGGTCATTGACTCAGTGGATGCCGCTCAGTCGCTCAAAGACTGCACCGTTATCAAAGGCAACCTTCACATCAATATCCGCAGAGGCCGTAAGTAGTGCAGTGTACCACAGCAACACCACAGTTAATACTAACATGTCTACACTACCTCCGCTTCCACAGTTCTACACTTTGACAAGACCAACAGCCTCATGCGCTGTAGTCCAAACACTGCAAACCAAAGCTGACTTTGTTTCACTGAAGTGTTCTGCTAACACAAAGTATTCTCTATAATGCAGTTATGTTTTAAAAGAGCTTTTAAAAAAGTTCTGGAAAGTCTAGGAAATGTAAAATATCCAGGTGTTAAAAAAAATCATGAATACACAAAGTGGGACAAGGAAGACGACCGAAAAGGAGGGTAGTGGGTGGAGAAGGACAAATGCAAAGAGAAAAGGGATTTTAGTTGTTTCTTTATGATGTTTCTTTAATAATTTAATGATTGATGTTCAGTAAAATAAAAACAAAGATGTCAAACCTAGAAAGTTTCATGAGTTATAGAGAGTAGAGTATGAAATATAAAAGCAAAATTTCTAGTTCCAGAAGTTCAACCATGAAAGTAGTTAAGTGAAAAATACAAAGCATAAATGCATGAATATACAAATAAGATGGGTAAAAAACTGCAATAGCATAAGTTTGTCTGTGGGTGTTTGTTTGTGTTTAGACAACATGGTGGCAGAGCTGGAGAGCTTCACAGGTTTGATCCAGAGGGTGACTGGTTATGTGCGGATCAGACATTCCCACACTCTGAGCTCCCTGGCCTTCCTCCGCAGCCTCAGATACATCGATGGAGAAGACCTTCTGGACGAGTAGGACCACACAAAAATTGCACATACACAATTTGAGCTCAGACAGCACAAAGTTGAAACTGATTCTGGTGTACTGAACAGTCTCACTACGAAGTTTAGTTCTGCTCTGATGTTTCGATCAATACTAAATTAACTATTTCGAACGGGAGAAAAGTCTATTTTTACAATCTAATGTGAGGATTAAATTTTTCCCTTTTTATTTTGGCTGTACAAGGCCATCACTGTAATGTGAGGGGAAAGAGACGATGTTTTGACTGTGAGGGTGCCGACTGGAAAGTATTTTCTGTAGGACAGACATACTTGTTTTGGGTTGGTAACTGTAATATCACTGAAATGAAATAAAACCACACATCTGTGTGTTTTTCGAACTGGAAAAGTGAATGTACTGACTGACGCTAACGACAAAACCTTGAGTGCAGCATAACTTCCAGAGTCCAAGGAAAGCTTCTCTCAGGGTCATAGAGAGGCCTCCGCCTGTTTCTCCCTGAGTTCACAGGAATCTCACTGTCCCAAGGCCCACATTACATTCATTCCTGAATGTCTGGGTGTTACCCAATGACTCGTAAAAACTGCACCTCTCCTCCTCTGCCCTCATTTCCCCTCTAACATAAAAAACAATCCCTGGTTAATCTGATTTCCCTTTTCATTTTTATCCCACCTTGTGAACCTGTCCGCCTACTGTCTAGCTGCTGTATAGAAGTGAAAACTTTGAGTCCTTATTGTGCAGTTTCCTATTATCTGCTTAAAAAAGGGCATTGTCCGTGATGGGAAAGTTTGCCTTCACCTTGTCAAGAATCACAATATACACAATAACCCAACACAGAAACATTATAGAATGAATGTAGAAGCACATTGTTGACTATCATTCATCCATCCTCTCTTCTCTCTGCCCTCCAGCATGTATGCCTTCTCAGCATTTGACAACCAGCAGCTCCAGTATCTGTGGGACTGGAAGCAGCACAACCTCACCATCAAGACAGGGAAGCTGTTCTTCAGAGCGAACCCGAAGCTCTGCATGTCCGAAATCCGCAAGATGTGGGAGAAGACAGGCATCCAGGGCCACTTTGATGAGACAGATTTCCGAAACAACGGCGACAGAGCAAGCTGTAAGGGCCACATGAGTTTAAGTGTGAAAATCTCTAGACTTTAAATGGTGGCGTACAGTACATGTGCAGGAGTTACTCTAATTCTGAGTAACTAAACCTCTTCTGAGTCTGATGCTGGCAGTATTTACTGCACTGTTCTGTCAACAACACTAATTGCTGCACATTTTAACAGAGACACACTGAAGTTTGTTTTTTTAACTTAGCTCCTGTCCTCACTCCTTCATTCCTGTGTCTGTAGGTGAGAGTGCCATCCTGAAGTTTAAGTTCAACAGTACCAGCAGTACGAGGATCAAACTGACCTGGCAGCGCTACCGTCCTCCCGACTACAGAGACCTCATCAGCTTTATCGTCTACTACAAGGAGGCGTACGTTTTTCAGAATCGCTGCAGTCCCTCACTGCTTCCTTCCCCAGGCTCAGTACTACTGATCGTAGCAATGATGGGAGCTGGGGCCTTATTCCCCAGCCTTATCAATCAACTTGTGTAAAGGCATAATTGAAAGGAACCTCACTGTTAGATTGATTGACAAGGCTTTAAATACACAGAACGACAAATCAATCAAACTTGAAACTTGAAAATTTCCACCCAAATTTTGTAAAATTTTAAACAGATTTCCAGAAAACCCTCAAAAGGTGCGACAGTTATGTGAAAGTTTGAAGTTGACCTTATTGAGATAAGCAGTTGGTGGCCCTCATTCTCCTGTCTGACGACTGCAGAAGAAGAAGATCTTGATGTAATTAAATGAGCTCCATTTAAACCTCAGTTGCTGAACATTTTTCTAAGGCTTTTTGTTTACATCAGTGACAGGTATACAAGAATAAAACACGTGCATATCAATTATGAATACATGAGAAACACATACAATTTAGATTTTCCAAAGTCAATCTGTACAATAATATAGTCGAAAGTAGCATAATATGCAAAAAGTTTAATTGTTTGTCTACAATTTTAATCGCCTTCCTTCTAGGCCATACCAGAACATCACAGAGTTCGAGGGGCAGGACGGCTGTGGCTCCAACAGCTGGAATATGGTGGATGTGGAGTTGAGGCCGGACAAGGACTCAGACCCCGGAGTTCTGCTGTCCGGCCTGAAGCCCTGGACGCAGTACGCTATATTTGTTAAGGCCATAACACTCGTGGTGGAGGACAAACATCTGCCCAGCGCCAAGAGCAAGGTGGTCTACATCCGCACCAGCCCCTCAGGTAAATATCATCTCACAAGTTACTGAGGCCACCAACGTCAAAGTGCACCTCACAGACAGTGAGTGACTGTAATTTAGATCAGAAGTCATTAATGTCATTACTGCTGCTGTTCAGTTGTTTCATACAGTATTAACAGTCAGTCTCACCTGATCTCCAGATCTGAGGTTGTTTCATGATGAGTGTGCTAGCATTTCTGGATGTAACCCAAACACGGTGGAAAGAAGATGGAGGGTAGAAAACTGTCTTAGTAAACACAGCTGCTATTCAAAGTGATGGGAAAAAAAACGGATATTACAAAAACTATTAAATAATTTGATCAAATGGAAGACGGATTTTAAATAAGGCAGGCCATAGCATTGTCGTGATGTCAGGGAATCACATCTGCACTGGCAGGCTGTACATCCTGGCCCGAAGGAGAAAAGCATTTCCAAGCAGCCACAGAGTGACACTGAGATCAGAATGATTTCGCTTTTCTTCTCTCTTTCAGCGCCCTCCATGCCTCAGGATGTGCGAGCTTACTCTAATTCATCTACACAGCTGGTGGTGCGTTGGTCACCCCCCATCTCACCAAATGGAAACCAAACGTACTACCTGGTCAGATGGCAGCAACAAGCTGAAGACCAAGAGCTGTATCAGCACAACTACTGCTCTAAAGGTATACACACACACACAAACATACACGCGCACTTTTATACTCAACTTTATTGTTGAGTCACAGAGTGCACTTGTCACCAAACACGTCTTTCTGTTTCCCCCTTCAGAGCTGAAGATCCCCATAAGGATCGCTGCTGTTGGTGTGGGAGACCAGGAAGAGGACACCAAGCCCACGAAGCCAGACACCGACGGGGCAGACAAAGGCCCCTGTTGCCCCTGCCCCAAATCAGCCGAGGACCTCGAGGCCGAAGCTGCTGACGCCTCCTACCGAAAAGTCTTTGAAAACTTCCTGCACAACTCCATTTTTACACCACGGTAAGCGACTCATCCTCATCATTGCCTTATTGGTAAGCACAGGTGTGGATTGGCACCAACAGCATTTAATTTCACATTTAAGCCCAGATATGCCTGAGCCAAAATGATGATGAGCGCAAAAGAAAATTCTGTTTTCACTGGTGTTAATGTGGCATTTCTCTACAATACTTCAGGGTAATTTTCCAGGAAACTTAAGAGCAGATCTGTTACTGTCTTCAGTTTTTGTCCTTTATATGGTTATGCTTAGAAGTCCAGATACAGCCCCTATGTTTTTTTTTCCTCCTTGTGATCACTTTATGAATTTATGTTTACATGAAGAGCTCTTTTTGCAAATTTTCTAAATTATGTTTTGGCTTCTGTCTGATTTAGGAAGTCGGCCTGCTGCCTCGCACTGCAGACATCTGCATCACATTATCTCTCTTTGTTTCCACACACGCAGAGCTTGGTCCAGTTGATGTTAATTAGTCAGTATGTTTTGTACATACAGAAGAAAGGGAGGGAGGTATTTACTTCTGAAGATAAACAACAGGTGTCCTCACATTTCCCTCATTTCCCTTTCAGCTTACCTCAGACCCTGACAGTCAACCAACATGCAGGTCACCTTTTAAATTGGGCTTTGTCTTTGAATTCTGCTCACTGTTACACACATGCGAGACACGTTTCAACATTTTCTTTGAAACAGTTGGTAGAAGGAAACATTAATCATTTACCCTGAAAAGCCCCTAAAAGGTGCGACTCCAGATGAAACAAAACCTAATAGGCTAACCTATGCTAACCCTGTAACTTTTCTCACATTCAACCAAATGTCACCAAATGAACACCATTAAGGGACAGCTTGGTTGCATTGTAGTTGAATATGGTGGGAGTGGTATATTACAGGCTGGCATATGAAAAGTTTCATCCCTTCTGTTTAAATTGAGTCCAAATGGCAGTGAAAACCAGCAGGTAAGTCAGACTGAGGGTTGAGGAAAAAAAGGATGTGCAGTGACTCAGGGATCAATCTAGAGCCAAAAGGCTTAAACAATGCCTCCTTTTGACAATCATATCTTATGGGTCATCAACTCTTGTTCACAAAACTCTTCTCATTTGCATTGCATCTCATTTCAGTTTCAATTATGCCAGTTTCTTACAGATGTAAGAAAAAAATGAACTGGAAACTGCAAGTGCTGTGATTGTATTGTAGAACTATGATGTATTGTAGAACTATGATGTTTCCATATTCACCTTAAAACTCCCCTCTCTCTCCCAACTTTCTCCTCCATCCTTCTCCCTTGTATATGCATTCGACCATGCCCTTCTTCTTACCTCCAGGCCACGAGATCGTCGCCGTAGAGATCTGTTTGGAGTAGCCAACTCCACTCACCCTCGCCGCAACCGGCTGCACACCAACAGCAGCACTGTTCCTCCTCTCCAAGCCTCTGGCAACAGCAGCGCTGTGGACGTGGAACCAGTGGAGAGAGAGTTTGAGTTTGTGGAACAGTCAGTGACAGAGCGTGAGCTACAGATCTCTGGCCTGCAGCCGTTCACAGTTTACCGCATCGACATTCACGCCTGCAATCGACAGGTGCAGCGCTGCAGTGCCGCAGAGTTTGTCTTTTCGAGAACCAAGCCTGCAGGTTAGAGGGGAAATTATCATTTCTTTCAGCACATGCTAATTAACATATTTGACTAGTGTAATTACAGTTGTCTTGCTTGTATGGATCTCTGCTGAAATATTAAAGATGGCTGGTGAATTTTAGAATAATGATGTTTAAAATACTTTGGATACACAAGGCTGTATATCCAGAGGGACCCTTGTGTTCGCCATGGTAACCTATTCTTCCTGCGGTTCTCCAGAAAAGGCAGATGACATACCAGGCCCTGTGACCTGGGAGGGCCATGAAGACTGGGTGTTTCTGCGCTGGCCAGAGCCACCTCACCCCAACGGTCTCATCCTCATGTATGAGATCAAATTCAAACTGGCCTCTGAGGTGAGACGACATCTGCGCATCTACCTACCACCTCACCAAGGACCTGCTGTTTTTGACTAGGAAGCTAGGAAATAAATTTAAAGTCACAAGTTTATTAGCACCGCTCACATCTGAGTGAAATGCTGATGGACCCCTTTATCTTCATAGACTAATTTCATCTGTCACTGTCTTGTTTGTAGGTTTTAAGAATCAAAATTGATCCCTTGATTTCACCCTTGACAAACAGCAACTTTTAATTTTTGTTTTATTTTTTTGTATATATCATAATCCATAAAATGTCAGCCTTCATTTCTGATCACTGCAAGGTACTCCCTTATACACAAACTGTAATTCTTCATTTCCAATAAATCTTTGTCATGAACAGGATGAATCAACCCAGTCAACAAGAGTGAAGTATCAGAAAAACAAGCACGAAAACAAAGAAGCCACAAATTGTTAAGTGGCAACAATTGGTGCCACAAGTATATATTGACCAACCAAAGGACCCAATGACCAGATACGATGAACCTCATTATGTACTGATCACATGGGGGGATGAGTCTGGGGCCACTTCATCATCTTCTTCTTATTTATTGCACAGTTAAGATGAGAAAATAGCAGGTCTTTTTTTTTTAAATTTCCTGTTTGGATTGGGATTTGTACAATTCACTTTGTAACACACTGTCTGCTTTTTTTTGTGTGTGTGTGTGTGTGTGTGTGCTCGTGTGTGTGTCAGTCTGAGAAGCACGAGTGTGTCTCTGGTCAGATGTACCAAACCCAGCGCGGTGTTCGGCTGTCCAACCTCAGTCCAGGAAACTACTCGGTCAGAGTGAGAGCCACATCACTGGCTGGTAACGGCTCCTGGACACACCCTCTGGATCTCTATGTGGCTGAACGTAAGACACACATATTGTAATGCATCATCAAACTGCATTACTGATTTGTATGTTTTTTTTTTCTCGCAGCACAGAAATGATGTCAGTAACTGAAGTGATAACGTGTTTGACCCAACAGGGTATGAAAACGTCCTCTACATTATGATCCTTGTTCCTATTATCATCGTCCTCCTCATCGGCCTTTTTGTTGCAATGCTGGTGGTCCTCAACAGGAAAAGGTGTGTGTTCCTGTCTGCTGCAGTTATGTGGGTAGAGCGTGTGTCATTACAGTGTGCAGTTGCACAAAACAAATGGAAACAAAGCAAAACATAAGATGCAGAATATCACAGAACAGAAACAAAAAATACATCTTCCCATGCTGAGTATGTTAAACAAGCCAAACCAGTACAAACCTCCATAGACCTTCAACAGTGGAAAACATAGGGGACGCCTGGTGAGGGTGTCTGAATGTTTTCCTCTTTTTCTCCTCTAGAATGGATATTTCAATCACTTGCTAATAGTCGGTGTGGAGGGATCTATAGTCAGTACACAAAAAACAAAGCAAAAAGCTTCTACTAACTTTACTCCATAAAACTAAGCTACTACTATTTAACTACGCAACTATGCAACTACTATTTAGGTAGTGTTTTTGTCAAAATGTTTACCTTGAGTAAAGCTTAAGGTAGGCACAGTAAAGGTGAAAAATCTTGCACTCTGTGTTAATTAAGACAAGGCAGTGATATAAAGAAATGTATGCAGGACATTAACTACTCTACTCTCTGCTGAAATAGTTTTCCCAGTTTTGGAATAGAAATATTTCAATGTTGCATCTTGCCAGTATTCCTTGGAAGCTAAATCTGTGAGATGTATGATTATACACTGTGCAGGTCCCAAAACGTGTGTGTGTGTGTGTGTTTGTTTGTGTGTTTGTGTGTGTTTGAGTCTGTGTGTAGGTATGCACAAGTGTGTTTGTAAACAGTTTTGTGTTTTGTGTTTTTTTCACTCAGGAATAGTGACCGGCTTGGAAATGGAGTCCTGTACGCATCAGTCAACCCAGAGTATTTCAGTGCTGCAGAAAGTAAGTAAAGTGTCTGTGTCTGTGTCTGTGTCTGTGTGTGTGTGTGTGTGTGTGTAAAGTGCACACTTCAGAGAGAGTGCAGTTTTCTTGTTGTTTTCAGGATAACTGAAATCATCGATGGGTCCTCAGTAATATTGTTTATCTTCTCTGCAGTGTATGTACCAGATGAGTGGGAGGTGGCACGAGAGAAGATCTCCCTGAGTCGCGAGCTCGGCCAGGGCTCCTTTGGCATGGTGTACGAAGGCGTGGCAAAGGGCGTCGTCAAAGATGAGCCGGAGACGCGTGTCGCCATCAAGACTGTCAACGAGTCGGCCAGCATGAGGGAGAGAATAGAGTTTCTCAATGAGGCCTCCGTCATGAAGGAGTTCAATTGTCACCACGTGGTATGTACACACACACATACACACATACACACACACACAGATCATACAGAGCAGCGGTGACGTGTACTTTTACATACGCTTTATGAAACAAAATAAAGGTTGTTCTCATGCTGTGTTTGGTGCAGGTTCGTCTCCTGGGAGTAGTTTCTCAGGGCCAACCCACCCTAGTCATCATGGAGCTCATGACGAGAGGAGACCTGAAGAGTTACTTGCGCTCCCTCCGACCTAAAGAGGTATGGACTGACTTATAAACTCCCTTCTCCAGTTATGAACCCATTTTCAGATACAAACCTCATTTCTTTGTCCAAGTGAGAACATATACATTTGTGAGAATCCGTTATGATCTGTTTGTGTAATTATCACAATTTTATTTTATATTTATAACAAAGACTCAAAGTTCTTAGTATGATACTTGGCAAAATCAAATAGAAATCTTTGAAAAAACAAAAATTCAATTAAAACTTTGTGACGACTGAAAGGCGGATGAAACAATTATATTAATTATATTCATAAATTGTTCTTTCATCGTAAGTACAGACTGTATATTCTTGAATTGCAACTGTCAGTTATTGCAGATTGGACTCACTATGAGAGAGACTACTAAGAATAACAAATTGTGTAATGATGGAAATGTAGAAACAGAGGAGCACAATATGGAGAAAACTATATACGTTCATATACATATACATATGCATATGATCAGACATTTTTTAGCATGACATCAGCATGTTAGCTTGGATTAGTTAAGCCAGGTTTTGAAGTACAGAGCCCTGGTCAACAATCTGTAATGACCGTTACACTGATCCTGGCTTTGAGTTCATGTGAGCACAACTTGAAAAACTGAAAAACAAAAACAATGTCCAGTGAGTACAGTGAGTGAGTACCTTTTATGAATTAGCAGTCTGTTTTTTAACACAACATAAGAGGTATCAGAACATACTCATCCACTCATTGTACTGCACTCAAAGCTGCTGTACAGTGGACAAAGTCGTCTTCTATTTTTTTATTCTTTGTAGAACTCTCTTTTTTGTACTCTAAACTTTTTTAAATACCATATATACTCAAAAGAAACTGATGAGCTGTGGCTCAGCTATAGGACCTTGTTTATCTTCTGAGAACTTACTCTCTCTGGTCGGTCTGTCTGTCTGTCTGTAGCAGCAGTGGTCAAGTCTGTCTCTCCCTCCTCTGAAGAAAATGCTTCAGATGGCTGGGCAGATTGCTGATGGCATGGCTTACCTCAACGCCAACAAGTTTGTCCATAGAGACCTGGCAGCCAGGAACTGCATGGTGGCCGAGGACTTCACCGTCAAGATAGGAGGTAAAAATGGGGACCCTCTGGGGGCAGCAGCGACGTCTGTCGACTTGTTTTCTTCCCCAGATTCTGAGCTTCAGTGTGAATGTGATGCAAGTAAACATCTTGTGTCCAAATTAATTTCCTGATGAAAAAACTATTTTGACTGTGTTGAGTGTGAAAATGTCCAGATCACCACCCCGACAATTAGTTTTAAAGGTATTTTGAAAAGTCTGTAGCACCAGTATAAAGTCATCTCTAAGGGATTATGGTTACTGTAGTAATATGTCAAAGCCTATAATCTCAGTAAAGAGCACCCTCTTGTGGAATGTAGCACATGTACAACAACAGAATGTCAGAGTTTTTTAAATAGATGTTGTCCATGCTTCCTTTCCTTCCTTCGTGTGTGTGTGTGTGTGTGCGTGCCTGTATTTGTGTGGGTAGATTTTGGCATGACCAGAGACATCTATGAGACAGATTACTACCGCAAAGGTGGTAAAGGTTTGCTCCCTGTCCGCTGGATGTCACCCGAGTCTCTGAAGGACGGAGTCTTCACCACCAACTCTGATGTCTGGTAAGCAGGCTTACACAAACACTCACACACTGCAGCTCCATTTTCTGTGTTTTCTGCTTCCAAAAAATATGCTGAGAGTGCAGCAGTGATAATGGCAGACACTCGTGTAATGCTGCATCTCTCTCACTCTGTGTAGGTCGTTTGGGGTGGTGTTGTGGGAGATTGCCACTCTGGCTGAACAGCCCTATCAAGGTCTGTCCAACGAGCAGGTGCTCCGCTTTGTCATGGAGGGAGGGCTGCTGGAGAAACCACAAAACTGTCCCGACATGCTGTAAGACACCAGCACACACACACACATAAAATCTGCAGTTCTCACACCTTTCTATCTGCAAATCCAGTGTTTTCCTGTCTGCCATGTTTCTCTTTACTTTGCCAGTTAAACTGCAAGTGACTCCAGAATCCAAAAGTGTTCTGCAGTTCTTCAATTTGAAGTGAATAACTTTTGAAGCATTTGCAGCATTTGATGTGACATAAAGGATTGTCGTCTTCGTGTGTCAGGATTATCATCCAGGCCTGTTTCTTCACACAAACAGTGAAGCAGCACTGCTTCCCTTCAGCCCGTGGTCACCGTTAACTGATTGCATTCATGACCCGTCTGTTTGTCAGTTTGCACTCATGTGTTTTCCATGATGCGTTTGTTCTTGATATGAAACAGCCCAGGTTTAAACCCACATCAAAAGAGCTGCAAGCGCAGCAGACAAATTTGAACATTGTGGAAGCGTGAGATGGTGACACCATGAGGAGAACAAATGTGAAGTGTTCTCCAACAGCATTCATCTTAATAATGTGCTGTTCATAAACATTCTTAAACGTAAAAGTATTGAATAATAATCATTACAGTGTTTTGTGGTACAGCATAATTGGTAGCTTTGCATTAGACTTGGACAGATTTGTCACCTCAATTCCAACTACATACGCAGGGTACAAACATGCAAGTGCAATCAGACAAGAAAGCACATACTTACATTCCTCAAAATGCGGACTTATTTTATTATTCACTATTTTGATACTACTATTTTGATACTACTTACTCGCTGTACTCTAAGTATTAAAAAAAACAAATTTTTAAAAGCAGTCTTGCAGCACAGCCAAGAATGATTTAGTTAGTTAGTATATTGAAAGTAAACCTTTTAATCACAGATAGCATGATGTGTTTTGTTTGGACACATCACACTGACTACAGAATCCAAAAGTGTTCTGCAGTTCTTCAATTTGAAGTGAATAACTTTTGAAGCATTTGCAGCATTTGATGTGACATAAAGGATTGTCGTCTTCGTGTGTCAGGATTATCAGATCCAGGCCTGACGCAGAGCTCGCTGTGCCAGCTGTTGGACTCTGGTGAAAGCAGCATCAGCTCTGTGCTTCATAAACAAGAATCAGGGGGGTTACAGCCATTTTAGCAACAGAAAGCAAACATTTGGCAAAAGTAAATATTGGCTTGGAAGGTGGTTGGTAGGAAGGTTCAGTTCCTCAGGAGAGAGTCATTACTACAGAAGGACAACATGTTGTTGATGCAAAATGAGCTAACTAAGTGTGTGTGTGTGTGTGTGTGTGTGTGTGTGTGTGTGTGTAGGTTCAGGAGCTGATGCGAAGTGATGCGAATGTGTTGGCAGTACAATCCCAAGATGCGGCCATCTTTTGTGGAAATCATCAGCAGCATAAAAGACGAGCTGGATCCGTCGTTCAGAGAGTCCAGTTTCTTCTACAGTGCCGATAACAAGCCGGCTGATGCTCCGCAGCTCCACCTGGAAAAGATGGACAACATGGATGACGTTCCTCTGGATCCTCCTTCTTCCATGCAGCTTCAGCAAACCCCAGCCCCCCAACAGACCCCACCCTCCCCGAGCTCAGAGGCTCCACCTGCCCTGCCCCCTCGCTAGCCCCCAGCTCCCCCTCCTCTCCCTGTACATCGACAGCTGCCATGGACAAGCAGCCCTCCGGCCAGCAGGCGGCCAATGGGCTGTCGGGGGCGGGCCTCATGGCGGGGGCGGGGCTTGGGACAGGCTCGGTAGCGTAGCTGCGCCCCTCTCTGGACGAACTGTCACTGCCGACGCGCAAGCACACATGAGGAACGGAGGACGTAAAAATGAACGCACCATGCCTCTCCCGCAGTCCTCTGCCTGCTGATTGGACAGAAACACCCACCAGACTGCAAACCCTGCCACCTGCCACCTGCTGCTCTGCAGAACCTGATGTCTCAGTGGGTGGGATCTCTCTTTTTTTTTTTTTTTTTTTTTTAAATCACATACAGCATAACCATGTCCACCAGCTGGGTGTGACTACTCAGTGAGGAGCACAGACTCACAGGGAGGTGGAGAAAACTGTCACCAAGTCCATATTCTGCTGTACCTCCACACACACTTTTCATATTCTTCTAGTTTTGGTTTCTACCAGCTGGCTGTCAGACGTGACACTGCCCTCGCTGCTGAGTGGGAAGACCAAAAGAAAAACAAAAAAATGGTAAAAGAAAGAAAAAGATAAAAATCATTTGGGAGAGTTCTCTCTCTCGTTATGGCTGAACTTATTTTATAAATTGTTGTTTGTTACTTTTTTATATGTTTCCGAATGGGAAAACAAATATGTAGGCCTTTATAAATGACCGGCGTTTTGGTCGCTTTTGGGCGGGCATTATGGTGAAACTGTTGAGCATATCTAATGAAAAAAGCACTTAAGAGAGGTCAGGGTCTCCGTCTGTCGTTCAGTGGTCTTGTTGCGCTGCAGGCTGGGTGTCAGCGTAATGCCGGGTCAACAGCCAATCCGCTGAAACAAACAACCAGAGAGAGAAAGGTCAGATCTGCCAAATTTGTTGCCAATGTACTTTCTTTTTTTTGTCAAATTCTCTCTCTCTGCAGTCTTGCTGTGTAATTCTCCAAGAGACCAGATTTAAAATGGAAGCAAAAACAAAAAAGTACTTTGATATTCTACCATGCCATTCTTTAAAAATCTGTGATCAAAGGGATCTTAACTTCCCTCAACAGTCCTACACTACTCCCCTTTTGCTGTTTGACATCTACAGCTACTGTACTCAAAATGACACATGGACCTTGGTTACATCCATTTCGAAACTGAACCACATCTTCTCACAAAGTGCTGTTTGGTTACGGTTTAAAACGCCAAATCCAATCAATAAAGAAGCAAAAAAAATCCTTGAAGCAAGGACTGCGGAGGGAAGAGCATAAAGAAGAAAACAAATATGAACACTATATCTATATTGTCTCTCGGTAGGGGGTTTGCTCCAAGTTCAGAGGCGTCTTTGTTGTTGTATACAAACAGGTATTTTTTTAGACTAGTCATTAGTCTCCAACATTTACAACATCTTTACGTGGGCAGAGCATTTATGTACGCACCAGTTGTTTGTGTCACTTTTCTAACTTTTATACGGTTGGAGACATTCATCATGTACAGAAAGAAGCTGCTATTCCTTATTTCTCTTGTGGTTGTAATATAGTTAATATCTATATATAAAAAGAGAAAAAACTCCTTCAGGTTGGATCTACAAGCGTTTCCACTACAGTCCATTTTTTTTAATGCTTGTAATTGTGTAAAGTGTATCTGAGCTGGTTTCGTTTCTGTGTTCGCGTAAAGGTACGACAGTTTGCCTTGTGTTTTCAAACACCGGTAACTTCCCTTCCCATCTGACTAGAGGACAGCGATGGTACCAACGACCATCGATGTTCTCGTGTTCTCTCGGGACACCTCGACCTCCGTCCTCCGGGGAGGGAAGAGGTCAGGTATCACTGCTGAGTCCCAACTAAATCTCAGGTCAAAGAGAAAAGTTATATCCTTTTCTACTTTTTTTTTTTTTTTTTTTTTTTTTTTGTGTGTGTGTGTGTGTGTGTGTGTGTGTGTGTGCGTGTATGTGTGTGTGTGTGTATGTGTGCGTGCATGTCATACCTTGAGACATCCAGCCTGGTGTATATGCATGCGTGCGTGTTAACTTTTGTCTGATTCTGCGTCCCTCTGACACTGTTATTTCTTTTTCTTTGATCATTAGACAAGAGCAGTGTTTCTAACTACAGTGTGAAAACTGCTTTGGATGGGTCCCTGCACTTAATGTATGGAATCCCAGTACTGACAAAATGTAACGTCATCAGAAGAAGATAGAAGTCCAAATACAACTGAATACATCAATAAATAATATTATCAGTTTGTATAAAACAACAAAAACATTTTTCTTTTCCCCCAGTTGGTTGATAAAATACATTAAGACTTAATTTAAATGAATAAAAAAATATATTTTTTACTCTTTTCTTTTTATATTCCACGAGCTCGTTTTATTTTTCAGCTCCTTAGTTGTTCCTCTTAAGGGGTTTTGGTTTGGGCCATTCACATACCGTGCTGCAAGATTAGCCAGCTAATGCTACCTAGAGATTAAAGAGTAAAGAATCATTAAATTATTTGCTGCTTGAAAATGTCAAAGATAACCCAACAAAAAGTGTGAAATTTATTTCAATTCCAGATGCGATGAAGATTGTTCAGGTTGATCTGGTTGATCTGATTGATCAGGTTGTCTGTTAACCGCCAAGTAGCGTTAGCTGCAGTTAGTTAGCTAGCAGAAATGGCTTGTTTTCCATGTCTGTAGCTATCAGTTTTTCAGGTAAGCAAGCTAGCGAAACAATGCTGCACTGGTGACAAATTTTAGAGCAGTGGTTTGCCTAACTATGACAATATGACACAACAATATCGTTACCATAAAACACTAGGACTAAAGTTTGGCAAGGAAATTGGAGTCAAAGTCAAGAGCAGATAAATGATGCGCCAAGAGCTCCCCACTGAAAAAATAAAGAAAAGTACAAAGTTGAAAAATAAATGAGCTACTGAAAGCGAATATAAATGTCAAATAATATTATTAAAATATTTCTTTTTACTCTCCATTTTAATTATTTAGCTAACAGTATTATTTATTGATGGATTCTATTTTCTATTCTTGTCTGATCTGACCTTTTTATGAAATTTAGTCAGTTTAAGGTTTCCATGTGTCTGTGCTGTGTAATAACACTGGGTTTAAGAGACAAACTAAATGCAAAATAGAATTTATTTAATGTAGCAGCAAGCCTTAAAATCTTATTTTTCTGAAGATGTGTGCAGCAACCTGTCTGTAGGACAGTTTCACTTTCTGCTAATCAACTTCTCTCTTGAATCGAGGGTGGTTTTCTGTATGCTGCTGGGGTCATCCCATTTATCTCTTTCAACATATTAACGTGTTTGCAGGTGATTGCTGAAACTAAATGGGGTTGAGAAATAAGTGGAATTATCTTACAGCACGGAGAGATTTGGTTAATGCTCTAGGAAAAAGATTTCACAACTGAGGGTGACACTGAAAGGATTCATGAGAGGAACGAATGCTCGCAAAGGCTCTTTTCTTCTGAACACGTTCGTCCACTCAAATGCTAAATCCGAACTCGGCGAGACGCAGTTGATCAGATACCTAACTGTAACTGGAGACCCCCGTGCTGAACGTCTGAGCATTAAACAGACTGCTTTGTCAAGGTTTACGGAAGAAACGCGTCACACTAAAATATGAAGACCGGTACGATCAGAGAGGACCACATCGTAGAGGTGTTAGAGGCTCATTCACCTCAAAAAGTTTGAATTCCCAGCCCAGATGTTCCGATGTTATTTATGTTTTTTTTTTGTGAAGTGTGAAATCACTGTAGAAATTCCCCTGAATTTTTTTTTTCTTCGGATATTTTGATGTTCTTTTGCTCTTTTGGGGGAAGGTTTTGTTACTCCTTCAACCATCCATCTACCTCACTTTTTTTCCCCCCACCAGTCTATTTACATGTACAGAAAAACAAAAAATCTCATCTCTGTTGTCCGGCTGGAATGACGATCTTACTGAGTGCTGTTAAGAAGGTCAAACTCAAACCACAAACCATCCTGAGGTTGGAGGTGGGGGGTGGGTATGGGGGTAAGCATTGGGGCACACAGAAACATGACGGCCAACAGAGAAAACCATGCGAATGCTCGTAAATGTTTCTCAGATGCTGTGAGAGGCCGGCGTGTTCCCTCCCCATCGTCCCGCTGCCCCCCCTCTCTGTGTACTGCTCTGTTTGTTTCTGTCTGGCTCCACTTTGAGCCTCACGTGTCACTGTTTCTTTCAAATCACATCACCATGCACCTGTGTTTTTTCTTTTTTTTTTTTTTTTTTTTTTCTTTCTTCAGTAGATAAATACCAAGTGGTTATTTAACAACACTTGCTGACACTTCTGACCTCTTGTTTGGGAGAAAAACAGAAGGAAAAAAAATTTTGAACTCGTTTCCTCAGCTGGGACTGTATTTTCCTCTCCAGGTAGATGGAAATCACACCTGTCGCTGCTTGTTTTGTACAGCAGAAGACAAATATGAATACATTGTTCTGTATGAAATTATAAAATGGAACACAAAATGTAGACAATTATAACTGATCATAAAGTTTTATCATTTTGGTTTACGTTGTATAAACTGCATGCAATTGGTATTTCTTACTGCCTTTTTTTTTGTTTTGTTTGGTTCAGGAAGAGTCACAACTTAGGGATCAGGTTAAAAATCTTTTTCTTTTCGTGCTTTTCGTGCATGATTTTTTTCATCCAGCTGCTTTGAAAAGTCTGAGTACTTTGTAAAAGCCTTCAGAACAAGTGTTGTTTTTTAAAGAAAAAAAAACATGCATGGCGCTGTGACTTGAATGTAATGGAAACACATGAGATGCACAGACTGGGGGTTGCCACGAAGTTTCAGGTGGGAAAGAAAATATGGTCTTTTAAAACACTTGTATGAAGTTTTACATTGTGGTCTGCTCTTGAGGAGGACCGTGCTTTTTTTTTTTTTTTTTTAAATCAGGTTCAGGTTTGTGACTGACAAAAACCTGCTGTCACTATGTTGTTTATTTTGACACACAAAGAATGGAAGTGGAGGCACGTTTATATACGGGACTGCAAGTTGACTTTGGCTTTTTCTCAGTGTTAGAGGACGTTATGGGACTTCTTGTGGCCGCTAAAAATAAGAAGGATGAGATAGTTTACACTGCTTAACTTTCAATACAACGCACACTTCTGACATTATTTTGTCGATACTTACTGCTTCTAGTATGCGGTACAGTGAAAATAATCAGAAGACACATTAACAGTTAATGACGTGCCCATTTTTGGTAACAGGACTCTTTCCCACACATTTAAATGGGAGTAGTCATTAATGAGAGAAACCATGTGGAGCCCCAGGTAGAAGGAAGTCCGTCATAAACAGACGACATCTGGCTCCATTTAAGCTGTTTGATCATTCAAAGACGTGTGTGTGTGTGTGTGTGTGTGTGTGACCCAAGAGCTCGCTAATGATCTGGACTGGTTTGCTATGGCAACAACCCTGGCAACAGAGGAGCTAATTAATGATGGTGTTGTGCATGCTACTTCCTCTCCCTGCGTCGGTTGACAGATGACTCTTCTGGTCCTTTACTGCCACTTTGGTGTTGTTCCTTGCGTCTAGACCTGTTGCCATGGTGATCATAGTCCCATTACAAAGCATCCTTACTCTTCTCTTTATCTTCCTCCTCCCCTAACAAGGCAGGTTTGTAGTTTCAGGCAGGGAGCATCAGAGGCCCACAGACCACAGACGACTTCGTCCTGAAACGAGAGATCAGGATGTGTATTTCAGTGTTTGTGGTCTGATTTTTGCCTCACTTTGACCACTGGAACACCTCACAGAGCGGACATAAAATTGAACAAAATTTTCTTTTTTTTTTTCTTCCCCTTTTTGTTACATTGATGGCCAATTTGTTACCAAGATTTTGATGTGTGTAAATTATTCATAGCCTTCCAACTCTTGCGTTTCTATTGAAATGATCTATTAGACTGAGGTTTCATTTTGGTTTTCTTTTGTACATGCTGTTGTAAAAGTTTTTTTCCTGTTATCAATATATTCTGAGTACTGGGAAAAATTATTGGCTGAAGGAAAAGAGAATGTTCGTTTCTCTGATTCTTTTTTTCTACACAAGATTTAAGATGAATAAAAATGTATGCAAACTGTTCGTCTTTGTTGGCACATCTGGATCGTTGCTCTAGAGGGGCAAAGTCTCCGCACACATTTTAGTCTCATTTCTGAGTCTGTTGCCATTTAGCTAAATATAAAACTGGATCCACAACACATTCATTCCTGCTGCTGAACAATAAGATGTATCCCTGCAGTCCATGAAGATAAATGCTCGTATGCTCCACTATAAGGCCGCAGTTACAAGTTACTAATAGTTGCCACTGAATGAATGAATGCACAAAATATTAAGCATCTGAATACATTGCATAAACTTTCAAGCTGTTTGTTAGACGACCAACAACAATGTATTTCTTCCAAGTTACCGCCATACAACATACATACTGAACACAGGAGAACACATTGAAGACATCTGGGTTATCTGTGTGGGTGATGGAGCTTGCAGCCAAGCTTTGGCTGCAAGCTTTGACCAAAATGTCCTCAAGTATCATCAACATCAAAATCAGATTTATTGTTATTTATTTATGTATTTAAGTCAGGTTTTGCATATGTAGAATTTTAATTGGTATGCTGGTGCATAACATTTAAACAGAAAATATATAAGAAAACATTAACTTATCTTATTATTAACTTAACTTATTAATGTAACTTATTGACTTATATTATCAAGTACTGCAAGACAGAAGCATTAATTAAATATAAACCAACTGTAGAGTTTGCAGGGATGTGCAGAAGTCTTTGGATGTGCAAAGGTTCACAGTATTAAATTGTGTGTGATTAGTCTGACCTTTAACAAATTATTATGTTTTATGTTTCAAGGTTTTATTTTGACATGTGCACAACAGTTACACGGAGCAGTTGTTGGGAATGAAATTCTTGAAGTTCAGACTTCTTCAAACAAAAAATTATAGAATAGAATATAGTGTATAAGATAATATTTAACTGTAAATAAATAAAAATGGTAATAGAATATAGATAAAAAAATAACACAAGTAGAAATATAATATATATAATATAATACTGTTAACTAAATTGATTTATTTCTTTATCTATTTTTTGTTGAGTGTCTCTATTCTCGATAATATTTTTTAAGCATTGTTTGAGGAGCCTGAGATGTAAGAATTTCACCAATGATTGCTCATGTAAATTATTGAGTAATGACAATAAATTCTTGAAATCTTGAATGTGTTAAGATGCTAAATGTACTTTGATGCAGTTCAGTGATACAACAGCAGGCGGCAGCAGCAAATTTACAAAGCCAAAGAAGAAGAAGGGGGGCAGAGCGTGACCTCTGACGTGCCCTGGACAGTGACGTCACGCGTTGTTTACGACGGTAGCTGTTCAACGTCCCCTCACTAAACATTAGCATTAGCATTGACACACATACAGTCAGCAGCAGGAGAGCCATGACGGTGAACTGTGACCTGAAGGAGAATAAAATGCTCCTGCACATCTGAGGTAAGTAACTGCTTTATGTGCGGCTCGTTGTTGTAGCAGTAAAATGTGCTAATAGCACAACTGCTGAGCTAGCCTGCTAATTTGACTGAGAGAAGCTAACCAACTGAAGCTTGTCATTAGCATGAAGCTGCAGTGTGTTTTCACGCAGTCTGTAACACACCTGTCAGAGTCAAACACACAGTTTAATGTCACTGACGGTCATTTCATTTATGTTAGTTTTCCGTTAAAACAGCAACTCGGTTTGTTAGTTAAAGAAACAGAAGTTTGACCATTTTGTCACCTTGTTTTTTACTTTAAATGAACAGTGTGCCTCTGTGCGACTGTAGTTACCATTAACTCGAGTTATATATGACATATATAAGATGGTGGGGAAGGACTAAAACTTTTTGTTGTTTTTAATGATGCTGTGTTTTGCTGCACAGATGAAAGAAACAAACTCTGCTGTCTCTGATTACAGTGTCTCGTCTGTTTCTCCTCCAGCATACAGCAATGCCATAGAGGGAGGAGAGGTCTCCTCAGACATGGCCACTGAACTTCATGAGGCTATTGTCATGGCCAAGCAGGAGCGCCACAAAAACCTCTTTCTGAACTATAGAAACTTGAATAATTTTCCTGTAGAACTGCTGAAAGATGAAGGCTTGCAGTTTCTGGAGAGACTGTACATGAAGAGGAACTCGCTCACTACATTGGTATTCACACACGCTGGTGTTTGATCTGTTAGAGTTCACTCACACAGTCAGAAATACTTGACAGAACAAGAGTAAAGACGTGCATTTTTTAGATACTAGATGGTCTTTTAAATCTGTAACTGAGCAGAGCTTCACAAGTGTATTTCCAGTGAAATATTTTTATTTTTCATTTCTGCTTCCTCTTTCTCTATCAGCCCGACAATCTTGCTCAGAAGCTCCCAAATCTTATTGAACTGTGAGTATTCAGTTATGTATATATGTTTTTTTAATTTTACAAAGAATCTTAACAGTTGTTACTGTA
This sequence comes from Scortum barcoo, assembly GCA_023238725.1. Lineage (NCBI taxonomy): Eukaryota > Metazoa > Chordata > Actinopteri > Centrarchiformes > Terapontidae > Scortum > Scortum barcoo. The sequence continues at coordinate 17,409,813 of CM041531.1, forward strand.
CAGACTTATGCCAGTCCGTTATGATGTTGTTATTATTCCCTGGTATAGTAGCAAAACTGCTGCTGAATTTAATGGGTCCATCATGTCTTTTGACCTGTGAAAAACTGTGTAAGTTTTAATAAATGAGGCTGTCTTCTTCATCAAACATTTTATAAAAGGCCTCTCTGTATTCTACAACATTGTGAAATAGATAGCAGATAGTTTATTTAAGTTATATTGTTTATTTATTTTTTCATTTTAGGTATTTGCACTCAAACAACATCGTAATTATTCCTGAAGGTGAGTCCTCTTGTTATGTCACAATGATGTATGTATCAACATTGATTTTTTTGTGACATTGCTTTCACACAAAAGCATGTGAATCAATTTCTGCCCCCCTTTGTAATGGTCAAAGACATCATCACCAGATGCTTGGTTCAAGCTGAAGAAAAATGAAACTAAATAGAGCAAACCAGCAACAAACACAATATAAATAAAGATTAGATGCTCAGGCATAAGAGATCCTATAGTACATTAATATAACACAATAAATGTTGTCCATACCACCATACATGTGGTAAGTGGTAAGTTATTAAGACATTCAGTAAGAAAGCCGATGAATTTAAACCAGGGAAATGTGGAGATAAAGTCAGCCCGAAGGTTATTTTTGACAGCAAAGTCTTCATCAATACCACCTCCTGTACTGTTTGTCTTTTGACCATGACGAGGACAACTGTGGTTTCATACCCAGCCATTGGAAACCTGGCCAGGCTGCAGTCGCTGGACCTCAGCAATAACGCCCTCCAGCTCCTCTGCCCAGAGATTGGCCGACTGAGGTCTCTACGGCACCTGAGACTGTCCAATAACCAGCTAAAATCCCTTCCTCCAGGTAAAATACTGTAGCTGCCTGTGCTGTTGTCATTTTTCACTGTGCTGTTTGAGACCCATCATAAATACACTGAGACAGAAACATCTAAAGTGCATTGGTGCATCAAAGCCTGATGAGCCAAATAAAGCGTATAGAGTGGAGGAGAAGAATAAAATAAGAAATGTGTACGTTTGAATATATTTATGCTTTTTATATTTCTATTTATGTTTGCGTATACAGTATGTTTGTGTGATGAATGAACTATTTTAATTAAATGACGTTTCCGAGGTGTAAAGTCTCTCTTGGCTGTCAGTTTGCAGTTGTGAGAATACAAACTTGAGTGATATTGTAAGTGTTTTATTGTCCAGCAGAGGGCAACAGAGTTACTCAACCAAACTGACAAGCCTCAGAGACAGAAAACAGCTTCTGTGTGTTTTAGAACAACATTATTTCCTGCTTATATCCTGTGTGTTATCAACATAGCCCAACTAAAATCTAGGTCTTTGTTTGTTTCCATTTTATTCTGGAGGATTAGTAAGAGAACTGTGGTTGTGTAACTTAACATTATCGTCTTATATTATGATTTTCAACCTTAATATATTTTGTAAATGATTTAAAAACATTAAGGACATTGCAGGATTGTGGAAAACAAAAACCTTAATAAGCCAGGAAAGCTTCATTGCCATTGAAAAGACTGTTTATATGTTTACAAAGTGGTTATTTATTTAAGAATACTATGTGACAGCAAAAGGTCACAGGTATGATCCCACCAACAGCCTGTCTGACTTAATCCCATTTGACCTCTCCTCAAGTGACCGAATCCTCTCACTCGCTGGAAGTCAGCGGCTGCTAAATATGTTAGGAAAGGTGATTGTGACACTGAGAAACACAGAGGTTCCACCCTAAATAGTTTTTTTTTCTTTCCTCCAGACTTTTTGGAAATTGTAAAAAGTGTGAAAAGTAATGCTGCTCTTGGTCAACAGAAACCAAAACTGTGACATTCCAAAAGATCCCATTGAAAAAACGCTATTGCATTTCATGATTGATTTATTTTTTTCTCTTGTCCGCCTGACGCCTGCAGAGATTGGTGATCTGCAGGAACTGGAGACTTTGGATGTGTCGATGAACCAGCTGATGTCTCTGCCAGATCGGCTGCACCGCTGCGTCTCTCTGCAGAATCTGACAGCCGACCACAACCTGTTGAGCCACGTCCCCCGGCAGCTCTGCTGTCTCCACCGCCTCAACCAGCTCTCCATGGCCGCCAACCGGCTGACCTTTCTACCACTCGGTCAGTATACCCCCCTTATCTGTTTGTTACCATGGCGATGTAGATATAGTGGTGAGGCGGTGTTAATGTCTGTGTGTGTTGTAGATCTGGGCAGATCACGGGAGCTGCAGTTTGTGTTTGTGGACAATAATGTGGATCTAAAAGGACTTCCCTCCTACTTGTATAACAAGGTCATCGGCTGTAGCGGGTAAGACAAACAGCTCACTGTCGTATAGTTTAGGAGAGCTGAAGTTGTATTCAGTTTATTTGACTCGGATAACTCGGATAATATATATGATGGAAATCAGATTAGAGTGAGAGATTACATCCATGTGTGTTTGTTTCTCCCCTGCAGGTGTGGAGTGTCGGTCCAGGTGTCAGTTGGGGACCTGGGGGAGGTGCTCGGTGAGCAGCTGGGTGAGGTTCTGGTCGGGCTTCCAGGTGAAGTGAAGGTGGTCGGCTCAGAGACGGATAACGTGGTTCCCCTGGAGGAGCTCGCCATGAGAACCCTGCACCGCATCTACCACCACCGCCCAACAGGTGCGGAGCCACCACCTGTTAATATACGTCTCAGTGTGTGACAGGGGGAAGCTGAGACTACACAAAATGAAGTCACTGCAGATGGAAAAAGTGTCTCCTAATCTAGTCACTGAAAATGACCTTCTTTGACCTCATACTTGTACTTCCTGTGCTGTTGTGTTTTTAGACTTGAACTTGCTGCCACCCATCAGCCTCCCGAAGAGCCTGTTGGACCTGCTGCAGTTCCCCCTGGGACACTGCCACCGCTGCAGTCAAGCCATGTTCACCATTATCTACCCCAAACTCTTCCCCCTCCGTGACACCGCACTGGCAGGAGTGCACCGCAGGTCAGAACAAACACGCCTCCATTCCTCTCTAGAGCTATTGCAGACTAGTCACTACTAGATAGCAATGTCAAGTCTTGTTTCATGCTTGCATATGAGTTGTTCTCAGCCAAACATGCACGCTCATCTTTCTCACGCTTGCTCCTCTCTTCTTTCCTCCGAAGGACGACTGTGAGTTTTGTGGCGTACTGCTGCTCAAGTCAGTGCCTCCGGACCTTTGACCTCCAAGGATGATGTCATTTTCTTCGCACACATTCTTGTTCGCTCCGAGGCAGTCGAGTGGTTTCGGACGACGGCTCCTTATGAATGTGGATCTTGAAGGTCTGTGTGCATCGGTGCAGGAACTCTGCGCTGATTGACAATACTAAGAGCTACAGAGAAGCAGCCCGTGTCACATGAGTCACGCAGCTCGTCCAGCAACGTTTCAACACAAGTTTGTCAGAGACTCAATCCTACATGATGTTCCTGAATCCTTCCGACTGGGGGGGGGATTGTATTCCTGTGCGTGTGTGTGGTGGGGGTCAGAACCATAACTACCTTGTGTGAATAATGGCTCTGTCTAGAAAAACTAACAGTATTAGAGCTGAAGTAACTCACAAACAGGCACTTTTTAAAAACAAGCACTGTTTGATTTTTGTGAAATCAGTCATTTTTTCACACAGAAGTTCATTGTAGCAGACACATCCCATTGCTTGTGGAGTCATATTTGACGTATTAACATTTGTAGTTTTTTTTTTTTTTTACTGATAACTGAAGAAAATTTGAAGGGAAATAATTGAAATTTGATATGTGTCATTTTCAGCAGCTGGTCACGTTAACTCTACAACAATCACTATATGTGTTTGAGCAAGATACACAAGTCTGTGATCGAATCATCAAAACAACCTTATAGAGGTTTAATGTCTGCAGACTCGTTCAGTTTAAAGGACATAGGGTTCGCACTTCGTGTGATTCTCTCGTTGAGCTGACGCCTGCCTGTTGGCATTCATTACTATGTTGTATAATTCTAATTTATCATTTGTTGTGTTGCGTTTGGCAGTAAATGTTGACAGATGTTTGACTTTGAGTGAATTTGTATGTTTGTTTTTACACCAAAGAGAGTTTGTCAGAGTGGATGCTTGAAAAGGTGTAAATGTGACAGTTTTGCATGTGAACCAGAGAAAAGAAGACTTCTACTGTGATGAGATTTTCAGATAAATACTTAACACAGGTCACCACAGCTTAACACCTCCACTTATCTCGGTTTCATTTCTGTGTCCATTTCACAGCTGAATACGTGTGTGTGTGTGTTTGGAGTAATTACCCTTCAGCTAACGTCACTAACAGTCTCTGCTGTAGCTCTGCAGTAAGTGGAGTGTAGTTGGTAGTGTCAGTAGGTCAGGTAGCCGGGCTCTCTGGCTCCCCTGCATGTGGTATACAGATCCAACAAACATCCTGGCAGCGTGAAGGTGTCGCGCCATATTGCCCTGAGCCAAGCTTTCCAGAGGAGCTTTACTTAACTCTTGAATGTATCTCTATTCTTCTGCCTTAACAGCTATCTTCTTCACTCCATGCCTCACCTTCAGCAGTTCTTTGGGGTACAGGATGGGTGGTTCAAAGATAACAGGATGGGTACATGTACTGTGTGGGCACTGCTGAACTGTTGGCACGTCATTATGGAGGCTTATCAACTGAAAGCTCTCTCTTGTTGGTCACCGAAGGTGCTCTGAAAAGGAGCGAGCACTTGAAGCTGAACGCTGTGTGCATGAATGTATCTAAGTGGTAATGGAGGGTGGTGGAGAGCAGAGCAGAAAGCACAGCGGCTCCATTACCCAGATCGATGGCATGTTCAGATGAGTGTGTGGGACCATGATCCTCTTTGGTTGGTGCTCATCTCTGCCGACTGCGCATATGAAATAACATGCATGCTGCGTGTGGATAATATGGCACACACAAACATGAGATCCACACCCAACAGGACAGATCAAAGAAACACACACACACACACACACACATACACACACACCAACCAATGCTAACAGCAGCTGATGTAGACTATTTGATCAAACCTTCATTGGGAGCCATGAAAGCTGACTGTGGAAGAACATCGGCACAATCTGACTGTGCAAGCAGGTAAAACTTGATTGACTTCTGTCAGATCTGTCACAACTATGAAGGAAACATGAAGTTAAAGATTTTTAAAGAACTGAAACATTTTAAGAATTGAAGAGTTGTCATATGTACAACAATTTACATCAAGCAGTCATTGGCAATGAATATTCTTAAATCTCTATCAAGGCTCCCTAAAACAATGCTCAAAAATATTAACAAGAATAGAACCACTCAAGCAAAAAAATAGATTAAAGAAATTAAAAAAGATTAAAAAAATAATAGGACTAGAGTAATAAAATAAATATGAACTTAAAATATAAATTATACAACTAAAATATAAATTTTACAACTAAGTAAATATACAACTAAACAGAGATATACAATAGAAAGTGGTGCTGAATTACATCTTTGAAGTTTATTTTGCAGCATTAGAAATGGGGTCATCATATGGGACGTAAAAGCAGCAGCTCTGCAGCCCTGTCAGGTGAGCTCAAGTTCATCAACAACAGATGTGTTCATTTGCATTAAAGCTAGATGTTATTTAATACTTTGATATATGATAATGGATTTTTTTTCTAATAATTGTTTCATACAACTGAACTGTTAATGTTGAGTGGCTTTACTCAGCCATTTAGCCCCGACTTTTAATGAAGTTACCCATTTCAGCTATTTACTGTAATACTTTAAGCTCAACCAACTATTGAAGTAGGTTCATTATTTAAATGGTTTATGATTTACCTTTAGCTATTTCACTCTCAGGCTAGTTTTCACCATCTGTAAGCATTTATTTATTACTTCGTGCCCTTTCAACTGTGTGATTTTAGGTTACTATTTGAATTGCTGATCATTGACATATAATAGTTTACACCTGTGGCTTGTGATAATCAAATTGCGTTTCTATGTAGCCGACCTGCTCTACCCTCTGGGGTGGTAGGATATCACTGCAATGAAAGCTCCAGAAACACGAGAGTAGAAACTTGGCAAAAATGTGATGATTTTGATGATTTCAGCATTAAAAAGCCCATTAAACCAAATAATTACAAGCCTTTGATAGTCATTAAAACACCTCCTCTGCAGATATAGATCATCGTGTGCCAGGGTGATTTATCTTCTTAACGTTACTTACAGTTCTCTGGTTTTATGAGCACTCGAGTCGATAAAGTAACTGAACTGCACGCCGCATGCTGTGCCGTGTGTAACTCCGAGTGGAGCCCATATTGTGAGACGCTCTGTGGCATTTGGACACATCATGCAACCCCACAGTAATTTCCTGTGGTGAGTCAGGCAGGGCTGAGAGCGAAGGGGAGTGGGGCGGGCGGGGGGATTAGTAGATTAAGCAACAGCTGACTCGAGTGTTGTTCAGCCTACTGTAGATAACACGGGACTGTGAAATGTCACATCATGAATACAAAATGATCATTAATGGGGGGAGGTGTCTATTCTTATTTTTGATCAGCTGTTTTATTCTCCGATCCCTGTTCTCTGAACAAGTCTGGTGTTTGTTAGTTCTCCTCCTGTGTTGCTGTCTTATAAAATATTAAGTGTGGTATTGAATAAGAACAGTGTTAAGTTCTCCATTCACAGCTATGTTAAATCAAGGTCTGAAAATTTTATTTTGTGCTCAAACTGTTCATCTCATCATCTCTTGCTAACCTCTGCCACAGTAACAGCACCATCATCTGTAACACACACACACATACACAAACACACACACAAACTGCCAGCAAATTCTTGTCTTTTTTCACTGGATCACTGGATGTAATGTGTTGTGCATACATTTGCACATTTGTTGTACTCAGACTGATCGCGACTGGACCATCAACAGTGGACTGTAGTTTGTAACGGTTTCTTCAGTGGGCCAGTAATGATCTGGAAGAGGTCGATCCATCTCTCGTAAAGATCAGATCCACTGTTCACCGTCCTGCTATAATGTGTGTAAATTGTAATTAACAGATGATGAAGAAAAGAGATCTCTGTCATGATCTTTCTCGAGTTACAGGGATAATTGAGGCACTGTGTCTCTGGCAGGCTGTTCTAACATTTCCTGGACTGTCATACTGCACGTTGAGCTGCAGGTGTGATTCATCTAAAGATGTCATCTAACGCCACATGCCCTGAAACCCAGAATTAGTAAAGGTCATACACAATTCAATTAATAAAAACGTCCTGGATACAATCTCGCACCAAACAACAGAGCTACACAAAACACAATAAGTGAAAATGTCGACGGTTCCATCTGAACGGCCCACGAGTTACTCTGAGCAACAGATCCGATAAAATTATTCTGCCACGCTTCAGACCCAAAGGGCTGCGCTTGTACTGACTTTCCCCCAAAGGTTTTAATCAACAATTTATCACTTTGAGTCTCCCTGGACACACTGTGCATTGAATAAACTTTAGAAAATATATTACAAAGAAAATGAAAGGTGCACAGTATCAAAGTTGGAGGCAGGTGCCGTGCAGGTGAAGGTTTCAATTGGAAGACCGACTGGGAAATATCTGGCATTCATGAAGTACAGCTCAGCAGTGTCCAGGTGATGCGTTTAAGATGGCACTTCACATCAGATCCAGGTGATTTACACAGATGCCTCCAGATACATAAATTACTGACCCAGTCTGTCTTCGTCCGACAGACTCCGACAGGTTACTTACTTTAAAGTGCTGACAGTACATCAAAGTTAATGTGTTTTAAATGACAGGTGTGCCCCCTGCTGTGTATCTGTCTTTTTCACCTTGGCTTCTTACCCTGTATTTTTGTCAGTATTCACATCTCGTGCCTTGTGGCGTTGCAAAAAAGAGTCATCATCATGTATTTGATTATGTAAAGTCAAGGACTCCAGGGGCAAACGGCCTTATGCACTGAGGAGAATCTAAAAGAGCCTTTCTGTTGGGGAACTGTGCACACTCGCGCACATGTATAGTGTGTGAACAGTGTGCCTGAACACACCGGGGTGGATATCAGTGGGCTACATTAATATGCTTTATATTGCCATGCAGTATGTACAATGCTGTGAGCTGAGCACTGAGTCTGAGTGCGATGGGGGATCAAATCTATTCAAACAGAAACCTTGTTTGTGCTCTGTTTTTCTTATTTTGGGGAGTTAGTGACTCACTGTTTATGCAGCATTCATACAGACGAAGACTCAATCGAACTGAATCAGAAGGAGCTGAATTAACAGAGAAGACATAGATGGCGGCGCAACCACACATCTTTTAAAATGCCATCAGCCATCAGTGGGTGAGTGTCTCTGTGCTGGAGATCAGATCCACTAAGTGATGCTGGTGTGTGTGCGTGTGTGTGTGTGTGTGTGCTCATGAAGACATCGGTGTATGTCAGACGGTACCTGCAGAACTTGTGCCCTTTGAAGGGTCCCAGCAGGTTATCATCTGCGCAGACAAATGGGAAAAAAGGTCAGATGTGTAGAGAGGATGGACTGCAGGAAATGAAAGAGCACAGCACACACTCTCTCACCAATCTCCCTCTGTGTCTCTCACACTCAAGTTTTGTATATAATCATCTCTGTCCAAAAAGCAGCTGTCGGCAATCACTTCAATAAAATCACACAATCACTTTTTTATTTTATGTGTTTATTTCTTGGCTTTCTAATTAATAAGAAGGCAGACTAAAATGCCTCAAAAAAATATCATGAAAGCTGATAATAATCTACAGTTTATCTGTCAGTGTATTAAATGTGGGAACAGGCCGTGTCCAGTCGTCAGTCTGCTGCTGAGCTGCTTCACCTGTTATCAGCTCCTTTTTAAAAAAATGTTATTATTATTATTGACTTTGGAACTATCTACATTTATAAAAAATTATATTGATAAAATAAGATAAAAATAAAAAGTACTCGACTCCCCAAAGTGTTATCATATACTTTAATTATGATTTGTTTAAGTTGATTGAACCAGTTAATATCAGATTATGCATTTGATTAAATCGGTGTCAGTGTCCCTCCTGTTCTCAGCCGTGTCATTATGAACTGATGTGAATTTGTTTCAATCTGTGCGGTCAATAAAATGGAAAAACAAAACAAAAACAAAAAAAAACAACAACAGCAAAGCCCTTTATCCACTCCCTCTGACGTCAGAGGGCGCGGCCATTTTGTGAGCAGCATCAAATTCAACACAACGAGGCAGGAAGTTCAGTCACTTCACTATCAAATTAAAAGCAGCCAAACGACATGAACGATGCAAACGTGAATGAAGTGATGATTGTATAAACGTAATGGTGCCTTTGAATTTTAATAAGAAACAAAAGCCGAGGTTTTAGGAATAATAACAACCGCAATAATCATAATAAAAAGAACAATAACACCAAAAATAACCACAACAATAATAACAACCACAAAATTGCATTTCCTTTAGAAAATGTACATGATGGATTAAATTAAAATTCCCTGTAAAATCTGAAAGCTCAGATGCACTGACTGCACAGCTGAAAACTGTAAAGGTGTAAAATGTGCGAATTGTAAAATTGGCAGCTGAACTGAGAGCTGAAATAGATTGCTGTAAAAGCTGGAAGTTGACTTTTTTTTCTGAAAAGACTGAAAGTAAAAATGTTTGTACTGATTTTAGACAGATGAACTGAACTGCTAAAGACTTCGGAACAAAAATGGCATCAACCGAAAGAAGTGAGACTCAAACCATTGCTCAAATGTAGAAATGTGAAATAAACAGCCAGAATATGAAGCTGAACCACATTACCTAAAGAAGCTAAGAGCTGAAATACATCACCAAAAAAAGCTTGATGCTCCTCTGTAACATTACTAATGGTTTTCACTTCTTCTGAAATAAAGTGACAAGCAGTATGTATATTTTGAAAAGTATCAATAATAGCAAAAAGTCAGAAAGAAGCATAAATGACTTTAACGAGCAACATTTGTATGGTCGGTACCAAAAATATATGAAAGGAAAAAAAGAATGCTTAAGAAACAAAATTACAATAGTGTGAATGAATTAGCACTGAAATGAATTATATACAGCCTATTAGCCTACGGTGAGGGTTGAAATGGTCCAACTTAAACTTTTAATTCACAATGATAGGTCAAATATTAACATGCTAACAGATTACTACATTCAAGGTAAATTTCTGGGACTGCTGTTGTGTTGACAATGTATGAGAGCTGCTGGGGTTTTTTTTTTTATTTTAAAATGTAATGTGTAATGTTTCAGTTTACAGTGTGTTGGGTAAAGTCCCAGTTAATGAAAGTGACGAAAGTTGAAGTTTGGTGGGATAAAAAGGTTTTATTTTGTAAACAGCTGACAGGAAGCGTTTGATTTCTTCACCCGTTGCGCTTTACGGGCGGAGCGGAGGAGGGCGGTGAGTCTCCACCGGGGACAGTCCCGCTGAGTGGAGCCAAAGCAGGAGCGACATCTTCACTCTGTGTCGACAACAGCTGAGTAAAAACAAGAAGAAGAAGAAAAAGAAGAGCAGAACAAACTTAACGAGGTAGGTTTGACTGTTTTTTTTTCCTGTTTTGTTTGGTTTCACTAAAAAAAAAAAAAAAAAAAATTAAAGTTTGAATTTTGAATTATTCATCAAATATGTGTGTTTAAAGTCATTTACAGACTGTGTGCTGCCTTGGTGAAGTTTTCCTCCCTGTCTCTCTCTCTGAGAGGACTGTCTCACTGCAGATTTGTGTGCTGGAGGAGATGAACTTTGTGTTTGTGTCACCAAACCGGTGCCCCCCCTCTTAAACACGTTACCCGATTAAAGTAGTTGTAGTTCAGGATTAAATGAAAGGATGAAGCAGCCTGCCTGTTGAGTTTGAGGCTGGGAGGCTTCAAAGAGAGACAGTTTCAGCACCGCGGACAGCTCCGGAGCTTTCTGCAGACAGACAGACGGACAGATTCAGATCAGAGTGGTCATACATAAAGTGTATTTAAACAGGTGGGCAGAAATATGTCTGCTCTCACCTACATGAAAATGCATGAAGATACCTCACAGGAGTTGATCTCCTCTGTCCTCTCACTCTCATATATAAGAAAAAAAGGGTCTTCTTCTGGATGCAGATTCAGGTGTTTTCATGTGGCCTCTCAGTGTTTTTGTAATCCACGCTGGTGTTGAGTCAGAGGAGGCTGTTTGTGGTCCTGAGGTGGTGATTTCCAGAGGTGTGACTTTCTGCCTGCCTTTGACTTCATGTGTTTCCTACGCGCTCAGAGTCTGAGCCCTCTGGCTTCATGACGCCCTCTGTGGTGGCGAGAGCTCGGCAGGAAGTGTTGTCCTTGTTGTTGTTTGGCGCAGCGAGAGTTTGGCACCAGTTTGGCCCCCGTGTCTCCACGCAGGGGGACACAGAGAGTTACAGCTCTGGATCTGAGTGTCTCCTTAGAATTAAAGGCTCATTGCGCAGAATGTGACCCTCAATTTGTTAATCAAGGCAGGATTTTGTTGCGAAATTGCCTTCCAGGAAAAAAATGATTCAAACCTTTGGCCCTCCCTGCTTCCTGTCCTGCCACTGCGTTAACGTCAGCAAGGACAAAGAGCTCAGGCTGACTCTTAAGCAGATCAATAGGTGTGTGTTGTCTTTGTTTGGCAGCCTGGGGTGGTTTGGATCCAGGAGTAAACACATAGATGTTTCAATTAGGGCAGGAAGTGACCACAAAGCACTCAACGTGAAAATGTTTTTATGCACAAATAATCCTCTCCCCACTGACAAAATGGTTCCCCCTGCGACTGTCACAGCCTTGCTCCTCCTCCTCCTCTTCCTCCTCATCGTCCCCCAGAACCCATCACTCACCAATCCATCACCCTAACTCACAGAAAGGTGAGAAATTACCACCAGCCTCTAGTCCGGTCCTGCTACATCTGTCCAAAACACACACACGCACACACATACACACAGTTCTTTTCTCCTCTTCCTTTCAAAGCACAGTCGCACAGTTTAATTTATTCCCCTTGTTATTTATTCATCTTGTTCTTTTCGTATCACTCTCCTTGTTGAATTTCAGCGTAATCTGCGAGAAAAGTGCCAGATGGCAGGAAATCAGTAACAGTAAAGAACGCACTGTGATCACAATCTTCTCTTTCAGCACATGTTGCTCAATTGTCAGGTTTCAGCAGTAAAGCGAGCAGCCAGAAAACGTTTGCAGCCCATTCTTGGCAGCTGCTGCTTCTTTTTTAACAAAAAAATACAGATTTGTTTTGGACTCCTACAACCCGTTAATGTCTGGATTGCACATCATCATTCAAAATACACTCGCTGTGAATGCCACAGTTTGTCATCTTTACTTAATTCCATCTTTTCTGGGAGGGGCGGATGCTTTTTGAAGCCCCGCAGGATGTTTCAGGCTCTGACACAGGGTGTGAAGCTGCAGGTAAAACATTTGTGCATCCTTACAGAGGTGAGGACTAGAGTCGCATGGCACCTGACTTCATAAAAACAAACGGGACTGACTTTAACACCAGTGACTCGTGGGGCTTGCCTTTAGCCTTCAGACTTGACCAAACTTGCCTTCAGAAAGACCAAAATGTGAAGATTAAATCTGATGTCAGGATGAAAGTGCAGTGAATCAGTTCTCCATTTTCCATTATGTTGCAGGAAGAAGCATTTTGGCACTTTAGACCTGCAGACAGACTTGAAAAACAAGATATAGAACTTGATTTCGGACTTTACAATGAAGACTTGAGACTTTCTTTGACTTTGACTTTGTCTATTGTCTGGCAGTTTAAGCAGATGTGTTAGCCCTCAAGGATGATACACTGCACAAGAATACCCACAGGGCACCTTTAACACTTGTACTCTGTCAGCTTAAAAGGCAGCAAATCATTATTTAGAGGCGTCTGAACAACCCAGCTCTCCCTTCACAGACTGACACACACACACACACACACACACACATACACACACACCCCTGTACCCTGATAGTGATACTCCATCAACAAAACGGATCATTTCAGAAGTCTGAAATGGTGATATGTTCTCCTCTCATTGATCAGGATGACGCGGCGGATCTGTAGTAACTCAATTCCTCCGGTGCAGGGATGCTCTTCAGCCCCCCTTTCTCACCCTAAAGGAGAGCTAAAAACAATTTTTTGTCATGGTTTGAGTCTGAATAAGACTTTAAAGCAGTGATGAATGTGTGAACCTTTTCTTGCAACGTCTAAAATCAGTCAAAATGTCAAAACAACAAATAGTTTGCGTTGTGGAAAGATCTGCTGAAGGCGTCTGCATGTGTTGTGTGTATACTGCAGTGTGTTAGTGCATGTGCAGCACCGTGTTCAGATGTGCGCCCTGCCTGCATGTTACATGAATCTATAGCTGACAGCATGCGTACATGTAACCATATATATTTTAATATGTGCTGTGCTATATGTGCGGCTGTCACCACTGTGTATGTGCACGGAGCAGAAATAAACAGCGCGAACAGAGCAACATGTTGACAGGTGTCCATGTGAATGTGTGCGAGCGGGAGGAAGAGAAAGAAATGGTGGAAAGGAGGAGGTGGAGTGTGCGTGTGTGTGTGTTTGCGGGCACTCTAGGTTTTGTGTGTGCTAGTGAGAGCGGAAGCGAGAGAGCGGCTGTGAATGCCAAAGTGAAAGAAAATGGAAAGCATGTATGAGGGAGGGAAAGTAAAAGAGAGCGAGAGGGAGAGTGGTCCACGTGTTATGTAAGTTTTTTGAGGCATCTGTGCGTGTGTGTTTCCTGTAGGCCTACAGATTAATCCAGTGGGTTTTATCCTCAGTGAATGGGACAGTGGGGCTTTGCAGTGATTATCCCTGCAGGCCACAGATGATTGCTTTGAATCTCCTGTACGTCCCACACCATGTTTCCCAGCCTGCATCTTTGTACGCCTGCGCATCGCTCCGTCTCCCTAATTTTAATGCGAAAAAGTTGGTGCCCGGCACAAGTCGACGGATCGTGAAATTTGAGAAGACATCAGTAGGTGGCTGCCAGATGCTAGATGGATGGAAGGATCTACTGTAATTATCCACACTTCAGAACTGCGTCTTTAATGTGTAATTTCATGTGCATTTTCTTTGTTTTTGACTGATCACTCCACCTCTGCACATGTCTGCCTTCCCGTCCATCTCTCTGGTTGATCTGCCTGTCTCTATCCGAGCCCGCCCGCCATAGCTTTCTGTCTGTCCGTCCTCCTCTGGATTATATAATGAGGAAATGTCATAAATGCAGTATGCCCTATCATCTCTGAGAAAATGGCAGGATGCTGGGAACCTGCCCCCTCCACGCCTCTATTTGTTTTGGGTCTTGTAATCCTCCGTCACAGTGAAGGTGTTAAAATCAAGGCTGGGCTCCTTAAATGGTACATTTTTATACTCGTGGCCTGGTGGTCAGGTTTTACCTCTTTGCTGAGTCTCTGAGAGGCAGCTGCACACAGTTACTCTGGAATAATAGTCTTACAGGGAAGTTTAGCCCCTAGAGTCTGTGATTCTGAGCGATAAAGGAAGTGCAAAGTTTTGGTGAGGTGAGTGTTTTGTGGATAATTACACCTAACATGACCACTTTGGAGGCAAATTTGTGGGAAGTATGACCTGCTCAGGCATCTATTCTCCTGGTTTCTTCAGTGATTTTCCACAGCAGATTCCTCTCTGTGTGTCCTTCCAGTCTCTCCATAGGGAATGTTTTAATTCGGTGAGGCCATATTGTCACCGCAGGTGTTGCCGTGGGCAGAAAACCAGCGCTGTATGAACCTTTCTACCTTGTTCCATTCACAGTCAACCTAGACAGAACTCTGGAGGCTTCATTATAAAGCTGTCCTGTCTGAACGTCAGACATTCGTCCTACATGTCTGAGTGCAGGTGATAATATTGATGGTATTGTTTAACTGTCTGGATGTGACATTAAATGAGATAAAAATGTGATAAGAATGAGCGCAAATTGTGATTTTTATGTATCCAGAATTGAGCAGTCAAATTGAAATGACTGTAGGTTTTAATTTTGTGTCAGTGCAGATCAAACTGAGGGATTTTCTCCTCACAAAGTTTCAACTGTGTTTTTTGTAGAGAGATTTTACTTTATTATAACTGTTTAATATCCATTACAATATTATATTTGCTTTGCATTTATGAAGACCAGCTATGACGTCCAAGCATGTTATTGCAATCTTAAGTCCATGCATGTATGTATTTGGTACATGTAGGGTATATTAGAAGTCAGGCATGAAGTGGTGGGTGTGCTGTCTGAATAGTTTAGCCCTCCGACTCCCATCATGCTCCATGGCCTTGTCACGTCTTGGCATATGTGTTTACGGCTTACAGGTCAGGATGTATGTGCACACTGGTGGTTGTGTGTGAAAAATTGTACTGAACAAGACAGAAAAAAATTCCTTTTACCTTGTTCACTTGTAGTGGACATAAAATATAAGTATTAGACTGAATAGATTAATGATACATGTTCTATTTTATGAAAAGTTAAACTAATTCAGAAATATGTTTAATTAACATATGGAGTAAATGTTGTTAACATATCCTCCAAAATATTTGGAGGATATAAGCCTTTTGCAGTGACTACAGCATCATTGAACTTACTTAAGTTAAGGTTTATGGTTATGTTTAGGGAAAGATGGTCTGGTTTAATACAGAAAAAGTGACTTCAGATGCAACATGTTTCTTAACATTTAACCAAAACTACAATCTTTGTCCAACCTTAACCACAGACAGGACTAAAGGATGCAAAGGTGTCAAAGTGCTGCTTTGTACATCCACCATCCAACTTTCCCCCTGCAACTCTCCCACGGTGCATGGACATAATCCAGGCAGCGATTTTGTCACCACAACATAATTGGGAAAACTGTTTAGTACTAGATAAGAGTTATATATAGATGACAGAGTTGAACTTGTGTGGATAAAATAAATCAACTGAATAGTTAATCTCACAGAGCCTAAAATGACTCGAAAGAGGGACGCAGCAGGACGTGAAAGCAAACAAATAAAAATGAGCAGGAAGTGATGAACTGCAAAAATCCTGTGCCTTCCCTGTTGTTATGAAGGTAGTCCGAGAATGGATGATGTGATATAGGAAGTTTCAGCTGGTACTTTACCCTCTGAGTCTGTGTGACAGGCTTGATCGTATACATTGCTCTGCTCAGTCAGGTTAAAATGCACTGACAAAGCATCAGTGTGTGTAGGCAAGTTCATCTGAGAGCATGTGAGTGTGTTCGTGTGTGTGTTTACATATGTTTGCTTGTGTGTGTAATTGAAGGGTATCAGTCTCCTCTCCATCTTAACAACAGCCTCTCTGACGCCAGTATAAGTGTTTTTCCAGGGTAACTGTAGGATCTGCAGGGTTACACAACTGCGTGTGTGTGCGCGTGTGTGCATGTGATCTATTAAAGTACATTGACTGCAACAAACACCGGAAAGAGATCCGACCAGGGCACTGCAGTAGTAAGATGGCTTACAATGTTCAGCACAGTGTAAAAAGCACACCCTTGTGTATCTGCTTTATAATTAGGAAAACATCATCAGTTCTAGTGAGGACTGATTCATTGACCAAATGAGATTACGTCACTGATGACATGGACACAAAGAATTCAAGCTAGTGAGTGTTAACACGCTATTTGATGTTAAAGAGTATTAGGTTGAAGTGTGAGTGGTTGTCTGTCCTTCTATGACTGACTGGCGTCCAGTCCAGGGTGTACCCCGCCTCTCGCCCAAGATAGCTGAGATAGGCTCCAGCACCCCTGTGACCCTGTGGTCAGGATAAGCAGGTATAGAAGATGAATGAATGAATGAATGAATATTAGGTTGTGTTAAAATTGTGCTCCATATTCATGTGAACACAGTTATTTCCATTAAAACAGACAGCAAATGAAGCCAAACTGTTCAAATGACAAAATCAGTCTGAGGTACTATTATCCAAAGGTGCATATTTGGAGGCATTAGGTCTCATTTCAAAGGTGTTTCGAAGGTGCATTCTGTTAAACCAGGGTGGGGCCCCAGATGGCTGCAGTTGTATTATAAAAAGCATTAAATTAAAAAAATCTATGAAAATTAATGATGTAATCTGGCACACACTGAGACTGTTACAATAATAATGGGAGAGCTGGATAGAACTGAAACAACTAAAGACCACCTCATACACAGTACACACATGCATGTGACAGCCACATGTGGCTGTGCAGGTGGACAGATGTACAGAAATACCCATGCACCTGTAAACACACACACTGTATGTGTTGTATGTACTCCAGCTGGCTCTCTCTCACACACACACACACACACACACACTGCTATTGCATTAATAATGTTGACCAGGCTCTATCCAGTGAATAATGAAACATGGTTCTGCTTTGATGCAGTGAAATGTCGGACCCTCCCTCACTTGGACACACAAACAGACACACACCTATACTCACACCTAAAATCACACACACACCCATGCACAAACACACAATCTCTTTTGCCCTGCTGCTGCTCTCCTTCTTGTCCTTGAACCAGTTCTCCCTGTGTGATGTTGTCAGTTTTCGGATGGAGAGAAGTGTTAACCTTCACAGAAAACACACACACACACACACAGTTGTATATAGAGTGACACAGTAGATCTACAGTCTCCTTCACCTTCCGTTTAAATGGATGGAAGAGAGAAAGCAGGTGCAGGTGTCCGTGTTATAATTACAGTGATTATTGCAAAGACATAATTATAAAGTTTTAAGCTGCTGTCTGGGTTGCCCACTGTGGCACTAATTTTCAGGAGAAATTCAACAGGAACGAGCATAGATGGAGGTCAGGTCCGGTGCAAGTAGAAGAGGGAGAGAGGGAATAAGAGGACGGTCTTCAAAGAGAATTCTGCTCTGGCTTTGTTCAAAATCAGTAACTAACATCACCTTTCCGAGCTCTGCAGGAATAAAAACATCAAAAAAACGCCCCACTGTGAAATCTTTTCCAGCTTTCCATCACTGCGCCCTCACTCATGTTCCTCCTGTTGGGGTTTAATAGCCGCCCCTCCAGAAACCAACTGGCTGTCCAGGGTTCACTTTTGTGCCTTTCGATTCTACACAAACAAGATTTGCTCGCAATTATTCTAAGAAAAAGAGGCGTTACAGAAATAGCAATGTTAATTTTCAGTCACACTGCGCCCACCGCCTCATTTCCCACCGCCTCTTTTACTAATCTGCAAAGACGAATGCATGAAACAGGAAAAAAAAAAGTACCAGCGATCCTAAAAATCCTGCAGATTTAGGTTAGTGCTTCTATAAACCCGTGAGAAACATGCAACTGAACAACTGACAAGCTGACCTGGTTTTCCTGACTGTGAATTTCAGTGCAGCCAGAGTGTCCTGATGTCCTATTTCCCTCACAAACATTGTTTATCAAAAGCGAACACGGCGCTTGATTGATAGCAGTCCTTTTGGTTCAGAGTCGAGGGAGTTTATCACGACAGCCTGACAGTCTGCTGCACTGAAAGATGCTAAACAAGTGCGGCTTCATCTTTTTTCATTCTGTATCTCTCATTCTCTCCTGAACTGGTCCAGTGGAAGATGCATCGTAAAAATGCATTTATCTTTCGTCCAGGCCGCATTAAATCTACCTGCATTAAATCTATCTATACAAGGAGATTTACTGTTAACTACAGCTCTCCCATGTATTGTCTTATTACGTTTTTCTCTTTAGGTTGATGGTAACAGAAAAGCTTTCTATGGTAGATGCTTCATGTAAATGTAGAAAAAGGGTGTAGTCTGTTTGCTTTGTATTATTGATGGATGTCTGGCAGTCACCTATGTGGATTTAGATCCTTTGTTTTACCTTTTCTGGTGCTGCTGGAGGGACTGAGGTGGACTGGTGACTGTGTACTGATCTCAGTACAAAATGCTGAAACCTGATTAAAGTCTCTGTACAGAGGGCTGGATTCATACCAGATGTCACAGAAAACAAGACAGAGGTGTGAATAATGACTGGCTGCATGTGTTGGGATGAATGGTGGTTGGTGTTTATTTCCACTTATGGAAATGATGTCTGTGCTGCATATCTGTCACTGTAAAGTTATCATTATTATTATTATAAAGTGCAACTTATACTTATTTTGTTTTTACCTCAAGCATTTCATATATCCTTCAATGCTAACTGCTACTGCTAATTTCCTGGGATAAAAGAGTGGTTTTGAAAACTGCAGTGCATCCTGGGATATTTTCTTTGTGTTAGGGATTTTTTATAATAACACATTGAAAACTTTAGTCCAACCATCAAAGTAATTCTAAAGTAAAAACACTGTTCTCCCAACAAGCCCCTTCATCACTGACAGCCCTCTGTGTTTTGTTCATACAAAGGCTTGCTGGTTTCCAACTGGGGCGTTTTGTGTTTCCAGGGTTTTCACAGTGGAATTTTCCATTTGTGTGCTTTGACAGGATTTTTCTTTGTTGCTTGAAATAGCTTGTTGTTGGATTCTTCCACGATTGAGGCCACGTAGCTGTGTGTTAATCATGACAGCCTATGACAGTGCTAATCCAGTCCCCTTCTGGTGCTCTGTGCCAAAAACATGCATGCTGCCTCTGTTCTGCGACGCTCCGTTCATACGATCGCCACAAAGAAGGAACATACCTGGTACAAATGATCTCTACAACACAACATGAAATGGTGGCCGGTCTGGTGCGCTGGTACTCGACGCCTCTGTGGGAAGGAAAAAATGGGATGATGGAGATGACAGACAAGGTGGGCGGCACACAGAGAGACAAGAACGTCCACAGAAACACATTCAGGACAAAAGAAAGGCAGAAAGAATGATGGTAATGATGATAATCAGCTAAACTTTTCACTGATTTGATCCAGTTATAAAACACAGCAATAACAATTTAAATCTTCTTTTTGTCACCATAGATAGTCTACCTGCTGCTGTGTTCATTTTCTCAACTGTTTTAAGGTCACGTCCGGGCTCTTTCCAAACCTCCTCTCATCCTGTTTCCACCTTTAACAGCTTTTCAGATTAACGCTATTAATGTTCCGATAAATAATTCATTGGTGGCCTTTTAATGTCTCCATTTAAGTGTTTAGCATTCTCCCATCATGCGACTGATGCTGCTGATATTGTTGATCGCTTATTTTTTCATGAGAAGTGTTCAGTGCATGTGTGTTACTGAGATTCTTTTATCCTTTGTCTTTTTCCTGTTGATGTAATGACTGATGTAATGTCTCTGTAGGTGGCTAGATTTCACCTGTGATGGCCTCTCTTGCTGACTATCCAGGCCTAATTCCAGTGCTGGAAAATGTATCACCTCCTGTGAGCCAGATGATTTGACCTGGAAAAGTCCCAGGCGATGGTTGTAAAATATTCAGCCGCAAATTGACTCATTGCGATTCTACATCAGTCAGCTACAGATGAGGCATTTATTTATAGGTAAATGGTATAAATGATTACCTAAATCTCACGTAATGTTTGCTCTATCGCTCTATTCTGTAAACATTCATAGACAGAGAGGAGAAAGTGGGAAAGTGGATAAAGTGAAACAAAGAAAGCACGGGAGAGGCGATATAGTTGGAGGAAAGAGTGTATGAGAGAGAGCGGAGAGAAAACAGTGGAGAGTAAATCCTCTTTCCCTGCTGACTTTAATCTCTCCACGGACTGAGCCTGGCAGTCCAGGCCTTACAGCGGCCGTCAGTCCAGACGAGTGACAGCCAGCAGGGCCGCGGGTGGGGGGATGGGTAGGGCCGGACCTCGCCCGATGTCCACTCGCCTGAAGTGTGTCGATCTGTCTGTCAGAGGAAGTGACTTTCAGAGTGGGATGGATGAGCACAGGAGGACGAGGAGGAGAGGGGAAAACTGCCTGCCGGAGTAAAGAGATGAAATTTTTTTGAGTGACAGTGTGAACATTCAACAAACAAGCTGGAAATAAAGGTCGAGAATTCTTGTGGATCTAAATTAAGCGATACCTGTAAAACTCAATAGGTTTCTCTCTGAATGCATGTTACTGAGACGCTGTAGTGTTGTTGTTGTATCTGTTACCACAAACTAAGACAGCAGGATCGTTTAGTAGAGCAACAGAATTAAATAATTGCTGTTTGTTTACAGGACGCTTACTGCGGTTAGCTGGTCTGTCGGTCAGCCCACCACAATGGTTCAAGCTGAAATATATCTTAACAACATTTACTACATTTAATACAGATGGTTCAAGGTCCCCAGAGGATGAATCCTAACAACTCTGACAATCCTCTGACTTCCCAGCTAATTTACAAGCAGACATTTTAACCAGCTGATTGATGGCAACGTTCTTCAGTCCACCTCTTTGGTTTTGACCAAATTGTATCGACAAATTGGATGTGGAGTGCCGTTCATGAATTTCGATGTCGAAATTCATGTTCTCCTCAGGATGAATTGCGTTAGTGGTCCCTAAGCTCACTTCATTGAGCGCCAGTGTCAACATTTTGCCATTATCAACATAAAATCCTGATGTTGTCCATGTTTTAATTTTTTCCAGCAGTGAGAAGCTTCCCTATTGTGCATTGCATTTTGGGAGAATATCGTCATCAACATTACACTCAAAAGTCAAGGGCTTTTTAGCTGAGATTTAATATACCATATGGATTGGGATCAGTCTTATATCTTATTCTACAGTTGTATCCAGTATGAACATATTATATATACAGATACATGACACCATTATCTATCCAACTGTTAATCCAACAAACATGTAATTATGTTTGATTTAACAGGTTAAACAGGTTAAAAGATGAGTGAGTGACAAAGACAGTGAGTGAAAGCAGTGATCATCGTCAATATTAGACGAAATGACAAGACGAAGCTGTGCTGTGCTGTATGTGTGTTTAACAGGAGAGAGATAAGCACTCAGTGATTAGTCAATAACACAGCCGATCATTACACTGGGAAGAGAAATGTGGTGAGGAGCAACAGAAAAAGAAAAGACACAACATGTAATGGTGTTAAAGATTTAGAAATGTACTGTGATGTGTTTCATTTCAGTACATGAGGAGGATTTTTTTGTTTTTTTGGAGCGTGCATCACTGGAACGTCAATACTGTTGCCACTGACAACACAACTACGGCGATGCTGTCAACAAGTGGGCACGAAGTGAGCATGGCAATGGATATGATCAGTCTTGGTTTGTTGCCATTTTGAAACTTCATGTCCAAATTAAATGAATCTATGTTCAGACTCAACTCACAAAACTCGTGTGGCTGGTAAAATCATCTGCCGACCTGTTCTACCTAAAACATGATGGATTTGTTTTCACTTCATGTCTATTTTTCCTTCTTCCCAGATTTTCTCTTTTGTCACACAATGCCTCGTCTCCCCTGACTGGTTCACCTGATCTATGAACTGCAGCTTATTGTGCTGTTGCACTCACTGTAAGGGGCTCTGGATCACAGCGTCAGCCAAATGGCTAAAATGTAAAATGTCAACATAAATATTTTAAAGTGCAACTGTGTACCAGGCCTAGCAGACAAAAACAGGGAGAGAGAGAGAGAGAAAGGAAGAGAGAGAGCATGAAAGATGGAGAGAAGCACTTCGAAAAGGCAGTTTTTTTCCCCTCCATCTCTCTTCCCGGCACATGTTCAATTATTAACCGCCCTGACGACTCCGCCGGGATGGAGGCAGAGATAGACAGACACACAGAAGGTGGGGCAGGACAAGGAGATACTTTATCAAACATCCAGCTGTGACTCTAACTGACCTTGTGTCTATTCACCTCAGAGACCTCCTTACAGGGTCAGATTGATCGGAGTACAAAACTAAATGTTTGGGTGCCAAAGTCTGCTGCATAAACAAAAACTACCCAGCTGTTTCTGCTATATTATTTGAGTTTTATGGTGGCATAGGAATGCTAAATAACAAATAATGACTCCAAACACATGGCAACTCAAAGTTATTGTTTTTTTTCTTGCACAAAAATGTCCCACATTTGTCCATGAAAACCTGGTTTTGTCAATTTTGTACAGTGCTTAATTAATAAAACTGACAGTCTCCTCCTGCAGCCACGGCACCTGATTGAGTCGGCAAGTCAGCGGTCCCTCAGTCTCATCGCTGCACTGTATATTGCAGTAGATTAGATTACATAAAGCTTTAATGATCCCAGAGCTGAAAGCTGCTGGGTGGTTAAATTTATATCAGCGATGAGCCACATCAGAACAAAAACTCCTCAATATGATTTGTGCAGTAGAAACAAAAACGCATTAGACGCACAAATGAGATCTGATTGGACCACATCAGATTATTTGCCTCATTAAAGGCTTAATTCTTCAGAGAAACTGTGGCAGAGAGAGGGGGGAGCGAAGGGAACGCAAAGAGACTGAGCTGGGTTCCTGCGTCTCTTCAGCCCTCGTCTCCTTTGTCCCGACCAGCAGCAGCATGTAGCTCTGTCAGCCTGCAGAGTTAGAGCCACATACATTTTTCATAGACCATACCTCCAGCCCTGCCACACGTGGATATATGAAATACTGTCTGGCAGCGCGTCAGAGGAACAAAAATAGACCCTTGTCTCTGTCCTGATACTTTTTTTCTGCAAACCGTCAGAGTGATGGAGCTCCTTCCTCGCTCATCTCGATTCACTGTTGATCCCTGAGGTGGAAATTCAGGGTCAGCCGGGTGGAGGTTTGAACTCAGGGTGTGTGTAGCAGCAGTATTTCTCCAATGGAGTGGGTGTGCATGTTCAAGGGCGGTTGCGTGTTTCACTGAGGCTGTAAACAAAAGCAGAGCCTATTTACCCACAGTGTTTCACACAGTAAATTATGCATCATGAGAACTTTGTCTTTTACTTTGGGTAAGTCAGCAACTTTGGCGCCATTTTTAGATCAAAGTCCGAGCATTGTTGCATCTCTTGTGTTGACGGTCTTTTTCTGTGCTGTTGACTGACTGAGCAGTTATGACAACAACTTTCACACTGAAACACTGACCAGATTTGACATTTAGAGGAAATTCCTGCTTTCCCAAAAAGTAGTGCTGGTTAATATGAAGTGGTGCTTTGACGGGTGTTAAACTTAGGGTGAAAGTCTGGTGTAAAAAGCTCTTCATTGTTTTGCTGAAGGACTCTTTGACAATAGCTGCTACTTAGTATGACTGAACCACTGACCCTGCTGATAGAGAACAACCTCTCCAACCTTGAGATGACAGATGGGGACCGAAACACACACGAGTCTCAGAGATAATTATGAATATTTATCTGTTTGAGAACTGAACTTGACTTGACCTCAACAGTTCAGTGACCTCTCCGATCATCATAAGCAGCCGCTGTAATGAAGGATCAGAGCTGTGCTGCGTGTAAGATGCATTGCTGATGAAATATATTGTTATTAATGTGGGGTCTCTCCACTGTTATTATCAGTCTTGCTTACATTCACATGGTTTGTAAGACAAAATCTATCATGCAGCTTTATTTTACCTTTGTCTGTCTCTCTCTTTCTCCCCACCAGTCTTTCCTGTTTGAGGTCAAAGTTCAACATTCATCATGGCAGACGAATCAGACATGCGCAATGAGCTGGCCGACCTGCAGACACGCGCAGACCAGATAGCCGATGAGGTACAGTAAAAGAGGCACACACACACACACACACCTGGGTAAATATGCTTACTAATTGACGCAAACACAAACATGTTTTCTGCTCCAGTATCAAAAAGAGAAATAAAACATCACATTTTCAAGGAAATGCAATTTATAGCGCAGTATGGGCAACAAACATGTTGGTTCGAATGCAATTCTCAGTGACTGGTGTCGTCAGTGATCCTCCTGAACTGGCTGCTTGAGTTTAAACTTTAAAGCTTCCAGCATTTGTTTGTCATCAAGTTTGTAACTGTGCACCTTGATTACATTCATCACATTTTACAAAACCTATTCTTTTACAAATGTTGTTTGTTTTGTGTTCATTATTAATCTCAGGAGGAAAAAGTTAATTTGGGACACATCTGTGCTTTGGTTATTAAGCACCACCCTCCCATCAAATTAAGATAGATTTGCTTGTAGTTACTTACTTGGCTAAATTGAGAAGGGTTTTATAAATGCAAACATTTTCCTATAGAAAGTTTACCATACAACTACTATGCATACATATTTAACATTTTGAATTTTGATTTGCCGACCAAAATTTTACTATGTTTCCCTACGTTTGTCCAAAAAAACAGAAATTCAGACA
Source organism: Scortum barcoo (assembly GCA_023238725.1). Classification (NCBI taxonomy): domain Eukaryota; kingdom Metazoa; phylum Chordata; class Actinopteri; order Centrarchiformes; family Terapontidae; genus Scortum; species Scortum barcoo. Next base: position 17,434,913 of record CM041531.1, read on the forward strand.
GAAAATATAACTCCTTATCTACTTGTAAGTAAGTAATGTAAGAAACAGAAAGCAAAAAACAGACGCTGTAAGGACTTTTTTTTTTCAATCCTCGGTCTCCAGTCAAAACTAATTTTGGTCTATGGCATGACAGTAATAATGTGACATTTCAAAATGACCTGTTCTCATAAGGACATGAATGTATCTGCAAAGCCTCCAGGCCGACAGACACAGCTGCTTTAATGTGACCCTGCCTTGTTTTAGCAATTTGTTCTCTAAGTCTCTTTCATCACGACTGTGCTTTTTTGGGGGAAGGAAGAACTTTGCCCTTTTTAATGAGCTGAGAGGAGCTCAGGAAGAGCAGATAATTCTGCGCAGCAGAATAATTGAGCAGCTCAAATGGCCTTATTAAACATTCATGAGGAGATAATGCAAGGCCAAGAGGCTCCATGGATGTGATGGGTGGGAAGGAAGAGAAAAATAAGGGAGACAGGGATGGATGGAGCAACAGAGGTGCAGGAGATGAGGAGATAACAAAGGGGAAAGAGTGAAATGAGGATTAGGAATGAAAAAGTTACTGGTTTAAGAAATGGATGAGCTTTGGAGGGATCCTGCAGAGGGTAGAAACTTAGCAAACAAAAGGGAGAAATCAGATAATTAATCCTGGGATCACAGGAGAGGAGACGAATAATCAAGGCTCATTATATGACTGAGTAGCAGTGATTTGTCTGTCTACACATCTGAACACAGCCTTTGTTCGTCTTTTCAGATGTGCTTTTTTAAACCCTTAATGTTCCACCTAAACACACTTTGATGTTTTGTTTCAGCTCATGTGTTGTTTTATGTCTGTATTTGTTCTCTTGCGGACTCCCAGCTAATCATTCGCTTTCTCATTCTGTCCCTGCAGTCTCTGGAGAGCACTCGGCGTATGCTGGCTCTGGTCGAGGAGGTGAGTCCAGTGACCCAATGACACACATCACATGACCATCCAAAGCAGAGAGGGATTTATGCGATCACACACACAACGATTTGTCCTGTTTTTATTTGTCGACACTCACCAATACCTAAAAACTAAATGGAGCCTTGGTTGGTTGTACATACACCGTTACATACATCGTTCAACTTTGCCTCTCAACTTTACTTCAGTTTTTTGTTTTGTTTTCCTTTGGATTGACCTGGTTCGTCAGCTCATGCATCAGCTCTTTAGCACATTCAACAGCACCACTGTTAAAGCAGAGGTAACTCAGTTGATTAAGTAATGAGTATTTGAAAGGTAAAATATAACCTTGCTCAGCTCTACTAAAGCTGAAGTATTGATCCAGGACGCCTTTATTCCACTGTGACCTGTTAAAAATGCTTCCTCTTTATATCATTTTTTTCCCCAATGGACCGAAGAACTCACAGGTCACAGGTGTGCCCCGTGGTTTGCATGAAACAGCAGTGGGCCATTACGTTGCTCATACTTTGATTGTGAATTGCAGCCAGTTGTACAGTCAGTGTCCGAGGAGTGTGAGCAACAAGCATTTGTAGAAGCTGAATGGTGTCTCTTCTGGGTTTGTGTGATGTTCCGCAAATATATTTTACAGTCGCTGAAATGTTTTCTTTGGGGAGGAACCCTGCAGAGACTTGAAATGTTTTTTTATATCTTTTGCCTCACAGCCATAAAGACATCGTGCTTCTTCCAGACTCACAAACGAGGTTGCTGATCTGTAGCTTGTTTCTTACATTTGTCTGCATTTCAGGTATTGTAGGCAAGACACTGTATCAGGAAAAGCTAAAGCTAAGTTGGTTTAAATTATTTTCAAAGCTCATTTAGCTGATTTTACTGGCATTAGATTACCATCAGTGTGTGCTGAGCCTCTACTATAGTTCCTGTTAGTGGCCTGCTCAAGCCCCGGGACCAGCCACCGTGTCTTAATGAGACAAAGCCGTGAGGGACAGAGCGAGACCTGAGGCTGATCTAAACAGTGACCTGCTCGACAGACAAGCCTTTTCACTGGCAGTAGCTTAGTATTTGACCTTTGAAGATAATGGCAAGGGACTGCTTTTTCTTCGTTTCAACTGTTAGTCTCCGATTTGAGAATGTCCTCTGGTGCGGAGTGCGTTTCCTTGTGATGTTCCCAGACTTCCCAGACAGGATCTTGGGCTTAAACCAGTAAAGACACAGAGACAAACAGCGACTGTCTAATGTTTTGGCTTCTCTTCTCCTCTCTTGCTGACAACATGCTCTTTCTCCATCTCTCCAGAGAAACAGGCTCAATATAGACCAGAATGTAGCAATGAGGCGTCTTCATATAATAGAGTGAATAGAGTTCTCTGGATTTAGTAATTTCAGTATTTTTTATATTATTTGGTGTTTAAAGTGATTCTGTTCATGACCGTGCAGTGAACCGTTCCTCCATTAAATTGTAAGCATGTGCTAATAGTCAAACACTCATGTGCAACATGACCTCTGTGTTAAAAGGGTTTATAGTGTGCTGCTTACACTAATTGAATAAGTGGGGAGCAGTCGGGGCAGAGAGCGCACTCGCCCAGTGATCTGAGATCTGTGCAGCGATACCTGCTCGTTTGAGCCTGTCCAGATACTGTCTGATAGCGTGCTAAAAATATTAAGGGACAGTGACGGCATTTCATTTAAGCATCTAAACCTCATATTTTCAACCACAGGAAGTAGTCAGTCTCCACTATCTGATATGCTTTGCTGGTGTCTTCTTATTCTTTATGATATTTGCTTGATGCTCCAACATATTCTCCAAGTTGTAGGGAAAAAAAAGCCCAAATGGAAAAAAAAATCTGCAACTAAATGAATATTGTAAGAAATTACAGAACAGCTTAAATTTATGACTTCATTGGTTGGGCTGTTTTAGAGGCACACTGTGAGTTTGGCTACAGGTGAATTAAACTGGCCCACTACGGTGGTATGAACCCAAATAAACTGATTTTGCTGTAGGTTAACTTCAATAAACAGATCAAAAGGATGCCGAAATAATAACATCATGATGTTTATTCGGAAATAGTCTGATTTCATGCTTTGTCAGGCCTGTGTGCGAGACCACAGGAATATTACGGATTGAAAAATACAGCAGCTGCTGGAATCAACTTACAGACACATATTTTCAGAACTTGCAGTTAGTCCAACTTCTCTGCTTACTTTTCAATCTCCCGAATGACATAATTATTGCGTCTTCTGCATATTCGTGGTGTGTAATTCATGATGCTTGTTGCAAACTTGTATCTACACACATGCATTGACTTTGTTTGAAATCGCGCCATGCAAAAAAATTGCAGGAGAACTTAAAAAAAAGAAGGTTAATGGCACGATTACGCTTTACCAGAAATGCAAGATCCATCTTGAGTGCTGCACAAGGATAATGCTACATCCATTTATAAAATAACAGTGCCCCGATGACAAAAACATACCAGAGAGAAAGTAAAAGATGGATAAACTAACCCTCACTGAGCTGCTGCTCCGACTCTAGCTCTCTGTTTGAAATAAAATAAATGAAAGCTCACTTTACTTTTGTACTCAGTTAGTTGCTCTGGTCGAACTAATACCCAAAATGTAATTGTAAAATCCATGCAGAACATGTATCATAATATCATTATGCATGGATTCTCATTTGAAATGCATGAACTTACATTAAAGAGCAACACAGTGAAATCGATTTAAATGAAATGCAAATTTACAGGTCTGGTTCTATTGCAAATTATTATACTACAACAGTGAATGGGGATTTTTCTGATAATACTTCAATATTCAGCACACCCACAGTACACATGTATTACTGTAAAGCCATAAAACACTCGGGAATATCCTTTCCTGGAAACATGACTGTGCCTTTTTATCACTGTAGCATCTCTAAACAGAAAACTGTGTCACAATGTCAATTAGAGGTCACAATTTGTAGCAAGTGATGTAATGTGTCTTGTGTAATGTAATGTAATGTGTAATGTGTCTCTCATACACATAGGATCCCTAATTCCAGTGTGTGACATTACCTTTATTTTGTAAGATAGCAGGAAATGTTAGAGTGTATCTCACCATCAGCTGACTGACACGTCCTGTGGTGAAGCTTCAGGACTAAGAGCACAAAATTTAAATCAGTTGCTTCTGCTAATGAAACTGAAGGAAATGTACACAGACCTAATTTAAGATACACTGATTTACACAGCACAGTGCAGTTAACAGCCTGCGTATGTGTGTGTGTGTGACAGGACAGGTCTGACTGTGTAGAAGACTTACATGCATGTTTTTGACTGTGTGTTAAATCTCTTTTGGGAAGGTTTTATAAAGAAAGACAGAGATATTGAGGTTCTTATGAAAACTGTTATCTTCACACGAGGCCTGCTGGGTACAGAAATGAGAAACTCCTTGGCGAAGAAATTGGTTGAGAGGGATGGAAATGAAAAAAAAAAAAAAGAAAGTAAGACAGAGATGAACATCAGAGGGACGAGGGATGAGATGAGAGAGAGTGAAAGATAAACAGAGAGGTAGAGGGGAGTCTGTGAAGGACATCGAGTCCAAATCCATTGCCCCTGTGGAGCAGAGACATGAGAGATCTGGTTGGATGAGCAGCGTCAGGCCTGAAGTCAGAGAATACATTACACAAGATGGACGTGATAGTACATTCACTCTGGCTGCTACATGACCAAAAACGACCACACTGTTGCCTATTTGAGAAAAAGAAAGACCTTGGCAATCCACTATTTGAGTCTTGATTTCCTTTAAAGACTGAAGAAGTATCATATGATATGGCAGATTTGCACTCAAAGTGGATTTTCCCTTGGGATGTTTTTCACCTGTTAAGGGAGAAACAAGATTTAGAGAGATTGTGTTGTTACAAGGTGGATTGTTTGATTTTCTGGGGGAATAAATCACTAGATATTAAAGCAAAACTTTGACATTTTCTGGTGATATGCTTATTTGCTGTCTTGCCAAGAATTAGTTGAGAAGATTAACACCACTCTGATGTCACTGCAGTAAATATGAAGCTCTGCCAGCAGCTGCTTAGTTTAGCTCAGCATAAAGACTGAAACAAAAATCATCTTATCAGGAGCTCACCCATTACTTCATTACATCTTGTTTGTTTTATTGGTACAAAAAGCAAAGTCTATAAGGAACAAATTGTGGTTTTTACAGGGCTATCTTCTCGAAGCCTCTGCTGGTTGCCTGGTAATCTCATTGTGACGTCAAGACTTTTTGTATGGATTACACAAATGTGTTAATTAGTGAGCTTTGGAGGTGTTGGTAGGTGGATTTAATTGCTTTAACACACAGCCAGGTGAGATGTTTCCTCATCTTTCCAAGCTTTATGCTGACCTAAGCTAGGCTAAGTTATCAGACCATATATTTACTGGACAGATATGATTGATGATATCTATTTTCTCATCCAACCAGATAAGTGTGTCAGATTAACTAATGAGGTAAATTACTTTTAAGCTAATGAAAAAATTGACCTAAAATGTGTAAATGTTTATCTGGATTTAATGTTTATGCACTGATACTGATGTTAGTGACTTTAAAATGCCCAAAATACATTAAAACATATTTCTAGCTATTGTACATTTTAGACAAAGTGGAAGCATCTGACGTTATCTACAGTTTGCCAGGAACTGCATATTGTATGAAGCTTGTACGTGTATCTGTAATCAATCAGACACATGATTGATTTTATTCTAATACATGTAGCTCCAGCAGATCTGTGTTTCTATCACCTCAGCTACTGGTGGACCAGCAGCAGGGCAGATGGTGGACATGTGGGTCAGACTGGTGCAGTCGTCTCCCCACTGTCTAAATTAGAATAGATTCCAGGAGACAGCAGAGTGGATTCCTCAATGAAAAATCAATACCAGGCTAAAGAGGACTCTGTCTTCATGTCAACAGACCTCATGCTCCCTCTCTTTGTCTGGCTCTTTTCTCTTTGTTCTACTTTCTATCTTCTTTCCCTCGATTATTACGATTTTTAAACTTATTACCTGCCTGTATTGCTTTGAACTTTTCTTAATGTCATTTTAGGATCGTAACCAATTCACACAAAACCTTCAGTAACCTGACCTTTAAGACAACATTAAACACTTTAAATGCAATTTAGGAAAAAGATTAAAGATAACATTATTTCCTGCCTTATTAGTCAACTGAATGTGCATATAACTCCATCCATCTTGTGGATCCTGGATCATGGGATGCTGGAGCCTATCCCAGCTGTCATTGGGCAAAAGGCAGGACACACCCCTAGACTGGTTGCCAAGTCAGTCATAGGGAGAAGGGATGAGGGGATGCTATGCAGCAAAGAGCCCTGGGTTGGTATTGAACCTGCTGCATGGGGGTTTATCTCTACATCCATAAGCATACACTCATCTAGTTGAGCTATCAGGCTGCCCACATATAACTCAACAGTTTAAAATATTCATCTGTATTAATCTGAAGTTGTCAGCACCTTCCATGTTTCATTTCCTTGGCAGAAGATTATTTTGGGAGAAACTGCAAAAACTCTCCAGGCCCTAAATGGAGACTCAGTGACTGAGTGTGAAAAACACCTGAGAGTCTGTGTGCATGTATGTGTGCACATTTACCCAACCATACAGAAAGATGTGATGTCACCACATTAGACCGTGCCAGTTGGCGGGCTCAGATATCCTGTCCTGCAGTTCGGGAGCCACGACTTCCCTCCCATTTTCTGTGATTTCCCATGGTTCCTCCTGGGTAAACAAGCAGCTCTTCAACAGGGTTTAAGCATTTGTGTCTGCACATACTTGCTCTGCTTAAGTTTCTGTCCTAAGAATGATTTCATTGTCTTTTATCCGTCCACAGCGCTCATGTAAATAGGCCGCTTTCACCTTCTAACTTGATTTTCAGTCATCCAGAGAAAAAAACCTTGTGAGGGCTCATTAATCAACAGCAATTTGACTTCACACTGATATAGACCCATGGCCACCGGCAGATCTCTTTCACACTTGGTTTGATTGATACTTATATCGGTGGCATGTCTAACTGGCCTCCAGCGCTGGTCTCTATCTATCACTGCTCCAAGAAGGTCAGAGCACACTTTGATCCAGAATAGCTGATGCATGAACTGAACGGCCTTTGGTCTTTAATATCTGCCAGAGGAAGCCTCGGGCTCATGGCGAGCACAAAGCTGTTGTTTTGTGTGCGCGGTGGTTAATGTGACTACTGAAGTGTGTTATCATTTCATGAAGCCTGGCGAAATGCATGCATGCGCACAGAACTAACAGCGAATGAGTCTGCATGAATGTTCATAGTTTGTGTGTGCTTGTGTGTTTGAGAGTGCGCCAACCACGTACGCCAAATCAGAATGATACATTACTGGAGCTTTGTCAACAAATCTCTGGTACCAGCCCAGTGAACATAGCAGATATAGCACATGCCAGTTGGTGGACTAGTTTATCCCAGCAGCTTGTGCAGGATCATGCATGAAAAGATCTGTAGCATTTTGAGGTTTTTCTTATCTCCTCTACGGTTTTAGGAGGTGTGCGGTTTTGTTTTATGGCTGGCTGTAAGTTTCTCCTCTACCCTCTCCATGTACTACCAACATTTTGTAGAGCATGCTTACAGTTTTTTATGTTACGTCTTATTAATCCTAATTAAAGCTCTGATGTAGGAGGAAACAAATGTGGCATACTGTTTGTTGCCATTCTCTATCTAAAAGACTCTATTATGATAAAATTCTCATGTTGAGCATTTTTTGTTTCATCTGTTTTATTTACATGATTTTGTTCAATTCTTGGGTCAAATATAATAAATACCCCCCCCCCCCCCCTTCATGTTTAGCGCAAAGATATGACAGCAGTATTGTCTGACTTTGGGCGAGAAAGCAAATAAGTGTGTTTCTCAAAATATAATCCCAAAATACTCCTTTAAAGTCAGTCTGTCTAAATTGTGCCAGACAAGATCATTTATCTTCTGCTGTCCTGATAGCTCGCCTCTGTTGACCTGCACTGATCTGTCACATTTATTTCTCTTGTTACCCAACTTCTCTTCTCCTCTTTCTTTTCCCTGTATGTCTGTCTCATTAGAGTAAAGATGCTGGCATCAGGACTCTGGTCATGTTGGATGAGCAGGGAGGTAAGTCGATAGGGAGAGATCACCAAACACTGTCTCTCTGACATCCGTCTGCACTCTTAATCTGCACCACTACCGACTCTCTCTCACAGCTATTTTATGCAGCATACCGGGAGAGTCTTCATCAGCAGTACATCCAGTATAACGCTGTAGAGCCCCAGTCAGATTAGTAATGACCTTTATCGTTTCATGATTTCTGTAAGAGAAGAACAGTTTATTTCTTTATGAGTTTCTGCCAAGTCCTTAAAAGTGACCTCAGCTGCAGTCTGAGCTGATGAGGCTAAAATGATTATACTGGATATGACTCCTGAGCTAGCCTTCTGCTTTGCCTCCCTATAACTACATGTTTGCTCTGTGTTTATCAGAAAAGTGCATCAACATTGAATTAATCTCACTGATAATATCTTAGCTCCAAGTACTTTTAAGCAGTAGAGCAGAAACATAAACCACTTTAAAACAAATACATCGATTCTTCTAATCAGGCTCTCTCAAACCTAGTTGTCGTGATTTCCAGGACACCTGACTGACTGACTGAGAGGTCAGAGGTCAACTCTTAATATATCTACTACATCATTATCCTTTTGCTGAGGGGAAAAAGCATGATCCGTTAGACTGGTAATGACAAACATATACACCATCTTTCTCATATTCCTCCACATCCTCCCCAGTCCTGCCCCAATTAAATCTTGATGCACCATCGAGAATTAAAGGGGCGCTCTACCAGTTTTATTATTACGCCCTTTGTCGCTCTGGTTTGAAGTTACTCAAGTAATGCTGGCATCAGACAAATGTTGATATTAAGCTGAACCTATATTAGGGAACAGGATATTGTGACCTGTATTGCATCGAGTTTGACTATAGTCTTATGAATCTGTTTCACAGCTTTAGGGCAGTGTCAAACTAAATTTCTTGCATGCTTTTTAAAACATTCATAAATTCATTAGTAAGTTTTTGTGTAAAGTCTTATTATTAGTAGTAGTATGTCATAGCAGTGTGTTAACCTATGTTAACATGAAATATCAATTAATTATTTTAGAAAGACTTGTCAAGACCGCTTGACACTGTGAACTATGACTTGTGGTTTGTGGACCCTCCTCTGCAGTCACTGATCAATGTAATCAATAATACTGTTCATAAACATAGTACAGAAATGTTCACTTTTCACTGAACCTTAAAGAATTGAAACACTAGCTCAAAGTTTATCATTTTAAGCTCTGGGTAATATTATAATAATATTCCTATAATATCTCTGTCGGAACTGAGAATATATGAGGTATAGCTTAGTGACTTAGAATGATCTGAAAATACTGCACTTCGTAAAGTATCACATTATAGCATATAATATCACTGTAAAATATTCATGTGGTGTGTTAAAATATTTCTCCCGTCATTTATAGACCTTGTGGTGCACCTAATATTATCTCAGTATTTGTTACTTTGCAGCTACTCAACTGTAAGTTTATGATATTTCTCTCATGTATCAGGATGATATTATAATATCATATTATATATATAATATATGGTAATATCACATGGCAGAATCATCACACACAGCCTGATGTTAAAGGCCTTTACTTTCCGCATAGTGATCTTCAGTGGCAACAGCGTCAACATCGCTTAAATATCAATATAGATGACACTGTATGGACATTACAATGCCAGTGGATGCATTCATTGTACCATGCATGACACTGCAAAGTAGGGAGTGATCTTAAGGGGACCCTTTGTGAGTGTGGGCCCTGGGTCAGCTGCCCCCTCCCCAATAAAACCTGCTACTGGCCTGTGCTCAGCTCCATGCGTGAAAGAGCAGCCTAATTGGCCTGTCAAAGGAACAGATAGCCTGTTTCCTTTCTTCCTTTCTCCCCCGTCCCTCCAGAGTAACGGCTGCCACAACGCACAGCTCACTGCTGTTAGCACAGGACAGCAATCAATTCACAGATTTAAATTACTTCTGCCTCTCAGCAAATGTCCTCTTAACCTGATCCCCCATCTGTCTCTCTCTTTCCATCTCCCTCTTCTTTTCTCTGTTTCATGCTTCGTCTCTTCTTTCCCACAAGCCCCTGCTTTCATTCCCTTCACTTTTCTCTCCTGACCTCTGCTTTTTTCTCCTCCTTTTGCCTGGAGATCACTTTGGTTACAACAATGATGAGCTCTTTCTCCTTCATTCATTTCATGTCTCCTTTTCCAGTTCCCTACCCCTCCTTCTCATTTACAATAACCACTGAAGTAGAAAAGCCTCTCCCAATCGAGGTGCTGCCATATTTGACATATTATTTACATCAAGAAATCCCTGTTATGTTGCCATGAACAAAAAATTAACTAGCAATAGCTTTTCATGCCCGTGGTAATTAATATAGCCCTGTCGAGCTGTAAACTGGAGTGTAACAAATCCCTCTGCCCTTTACACACACACATGCACACACACTCGGTGGTTATACATAGGAGGAGATTTGTCATTTCTTGCCTTGATGTATTACCTGTGGTGAAGGTCTCACTGCAGCTAATGAGTCCCTCCCTGCTTGGCTGTTACATGCATGTTGACCTGAATTATGCCTCAGTCAGGGCTGATGGATTGCAGCTCTGCCTCAGTGAGCCCACGCAAGCAGCAACTCTCGACGTTCCTCTCCAAGCACAAAACGTCGGTTTGATTGTCGCTCCTGCAGGTTGGAAATGTTCAAGGAGCGTGACGGATGTTTGTTCGGAGTGATAAATCGTCTTAAACTGATAACTGGAGATAGATGTCATCCATCTTTTTATTTAGCGCTTCATCACTGTTTATAGTGTTTGGCCCCAGTGACTCTCCTCTTTTTCTGCTACTCTTGGATAAGTGTTCAATTCTTACAACCAAAAAAATAGATTTACTTACACACCATCAGTTGATGGCACACAGAAAACCACCTACTCTGGATATTTATTTTCCGAGTATCCCATTTTCCTTTCATGACACTGTGAGTAAAGTGAAGTTTAAATTACATTTTGGAATGATGCACTGCTCAAAATACTACAATACCCACGATCCTCGGAGAAGTTAGTCAGGGGCACCAATTGAAGCACTAATGAATCCAAACACTTCAACGATGCAGTTGAGAACAAAACATGTTGCCAGAGCTTCTTAATTAATCCATAATTGATTGAATTTAAAATGGAACCGATTAAAGCTGCAGGATGTGTTTTTATTGGAATCTCTAGCTCTCTCTTTAGGGACTTATTTTTATCAGCTGTGGTCCTGTCGTAGTGCACAAAAATGGAGATACAATCATAATCTGACAATGATCTGATAGGCCTTTTTTATCATTTTTGCATGTCGCTGTACGTAAAGCGCAGGTGTGACAGATAAAATGAATGAAGTCTGAATTCCATTTCGCTGCCTCAGTTTCAGGGTCCTGCTGTTCTGCTCAGCTCACTGGGACACTTGAATAGAACAGAGACATCGTTAACGTTATCAGTAACACCTGTTTGTCAAGATGGCCGCTGTGAAAAAAGGCCCATCGTACTCATTCCTCGTTGATTCAGATCATTCTGCTTCCTAATTGGTCAAAGCTGTGACTGACCACAGGAGGGGAGGGGAGGCCCTCACGCGATAATCCTCAGACGGCCGGGAGGAGGGAGGTTGTTAAGTCTGGCCTGGCTGTCCGAAGCTGAGGAGATAAACATTGCCTCTGTCTCTCTCTCTCTCTCTCTCTCTCTCTCTCACACATTCCTCCTCTGCTCAATCCTTCGCTTTACCTGGGATTACTGCTGGAGGCCTTTTAGTTGTCGTGTGTAGCATGTTGTTAGTAAACGTAGTCGTAGGTTTCTAGCTTACAGTTAGAAGCTGAAAATCCATCTCTCCTTAGCCCTTAAGAGCTGTCTCTTCTTCTTGCTGAAAAGTTTGCTCCATTTATTCTGCGCTCAGTGTGAAGTGCTGCGGCTTTAGGGAGAGTAAGATAGATGAAAAAAAGAGAGCGTTGAATGTTCTTAGTTGTCTCAGTTCTCCAGTAAGATGTTTGCTCAGGCTGTGCATCTGAATTAAATGGTATGACTGTTATAATTCAGCCTTAACAGGTCAAAGGTTGCCATCTGATATGAGTGGAGGCTTTCAGGGACAAGAAACTGATTTTCTTTTTTAATGTTGTACACCTTTTTTCTGATAACAGAGGTATGTACAGCTAATTCAATGGTCCAACATAATCTGACTTAATTCAACTAAATATCTGCCTCACTATAGTACTTTATGTCTTCTAAGGCCTCCCTCCTTTAGAGGCTTCAGCTGTAGAGGACTGAACTGAAATACTTGACCCAGTGTCACACAATCAACTGTGTCCTCTGCACCACAATGTGACTAATCAAACCTGAGGAGGTTTTCCTGGCAGACGAAATGCCCCTTTCCACTGATGGAGATTACTGCTATCCTGTCCGATAACCATTAACCAGCCAGAGAGAGGATCTGACCTTGAATCAGGGCTTTTTATAGCTCTGTGACCATCTGAGTAAGGAGGCATTGGCGACTTCATGCGCCTGAACGATGCTTTCCATCACAGTCATGAAATGCTTACTTACATCAGCAATATGTCGCTTTGGATATAGGTAGGAAACAAAAGCTGTTTGAACAGTGCATAATCCAGGGAGAAAAATCCCATGCAAAGCAATACAGAAGAAGTTTGCCTTTTAGCCAGTGTGTCAACAGAAATACGTCGCAACTCTTAACGCTTGTTGCCTGCTTTGCCTTTTGCCTCTAGCCAAAACATTTTGCCTCTTGCACTGTAGCGTAGAGCGCCAGCCCTTCGAAAAACACACCAGTCCGATTTATTTCACTACTCTCATGCCTTTGTCCTCACCAGAACAACTTGATCGTGTGGAAGAGGGCATGAACAAGGTGAACGCAGACCTGAAGGAGGCCGAGAAAGATTTAAAAGATTTAGGACAATGCTGTGGTCTGATATGCCCATGTATTAAAAAGTAGGTACCGGCCAGGAGCTCTGAGCTCTTGCCTGTCCAGTGCTGGTGGTGGTGATGTCTGATGTCTCTCTTGTCACAGTCAATGTCTTTTTTTGTCTCTTCTCCTTTGTTTCTCCTCTCTACTCCCCACCCTGCCCTCCACCCGCGACTTCTTCCTCCTCTCTTCTCTTCTCATGTGCTTTCGTTCTTTTGCTGGGAAAAATGACAATGTGTTGGTAATCAGAACAACTGGAGCGCATCGAGGAGGGGATGGACCAAATCAATAAGGACATGAAGGATGCAGAAAAGAATTTGAACAATCTAGGACAGTTCTGTGGTCTATGTTCATGTCCCTGTAACAAGTAGGTGCTGCCTGTGTCGCCTGACTGCATGTGTTTCAGTGCCTGCCTTCCTGCCTCTCTATCTGTCTGCCTGCTTCTGGTGTATAGAGCATGGTGAACTGTGGTGGTGTGAGCAGTCAGCAGCACACTCTCTGAACAGGCACCAGCCCTTGCATGCGCGTGTGGGTGTGTTTGCCGAGGTTAAGTGAAAAGGTCGCGCGCATGCTTGAACAACACACACATCTACACAACAGGTCTGATGCCACTTTATTCACTCTCCAGCCTCTGTGGCTGTTGTCCTCAAAAGCCCTTCATTCCACACCGGATGAGAGACTCTCTTCCAGCAGGTAGCAGCATCAACAGGGATCTGGGCCACAGCACCCACCAACCCCGTCCCCTCCAAACCCCACCCAAGCCCCCGCCCTAACATGCTGCGGCATGGTGCATCATGCTGTGTACAAAGTCCAACCAAAGAGGAAATCAACTAGTTGCCTTCTCTACTAAATTACTCATTTGAATTTAATTCATTTTCCTGTCATTTAATGTCAGTGTTTTATATAATTTAATTGATTAATGAGGCAATTTACAAAACATTAAAAAGAAGACCAGTTTCATACATGACTGAGTCAGTTCCTGGATCTGAGACGGTTTTCACCTTTTGCAAAACTGATACTTGCAGCTAAGTAATCTGAAGGGTCAGTCAGATCAGAAACTATATAGGAATAGTTTGACATTTTGAGAAATATGTTTATTGCTCTTACCTGCCGACAGTACGATGTGCTTAGCTTAGCACAAAGGTTAGAAACAGGGAGAAACAGCTAGACTGGCTTTGTTCAAAGCCAAAAAAATACACCTACCACCACTTGAGCTTATTAATTCATATGTTAGATTTTGTAAATATGTCTAGAAACACACATTTTTGTAGAGGTTAAACAAACATGCCAATAAGTGAGCTTTAGAGTTGCTTGTAGGTTGATTTTATTTTCACCTCTGAGCACAGCCAGGCAAGCTGTCTTCCCTTGTTTCCAGCCCGTGTCCTCTGCTGAGCTGCAAGAAAGAGAAAAAGTGTATTTTCAAGTGTGTAACCATTTCTTTATGCAAAATATTACACTGTGTTGACAGATTCATTTATCCCTGAAATGTGAACTGGTTACACTGCAGGCAAGCATTAAGATAGAGCAGGGTCTATGTCCTATAATTCCAGATGTGAAGGTGAGGCAACATTATTTTAGCACTTATTAACAGTCCACTACAGTAAATTTATAATCAAATACATACAGTAAAAATATATTTTAAAGCAATGACAGCTGCGAAAACATCTAACTTAGTCTTTAACCCACCAACTTTGGCGTATGACCCTCAGATTACAAGTTGTTCCTATAGGATGCCTCAACTGACCCCTGCCTCTCTTCCCTCAGGACTATCTACGTAATGAGACATCATACAAGAGTGAGGCAAACTTGTTTTCCACTCAACATCGGGTGCTATCATTTTAATATTAAAGCTGTCAAATCCTATATCTGTACTTTGAAAGCTTTATATGAAGGTGGATTCCCAATGTCAGTTTTGCCAAACTCCTGTGTGATCTGTTCTCTGGCCCTCAACAGCCAAACTATGGCCTCTGAGTCATGTCTGAGCATACTATACTCTGGGACCTATAAAATGTACTGTATACAGTTGTCTATCTCAGAGCTATAGAAAACACAAGTGGCTGACAAACAAGAGATACATGAATATATTGGTTATTTTTTGTTGGGTTTGCAGCAAGATGTTTCTCAGACGTTCTTCTGGGAATAAATGAAGTGATGCCTTAATGATTTACCAAATGCAGTACTTGGAATACGCTGCTGTATATCTAAAGTAAGGGATTAGTGTAGAATGTATTTTTGTCTTCTTGAAGAAAGGCTTTAACACAACTTTAAAAACCTGATTTCTGTGTGTTAGACCTTACCTAGAATGGTACATTATGATACTTATTTTTCTTTGCCCTCACTGTGTACCAGCACAATATTTTACATACCTTTGTGGAGATGAAAACGTCAGTAGACATTTTAACAAGAAACAATTCTCTTCTCCAAAACAGGGCTGAACAGGACCTTGACAGTAGCGCATTTAACTAATCTGCTTCATTTGCATCACAGCCATCATTTTCTTGGAGTCTGTATCAGTTTTATTTAAATAGTCACAACATTTTTGGATTAAACTTCCTGTTTTCAGTATGAAGGTATATTAGGGGTTTGCTGCCTTCATTTGGTCCATTTTGGTCCTGCTTCCATACGTGGTTGTTTTAGATTCAGATCTTGTCTATTCTATAGCTCTCTGGTCCTCCCTATCATGAACCACTTGTTATGTAATCCTGCGGTTATGTCACGTGTTTCATCTGATCTACACTCTTTGTAAGGCAGCCCTGGGTCAAATAGCATAAGAAAAATAATTCTTGCTTGTTGTTGCTAAACTGTGGAGCAAGTGATGGGTGAGGTTTACCACCTCAAGACAACAACTCTGTAAACAGTAGACGTCTTTGATTCACAAGTGAACAAATTCAGCCTTAAAATAGCCTAAACTTTGTTCATTGCGCTGTCCTCAGTGGTGACTTCCAGTCATCAGGTGCTCCAAGCATAAAAAAACAAATGCTAAGAATTACGTTTGCCTATTTGACTGTATACAGTGTATCCTTCTACAGATGATTTATCCATCCAGATGAAATGAAGGGCTAATCACAGCTGCTGTATTACGTAGTCTCACTTGCGAAATGATCACTGCTCACTTTTTTTTTTTGGGTTGGTTTTTCACAACAGATCTAACTGATGGGTTTTCTTTTGATAGATAATGTGTCTGATCCTGTTCCTCTTTATGTGTTTTCCCCTCTTGTGTCAAATGTTGTGTACTATGTGTCTGCCTTGCATGTTCTCTCAATCTGCATGTTTATATGTTTGTGTGTGTTTGTGTCTCCTCTTGTCTGGAGTGTGGCTGTTATGATCTGTGTTTGTGCTCTTCTGTATGTGCTTGTGGGAGATGGTGTTCAAAGGGCCTTAATTACTTTCTAACACAAGCCACATGCAAGCTTATTGTGTTCAGATTCAATTGATCTGCCCGTCAGATCAATTATTCACTAACAGATTGCAAATGCATGTATGTGAGTTTATCATACGTGTTTGGCACACTGCTTTAAGTAGGCTAATTGGCTTGACACAACATTACGCAATGTGTTCTAAATATTAATGTATGTGCTTTGATAGTGATTTTTTTTTTTTTACAAAGCATGCACTTACATTGACATGCATATTAACATTCACACTCTAGTGCACACATGCATAGTGTGACACATAGTGACCAGCACACACCCACAGAACACCTCGTCTTTATTACATTCTCGTTACATTCACAAACAAGTAAACAAGTGCACACACACACAAATGCATCTATTCACACACACAAGCACACAATACAACAGTTACGCGGGCTCTGACTGAAATGTGTGTGTGGTAGGATTAAGGGCGGGGGCCAGGCCTGGGGAGGGAACCAGGATGGAGTGGTGAACAGCCAGCCGGGGGCTCGAGTGGTGGACGAACGTGAACAGATGGCCATCAGTGGGGGCTTCATCATCCGCAGGTGCAAAGTGTGTGTGTGTGTGTGTGTGTGTGTGTGTCTAAGCTATGCTGGAATTTACAAGAAACATTTCATCATAATTATTGACAATCTATCAAGCTATTATAACGCTGTTTGCTACAGTTTTCCTGTGGGAATCAGTGACATTTTATCTTAATCTGTTGTGATCTTTATAGGCTTACAAATTCAAGAGTGTGTGTCTTTAAAACCATTATGCTCAGCCTGCAGCAATGAGTAGTCAGGGTTCAATAAAGAAATGGACTGATTTCATATTTTGAAAAAAAAATCATGTTCATAACCTGACAAGGTACAACTATCCACAAAAAGCAACAATTAGAGGCAATAAAAAAATAATTTATTTTGTGTAGCAGAGTTTCCTATAATCATCATGTGACTCTCCGATCCATCTAGTGACCCGCTGGAGGGGTCCTGACCCTCTGGTTGGGATTCACTGAGTAATGTCATATGATTAAAACCTTATGGATCCTAGTAAATTATCAGGATTTCTTCATCCTGCTGAGGTTTCAGAGTTCGTTGAGAAACAGGACTGTACAGAGTGATGTAAAGTGCTGTCCATGGTACTGAATCTTCAGACTGTCCATAAGCTACAGTATACGAGATGCAGCAGACGAGGTAGTAGAATCATACATTTTTACCATTAATCAGGACAGCTTATTATTTCATCATTATTTCATCACCAAAGACATTTTGATTTGTTCATTAATTAATTTAAAACATATTGTGTCTACTTTTAGTGTACTGTACTGTATTATTAGGACAGCTGGCTAATAACAAGTCCCACTTCCCCCTCCTGTATGCTCCAGGGTAACAGATGACGCCAGGGAGAATGAGATGGATGAGAACCTGGAGCAGGTGGGTGGGATCATTGGCAATCTGCGTCACATGGCCCTGGACATGGGCCAGGAGATCGACACCCAGAACCGCCAGATCGATAGGATCATGGAGAAGGTACTGTACAATGAGCTCTACTATGGAGAATATCGGATTGTGATTGGTGGCAGAGTGTACATTATTTCTAGAGTTGCTCTAAATTCAAACTTACTGATCGAAACAAGTCATTTTCAGTTGTTACTAGGCAACAACCTCTCAGAGTTGGTGAAGTAGCAAAGTAACATCTAATCCAAGGTGGAGAAAGATAGTGTGTTTACATTTAGAAGTGTGATGTCCCACAGTTTTGGCAATATGGAAAATCTGAGTTACTGAACAGCTTATGGAACTCTAATGTGAGAATAATGGACAAAATACGGGTACAATTTAGTTGTAAATAATAACCGTTTACAGGCCTATTTGTAATTTAAGTATGGAAAGCTATTGTGGCAAAGAAAGGAAGAATGGCAGCTAATCTATAGAGTATTTAGCTCATATTTAGCATGGATTACATGCTTAGCACATGCTAGCAGCGGATGCAGCTGTGCTGATGTTGAGCAGATTTATTCTGGATGTGACACAGTAATGGAGGAAATCTGATTCACATGCCAATGGACCAAATCTGGGTGAAAATCTGCCTGTTAACATCCTAATTATGTACTTTGTCCTTTAGTTAAGTTTGCATGTCTTTATTAAAGGATATTTCTGGTTTAATTCAACCTTGTAGAAGGTTGAACCTTGACACTCCCATTATAGAGATTCTGGAAACCTGTGTATCTGTGAGAAAACTTGAAATAAAACAGATTTTTGCTATAAAGAAACTCATCCCCAGCCATCACCATTGGTTTTACCACCTTTTCTAACTGACTGCTAGCCAAGCCGAGTAACAACCGGTACTTTTCCCTTTCAGGCTGATTCCAACAAGACCAGGATCGATGAGGCCAACCAGCGTGCTACAAAGATGTTGGGCAGTGGCTAAACTGCAGCGAAAAGTGCTTTCACCCCTGTTTAAACCCCAACCACCCTAAAAATAACAACACCAACTGAACCCAGCCCCCAACACCAACGCCCATGCGCCCAGCGCCCAGCGCCCACTTCCTATGCTCGACAGCAGGCGCTGCAAAATCATGCTTTTACTGTGATACTTGTAGATTTTTGCACACATGCACATATCATACATTCCTCTGCCCCCCCTCCAGCCCATCACTCCCCTCCCTGCCTTCCCTCCCCTTGTTGTCAATGTTGTTCTGTGTTGTCGCTCTTTTGATTTTGTTAAGAAATAATAGTCCTGTCACACATCGTCCATTCAAATTCTTACCACTCTGTACATAGTCCTTCTTAAATGGCTTCATCCATTTAGACCATTTGTCCTGTTTTCTTCATCACTTTTTTTTAAAGTCTGTGTGTAATATAAATTGTATGTACACCTTGTTCCAAGTTGTCCTTCATGTCAGTATTCTGGTGTTGTCCATGTATCACAGTGTTTTCATCAGTTATGATGTTGTGATGCTACATGATAAGGTCACAGTGATTTGCCGTGAATATAGTGAACATACTGTCCTCACAGCTTCTAACCAAGGCTACTGTTTCAATTCAGAGTCATTAAAGTAGATGTGGAGCCAGTCAGATCTTAATAACATAGCAGACCATGGGTACTCAGTTAAGTATTTCTAAGTATTTGAGCCATTTGGATGAAAACATGGCTTTTCGTTCCTGACTGTTAGTGCATCAGTAATTTACCTGTTCTATTGATAGAGCCGTATTAACACAATTTGATGCTATTGATTGTATAGTATATACCTTTTCCTCAGGGAGCTAAATCGAACCATTCAAAAGCAAGGGTTGAAAATTTAATTGGTTTTATTGTAAGTCATAAAAACTGTATCGTAAGGCTCAGTGTATGTGAAAATATTTGCATTTGCTTGTGGTCTGAACTGCATTCATTAGCCATAAAAACTAACATTGTTATTGACAGGAGGCGGAGCTTTGGTCAGAGTTCAACAGCACAAATTCATCTGTTACAGGCAAAGTTAAAGGGGGTCAGTCAACAACTTCGTCACATGCCAGGCCAGACCACTTTACCCATGATTTAACCCTAGCAATATGAAGAAGCGCATTAAATGTGTAATGCATGCCCATCCGCAGCTAGAAGTCACTGAATAATTAATTTATCAAGGCAAAAATATCCTAACATGGCAACCGCATGCTACATATGTAGGCCACACAGAGCAGAGGCCCATATTTATCTGCAATAGTGCCACTCTTTTTGTTTCATGTCTCTTTACCTTTCCAGACTGTGACCATCACTGTAAATTAATACCCTGGAAAATGCCAATAAAACCATAATAACTGTAGTACCAAGCTGAGCTTCCTTTTTCTATTTTATGACTTTTAATACTGAGTCAATATTATTGCACTTTGTAACTCATCAGGTTGAGCAGAGCCAAGCACAATTAAAAGTGCACTTCACATTTTGGTCACCCAAAAAAAAAAAAATTTGGAGAAAAAAAAATCCTGAATGGTCCTGGTTTTGTACAGGAGAGTTCCCTACACAACATGCATACACTTATATTAAGGTAATACAGACACAATCAAAGCCGTTTTATATTGAACTGCACTGACAAATTAAAACTTAAAACAAAAAAAATCATTTTGAGAGCATGAGAGCATCGACTACAGTTGTAACAACTATGCTTGTGCCGCTGGTGCTCACTGCAGACATGAAGAGACATCGCCATGATGAACAAAATGGGACTTTTTCACCTCTGGAGGAGAGCGCATGAGGTTAGAAGAAGAGAAAGACCTGCAAGGAGCATGAGCCACTACCTTTTCTTTTTATAATGTGAATAAAATAAGGATTAATATGCAGAGGTTTCTTTCTTATATCTCTTTTCTTCCACTCATATCTCACGTTGGAGTTTCTCATTTCAAGGGGATTGATTTCTCTGAAGTGTCAACACAGCAATTTCCTTCAGTGACACCGACAGGTGACAGTTGTTGTGAGACTTCAATCTTTATCCACCACATGGAGTAACATGATTTGGCTTTACATAAGAAAAATCACGGGAGACTGATTTTACTTATATCTTTGTAGTGTAATTACTACTTTTTTTTTTTTACAAATCAGAAGATGACACAAATGGAATATAATGTTATAATCATCAAAGTTGAAAAAATGTGTTTGGTCTTACACACTTAAAGGGTTAAGCTTACCCTAACAACTCATAAGTTGTTCTAAAACTGGAGCTAAATGTTCAAAATATGCAATGCCAGCTCAGATATTTAAAGCACTGGTGTGTAGCATGGAAGGCAAGGAGTAGAATAAAATACAGACACAACAGAGAAAGAGACGGAAAGGAAGGAAAGATGTGCAGCAGCACATTACACTAATGGACATCTACTGTGGTGCCCTGGGCTTAGAGCGGATTAGAGTTTACCACGTCACTAAGAACACTCTCTCACACACACACACTTGAATCAACAACGGATACACACAGCACGGTAATCCGCCATACCTTGGTTACATCCATTACTCAGCCCCTGTACATGCATGCCATGAGTTTGAATACACAGAAAGTGAAATAAAATGGATGACTGTTATCATCCATGTTACCAACACAAAACAATCCTACATATATGAACATTTGTGGTTTATTAAATATGACACAATGTACCCCCTGAAATAATAACATGATGTTTTGGAGCTGAATCTGCCAGTTCTTCAGCTCCTCACATGCGTGGATTATAAAGGCTATTTACTGCTGGAAAGAGAGCTGAAATCACACTTGTGTTGTTGCCTGCTGAAGCCTTGAGTGTATTTTAAAATCAAGAGCTCCATCTGCTGGCATTATATGTCTGTGCACTACATTTTCTTGTCTCATGTGATGGGAAACTTCATCAATCTCACTTTGTCATCATGAGAAGTAGGCTACTGTTCAGCCTATGAAAGGTTGTATAAAGTCTTTTGTTGTTCTGGAGAAGATTTTTAAAGTCTGAGAAAAGGCTGGATGCTCCATTTTTTTTAACAAAAAGTGTTGCAATCTGGCTGTGCTGAGTCTGAAAGATGCAGATGTTTATCAGGCAGGAGTGCATGATGCTATACAGTTGCATAGAGGGAAACATCGGGTATGACCTTTTTGTGGGTATGATTCAAACTTTGCTAAAAGTCAGAAATACACAATCCTGCCTGCAATAGCCTGGTCCAGTTGTCTGTCTGTTTCTTGCTACCTTTACATCGGGTCATCACAAAATGACAGCTGCTGCTTGCTGCACACGTTCATGATTTATTTGTCATTTGCACCGGAGGCCTGGGTCAACCAATTGAGGTCAAGGCCTATAGTTTATCCCCAAATCATGATCAGTGCTTTAAGGACTCAGACAGACTGACCAAACCATAGTGTTGAAACTGTAGTGAAGGTGATGACTTTAAACTGTATCCCTTCATAAAACAAACTGTATTTACTGTATTTTCATGTGAATACTCTTGTACTAGGTGGATTATCAACAAATAAGGTCAGGTGTTCCAGTACAGTGTGTGTGGTTGAAAAAATAATTATCAGGTCATGTTGTGGAAAAAACGACAACAACAAAAAAGCACTGACACTGGCATGGCAAACATACTTTAAAGGCAAAAATAAAAAATAAAAATAAAATCCAAGTCTTCTGAGGGTTAGAGAAACTGTGACAGAGTAAGAAAACACATATTTATAATATAATAATAACTCATTATGCCACTCAGATCACTTCCAGTGTGAGCAGGACGTCACCTGGTGGAGGACCCGAGCAGGAGCTCGGCCATTCGGCTGTTTCCGTCAGTCACGTGACGCCCGCTCGTCCTCAGCTTCCCTGTTCAGCACACTCAGGACGGAGAGCAGCACCATGATCCGAGCCGCCTTCAGACTGTCTGCCGCCGGGGTTAGGAGCCTAGCCCGGCCGGCTTCCCGGTACTCAGGTAGGACAGTCCGCTTCACGCCTGCCCTGGACGTGAACAGGTGTTTCCTGCGTGAGAGGAGAGCAGAGAGAGAGGCTGCCGGCTAGCTTAGCTTCCGCCGTGAACGCGGCTAAGAGCTAACTTAGGGTGACATTGAGCTGCTGCGCGGTGAGCTGTCTTGGTGGTGTTGAAGTGAGCAGTTTTTTTAAATATAACACGTATTTCCAACCTTTCGCAGAGTGATTCAAAGGAAGAGGCGCCAAATGAATGTCAGCGAAAGAGTCACGACCTTGTGATGACCCTCCTCAGGTTGTTCAGGAGAGTCAGTGGACGCACTTCATACGCAGCTCATATCAACACGTATACATACCTCCGCTCTCAGCGTGTCATTTATCGTGTGTAAGGCTGCAGATTTCAAATATACACGGAGTTTATTACTTAAGTCTGTAATACACGTGTTTGTGAGCTGTTTACATGTTAACTTAGCTGCCTTAGTTTAGGAGTCAAACCACAGTATATGGAGATCAGGGCAGGCTGGGTCACAGCTGATAAGGATCAATCCACCTGTTAGTTCAAACATATTGTTACTTCCGGAACATTGATTTCATTTTTTTTTTTAGTGGGATTCATACAATATGATTTGTCAGTGAGATGTGCTGAGGAGATGAGACAGAAATGACCTTGGATATGAAGAAGGGAAAAGTTTTAGTCCTGATATGTGAGTTGGGATATCAAGAGAGAAGTGCAGTACTTTATCAATTTATATATTTTATATATTTCACGAGTTCATAAAGCTTTTGAATTGGATGTATTGTGTTAGTCACATGACCCAGTGTATTTAAGGAAACCAACCTCATATAGGTCATTTATAGACCTGCGTAGATAAAACATCTGCAGCTACACTGATAAAGGAAGTGTAGCTGAAAATGTTTTTGCACAACCTGATTTTTAGTTGATTTCATTTTCAAAGTGTTTAATTAACCACTCTTGGGCAGAGACACAGTCCATGTTCCATATTTATTACAGATGTTGTCTCATTTAGTGATCGAGCTTTGATCACCGCACAGTGTGCACGCCAGTTTTAAAGCTTCATTGTGGTTCTGTGTGTCTGATTAAGGGCCTGAAATATTGTCAACTTTAAGTTTGTCTGTCACATATAATGGTTTAGGGTATAATCTTAGTGAAAGTATGTTATGCCATTGTCTCTTTTTAAAGAACATTTGTTATTACATAAGATGTTTTGTAGAAAGGACTATTTTAACGTACTTCTTGTATAATCACTGGTATTTAAACATTTCAACGAGATCTATGTCTTTCTCATGTTTTCCAGCTCCAGTGGCCTCCAGATGTTACTCCCATGGCAAGGTGGAGACAGATGAGGAGTTTGATGCCCGTTGGGTCACTTACTTCAGCAAGCCTGACATTGATGCCTGGGAACTGAGGAAAGGTGACTCACTGTGTTCACAGCTGATGTGTTTCATATTCTGATAATGTGTGTTTGTCCTTTTGTAGTTTGATCCTTGTGATGGTTCCACTTTAGGTTAATTTGGAAATCATGACCATAACATTTAGCTTAATCTTAATATATCAGATCTATGTGTAAGTAAATTGGGCCCAATTGTTTGGTTTTTAGAATTCCCCTTGTTGTCCTGCTGTGGTGGCAGCAAATGTTATAGGGGCTTAATGGTCCATGAAATATAGCTTTTTCTGTGTTATTGTTTGTGTTTTCTCTTCTTATTGTTACTGATTCTTAAAATAATCGGGCTTTTCTCATTGATTTTAATCTAAAGGCATGAACACCCTAATTGGGTATGACCTGGTACCTGAGGCCAAGATCCTGGATTCAGCACTAAGAGCTTGCCGGAGACTGAATGACCTGGCCAGCGCCATCCGCATCCTTGAAGCCATCAAGGTGAGAGGCTGTCTCTTTGTAACTTAACTTCTGGTCTTCCATAAACCTTTTTGATGGATAAATTATTTTATCTAGTTTCAGCAGGGAAGTGTAATTCCTGACAGACCCAGAGCTTGAATAAGAATCGCTTAATTTACCAGAAGTTATGAATTTGTCTGTCACTTTGTCACTCAGGCTTTTACATCAGCTGATATTGTCACACATGTTCTGTGAAACAAGGACCCACCAGTTTTAATAGAAATAAAGAACAAATAAAAATTAGTTCTTATATTACAGTTGGATAAAAATGAGATGATAATAGTAAAAAAAAAGCAATTATAATGTAACTCTCCTAATAGCAAATGAATCACTGGATTGTATACTCTTTGAGACAAATCATTACTTAACTGCTCTTTGCTAAGTTTGCTAATATTGCCTATGAAAAAATGCTCCTCACTGTTTGCTGACACTTTTTTGTGTGTTTTGAAGGACAAAGCAGGCCCCCACAAAGACATCTATCCCTACCTGATCCAAGAGCTCAAGCCCACCCTGTCAGAACTCGGCATCTCAACACCAGAGGAGCTTGGCATTGACAAGTTATAGACTGTTACGGTGAGACTGCACTGTACTACATTACTACCCAACATAGACTGATACCTTCCAGTGCTGCTTCTAACTCTGTATGTGCTGGCCTTCTCCTGTAAATGTACATTAGATTATGGATTATACAGCATATTATTTGCTTGCAGCTAAAAAGAATATCCTCTGTTCCTCTTTCCTTAGGTCTCTCCTGTCAAATATGTCGATATTTTGTTGATTAAATCCATGAAGTCCTGTTGTGTACAAAATGATGGACCTAATAAAGAGAACAAATAATTTAAAGAATGTGTGTTATGTGTTTCTTTCTGATAAATGATTGAATATCTTTACATCTATAATGGACATTTTAAAACTAGATGTTTTGACTTGTAGCAGGAAAAGCACAGGAGTAAATGATGAGCCATCATTAATGTTACTAGTTACACCATTGCTTTTTCTGCTAAGTTGAGTGAATATAAATGATACTTCTGCTCTAACGAATGAACAAACAAAATGTCCATCAGCTGCAGACTTGATTCTTTTTTTTTACATTATTCTCATTTACTGTATTTTCATAAATGCAATGATTTTTTCCTTAACAAAGAAGTGTATTTTATCCATGGTGGACAGTAATGGAACACTCCTCTGCTGTTGCTGACCTCTGACCCTGTGGATAAGATTTACCTCTGGGCATCATTAGTCTCTAAAAAATGTAGCAAAGCATTTGTCATATCATTTGTCATTTTTAGAAAGTTCCCCCCCCCTAATTGGTATTATTATAATGTCACTTCAATGTCAATTATTTCTTGTAACAGTACAGAGAGTGAAGTTGCTCAAAGAGACAGTGGGGTGTTATCACCTCCTCTGATCTCTTTTCTTACCCAGCAGATGGCGACAGGAGGCCGGAAATGTTCCTCTTGGATTGATACGTGCAGGACAACACACACTGTTCAACATAATCGAAAAGTTATGAGGTAGTAATTGATCATTTGTATGTTTTGTAAATATAAATTCAAATTCATATGATGAAAAAATAGAAGCATGAGACCAGTCTTCATAATGTTTGTTAAATAATTAAACACTGAACTATTTAAAAACATTCACAATATATTATATAAAGATATAATCTAATAATCACATTTCAAGCTATCTTGTTTTCGTTTTTGAAACTTAAATTTCTTTTAAGTGCTCACTTCATTTTCACGATGAAAAGTGCGAAGACGCTCCTGCATAAATCAAGCATTGTCAATCAAGCTTTGAACGATCTTACTTTGAAAATATTTATTACTGTCTCCTTGTTCCGCAAAACACGTTCGTGACACTGGGTTTTATTTTGAAATCTTCCCGGAAGCCGTCACTGATTGCATGCTAGCATTAGCTCGCTAACAGAAGTGTCTACCTGCCCCTGAAGAAAAACAACAAAGTCCCGGACCGGCGGGACACTTGTCATCGTCATGGCCGAGTGGAGGCGTAAATGCTGACAATTAACGCCAAGATGATGAACGACATCATGGAGGAGCCGGAGAAAGACTCCCTGCTGGAGCCGCAGACTCAAGTTTCATCGGTAATGTCGGCTGAAGCTAATCCGGCTAACTGGAGACTGGGAGGCTAACTGAGCAGCCTGTCGTTGTTGTTTCACATGAGGGGTGCTTATGCAGTGAATGTAGAGAGGATAAGCTGTGTGTCATTAGACAATTTGACAGTAAATAATAAAGAGTGAGTTGATTTACGGGCTGGTGAACGTGTAAAATTGATTATGTCTTCCTGTAAACCGAAGAGACTGCTGGGAAAACGAGTTTTTGATTCCTTAATGTCACCTAGCAGGTGATATACAAGTGTTTACCACTGGAGACAGACTTCAGCTAACTGACAGTATATCAATATGAGTTCATGTTTGAATCAAAACCTTATGAAGACTCCCCCTGAACCCTTTTTCAGTTTTCCTTTAGCTCTCTCACAGTGTAATTCAATGATCATATTACTGTCATCTCATTTACTTTATTGCCATACATGAACATGGAAAAAACAATCCTCTTTTTCCTCAGGGGCCCAATGGTGGCACGAGACCCAAGACCGCTGATGGAGGAATCAGACCTGTGGAGAAAAGAGGACCTTACATCATGTCCAGAGCTCCGGCCATCCACCTCAAACTACGTGAGCATCTTTCTTGACTCATCTTAACCATCCCAAACAGGCCCTTATTTTTCTTATGATTATTATTATGTGTGTGGATCAGGAGTCTTTTCATAATTGCTGTTTTTATGAGTGGTGCCTCATGCTGTTGTACGCAGCAGCACATAACGGGACAGCTCCAGAGTGTTTGATGTGTCATACGACTCTGACATCGCCCACAGTTTCACGCAGACTGTGTGTTCAGAACACACTCAGCCTTTCATAATATAGTTCGCTGCATACATCCGTCACGTCTGAGAACCTGATATCTTTATGTTATGTGGATGAGAAAGCTAACTGTCAGCTGTCAAGGTCCCTTCAGCAAAGATTTACGCCCTTAATGCTGCTGACTGACTGGCGATTCTATCTGCAATGTTTATTTGGCGTCTACAAAACAGACTTTGTGTAGCTGCACATTCCTGCACAAAGCCAGGTGTCCACGCGTGACAGCGGTAGCGTGAATCTGTCATGTGAGACTAGAGCTACTCTTTGCTAAAGACACATGACATATTTCAAAGGTTGTTTCGTCTTTATCTTACACGTGTTCACACTCAGATCTGTAAATACAGAAGAGGAACGCAACAAGTAGTGGCACTCAGTTTATCTGGTGAATTCCTGAAACATTATTGATTTTTTTTGTTGTTTTTTTGTTTTGGATCAACTTTTTGAAGCTTAGCAAGTCATTCTATCTATATAGAGTTCAAGAGAGTTGCAGAGCTGCTTTAACCTACTAGTATTACTAGTAGGCAGCACATGATACACTCACACTCGCACACACATGCTGATACGTGCTCAGATATGAAAAGTTTTGTTTTAAAATAGCAACAAGCTTCTACAAACATTGATTGAACGCATTTTGTTAGCTTGGTTCTTCTCGAACCTTCAGAACAGAACAATAGAGCTGCGAAAAAGTAAACTAAAGAGGCTCACCAGCATATTATACTGTACACTGAATATGAACTGATGTGAGCCATTACCAAAAGTGAATTAAATATATATGTTGTATATGCTGTATATAAATAGCATGTCGTAGAGGTAATGTTATTTTGCGTTTTTGTTTTCCTAAAACAAATAGTTGTCTTGATCAGCCTGTTTATTTGATAGGTCTGATTAGCATAGTACAGGGATGTCAGTCACCGAGAGCGCATGTAGGAAGCTTTTTAAATCTTAAGTGCTACACTGAGATGAGAGTATTTCTTCAAGTTGTGATGTTATTAACACAGTGAACTTCTTATTTCACCTTTGATGTGACAGTCTTGCAGTCTGTTCTTGTCAGCACAAAAATGCCTCTTATGATTTGTAGAGAAACACAGGGAGATGGCGAGGAAAGCACTGAAGAAGAAAGCCCTCTCACCAGGACCTCCGGTGATGCACCAGCCCAGACAAGGAGCCAAGAGGTAAGGAGAGGAGGCATGATGAGGAATGAGGAAGCAGCTTCTTGTGATGTCAGAATGATGGAAGAGAGGCGATGTTGTTTTGCGGAATTTTTACAGTTTCTGGTTCTCCTTTTTAGGACGGTGAAGTATAACAAGGGCTACGCTGCTTTGAGTCAGCACGCTGAGGAGTCGTTGGTTGCACTGGACTCAGACAGGTAATTGTTACATGAGGTAGACGGGCGATAACGCAGTTTAATTCCCTCCACGTGCAGTAAACTGACTGACTGTGCACTGTTGCAACTAAGACATGCTGACAGTAGATTTTTCTTTAAGATCCACTCCACTTTTTTTGGTGTCTCTTATAAGCTTACACGTGAAAATGTAAATCCTTAATTCCTCAATTATATTTTACCATGCTGTAAAATGACCTTTGGGTCTACTGAGTTAATCTGAGTGTGTCAGTAAAATTGTCCCAATGTAAATATTTTGCAGGTTTCAGTACTCCTTTCAAAGAGTGTTACAGGAGGCAAACTGCCTCAGTAAATTTCCATGCGTCATTGGTAGTAATCACAGATTACATGTAATTTCTTCTTCTCTAGTTTAATTTTCCACTTTACATTACTGTCATTAAATCATGACACTTGGGGTTTACCAGTTCAAGTTAGAATTTTGTTACTCACAACCTCTGTTGTCCCTAAAAACATTTCTGGTTGACACATTTAAATAGTTTACCTCAGAATGACAGAACCCGTCTTTCTTGTTCTTACAGTGATGAAGAGATCGATTTTGAGCAGTATTCCTCAGGATACTCTTCGGCTGAGGTGAGCTTGCCCCAGGGGACCTCAGCCTTTCAGTTCCCCGACAGTCTGACAGGCTTGGTGACCATAGCTGTGTTTGTGCACAAGGTTTTGTGTCATTATCAACCTGGGCTTCACTAACACATCGGTTCGGCTTGTCCAGTTGAAAGTCTAACTCTGAGACCCCTGCCCTTCACTTTGCAATGGAGAAATTAAAATTTCTGGGGTAAAAAATGAGCAGATTATTTCAGGGAATCAGTAAATGTGTAAGGGTTTAAAAGGAACTGGTTTATCTCAAAGTACTTAGTAGAAAAGAACTCTGATAAATCTTCAATCAAACATTTGGAACTGGGGCCAGGTTTTGTTTGTGTTTGCATGCATTCATACACATTGCAGCAGCCGTATATACTGACTGTGAGCATAAGTAAATGTGAGAGCAAGGGATGTGTTTTATTTTTCTCACCTTACCGTTGTCGTTTATCACTCACACTCACACGCTGAGCCTCTGGCTGTTATTTCAGATATGTAGTCAGGGTTGTTTACTTCTCTGTTTAGTGGAGCTTAAATTCAGTTGTACTTGTTTTGCATTGCTTTTGAGTAGCAGTAGAATTTTCTTAATAGGTAAGATACATACAGAACATACATTTAAATTTAGTTAGTTACGGAGTGGACCACAGTCTCATGGACCCAATCCCAGCTCAACATTTCTATACTGTATTTGAAGGGCCTTTTGGCTCTTTCAGTAATTCATGTGCACAGATGGATTTTTTATTTTTTGCCTGGCTGCTTTGTTTAATTTAAATATCGAAGTACGTTAGAACCATTTAGGTGAGCCCATAAGACAATTGTGAGAATTCTTGTTGTCTGCTGTGTCTTATTTCCGTCATAACCTGAATAGCTGCTGTGGCTTGTTGAACTGGTTTCACATTTGAAGTACACATTTTCTGAATATCACATCCCAGACTGTAGTGTAACTGTGAAACTTACAGTATCGACAGTGTTTCATTTAGGAGCATAAATAACATGCATGTTACTATTGAGATCCTTTATGCCCTCCGTGTTTTTTGATTTTGCAGTTTCAGACAAAAGAGGAAGCTAAATCTTTACAAAAATGTATGTAGTTTGGCAGTAACAGGCGTAAATAATCACAAGGTTTGAAGCCCTCACTGATACAACAGGATAACCTGAATGAGAGGTCAGCCAGGTTTGGTCATTTTACTCTGACGTGCCTGTTAGTGAGATCTTTCTGTTTTTGCTCTCCAGGTCCATCCTGATTTGAGCAGACAGCTGCTTCAGGACGGCTACCGCCTGGATGAGATTCCAGATGACGAGGACCTGGACCTGATTCCACCCAAAGCCATGGGCTCCTCTGTGTGCTGCTGCTCCGAGGGCCCGTCCTGCTCCATGCAGTAATGTCGGAGCCATGACTTGAACTCTACAAAGGCCTGGCTCCAGTTCCTGTCCCTCACTGGCTACTGGTGTCTGAGGCCTTCTCGCTAACTGAGCTCCACTGCTGTGCTGCCTGAGGACTTCCAGCTCTGAAGCTAAACTCCTGTTCATGCGGGACTGTGTGCACAGAGATCGCTCAGCCCACATGAGAATGCGGACGGACGTAAGAACAAGCCTTATCCACTGTGACCCCAAAGCTTGACGTATTTTTTTATTACTCTTTTCTTTTTTTTCTTTTTATAGAACTACATGAAATGCTAACGATGCCACTGCTCCGTGTATAGTGGTAGAGTAATGCATCATTTGGGATATGACCTTTGTGACCCAACAGAGAGCAGGTTACTGTCTTTTCCGCTCTGGTGAACAGGTCTGCATCTCCCTCTAAGCTCCACATACATACGAGTATGGTGTATCACGTTTTAATGTTCCAGTGATTAACTAACTGCAGTATGAAGGCTCCTCATTTGACCGTTGACATTCCTCCAGTACTGTTGCATTAGCTGTCTGTTTTTTATTTTCTTTGTATAATATCTAAAAAAAAATACATTCGAGTTTTATTCCAAAATGAAATGGTGACCACTTGGGAACTTATTTCAACACAAATACACAAATCTTTCCCATGAAGCAGAGCACTGAGTTGAAATATGATGTGTTGTAATTAATTTCTTTATGGCTGATGTGTGTAATGATAGTTTGACAGCAAGTCTTTGTCAGCAGGCTTGTCTGAGAAGAGTCACATTTTACAAGTTGTCACTACGTACTAAGAAGGACTTATTCATCCTCTGCGAAAAGTTGTCCTACAAAGTTATCCACTAAAAGAGTAATACTTACACTTACCAAATGTTACACTGCTGTATGTGGCACAAAAATGATGAGTTACATAAGTGCTTTGAAAGATGAACCAATGACCTTTGATTAGATTGGACTTAACAATCTCTGTATTGTACAAAAAAGGCTCCTGAAACCAGTTACTGCCACTTAGGAAAAAAAAAAGATTGTAGCCATAAAAGCTAAATACAGTATGTACTTAGATATACATATGTTAATTCTCTTTTTTTGTTGATGTGCTTTTAAAAAAAAAACCTTAAAAAACAAACTATGTGGGATGGAAAGGAAGAATTCGAAAATAGATTTATATTGTTTACTTTTTTTTGTGCAAGATCTATATGGAGCATTTCAGATTAGAGCCCTGTCCAGGATCTGAACCCTTTAAAAAAATCTTTAACACATCAAAGTGTGATGAAGGCAGTTACAATATTTTATTTATTTATTTATAAGCATATTTGTTGGAGATGCTAAATTTAAAAAAAAGTTGTTGCAGGTAAAAAAAAAAGCAGTAAATCAGATTTGCATAGGAATTCAAACATTTCTCTTCTCTTGTCATTTGTAAACCATATTTACAAACACCAGTTAAAACTACATGTTGACATTATTTTCTGTTTGCTTTATAAGTACATCTGTTGTCATTTCCTACACAACTGACACACAGATGTGCTGAAAATAGCTATCTAAAAAAATTGTATTTTTTTTTTCCACTTTTAGAAATGTATCTCTTCACTCATGTTACAGTTTGGGTCATATTTTACTATTGTCTGTGTTTATGTTGACGTGCATTAACAAACATTGTTCAGTATCAGAGCAAGTGACTGTGATCACTTCCTCAGGAGATGTGTGTGTGCAAGTGTCCATCTAGAAAGTAATTTGCCTTTTACATACATTTGTGTTTAAGTACATAGAGGTTCTAAGTCAGGATAAATGTATGGCTGCTGTTTTACTTAACCTGCAGACCACACTGTTATTTCCATGCTGTGATGTTGGCAGTTGGCTCAGTCATATATATAAAAAGTATTGCAGACCACTCGACAACCAGACCGAAGTTAAGGCAAGGAAAGAGAAGTATGACATTTTGTGCAACAAAAAGTAGACACCTTGATTTGTACTTTACAGAGTCGGGATCAATTCACTAAAGCAAATTCAGGAAGTGGAGTTAGTTCAAACCTTTGCGATGAAAACACTAGGTGTTGTAAATGTTACATTATTGACTTGAGTAATGTATACGGCCTCCTCGCAGCACTCCGTGGTTGTAATGTGGGTGATTTTAGGAATAAAAGCTGATTCTATTATTACACTAAGTGTGACTCACTTGATACTAGTGTAAGGTGAATGCTTTAACAGTAACAGCTGAATTTAAAGTGTATTGACTCCGGCCCTGGCTCTGCACAACGATTTTATGTACACTAATATTGCACTTACCACCAGTGGTCAGTAGCAAGTACACTTGACTCACCTGTACTATGCAACCTATGGGACAATCTGCTTGTTATACAACATTGTGACAATAAAGTGTTACTGAGTGCAAAATGCAATAACTTAAATAGTTATTTTATAAAGGTAAACATGAGTCTTTTTTATTTTGATTGTACTGTTTATTGCTTTACATTATTAAATAAAACTATTATCTCTACTTTCATGTTTGTGACTGTGATCACAGTTATTAAGAATAATGTCCAACATGTGTAGGGAGCTAGTATGTCAATTTAACCTTTTAACTGTGGGATGCAAGTAAATGAGTGATACATACAGTGTGATGTGACTGATAAAAGAGGCTGAACGTGGTAGTCGTTGTTTCCGGAAGGGGGCAGCATGGAGCCGTGCTTCAGCCGAAATACAATAAACTATTGCGCTTCACCAGGTATCTGGCCGAGAGGTTTCTAGATAGATAGATAGATATACTTTTTGGATTTTTAGAAATTACAGTACTATAATTCTATAGTACATATATACATTTATATCATTATCAGATTATTTAGATTTCAGGGAAAGGTGTGATGCTGTAAACAGAACGTGAATACCTGTAGACCAATCTGCACAGGTAAAAAGATTAATCTCCACCCATGCAATTTGGCTTTAATGTAAATACAGATATTAGTGACAGAGTCCACGTTAACTATAAATGTATATTTGTAGACCAGTAGGTTGTAGTGGCATGCTTAAAACCTACAGTAAATAAAGTAAAAAAGAAATACATACTGTTATGTTTTATGGGATTTGCAGCACAGGCTACCAACAGCTGCTTCCCCACTAAATGCTGTATTGTACAAATAAACAAATGCGTGTGGATAAAGAAAATTACACGTGGAAGTACTTGAAGTGAGTGTCATGAAACTGAAAAGGCTGCGAGACTTGTTGCTGGCGCTGGGCGGGTCCAATGCTGTTGTGCGCCACGCGGGGGGGGGGTGTCAATTGAAGGGGAGGAAAAAAAAAGAAAGAAAGAAAACCGGAGTGAAGGGAGTTACCTCAGCGCTGCGCCAGATATGAGAGTGGGCCATTTTCCAGTCGGAACAACAAAAAGAACAAAAACCAGAGAAAGAAATTAGTGGGGAAAAAGGCCCCCCTCAAAAAAAAGACAGAGCCACATCTGCACAGGTCTCCTCGCGCTCAGCACCGTCCTGCACGAGGAATCAGTCCGACTCTCGTGCGCGCGCCGGAGTGTGTGCGTGCGTGCGTGCCTGCCTGCGCGTGTGTGCGTGTGTTTACAAGTGTTTGGACGAGTGCCACAAACGAGGGAAGAAAGAAGAAGAAGAAGGAGGGATGGTGGACAACTCGAGCAGCAGTAAGGCACAAATGGTGAGTCGTGGTCCTGCTCGGTGCGTCTCTCCGTCCGTCTGTCCGCTCACCGACCCTCAAAGTCCGCAGAAAAGACGCAGTTTGATCGTCTTTTATTGAGCTAAACGATAACCTCACGCTTTTTCCCCCAAAAGAAACAGGGAAGAAAACTTTCAGAGCTAATTTCACATTTATGGTAGGTGACTTTTCGCTCATTTCTCGGCGTCGGGGCAGCGGTGTTGTGCATCTTAGTGGGCTGGTTGTGCTTGTTTTTGCGGTGAGTTATCCGAAAAACCTACCGCGCTACGTTATCCACGTATTTGGAGGATGTGGCAGCTAGCCAAATGCGGAAAACGTGTACACTTTCGTTTTTTTGTTGTTGTTTGTTTTTTTGTGTGTTTTTTTTTGCTGTTCGAGCTTATTTGTGCGCCCGGTTTGTTATTGATGTTGTTTGTCTTAAGATGACTGGAGGTCAGTTTCCACACCTTTTCATTTAACACTGAAGTTTGTCCTGGCTCTTTTTCAAGTAGTCCACCTCCCTGTCGGGTTAACCGGTTTGAGCAGCAGCTGCAGGACAGACCATTTCACTGTCCTCACTGGCCACTTATTCAGCCCTCTCTTTGGTAAAGGTATTTACAGGTTTAATAGGATTTAATCATGATAAATCAAAGTAATTCTCCTTGAACAACCTATAGTCATTTTTTTTTATTTATGATATCATTAGATGCTTCCTTCTTGTCTGGCTGCTTTAATGTCTGTTTTCACATTTAGCCGTATGGACCCACAATTTCTTTCCTTAATTGCTTTGGTCCTTTTTATTTGCAAAGGTTTGGCCTGAGTACTCTGTAATGATCCCTTTACATTACTATGGTGGATTTTCCCGCTTCACTGTTTCTGCTTTTATACACACTTCTTTTAAGTTTCAGTGTGAAACAGAGATTTAAGCCACCAGGGACTGTTCATATTATCTGTAGTTTCATATTTGCAAGTATAGTTCAGATCTGTTGCTGTGCTGAGAATTTTCTGACTTTTGACTTTGTGGCACTCAGCAAAGGCTTCACAACAGGGTTCAAACGTTGACTATAACGACCAAGTGTCAGGAGTTACAACTAAGATCTTTTTTTTTATTTACTACAAGAACCTGATGAGAAGAGAGAGAGGGATCTATCTGCTATTGCTCTTCCTTTTCCCCGTTGAAGGTTTTTTCTATGGTGGGTGGGGGGTGGGGGGGATTTTTCAATATCTGAATGAAAGGTCTTGAATGCTGTGGAGTACAGAATAGGGATATATGAATAAAAGTGAGAGAGATGAGAGATGCAGTTGGGTTATTAGTGTTATTGTGTGTGAGTTTATGTTCAAATCAGGCCCTTTTGTTTCCGTTGTAGATTTGATTATTTCTCCTGTGGCAGGTGTGCATGTACCTTACATGTGTCTTATTTCATTCTGCACAATGAGATAAGGAGTAATTAGATTTCAGTATTTGGTACATCATCCATGACTCTTTTCCGTTCCTCTCACAGCCCAGCATGTCTCAGGAGCCTGGCGTTGCCTTTCCTCAGAGCACCTCGACAGGAGGGATGAAACTGGAGGCAGTAATGGAGCAGCTCCAGCGGCAGCAGCAGGCCCGACTGGAAATGGAGCGCAAGGAGAGGAAGCTGCGAGAGGCCCACATCATGTATGCTCAGCAGGTTGCTGCCCAGCAGGCCATCCTGGCGGCTGCCCGGGCTTCTGGGGCCAGCTTCATGGGAAAAGGCCTGGCAGGAGGGGTCCCTGGTGGTGGGTTGCCTCCGCGGGTGTCCAATCAGAGCAGTGTAGACTCGGAAAGAGAGGATGATGAGGACAGAGGCCGGGATTCAGGGGACGAGGACG
This sequence comes from Scortum barcoo, assembly GCA_023238725.1. NCBI lineage: Eukaryota > Metazoa > Chordata > Actinopteri > Centrarchiformes > Terapontidae > Scortum > Scortum barcoo. The sequence goes on from CM041531.1 coordinate 17,471,396, forward strand.
ACGACAATGAGATGATGGAGGGGGACGAGGGCAGCGATGACGAGGAGGGAAGCGCCAGCGGTCTGGAGTTCCTCCGCAAGCAGACCCTCGCTTTGCAGCAGAGTGCCTCCCGAATCCCGGCCCGTCCGTTTGGTAGTTACTCTGCGTCGGCCCCTCAGAGGGCTGCGTCCCCACCTGTCAGAGTGAAGCAGGAGCCTGACGAGGGCCTGTCTCCGGCGGGGCCTCACTCTGCTACCTCTCCAAATGGACAAGCAGATTGGGGCTTTGATGATCACTTCAGACAGGTCAGTGCTCTGCCTTATTTCCTTACCATACTGTTTCCTCATTAATACATCAATTCCTGTTTTGGTCTTCTCTTCTAAATGTTGCACAATCTGCAACAGATGTGCTGCCATTCCTTAAATTTATTGAGTCGACACAGAGCAACATGATCAAAACGCTTTTATTCACTTTGACCCAATGACGTAAAGCCTTTCACTGCTCGCTACACTCCCATTGAGAGTTTTGTCTGATTTCTCAGCTTAGCCCACCTGCTGTGAGTGACTGCTTAATCTTGACTGTGGAACGAACCTCTCCAGCAGAATCTTTATGAGACACTTCAAGTATCTGTGGCTGGCTGACCGCTGATTGTCTTTTGTGGCTAAAAATCCTCCTAAGTGAGTCCTGGCAGAGGGCCAGGCCGGGGCGCAATGTGTTCACATTCACTCCCTCTCTCCCTCTGCGCTCACATTGCGCTCTCTTTCTTGTTCTCTGTCCCTCTTGGCGCTTTGCTCAGACTCTGGTTTGGCTCTGATCCAGGTAGCGGAGTCAGGCAGGGCAGGGCTGCTGCTGTGAGGCTGTGGGTGGTTGGCTGGGTCAGCACGAGGATTTTGGGTGGGTGGGAAGGTTGGATGTAGTACATGGTATAGCAACCCCCCCTGTTTCAGCTGTGTGCCAAATGCACTTTCCCTTGAAGGTAAATATTGCCTCAGCACTGTGTTACAGAGCGCTGGAATGCCAACTGGGAGCCGGGCCGAGCTACATGTGGTTTAGCATGTTAGCTTGGGATGTAGCAGGTTAAAGAGAGCTCAGCAGCCTGTATGTGATATAAAAAGCCCCAGTTACACAAGAGTGGGCAGTGTCAGAGGACTGAGGGTGCTGGACTATCATGTGTCTGTGTTTTATTACTGTCTATTTAAAGGCAAATGTCTTTGAATGGCGCCTCTCTGGGCAACATTTCCAAATTTAGGGAAGGCAGTAATATAGAGTGGGGAGGGGGAGCAGTAGTAGTTGTATTTTTATGATTCTTGTATACCAGCTGGAGCCTCTGCTCTCAGGGGCTTGCCAGAGATGATTAAAAACATCCCGCTTTTGGATATGAACACAGAGTGAAATGGATTTTCACTGCTTTATTTGGGCTGCTTATTGTTTCCAGAGGTGTCAGTAAGCGAGGAGGAGTGCTATCCCGCGAGGTGGCTGGGCTTTGTGTGAACGTGAACAGAAGATCGCAGCAGCAAAGTTGTAGCTGACCAGTGCCCTATCTGTGGCCTGGTGTCTTTTATTAGGAGAGGCGGGCTGAGCCTGGGGGTTGGGGGAGGCATTATGGGACGAGAATTGGTCTGGCCTTTTTTTGTTTCCTCTCTTTTATCTTTCCTGTCATTATGTCAGCTCTGCAGTATTTAATGACGGCTCATCTCTTCAGGCAGTTTCAGGTTGCACTGCTGCAGGGGGAGGGGGACAGTGGAGGCAGGGGAACTATTTTTTTTTTTTTTTTTTTTTTGATGTCATTGTCTTCAAGGGGCCAGAGACGAGCTTGGCAGATGCCGCAAATACCGACCCCTGTAATAATGCGGGGAGCACATTTATTATGTTCTAAAAGCAGTGACGGGGAGGGTGGGTAGGATGACTACAAAGAGACAAATGTACAGAGGACCATTTACATTAACATTTACATTTCATGTAGCCAGTCACACTGGGTGGAGACTTACTCAAAGCACCCTGTGTGCGTTTGCTGTGACAAAGACACTACCACAAGACAGAGAAACTAACACAATGATAATGTCCATTTTGCCAGTTCACTAAAGTAATAGTGATCATTGCAAAGGTTTGACGCAACGCCTAGACAATGGATGGAACATAACATTGCACCCAGTGCATGTCTCTGTAGTAACAAGGTAATGTTTAGTTCTATGTAATTTGCTGCAACCAGCAGCGACACACGGCTGACAACCATTTGATCAGCCCGTCTTGTCCTGTAATCCTGAGTGTTTTGAGTATGAGTGGTGAGGGCCTATACAGGTCAAATGGGGGTGGATGGACATGGGTAGTGGCCACTGTTTTCTTGTCAGTGATGTATGTGTGGCGACCCCAGCCCTGTCTTAAACAGCAGAGTAAATAATTGTCAAACAAGGGGATGGACATTGTGGGGTGAGAGAGTCTGGATGAGCGACCAGCCCGGCCTCAGCACTTTGGCCTCCGCCGCAGTGGGACAGAGGCTGCGTGACCCCTGTAATCCTACCACCCCTCCTTCTCGCACACACACACACGCCCATAGACCCCTCTGCTCCCTGCAATAATCCCTCTGTGATTAATAGAGTTTTAACCATGCCTGCAGAACACAGATTGTGCTGTATGTCTTGCTGAATTGGCGGCGATGTCACTTCAGTTGCGTCGGCTAGATGTTCTAACCAAGACATGCGTAGTATGCCACAGGTGGTGTCTGAGTACCGTGGCTGTGTTCGTGTGCTGTTTGTTACTGTGCAACTCCATCTTTTGACAAATGAGGCAAAGTGGAGGCAGCAAGCAAAGCATGTGCTGTCTGTGATCACAGACAGAGAGAAATGACAAGGCTGCAAGACATATAAACCGTTTTTCCCTACTTCTCTCATCACATCACGGGAGAAATAATTGCCATGACATGAAGCCTCAAACAGACAGATTGACAGATTGGCGGCCACATTTAAATTGTTTCTAATTGCAATGTTGGTGCTCTGCATTACTCGTCTCGGTTTTATCTTTCATGGTGTCACATAAAGTAACAGCCACGAATGCTAGCTTAGTAAATTTTGATTGCACATTTTAAAGTAATCTAATTAGCAGGCTCAATTACAAGAGGCTGGATAATTACCTCCTGCAGCCTGATTAGATTTGCAGTTTATAATTTGGGTCAGATCAGAGACACTTTAAAATTGGCCATGCTGCAAACCAGGAAAACCTGGAAAATGTATTTGTTTCATCAGTCCAGTAAATCAGTGTCAAGAGCAGTAGCCCCGTTTGCCTTGGCAGAACAGAAGACGGCAGAATTACCCTACACATTGGGTGAGGGATCTTTTGACATAGGAACAGAGGTGGCTAACAAGGGAAACCCAACCACAGGGGTCCAAATCTAGTTTCTGGGGGTAACTTGGCATGTGTTTCTGCTGAGCCCTGCTGTCACTTGCTGCCCTCGAGTCCTTCTGCTGCTGCTGCTCAGGCACTGAAGCTTGTCTGTCGAGCTAGCGCTGTTGCATAATTTAGCTGTCGCCCCAGCAACACATCAGCCAGGAAGTGGGGAGTTGCACGGCTGCAGCGCAGAGATCAATAAGGATTGTGTGTAAGCTTTTAGTGGCAGGAATGTTTGACCTCGTTTATGGCTCAATCAGGATAAATGAGGAGGACATTGTATGCAGCGTATTGACTCAAGTTTTCATTTTGAGGGTGGAATCTGGAGCAAATCATCAGCCCACCGCTGCAGTGTTGTTGGGAAAGCCCAGGATGTCAGAGAAACGCACAATAGTCATGCCATGTCGCTCAGCGGTGTTGTGGTGGCAGTCAGGAGGCCTTGTTGCCTGGTGCACATGCTGCGTACACCAACCTGACCTGGTTTCTGCCTTCTGAATGTTATGACGGTGTCGTACAGTCACTTGCCGTAACTGTCAGTGGGTTTTAAATGGTGCACTTACTTATTCTCCTTTACTGAACTTCCTGTTATGCTGATTTAACAAAACTGGAATTACCATCTGACCCCTGTTTGTACAAACTGCAAATGGAGGTCATTCAGATGAGAAATGAGGAAAGCTGAGGTCCATTAAAACATGTTTTAGTGCCTGTTTTTTAACAAGAAGCATGACTGTTGTGTGAGACCTCTGTAGTCTTTGCCGCGCTTAAACAGCGTATCTCCTAATTTCCTTGTATTCCCTCTGCATGCACTTAAATGTATTATTCTTTTCAATCTTTATTCATTTCTTCTTTGTAATTCCTCACAAGGTTCTTTTGTCATGCAGGTGACATCATGACTACAAAATTATATTACTAATGGCATTTGTGATGAATGGCCTGGAAAATAAATAGTTAACCTATAAATAGTTAAACCCCCCCCCCCTTAGCTGCAACACTGATCTCAATACAGATTAGACTGGCTAAAGGTGTTACTATTAGCTCACAGGGTGAAATTCCCCTCAATATTTTGCCTGACCTGCCATTTATTTTTCTGTTCCTATTCTATGTCATACATATGTTTGTACATACAAACTCAATTGTGAATGTGACGTGTTGTTGCACTGTTTGTTAAAAGAGACTAGAAAATCATTTAAACATAAAATGTATCACGCATAAAAGTGCGTTATATTAGAGATGATTTTACTTTTGCAGGTCTTTCTATTAATTGCAAACTCTTTAAAAAAAGAGTTTTCTCAAGGTGAGGTTTGGTAGTCCCACATTTGTAACACACTGAAATGAGGTGTAGTATTTACACATTCTTTTGCATGGTGCTCTGTGATTTTCTGTTTATGTTTGTAGTGCAATGCTGGCTGGTTGGGTTGGATGGAGGTGACTGGGCTTTTAGCTCTGGTGTGCCATTTACAATGGCATTTCTCTGATTGATGCTAGGGTTGAATTTGCGTCAAGATGGAAACAAATACAGGTCTACAACTGCACAATTAGTGGTGCGTAATTATATTTTGTGCTTCCAGTTTCCAGTAGAGTTGGTGTATAGGCAATATTGGATCATTTAACGCAATTTAAATCATCCATTGCATTTAAAATAGTCACAAACGAACGATCAGAAGAACTAATACAATTTTTGTTCTTCAAATCATAAAATGCATCATCAAAATATCTATCCAAATTGTCTAGCCTGTCACCTGTTTATACCAACAACTACTACTACTACTACAACTACAACTCAATCAGGATAACACTACTATGATACATTGAATTGAAACCTATCATGTTTTTGCTACTTTTGGCCTTCCATCCCCACTAAGCTAGTGACAGTTTTGGCAGCCACTTAATAGTAATCGGGGTAAACTTAAAATCTCCAGTATAACATGATAGTGTGACAGTGCTTACTATTTTTTGATGCCAACGTGTCGTGTGTTAGCATAACTCTGCCGACCCTACCTTGCTCAGCTGTCTTAACAGTTTCCTATATTTTTTGGTACATAGGTGTGGTTGGAAAACATCTGCGATACGACTCTAAACTGTCAGTGTGGGTGGGAAATTTTTCACGGGCAAATGGCACTTTCAGAATCTTCTGAATTAATGTATACGGTGTAATTGTGCTGGCTTAGACCACGCTTCATTTTGTGCTGACCTGCTCTTAACAGCAAAGTGTGGACGATTCCCCCTGCCCAGAAATAGAGGTATTGAATTTAGTAGGGAGATGAAGGGGGGGTGGGAGGAGTGAGAGGGGAGGAGATGAAGTGGAAGAAGAAGTGGGGTTAGTGGTCTGGCTCAACACACGACGCTGCCCCACCCAGAGGAAACATTCCAGACGGAATTAAAGAGTTAACTCTTCAAACAGTGAACATTCCCACCAGGGGCTCCCAGCAAGAGACAGGGGGTTTGACAGGGGGTTTGACGGGGGTGGGTGGGTGCATGCATGTCGGTGTTATAGTCAGCCCCCTGATTGGTGATCTTTCAATTCATTTCACTCAGTGTTGCAGGCGCTGTAAAAGAAAAAAGCCAAAGGGCCTGAATGGGAGGAGCTGGAGGGAAGGGCCCATTGGTGCAAGCAGAAACACTTTTTTTATTTGTCTGAGTCCCAAAGGGCACATCTGCTGCTGACGGGAGGAGGATTCTCATGGTGGGTCCTGTCCCCTCACCTCGGACACACCACAGCCCGGTTGAACACGGCGCTGACCGGCTGTGTCCAGTCTGTTGTGTTCTGCCATCCACACACAAGACTCCTGGATCTAAATTGTTTGGTTATTCATTCATGGATTCATGGGTCTACAGTGTTCTCAATGAAAATCAAGAATGGTTTACACTAAAATTTCATTGTTCACTCTACACTGTTAATGTCGGTGAAATATAAGCCAGACAAATGTTCTAGATAGATGAATACTGGGACCAAACTTCTTTCAAACTGAGTTCTGTGGTCCCATAGTCAGAAAACATTTGGCAACCTATCATTTCTCTTGTGATGATGAAACATTTGTCATCAAAAAAGAGCCCTGTGTTTTCAATAAGACAGTATTCCAAGCGACGTGTCTGTTCAAATGTGTGTTATAGATTCAAAATTTGATTGCAAAATAACATTTTCACTGGTGTGTTTTTTATTAATTTACAATTGACAATTCTGTCATTGGTCATATTTGGACTTCCTCTGTTCCTCGTATATACACTTCATATGAAATGCAGCTGTTGAAATACTCATTTCCTTTGTGGTCTTATTGTCTGTATGCTCAAATGATTTGCATTGTGGACGTATTTGAACCAAGTTGTACACCAGTTGAAGTCTAGGTGTTCATTCAGATCCCATTTCGCATGCAGTGATGACGGAGGTGTAGCAGGAGGATGCAGTATGTTGTGCTCCTCTCATTAGACCCATGTTACTTTGCTCTGCCAAGTGTACCTGTAGAGAGCACTAAGGTCTTCCTGCCTTTTTGTATTTGAGGTGTCTGCCTTTCAGCTGAAGTGATCGCTCCTGCAGCATTATGCAAATTACTTTTTGGGTGACCCCTCATGGGCATCGTCACTGAGGGCCTCACTGCTCATCTCCATTAAACTGAATTGAAAGGCAAAAGTTCTCACATTTAAATGCAAATGCTGCATGTACATTAGGGTTGTCACACTTTTTTTCCCCAACTCGACCCAGGAGGATTGACTTCCTTGCTTCTAATGGAAACTGAGCTACTGATGCCTGCTGTAATTTGATCAGTTGGTAGTGAAACCACAAGTCACCCCCATTGCCCCCCCGCCCCCTCCCCACACGAGTGCTGGTTCTATTCGTCCTTTTAGAACCACTCCCACTCAGCATATCTTAACACCTGCTCTTTAATGAAGGCAAACAGAGAAAGGGGAATAGCCAAATGAAACAAAGACATCCACCAGCCCTTTTGGCAGCTGCAGGGAAAATGGAGCCAAGGTCATATGACAGTGTTGAGCAAGGTCTCCTTGAGTTGTATATAGGCTGAGCTGACTGCATATAATGTGTGTGTGTGTGTGTGTGTGTGTGTGTGTGTGTGTGTATATATATATATATATATATATATATATATATATATATATATATATATATATATACACACACATATATATTAACTTGTGAATTTTTGAAAGAAATTTCATTCAGTGTATGTTGAAATGGGAGGTTGAGCTGCAGAGTCTTTGCATGTTAACCAAGCAGTATCTGATTTGGTTACAGATACTGTAGCTGGTTTCTGACTGTTTTTGAAATGACATTATAGCTGGACATCCATGACATAAAAATGCTCTTAAGTAATGTTCACACATAAGCAGTATTTTGTGGGTGTAGTATAAATAAAGGTTCTTGTGTTTTAATGGAGTGCAGATTGGATATGGATTTGCCTTCATATTGCTGATATTGATCAGTTGAAAATACACTAATCCGTCCAAGCCAAAGATCTACCAGAGAGCAGGCATTTCAAAAAATGGTTTGCAAATAAGGTGAAGGCTGCGTCATATTAGGGACATAAAGCAATGTGACATTTATGAGACTGTCAGTGTTGGAGCCACAACCTTCTCCAATTGTAGTTGCAAACAAAAGATGTAGTAAAGGGCCAGGCAGCAAGGAGGTGTGGAGGTGGAGAGTGAGAGTTCTTTATTGTTGGTGGCTTTCTTGGCCGTCTTCCGCCACTGCCTTGGCTGAGCTCCAGGCTTGTGTCAGGGCCCCAGAGGTGTTAACTGGGCCACTGTGTCAAGGCCCTTGGGTAAACACAGCAGCTGACTGGGACCTTCTACAAAGCAATGTGGAGGAGAAGGAGGCGCAGAAGGCTTTCCTTTCACTATAGCCTGCACACTCATTGCGATGCCTGCCAAAATTCCATATCGTTTATTGTAGCATGGGGCCAGGTTGTCTGCCAAGTCTTCAAACACAGGCCGAGTGTGATCATGTGCTTGCGAGAGGGAGCTGCTAGCAGAGGAGGAAGGAAGAAAAAAAAAACTCCTGGCTGCTGCCCAGGAAACGTCACATTACACTAAAAGCAATGTGTTCACAGGTCAGCTTCCACCATTTACATTTTACATTCAGGGCTGCACGTCCTCGGAGGCTGCTCACATCCCTCATCACAGTCATCACAAGTAGCCAACAGTAAGCAGTGTGTCTGTCAAAGCTTCTAACTAGTATTCCTAAATATTGTGCTAGTATACACCCAACTTGTGGGGAGAAAAAAAAGCATTATGCCCAGTAGCATGAGCAAATCCTGCCTGTAATATAGGGCTTCATCAACACAGTATATTAGAGAAGTGAATTGAAAGACATCAGGCCCTGACCTGTAGCTGATCTGGTTAATAGACAGTTACCCTGTGAATATTACTATGGACCATGTCAACTGCAGTCAATAATTTCAGAACCTATGTTAGTAAATGATTTAAGAGTGACACAGAAAATTGAATTATTAACTGCAGGGACTACAGTGAATGTAGGTTATTACAAGAACTATATCCTGTAGCTTAAGTAACGTTACGTAATACTTGGTAACTTCCTGTAAGATGGATACGTGGAGTGCTCCTTTGTTTGAAAGCACAAATGTAATCTTACCTCACCTCATTAATCTTAAGCAGGTGCTGTGGGTGATTGACTATGTCTGAAATTGACATAATGTGTATTAGATCACAAGGGTCTTCTCTAACAAACATCAGCATATTAATGTGGAACATGGTTCAATAATGTTTGTTGCAGATTTGGGATGCCCCCACCCCCAGCGGAGCCAGGCTTGATTAGCCTGCCATCTGGTCAAACAAAGACATCTCAGGTTTTCCTGCCCTAAATAAATGTGATTAGAAAACCTATGGAAGCTCCTCGTTTTCAGCAGGGGGGAGATGTGTGGTCAGATAATTCGTTTTAAAGTGGTAGCAACATTTACTATATGATTGATAGCACAAAATTGGAACAAAATCTGATGTATTTGGAAGCAGAGTTGTTCTTGGAATTAGAAATTAAGAAAGTGGGAACTTTACATATAAAATTATAAAGGCCAAATTATCTCATCACTTGTGTTTTTGAAAACATTCTTTGTGTTTGATTAAAACAATAATAACAGCATATAAGCTAGCTCCGCACTACTAGAGCTGAATTAAATTCAGATAACAGTGAGTGAATACGCACCATGTGATGTGCAAACATCTGCTTACCTGTAAATCTGTCATTGGAAGCACTTTGTCTTTGCATTTATTGGCTTTACTATTTTCAGTATGTGCTTTTGCTGCTGTTGTATTACATTTGTTAAGTCTGTTTGCTCTATTATCTATATATTCCCTGCAGCAACAACCCAGTTTCCCTATGAGAATCATTACAGTTTTATCTAATCTGATCAAATGTACCAGACTTCTGTGATGTCTTTTTATAGACTCAACTGTAGCATGATATTAAGCAAACATTAAAGTGAGCGCTGTATATAGAGGCTGTCAACAATTGAAATATCTAGTTTGACTCTGCATAATAATTTACCTGCCAAATATAATTTCCTCTTGAACCACATTATGCAGGCCTGCAGAGTATGTAACATTATCTGGGTTTTTATACTTAGTTAGGTAGGCTGAAAGTAGGTTATACATATGTTAATGATTGACATATGACACTGTTAAAAATTAGATTTAGTTTGCAAGGTTGGTATGAAATAGTTTCTGAAGTGTTGGCAGTGTTTTCCTGAGATAGAAGCAATAAAAGGTGGTGACAGTAACCAGTTTCAGTAACCATCCTTGCAGTATTTAAAACTGATGCACCAACAAAAAAGACCCTAAAAAGCTGTTCTCACCCTGGCCGTGCTCATATTCTCAAAATAAAAGCCAGTAAGTCTTGAAATCAGTCTTTTTTTTATCTTCCTTCTATATAAAGACATTTGTAGGCTGCAGGCTGCACCATTTTGTTTTTCCCTACAAAAATGGGTTAAGCTTCGTGGCCTGTCAGGTGACGCTAACATAGCTGACAAACCATTACTGACAGTGATATCAATCTGTTAAGCATCAATATGCATTCGTCCTTCTATCAAGGCTGGTTTGCAGATATAGAAGCCATTGTGCTGTTTGTCTGATGTAACAATGAGCAGAGCTTATTAGCTCTGCTAATTAGCAGTGATTAGCTTCCGATGCGATGCAAGCATCATTTGTTACGTATTACCATGCCACATAATAATTACTTTGCTGGTCACATACAAGCACAGTGTTGCATCACGAATGTGTGTGAATGACCAATAAAAAAAAATGCCTGAGGTACTATTTCATAAGATGGCTAATGTTTTAAACCAGTTTGTATAAATTTCCATATGAACCATGGGTTTGGTTTGGTTTGGTTTGGCTTCTTTGTGCTTTTCAAGTTTCTGGGTGTTCTTGCTGTCTTTTATGCGTCCAGTAGAGATGTAGTGGCTCGTCGGCCCCTGGAGATGAGCTCCAGATGCGTGACGGGCTTCACCATCCCAGCCCGGGTCCCTGGGGGGCACTGGCCTGTCAGAGGTGGAATGCCCCCGCACACTTAACGCTAGCTGAAAGGAAACCGATACCTCTGGCTCTGTACATAGAAATCGCTCCCTATCGATTAGACTCTACAGAAAGCTGTGAATTGCACTTATGGTTTGAACATTTGATACTGCAGATTCAGAGAGATAGTCATAACACCAACTTCTCTCATGGAGGAAACCCTGAGAATAACGTGACTGGTTTTCGGCCCCTGGTGTTCGGCCCCACCACTACCATATACCAAACAAAGAAGTCATTTACCCATCTGACTGCAGGCGTTGTGACCTCTGTCATTTCATATGTAATTATATGTGATGTGTTCTAATAGCATTGAAGGTTTTTTTGTTGATTGTGAATGTATCAAGTTCCCGGTGCTGTCAGTATAATGAGAATGTATATAAAGGCCTATCAGGTCTGTGTGATGTCTCCGGCTGCCATTAGCATGGGGGTGAAGTGGATGCTTGCTCTTTGAAAGATGTGAGATATGCATGGTATTTTTAGCCAAAGCTTTTAACCCAGAAGAACCGGCTAATAGCTGCTGTGACCTGATCGCAGCAGAATAGCTTCTTGCTCAAGGCGGCATCGATTACAAGGAACCCCAAAATTTGGTTTTATTGTGCATTTCTTTTAGTTTTAATGCACTGTGAGGATATGAGTTTGTGTCTTTGGGGGGAAAAAAGGCGTGCTTAGCATATTGGAAACAACTTCATATCTGCCACTGTACACTTCACAGAGCAAAACTAATAGCTTCAAATCAAATTATCAGTGAGAGGGCTACCAAGGGGGCCCTTGCAAGCCTATGCATAAAATGTAGTCACCGAGGTCTAGTTTCTTAGTGGCCTGAAATGCTGCATGAAAGGGTTAACTCCTGGAGTACTGTATGTGGTGGCACAGATGTGATTCACTAAAATGTTTGCTCTGCCTGTGAAAGGGTCTTTGAACCAATGAGTGTGAACTTCTGGCCACACCAGCCTATAAACGTTGCATTTGTGTGAGGCAGCGAAAGGGGCCAGCTAGTGTAATGGGGGATGGGGCCTCTGCCTGTGGAATGTGGTATCTTGGTGAAAGGGCTGGAGCTGAACAAATGCAGTCAGTTTATTTGGCAAACCAGACTTGCTGGTCACCAACTACAGACATGTTTACCCAGGAACTAAATATGTAGATCCACCCCTTTTCTTTCAGACAGAGGTCTTTCGTGGCGGTTATAGTTCAGCCTCTTTCTTTCTCTCTTTCTCTGTTTCTGAGTGAGACATTGGACAAGGTGAAAAAGTGTGTTGGTCAGTGTGTTAGCTTTTCTTCTGCATGTGTCTGTCTGCCTGCCTATTTTCATTCTGCCTCTCTATCTGTGACACCCCCCTTCTGTTTCTCTTTTTCAGCTTTGTAATTGGAGTGATTAATGGAGGGAGGGGTGGTCTTGCCTGGAGGCCTGTTTTTCAGTGGCCTTTTTAGAGGTGCAGCACCGCTGAGGCCGGGGCAGGTAGCAACACGTTCTGCCCCTGGACGTTAAGCCCCTTGTCCCTGCCACTTTGTCTGTTCCCTCCAAAGCTAGAAATCTCTTCCAGCTACAAACATGACTGGACATTCAGGCAGCAATGCCCCCGGGTCCTGTTCTCTGCTGCTCTTGTGATATGTGACCCCCCCTTTTTTTTTTATTTAAGCCTCCATAATAATTCTTAATTGAGAGCAGAGAATCAGTAGTGGATCTGTTTGTAAGTAGGGACCCTACCATATGTTTCTGGGTGACAGTGAGATTTATGTCATTCTTGTCACACATGGAATCGTGATTAGCCAGAGCCTTTGTTGGTGGTAGCGTATGGGCAGCTCACCATGAGATCCTTTACAATAGTTAGCAGATAAAGGACGCCATCCGCTCAGCCCAGCTCCCAGTGCACCTCACCCATCACCTCCTCCCCACAGCAAGAGACATTATAAATGATTCCCAGAGTCCCGCTGTGGGATTAAGTCCCCAATTATTTGATTAGGATTAGAGATTGCTGCCCCCCACAATGCTCGTTTTTACAGTCATGCTGAGAGGAAGCAGATTCGCTTTCTTTGAGCGCATGAATGCGACTTTGCAAATGGACTTAAATTGAAGGCATCAGGGCTCACTGAACATGTCATCTGCTTTAATCACAGATTCAGTTCTCCTCACAAGTAGCTGTACAGAGCCAATTCCTATAAAGTTGTCTTTATGGTGATCTCAGGTCACTACAGTGCAGTTAGGAGAAAGAGGAACCTGCACACTGAGCAGTTGAAATGGTCAAATGTAAAAAAAAATAAATAAAATAAGCGGCCCTAACCATAAGTACTAAGCATGTGTGTAGTTGCATTTCTGGCTACTTGCCATTTATCACTATTGTTGGCCGTGATCCAGACTTCTGCTGGCCTTGATTGTGATTAAATTACTGCCGCTGTGTCTGTTTAAAAGATTTTGCTCGCTGAACTGTTTTGACAGGCAGCAATTTGGCTAAAAAAGATTAGTCCGGGAATGAGATGTTAAGAGTACCTGTGGGATGAGAGGGGCTTGCCTGTTATTGTGAGGTCCTGTTACTGGTGTACAGGAATGTTGGTGAATTTCACTAAGGTCACCCTCCCTCCTGCGTCTATTCTGGCAAAGCTCACACGGTTACATTTTGTGAGCCTTCGTTTACTGCCCCGGGTTGCTATCGGAATTTGCCATGTATTTTGTTTTCACTGAGGATACATGTGGCTGTTTACATGGTTTGTTTTTTCAGATAGCTTCAATTTGATGAGTGTCTCCATTGAAACACTCACATTGATAGTCAAAGTTTGGGTGTCTCTCTGGAAGTGAAGGGGGTTAGGTCACCCTGGGAGCTGTGATCCTCATCTCAGTTTCCCTGGCGTGGTGGTAGATGACTGAGGATGGTGAGTATTGACGTGTGCTGTGAGATTGCGTCCGGAGGGGGCTGGGGACTTCCCTGTGTTTGCACATCCAGGGCTATTGATTTTGGCCTCCTGTTCAATGGCTGTGGCCCAGGGGACTTAGTCTGCAGCATGGAGCTGTGAAGGGTGGGACACACAGAGCCGTGACAGTAGCTAGGAGTTGAAAAACAGGGGTTAGGAGCATGGTTCAGGGTTAACAGGGATCTAATATGGCAGAGACACGTGCCAGGATCACATCGGCATGTTTTCACATCTTCTCCACATTTCAGATGAGCCACAGTGTAGCATGTGTTTTTTCCTGCCATCCAGCCTGTTATCTACAGAATGGAAATGACCGACTTCACGTAGGTTTCAACACTGCCTACACAGTATGCAGTTGGCTGCTGACCTTTTTCAAAGCATGTGGAAATGAATGGAATTTAATCTAGTTTTCCCTTTGCTTTTATTATCCTGACATTATTTCCATAGTGAGTCCAACCAAGTGAATATTTCGTTAGCTTAGTGGCTGCTATGTGAGCTCAACCCAACATCACCAAATCACATGGTGCTTTTATTAAGAACAAGCCTCTTCATCTAATAACAGCTCCACTATCAAATTGGAGAAGTGCTGTCAACATCCTGAGCAATCAATGCCATCCATCCCCCACTCCCCAAGCAGCGGCCATTAACCCTTCTTGTTCCAGCATGCCTGGCCTCACTAAAATGGTGGCTGTTCTCCAGACATCTTTCTATAATGGCTGCATAGAATTACCCCCAAGCTATGCATCGACGTGTGTTGTGTAGATTGTCCAATGCAGATAGAGGGATATGCAAAGAATGTCAACTTGTTGCAGATGGAACGTCATCTATTGTAATGCAAGAGTAATGTCACACGAACACACAATCCACCAGGATGATTTCACAACTGGTGAACTCAACAGACAACAGAGTCACAGAGAGACATATATTAAAAAGGCCAAATATTCCCACCTTTTAAAAATGACAAAGGAAAACACAAATTAACTTGATGTCAGCACTTGAACAAGGGTGTCTTATGACCCATTTTTACAAACGAAAACGTGTGAACTCTAAGAGGTGACAACCTCTCCAACCCACATGAACTTGAACAGATCTTTGGACCCCCCACTCAAAAAATATTTCCACAGAGAGAATTTTTTTTTTTTTTTAAAGGCACTCAGGTACTCTTTGTATGTCAACGTGTGGACAGCTAAAGCTCATCGACCTTACTCTTATCCCTGATTTGACTCTACGCCAGTCTGTCACGTATGTCCGTAATGTGATTAGGCCACCCACTGCCTGTCCAGTAAACCCGCTAACAGCATGGAAGAGAGACAGAGGAGAAACACTGCTTAAACATACCGAGGCTTCTGTTCATCCCACACCCAGCACTCACAAGCATGGAAGAGCACATGCATAGATACACAGAGCATGTGTAATTCTTCATCTGATTATTATAATTTCATTTAAACTAATTGAATTTGTCTGGGATAAATGTACTCTCAAATTGCTGGCTATATGGCTGTGTCAGATATATTTATATTTATATTTATATTTATATTTAAACACTTAATTTCAAACAATCCAATCAGGCAAGCCCAGCCTTGAGTGTCCCTGTCATGAACATAGTTAGGGTGTGGGAATTTTTGCTTTTAAAGAAGTCATTTCTGGGTGGAGCACAGGATGTGATGAAGGGGCTGGGGTGACTGATCATAAGGAGTGGTCCTAAAACATCAGTATCCACTCTTAACTTAACAAAAAGCAACATAGTGTTAACATTCCTCAGCTGACCAAGGTCCCATTTCAAGAGCCAACATGTCTATTCATGGTTAACGGCTTCCATGTTCCAATTACTGCGCTTTTTTTGAACCAGCGAGAGGAGCGCGCAGGTTTTCTATAAATGCAACTGAACTTATTTGCGCTGTCGCGAGTAAGTAACAGCAGAATTTACACCCAGTCACAAGGAATCATGGCCAGTTGTCCCATTGGTTTAGAGAACACAAATACAATATCAACAACATCTGTCTTTGTTGCAGGAACCTTTGTGGTTGTTGTAAGTTGTGTTGGTTGAAGCTGTTAAAAGAATTGACGATAACCTTTAAAGTTGCAGTAGTTGGGTTTTATCTTTTATCTTCACCACCATCTGTCCTTTCCATCCAGCTGTTCAGCCTCAGCTTGCCCACCATACTGTACTGCAGTTGAAGGGGACAAGCTGACATGAGCCCTTGTTCAGTATGAGGGAGCACTCCACGGTTCAGTGATGCCACAGTAGTCACTCGTTTGGCAGTTGGATCAAACCTGAGTGCATAAGTTGTTTTATTTCAATTGGATGGGATATCGTAACAAATAGCTGTTGGGAGAGTGAGCTGTTGGTGTGTGAGAATGTTTTCTAGGTTATACTGTAGTAAAACACTTTGATTCAGGGGAACCCACGTGATTCAAACATTTTGCTATGTGATTTGAACATTTTGTTAAATTTTCTAACATACGAATATCAAGATGATGCATTTAAAATTACCACATTCATTGTTTTTTTTCTTGTTGGTAGAGGTGGGAGATGAAGGAAACATTAATAAATTGATATCTTAGATTCACTCTAATAGACTTGTGTAGCTCCATGTGACTTTTGGCTAAAGCTTGCGTTACTTTTTGTACTGCAAAAGATTACAGGTTTAGCCGCTGTAACTGCAATGACTGCATCATGAAGAAAACCACAGCACCTGTCAGTATCAAATCGATGCATGTTCTGCGTGATCAGTGAGAGTAAAAGTTCTAAATTATAATATTCCTCCACTAATATTCCAGTTTTGTACCACATCTTGTTGTTGTTATTAAAATGTTGTTAAAGCAGGAAGCTTAGATCTGCCTGACACTGACTGGACAGTGGTGTTTTGTCACTTTAGACCTTTGTTCTCGGTTGATCAGGTCAGGAACGCCTTGACCCTGTGCTCACAACAGTACAGAGTGTCCCTCAGGGAGGCGTGTGTGTGTGTGTGTGTGTAGATGTGCGTATGGTTTGTGTGTAAACACATTTGTGTTCACCTAACAAATCCAAGGCCAGTAAGCCAACAGTTACTGCTTGCTCTTTTGTAGTTACATTTGGTTCTGGTGAGCCGGGAGTTTATTTTGCACACAGGTCATACTGTTGCAAATATGATGTATAAATAATGTTTGATTTTAATGGATTTTAGGGTTTGACGTTAGGGTTTTATCAGCTTAGGCATTTACACAGACACATACAGTCTATTATTAAAAGGTTTTGTTGTAAGATTGACAGACGAAGCTTGATAAGATGATTCCCATGTAACTTAATGGTTCAACGTTTAGTTACTGCCCGTGAGATTACAGTGTCGACCTCTGGGCCATTGAATCTGGAACATCCAGCTTGTATAAAAGGTGACCAATGCAATATTTTTTTTCATGCAAGAGCAAGAAAAAAAAAGAGCAAGCATGTGAGATTATACATGACTGCAGTCTGAATTATCTTCAGTTATAATCATTTATAATGGTTAAAGGTTAACAGAGTTGGTCAAATTGTGTGCAAAGGTCTATAAGGCCTCCAAATGTACCATACTTTATATTTACCTTATGATGTTGTAATCGCTTACATACAAAAGATAATGTAAGTTGACAAAGAAATGTATTTTTGATAAGCTGCGAGCTCCACCTTTTAGAGGATAGCAATCTGCATTGGTAACTTCGGACTATTTTTTCATACTGGAATTGCAGCATTTTGGAACTTAACTTTTCATGCTACTTTTAGAAAATTTTCAGTATTCTCAATATGCAGGTTAATTTCCTCTTTTAGAAAGATGGCTGCTTGGTAGATGTTTTAGTTTTATTGTGCAAGTGAGGGTGTTAGTTGTTCTGAATGCATTAAATTCTACCCTGAAACATACAGTTTGCAAGTTGATGACTTATAAGTATTTGTTTAGGGAGCATGAAGTTTGACAACCGTTACACATACAGAGAGTGAGAGGGTGAAAATGACTTGCTCTCAGGGGCCTTGACAACCTTTGCCCTGCCGGCTCTCATTTCAGGCTTTGTAATTGCCACTGACCAATGGGCTCCCGTTTGAAACTAGACCCTGGGCTGCAGCTATTAACGTCCCCCTCCGAACGGATCTTGTTTTGATTCCTGATGCTTTTATAGGTTTTGTCTTTAGGAGACATTCCTGGTCGGCACATACCGTGCACCCCTTTCTGCCCCTATTTTCCTTCCTTCCCGTCCCCCCCAACTCTGCACAAACATACACACAGCCTTGATCAGCCTTTTCACGTGTGTGTGTGTGTGTGTGTGTGTGCACGTGTGTGCAATGTGTGTAGGCGTGCTAGCTGCCAGGGCTACTGACCAGCCCACCCTCCCATGGCCCCTCCTGACAGCCAGTTACACTCCATGAACTTGGCCACCCGTCACAGCTGCGTTAAGATTGAAGGATGGGGGGCCCTTGTATCCAGCTGGGTCGGAAGACATGGGTGGGGGCAGGGCAGGCCCAGATGCAGATGGTTTAGGTCAAATGGAGATGTTTGAGGATGATGGGGGAGGGGGACACAGGAGCTCAGGGGCACAATAACTCCAGAGGTTACTCCTCCAACCCCCGGAAAAATGCACTCTTGGAGTTTGAGTATATATTAGTTTTCATGTATTTGTGTTGCAGAATGTTGGTAGTTGTTGTAACTAGCTGAGAGTTTAGTTGACACAAACTTTTTGACCTACAGTCAGTATCAGCCTGATGGAATCTTGGCAGAAAAAGGTATTGGAGGTCAAAGTCCATTCTTAAGAATTACAGATTTGCAACTACGTCAGCAGTGGGACCAGGCAACACCCTTGGTTCATTTCCAACCAGGCACATATTTGCATGATTCTTTCTTTCTTTCTTTCTTTCTTTCTTTCTTTCTTTCTTTCTTTCTTTCTTTCTTTCTTTGCTTTCTTTCTTTCTTTCTTTCTTTCTTTCTTTCTTTCTTTCTTTCTTTCTTTCTTTCTTTCTTTCTTTCTTTCTTTCTTTCTTTCTTTCTTTCTTTCTTTCTTTCTTTCTTTCTTTTCTTTCTTTCTTTCTTTCTTTCTTCTTTCTTTCTTTCTTCTGTCTTTCCTTCCTGTCTGTCATCTCTACTGTCACAATCAAATAAAGGCAAAGGCCAAAAGAATAATGTTAATGACAGATAATTGTGAAAGACTCATCAGTAATGATATGAGATTGTCACAGACTGGATCCTCTCTGTACATGTTTGTAACCACTTTCTATTTGTTTAATGACCATATCTGTGTTTTCTCTCTCGTCTGTTGCAGAATGGGAGCACAAGCTGGGCTGATGAGGCCGACAGTAGCAGAGGAAGAGGAGAGGCCTCCAGAGACTTTGCTAAGGTAAGCATTTGTGGAGTGTGATCACCCGATGGCTTCATTGGGTTCAGTCATTAAACCACCAACAAGGAAATTAACATTGCAGGGACAAACAAAACAAACTAGCCAACCATTTTTTTCACTCCTTTTTTGTTTTTGTTTTTTTTTTGTTTTTTGCATTAAAATGATCTTTTATGTTGGAATAAGTCAACAAGAGCCAACAGTGCCAGACACACAAGAAGAGGTAGAGGTGACTGTTGGCTACATGCAGTGGTCACCTGACATGTTGGTGCACCAGGCCCCAATAAGCTGTTGTTTTTCCCTTTCAGCTGTATGAACTGGACAGTGATCCCAAAAGGAAGGAGTTTTTGGATGACCTCTTTACCTTCATGCAGAAAAGAGGTAAGAAATCCACATTTTATTAAGCAGCAGCTGCATCTTCACTTGCACACTCCTCAGCGTAGGTTTTCCTTTACTTATATCAGATCCGTTTGCTTTCAGGCTTTATATAATTTAATTTTGAACTCAACACTACACTCCTATGCCTTCTTAAATTCCAAGCCATGTATGGTGTTTGAAATCCTTTAGAAATTCCTCTGCATTATGAATTGTAAGAATTGCCACACATGTGACATTGGTTGGAGTTAATGTCTCACCCCCTGACTATGTGGGAAAAAACAAATACCACAGCAGAACTTCCATTTCTTAAGAGTCATTTCCTGTCTCAGTGAGAGGAGGGGTTACCATTTTTTTTTTTTTTTCCCGAGCATCTGGAATTTCACTATAGACTGACTGGTGTTAGGCCTACGACGCAAATATCTTTTTTGGTCATCTAGTTGTTAGAGCCTTATAAACCATGCAAGGGTAAAAGTACAAATATATTATTTGTCTTTCTTTTATGCCTCTGAACTGTCCCATGGTAGTTAAGTATGCTATGTCACTGATCAACTAAAAAAAAAAACACGCTGTAACTCTCACTGTCTAAGAAATCCTTTACTAATTCTCCTCCCCAGTGTAAAGGCCTTAAGAGGTCAGCAGGAGAGATCTGCCTCTGTTGATCCTATGGGTCTGCAGTATCAGAGCCAAGAGGATCTGGCAGTGGCCTGACTTTATTTAGTTGGCCAACAGCCGGGGAGGCTCAGCTGACCGCGTGCTGTTTTGACACTGCCAACAAGTCCCGTCTGACCAGGGCAGCTAATGCACTTAGGCTTCTATCAGACAAACCTGTTGCCAAGCAAGTTACATGACTTGAGCAATACCTCCCAAGGTGAATCACAATGTTATTACAGTGGTGCATACTTTACATTATGTTTTGGCAGGCCGTGATGGGTGATGATGGTCTGTAAGTGTGTATGTGTGTGTGGTTCATACTTCATTATGTTTTGTCACAGGCTATGATGGGTGATACGACATGTGCACGAGTGTGTATGTAAAGCGTAGTTTGTTTTGTCAGACTTTGATGGATGATCATGGTGCGTGCATTTGCGCAGATGGGTCCATATGTATCGTGTGTGTGTGTGTGTGTGTGTGTGTGAGCCTATGCAAATACGTCGTTGAGCTCACGTTCATGAGAGCAGCAGCCTGTGAGTGTCGGGTCTGGTCTAAGCACCCGGAGGTCTTGTTTGGAGGGTGATGAATTAAGCCAAGTCAGAGAGAGGGATGGACAGGATCTGTCAGGGCCCTGTTAGCATCTCTGTCCAGTGGCAGAAACTGGGAGTGGTTAGCTGACCCTTTACTCACACTGGTCAGACAGAGAAATCCATCAAGCTGACTAAAATGCCACCTGACAGCAGATAACTGGCTGATTACGGTACACCACGTCACATTATTTTAACTAAATTTGCATTTGCTTAAGGCAGGAAAAAAAAAACAATGATCTGTAAGTGTAAGTGTTGTGTTTCTAACAACACAACTATGGAGGGAATTATAACATTGATTTAAAGTGCAAAATAATCCAAATTAGCTTGTAAAAATGGTGATTCACCGATGAAAATTTGAAATTGAAAATATATATTCATGTTGTTTTGTCATTGACATTGTGTTTAACTTACAAATTACATTTCCAGAGTGAATTATCGCAAGTGCAACTGGAATCGGCTTGCGTGGGTCAAGTTCCTGTATCATCATCTGTACAAGTGACCAGCAGTGAGGGAGTGCAAGGGTCAGTGCCCGACAACAGTTGTAACAAATACAACAGTGTGTCCAGAGTGCTCATTTATAATAGAATAAAGTGTGAGGCAAAGGAAAAAGAGTAAGGTGACAAAGAGAAGTAGGCTTTTTTTATATATGTATATCTTGTACTGTTTTCATTTGGGAAAGTGAAAGGGCACCACAACACATGACACTCTCACAGTTAACACTGAAAAGGTGTAAATTAAACAGCTTGCTGTCTGGTGCTTCAAATATGGATGCAGAATGTGACAGAGATGTTGCCGTTGACATTAGAGACCTACAACCACTGTTGGGGGATATAATTTCAGCTACTCTAGAGTGAGTTCTTCCCCCTCCCTTGAAAACAAGAGGCACTTGGCTGACCTCTGCTGTCTCTCAAACTGGAATCTTAATCACAGGGAACAAATTGCTTGGCAGGATTCCCTTTTTGCTGTTAGTGCCAAGACTAGATGAGACGAAGAGCAAGCCTTGCAAAGCTCATGTTGATGGCCGCCTGTAATTACTGTGCATTTACTCCTCCTTCCATTTCACTTCATACATATGGGGTCAAGATTATTGCACCCTTTTTCTTTAATGAAAGAGTACTTAGAAAGCCTCTTTAATTTAATGTCACTATGAAAGAAGGGATGATAACTGCTGGTGATATGGGAAATGGCTGCCTCTTCATTTGACTGACCTTACAAGCAGAATGCTTAAAAATACTGGCTCATTTCTTGAAGCACATTGTGAGGTTGAGTGAAATCCAGTGGAATCTCTGGATGGAGAGAGACAAATGGTGAAGTGCTTTTCCCACCTCGTCGTGGGGCCTCAAGGCCTTGAGAGGGAAGCAACAGCGGAAGGAAAACTTACGAGGGATTCCCATTTCCTGCCTCTGTGCTTAAAAGCAGGCATGTGTGTGTGTGTGTTAATGGTTGAGGAATTTTAGCAGCTGTCCTAAATCCTGTCTGTGCGTAAAGGGGCCCATTGATGGGCTCTGCATCACAGAAATGGCATCGGACACACATATAAACCGTCTCTGCCTTTACTTCTTTGGCTCTCAATTCTTTGGTGACTTCTCCAACATCCATCGGCGGGCCCTTTAGGCCTTCTTCATCCACCTCGGCACTATTTATTGCTTGTGACTTTAAAGAAGAAGCTCGGCTTTATTCTACTGGAAAACATCCTGTCATTTGCTGCAGACAGAAACATCAGCTAATGGCCTGACATGTAAATGTAATGTAAATGCACTAGGGCTGCTTATGTTGGAAGAGTGTGGGTGGAGGGTATTAGCCTTCATGAGTTACGCCGACATCACTGTTCATCATTTCCATTATGGGTTTTGCTGTTTCACCCCCACTGGGAGCACTGAGAAAAGCAATGACGCTGGCCCGATGCCATTAACCACCTCAAAGATTTCGATTAAGCAGATGGGTGAATGTTTGTTTTGGTTTGACACCCAGCCGCTTTCTCATTTGGGATGGAGGGGCTTTGGGGCATGAGGTGGGGTTGTGAAGAAGTAATGGGAGGGGGGGTCAGCAAGTGAGGCTGCGGGAACTACGAGTTCGTGATCAAGCGAAAAAAAAGGGAGGAAGAAAGTAAAAGAGTGATGCAGCCAACTGCCTGTCAGCGCTGTCCACTTGAGATGATTAATGGCCACAGGCTGTGATAGACAGAGCCAGAGAGAGAGGCTCCTGTTCAGTGAAATCACCAGTCGAGAAAGGGGGGTGACGGGGGGGTACAGACAAGTGTTTTAGCTTCTTCTACGTAGCCAGAGAAACCCCACACGTCGCGGTCAGCAAGGGCTAGATCCATCCTAGTGTGACATTCCTAATGGGAAGTGTAGATTCAGCTTAAGAGGGACCACATGGTGTGCTATCACTGCTTTAGAGTTATTTCAGGGGAAAATCCCTACGTAGTAGATTTAGGTCTGTTAATAGTAATTAAGAGGTAAGCCAGACTTGTCTGTGCCGTTAAGTTTCAGTGGTTTTGATGGGGCTAGAGAAAGATGTATAGAATTAGGCCAATTATAGAAAGAGAAGGAGGGAAAGAAGGGGATATGGTAATGATTAGAATGAAGATGTCTCACTTAGCTGCATCTCCACAGTTAAACCTACTTACTGCTTGTACTAAATATTCACTGTGGCTGCCAGTTACAATTTCAGGCAAAGCAAAAGTCAAATGTTTCAAATTTTTCTTCAATGAAAAAGAAGAGCAGACCACTGATATTTGGAAAATTCTGGAAAAAGACAGAAACAAATTAAAATAGCTCACATTTCTGCCACTTTCTTCTACATTTTAAGAAAAACAAGAATTTTACATCCAGGTTAACTGGATATTTTGTGCAGCATTTGTGGTGTGAGAAGAGTGGCCTCCCAGCAGGACATTAGAGGAAGTTCCCTAACTCTAACCCTGAGACCAAGAGCTCTGTCCACACCAATTACACTATGAATGGGCTCTGGGGGATCCATGTATGCATTATATTACTCCCCGGTCAGCCTCACACTGGCCCTCGTAACAGGCGGGCCCTCTGTACAAACACTGCACTACAATAGGAACATTCTCTGGCTCTTTGATATGGCCTCATTTTCCTTTAGTTAACACCCCACAACTTCTGGAAAGTGGCAGCACCTGGCCATTGTGAGCACATTTGTCCCTTTTAGATAGTGTTGGATTGTGGGTAAAACCACTTCCATTTGAGATCGACCTTTTGAACTGCTACTTTGCTGGACAACTATTACATAATTAATATAATAGTTTTCACCTGCAATCAGGTGATAACCAGTTTCTATGTTCTGCCTCATTAAAGATGCGATTCTCAAGATGGATTCACTTTTCGAGACCCCCCGACACGTCTCACATAGAAAGCAACAATCAAATGTAGTTAGGAAATTACATTTTGCTCTCTCTTGTCTTTCTCTTTCTCCTCCCTTGCTCCCACCCTGTTCTCCTTCCCCCTCTGTTTATTGTGCTACAGTTACAACCACTGAAACTTGATAACACCATGGGGGATAGGGGTGGAGGGCTGTGCTGTGGCCTGCTGCTTGGGGGGGGGGGGGCTGGATTAAGGGGCCCCCTGTCCTACACGGGATGATTAATGATCTCCAAATAAGTGGGGGCCAACCTTTCTGATAGGGCAACGCTGATGGACAGCGGACAAGGGAGTGCCCGCCGCGTGTCTGTATGTGTGAAAAAGGGAGAGGCTGAAGGTTGACGAGGGCAGACATGGGAACCACAGTAGGAGACGGGGTGCCGGGGTGAAGGATGGGAGGTTAAGGGAGGCACTGGCCAGCTGGCCAGCTTGTGCTGAAGCAAGGCCGGGCTCTTTCGTGTCCCTTTGAAAGCAGTTTTGCGAGTGGGCTGAAGCTGACCGAGCTCGCCAACCAGGCATCAAGATAATCAGGCAAATGTAGTAAGAGACCAGCGCTGGCAGCAAAGGGCCCCTACTCTCAGGAAAGGGTGGGGACACAAATGATACACAGATTCCAACCACTGCTTTCTAATCATTACCCCAAGAAGGACTCCAAAACAAGAGGCGAAACTATTCTCATTTTACACATCCTCCCGTATATTTGTGATCAAAGATTTTGTGGTCACCGTGTTGATATATTTGAGGGCTGAGATTATCTTTGCCTTCGTTAAACTCCACCCGTTGGCTGGCAAATTACAACCCAGTCTTTGGGGAACGAGCATGTCTACGGTGGTTATGCTCCTCTCTTCCTTCAAAACAAAAGGAAATAGTACTTTTCCTGATGTTTTGTGCGTGTGTGGGTGGGTGTGCTGGGAGATGTTAGATTACAATCTTTAGATTTTTTTTGTTGTTTTTGTTTGTTTCTTACCAACCAAGTCTCCTCTTTGTGTCTCTTGCTCTCTCTGTCTCTTCATCCCAACCCTCAGTCTGTAGTGCCTCCCAGTTATTTCCTCTGTCATTTAGCCAGACTGCTCCACAGTTCTGGATTGTCACTATGCTGTCCATCTTTAATTGCGACCATACTGTACAGGGATTTGAGCCTCTAAGCTGCAGAGCTGGGAGATTCGTAATCACCAGCTGCATAAGTCAATGGGCAAAGAAGAGGACTGGTGCAGGCCTCAAGCAGATTCATGCTTCCCAGAGAGGTCATCGGTCAGGGTAAAAATAACACTTGCTACTCTGTTCACCCATGTATCTTTTCTGTACTGGAATACATTTGCAAATACCATGACTAACAAATACAGCAATTAAATATTACTATATTTGTACAAAACAAGTGTGAAGAGGGCTAGTTTGTTAAAACACCAAAAAAGTAAGATATAAAGCAGCAAAAGCATTCTTCCTACCCAAACAAACAAGATCTTTGTGATACAGAAACTTTCTAAAGGATTAAGGGGAAAACTGAGGCAAAAAGATATTTTGCTTTCAGGAATGAAATAGAAAATATTACTGCATGAAGGCTTGGCAGGGCAATGGTCAACAACCATGAAAACCACATTTTCGAGCCAAGTTAAGGTTCATTTTTGGCTATTTGTGCCCTCAGTGTGAAATATGCATTTTCCAATTCAAAAATGTCTTTTGGGCAGGCTTTGATCATCTGTTCCCACATGAAGCTTTCCTGTGATCAACAAATTTCCCAAACTGCTGCTATGTCTGCATATCTTCGTGTCTTGCTTCTCCATCTGTGTCCTGTGTGTGCTCTTAAAGCAATGTTTCCTGGCCTCCACACCCCTGTGATGGATGGTATGAAATGCATTACAGCCCCCAGAGGAGCCCTACACCAATACAATAGCCCTGAGCTCACTTCCAGTGCAGCTCTGCAGCAGTGTTGCATAAGCCACACAGTAACAGAGATCTGAGTGCGAAGGGGCCTAATGGAAAACAAGACGCTTGATCTGAGGGAAGAAATGGACATGAAACAGTTGACAAATATCATTGCTTCTTTGTTGATGGCAGTTTAGATGACGGGGTTTGTTGTTTGCCATACCTGATTAGATAAAGGTAATGGTCAGTTAGCATGTTTTGATCGGTGAATGTGCAAGATGACTTTTCATCTTCTGCGTTTGTTAAGCTTAAAATTTTTCATGCTGCAGCATGCAGTATGTCATCATCCCTTTCCTGATGTTAGATTCTGCTGTGTGCCTTGAGGTCCTAAAAAGTATTAAAAGCCTTTAGATGCTTCTGGCTTTAAGATCTATTAGAAATATACTAATAAGCACCCTTTTTTAGTTTTTTTTTAATGGAGGGTATTGTTTATAACAGTAATTAATGTGTGTTTCAGCTGTTGACCTCATTTTAAATCACTTTGCATTAAGAGCGTCAGCTGAATCCCTGAAAGGTAAATGTATAACCCACTGTCATGGATTCCAAAAGCCAAAAGTAATTAGCATTGATGGGAGTTAAAATTTCCAAGATGAGCGCACAGTCCCCCAACATAATCTCTAAGCTTGTTTCAACATATCCCCCTTTCTCCTCAGCTTACAGCAGCTGATGTCTCCCGTATTGATCTGTGGTGCAAGGCTCCAAATGGGGCTCGTCAGCTGATGGCTTTATCCGTCAATCCGGGTGTCCATTGATTGAAGCAGTTAGCTGTGCTATGAAGCTTGCTAGAGGGAGATGGAGACCCTCAGTGTTGCACCTGCCAGTGAAGACATCACTGCCACCTACTTACCCTTTAAACCAAAAATACCCGGTCTGATCAGCGAGCTGTCACCAGCGTTGGCCACAGATTACCTCCTTCTCACTGAAGGGATACTGTAGTCTGTCTCTCTTCCTTACATTTGCATTGTCTCACTCAGATTATTTTTACCTGATTTTAATCTGCTCAGAAATTAAGCCTAACCTCGGCAGCTTTGTCACAGAATCAGTTGATGCCAAAGCCCCTCCCTCTAATTATACATACAACATACCGTTGTGCTGTTGCTGTGACATATACATTCTTGACATTTCTGCAAAGATCAGATATGGCTGTTTACTACTCTCACTTGTTCTTCCAGTCAGATGTAAATATAGAGTAGAGGTCAATCACTTTTAGCTGTTAAGTTTGAAATTGTGATGCAAAAAGATGTTAACTGATATGTCAGAATATGTTCACTTATTGAGGGTTTACTATCCTAATGGGAGTTTAACACCTGATGCAACAAAAAAAGTGCATGTGTGTGTGTGTGTGTGTGTGTGTGTGTGTGTGTGTGTGTGTGTGTGTGTATATATATATATATATATATATATATATATATATATATATATATATATTAAAGCAAACAAATATTTAGTCTTAATATTGTTTGTTGACATTTAGTTGATTATATGCCTTGCAGCGTTTTCATGCTTGTTCTTGACAAGTTCATCTTGTGGATGGAAAACAACTTTTATTGGACTTTTCATAACTGACTCTGACTCACAATACAGGCCTGTATCATCAGTGTTTTTAACCACTACATATGTCAACAAAGATTTTACCTCCCCAACAACCACACACTGTAAGACTCCTTTAGCTGTCATCTGCTGTTTGTACCTGAAGCTCACTCATAAATTTTTAACAAATTATATTTTCAGTCCAATCACAATTACAGTTAGGATCAGCTCAAGCTAGTTGGGGAGACTTACTTGAAGAAGAAAGCATGTAAACACTCACAGCACAACCTTTCTTTTACAGCTGTTTGTTTTCAGAAGGTCTTTAGAAAGACAAAAAAAAGTCTTCATGTTCATACTTAGCTAGAATAACTAAGGGAAACTCAGGTCTTTTCTTGGCACTAGCGAGATCAAATTTTCAACAGAGCCAAGCCTAAAGAATTATGTAACGAGGGTGGGGAAATGTTGTTGTTGCACTAAATGTATGTCTCATGCATGACTAATGCAACAGGTTTAGTGGTTGCTGTAGTTTGAGTGAAGGCGCACACTCCACAGTGCTGAAGACTTGAAGTTACAAGAAAAACACAGCATTGTCAAATCAATCCCTCATAGTAGCTCTGTACTATGTAATAGAGATGTTATTATCCTATTCTGTAATTACAGAGTACGTGTGTGCAGAAGGCCACCTCACAGTAACACACTATATTGCAAATTCATCAGACAAACATTCCCAGATTGTAAAGGCTGTTGCATTCAAATGTGGCTGCTGGGTGGAGTGACTCAACCAGATCTATAATGAGGAGAAACCGCCTGACGCACTAATAGACGGGTGCATAAACAGATACACAAAGTCGACCCAAGCTGAGTCAGTGATTCCTTTTTGTCAAGCGCAAAACCGAGCAGAGGGAGTACATTTTACTAGGGTAGGGGATGTTTGTGGCAGACTTTCATGTTACCCATAATCATCAAATGTCTACCCATTTTCTTTAGTCTTGTCCACAACTTTTCTTTGAATTTCTGTCACACAGTTGCAGCATTTCATGGCCTAAGACCTGTATTGCAAATGCGTTTTCCTCACTACTACGGGCTTGTTGTGAGATCCCATAGAATTAAATGATTTTATGCAACTACTTTTTTGTAATATGAACAGACATCCTGGAAAATCATGTCAAAAACATGTTTTCCCTGTCTAACATACACATTTCAGATGTCCTCTCCCTCTTTCTGAGATCCTTCGTAAATGGAAAGACCAGTGCCTCCGAACAACCGCGTAGCACAAGATACATCATTAATTCTTCCTTCCATTCCTCCTTCTGTCCGTCCGTTCATCCATCTCTCTGTCAGCTCCATATCAGTCAGTGTTGATTGGGGTCTAGTCAGTTGATCTGCCGGGTCTCTGGGGATCGAGGTGGCTTGGGTTACAGTTGGAGAGGCCATCTCACTTTTCGCGCCATTCAACCTTTTCAATCCCCCTCCCCCTCTATTTCACCAGGTGACCCATCTTCATGACCCGCGGAGAAGGAGTCATGTTTCTCTCCCTTTTTCGTTCTCTCTCTTTCTCTCTGTTCATCCTTCTGCTTCATGACTATCAAAAGATGAAGGCTGGTGCGAAACAGTTAACGGTACTTTTGATGCTGTATAAAAGTGCCAGGCTTGTCAGTGCACATATTTCTTGTCAAACACTTAACAAACTTAATTCAGGTTCTAATAGTGTCATTATTTGTAGTCTGACAGCCTCCCCAGTGTGTGAACAGCACCCAGTGAGATTTACAGCTGCTGGCCGTTGTTTGGAGCGTCGCCAGTTTTGTGATGTTTTACACCACAGCCTGCAAGTTGACAGTGCACAGAAGACAGCCCTTTAATATATTAGCTGCCTGCTCGCTGTAATAATTCTTACTAAGAAGCTACTCTCACCATTTCCTGAGTAAATATAGCTTCAAGTGACTTATCCATCATTGGAGGTTTTCTTTTTTCACCCGTAGTATTTGTTCTTTGTATTGAGACTGAAGGAAAAACAGGTAGGTAGCGACAAAAGAGGAGGTTCTAGTGGGGCTTTATCTGTCTGCAATAATGAAATTAGTCCCTTCCATTTGTCAACCTTAGATTTTTGCATATTAAGAAAATTACTTGGAAGTAATGCGTTTTATTTTTTATCTGACTAATAAAGGGAACTAATAAAAAAACCTTAATGTTTCTGATCTGACTTATGTACAGTTTCTTCATCACTCAACTGCACAGATGAAGAATATACAATACTTTGCTTTGTGTTTTCCTTACATTTGTTAATGGCTCAGATTTATTTTCCCATTAAAGAGTTGAATGGTGAAATAAACAAACAAGCTTATTTGTCATATTGGGCTATATAAATAAAATGATCTTGACACTGTTGTTGGTATGGTCACATCATAGTGTGACATGACTTGATAATGTTGTAGCACATTGTATTTATGTCTCTGTCAGCAGATAGATTCAGGCCAAGAACCGTGTTTTGGCCCAGTTGGAAGAAGATAAGTCATTATGTTTTTCAATTTCCTGTCTTGCCTCTGCCCATTTGTCTGTCTCTCTGCCTTTCTCCCTCTGTCAATTCACATTAATTGCACTTTATTGACATGACAGGAGTGAAACCTATGCGGCCAATGCTACAGAACATATTGACTGACATACTGTGTTATAGACTTTATTAGACGACTGTCCCTCTCTTTCCATCTCTCTGGCCGCGTCTCTACCAGCTGTGGCTTTGCTTCATGCTTAGAATAGCGATGTATCTATAGTGTAATGTTACATTTAACTTCCCTTATGTGGAGGGTACATATCTACATAACACTTGATATGAATGAATGCGAGTGGTGGCTCTGCCTGGACTAAAGATAGCAAATTCCATGCACTCAAGGCTTTTTTACCTTTTATGTCCCTGGCCATGCATTAAAAATAAAACAAACATGCCCCAGCAGGGTCCTGACAATATGCTACCCTGACGTATGAACGTATACACAGCCAGGGTCTACCCGACATAAAGTAAACTCCTCGCATGTGGAGTCCAGACACTTGTCTCTCCTGTCAGTGTCTTTCTGTCCCGTGTCAATGAAGGATTCGGGCTGTTCTGTGTTGGCTCTACCTACAAATTCTAGCTAAATGTTCCATACTACGAATGCAAGGTGGCAAAAATAGATGACTGGAGATAAAGGTTAGATACAGACAAAACATTCAGCTGTATCTTACTAACAGTCGTTCCTCTTATTAAAATGAATGTACCTAAATTGAACGGAGTAAATGATCTAAAGTTTCAACAAGTAAGAAACCCTTTTTGGGTGTAATCTGGGGTGTAGATATAGCAGTGGAGGAGGAGGAGGGCTGGCTGGGTTGTGGGTGCTCTGAAAGGACTCAGACACTGCCATGAGGCCAGGGGCTGTTTGTGTTGGCTGACACCTTCCTTACAGCAGTAATCCAGTCTTTCTCCAGCTGCCTGGCTACTACACCTCCCCCGCTTCTTTTTTCCCTTCCATCCATCCATCCTTCCCTCCTAAAAGCAGCAAAAACTGTCCTCTCTTAGTACCTTCTTTTTTTTCCCCTTTCTTTGTCTTTTTACATATCTCTGCTCATTTCACTGTTTTCTGTCTCGTGCTCTCTTTGCATGGGCATTCATGTCATTAATCTGAGTCCCAAAGAGTAGTACAATTTGACAGAAAAGTCTTCATATTGATCACCAGAAAATGGTGGGATTTCCTTCTTTGTGTCTCTTCTCCTCTATCATTCTTCATTGTAGATGCTGGTGAAACCTCATACTAGCCAATGCTCATTTCCTGTGCGTTGTCTGCTGGAAGGCTGTCGCTCTGTCACTTAGTTATTTAAAAAATGCCTATCATGGGAAGTCGGTGATATGTAATTTACCACTACTGGCGTCGGGGGCACCCAATTGATTTATTATAGAGGCCCTTTAATGTGAACAGCTGTTTCCTACTAAAAATGGGTCAGGGGTCAGATAAAATTACCCTGTTCCTTTTTTTTTGTCCTCACATTGAGTTAGAAGGCTCAATGTGAGGTGGGAAATGTTAATGTTTGATCCAGATGGACAGTCTGTCTCTGTCTGTCACAGTCTGTTTGGTTTTGCTCAATGCATGGGGCCAGTATTAGTGATTATTACAAACTGGCTGATCAATGTCTCCAGCCTTTGAAATAATGGCTAAAAGCCTTTTTATTTGATTACATACTTTACTTTATAACCGAGTTTGCACAAACATGTTTTATTATCAGTCTGCTGTATAATGTGTAAATGCTATGAATGACTTCTGTCACCACATGAAACTGATCAAATATAAAGAAATTGAATTACTGTACAAAATATCAGCGATATCACCTAATGCAAAAAACTCTCTCTAAAGCTATTACCCCTAAAAGGCCTGCATTTCTCGTACCCTTTTTTCCTCCCCCGTCTAACTCGCTATCTGTAGTGCTTATCATTTGAAGTCTAGCCGTTAAAGACTTGCCGTGTGGCTCTTGTGTTCACTGTGGAAGTTGGAGGAAGGACTTAGGGAGTGGTTCATGGGCCCTCAGCTGCGGCACTTCCCACCAGAGCGACCTCTGACCCCTGGTGCCATTAATCACTAGGCTCCTGATGGCCCTGTCCCTGGGGGAAAATCAGTTCGGGGCAAAGGATGATGGGAGGTGAAGCCTGCAGCCAATTACAGATTGGCTCAGAGCAGCCAAGTGGACAAATCAGGACTTTACAGAGAGATGAAATACCCAATAGTTGCCTACTTGAGGCCTGCATGGCCTAATGCAGTGAAGTGGTCTCATATCATGGCCAAACACGATGCCTCTGGTCTTCTCTAAAGCAAAATAAATGATCAGGTTAAAATGGTAACAACCACAGCAGCAGATTAGAGTGCATATTAAGGGAACTGTGAGGCAGAGGAGATGTGTTCCTGTGATCAAAAGAGATGTTTGGACTGGTCTAATTAAGCCTGTTAGAGCTAAATGTCTCCAGGGTTGGAAACGGAGCAGATGCTGGACACCAAAGGCAGGCGGCACGTTGATTCTCTCAAATTAGGGAACTCTCTGGCTAACTACCCAAATGTTGCTAATGTGATTTTAGGTCAATTATGGTATTATCAAAGGTGCTTTCCCAGCATATGGGGTCAGGCCACATTGAAATGTGAAACCCGGCTGATGTCAAGTGTTTACTAATTAATGATGTTTTAGGTTTCAGAACCACCTCTGCTTCACTTAAGATATATAGATAGCTATTTGGTTTACTCTCACACCACACCCCTTACTCTGAAATCTGCACTGTCTTTTATTTTTGCCTTGCTTTGTGGTGTTACGGGCCATGAAAAAAGTTCCTTGTAAACATATGAAATGTGGCCTGATTTGACAGCAGATAGTGATAAAGGAGTGAATAAAAGCATAGGCGTGAATTAAAGCCTAACTAACTGCTGGCCTGTCACTATGGGGCCAGTGCTGTTGTCTCATTTGTTGTGCTCTCATTGTTCACGTCCGGGCCAGTATGAAAACATGGCTTCCTGCTGACCTGCAGTTTAATTCACACATCAATAACCCCTGGCTGTTCTCTGACCCCTCTAGTTGTACTAATTGTTTGATGCAGGATTGATGTCCAACGCTGCATTAAATAACTGACGAGGCGCTGGCAGCAAAGCATTCTCTGTGTTTTGATCCGATGCGCGTTCTGGAAATGTAGACGTAAAATGAGATGTAGCGGATGGTCTGCTGTGTACATTTAGTTTACTATGCCATATCAGAATTAAGTTTACCCTCTTTCCAGTCTGGTAGGAATGTGACAACCCAATTCACAACCCACAGGAGAACATTTTAAAATTTTAAACATGTTGTACAGTTGCCCTTTATACTATTACACATTGTGAATGCCTGCAATGTAAACTTGGTTGCAACTGGTTTGGAAAAGGTATATAATATATTTTTAGATTTTTTTCTTAAATTAAATGGCTCCAGATTTAATGGGAATACAGAGACATTAGATAATTAATCATTGGCTAATCCAAAGGATCTGTAAAGGAAGTTGGCATCTTGGCCAAGGCCCTTTTGTTTTGCTGATTGTTCATTGGCTCTGTAGATAAGATGGCCGTTTTCCCCCAGCAGCGATTTCTTCAGCTTTAACAGGCTGAACAATATTAACTGTGGTGCTGTGGTTACATTCACTTGACAGGATGAGAGGAGGCCTTGCAGGTCTGTTCAGAGGCTTGTATTTGCTGCGAGTTTGCGTTTTTTATTTAAATGTACCAGTATCTATTGCATTGTAATACAGTTGTCTAATATGTGAATCGAGATGAGATTATTAACCTCACAGAGGTAGGATGTTTTTTTAAAGGAAGGTTGTTATTAGATTTTAAAGTTGTACCTAATAAACTGGTTCCATTGTATTTGATTTATTACATTATAGCTGCCTATTATTACTTTGTGGTCTGTGCTTAAGTCTATAGACCTTAGCCGTTCCCATTCTCTGTAGCTGGCAAACCCAACAAACCTGGCTCATACTCCATTGTTGAAATGTTAACATGCAGAATGAGGAAACTATGGTGCCAAACAGTGATTATTCAATGTCACAGCCTCAGTGGCTTTCCCAACCCCCATGTAGAGGACCAGTGCTCCATAATGACATGCATATTAATGGGTTACAACTATCTCCCTCCTTACGCAAACACAGGTCCCGCCTTTGTCTACTAGGAATCTGTTATATTTTTCTACACAAAGAATGATGATTAAGAATGATTTCCAATGAACACAGCAGTAGAGTAGAGAAACCACCAACATCACAGCTCATACGAGGCAGCGCACCAAATGGCTCAGAGCTCTGCCGCTCTAATAGCGTTTCCGTCCTGATCTCCACACTTATGTAGGTCCATGTGTTCACCTAGGCCCCTTACACATGGCTTAAAGACATGTTGCTAACTTAAGAAAATGAATCAGGGCTAATCTTCATGGCCTGATCACACTGCTATTTTACAAAGTAATTAATGAGTCTGATTCCAGGTTAAGAGCAGCCTGTGGAGGGGCTGGAGGATTGGCTGGCATTAGCTCTAAAGGCAAATCTGTACAACTCCCCTGCACAAGGCCCAGCAGCACTTACAGCAGAGGGGTGTGGATTTACTCAGGACAATCCTCTAAATGAGCTACATTATACTGGCCTATCCAGGAGTCCCCCACCCACCGCTGCCCATGGATTAGCAGGTCGTCACAATCCCCCAGTCCCCTCCTCCTGCTCCATGCTTACACTGTTGCACATTGCACTTTTTGATTCTATTGCATACTGCGAACAACCCCCTCCTCCTCCTCCTCCTCCTCCTTGTTGCCCCACTCCCTCCCCGACTCCTTCCCCACACGCTCCTTGTGAGCTTCACTGCAGATAAGCTGTTGACAAGATTAATGCATCTGTATCAAAAGTCTAGAGCTGCTTTGCTTTGTGTTGTTTGGGAATCCCCTTTTCCAGGTCAAGCCAGATTGCCTTAACAGGGCTAATGTTTTCGAGCCAAATTTAACGGGCGCGACAGGCCTGTTACCTAGGTCTTACCAGCATCCAGACAGCAGTTAGATTGCCATCCTGAGCTTACAGAATGACCCTTGGAGATTTAGCATTGACTTGTGGATGAATTAATGCATAATATAGAGTTCATTCTGCACATTTACACTGTACATTGTAGATTTAAATGTATTTTCTGTGTTAGGTGTCAATACATCTCAGCAGAGATGCACATGAAAGAAATTGTCAGGGTTATGGGTTCTGTCTCAGTTGGGATTGTCCATATTAAAAATGCATGCACATCACACAGAAAGGCACTTTGAAATAAATTAATCCACACAAAGCATTCATTGTGCTTCACTGAGTTATTCCAGGTATGTCAGTTGCATGAATTGTAATGTATTGATTCATATCATGGGTTTCTTCTCCTCCACAGGAACACCGGTCAATCGTATACCCATCATGGCCAAGCAGGTCCTGGATCTGTACATGCTGTACAAGCTGGTGACAGAAAAGGGAGGCCTGGTGGAGGTCATAAACAAGAAGATCTGGAGAGAAATCACAAAGGGACTCAACCTGCCTACCTCCATCACCAGTGCAGCTTTCACACTGCGCACACAGTAAGTCGTTGTGTCCGTGTCATAAAATACCCAGCAAAAATTAATTTCATTGGTTGTAGTAGCCATAAATCAACTGTTCACAGCGAGATACCTACTCTGTCTAATGTTAATCCTGTGTAAACTCTCATTTAATTTACTGGAACTAAATAAAGAATCTCAAGTGTGCAACTTCTAAACTGGAAACAAGCACCTTCCTTATGCCATGGGTGGGTGTGTGTGTGTGGTATCAGACTATATGTAGGTGTTGGTATGAACACGGATGTCAATATTAACTTGCGCCTGTGTTTATACACATGAGAGTTTGTTTCCTCCACTCGGCTACCTTCCTTCTTCACATTCAATCCCTCCGTCCATTACATCACACATAGTGCCCAATGATTGCCATAGATTTATTGATGTGATTCGGGTCAGAGTTCACAATGACTAAGGTGGGCTTGTACACTGAGCCTCGTCTAAAATTCTCTCGCTCTCTGAGTGGAAATCCTCCAGTAGATGTAACACCTCTCTGTCCTGACCACTAGCAAGGTGCCCCAGTGAACCTTTATGTATATTTAATGTTGGTGGGCTGTTGTGTGGCGTTGCCCTGTGAGTTCTGTCTAATGGAGGCTGCTCTTAGCTTCTTATTGATCTGTGCTGCTATTCCACCATTATGCAGTCAGCACGCACAGTAATATATGTTTCTTTTGCTCTATGTTCACATGGGATGGAAAAAATACCAGAGCTATGACTGTGCTTATGTGTAGAATCCCTGTGACAAACGCAAGTATAGTCAGAGGACAAAACATGTTTTTGCACAATTGTCATACCAGGTATCTCATTAAATTCTTTGCAGTTACGTGCAATTAAGTAAGAAGGTTACTGTCAGCTTTCTGGAGAAACCTGATTTCATCGAGGCTGTGTAATAAAAGACGCGTTTTCCATAATTAGGGTAGGGGATTAGAGAAACGTAGTTCATACCAATAGATAGACTTCAGACAGGGACAGAATGTTTGTGACTGCAGTGTTGGGGATAAAAGGGAAATCCAAAATAAAAACTAAACACTGGCTAAAGCTGAGACTGAGTAGCTTTTACAAACTAACAAATCACTTTCTGCAGCTGATTGGTAGGAAACATTTTACTGCAGTGCATACAAAAGGCAGGCTCTGATCTTAACTGTAATTTTCCATAAACCTGTTTCCTTAAAGGCATGTTAATTTAGACATTGTTCATCAGAAAAGCATTATAAAGGCAGAGATAAATTCTTGTATTGGCTGACAGCCAATACAATGTGCTCATGTAGTATGGTAAAGCTATTATTCTGCGGTGTTCTTCTTGCTTTTCCAAAAAAACAGAACTTTAATCTGATGTATTGCTTTGTGTTTGTGTTTTTCTCTCAAGGTACATGAAATACCTGTACCCATATGAGTGCGAAAGGAAAGGCCTCAGCTCTCCAGGCGAGCTTCAGGCCGCCATCGACAGTAATCGACGCGAGGGTCGTCGTCCAAGCTACAGCAGCAGCCTCTTCCGCTTCTCTCCCTCTCCCAGCACAGCTCCCCACATCCTCTCACCTCCCAAGATGCACCTTTCAGTTCTGGGGGGAGGGACCTCAGGGGCCCTCAATGGCCTGCAGGCCTCACCAGGACCCTCCCTGAAGAAAGGTAGGAACCAGACATTCGACAGCCTGACAAAGAGACTTATCATGTGACCAATCATGTAATAATAATTGACAAACGTCAACCTTTTATGTACAAATCTCATACTTAAGTCTAATAAGTGTTTTCACTTGAAGAGATACTAACCTGATAACTTACATACAGTTTTATGTTACTAAGTTTGATTTATACTCTGACAATACTCATCATGGCAGCATAAAGAGGTGGCTTATCTTTATTCCACTAATAGAAATGTATGGAAAATAAATTTAGAGTGTGTGGGGGATCCCTCCTAAAACAAGCCAGCCAGCTTGTAGCCAGCAACTATGAAGAAGGGTGTTGGTGGAGAAAACAAGCATGTATGCTCATAAACCTTTCTCTAGATTGATGAAGGTTATATTAAACTGGGTAAATGTTAACCTCAGAGACTGAAGCTTCTCTATGCTGGGTGGATTGAACTGGAGTGTTCCAGTTACAGATGTGCTGAGACTTTGAAGTATTTATAGGGAAATAGTGCCCTCTGTCGCAGTATAGAAAAACTACATCTAGTCACTGTGATGTATCAGCATGGTTACATTGGACATTACATATAATTCTTTTAGGCCAAATGTCTGTGAAAATGCTTGTATGCTTGTGTGTTGTCAGTTTGTGCATGCAGGAATCTCTGTTTGTGAGTGTGCCGTTACATTTGTGTATTATGTTCTCACAATTCATGTCCCTTCCCTCCACTGTATCCCTCTGCCTGTGTTTCTATATGACTCTGTGAGTGTGCGCCTGCCTTTATGTGTGTGTGTGTAGTCCATCAAGGTGTTTAAGAGTCTGTGTGTGAACCAATTTAGCCTTAGGCTGCTGAGAGCCCTATCCTTTACTACTGATTAATAACATGGTTCCCACGCTGGGGGTACACTTTATGAACTTTGAAGCCTTTAGTCCACATCAGTAGGATCCTGTTGATAACTGTCATTACCTTTGCTGACTTATCTGACTTATCACTTTGACTTGGCTGGAATGTGGCTCTGCTGTGGACACCCCCAGTATCCGCAGTTTGACTTGTGTTATATACTGTATTTTACCTGTCACTTGCTGTATGTGGTCATGTAGGATAACACGTGGTTTGACTGAAACAGTCACTATTGTTGCTACTACTTCATTGCCTAGAACAAGATCTGTTTTATTTTTATTTAAAGACTTATGGCGCTTTTCCATTACATGTTTTAGTTATCTAGCACTACTTGACTCGGTTCGACTCGACTCGATTCAGTTTCGGTCGTTTTCCATTACAATAGAATACCACCTCAGTGTGGGTGGGGTCGTCATAGCAACGCGGCCGAAACTCCAGCGACATCATTTGTTATGCGACACAAACACAAAACAACTATGGAGGCCACCAGACAAAGAAATGTCTGCACCTCGTCGTTGCTCCACGGTGTTGATTTCTGTGCAGCGATCTCTGATAGTATCGTGTTTGTTTGCTGTTATTGTGTTTTAAAAATGGCGCGGTTGACTCTTATGAACGAGTCGCTCTCCCGACTCATCTAGTGTCGTCAGGCCCTGGCCAATCCGATCTGCCTGCCGTCGACGTCACATTTTCGGCTCGACTCAGCTCGCTTGGAACCCCGGCCGAGTAGGTACTAGAAAAGTACCAGGTACTAACACGTAATGGAAAAGCCTAAAAACCGAGTCGAGTCGAGCCGAGCCGAAAACGGAGGTCTGGTAACCACAAATGGTCCTTAAGGGAGTTTCACAGGGGGGCATCATCCTAATAAAGACCAGTATAAAGTTTTTCATATAAAGTTTCATTCTGTGCTGGTGGTCTCTGTAGTCTGCTGCAACAAAAATCACCTGGAGTCTCACATTTTGTTTGAAAAAGTACACATACAGAATTGTTGCCTTGGTGCCCCAACACACAGATCTGTTTGTTTTGTCATTACTCAGCTTTGCTGCTGAGGTGAAATTGGGATCAAATTATATTCTGGCTGACATGAAAAGTCAGTTAGAATTTAAAATGTTTAGATTCCCCACATAGTAATAGCATCTTGCACACAGACAACCATTCACATTGGTTGGATGTGATTTCATCTCACTCTCACTTGCAATGCACAGAATTTTTTTGTCCGGCCAGGATACAACTTACTGCAGGTCCACACACATATCTGAATTTATGTTCAGTCCATGTAGATGAAGAAATGAATCCATTAGAAGTCATAAAACCAAACCTCTCCATTACTCTCTCTTCCAGATGACCTGACCCCTTCCATCATGGCAGCGAGACCCTCCATGGCGCTGACTTTGGGTCAGCAGCAGGTTGCAGGTTTGGCAAGGGCTGCCACGCTGGAGCAACTGAGGGAAAAGCTAGAGACCAGCGGAGGGGAGGGCCCAGAGAGGAAGATGGCCCGCCTGGCAGAAGAGCAGCAGCGCCTGATGCAGCAGGCTTTCCAACATAACCTGCTGGCTATGGCTTCTCAAATGCCCATGAACCTGCGCCTGGGAGCCCCTACCATCACCACCAGAGGTCAGTGTTGTTGAGTGTTTTAAAGTACTGTTAGAAGAACCTCAAAATTGCGCAAATTCAGTGTGCTTCCTGTCAGTGTTATGAGGAACTTTGTATTTGGCAAGTTGTACTGTCATTGTTATGTGGGACCAATGTGACTTCCGTCAGTGTTGTCAATGTCAGTTTAAACAAATCCTACAAATCTGTATTATTAATAGATATAAAACACAACATTATTAGTATAAGTATTTAATCCTAAAAAGTATTTAGTTGATTTCAAATTTGTAGTGATTTAGGAGGTTTGGTGTTTCTGAGCCCACCATCCCTGGATTAGCACATCTAAATATATTAATGTTCCAATTTTTAGGGAAAATAAGTCACATGAATACGCAAAAATATCCTCAGTGCACTGTTTTTCTATTTCTTCAGATGAGAAGCAGCAAGACATGTCTCTGAGCATCTCAACCAATGGAAATTCCAGCATCACTGTCTCAGTGGAGGTCAATGGCACGATCTACTCAGGTTCGTATGGGGGAGAGGATATTCATTGTTAGATGAGACTTAGAAATAGTAATATGTGAATCCTTAATTTCCATTTGTTTCAACTAATAGTAACTTATGACCTACAGCTTGTGATTTCTTTTAGCTTGTGAAAGTACCTAAATACCTACAATTGTAACGTGTGTCCTTGGCGATAAAGGCATCATGTTTATGTATCATGTTTTCCCACAGGAACCCTGTTTGCCCAGAAGTCTGGAGGGGCCCCTGGGCCTGCTGTGTCGGCTGCTGCTGCCTCCTCTGCTGGAACCAGCACTAGTTTTGGCATCTCGGCACCCCTGGCTCAGAACCTCAGCCCCACGTCCTCTTCCTCCTCCAAGGGTCCTGGCTCGGCTGAGCCAGCCCTCAGCGGGTCACCCTAACTCAGGCTACCCTTTGTACTCCCCAGGCCTCTCTTCCACCAGGAGGCCTAGCAAGAATATACAGTACAATGAGAAACCGATAAAAATAACAAACTGTTGCACAACAAATACCTCATCAACCCTGTCAACCTCTTGGCTGTCCAATCATGAACACAGAGCTCAAGAATATTGTATGACAACACGTGCCCAAACGCACAGCTATGCATTACTCAACATACGAAGACATACACTCTACACTACACACACAGATACGAGATTGACACATGCATACACTTGTTAATCATAATGTACATGCTAAACACAATCAGCTCAGCCAAAACCCACTGACAGGTGTAGTCGCAACTGAACTTGAAAAGTTTTATCTTAGGACATTTTGTTTGTATGTTGCCATTTTGTTGTCTTTTTGATTTTGTGTTTTAGAATGATTTTTGTTTTTAGTTTTTCTCTTTTTACATACCTCAAATCAAGTAACCTGCAGTGGTGTCTTTACCTCAGGAGCTGTAGTATATTTAACCTGAATCAACTTTATTTTTGTATTCTTTTTTTGACCTAGTTGCAATCAAGGGAAGTCGGGTAACTCACCAGTGGAACCTTATGCTCAGAGCACCCACCTCACAGTGACAGGCCTCCAACCCGGGCCGCTCAGGTGTCTTTAACACGCCGGAGCATCTTGCTGAAGTCAAACTGGTGAATGGTCAGATGCTGTAGATCAGCACATTAAATACCTAATTTAATACCTCTGCCCTCAGTTCAGATCATGTAAAATCCATAATAATGGTTGGAGGATAAATGATGTAGACAAACCTCCCAATATGGATGTGATTTCACCACACTCTCACTAGCAATGCACAGGAATTTTATGTCTGCCTAGGATACATCTTACTGCAGGTCTGCACAAGCTGTCTTTTAAACATGTAGCGCACAAAGTTGGGGGATCCACCCACAGCTGGCCTAACAGACCTTCAGCTCGTTCCTCCACCCGGCTCCTGTTAATGTTACAAAGATAGTACAAAATCAGGTTTGAGTTTGGTGTCCCCCACTTTTGCTTGTGCATCTTTCCCCTGGCTGCAGCCACAGAAGCTGAATGTCAATCTGACCGTGTCATCATCATACTGCTCAGACCTCAAACTGGCCTCTCTGCCCTGGATGGCGTCTTTCTCAGGAAGCAACGCAACAACTGCAAGGAATGACTATTCATTTAAAGAGGAAAACAAAAAGAATTAACACCTAAAGACTGCACAAATCTGCATGACTGTTCAAGAATACCTCATCAGACTCTTAAAAGGAGAGCTACACTACATACCTCATACGGCTGCGAAGCTTTACCATCGAGACTTGACGCCTCTACCCTGAACATACCGACTCATTGCTGGTGGTTTTTTGGGGACAAACAGAACTGGGATGGGCTTTCTGTCTCTCTCCTCATTTATTATAACACTTGTTTTATGATTGCTTCCGTTTTCTTTACTTATTTTTTTCCCCCTTTGGTTCCTCAAGTTGTTGTCTGAGAAGAATGATATATCTGCATTTTTTTCAGGGAAGATGAAAAAGAATAGTTCATCACTGACGTGTGTAGATCTGTTGGATTGTTAGAAGGTTTCAAGGTCACGGTTGTCAGGAAAAAAAAAAACAAAACTAAAAACTAAATGACCGTGTTGACCTTTACATTTGACTGTGAACACCGAAGTCGCAGTTAACATGTCTTCTTTCACGACAGCGGCAAAATGATATGCATGTGTACAATCATGTGACCAGTGTTTTAACACCTTGATATTCTGGTTCGCGCTAGCCTCTGGTTATTGCACAGCTAGATACCAAAGACTAGCCAGGTCTCTCCTCTTGATTGATCCCTCGTACAATCATGCCCACACCTGCCGTGGTGCACAGCGAGCAGTTCAAGGTCTGTATTGGACTGCAAAAAATGTTCCATCTAACCTCATGTAATCAGATTTTGAGTGTTTTTTTTCTTAAAGCAAGTGCAAATATCTATAGGTGAGGTGTATTCTGTTGTAATTTGTTTTACGGCCCCATCATTGGAAAGCTGCGATGGAAAAAGTCAATTTGAAACTGGATTTAAATACTCAGAATCTGATTACGTAACATGTGTAGATGGACATTTACATTAACACATATTATTATTATGTACTTTGTTAGCCCAGATGCTGTGGCTTTCCTGAGCTGTCTCCCTCCTTTAATCTTGTACACCTCTGGGCTCGGGGGGCTAGACTGTGTGGCTCTGGACGCAGGCCCTCTCACCCAGTCTGGCCTCTTTATTAAGACCCACTTCCTGATAATTTAGCACCATCTGGATTATCCTTCCAATTGGGTATATTATTAAGGTATATTTCTCCCTTTAAAATATTTTTTTTTAGCATTTTGAAGTACCACAAAGGATGAAAATGAATTTTCTATCTTTATCTGTGTTGAATGTGAGGCATTTTAACAGTTCAGAGATCTCTTTAAGCCCAGTGTGATCTGAGGTGGGCAGCCTTGTTGCTTTTATTAGACTATTTTAGCCATTATGTGTCAGGTTTTGCAGACGTTTTGCAGTGCAGGTCGCAGTTAAGGGTTTGAGGACTTGGAGGACGGTGCCGCAAGTCCTTTATGTGTACCCTTCAGACCCCTGTATGACACAGAACTGTATTTTCTAAAGGTGAGAAATGTAGATGCTGCCTTAAAGTAGTTGCTGGTGAGATCCGGCCAGTGAAGGCTTCACTCCTCAACTGGCTGTGAAAATGTCTTTCTCTTCAAGCTTAATCCATTGGAGAGTAATCGCTTTTTATTTTAGTAAGCAATTCAATCAGACGTTAGACATGAGGTGTCATTCACTGAGTTTTGCTATTTATTTGTTTTTGTTTTTGTTTTTTTTCCTGGTGGACCTTTAGTAGCAGTTGAGCTTAAGCATATAGGCTGTGTTACTAAAACTCGTGTCTAAGTCCAAGCTTTCTGTTTCATCTGTTTTAGTCTAAGCAATGAGTCTTTGATGGTGTAGCTTCACTGCCTTTGTATTTGAGAGAGAGAGAGAGAGAGAGAGAGAGAGAAAGCAAGCAAGCAAGCAGGTCCAGCGTTTTTAGTGTGTTAACTTAATTGGAGGAAGTTTTCTCCAGCATTGGCCTTCCATTTTGTTCACTGGGAACTGCCCATTAGACTCACAGTCACCCTCTGCAGTTGAAGGGCACTTTGTTGTTTGGTGAACGGAGGTGGAAAGTGTTGAGGGTTGGTCATTCACTTTTCCACTCTGTTTCCTGGGCTTCAAACCAGCAACCCTCTGGTTTTCTCGGCAAGCTCCCCGCCACCTGACCTGCTTTGTGGATTGAGTGTAAATGATGTGTGCGTGCGTGTATTAGAGACCGCCCCTACCTCGTCATACCACAATACCTCAGGGCAGTGGGCCGCAGTCACTGTTGCATTCGATGTTGAAGCTGCATTGAGGGACGAGTACTGACAGAAGCTGTGGTCATTTCTCTGAGAGCTACTTTTGGTTTTGGTGTTTCATTTTTGTATTTTTGTCGTCAGTAACTGCAGGCAAGGTCTCGTCACTCAGGAAGCTGTGAAGTTGGAAGTCTGCAGAACCTTTTGTCTCTCAGATGATTTTGGAGTTAATTCAGTTTTAAATTGTTTAAAAACTAACCTGATCTGTGTAAAAACAGGCGCATATGCAAGTGGTTATCGAATACCTCATTTATCAATTTTATGTTGTTGTTTTTGGCTTGTACAATGCTCCGTATATTAATTCAACTGTGGGGTTTGTGCATATTTTTGTACTGTTATTATTATTATTATTATGGACATGATAATAATGATATTACTGATATTATAGTTTTCTCTTTGATTTAAAGCAGACAAAAAAATAGGACAAAACACATGAATGCTTGTAAAAACTGGTTTGTGCTGATTGTATTTAAGAGGAGCACTTTTCCAAAGTGGTTTTCACACATTCAGTTTTGTTCATATTAGTAATATAAAGATATGGTTCTCAGGGCTTTAAACTTGTATGTC
The DNA here is from genome assembly GCA_023238725.1 of Scortum barcoo. NCBI lineage: Eukaryota > Metazoa > Chordata > Actinopteri > Centrarchiformes > Terapontidae > Scortum > Scortum barcoo. The sequence goes on from CM041531.1 coordinate 17,516,133, forward strand.
ATGATAAAGTTTTACTTTATATCTTATTATCTGTGTGTTTGTTTTATTTCTTCTTCAAAGTGTCATGGGGTCTGTAGGGGAGACACCAGACAAGGTGTTTTTATATTTATATATATATATATATATATATATATATATATATATATATATATATATATATATATATATATATATATATATATATATATATATATATATATATATATGCATGTTATTTTACACCTCAATGCTGTGCTTTGCTACAACATGGAGGTTACATGTGCGATAAAATACCCAGGAGCATTTCACATCTTTTGAAGTGGACTTCCAGGAAGGTGAAAAGAAATGTATTTCCTCTCTTTGCAAACCTGTTAGTGTGGCAATATCACACTGTCAGGATTTTGAGTCACTCTAGTTTCAAAATGTGATCAATAGCAGCGTGTTCATAGCACATCAGGTTTAGGAAATGTCACAGTGCAAATTGTGAGTGGTTGTATTCCCCTAAACTGTTTCTGTATTTCCCCTTCAGTGATGGGTCTGCACCATTTAGAGTCAGTAGGAGTTTCTTGCCTTTTCCTTTGAAGGAGACCATCAAATTAACCTTGAAATGAAGTGTTTTGGCAGCAGCAGTGTGCGAGGAGGCCAAGTGATGCAGCTGCTATCATTCTGCAGAACTGAAATAGTACAGTGTAACAGAAATGGTGAACTTCAGGGTAAGAAATGATTTGCACTTATGTGAAAGGGGAACTTAGACTTAACAATTAGACCAACAAAAATAATGTCTTGTTTCTCAAAAATAAATTCAGCATCTCATAGTTTAAGTATGGACACATCGCATGAAAAGTAACACAGATCAGAGCAACCAAAATGAATGCGTAAGAAGCATGTAATGATACATTAAACATCAGTGCAGTCAAAAACAGCATACACCTCTTGATACATATCAAACATCAAACACATATGTTGGTACAAAATAAAGTGCTAAAAGTCTCTGGGTTTAAGGTGACTAAACATTTGGCAATATGACACTCCCATTACTAACCCACTACTTCCTCTGACAACACGTTAGGCTCACAGCTGAGTTATCTTCTGAAACAATCGCACTTCACCGTCCAAAAATACGCAGAGCTTTAACATCACAATGTGATGTGTTTCCTTTAACCTGAATTGCAGAGAGTCTTGACAAACACAAAAGGGTTCAGTCTGTTGAGACCCAAAAGCCCTGAGGTAGTACGCAAGAAAGTAAAGTACAGTTAGGCAAGCATGTCCTCCATTCTGATGGAATATCACATTAAGGGAAACAGATACACTGAACACTTTCAGGATGTGTTTCAAAATCATGCGACTATCACATTTGGTGTTGCTTACGAAGCTTTACCTGCAAAATTTTGGTTTCAACACATCTCAGGCCCCAGTTCTCATAGTTCTAGTACATACCAACCAAGAATATGGTTTTCTAAAAAATGGACGGTCTTTGATCACCACAGATTGTCATTCAATTTTTAACCAGTGTCTCAAAGTTTATACAAATACGAACAACTTTAGTAATTGCGAAGGAAACTGTTTTGCCAGAGTACAGTAATAAAAATAATAATGATAAAAATAGTCTAAAAAGTAAAAATAAGAAAATACAAGTACAAATGTAAAGTGACAAACATGCAAAAAAATAAGAAATCAGGAAGGGGCAAACACTTTTTCACACCACTGTACATGTACATGTTTTTCTTATTAGGGAGCGGAATTTCTTCTTGGAGGATTTGTATGACAGTAATAAAATTTAAAAAATTATAATTAAGTAGTGTAGCACCGGCTAGATGATAAGTAAGGCGATTATTAAATATTATCATTTAATCTGAATTGTATTCCTGTCATGGAGGACTAGCAGGACAAACTCTTCATCAGGACAACCAATAGAGAAACCCAGACCAGCAAGCTTGATGAATGACACGCGGCCCCGCTCCCCAGCTTTAGTTGGTGCTCAGCCAGCACCTTTTCATACCCCTTCTCTTCCGACACACATCTGTAAGTGCCCACCTGCTCAGGACCCATGCTGTGGATAAAGAGGGTACAATGCTGTTCCTTTGTGCTGCAGTGGGTGGGGCCTTTAGGGTGATGCCAGGTATACTGGGCATGATGTGATGACACTGGGCACTGGAGGAAGTATTTGGACTGAAATGGAACAGTGATGCTGTCCTTGACTTTTTCTTCGTGAGTATCAGTGAGAGTTTTCAACACTGAAAGAAAGAAACAAGAGAAGGTATGTTTAGCTTTGAGACGGATGTTTATTTTGTCTTATTTATTCAACCTTTATTTAACCTTTATTTAAGCAGTTATGTTTGTTATTTCATGCATGGCAAGTCTCTTGGCAAGGTGTCCAAAGCATGCTGAATCATCTGCCAACAGAACTGAAGTCCAACATGCTAAATAGCTGGCAGATGAACGATTATGGTAAAGGGGTGAGTTGTTGCTCACTTTGTCAAGTGAGAACAAGATGACATAATACTGAATAATGAGGACGTTTCTCTGGTGTGGTGGAATGGAAGAATAGAGAACTGTATCATCAGCATATGGGGAAATATAAGGATTGTTCTCTGTATCATTTATGTAAATAAGAAAAGGATGGAAAGTTGGGGAAGAAATGAAAAAAAGTCAGCAAGACAAACTTTTTAAGCATTTATGAAAGACAGTTCAAAGCTGCTGCCCCCCTCCCTCTCTCTCTTGTGTGTACAGGCTATGCACTCTTAACCTCACTCTCGCTGTTGCAGTGTTGCAGCGTGTTTGTCACATTGTTGCAAGGCGTTCATACCTGGAATATGAGGGGCCTCATTTATAAAATGTACGTATGGCTGTGATGTCAGGGGCTGTTACTTTAAGGACAAAAACATAACAATCATGTAAATCTACTTGATTCTTGAGACATGCTGCAGAGAGAAATGCATGTCAATTACAGCATGTAAATGGACTTTGGGCATAGAGCCACTGAAACACTCTGCAGGTGAATAGGAGTTATAAAGTTACACCCAAAGACAGCAGCTAATTATATGGAGATGAGAGCGGATGCGTTGGGTAAGGCAGTGTTACTGCCTTACTGTTACCACTGATATATTCAGATACTCAAATGTATCAAGGACTGTTTGCTTTGACAAATTATTTCCATCATGCTGGATATTTGTATTTGGTCAGTGCTGTACCCTGTACCCAGTGTTTGCGTATTATGATCCTGCGAACAAGTGTTTCTTGCTCTGTTTGCAGTTTTATCACAGTGCAGCCTTCTCCTGTATTTGCCTGTCATTTTATTAGTCATGTGAAGCAGGTCGATGAGCAACATATTAATTCATTTATTCATACTGGAGGTAAATTGTTAGGCAGACTTTATGTTATACTAATACACTGGAGTCAAATTTACGCAGGCTTTCAAATACATTAACTGAGATTTTTCATTATAAATGAAATAAGTTATCACTCGGCTGCTTTCTCTCACATCTTATTTTGACTCGCGAGCCAGCATCTCCCTACAGCAGTCATGGGTTTTCCTTCGGTTCTTTTCCTCCGTGTCACATAGGCTATCAGGAGCATCAAGGGCTCTTCCCCTTTTGAAAGGTGCACATGGTTCAGTCCACTCCTGCGTGGGACTCTGATGGAAACGGTTCATGTTCAAACGTGATAGCTGCACTGGTTTTCAGAGCTCCAAGAGGTTTCATGGACTTTTTTTTTTAACAAAGCAAGGTCAAGCCCCCAAAAGACAAAAAGCAGACAGGAGCGAGAAAGAAAGCAGTCTGAAGGCAAACCACAGTTAACAACATTAATTCAAAGGAAAGGTTAGTGAACATAACCTATTAATGCTTGTTTCATATTGGTGTGTAGACTTTATCTGATCAGTTCACAAACAGCTACAGAGTGCTTATCAGCATCAGATCTGACAATATCGTATCATGTCAATAAGGATGTGAGATAAAATGAGGTGCACAGCCTCAATAGAAAAACTGTTCTTATTGTGCACAGTTACAGTGCTCCACAGTAATTATAGAGTGTAAATGGCGAGAAAAATGGCTGAAATGCTGCAGTTGTTGATTAAGAGTTATAGATTAGTGAACCTTGCTTAATGACCTTTTTTAAACTGTGAATATGTTTGAAATATTGGGCAGACACTTTTTCATATGACCATCTAGGCTGCGCCTCAGCTGCAGTTCAGCTGAACAAGTGGTCTAACACCACAGTCATGACATTAGCTCATAGTGTGTCAACAACGGAAAAAAAAAACCCACTGAAGCTTACACAACAAGTATGTCAAACCTGCCAGCTGTTTATCTGAATATACACTGATAATGTGCTGGTCTTAAACAATACAGATGGGGCTTTTTATGCTGTAAACTCATAAAATATTCATACCTTTTTCAGATGACTGGGCCTTGCAGATAGCAGGATCTCCTGCAGCCACATCCTGCAGGGTGTTACTGTAAAAGGAAAGAGTGTTAGAGTTAGACAGACCTGACAGTTACATTGAAGACATTGTCATCATATGGAGTAACTACAGTACAGCAAGTACAGACTCAGCGGCCTTATGCACAAACACGCTAGGCAGAGCAAAGTTACATGCCAGCTCATGTGAGTACATATAAACTGATATAATGCAGAGTAGTTGACTATATACAGAATATACAGAACCTAGTAAAGTTTTAATTAATTGGCAACAACTTTTCAATAAACCTTTTTGAGAGTAGGCGGAGCAGAACATGAGCACAGATATGAGAAAGTTGTGAATGACAAAGTTCAGGGAATGTTTTTAGGTTTTCCTAACGCCTCTCAATAATTTTGTTTCATTTCAAAATTATTTGGAGAAATTTAAAAAACAGTATATCATTTTAGGAAGGACATGCTGTATGTATGTGAAGTATTCCATCATCCTATGACTTTGTGAATGTTTCATGAAACTAAAGGAAAACTAAAGGGAATCCTACTATTATCCTACTATATTCAGATGAAACTGAAATGTTAAATAGTTGCAGTCACCTGCATACAGTGTGCTAAGGTAGCTTCCCACATTCACTACATTTGGAGTTTTTTGGGTGCTTTACTAGATTTCCAAATAAAAAAAACAAAACAAGTACAACAGTTTTTCATTTAAGCATTTAACAAAGGGGCTTCTATACAGCTGCATTAACAGTCAGACTATCACCCACCCAAATCATTCTCTCTCTTAGTCAGCAGGTCCTTGCATCAGTAACAGGATGCATGACTACCACTTCCTCCTCCATTTACCAATGAGCATAAAGCTGTAAGTCATGAGCGAAGATGTGCTGGGTGTAGAAGGTGTTGCTTAAAGGAAGGAAATAAGCGTGTGTGGAGGGGTTGGCGGTGTGAGGGTGGTGGTTTATATAAATTTAGATGATGTAGGAGTGGTGACAAAGTTTACTGCCCACACTCAAACCATCACATGACATCTCATTTTAGCTCACGTATTCTGTGAAAAACTTTCATGCAAAATCTGTTCAGAAAACATTGTCAGGTTTAGAATAAAATAGCCTCTCAAATCAACTTCTTATCAGACTGTCACATAGTTGAGTCTCTGCCAGCTGGACTAAACCTCTATATGTAAAGTGAGAATGTAATAACACTACCAGCAAACATGACCTGTGCACTTTTTATGAAAAGGCATAACTTATAGAGTGCTTTACTTGGAAACACTGAGCTAATACATGAGAAAAACTATCACAGAATCATTATCATTGTGTTTTACGTTAAAGTCGTGGCTCTGAAGCCATCATTTGTTTAGGTGGAAAATCCTGTTCTACAGAACAGATTTTGACACAGAAATTACCATATGTAAAAGCAAAAGATCTTGCTTAGACCAATACAAGTACTGGATCTAGATAACTGGCTGTCAGTATCAGTTGAGTGTTAAGATATATTTTAGTGATTTACATTAGCGTCATTGCTCCCTACCAGAACTGGAGCAGGTGTGATTGGCAATGAAGCATCTGGCTGTGTTTGATTAATGTTGTGTCATTAGAATTATGGTGTACATAATTCTGATGACACAACATTAATCAAACACACTAGCAGGACTGTGTACACATTGAGCAGCTGGCATCAATGAACCTGAACCATAACTGTGTTTGAATTAAAGGTAGCCAGTATCACCATTGGATAAAATGTGGTCTTACTCTGTCTGAGGTGCACAGTGGGTCCCGTCCCAGCCACAATCAGGATCTCTGGCCAAGATGCAGTCCTCACAGGTTTGTCCATACTGGGCACAGTTTGCCAAGTTCAGTTGGACCATTTCACTCCTGAAATTAACATACAGCCTTCTCTGCAATGACACACAATACAGAGGTTTTTTAACTGTGTTAGGCCATTACTGACCTTATAAAAAAAAACATACTTTATCTTAAAAAAAATCACAGTTGTACAGTTGACTTATCTTAAAATACTATAATTTTCTTTAACCAACTGTAACAATTATTCCCATATGAATAAAACTCTTCCATGTTCCCAGCCTTGTGTTTTGGTGTGGAGAATAGTTGTGTAGGCAGCGCCGTGTTACTCACAGAGGAAGGGTTCAAGGTGATACTGAGTATGTGACCTCTGTCATCGAAGGGTCGGTACTCAGAAATGATAAAGCTCTGACTTTTATTCTGCACCACTTTATGAATACCTCCATTATCTGTTTCAGGACACAGGAGGAAGGATGATGATGAAACACTCAAACATGTCTGAACACACTACATCACAGCAAAGCATACCGGTCTCATAAGTCATGTCTCATCACCTCCTGTAACCCTTGCAGCAAAGCCTTTGAAATATTTAATTATAGTTGACCATAAACATCACGTCAAGTCTGTTCACGGATTATTTTTTGCAAAAAGCCAAGTTCAGATTTCCTGGAGGCCTGCTTGTGCGTGGGTGAGGTATGTATGAGGTACGCCACCTTACTTGGCCAAGATCTATTAAACTAGACTGTCACTCAGTATATCATTGTATCATTGTGAATGTTTAATGTAGGTCGACTGTCTACAGCGTTTATCACATGCTAAATGCTAAACATGCTAAACTGCTTGGTTGGCTCAACAGTCTTCAGTCCTCTGTTAACGAGAGCAGGACAACAGACCGCAGCAAGTTTTCCAAGTGACTAGGAACCTTTGGAAGAACGGGATCTAAATTAAGTTCTGGGAACATTATTAATGTCCCCCAAAAAGTTCCTGCTCAGGGTAGTAATTTTCAAAGGTTCAGAGACTTTGAGAATGGGCTGGTATTCCCAACCATTTATTTTCAACAGTGGGCTGTGGGAACCTTTTTAGTTCCTTGTAAAAGATTCCTGGGACTAAAAGTTCTGAGTACTTTGGGCCAAAACACAGCTACTGTAATCGAAGAGCAGCACAACTTGTGATATATCACAAGAGGTCACAAGAGATCCACATGATGTGCTTCTGTTCTTGACAAATAACAGGAACCCTCAAACCAAAAGTGAAGGCCTGGTACTTTGGTTATCTGTGGACTAGTAAGTCACAAGAAAACAGAAATAAAGATGCTCTTTCTGCTATACACATACTCATATTTAGGCAGTTTATGAACACTTTTTTTTTTGCCTTTAAAAAATGTTCACCATTGGTATCTTTTTTTAGCACAACCTGACCTGACAATCATTTTTTACTTAACTGTACTGAAGCAGCTGACATCATTTAATCACGCCAGCGTGATCAGGCACCTGGAAGGACTACAAAGGCAGAACCAAGCTAAAACTCAGAATAGAGTTGCAACTGTTCCAGGGAGATCTGCTTTTCCGTGTTAAGGTTAAACCAACTTTCACCACATGTACGACCCCTAAATGAGTCACACCGCACACCCACATGTGCTGCAGGTGATTATTTCTGCTTTCTACATCACAGTCCTATTCAGTTTTGTGCTGCTGCCAGGTCCTTTTTTCCAACCACTCTATACCACAGTGGTGGTATCGAGTCTCAGCTTATTTAAAATGTCACAAAGAAGGCTGCTCAAATGCTTTTCACCATGAACAGCAAACTATTTAAAGAAATCTGTGCATGTAATCACCTCAAATGTGCACTACGTTTAATATCAACTTCCCTATTTCATATCACGTTATTACTCACTTAGTGACAGAAACAGGACTGGATGTAAATTGTTCTTGTGCTGGGAACCGACGTAGATGTGAGTGTAGTTGTGGTGATTAAAAAGAAGTGGGCCAGATTTTCCCTCAGGCTGGACCAATTCCTCCATCTCCGAAGTCGTCTTGATCTTCTTCAGGGTTTCTAAAGAAATCTTTGTGCTGTCTTCCACACACTGAAGAAAAAGGCACATGTTTTGGTTTTGGTTGAATGCCGATATGCCACTGAGGTTTCCTGTCACATTTTCATACGACACATATGCATTTTGAAATAATGATGGATTATGACATTGTAATACATACAGAAGTTGACCAAAGTAGGCTTCTCATTTCCAACTGAATCAATTTTGCGGGTATGACAACTGCAGATTTTATCAGTAGCTACTAATGAAGCCATTATTAGTTCATGAGCTGGTGGAAAGCCCTGTGTCCGGCTTACTTTTTAATGTTTAGCTTGTTTTAAAAGAAGAACCCTCTAAAAGTGATCTCAAATATGATTTGACATACAACAAATGTAAGTATAACCAAGGATGGGATGATGTAGCAGCGTGCACTGCAATAAGAATCAACTCAACTTGAATGAGACATACCTCTCTAGACCTGTCCTCCCAGCTGTCTTTAAATGTTGTGTTTCTGAAGATGTGGTCGATTTCTTGTATCGTGTAGACACACACAGCACTCATACCCCTGCAGAGAGACACAGAGGTCAGCCGAGCTGCACAAGAACATCTGCAGCAGCAAGAAACTGTGAGAGAGAGACGGCTGAGGTGAGGGAAAGAGGAACTAAGCCCAACTTTGCCCAGAAATAGAGGACGTTTTGTTTGTCAAGCAAATAAAAGAGAACAAAGTTCGTCTGATAGACATACTATTTAAAGCACAGGGAAGATAAGGTCTACAAAGGATTGACAAATTAAATAAAATTAAACTTCTGTGAAAACAACTTTTTTTAGAGTCTTTATTCCCATCGCTTGATTGGTTTGGTCAAACCTTCCAAGTCAAACTATATGGTTCAACTGTATTTGTGTACTTACACTGTACTTAATGTTTAATGTTTTAACACAATTTGATCCAACTTAAAATAGAAGCGCATTTCCTTGAGTACATGCTATATATATGTATATAATATGCTTTCCAGCCTTTTCACATGACTAAAAACGGAGTCCTACCATTCATTTCTGAAGAGAGCATAAACTCTGGTATCCGGCCACTTATCTCCATGTGTAAAAGCCACATCGACGAGCTCAGGGAAGTACTGCTTTCTGTAAGAGTCTCCACAGTAGAGCCTGGCATTCATCTGAGACGTCCAGCTAAACTGCATGTAGTTCTTGGGGCCACCAACATCTGCCTAGAAGCAGCACACGTCCAACGCGTCAGTTACTCCCTCATAATGCATGCGTAACGGTCAGTAAATGCAATAAATGGGTATGGTTACATGTTTTATTTACCTACTTTGTACACACATCCAATGTGAAATATGAGTTTTTATTCACTTCCCGCTAAAATATTTGTTGAAGTTATTAAGTCATAATTTATTAACTATGCAGGCCTCACCGTGCAAATCTGAGTCACGAAAGGGAGCCACATTTCACTGTCCAAGCCTGTGTCTCTGTTTTTCTCCTTGTAGAAGGCGTAAACCTTGTCCTGCAAGGGTTTATCTCTGCGTCTGCTAAGCACCAAACCCACATAGTGCTGCTCTGAAGACGGATAAGCAAAGTAAGTATTTGTTTCTGTAGCCTTAACAAACTTTAAGTCCACTTCAGTTAAAAAAAGCAATCTATCTCACTGCAAATACCTTTATCATGGTTTGACGGTCCAACTCTGTTCTTTCCAAACTTGTGGATCCCGACATGATCCTGAGATCCAGAGTACGCAATGTAGAGGTCTGCATCCTTTGCTGATTCTGTGAAGACAAAACAAATCATTGCAATTTCAAAGGTATTGTCACTGTGCTTTTAGTTTCCAGCAAGCATCAGTTCACCTCTCATATTCCAGATGGACGTTTTTCTTGTCAGGATTAGTATGCAAAACTGCTACCTGATATGCAAAATCTTTGGTGAAAGTAGGAAAACTGAAGCAACAAGCATGTACAAGCAGGAGGCAGCAGGAAAACCATTGCTAGCACACAGTAGTAGCAAAGGTAAAATTATTGGAAGGCACTGAACTAAAGGCAAAGTATGTAGTTCTGAAAAGAGCATGTCTGTTCAACAGATGCCTTCCCTGGATAAACAGGGAGGACATATCAGCCTTGGGAATTAAAAGATTCCAAACCCATTATGGGAAACTGGTGAATCAGAAAGCTGTTTCAACAAAAAATCTTTTAAAAACAGTGTAGAGAAACTCACCCACAAGGACAGATGGTTCATCTTCCTTAAGGATAAACTCCTTTATGTTTTTATTTATGTCACTCGTATTGTGAGAGGGAATGCACTCGAGTGACGACTCCGACAGATTCTACAAAAGAACACAGTAGTCTTAAAATATCCCCACTATTGTCATCACAAATGTGACTTCATGATTCAGCATATCCAATTCATCAAGTCTTACATTTGGTGTAGTAACACAGTGTCATACCAAGTCACAGCACAATGTTCCCCCGATGTTTGTTCCGCACACAAACATGCTGTTCCTGGCATCCTCCCTCTTGTGGGCCACAGTGATGTTATATCTGCAATCCTAAAAGACAAGAGCAAGAATTATTGAGATATTGCAATCATATGTGATCAAATGCTGTTTGATATGAAGGCATCTCACTTTACTGCTCACGCTCTGCCTGTTGTCCATGCACTCTGTCCAGAACACAAGTTTCTTCACAGTCTGTGAGGAGAAAAAAAAACAGGACCATCACTTTCTTCACCTCATTATCATCGCTAAATTGTGCTTTACTTAAAGTCTCAGGTCTCAGGTATTCAGACACTGTCAGAAATGCTCACTACCTTCTGAGTATGAAAGTTGAATAAAATCAGGTGATTCTGAGAAGCAGTTATAACAGTGTCTTGATCTTCTTCTGAAACAATCCGAACAGGTCCAGGTTCAGGTACAGGTAACCGTTTCGTTGTGGTCTCTAAAATAAAGCAAATGTTGAGTTGATAAACAAGGGCTGTGCATGACTGTGTGATAAAGAGAAGGCCAAATGATCATTGTAAGCAATGTTGTATATAAAGTACACAAATTTTGCGTTGCCATTAAATTTTGTACAGATATTTATGTTGCCAGAGAAGAGACCTCCAATCTTTTGCTCTACTGTCACCATTGTGTTGACATTTTTCTGTGAAATATCTGGAGAAATGTTGGGTGAATTTCTGTCAAATATATCCATGGTCCATGGTCTCCAGGAGATGACACAACACACAATGTTGTACAGACATTCATTGTCCACAGATTGATTTTCTGCACTGTGTATGGTATACATGATGTAATCATTCAGTCAATCAAATGTATTTCATCATTCATCATTTTAATGTATGGCACAGTCCAACAGACAAAGGAAAAGAAAGGAAACAGAACAGGTGAGCTGTGACCCTGAAACTGGAGCAGCTAAACGGAACTCAGCCCTGCTTTATTTCATTATTTACACCTGCGTGATCACTTCTGCTTCTCCTGTGAGAAAAAAGAAGTCAAGTCACAACAACTTCTCCCTGTTGCTGCTGCCTGACAAATGTCTTACTTCCCTGTGCGCACACTTTAGAAACACTGCGCGGATCTTTTCACCGTAATATTCACATTCATTCACAGTGAGCGCACTACTTCAGAGCGAGTGTCACACCTTGATCACATCGCAGGACACCGATATGATGTATTCCCATCATATTGGTCACTTGGTGTGTCAGTGCAGACAGCCTGTAGACCTAAAAGCCTGTAGACCTAAAACCTAAAATGTTTCATACCTTTCTCCGTGAACAGCATCCTCGGTGACCTCCCTGGGTGCTTCTCTGCCAAACTCCCGAGGCATGAACGTAACAAAAACAGTGTTAAAAGTAACGAGAACATTTCCCGTCGACGTGTCGCTCCTCACTCACACACACAGACACAGAGACACAGAGACGCACACTCCGAGCTTTAAGTATACTACTGATCTGTCTGGCACCTCAGAGGATGGCTCTGCCTGATGCCTCTTGCCTCTGTGTCGTATTACTCAGCACTGCCTCTTTACACGTTGTGAAATGTGTGAAATGAACATTGTGGCCAACCCCTTTCCAGCGCAGACAGAAACTGTCTCAGACACTCCTATTTGGCAGGAAGGCACAAACCACCTGTTGTGTTGGGTCATCAAATTCCTTCTATGTGCAAATTTGCCAATAATGTATGTGATTCTGACTTTTAAACCTCTCTAGTCTTACGCTGAAAGCCAAAAAGGTAAAAGTAAACAGTGTTGGAATATATACTCACAAATCGTGCCTTTAATGCTTAGTAGATGACTAGGAAACAACATGCTATGTTTTGATAGAATAAATGAATCTTGCTGTGCTTAGAAATTATTATAAGTTGTTTAAACATGAGACGAGTCAGACACTGAAGAGAGCAGTCAGTAACAGAGTGAATAAGACAAGTTCAAAGTATGAACATATCTGGAAAACAACACTGCTGGGGAACATAGATAATATTCAGAGCTGCTGGGGAGTGAAATCAAGGAATGCAGAAGAGGTATCGGGAGGAGAAAAGTGTGGCCTTGTATTTGTGCTTCTTCTTGTTGCAGGTGGGCACAGCTCACAGTCGAATAACACGAGGAGACAGCATGCTGAGGAAGAACGACCAATCAGAAGAAGATACAATTCATATACGTCATTGTCTTTGTGAAACTGTAATAAGAACTGGACCAGGGAAAGATAGGGCATCAGACTTCGTGAACTGACGCTGCAACTTGTTGTTGGTCAGGGATACTTAGTTTGGTCCAGAGCTCTGTAAACGATCTCATTTTCTATTATTGCTTATGCTGTTAGAATAAAATCTGTGAAAACTGAACTTGACCGTCTCCTGCAGTACTTCATCAAACGAACACGTGAGTTTAAGCTAGAAAAACTCAACAACAGCCACTGTATTTTCCTTGAGATCTCACCTCAGACTGATGTGCTTAACAGATAGTTTGCAGTAGTGTGTGTGTGTGTGTGTGTGTGTGTGTGTGTCTTTGGCCAGTGACTGAAAGCAGACTGCATGGCTGGAAGTTGATCAGCTATACTGTAAATGCTGCTGCAGCACACATGCAAAGATCTGACTACAGTTAATAGTCAGAGCAGGTGGTTGAGCTAACTCAGCTCGACACTCGCAACACTCAGTGAAGGATGCCGCCAAGGAAAAGAGCAAAACTTTACGGGTAATTGGTTTTACTCGTACTGTAAGTGTGTCAGCAGCCAACAGACCAACAGGCAAAGGATGCTGGCTCTGGTGAGGAGAGAAGACGCACAACAGATGTGAGTCGGATGTTCTGATATTTCCTCTCACTGTATTCCTGCAGATCAGCTACTTTTCATGTTTTTTAATTATTGTTTCAAATTTTTTGCAACATTTCACAGATTATTAAATTTGCTATATTGAGACTGAAGATGTTTTGGATTATGGAGAGAAAAAGATCTGCAGGAAGTGCTGGTCGCATCTCTTTAAAAAGTGAGGGCCCTGAATACAGAGACGAGACAAAATTTCACCCCCCATCCCATGATGTATCTTCGCTTTTAGCTATTAATTATTCAGAGTTCATCAGTGGGGCAAGCTTAAGTTCAAAGATCATTGGCATTTGAAACACTCTGTATCAAAGTTCTATAAGGTCTATGAATATTTTTCTGAACATGTTTTCAATATTGTATTAAAAGTTAGCCACAAGCTTTCCATGGATATTTACCCACAGTAGATGATGCCTTGTCCGGCTGAGGACGACGACCCCAACCAGCCTGTGTGGCAGCTTGTCGTCTCTTTCTGCTATAAGGGAATGATTCAAGGCATCGTACTGCTGCTCCTCCTCCTGCTCCTCATTCAGGTTTTCTTCATCAAAAATTTGGAAGGTACTGAAATTAAAATCAGTTCAAATGTGGGAGGGATGAGGGGTAGGGTGTACACATGTGGACAAAATTGACGGTACCCTTCTGTTAAAGAAAAAAACCCCCACAAAGCTCACTGAAATAACTTGAAACTGGCAAAAGTAATAATAAATAAAAATTTACTGAAAATTAACTAATGAAAATCAGACATTGCTTTTAAATTGTGGTTCAACAGAATCATTTTAAAACACAAACTGGAATGAATGATGAATGAAACTGGCCCGGACAAAAAAGATGGTACCCTTATCTTAATATTTTGTTTTACAATCCTTTGAGGGAATCACTGCAATCAAGCGATTTCTGTAACTCTTAATGAGACTTCTGCAGCTATCGACAGGTATTTTGGCCCACTCCTCGTGAGCAAACTGCCTCAGCAGTATCAGGTTTGAAGGGTGCCTTCTCCAGACTGCATGTTTCAGCTCCTTTCACAGATGTTCAATATGATTTAGATCAGGGCTCATAGAAGGCCACTTCAGAATAGTCCAATGTTTTGTTCTTAGCTATTCTTGGGTGTTTTTAGCTGTGTGTATTGGGTCATTATCCTTTTAGAGGACCCATGACCTGCGACTGAGACCAAGCTTTCTGACACTGGGCAGCACATTTCGCTCCAGAATGCCTTCATAGTCTTGAGATTTCATTGTACCCTGCACAAATTCAAGACACCTTGTGCCAGATGCAGCAAAGCAGCCCCAGAACATAACCGAGCCTCATCCATGTTTCACAGTAGGTACAGTGTTCTTTTCTTTGTCTGCTTCATTTTTATGTTTGTGAACAAAGAGATGATGTGACTTGCCAAAAAGCTCCACTTTTGTCTCATCTGTCCAAATGACATTCTCTCAGAAGCTTTGTGGCTTGTCAATATGCATTTTGGCAAATTCCAGTCTCGCTTTTTTTAAAATTTGCTTTTGACAGTGGTGTCCTCCTAAGTTATCTTCCATTAAGTCCACTTTGGCTCAAACAGCTGACGGATGGATGCGATCTGACACTGATGTACCTTGACCTTGAGTTCACCTCTGATCTCTTTGGAAGTTGTTCTGGGCTCTTTGGTTACCATTCGTATTATCCGTCTCTTCAATTTGTCATCTATTTTCCTCTTGCTGGCCACATCCAGGGAGGTTGGCTACTGTTCTGTGGACCTTAAACTTCTGAATAATATGTGCAACTGTAGTCATAGAAACATCAAGCTGCTTGGAGATGGTCTTATAGCCTTTACCTTTAACATGCTTGTCTATAATTTTCTTTCTAATCTCCTGAGACAACTCTCTCCTTAGCTTTCTGTGGTCCATGTTCAGTGTGGTACACATCATGATACCAAACAGCACAGTGACTACTTTTCTCCCTTTAAATAGGCAGACTTACTGATTACAAGTCTGAAGACATCTGTGATGCAAATTACAGGACACGCCTTAGTTTAACATGTCCCTGTGATCAAATTATTTTCAATCTTTTCTAAGGGTACCATCATTTTTGTCCGGGCCAGTTTCATTAGTTTGTTTTTTAAAATGATTTCTGTTGAACCACAATTCAAAAGCAATGTCTGATTTTCATTAGTTAATTTTCAGTAAATTTTAATTTATTATTTTTCAGTTTCGAGTTATTTCAGTGACCATTGTGGATTTTTCTTTTTTCAACTGAAGGGTACCAACAACTTTGTCCATGTGTGTATGTGATTCCCAAGGAAAACAGGTGAGCCAGGAATGTGCATGATTAATTATTATTATTTTTATTTCTTTATGTACACAACTGACTTTGAAGTGTAGCATAATCTTTCAGGAGTATCCAAGTCTAAAATGTACCTGGAACAAATTTGTGTTTTTGAAGATCAACACTCTGGTGGACAATATCAAGTTGCATAGATTTAAATGGAAGTTCATTCATCTGTATGCAATGAGAGAATATTTGAACCACCCACACAAGAGCAAAAAAAATTGTGACTGCTGGAATAGTGACTCCAGATTATAATCCTTTAATCTATAGCGACATGACAGGACAGCAATATTTATAGCATAACAAATCCCATAGTTCATAGAGAGTAACTCTGTTTGCCAACAGGCATGTAATTTCTCTCCAAGATCACAGACCATGGATACTGTATTTTGCTTTGTTGAAGGGTAAAGAGCATGACAGGGTGTTGAGATGGTTGACAGAGTCATTCGTTTTGAGCAAAAATCTATCTCCTTATTTAAAGCTTCATTGGTTGATTTTGTCATTTTGTCACCATTTGGGAGCAGCGTAACAAGCGGAGAAGACAGCAATGACATTATGAACATGTCTGAGAACAGAGCAACTTATAATATTGTTCATTTTAACCCTGTAAAGCCTGAACCATGAAATAATTGCCAGAAAATTCATTTTTTTGAAACTGGAGTGTTTAGAAAAGAAATTAAATATCAATTTGCATATGTGAGTTTTAATTTGATTTTGGATCATTCTTGCTACATGCAGCATTTTTTTTTCTTTTGGTATTTTCTGGCATTTTGATTGTATACAGTTTTTTCAGGAAAAAAAAAGGTTTTTCAGGAAAAAAATATCACACTGATGATGTAGAGGTCTCAAAAATTCAAAATTCAAATAAGTATTCAAATATAAACTAGTGATGTACTCCTATTTGTAATTTGCTACTCCATGTATCCAAATTAATTCCATTATTATATGAAAATGATCACACAGATTTAAAAAAAAAAAATTAGTTTTTCTCTCTATTAGGCCCAAATACTCCTAGATGCTGAACTGAAGCACAAACGCCCATAATTTGGTGGAAACAAAGGAATAAAAGCCAAAACAGCAGAAGCAAGTGCACATTTATGCAAACAGTATCAAACGTGATCAGCACATGGAGAAAAGGGCTTATGGGCTCTCAGTCATATGTAAATAGCATTTCTAAGTGGAGTTCAGACATGCTGCAGCTTAAAGTGTGTTTTTGTCTTTCTTTTCTTGCAGGCCATTTTGCACATACATCAACAACACAAATGCAACATTTTCTTACCATTCACTTCTACACAAAGCTTTAATTTGGGCCATTCATGCAAACAATGCTCATCCCCAACCTGTACACAGCCTCAGTGAAGGCAAAGCCAATCTGCTTACGCTCTACTCAGCACCTCCGTAACAGAATCAATCCAGGAACCCCCTTCAGTCTGCCAGAGCCTTTGAAAGAAGTGAGGCTAATTCAGCTGAGGGAGGAAATTCATTGGGGAGGGGTTTTCTGTGGGTAGATAGCTGGTTTGAAAGCAGATCTTTGGAGGTAGAGGGCACGAGGATTCAGGTTAGCTTTGACTAAAGAAGCATCTGGCTGAAAAGATGGCAAAATATGTGAGGAAGGAGTGATTGAACGGATATTTTTGGCAGTGATGTGAATGATGTAATTACTAATAAATTCAGTCTGGCTATAATAACATTGTCAAATTATGATGAGGGTGATAAAAAAATGTTTTTTCAATATTTTCTGACATTTATCAGAGATACACATAAATGTAGTAAGAGATAGCCACAGAAAGAAAGCTATTCTTCATGATGTTGACTCCATCTGGTTTCATTTTTCCTCTCCAAACCTGACTCTGCTGAAGTATCAGGTGTACTCTCCAACAAACCTACAAATCTGAAAAGTCTGCCTGCCCTAGAGCTCAACCCACTCTGTTTTTTAATATTTAAAATTAAGCCAATGTCAATCTGACATATAAAAGCCAAAAAAAGTGATTTTCTTCAGATAAAATAAATGTCACAACTGACTTCAAGGGATGCAGACTTTGATTTTAAATTCACCTTCTGCCCTCTAGTGGTCATAATTTGCTTGAGGGGCTGCTGCTTCCACACTTCATTTTGTCTGCCTTAGCCTCAAACTACAGGACCATAATAGAATTTCACTCCAATTAAAACACCCCACCAAAATAAGAGCCTCCTCAACTCTCTACTCAAACATACCGAACATACTTTAATGTGCAATGACATTTGATTTCCCTAACCCTAACCTGTGCTTTACTCTTAACTGCACTGGCTGCTGCTGTCTGTTGAATGGTAAAGGTTCAAAGCAGTGTGCTGCTGGGACACCTGGATTTCCCCTCTGGGCATCAGTAAAGGATTTTCTTAGCTTTTCTTAGTTGAACTGGGGGAGAAATGCATTTTCATTGTTCTTACTCTCAATACTCTCTTGGGTAAAGATCTTCTTCTTTAAGTTTAATAGTCTGGTCAGGATGAGAGCATTGAATGACCTCTTCTCTCTCAAGAAAGTCTGTTGCAACTCAACTATAATGTATAATATATATAACTATAATATAATATAGTCTATATAACTGATCTAAGTAGTGATCCTACAGTAAATGATTAAGCAATCAAACTAATCTCCAGAGCATATCAGGTTTGCATACTTGTGGGGGGAATCCTTCTTCTGAAACAAAATATGTATTATATGTGCCCAATTCATGTGTGTTTTCTTGGTCATTTTAATGATTTCTTAATTTGACCATCTGTTGCATCTGACAGCGTTTTAGAGTTTGAATAGTTTGAATCTTTGCATATTTCTTCACCCTTTGGATTGGACTGCAGAGCAATATCAACCTTCTGCAAAATATTTTTTCAACTATTATCTTCTTCATGCTCAAGAAAATTAAACATTTATTTTTGACAGTAAGTTTTGTTACATTTGATTTAATGTGACATTAATAATCTTAAAATCTAATATAGTTGTAGATTTTTTTTCAAGTTTAAGCTGTCTTGATTCATCATGATTCAACTCTCTCACATCCCTCTTCCTGTTCTTTGTGGATGAGACGATAGCAGTTGAATCTGATGAAATGGAGGAAGCTGGTGATGCTGGTATGCATTCCTCAGGTACAAATTAATCTTAAGATCTAAAAATAGGTCCACTGAGCAATACATTTTTTTTAACATAGTAGTTAATAGTATAGTAGTCAGGATAATAGTTTTCTAAAAATGAATTTGTACAAGAAATGTTCAGTTGTATATTAGCAGAAATATTGATGCACGCACATTAGAGAAAGACTAAGTAAGTATTTATTCATTAACCTTTCTTATTACTGGGAACTAGCGGTATCCAAACCTGAAGTTTTGGATACCTGACACCTCATCCATAATGTCTGTGTCAACCTCAGTATCTGATGTATCAGTCAAGATCAGCACACCATTTAGAAGCTGAGCCTGCAGACTGAATTTACTTTACGGGGAGAAATAAAAAAGAAATTACATTAAGTTACTATATCAACAATGTCATTTAGATTTGTAAATTTACTTTTTGGGGTGATTCATCTTGAGTTTTGCATAAATCTTACTGAAGAAACTAGAGAAAATCAAAGTTTTCATAATTATGTGGAACTTTAATGTATTTTTGGATGCCTCTATATTCCACCTCCGCCAGCATTTCCTGTTTGGCTTTTAGTAAATTAAAGAGAGGTCAGATTTCTGCACAATTCATCTCATTAAAATGAATAAATGAATAGTCAGTGTGAGCCAACATCGTACAGCTTTTATAACACACTTATCTTACCAGACATTAATCTCAGAAAACTAATTTATTGTTGCAAACTAGTAGTTTGTAAATGTAATGTTGTATGTGCACAACAGATTTAGAAGAGGAAGTTAGTGGGCTGAGTGTATAATGTAAATCTGTCCTGGGGCCATAGAGCTGAATGTATGGGCATTAAGGAGCACTCGTGTTTCACTTTCTGAAACTCACAAACATATCGGTTGATTGGCTCAACACACTTAATATTAATTGGCTTCCATGCATCTGTTTGGTTTTGGGTTTTTTTTGGCACTTATGTGCAGGGTGAGATGAGCGGCCTGAATTTCTCCTAAGGTGCCAAAAATATATTCACTCCAGTCCTGTCCTGTTTCTACCCTGGGGTCTGGTGTTGGACTTGCTGCACTGTCGTAATGCCAAAATGAAAGTGACAGATTGTAGTGAGAATATAGATGCAGAAACAAATTGGTCACAGCAGCACTGAACCTCAAACTCCCACAGCTCCTGCTAAAGAACCTTGTGGAAGAAATTCCCATTAATTCTCTGTGTCATTTTGAAGAGCATTGAAATCCAATCGACTGTACAAAGGAGAGGGAGAAGGGGAGAAACAACCGTGGATCCAATTCACCTTTTAAACCAAAACTGAACCTAAAGTGAATTGCTGTGACAACTATATGTGAATTCAAGTGTTTTAGATTGCATGGGCATGTACCTCACGTACACCACAGAATGATTCAATATATTCAAATCTTTTAGTAAAAGTCTTAAAGACAACATTATTTTTGCAGAGTGAATAAATGCGAAAGGCAGTGTATAATGTCGGCTCAGAGAACAGGTACATTTGGTAGACCCAAATGCAGGACAGACAACAACGGCAGTTTTTAAGGTTTTTAATAAAAGAGTTCTTACAAACAGACGTGGCTGATTCTTGGTTCTTTTCTTGGTCCGTGGCTTGATCAATGAAGTACAAGGCATGCTATCACTAGCACTCTCGGTTAACATTTACGATCTGGCAACGAGGCAGGGGAAACAACAGAACAGGAAATGGACACAAGACAGACGTGAAACTTAACAAACACGATGAGGCACAACACAATGAACCATTGACGGTCTTCACTCTTCTCTGTAAACAATCCACAGAGCCAGTACATGTCCATAAAGATATAGGTGTCCTTTGTTTATGGTTGCACAGTGACTCATCCCCTCTATTTGTTCGTAATACCTTGTGGTAGATGTGTAGGTGGTTCATTATCCAAGATAATGAATTGCTTGTGACCTCCAAAGGAAATGCATGCATCCACAACATAAGGACGCTTTTTTGCTTTTGTTTGTTTTGTTTCCCCCTTTGAAAGACATTTGATCCAATTAAAATTAGTTGTGCTAAAAGTGTTAGTTGACTGGTAATTAATGCATTAGTTGATGGGTAATTAACCGACAATAACTACTGCTAGGTTAAGAAACAAATCCACACTGGTCCCAGCCTGTACAATGTGGATTAGCTGCATTTTTTCCTTTCTCATCATTCCATATTTTTGGATTTGCAGGCAGCTGGTTGTGGGCTCTGGGAGCTTGTAATGGGTGTTTTTCACTGTTTTCTGAAAAAATGTTTTCTTTGCACTGAGGAGATGATTTCTTATGGACTTATGAAAATTATCAGGTTGGGGAGGGGGCTTAGATCTATGGTTTATACATAGATATTACATTTATACATTTATATTACAGGTTAACTTTATGCCATTAACTTTACTGTTGTTCTGTTATGATGCAGAATAAAGTGAAATATCTTTTAACACAACCTGTAAAAAATGTATTTTCCCCAATCTCAAAGATGGAATCAAATCTTGGGCAAGAAAAAAATAAATAACATAAATAACAGACATTCTTCTGCTAAAGAAAGAAAGAAAGAGAATAATAAAGACATTATTAAACATTATAATGATAATTTTCGTACAGTCCCTTTTGCCCAGCCTAAATCTACCACTGTCTGAATTTGCTACAGAAACAATGTAAGAGGTAGATTACAAGTGAATGATAGATAGATAGATAGATAGATAGATAGATAGATAGATAGATAGATAGATAGATAGATAGATAGATGACTTTATTAATCTATTAATCCAAAATGGGAAATTACAGAAAACTAATTTTCTAACTTCGATTAACTCCCGTGGCATGAGTCTCTGACATGACTGCTGGCATGAAAAATCTAGTTTTATTATATTTTCTACACATATACGTCCTTGCGTCACAATTATCTTATGAGTTTGTTGTTTGGTCACTTCTAACTGTTAGGTCGAGTTATTGCCACATATCGACGGTGAAATGCAGGGCTGAGGAGTTTTTTTTTTTTTTTTTTTTTTTAGAAGGCAGTGGGCACTTTCTGCCTCCGACGCACAATCTGTGCGATTGAAAGAAAAGCTCAGTCAGCCGATGAAGCCATTGGCTGAGAGGCTCCGGGTCCCTGCGCGTTGACGATGGAGCGCGCTCATAAACGGAGCTCACACTGACTCAACACACACACACACACACACATTCACCGACCTGTGTGGGAACATGTCGCAGTACACTCTGGCAGGTAGGAAGCCTTAAGTCTTCTTCAGTGTGTGTGTTTCTGACTTTGAGTGTGCGATCGGCTTGCTTTTCATTTGGAGCGTCCTTCTATTATATCTATATCTATTCTATGGTTTTAGAGAGAAAGTACGCAAATATCAGGACGAAGCGACAGATTTCGTTACAACATCTCTATGTTGCTGTTGTTGTTTAAGGAGAGATTGATTTTATGAGGCATTAAGTGAGGAGAGAGGCTGCAGCTCACTGGGAAAGACTCTGATTCTGCAGGCTTTAGATAACTTTGTATGAATAAGGAACAAGAGGGAGTAGACAAATAAAATAGATTATTGCAGCACCAGAGGTCAGAGCAAGCTTCAAACACTCTCTGCCTGTGTAGTTTGTTTTGTTTGTCATTGCCATGTCCTGCGTTGTTATTACTGTATGCATGATTGAAGTGGAGTCCACCAGTAGCCCACACACACACACACACAACAGCAGCAGAACGGAGACACATCCTTCAGGAGATTTCTGCATTAAATGCTGATCTGGCACAGCTCAGGTTTCCCCATCGAAAGCTGGCCAGTCTGAGTCATATTGTGAGTGCGATTCCACCTGCCCTATTTTCCAACAGTCACTGCTGCATTCAGCCTCCTCTGTACCTTCATTTCTTAATGGCAGCCGCCTGCTCCTGGACAGGCTCTTTGGCAGATCTGATCCGATCTGCACTGTCAGTTTAGCACTCACTGGTCAGGTCATTACAAGTATACACCTCATGCGGGGCGTCGTTACCCTCTGATCAATCTGTTGTGATGAGAGAATTTTTATGTAGGGTGCTTATTGGGACGCACCCCTCTTTCCCTAAGATTTTTTTTCCACTGGTGATCTCCAAATATGTGCCTGTCAAAGATTTGGTGCACTGAAACCCACATCCTCTTGCATCTGAGACAAATTTATGAGAAAGAATATCATAGTAATCTGTCCCTAATATGCAATGGATTCTACATAAGTATATGATCTAATACAATAACACAAACGCCCTCGGCTTTTCTCTGTAAATGATTTCCATCCTTGTTGCTGTGGGTTTACCTCGTGAGGTCAGTGGCTGAAGCTCACGGCTTTTGTTTTCGCCACTGTCCACCACTGTGTCTGATGCATGAGTCATCCCACTACACCCTCATTACATGATGTTAAACGGACATTGGGTTCAGCTTCAACAGCAGATTTAATACAATGTGTTTAGATGTACATGACTTGACATTGGATTGAAGATTTCATATTTTTTTAAAGGTGATAATTACACAATGCTAAACTGAATTTCAGGGAAATCTGAATAAAACTATGTAAAACACATTGAAGATTTTTCATTCTATCTAATATGGGCTTTCTTGGACTATTTACAACATTATAGTTTAACTGGTTAAAATCATAATGCCATTCATCAATGGGTAATCAGAAAAATGCTTGAATGATGAATACAAACACACACACACACACACACACACACACACACACAATTTGATTGCCAGGAAACACGACACCAGTGCATTGCATGTGCACTGCTCCTGCTTTGGATCAAGGCTGCAACTGTGACAATACCATTTATACAATTACGATTATAACCCTGAGACATTTCCTCTTTAATCTCATCAAATACGCAGAGTGCAGACACAACAAGATAATGTTTAGAGTCAGATGTCCCGAGATCTTTTGTAATGAATTTGACTTTATTGAAAGTAATTTTTTTCTTTGCTTACAGCTCAGTCAAAAGCTCACTCCATCTCAATCCCAATCAAACAGCCCCACAAACATGATATTAAACCATGACTGCTTTGGTTTTTTGTCTGTCTGTAGTTCACCTGCAGATCCTGCTGGCTGTGGGTCTGGCCGTGTTCTGCTACTGTCTGGTTCTCGGTTGCATCCTTTGCTGTCGAAGAAGGAAGAGTGTTTCATCGGAGGACAAGGAGGCAATTTTCTTGTCTCCTCATCCCGCTGAGAGTGTGACTGTGACACTGACTCCATCTCCGTGTACCCAGCCTGTCAAGCAGCAGTACGAGGAGCTGGATGGGGACGTGTTGGAATTCCCTTCCTCTAAAAGCAGCTCTTCTCCCTCTGAGGATGACCTCACTGCTCTGCCATTCAACCCAAGCCCTACCAGATCAGCTGAGCTGGTGCAGTCTCCTGGGTCTTCTTTCCCCATGCGGCGCCTCAGCACCCCGGCTGTTCCATGCTCAACAAACAGACGTTCAAGTCATGGCAGAGCCTCTCTGCCCTCCCTCACGAAGCTGAACCTGGTGTCCAAGTCCCGTCGGGCGATAAGTCGGCGCAGCACCGTGAGCAGTGAAAGTTTTCTTTACAACGAGAGCAGTCAGTTGACCGCCGGTGCTGCCAGAACTCCCACTCAGCAGGGGGATCCCTGTCCATCACAGTACGGCTCTAATTCTCTCTCCATCCCAACCAAGCCAGCTCCTCTCCTGCATTTCTCCTTGCTCTTCTCCTCTGCTTGTGGCACCCTGGTGATCAACATCCTGGGGCTCTCAGGGGCCAGTCGAAGGCGCAGCGGGATGTTCGTACGGGCCAGCCTTCCTCCCCTCTGCCCTTCTCCTCAGCAGATGGCCTCTCGGCGCCGCAGCCTCAGCCCAGAGCTCCACGGCCAGAGTTTTGTGCTGCCGGTGGGCTCTGTGGAGGAGCTGCGCACCTGCACCTTGAGACTTGCCGTCTACAGCAGGGACTTCTCAGGCCTTAGAGAGGCTGCGCTGGGTGTGGTGGAGCTGCCCTGTGAGACGATGGAGTGGGAGCCTGACACCACCACCACCTACACTAGACAGCTCTGCCCAACTAAAAGCAAGCTAAAAAAGGTACATGGTGATTGGATCATTTCATTCATTTCATGTATGCATTACATTTGAGCTTACTGGAACAAAGGGTGTATAGAGTAAGAAACACAGCAGTGCAGAGGAGAACATTAATGAGAACACTGCAGATTGCACACAAGAGGTCTTCTGACCCAAATCCTAGAACAAGCCTGATCCCAAACAAACCCTAAGTACCAAAAAATGTCTGCAGTTTGTGATGATGAGCTTCTTACAATTTGTTTGAAGCCTTCACAAAGCACTATTTACCTTGTTCAACCCAAAACAAGTCAGAACTGCAGTGCACAAAAAGAGCACAAAGAGCTGTCTAAGGAAAACGCACAACAGCCAACTGTCTTCTGGTCAAAATGGGACATTCAAGATTATGGGAAATTAACTTATTTGGCTTATTCGAGTTAAGATTGATAACACTTTATGCTAAGCTAAGCTAACTTGCTGGTTAAATGAGAATAGTATGGATCTTACTCTTGGCAAGAAAGTGAACAGAGTAAGCACATTTACCAGAAAATATAACTATTTGTTTAAATGAAAAGGAGAAATCTATAACATGATAAGACATTCATGTCAGTAGAGTCATTTGATTGGTTGGTTAAGGACGCAGCACTGGATTGCTTATGTTACGTGTTCTCAGGTCCTTTTGAGTCAAAATTTATTTATTTTTAGAGTCATGGCAATTAAAGTCTGACCCAAACAGAGATAAAAGTGTGCTATATTATGCGGACCAATGACTTGGTACAGCTTGGTTTAGTTTTTGAGGGTTTTAGGCGATTGTGCAGATTAAAGCAAGATGGAAGACAGGTTTGTGTGTGCCACTTTTTTTTGGCCGACTGTGTGCGCTTTTGAACTTCTCTCTCTGATCTTAGAGTATGTACTACATCATTTCTTTCAAAAATGTTTTTGTCAAAGTCTGCATATTCAGTTGATTTAACAGATAAGGAGACTGCGCACGCAGGCCCATAAATAGCAGATATCATGTTTAATCCATGAAGGAATGTAGCTTCTAATCAGCTCTCCCATTAGCCAGTTTTCCACTGTAGTTAGTCATGGTGACATTGTTGTTAGCTACTGCAGAGCAAACAAGCAGAGTGCAGCAAATTGGCAGTGCGCCCACGCCGTGCCCTCTGCAGCTCTGTTGAAACACTGCCAGAGGGCATTAATAACAAGCTTTTGAAGGGAGGGGAGACAGTGCAGTTACAGTTACGTGAAAATCAGAGTCAGGTGTATTTTCCTCTGTCCCTCCTTCCATGGCCATGTGTGGCTCATCCTCCCTTACACACACACACAAACACGGTCACCTTCCTCTTGTCAGTGACAGCAGCTGCCAAATGTGGATGTGGAGCAGGAGATAGCGGGGCTGCTCAGAAATCTGAATAATTCTTTAAAGAGCAGCGGGTGTGTGTATATGGAGGCTGTTTAGTCGTGACTCCATCCCTTCATGTAGGCACTTCCTGGATTTACAGTAAAACGCAGGTTTTGTAATCAGTGTAATGGGACCAGCCGGGGTACTGATGATTATTCATCTGCATTACATTACGTGTTTTGACATTTCATGGGAATAGGGGGCATGACGCGGCAGCAATTTGAAGACCAGGAGCCCGATCACGACATGGCTGCAATCGATTGTCAGGATGACTGGCTTTAAGTTCTTAATTTTCTGAGCAAGCAGGCTCCTTATTTGTATTACAGTTCCATATTGTTCCAAGCAAATGTCCACATGAATAAGAACAGCATTAGGAACACATATAAGAATGAGAAATCTCACAATGTGTATAAACTGATGGCAGACCTAGGAGTATGTAAGTAGTAGTATATGATCAACATTTAGTAAGTAGTAAGCCCAAGATATTATCACCATATTTTGTCCATAATATTCTTGTGACCTGTTGCTGCAACAAGCTTTAAAAAGTGTTTAAGTGTTGTGTTTTGGTCCCTAAGCTATAATTGAGATAATGTTCTGGGTCTCTTTGGCCAGCTAGATGTTCACCTTTTAACCTGTGTTGCTCATTTACTTTGGCATAGCAGAATGTCATGCTGGGCTTGGGCTTCAAATTGGCTTATTTCAGCATGCGGGCTGAAAGCAGATGCTCATAGTTTATAAAGACCACCAAGTTAGAGTGGGATACTCAGCATCACTACCAATCATTTCACATTACAGGGAAAGTGCACAAAACCAACTCCACCCTGATAAAACATTGGATCGTCAAGCTCTTATGGCTAACCTCTTAATAAAGATTTGACAGTAAACTTATCCAACAGACAGAGAGCAACGTGTGCATCTCATCCCATTAGGCACTGGCAGCTCTTGGTTAAGGTACATGAAAGATCATGGTCTAGTTTTATACAGTGAATTGACTTAAGACACAATCTGTATGTTAACACCTAACTAAAAACCACAATCTTAACCAGCCTCAACCAAAGTGTGTTTATTGGCTAAACCTGACCACAGATGCAAGTCTGGATGTAAACCTTGGTCCCTGGTGTCCGGAGCTTTGTACATACACAAACCATCAAGACCACCTCCCAGTGACACTGCTGCAGCACATAAATAACTGCACCTTTGTCATGTCACCACCACAGTGTAATTGGAATAATTTAGTGCAGTATCCTTGATCCTGGATCAGGGATAGACAACCTGGCATTCATAGCCCCCTATATGTTACAGGAAGATTTTTGAAATTGCAAACACAGCTAATGGGAAGCAGTCTTCTCACCAAGTTATATGATAATAATGATAAATTATGATAAAATAATATGGCAAGCTGGTGTAAAGAAAAGATGGCTCAGTATCCTCCTTGCTCACACAGAGTGATGTCACACTGTGGCACCACTAGAGGTCAGAAGTTATATTGCAACAATACTGATTAAAACTGTGGTCTCATTTATATTATAGCTTTCAGCCACCAGGGCTGCTATAAACCTTTTGTTTCACTGCATTGTCAGCAGATGGCAGTAACTTGGAAGTTTCTAAGTCTGTGAAAGTCTGAAAGTTTGCAAGTTGTTGCTGATATGTGTGAATGTCCAGTCACTTTTTCCTGCATTAATGATGGTACGACCACAGAGGGAAGTTTGTTAGTCTCACATTAGGCTTTTCCCCTCTCTTATGAGTTGTCCATGCTTTGAAGATCTCAGGATGACTCATTATAATCAGTCGGTTTTGTAACCCAAGATATCTGGAGGGAACAGAGTTACCAAATAACAAGAGACCTCTGCAGAGCCAGGAAATTACATAAAGCCATTTTTTGGGAGAATAAAAATGCCTTTGACTTTAAACATAAAAGTAGTTTATGTTGGTAGTATTTACTGATCAATGAAGAAAATTCAGTCAAAAGCATAAATTTTGTGTAGCTGATCCTTAACGATGAACTAACACATTTCTTACACAGATATAACTTCTCTTTGTTATAAATTCTCATCTGTTTTTTGTAGCTCATAGAGTCTTTTAAATGTCATAAAGACGGTGTGATTTATAGGTTTTAGTATCAGGGAGTTTCCTCTTAACAGCATGTGAAGTGAACTTTATGCACTGGATTATTTAATGAGTTTGAAAAATGTTACTTCCTTGAAAAACAAATTTCCTGCTATAGCTTTAAGGTTGGTTTGGTGTGCGTTTGCCAAATAGCCTCTCTTTGTTTTAAAAGGTGGTGTGAGTGTGAGTGACGGTCTCTGAGGCGAAGTGTTAGTGACAGACAGAGGCAGTGAACCGAAACTCAGTTGCTGGATGAAATTGGCTTCACACTCTGTTGCCCGGCCTCAGCAAGGCACTGGCGGGCTAACACTCAGCCAGCTGACAGCAGGCTGTGACTCATCAGACCCCAAACAATGCAAGCTAATGAGATCTGACATGAAATCAGATGGAAAATGACCATCATATTTACACATTAGATATTGCTTTCATCCAAAGTGCCTTAGCACATGAATGTCTGTATTGTTTTAGGATGGGTGGTCAAATTTTCAATAAAATGTTTAACCCTGACAGCTGCATATCGGCAGTATTACTGGAAGTGATTGAAAACGTGATACAGATTAAGCCCAGCTGAGCTCTGCAGACAGGTCAATCTAAGATGCATCATGAATAAAACCTGATTATATTTTGGATACATTCTTTAGATCAAGGGAAAAAACTATTCAGATTAAAACTCTTAACTTCATTTATTAACTTCATTTACTTTGACAGGCAGTGAGTCACAGAGAATCCCTTTGAAGAGGAACTGAAATATTGATTCTGACAGTATCGACGCCTTGGTCGACCCATTCGCTGGCAGAACTATAGAAACATATTCACCAGCATGGAGTTTAAGTGCTTTACAACTTGAATCTCTTGGTTTCTCTCTTTGGTTTCATTTTAGTCCCTGCTTCCCAATGGATGAAGGGAACATCTGCTGAGTGAAAGCAGACATTTCCCTCACTTTCCCATTTTTTTCTTCATCTCTTGTTTTTGCTCTCCTTCCTACCCTCAGAGCGTGAGTTCTCAGGAAACATTTGGTCACAGGAAGAGCTCAGTGTGTGTGCCCCGGGCTTTGGGCCAGCTGTTTGTCCTGCTGCAGTACCAGTCGCTGGCGCAGCGCATTAAGGTGATGGTCCGAAAGGCTGAGAATCTGGTCAAGCTCACACGGATCCCTGGAGCTGCAGGTAAAAAATCCTCATGCGCATTAAAGTAGACTGTTTTTCAATGTCCCTTGATGATCTGGGGCACTTTTTGCAGCTACAGCTACTTGGATAAGGTCAAGGACAGATGGCAATGTCACTACTTCTGGAAAATGTGAAAATACATTGCCTTGTCTTGCATTTGGTCAATGGCTGAAGACACTGTAACAACTGGTTTATAATCAGTTCACTCAGTTGAAAATGTTAAAGATATAACCAGAGTTTTTCATTAAATAAATGTCTGTTAAGTTGCTATCTATTGCCAAATGATGCAACACAATTGAACCTCTGGCCCTCTGATGAAAGCCTGCAACGCAGGATGAGCTCAGTGTGTATGCTCCTCTGTTCACCAGGTAGTCACTGACCTTGTCAGTTAACAAATTTATTAAAATTAGAAATAAACGAGCAAACTGACACAAACCTCCACAAGTGGATGGATGTCATGATATTACTTTGTACTGTTATTGTTAGTACGCTCACACAGAGAACTGTGAGAACACCGGCTCATAACGTTTATGGCCTGTCTTTATTCTCCTCTATTCTCTTCAGCCACAGTCAGACAGACCGGATCCCTGATTGACTTGTAGGATAATCAGATTAGGAACCGATCAGCCCGATGTCATTTCCCCTCCTGTCTGTATCATATCTCACTGCATCTGATTTAAAGCTCTGCTTTGATGAAACTGGTGAGGAGAGGAGGAAGCAGCAGATTCATTTGAGAAAAACAACTTTGATGTTTTGGGTTCTTGAACTAAAACTGAGGATCAATAATAGGTTCTTTGTGAGTTTCAGGATGAAATTGTTCCTGCAGTCTGTCAGAGTACATACTCTCTGCAGATGTATGATTCTTGTCTGACAGTGACGCATTGCTTTTTAATTTTAGTAAATCTAATTAGCATGCTAGAGTGGATTTACAAGGGAAATCATATTTTGCAAGTGATGATGCAGATTTGGAACAGTGAGAGTGGAGAGGAGTTCAGAAAGGCTTCTGTGGATTTAGACTATTTCATGTGAAGATAATACAACACACTCAGACTGCAGCGAGTGTACATTTATTTATCAACACATAATGCTTCTCCTTTTTTTCTTTGTGGAAAGAAACCTCTAAATCTGAAATAAAGAATCAAAATCGTGACTGTGGATGTCATTTCTTTCACACAGACCACTATGTTGTCATCAACCTGCGTCAGGATGGAAAAATAATTGGTACCAAGGAGACCAAAGGGGCCAGTGGTCCAAACCCCGTCTGGAACGCCCCATTCCTGTTCGATCTGCCCTCTGGTGACGTCACTCAGCTACCACTTGTGCTTGAGTTTATCGTCATGCAGGTAGGAATTGCTACATTATTTGGCACAGTCCCTTATATACGTACAAAACAGCAACATGAAGTTAATGAAAAAAATGAATATTTTCATACTTTCTAAATCCAGTTCCCTCTTTGTATCTGCAGGGCCGACTCTACACTAAGAGCAGCATTCTGGGTCGCGTGTTGATTGGCAGTGATGCTTCAGAAGCGGGACAGGGACACTGGAAGGAAATGTGCACTCGGGGGCAGACAGAGACAGCCCGCTGGCACACCATCCAGTCAGACGTGCTGTAGGACTGACAGACTGCAGAGAGGTGGAGTTAGGTGGGAACTACATGCGATTGGGGTGCACATGCCTCTCCAGCTTTCACAATATTTATTTTTAGTCTTTTTAGTTTTTAGAGTCTGTTGTGGATACTTGCTAGCTCTGGCAACTTTGATAGTTTTCTATTTATCAGCAGGTGATGTTAATGAATTAAATAACTGGTACTGCTGTTCTAGGTAGAGATAAATATGATGGTTTATGAGTATCTGCAGAGTTTTGAGATAAGCACTGATCACTGTATGGAGGAGGGATGTGCCTCAGCTTTCTCCATATCAACGGTATTCTGCGTCCTGACATTGCCTTTGTGATCATCTCCACTGTGACTTCTTAAAATTGTAGCCTGTATAACTGTACTCTAATCTGGTCATGTGCAACTTGTGTTGGTATTGTGTTTCTGTTTGTGTTGTGCCCACAGGCGACAAATGCTAATGTTGACTAGAACTTGTTGGTTTTTCAGAGATTTGCAAGTTACGGAGCATATATGTTGCCATGCTGCTCGTGGTTTGCTGTGGTGTATTACTGTGCCAGTATTTGTCCACGTACTGTAAACACCCCTCCTCACTAATATGTATGAGGCCGTTACAGTGGCCTCACTCCGTGCGGCATGCCTGCTGATTTGTTGTTTTATTTTGTTCAGTTCCCAAGGGGATTTGTAAGTTTTCTTTTCTTTTCATCCACAGGAAGTTACAATAAACATGTGGGGTCTTGATGGTTCACAGACATCACAGCTTAGTTTAAATAGATGCTCACATGGTTTTAGTGTATAATGTGAAGACCTCTACGTTTGGCCTGCCAATGTGCAGTAAATGCATAAAAAATATTTATATAATTGTTACAACTGTATTCAACGATAATGGAAAACAGATGAATACAAGAATGAAGAGCTGTTCTGCTGTGCAACATCAGGTCTTTGCGAATCTAATGATTGTGACCAAGCAACAACCGGACTGTCTTAGCCTGCTGAGACTGGCCTGAGACTTTAGACAGCTAAGAGAAGGCAATCAGAAACCAACTAATAAATTAAATCATCCATCATTCAGTCATTAATTAATGTCAGATTCATTACATATATATATATAGACACACCTTTCTCTTTTTCTTTTTGAAGTGGAGTTAAATAATGAAGTTGGACAACTGAAGCAATCCAAAAAATAATACTTGGCGAGAATAAGAATATCATATTTTGTTGTTTTTTTAGCCATGGGAGACAGACGTTCATATTACACTTGACATGTGTCTGTTCTGTTATTGTAAGCTTGGGAAATCACAAAAGTTTAAAGTTCAACAACACAATGTCTACAAGATATGACAGATGTCTTGTCAGTATTTCTTTTCACTTTCATTCCAATATTGTAAAATGTGACACCTGCTCTAAAATGAAGGGCGGGTTGAATATAATTATTCTTAACATGTATTCTGCAGCCTTGACATATATACGACAGAAAAGTTTATGTGTTTTTAATTGTAACTTGTTTTTTGCTTCTAGAAAGGAATTGTTGTGTTGTGTTTGTATTTATATTATATTGACCATGTTGACGCCTGCTGGTGGCATGTATTGTCTCAACTGTATATGAATGTCTTTGCTTTTAAAAGGGAACTATTTCAAAGAATTTAGAATAAAATGATATGTTGTATAAAGAGAGTTTGCCATACATTTTATTGAATTTAGGTGATGCTCCAGAGTTTTTCTGTGATCATGTCAACAAACTTGAAGCTTCAAGAGCAAACTGTGAAAGCAGTTCTTGATGGTGTATTGAAGCAAAGTAAGACAGCCTAGATTTGAGGATCAGTTCTTGTAAATGGATTGGATTTTTCAGTGTTGTGATGTGTCAGTGTGAAAAACACAGGTTTAAATAATAAAATGAGTTACGGCTGAATTCCATTTAGCTGCTTCAGTTTAAGGGTCCTGGTATCATGCATTAATGTTGTAACACCTGTGTTTTTCCTACTTTGACATATCAGGTCTAATGTTTCATATTGGATCATAACAATCCCAAAGGGAAGTAGTAAGTAAGACAACCATGCAAACGCAACATATGCTCTGAAATTTCTCAATTCATTCACTTTAGCAAGTGACCACAAGGATTGTTATGTACTCAAGTTAGACAACATGGTATTTGCCTGAACAGGGACTTGAACCCTGGACCCTCAGATTAAAAGTCTGATGCTCTACCAACTGAGCTACCCAGGCTTCTGTGAGCACGATTCCACTCTGTTTATTCATTCATTTACTTATTTGGGGAAAAAAAAAAAAAAGAGGATAAATTATCTGT
Source organism: Scortum barcoo (assembly GCA_023238725.1). Taxonomy (NCBI): domain Eukaryota; kingdom Metazoa; phylum Chordata; class Actinopteri; order Centrarchiformes; family Terapontidae; genus Scortum; species Scortum barcoo. The sequence goes on from CM041531.1 coordinate 17,549,704, forward strand.
TTTAGAGAAACCCTAATGCAACATCTAAACAAACATTGTTATTTTCAAAGTGTACTGCAATGGACAGACTGGACATTTAGACTTACTAAACATATTACGATACAACCTGTGTGATGGGATTAACCTTCTGCAGGCTGGACAGCAGCAGCCTGTGGTGTACTACTAATTGCTAATGTCAATGCTAATATGATGATGCTTAGCAGATGTAATATTTGGCACATTCATTATTTTAATTTTGTGCATTAGCATGTTGGCATTTGCAAAGCAAAAAAGCAGCTCTAAGCATAAAGTACATGGAAATTAATTAGGCAGGTATTTGGTCATAAAACATGCTGAATCAACAAAATGATGAAGCAAATGTTTGGACATGAAGGTCTAAACAAACTTTAATGGCTAAATATGGATCACCTCCAGTATGATACTGAAAGTGCGTCACTGAACAGCAGACTGTCATGACTATGTCACTGAGAAACAAACGCTGGAGCTGCTCCAGTCAGTGAATTGCTAAAACTCCTCAAACAACCATCATGGGGACTGTATTGGAATAAGAGGATGTTTACTGCTTCAAAAGGAAGTCTTTAACTTAATTATAAAAGCCAATAAAACTCAAATGTATGAAATTAATTTAAAGGACGACTTTAGGAGCCCACAGAGACACTTGTCTTGCCGTTCTGATTGCTGAAAAACTCCAATAAAAATAAAGTTTTGTTGTAGAATTTCCCTTTAATTTCTATTCATCTTTCAGAGACATATGCAAACCTTCCCCCTGGCCTTTACAGCTGGATTTTCCACACAGCCTGCATTCAAATCATCTGGTCCTGATGGAGATGTTGTGGCAAGTATGTGCTTCATGACTCAATCTTTTAGTCATTGTTTCCTGCTCACAGTGGGTGACATCCCTCTCGATAGTTATAAATATCCACTGGAAATGCAATCCGAAGGTGATGTAATCTAACTCCTAGGTTGATGTTATGTCATATAAGATCACCAAACACATGTGACAACTTCCACATACACACACATAATAACAGCACACACAGCGATGCACACACCCACACAACAAATCACGCCTTGGGTCCTTGTGAGTCGGCAAACCACCACAATGCCTAAAATGTGGAAATTTATATCTTATAGGCCCATTTGGATGGAAAAAACATTCTTGCACTTAATTACACTCATCGTATTAAGTCATGCCTCGCATTCAACCTCTTTCAATACAAACTCGTCATTCGGCAATTTGCACCTTGTCCTGGCTTGAACCGGCACTTCTGTTCATGAAGTGAGATCCAGAAAAGCTCCAGACGTACTTGATGTTCCTCTAGGGGATCCAGAATAAAATTATAAGTAGTTTCACTGGAGTGTTGTTGGATTTAGTGTATTTATTTGCAAGTTAGCCTAACACAAGAAACTACCAGGTGTGTGTTTTGTTCCCTTTATCCCACTGTTGTCATCTTCTGTCTAAAGCCTAATAAATACAGGTAGTAAAATAATATAATTCAGTATTTTTCTCCATACTGAAACAAGGGGGTAATTTATAAGTCCACAATCCTGTCTGAGTTAAAGTGAATTTGAGCAAATATTTTCCCAAGCTGCTCCTGTGGTACTGTGGAATAAATCCCTTAAACATGAAAGCACTAAATACTACATATCCTGTTTAGCGTAAAGCATATGAAATAAAATGCTTGGCATGAGGCTGAAAAGCATTTGATACAGTCATGCCTTTCTCTTTTTCATTCCTCTGATCTGCCCTCCTCTCCTGGGGGAGGCTAAGTAAATGAGATTTCGTTTTCTCTGTCTGCTGTGTAATCTTCTCTGTGTGGGCCTGCGGTCTCTCTGCCACTGTTACAATGATGCAACAAAGCAGCTAAGAGGAGAATATGGGACTCCCTGGATCAGCGGCTGAGATGCAAAAAGGTTGCAAACTGTTCCTGAAAATATTTTAATAAGTCTCAATAAGTCTCAGTTTTACACATACATACACACACATATAATTGTTCTGAATGTGTAATGTTTATTTGCATTTTTACACAGTAACTGACTGCGTTATTGATGTCTTATATATCAGTTACACATTTATAGTTACAGATACAGTTGTACCAAGTTGATGATATAAATATAAGCAAATGCATTTCTCCAGTATGAACAGACAGTGCACTCTGAATGAAGAGTAAAGGGATTTTCATCCATTTGTTCATTTATTTCAGTCTGTTTCCATCACACTCCATTGCTTTGTTTAGTTACTTTTTTAATGCACAAATTGAAAATGTACAAAGAATGAATGGATGGAAACCAACCTTCACTTTAGACTTATTTTTTCCTTTTTTGATGTTGGGGCTTAAGTATACATGATTCTTTATTATTTGATTGGTTTAGGTTGTAATACTATAAATATTTTGGGGCTGAACAAACACATTGCAAACTTTTTCTGACAACTCATTATAACATGATAAACTTCTCTTTTAATAACTTGATTAATGTACGTGACTGCAGAATGAATGCATATGGACTTATGGACTTTTCACAAGCTGGCAAACAACAGTTCTGCCGTAAATAATTTATCTAATGACAAAACATTAGTAAATACTAACTAAATGATAATAGATGATAAATAAAGGGTGTGGAAGTGGTTCCAGTTTTTGCTCTTTTATCAAGCTGCCAATTACTGTTTGGCATCTTATGCTTTGTTTAATAAGACTGAATGAGGACACAGAGGAAGCATACAAAGGTAGTCACTTAGTTGTGCTACATAAACCACAGCAGTCATGTTTCATCATCTCTCCTGTGAGAAACCAGTCATAGAAATAAGAAAATAAAAGTACTTGGACACTGAGTGGACTGGACACTGTGTTCTCTCTGTTACAGAGGCGAAAGAAATAAAATAAAACAAGAGCTAACAATGTCCACTCCAGTAAGCAGCAGTCTCTGATGCACAGTCCCTGAACAACACTCCACTCGTCTTGACTGTGTTTTGGCACTATTGATCCACATGTGTCAGCTGTCTAGGTCTCTGTTCAGCCCTCTGACTGCCCTCCAGGTAGGAGTCAGTAATAATTCCCCTCTGAAACAGTGTACAGATCACACAAAGACAAAGTTTTATTCCTTTGTGTGGGGGTGTAGACATCACTGATAGCTTGTGTGGGAACATATGGTATGTATCTTTTAAGCCGGAGAACATTAGTATAGAAACTATGATTGTTGAACTTTAAATCTGGCTAATGATTTAGCAGCTAATGATCCCACGCCTTACAGAGTTCAAACATCTTCCACACTGCACTGCAGGATGCATCCGTGACTCACTCCTTTGGTCTTGCGCTGCCTCGGTTGCCTTCACCAGACCCACGGTCTGACATTTACCGCCTGTCACTGTGCACCTGTTTTCATCTGAGGAGACAGCAGAGCCTTTCTGTTCTGGGGTGGAGGGGGACGTGTCCTCCAGCACGCCAAATTGGATGCTGAGGCAAAGCCACCTACGTGCTCAGACCAACTGTTTTTCAGCGCTGCTGTGACAAAAAGATGAAAAACTTTCAGAGTCTTGAAAGAAACACAGACTATAAAAAAACAACTTCCCACACACTGCCTCCTTGTTTGTATTCACTACTGAGTTTCCTCTGAATGTCATGGAAGTCTCATGATAAAATGATGACCACACTGTTGGAGCGAGGGGAAATAGAGGGTGATTTTTTAATTTTTTTTTTATAAATAGCGAATCTTACAATGTTGCTGCATGAAGTCCAGCTATGTGGCTTTGTTGTGCAGACTTTCATGTTAATCCAGTGTCATATAAATTAACATTTTGATTATATTTTAACAACTATTGTATGGATTAACATAAGAGTTGCCACAGGGTGACTTTTCCTCTAGCTTCACCATCAGTTGATATCTTTGGTTCGTAGTATTCACCGACATCTTTTCTTCAGGATGTTAGCATGCTGATCTTAACTTTTATCTCCCGACTCTTGACTGATTAACCAGAAATGTTATCATAGTGTTTTGTTACATGTGTTTTTATGTGAGCAACACGAACAATGAAGAGCAAGACATCATACAAAATACAGTTCCTTTTACCTTAAGGCATGACAAAGAAATGTTTTGGGAAAATAAGGAGATTGACAGGATGACACATTGACTGGTAGTGTGATAATACAGGCTACAGAAGAAGACAGCAAAGATGAAAACACAGTGATGACGTATTTTGCTATTTTGAGACTGAACTCAAAAGTACATATCACAGTCAAGAAGGCCTAAAGATGAGTGGGACTGAAACACTTACTGACAAAGTATCGTATGCAGCATAAGGCATGAGCTCCAGTCAGAAATACATATGGACGAATCCAAATAAATGAATAAACCAAAGGCAGAGTTGTGAATGTTACCTCAGTGCTGCTGTCTACCTACAGGCTAATTCACCCATCTTGGCCACATACAGTATATTGACTGGGCTCTGCTTGCACTCAGCACCCAGATCAATATGAGTAGTATACCTTAGGAGCACACAGGCTGTCTGTAACCTCTCCTCTCATCCCGGGGAAGTTTCGTAGAAGGTTAGTGCACTACGACCCCAGTTAGAAGTGGAAAAACACTGCAGAGCACCTGCAGAGCACACGGGTTGGTGTGAGCAGAGAGGGTGAAGTGGCTGACTATCAGCATGTGTTACAGAAATGCACTCATTGTGGTCACCTCAGAAGACATCTAGTTTTTCTGTGCGGGCCTCTTAAGTTCCACCAGTGCAAACTCAAGAACATAGAGGAGATGAGTGATTTTTAGGCATAAGACACATCTCAGAACTTTATTTATTGAAGCTGATATAAAGTAACTCAGTACAGCTGTGATAATAAAAATATGTTTTTCTGTCAATCATTTAAAGTTTCTAAGAGATGGAGGCTATTTGGGAACAGTCTTCTTTTAAGTAATGAATAATAACAAACATTCGTTTTTTGATGTTTTAGTAATTGAAGTGGCTTATGATGTCTTGTTATATCATATGATTTCCTGGCCAGACTGTGACAACAATGAAACTTTGATTATGATTCCGGGTAAAACTGTGTGAATGCTGCCCTCTTGTGGATCTCTGAGATAAAGCATCCATAACTAAAATAAACTAAACCTGGAAAACATGACTTTGCTGTTGACACACACACACACACACACACATACACAAAGACTAAATGGCAAATAACAACACTCTCCAGGTGAAAGCTGCTGTCTCCACCTCAGCAATACAATAACGTCACATTTGAGCTACATTATGTCAAAACAAACACATCCAGCATTTCACTGTGAAGGAAAATCCTGCACATGAGTTTACAGAATCCTTTGTGTCTGTGAATGCATGTGGGGGTTATGTGCAAGACAATGTGCGTGCATGGACCTGTATGTGTGTGTGTGTGTGTGAGTGATCCCACTGTCAGCGCTAACATCTGGAGCCCACTACAGACCTGGTGGAAGATCAGAGAACCGTAGCTGAGATCAAATCTGCCTCTTTGCCTTTATTAGAACTCTCTGTGACCATGATTAATGAATGCTCCATCGTGATTAGACCAGCTTTCACGCCCCTTATGCCAGCTCAGAACTTTAACCCCTTGGGCTCAGGTTGCTCTGGGCCCTAAAATCACAGCACGGTCAGAGGTCTCGAGTCTGTCGGCACCGGATCTAATGCCTGCTGGATCGAAGAAGACAGGGAAGCCGTTCAGGTTGCTGGGGGAGTGGAAGTGGGAGACAGGCAGAGAAAACATGCATGTTAACTTTTTTTACAGACATGTGTTTGAAAAACCCACGATGTATACATGAGTGGGTGACTTTAAGATAGTGCACTTTAATTTAAACCTTAGCCAATGACTTGAACAACAGTGCAATTAGCTCTAGACAGAATTGGTTCAAATATAACAAAATAAAAAGATACTTTTTTTTAATTCCAAATATTAAAAACAAATATGAAATGGATCAGATGATGCCATAGTCTGTTTAAGAATAAAATATAAATCCACTCTGCAATTCCAAAAATAGTCTCACTATCTTCCTTTCAACAACAATGTAAAGAACAAATGTAACAAATGTAAAACTTTCCCCCTTTTCTGGCACTCCCTCCCCTCCTAATTACTTTCGTAAGTCCCACTTTGATTTTCCATTCTATAATGAGTAGTGGTGATTCTGATTTTATAGCTTCAGTATAAAACAGAGTAATTTTTATATCTTCAAATGACAGAGTAAGACTCACCTGCAGCCATATGCCAACATTACAAACTTTAGGCTGAGGATCATGTCAGAAACAGTCAGAATAGAAATGAATCGAAGTAGATTTGCAACTCTCCACACTGTGTATTCATGCAGACATCTTCATCACAGCGAACTGGCCCTGCTGTGCATTCAGTGGGACAGCATGGCTCATGATTGCAGCTGCAAGGGAGGCTTGGCGAGAGCTACAATGAAGATGTGTTAAAGACTGCGAGGCCCAAATATTCCAGAGCAGCTGGACTCAGTGTGTCTCGCTCTTCTCTGTGTAAACAATGGGCCAGGCAACCTTAAGTAAAAACACATGAGACTCATTTCTATTCAAACTATCTCCATTGTTGTGTTTGCTGACAGACCCTTCTGCACGAAACATATTTTTGAACTTTTAAAGGATTTGGGGATGCTGTTAAAGGGTGCCATTAGTGGTGTTTCAACTCAGGAGGATTGCAGACTATTCAAGGACCACATTTCATGGGCTGCAGTCTTAGCTTCTAGGTACTTTCATATAAAAGGAATAAAACAAAAATACTGAAAAACAGCAATAGAATTATTTGAACATTATGGGGAGAGTTTGATGTCAGAATCAACACAATTCAGTTATTTTCCTTGGGTGTTCATAAAAGGAATATACATGTTTTCTCACTGGACATAATCTGAATACAGAAAATAACCACAACTGCGCAGCCTTTTATTTCGTTTCTCCATTTTCCATAACTCCATAAAAGTTTTCAAGTAAACATATAAATGTTTTGTATGGTGTTCTGGTATTACTTTTACATGTATGCAAGACTCAATAGCAGCAAACAGGGGTTAAATGCCTTACTCTATGGTACCATGGCAGTATTTAAGAAGATGAATACACACTTTATGTATTCAGATTATTACAGCTGTTAAGCGGTGACCTTTAGGTTGAAAGCCCACTCTTACTGAGATAACAGTAATAATCTTTAATGATCTCTAAGTCATCTTGTAGAGGAAAGTGAAAATTGAGGTCACTGAACACATGCAGTTTCTCAGCAAGTGTGAAGTTTTAAAATCTCCAGGGAACCTCAGATCTTGGCATTTCTGATGAAGTACAGTAACATAACCTCAATTATTTGCATATGTGTGTTCTGCTAGACAGTTAACTGTGAGACATGGGAAAAGAAAAGGTCCAGGATAATGATGACATGGAACAAAGCACTGATCAACATTTTGGTACACATGCACTGCATCTCTGCTTTTTCAGTCACGTCAGCATGAGCCATGGGTTTTACCCAGCCAAGCTGATGTCCTCAGCCCTAACAGCTCGCCCCGTGTACTACACACCAGTCCCAGCCAGCAGACTCTAGAGACTGCGTCACCTCTGCTTTGTTCGCCTGCCAGGGGAAATAAATAAATAGGAGTAAACCAATAATGGATGTCAGATGATGATGGGGCAATGATGTTACTGGAATCATTTCAGGCTCAACATGTGATGCACAGAAGGTCGGCACTAAGAGTTTTGTATATTGATTTGAGAAAGACAGAGAAAACAAAGCATTACATTTATTTTATATCAGTAATAGGCTCGTAAGTATGAGTCTCAGGTCAAAGTAATGGCACTCAGACCGGAGATGATTTCTCTGTGTCATACAATAATGTATGTAAACGTACAGATGCAGGTAAAGATAAAAAGATGAATTCAAATTGTTCGGGCTCAGGGAGTGTGACAGACTCTTTTGTCGTGACAATGTTCCTTTAGGCGTGACAGAGCCTGGCTCAGATCCTATTAACCCCTTTGGTCCTTTGGTCCCTTTTCTGCATGTGCTCCACATCACGGTGGGAGGCGAGTGTCAGGCTGTACAGGGACACAGACCACACAGATGTGCCTTTTCATTCACAGGAACAGGCGCGCACACACACACACAGAAATTCAACAAATGTAGTTATAGTCACAAGGTTACGCACACGCACAGCTATCTGTTTCTCATAAGAGGGGCTGACCTATCTCAGTTTTTGACAGAACTGGAAAATCCCTTATTTTCTCCCTTTCAAAGATGGTGTGGTGCTAATAAAATGAGAAACCAGCAACAGCCTGAATATCACAGCGGGGCACATGTACACTATCTGGTTACAAGGCTAAAATTTGTAAACACCTTAATGTATAAGAAATGGACGCAATGTCCATTTTAATAACAACTACTACTGAGAATGAATTCTCTAAACTTAATTTTACCACTGAAGAGACATTGTGGTAACCAGTATTAGACAACAAATCAAGAGATTACAGTGACAATTTGTTGCCAATGACAATGACATTTTGTAAATATGGAAAGGCCAAGGAGAAGTCCTTACTGACCAAATTAACTGTATTTTTACTCCCATTGAAAATCTACCAACAACAGAATATTATAACAAGATTCATCCATCCATCCATCAATTTTCTGTGCCGCTTATCCTGTCTCACAGGGTCGTGGGGTGCTGGAGCCTATCCCAGCTGTCATTGGGCAAAAGGCGGGGCACACCCCTGGTCCAGTCAGAGGTGCAGGTCCAGTGCAGTATTCAGTTGATCTAAAACCCATGATGTGCATAAAACATCATATAAGATATACTAACACACACACAAATAGTGCCAGGATAACAAACTGATCAGAAAATGTAAATGTAAAATGTAAATCTAAATAGATAGATAAATATTCTGTTGTATATTATAAAGATTGTAGCTTGAAAATTTCACTTTACACTTTTCCAAGGCAATAACAATTACACCACACTGACCGTAACTGAACATAAACACTGTATATCCTCCATGTGGTGCGTTCTATACTAATTCACTTATCAATGAGAATTAATCAAGAGTCAAATTGTTGTATTACCTTTAGATATACAGTACTATAACATTATTTTCCCATTGGCTAAAGCCCGAATGAACGAGAATGAATTCCATCTGTAAGGATGTTTGTCCCAGTTTTCTTGAAAGGAAACATTCGTTCACAGACACAAAACTCACAACTGTCTGAACATGTTTGTTCAACCTGATTCAACTTGATGATGTCTTACAGTGTAAAAGTATTAAGGGTGGTGATCATGTTTTTCTTGCCATTCTCACATCAAAGGTAGAGAGTTAGGAGGAGAATTACATCACGTCACAGAGCCCCATTCTTAACAACATTTCTTTGCAGTCGACTAACTGACGCTCGTCATCAGATGGTTTCAATCAGTGCGATATAACTATTTTAAGTCATCCTCTGTTAATCAAATCATTGTTTGTTAATGACACAGCTCCCTTGGTCCTTGCATTCTGCATTTTACCATGATGACGAACTTCACAAACTCCACATTTACAAGGGACAGTAAAGACAGTCGAATAATAAAACCAAACATTTACCCAAAGCAATTTGAGGGCTTTACCACAAGAAATTTTCACGGTGTCCCCATCTGCTCCTGCTTACTGGTACCTTTTCAGTTTTAACATCATCACTTCCCACCCATTTCCAAACTGCCTGTTCTGTAGAATAAAGCCCGCCTTGTTAAACTCTGCAGAATTTATTTGTTGCCTGAAGTCCAATTTGTTCGGCATTTGTTTATATTGCATCTCACATGTCTTAGTTGGGCCCTCAGTGCCTCTGTCAGGTCTCCCAGGTTTGACCTGTAAGTCTGCAGGGACAAGTGCCTAGTCGTCCTCATAAAGGAAATTATGGAGGACAGCTTTTTATTTAGGTCAGTGACCATGGGAACACTGCAGGTCTGTATTTTCTGCATGTATATTCCTCAAGCAAGGCGAGTAAAAGGAAACTGTAAAACAACAGGTAGTTTCAACCAAACGGTTTGATTGGCCGAAGACGTGTTCCAGTCATACATATAATTCCTCATAAACAGAGCTAATGTTGCTTTAAAAACAAGAAAGTGGTTGTCATGCTAAGTCTTGTGGTAACCAGGAAAGCTGTGTTGATTTTAATGTGGGCTATAAATCCCTATTTAGAACAGCCACCCTGTTGTGATTAGAGACGCAGTTTCTACTGATGTCTTCATGTTTAGCTATAGAAAAATATTTACTCCAACTGTCATTTATCAGCTGTAGTTTTGCAATATTGAAGGCTGCGATTCAACCTCGTCAGGGAGTGAGGTTGGCTGGCTGCTGTCAGGGCTTCAGGTTTCTGCCGATGGGAATTCAATTTGTGTGTCTAGTTGCCTGGTCTGTCCTCACTGGGAAAAATGACTATTCCAATGCTAAAAATGACATTTTGACTGGACAAAAGAATTCTTGAGTTTGTGTAAAAAACTGATTCTCCTTCAGAAGCGAAGGTGTGGCAATACATTGTTATATTGCTGTTATAAGACTGTAGTGCCTTGTAAGAAGGGGATACTAAGTGTCTGACTTTGGCACCATAGACCGCAGTTATTTTACCCATCACCACAATCTTTCCCCAACTCCAACCTTACCTTAAATGTGTGACATTTGAAGGAGCAGGCAGGAGGGCAAAAGGGAAATGACATGCAGGTGACTCATGAACCAACAGAGGGAAATTAGGGGCAGGTGTGCTGGATGTGGCTGGGAACCAGACTGTTGACAGGCTAAGGATGACAGGATGTGAAAAAGACATGTTTTTCACAGAAGACATTTTGATAATGTGTGAAAAGCACAGCTGTAAATAATACAATGAATTAATTTAGCAGCTATGGTTTCAGCATCCTGGTATTGTTCATGCTGGGACACTTCAACAGAGGAGACCTATTGTGAATGTTATTGGTCACACCTGTGCTTTTTCTAACATGTGTCTCCTGTAAAAAAAAAGACTTATGAGGTTGCTGCCACGACAGTACTAGTCATTTTGGGGAGAAACAACAACCCATTTTGTTGCTCAGGTGAGAGTACCTGTTGTTGTAAGTAAGGTTATATGGGTGTGTTACCTTACACTGCAAGTTGTGACCAAACTCCTTTAAAATATTCATTCAAAAAAATTAACAAATATTATGAGGAATATGCAATTCCAGTATTTAAAGTAGGAAATACTCAATTATTTAAACAAAGCCATCTGAGAGGTTTAGAGAAGTTTTAGGTTTCCTAAGTAAAACTGCTAACAACTCATAAATTCATAAAAAATGCAACAGGGCCCCACTGCTTTTTGATAAGTAGGTTCAAGCAAAAAACACAGGGAAGTACTGGTGTTATAACAGTAAATTGTATTTAATGGGATGCTCAGGTATTTCTAATATAAAATCTTACTGTAAATATGTACAGTACCTATAGCTGTCAGATAAACGTAGCTCAGTAAAAGTAAAAAGTGTGAAATGTAGTGGAGCAGAAGTACAACGGATAAAATGGGAGTAGATTTTTTAATTTTCCCCGGTGGTGCATCTGGTGATAGAGCTGATTATGAGTAACACACATGCCTTTGACTCAGCTTAAAATCTCAGAACAGTAATGCAGCACATACATCGTACAGCTGTCTATAATTGATGTTTGTGAGTGCCAGTTACTTTTTAGACCCTTTGCAATATTTCACCTTGTTTGTCTAACACACGCCACACACACATACTAAACACATGCTAACATTGTGTGGTAGCAAGACCTCACATGCAGGGAATGAGATTTAGTGTGTAGCTCTAATTACAATCACTCGTCTTCGTCATTCATCCAGTCGATCTGATTAACGCGGGGTTCCTAGGAAGCACATTGTCCATTTAATTAAAGCATAGTGATTAACTTGGGGAGCCTGCTGCTGAGTGGACAGTGAGCAGACCTGCACTTTGGCTCAATATGCCATTATCGAGAGAAAAAGAATTGGCCCCATTAGTCGCCCTGCCTCCGTTCCCTTTGGGGCAACGTAACCTCCAGAGTGAGTTAAGACGTAAAGTATTTCCCTTGAGTGCGAACAGAATGATGAATAATTCTCTCTTTTCCGTTGTGTGTGTTCGACCACCATCTCCGTGTGTGACTTACTGCAGACAGGAATGTTTGTCCCAGGCCACACAGCCGCGTAGGGCACAGCCTGATTCATGATGAAGGTTTCACATTATCTTTTCAGAGCGGTTTAATTCGCTATTTCACCGCAGAGATTTACACATTTGCCCCGTTCTGTTCCCCACCTCATGCTGGCAGGGTGTAAATTAGAAGTCAGCTGGGGGAATAGAGTTCCAACTTTGCACGCTTTTTTTTGCTGTCATATATCTGACTTTTGTCTACATGTGGTCTCATTTAGCTAAAGTGGTAGATCACTGCCAGGCATAGAGCTCTGATGACAATGCATGTTGGAAAGTCAATGCAATTGTACAGTTTTACATTTGGTTATGGATTATTGAGAGTCCTATAGAGCTACAGGGTCAAGTATTCAACCTTTGCTGTGAATGACAACTACATTACAGAGATTCTGATGCAAAGAACTAAATGCTAGTATCCACCCCACAAAATCTTGAGTATTTCTATTGTTGGTCTGCCCAAATAGAATCAGGGGGTCTTTGTAAACCTTATAAACCTTGTGAGCCTGCATGTGCAGAAAAACTGTCGAGGCCAGCACCTATAAGGCACAGACCCCTTTCCTTTATGGCCTTGTGTTGTTGCTGACCTGGAGGTCTGACCGCAGGCTCTGCCCAGTGTGTGAAAAAAAGAAGGTCCATCCTCTCCCACAGCTTGTAATCCCTCCCTTCTGAGGAGGTCGTGGCCGTGTTGGGAAGCATTCCAGACATAGCCACCTTTTCTACCTCATTAAACCGATCACTGAACACACACAGAGTGTGAGCACTGTCCGCCTGGCTGGGTCACGGTGCTACTGCAGTGCAATCTTAGCCAGTCTGACCAAGCATGATTAAGCTGAGGGTTTCCCCCCTACATCAGTTTACACAGCTTCTCATTTAAGAAAATACCCTCTCCCACTAAGCCAGTATAAACCCTTATACTTACAGCAAATACCACTGGCATGATGAAGGTCACACATGGGACAGGATTTATCTGAGAAAGTAAAAGACACATTTCAAGAAAACGACTGATATCATAGGTGGTGTCATTTGGGAGTGTTTGTGCTATTGCAACACTTACTGCAGGTGGTTCACCTCAATAAGTAAGTTTTATATGCAACTTGAAGTTCTTTGGAAAACTTCTGTCATGTATCTCTTGGTAAATTGAAGTAGTAATGTTTTAGTTCCTTGCTTCCTGACTTTAGTGAGATCTGCTGTGGTTCTTCTAACCTGCACTGCATCTCTTGGCGAACATTGTAACAAATTTTACTTATTACGCACTGAGATTCTTTTCTTTTATTCAATCAAGGGAGATATTGCTAAGGAATACTATGACATTTTGGTAAATTGGCTTTTTCACTTCTCATATGTCTGTATGTATGCTAAATATCAAGCTACAGGCAGCAGTTGCTTAGCTAAACATAAAGACTGGAAACAGGAGGGGAAACAACTTGCCTGCCTCTGTTGGAGGGTAAAACAAATCAACCTACCAGCACCTCTATTTCAATGACTAACACTGGTATCCCTGGCAGCCTCACAGCTACAGAAATAGTCCTTCACATAACCCCTGTCGTACTAGAACTTTTCATTTTACACCGTTTTTTGGACAGACTAAACAAATGAGATATCACTTGTTAATTAATGAGATTTAAAGGTGTTGGTAGGGGAAGTGTTACCATTACCTCACCAAAGGCAGGTTAACTTTTCTTCATTTCCAGTCATCTAACACTCTTTCCCACAATGTTCCTCTTTTATTTGTACCACAGAAACTGCTGTTGCTGCTGTTGAAAATGGAATCACCACAAGTTTTTTTTTTCTTTATGAAAACGACCTTATAACTAAAAACCAAATATGATTATTTAAATGAACTGACAGAATTTTTGCAATGTTGGAAAAAAATTTCACCATTAGATACCAACCGGATGTCTACAGAATCTCACCTGTGAAAATAAAACGCTCAGGCTTAGAAGCTGATACTTCTTTTGTTAATGTGTCCCAAGAGTCATCCTTTCTATTGTTGATCTCCCTTCTTATGTAGGCTACTATATCACGTCAGCCGAATCCATCACAGTTGACACAGCTCCAGCACACGGCTGCAGTGCTGCACGGGGCGACATGTGTTGAGGTCAAAGCCGAACTTGCTTGTGAGCGTCTGTGTTTTCAGCTGCTGACTGCTGGGTGCACCTGTGAGAGCAAAAGAAACTCTCCCTTTCAAAGCCTCCTGCAAACTATAAATCATAGGATCTTGAGAAACTACAGTAGTGACAGAATTCAAAGGGGTAGCATGAATTCACAAGGGACCAATGCTGTGAACTGTGAGCAAAACTTTAAGCCGGAAACCAGCTTTTGATCGAGGCCATTTATTCTGAGAGAGGAGATGATTGTACAGAGGTTGGGAGAACAGCAGAGTGAAGCACCATTACTTCATAATTCTCTTTAGATGGGATTGTATTTAACACTGAATATACAAACAACTGGGAGTGGAATACACATTGCCACTATGTGCTTTTACTGTAAATTGAAAGTTTCAGAATTTAGACATGAAGCAAACCAGTAAAGTGACTCTTTAGAAGTGAATATGTATGCAGACGTGGTTAATAGAGAACACAGGTTAAAAGCACCGCAACCCCCATTGCACATGTAATGTTAGCATCAATAAAAAAGTAACATAAGCATGAAATTGTTGCTTTTTGCCTGGGGCACAAGTTAAGAAGCCAGAAGCCCCCTCAGTCTGCCTTTTAACGTTAGCAATTATGAACTTCCTGCTGTTTACCATCAAAAATACCACACATATCCATATATGCCAGATGTGTTATAGAGGAAGAAAAAAATACTGCAGTGTAAACAGGCAAAGTTACACTTTAACATACACACGTTAGATTGTTTGTAACAACATGATGCATTTTCCATCCAAAGTCAATTCTGCCACCTCTGTCAGTAATCACACTGAAACTGATACCAACAGCACTGATCCAAGAGTCTGACAAATTTGCATTAAACATCCATAGACATGCAGCATTAGTGAGAGCCTTCTGACTGTTAGACAGACTGACATTTCTTTTTTGGGCAAAACTATTAAATTCCAGGTCCCTGACCTGCACAGATGCTGATAGCTACTGCAGTAGTGTGCTTTGAGCTGACGGAGAGGATTCCTGTTTGGGATATGAGCATTTTCCAACCATCACTTTTGCAACAAATGCACTTTTAAGGCACAAAAAACGCTTTCCACATTGGCCTCCCCATGAGTTCTCAGTCATGCTGGTTTGTTTTCTGCCCCATTTTCATGCTAATGTTGCTCGGACACCAACCAATTGAAAAGCCAAAGATAAATCTGCAAGGATGATGTAGATGAAAGACAGGAGACTGGATTTCATGATTGGCAATGTTTGATGTGCTGCAGGCAAATGGAAAACTGAAGAAACTGAAGTGGTAGTACTGACAGTTCTTGGAAATGTGTTTAAATCAATCATACATGATTTTCCCCTTCATTCAACACAGTCAGCTTGCAGTAAAGAACCATTAGAAATAACATTTCTCCAAAAGAGGCCTGGTTCTCAAGCTGAAAGTCAGATGTTGACCAGCAGCTGAAAGATGGGAGGATGAAAACTTGAAAAACCAAAAAATGATTTTCCATGGGCTGCACCACATCTCCAGAGCTTTTTATAAGCAGAAAAGAAATCTACTGTTCCAATATGAATTTTCATGAAACAATAAGAGATGATGCCGCTGTGTTTTTACAAGTTCATACCTTGTCCCAGTGAAGCAAAGCCCCCAGGTTCAGGTTCAGTGTGAGAGTAAAGCTATGCAACACCTTTACCTCAACTCCTGTCGAAAAGAAACAATGAGACCCAATAAAGACGCTTGAAAAAAAGAAGTGTGGAACAGGTTCTGCTAAATCCATTGCTGTCTGCTGTAATAAAACCAACAAATTGTCAGAAAGGATAAAAGAAAGAAACAAAAAAGCAAGCCAAAGCACTTGTCCAAAGGTCAGCGAAATGTCAATGTATTAACTTTTGTCTCTGCTAAACGTAAACCAACACCAAAACATTTGACTTGTGCAATATAAATTGTATTACAAAGGAGCTTTTCCTTCCACATGATCTGTTCTGACACTGATGGATCACTTTTGTGTTATTTGGCCTGAACAGTCAGGTGTTTACTGTGATAAGCGAGACATATGGTGCTCATGTTTCTTAAACTCCCTCAGTTTCCAAGCAACACAAATAAAATAAAAACAGAATTGTAACTGGAAGACTTGAAAACCTTGGCCAGATTTACTTCATGCATCTCTTTGTCAGTGTTTTATTGACAAGCAGCGTTTGATGGGAGTGTTGGCAAGTGGACGGCTACAATTATGAATAGATCACGCAAATGAAGAGAGGGGTTACACAAATCTATTTGTTATTGAGTACACTTGTAAAAATAAGTTACCTATGCGCAGCTCTGTGACATGAGGTCAGGATACTTGTGTTACGTTTATCAGGCATGGGAGATTTTAATATTTTGCCAACATAGAGTCTGGAAAATGTTACTTGTCTGGTATACATATCATGCTGGACTGAAAAGACAAACGGCATCATGAGGAAATAAAATTAGTCACAGTTATTTTTCTTTTCTTTTATTTCGATTACAAATATGTCTCTGATGTTTGCTTTATTTCAGTTTTGATATGCAGGTGATATCAATAATCAATATATTTCAAAAACCGCGTGCGGTATTGTTTCTCTTAACACTGTATAATGTCCCCTTTGTGTAGGAGGCTTTTATTTCTTACTTTCTGAAAGACAACAATGCTTCTTAAAAAAATTACAGACAGCACAAAATTGAAAGAGTGGATTATTTTTTCAGAGGGTGTAAAAGTTTTGGAAGTACAAGTCTAACTTACAATCTTCTTTACAAAAGTACAGAAAGAATAAAACCATACAATAAAAAAAGAGCATCATACTTCAAGCTCATCAGAGTGGGTGGAATACTTAGTTACTAGTTTTGTATGAGTGAAGGTCATCCAGTGGGTGGGTTGGATTCTTCATGTCCTCATGCTGAGAGATTGCAGCTTAGTTCCTTTAGGGCAGCACCCTGTCTGATGATCTAAACTTGCACCAAAACCAGCGGAAGGTCGCCCACTGACACACATCAGTACTGTAACTGATGACGGAGATTTCATGCCTCTCCACCATGTGACTTGTTTGGAATAAGACGAAGTGGAGTCTAAGTGCCAGCAGTTGGAGCCATAAACATGTTTCTCATGCAAGGAATTTCCAACTCCTACCTCCTCTGGAGATTTAGGGTCAAACCATTCGCATGTTCAGATGCTGAACCTCCACTTGCATAGACTTGTCTGAAAGAAGAGATAAGGCTTCCAGGAAAGCTAATGTCTTCCACATACACAGCACAGATAGTATTATCAGAGCTAATGTAGGCAAAAATAACAAAGACAGTACACATCCTTAAAGTGCTCCTTCTGTCATTTGAGTCCTGTTTATGGTGTATTGTTGCTAAAAGCTAATTGTGTCCAGTGGTGAAGATACTTGAAAGTCAGAGATTATGTCACACAAAGGCAACAATATTGATGTGCGGTCATTTGCTCGTGCATTTACCGAACAAACTTTTCAAGACAGTCAGACAGTTGCGGTTGAACATGTCTGTTAGCGGACATGTTGATGTTTAACAGCTAAAAATCTTGTTTGTGCCAAAGTCAGTTTGTCTTCATAGTTAGGGAGATTGTATAAAGTCCATATTCATTTGTTTCTAGAAAACAAATAAACATTTAATTTCAACTGTCACATCCCAATTAAAGACAGAATAAATGCAGATACACATCCACATTTCTGCTCATTGTTACAGTTGCAGGCAAATACATCTGTCAGATCAGTATAAACAATGCAACTGATTACTAGTAATTAGTTGATGGTGTGCATTATTAAAAGGTGTCATTTCAAGCAAGCTAAAGACTCAGTGGTAAATGTACAATATTCACAGTTAAAGGTGATGAGCAGCAAAGCTGGGCCCATTTTCCACCACAAGTCCCATCTAACTCTTTTGGGAAGTGAAAGATCAACGTCTTTGCTTCTATGTGTTTTACAACGGGGCAGTTTTTTTCCCCAATGAATGACAACAAGTTGGTAACACTGCAGAATGTGGCCCCAGTCCTCAATGAAAAACACATTTCTTCCAGCCTGCTTATATGCAGATAGACAAACACCAAATAAAAACCACAACCAAAGTAAACCGAGAAAGCAGACTCTCCTTCGTGGGAACAAGAGAAACCATGGCCTGTGTGGTCGTAATAATGAAGCAGAGACTGCCATTTCAACAGCTGCCTTTTGCTGCGGTTCTTTAATAATGTTGCTTTATATATTTTATGAATTTATTTGATTCTACAGGGAAATGAGCCAACGGAGACTGTGCAGTTTAATTTGATGTGCTAGACCCAAGTTACTGTGTGCATGCATGCACACTGCATGTGTGTAAGTGAGTGCATGTGTATTTCTAACATGATTCATTTGTGGTGAATAAAACCAGCTGTTTCTATTGAAAGGTGGCCAAAAACCCCATGCACCAGTGGGAATAGACGGTGTATGAGACCACTGAGTGCAGAGTTACCTAACATCGCCTGACCGTCCACTGACCACTGCGCCATGCTTTCCACTGAGGTGACTATTGGTCAGATCTGCTCTCACAAGCAATGGAATAACCCTTCATTTTTTTCTGGCAATTATCAAATCTGTCCACAGAAACTCAAATAATGCAACTGGTAACTAAGTCACCCACTAAGAAAACATTTATCACTAAAGATACATTATATAGGACTTGAAATAATGATGAGCTTCATCCCACTTTATTCCATTTTTGTCTCATATGACATTACTGCTTTTCTATGTATTACTGTATGCACTTACATTTTGTAGGGATGTGTGTGTAATATGCCACTAAAATTGATGACAGGATTACAAATAGATTTTTTTTCCTTATCAAGTTCTGTAAGCAGAAAATGTTGAGCAACACAGTTTGGCTCTGATTCCATTCAATTACTCATCTAGGGTTGGAGGTTATTTGTATTAATGCTATTTTATATTAACCCATCAAGACAAGGAATAAAAACACAGCAACTTCTGAGATGACCGGCACAGACATTTGCATTTGACAGTAACATGAAACGAAGAGCATTCTTTCAGCAATTTTTTTAGTACTTCTAAAAAGACACTAAATTGTAGAGTTAACAGGACTTGCATGAGTTGATTAATGTCCTTGATTCTAGATATTATAATTATTATTATTATGTAATGTGCACATTACAGTTAATCACATAATGGGGAATTACAGATTCTATACACAGTGTACTGGGTTAATCAGATAGCAGTATGTGCAGTCCAACTTTAAAAGCCTATGACAGACTTACAGTTCAAGTAATCAGGCTGTGATTGCAAGTATGATAAAAAAAAAAAACACAAATAATGAGTGGATATTTACAATGCACAGAAAACTGACCTCTACATGGAGGCTATTAATCCCTTTCTTCCCTCTTCTTCTACTTCTAGGGCCACCTCCTCAACCTTTAGCCTATTTTCCAAACCAAACTTGATGGATAGTGAGATAAGGTTTATCTAGTATATTTCCAAACTCGCATTTTTGCTTTTTGCCACAATTAAAAGTGGCGAGGCAGAAAATACAATCATGGAAACATTACGCATACTGTATACAACAGTCAGCTCTAACCTTAATGAGAATTGCAGTCTAATCACAGATAAAATGTATACTTGTTTATATAAAAGTGTCAAGTTTTTTATCTAATATGCATGAAACATAGCAGATTACGAGAAAGCAATGCACAGTAAATCTCTGCTATCTGACTGACTGGGAGTTTGAGAAAACATGCACTGAGCACCAGACTGCACTTTAGCACATCTTTCAGTTCCTCCTAGTAGTGACGCTATTTTGGATCATGTGAAAAGTGGACCCTACACAAAGCTTTGCTCCATCTGATGAAACACATTCGTTAAAGCTATGATGACAGCTGCAAAGATCCCTTAAATATGAGATGCAGATGGGACTGTAAAATTGAACTGTCTCAGGCAGCTCGCAACTTGTTGATTGCTGCTTCAACAAAATACAGCTAATTGTCATATCATAATTATGCTGATGACATACACATTTATTTATATGTATCATCAAATGGATATTAGTAAATCAGTGTAATAGATTACTAGTTAAACACACTGACCAAATCAATAACTTTATAGGTTACAGTTTAATATAAAATGGATTAAACTGAAGCAGTAAATTTTGGTGCCAAAGGCTAAAGTCTGTGCTCGTCTTCACTCTCTTTCACAGACTCATGATGAGTAAATTTCGACAGCTGTCAGCATTCATGTTCAAATAAGATTTATAAAAGTTAATCCATGCCTTTATTTCTGCAATACTTGTAATTAGCTTTCTCTGGTCTTTCTAAGACAGCTGCAGCTCACTCAGCTCAAGTCCTAACAAAGACCACAAGCCACCAACAGTCAAATCTCTGAATTTCAGTCTGTCAAAGAGCTGATGCTAAATTACTGCTCCTTCATGATGAAACACTAAGTGGTTTGGACTCTAAATACATCTTGGATCTTATGATACAGCGACGACACACTAAACCTTGGAGGCTGGCACTGGTCTAGATGTTTCCAAAATGAAATCTAAACATTTTGAACTTAATTAAATTCTTGGTCAGTTTGATTGGACTGTTCTTATTGTATTTTCTTGACTTTTTAGCCTGTTGTTTTAACGTCAGCGTATTCAGTAAAGCACTTTGTATCAAATGTCCTACACTAAATCTGCCTTCATTTAGATGTAAAACGATATTGTTTTCGTAGAGTTGTTTTCCTTTTTGGCACTGTGTGCATTTATCATTATTTTTTTAATGATTGATTTATATTCCGCAATGGACATTATTAATCATTAATCCCATTTTTCACAAGTCACAGAGTGCATTAGCGCCCCCCAATGCCTGAATTTCCTCCAAACTCAGCGTGATGTTGTGAAACTCAACTATGAAATGTGTTTCAAAATATCAGCAGCAGAGGCTTGGAGGTAATTTGGGTATTAAAGGGCACTAATAACTTCTGTTACTATCACCATCATATGCCACCCGTCATCACCACCAATGGGCAGTGCTGCTGTATGCTCTGTTACTTGAAGTCTCTTCTTTAAAGGCAGGAATGTAAATCCAGAGGGATTAGTGAGAGCGCACTGGGCTGTAAACCCTTCAGTAGCTCTCCAAGGGGTCTCTGCCTCAGTGCGTAAAGTTGGGACTGGTCTCCGGACGCACAGCGCAGCGCTCATTATCCCACAGGCTCCATGTGCGTCACCTCTGCGGGGTACTTGACGAGGATCCCTCATATCTGGATAACACCAGCAGGCGCTTGTGACTGACAGATGAAAACGTCGGCGTGCTGCTGATGTGAAGGCGTTTTCACTTGAACGGATCGTCTGTCCCGGAGCGCAGAAAGGGGACATGGGTCAACTTTATGGTGCGACTCTTTTACCATTTGGCGCTCTCTGTGTTGTTTTCCTGTGGGAATCCGGGGCCAGCTCAATCAGGACGACGCTCGCAGTGGACACCTCGAGGTGAGTCTTGATCAGGGGGAGCGTGTGCTGATGGCACCGTGTCAGCCTCATCCATAATGAGATTGATCAGGGATGGAGTCCAGAAGAAGTCCTAACAAAACGTATCAGAAAATAACATGAATTTGTAGGGGTTTTTCCAATTTGAATGACATTTTACTGGTTATCCACAGTGTTTTTTAAAAAAAAGATTAATGTGAGACCAAAACTTACGCGCTTTGGCAGCCCTTCTCCTCTCATTTCTGCTTTGTTTCGGCATTTAATTGAAACTCCAAAAAAAGCACCTCACTGTCAGATTAGCGCACAGTGCCAAAAGCCATAATAGAGTTTAGTCTGTTTTATTGGTGTCTGCTCTTTACGACGCAGTGTGAGCAGGCTGTCAAACAGGAGACCCCTGGATGAACCGCCGCAGAGCGTCTAATCTAATGTGATTTTCAAGGAAATGAGAAAAGGCAAAAGGAAACTCCAAATGGTTGGAATCGGTCGCGGTGCAGAGAGCCAAATGTTACTTGTGCTCAGACATAACATGACAGATGCTATTAAGGTGCCCAGAGACGGTGGGTCAGGAGGTGAGGAGGGGATGTGAGAGGAGCACATGCACAGGGAACCCCTGAGCAGCAGGACAGACCCCAGATAATAAACCCACAGTGTTTTATTTTAGATTTATACAGTCTCTCTACCTGGTCTGTAATTACAAGGAATCACATACAGTCAGATTCACACCTCAAAGGTTCAGTGTCAACTAAACATGGACCACACTGTAATATTCATATTGTTAAATTGTCATGAACGCAATCAGACAAGCACATTTTGTGTTATATAAGCTGTTACTGTGGTTTATATCTGTGAATCCCCTACATGTGTTTAATCTGATTGTTTAATAAATCAGCAGTCTGTCAGTCAGGTTTAGTTTATTTCAGATGTATCAGTATCAGCATATAGACCTATAAGTAACACAATACAGACAAGAAAACATATGTTTGTTTGTAGAGCACCGACATGTTTTGACACATTTTCTTTACTATAAAATCTCCCTTTTCAAAAAAACAACATAAAACATGATTTAAATATTCCTTATCTTGTTGTTATTGTTATGTGTTCAGGGGCAACCAAGGATTGTTTTCCTTACTGATTAATCTATCAATTATTTCATATCAGTTGATTAATCAACTGATCAACTGTTAATCATTCAAGTCATAAAAACAAGCCCACATTCATTTTAGGATTTTCTGATTGCAAAAACACAAAACAGAGCAAAACAGCACCCCATCACATGGAGAAGCCATCTTTTCACCCAAAACAACTGTTTGCAATGCATCAGTCTCTGTTTACTTTTCTATTGACTGACTAATGAATTAATGGGCTAATCTGACTCTAATCTCTCTCTCTGTAAAGGTTAGCATTATTGCCCAATGTCATCCAATTTTGTAATCTCTTAAAATAATGATGTCGATATCAGCCTCAAAGCTTCAGTGGGGCTCCAGTATAATGCCATGTATGTATAATAGTGTGTCATGTGCAGAGAAAACAGGGACATTTTAGCCATTCATGTCAAAGTGATGTTGCGGTTTAACTCACTGATGCACTGAACATTTACCAGATGTAACTGTTTAACATGGGAAACCCTGATGGCTGAAAAGGGAAATCTCCAGCCATGGACCACAGCATCCCCTGTTTATGCCCTTTGTTGCATGTTATTCACTGTCTCTAAAAAGTAAAGTCAGTCAGTCAAATGTGTTTTCATGTGTCTTTCTTCTTTTCCCAGAACGGAATGTCCAGATAGTAAGATCTTGACTGTGGAGTATCCCTGTGTTAGGGCTGGGGGGAAAAACAGCACTTGTTTCAGGTAAGAGTCCGGACTGTCCTTTGTTTCACAGCTGAGGTTTCCACTGTGTCTGAGCCACAGAATAAAACAACAAGGGGTTACTGTAAATTATACATTTATATTTTGGTACTGAGCCGACTGTCTTTCCCAGAACAGTGATTTGCAGTGAGGACACTGACAGGACAAGTGGCTGCTGATGCCTGTAGGCAGGATTGAGCCTGAAATTTTGTGAGGCTATGGAACAGTCTTTGTAACCACTAAACCGGCCCGCCGTGTCATTTCCAGAACTTCACACAGTAGATCCCCTTTCTGGAAACCATATATCCACTTGGGAGAGAAAAAGAATAATTTCCTGAATATCATCACTCAGAGACTGAATGGGGAACTTCGCCGAAGATGCATTTTGTAAAAGCGTCGTAATTTGTCAACCTGCCCCTTAAGAAGTCAAGGACATTTTTACTTGCCATGTGCTGCAGTTTTCATCTCAGCTGAATTCCACCAGTCTGGCTCTGTGACAGTAAAACAGAATCTGAACTTTCTCTCTCGCAGCTTGAGTCCAGAGCTAAAACATTTAGGGAAAGCATCCCCCTCAGGGAGTGATAGGCCTGCATCATAACCAAAAATGTAGATGTAGCCACAGTGCGACAGGATTAGTTATTTTTATTGCACTGTATCCAGTCAGAGGAAGTCAGGGACTACAGACTCCTTACAGTGATTACCAACACCAAATTTGGTTGAACTATTAAATCATCAGTGAATAGAGAAGTTTCTTTGTGTTATTTAAACAAGAGTCAACACAGTGAAGATGATATAAAAGGGAAAGCTTGGGCCAGTTTTTGAAAGGTATCAGCTATTTCTTGATGAAACTGGTTCTTTTCTAGCTCTTCTTTCCCTGTTACACACGGTCTCCAGGGGTCTAATTTATGAAAATAACCTTTGATCATATCGCATGAGCATCTTGAAACATAGGTTGAAGGAAATAAATGAATTTAGTGCAGACATTATGGAAGGTTGTAAGCCTTGTAGCTCATGATACATCATACGCAACAAGAGAAAATCAATGTAAATCACTCATTTTGACGTTTAGATAACTTTCTTCTGGAGCCAAACTTTGGCTTAGATTTGGTTGCTGGCGTAAGAAGATCCTTTAATAAATGAGGCACCAGGTCTGGTGTGAGGCCAGACCATCTGATCTGTTTGCTGTCAAGGTTAGACTGTAACAGGCTCTGCGTCGTGTTTAATTTTTGGCTCTACACGAGATGTGGGGTGCTGGAGGAGGTGGATTAGATGAGGTTGTATTTTCCTTGCTTCTCAAGGCAGTTCAGCACAGACCTGGATCAAATTGATTTTGCAAATAACTTCAGGGGCAACCAGATTGATCCATTGTGTCTGTACATAAATATTACTTTCAGTTCAGTTTTAAAGGGAGCAGTCCAGACAGGGCTGAAGACGTGGCAGTTCACACATTTCCATTTTTTTATATAGACAGACAATATGTGTGGATGGGTGTTTACCTCTTCCTTAGGTTTGACCGTTCGAAAGCCCCATTCCCCTTAGTTACTGTCATGCCTTCTACTGTGCGGCATATAAGCAGTTTGCAGTGATAATGGAAGAAAGTTTAACCGTGTATCCTTGATGTCAGGAAAAGGCAGGCAACAGCAGGCTTCTTATTTTAAGTTGACAGCTGTCAATTTTTCCAGCTAAAATGCCAACTGGTGATGGCAGATTTTAGCTGCCTTTGCTATCTTTCTACTTAGAGAACGCAGAGTGCTTGGGCAGCACGACACCTTCAAACCTACGTGCATGATGCTGTACTAAAAAAACATCTAAGTTAAAGATAGAAAAACAAGGCTTCCTCACCAGTTGATGATCAACGTAGATGACATGGAACTAAAGACACAGCAGTGCTTTTGTATTATTTATTCCTGCCATTGTAAGCAAGGTGAAGAAAAATGAAAAACACCAGACTGTTACTGTGTTGTAACATAACCTTGTTTGGCTGCTCACTTTAAGAGAGAAGGATTTTACGAAGAGGACTTACATTCTGATGTGTTTGTCAAAGGTAACACTATCTTACATAACCTTGATGGGGGTTTCTGAAGTTGCTGAAGTCGTCCTCAAATCCAATAAAGAGCAGCACAGAGCAGTTAGAAAAAATTGAAACCCGTCCATGGTCTGCGTCCACATAGCGGAGAAATGCCAAACAGCGTATTTACTACTACCTCAAACTAATGTAGTCAGTTAATGATGTTCTCGTTGGCTTAGATGTACCTCTCGGTTGCTACCATAGGTAGTAGGTGGGCACGCTAATAGTTTATTCTTATTTTAGAGCAGAGAAACACGCTGTGAAATCAATTTCTTACACTTTTGCTGAGATCCAGAGTATTGTTTTTACATCAGTGATGACTGTGGAGAAATCCCCATCCTGACAGGCCTGCCATGTCTAGTCATGGTTGCCAAAATATGATTGGATAATTGAAGTTTTTAAACTGTATTTGACCCAGACCTGGTCAGTCTAACCGTGCCCAGACAGGTTGGACATTTTCCAATCATCTCTGGTTTTCTTCACCTGGCGCTGTTATATTCAAATTATCTGGGGAAAAAAGTAATATTTCTATAGCTTTGATTGAAGATGACATGTTAACCATTTGGAAAAATTCACACCTTCCAAAATAAAGTGGGCTTAGTTGCTATCAAAACAGTGCAGCAAATTACGGTACTTAAATTATGGTAGCACTCAACACGAGGTATGAGTTTTTATAGAAGGGTTCCTCTGACATTTAAAAAAAATCAAACAGCCATATTTAAGGAATATTGAACAATTTATTTTAATTTATTTGTCTAAAAATAAAGTGGCTTTATTAAATTTGTCCACACTGCTGTCAGCTGTCACTACTTCTTGCACTTGGTGGCGATAAATGTTGCTCTGCTGATTGTCTCCGTCTTCTCGCCATCGTCTTCTTCTGCTGCACTCAGTGTGCGTTGCTGTGGATAAGACTGTTTTCTAAATGCCTAAAATGTGAATGTAATGTCTCTGTCTCAGAGGGTTTTGTGGTGTTGTTCAGAAGTAAACCCTCACTTCTCTCACCATCCAAACAAAGTCTTTGCTGGCCACAGGTCTCCTCCTCCTCCACTGTGGTTTTCACAGCGATGAGGGTGAATCAGATCGATTTCTACATTTCTATTGTTCTTACCATTATGTGTTCCTTTTTTTTTTCTTCGCCGGAGGTCAGATTTCAGCCATGCCAAGCTAAATATACATGGTTCGCACCCAGATTCCCAGTGATGTGCATGTGTGAGCTTGCATGTTTATGTATGAGTCTGTATGAATTGTCTCTATGTTGTCTATGCTGGCTGCTACAGCAGGTTTATGGTGATGAGAGTTAATTTTCGTCTGCTTTCTGAAGCCCTCTCTCTCTAAACACTCTCAGCTGTGCAGTCCAACTTTGACAGAACTGATGGGCTCCGCTGAACTATAAACCATCCCTGCTCTTGATTGGCATGTTGTTCTGGTTTAAATACCCCGCAGGGCTCATTACTGCAGTAGATAACACCCATAATATCACATATATATACAGTATGAGCTCAGGTTCCTACTCAGATTCAGTAAAGGATGATGACAGATGTCATGAAGACATGATTAGCTTTTATTGTTTCCATACTTTATGCTACTTTTCTTGCTAAAATGATCCATCTCTCCCAGCGGGATCATTATAGTTTTATATTCCGCACTATCCTAAATAAGTTCATGAGCAGTGATCATCTTAAAGAGGGCAGAGTGTCTTAATCAGTACTGATTGTGTTTTGAGGATATTTTACTGATTCCAGTGGCTGGAGCTGACAAGCATCCTTTACATCAGATTAAACTGCTGCTTTCCAACACCTGAACAAATCACCACATGGCAGAACTTGAAGAGCGACTTAAGTGTTCAGTACGTACCATTGCCAAAGCTGGAGCTTGAATACTTTCAGTATAAAAGTCACTCAAGATTAAATGTTATCCCAACAGCTGTAGTTGTGTGTCAGCGATGTCATGAGTGTGTCTGAGGTCAACTTGTATCAGCTGATGAGTTGATGAGTCAAATGTTCGCATCCACCTTAACTAAGATGCTAAGATAATAAATAATAATAATTGACAGTGGAAATGATTAGTTAATCAATAGATTATTGAATGACTGAAAAATTAATAGAGTTTTGATAATTGTTTTTAAAGTGAGAAAATGTCAATTTTGAAAGAATTTCCTTGCCATATGTATGTCCAGGCATGCATGTTCAGAAAGAAGCAGTTCAGAAAAATACAGAAATCATTAAATACAATCTAAAAATCACCATTGGTTTTGTGATTTTTGTCATGGAAGTCCAGACAGCAGGATGATATATGTGTTAAAGTTAGATGCAAATAAAATCAGTGACAATAGAATGATAGAATAAAAGTTTTTGTTATTTTTATTAAGTTTTTTAAGGAAACCTCCCCAAATATACATTTCACCTGTAATAGTCCTGCACTGTCCAACGCATCACAGAAGTCAACAAATCACCTCTTGTCAATGTGTGTAGTGACTCTCGATCACACATCAGAGGAGGTGTCCAGGTGGAGCACTGTTCCCACTGTGAACCTGTTTTTCTCTGTGACAAAAAAAGGCAAACATGTTTAAAACACTGTGTCTGAACTTTACTTGTGCTACTCATACATTTTAACATTTTCAATTTGCAACAAACATTACAGTTAAGGCCATCACAGTAAAAGTTACATAGACTAGTTTTAAGCAGGAAAGCCAAACAGTATCTAGTTCCAGCCTCTCAGTTGGATTTGCTGCTTTTCTCTGTCTTACATGTTTGTAAGTTTTCAGACTGATGGCCAGACAAGACAAGTTATTTGAAAAGACAACATGGGTGTTAGGAAATAGTGATTTTCTGCCATAAAACGTTCACAGGTGTGATGACTGTGTGCCACAACTGTTTGGGTGCAAATACGAAATTAAAGATGCTGATTCAGGTGTTCAGCCTTTATCAGAAACTGATATCAATTCAGATGATGTTGGAGACAGAAGAAGGATGTCTAATAATACCACATCTGTCTCCTCTATTCCTCTGTCCTCACAAAAGCGCCTCTCTTTCTTGTGCCTTAAGTGAGAAGTGAATTCATTTCTTCCCATTTTTCCCAGTTTATTCTCTGTCTTGCTTTCTGCAGTACAGTGTACCTACCGTCCAACAAAGTTGCATGCAATCAGTTGAAGACAGTACAAGGCGGACTGGATCTGAGAGAGAAAATAATCTAGAAAAGAAAGGAATTTCTTGACTTTGCCAGCAGGAATATCTCAAGGCTGAGTCACACAGGATTTGGTCATTTTGGCAGAATTTTTACCTCTGAAGCTCTTTTGTGGGGGTCTCTGATATCATTACACTGTTGGCCCATTCCACATGTTTTTCCTTTCAAATTCACTATTAATCAGTTCTAGATGAGGAATTCACTTACTGACTTTCCACAGATAGAGCCGTGCTTGACCTAACAACATGTGCAGCATCACGAGACACTGGGGACCTTTATTGTTGACATCTGATCTCTGGAGCCTACTGTATGTATAATTGCTGGACAAAAGACCTCCACTGGTCAAAGGCATAATGCAAGCTTTAATAATGAAAGATTTAGTTTAAGTCAACTGTAGATTTTAACCACAGCCACTTCCTGTCATGACTCATTATACCACTCATGTAGGGTTTTCCTCTGTGAATGTGTGATTGCGTGCTAACTGTTGGTCAGGAGGCAGGAAGGCCTCTTTACAGCTGGCATTCACATGTGTCTCAAATGTGGATTGTGTCCATATCAGATATACTAGAGCTGTATTCGTTTCTGCTTTCTCATCCAAAAATATAATTTGGACAAGTGTATTCTTGTGATATCCAACCTCTAAAATGATACACATGTATCCTGAAAGTCCATCATACTGAAGGTTTTTCTATTCAAGTTTTTTTCTCAGTGTTTCCTGGTTGGATGTGGATAAACGTTTATTCCCGTCCATGGAGCTGTGTGGTTTAAAAACCATAAATCCAGGAATTAAAGCACAATTAACTCATCACTGCCTAATCTTCAAGATTTTTAATTGAACCCAACTATTTTAGCGCTCATGGAAGAAATGCTCAGATTGGGAGAATGTTTGCAATTTTTCCCACATGAAGCCATCCAGTTCAGAACCATTGTTACAAGCCAAGGCAGAGCAAACCACAATTCAACTTCAACATGATCCAACTTTCTCTGCAGCTTAAGTGGTCCTCTCCCTAAGCTCCATGAAACATGTTCCTAATGAGTCAAATTTTTAAATGTACAAAATTTTATTGCAGAAAGGTTGTGGAGAGAAGAAGACGCTGCCGTTTGCTTAGCTTGTCTGAGTTGCCTAAAAGGTTTGTACAGATGTTCATGGACCCCAGAAGATGAAACATAGAGACACAGATATGAAGCCATGACTTTGTAAAGGCCACATGAGTTTCAAATTTGTACATGGTTACTTTAAGTCAGTGAACATTGTTGTTGGCTTGACTCAGTGACTTCAAATCTTTCATTGGGAATTGCTTGTTTCACTAAGCGAACCACAGCGTGTCTTTTCTGGGTTGAGTTAGTGGGCCACAGCTTTAGACTTTGTTTTGTGTTTTATGCTATCTGTAAGACTTCCTTAAATGAGTTATTAAAGGTTAGCTATTTGTTTGTTGATCTCTAAGCATCAGTTCAGTTGTTCTCTCTCTCCAATTAAAAGCTAACAGTCCTTATGCAGTCCATGCCAGTTCATGAAATCATATTCAGTCTCGGGCATGGAGGCCTGTCACGAACTGCCTGTAGGGTGGATACTAGTGGTTTTGAAGGTCATGCCACGGTGCGTGTTTATTGCATAACTTGAACATCCTGCCAAACAAAAGTTCAACATGTTTCTTTTGCCCTCTTTGTTTTTTGGCTTAGAACAGACGAGGTGGAAATGTTGAAGAGCTTGTCAGCGTGTATGGGAACACTGAAGGTGGTCTATAAGGTATAAGATTCCCAAGCACCAAGTCCAAGTCCAAACCCCCCACCCACAATTGCCCTGTGTGTCACCCAGAGACATTTAAAGTGTTCATTAATGAAACCCGACTCATGGCCTGGACTCCATCTCCGCTCTACAGCTTCCCTCTTGTTGGACTCGGATTCTGTGTTTTGCTCGGGAGAGACAGAAGCCAGGCCTCCATGTAGTAGCCCGAGTATTAACACTGGGGTTGAGGTCAGGTCAAATGAAATAAACAACAAGTTTTGAAACATGTTAAGTGTTGTTTTGAAGTGGGCGTAATTACAGAACTGTTGTTGGAGCTTTGCGCTGACCGAAGGGGGTCGGCAAGGCTAATGTTGAGACAATGACCCTGTCCTTGTCCTTGTCTAAAATGATCATGTCTGATCATTGCGGTAAAATAATGAGTTTGACAGGAAACACTTGTTTTTGTCTTTAAACGCCAGCAGCCACTGTTTTTGTCCTGTTAGTTCTTCTTTGGACTCTTCGCTTCCTTGGATGGGGGTCCGATGAGGCCACAGGGGAGCATCTCTGGTGTCATGGTCCCACTGAGAGACGAGGATGTGTAAAGTTTCAGCAGTTAAACCTCTGAAATAACACCGAGATGGGAGACACAGAGTCTGATTACGGGCTGAATGATGGACTGATGATTGAATGTCTGACTGACTGACCAATTTGTTGACTGAATGTTTGACTTACCGGGATGATTGATTAACATACTGACAGCTATGCAGTGCATTTTGTATGTGATGCACGTGTGAGCGTGTGTGAACTTTGCTCTTTGACAACTTCAACGCAGGTCTTAAGATAAGCTGCATTATCTCAGAGTCTTAAGCTCCCTCTCGTCCTCTTTGTTTCCTTCTCCTTTTATGACTTTAGACAAGGCTCTCACCTCAGCTCTCAATCCTACTTTGCTATACATTCAAGCTACTAACCTTCCCCCAGTGAACATACACTAACACATACACGTCCAGTGTTAGGAGAAATAATGCACCACTATATAACAAACTTTTCAGAAAGTGTAAAGAAAAAAACCCAGAAACCAAAACCAAAGCAGTTCAGAAAGGGGCAACAGCACAGCGGATTAGATATAAAATAAACTGAGGTTATAAGTTATCCAGCTAACCAAACACTCACATGACAGTCATTGAGACTAACAAGACACACGCAGAGTAAACAAGGCAGATAAAGACATGAAAGCCACATGAGAGACACAACGTCCCAATAAAAGAGGAAAACATAATGTAGCACACTGCTCTTAAGCGTCTCTCCCATCATGCTGGCTTGCATGCAATCATCAGCTTACTAAATGAGTCTACTAAAAATGTTATTAAAAACAGTTATTCCAGCTATTCAGCAATAAAACTGAAGAACAGGAGGAGAAATGGATGGAAAAAGAAGTCTCTTAACACAGAGCTGTTTCTGTGTAATCTTTTTGAATTGTTTCTGTGATCTAATTACAGATACATCTCAATAAATTAGAATATCATGAAAAAGTTCAATATTTTTTTTCACTCATTTCAGAAAGTAAAACCCATATATTATATAGACTCAGTGTGTTAGGGTAGGTGCTAGGTGAGGCGGAATTGGACCCAGGATGCAGATGAGGCAGGAGGCTGAGTAGACGTTTTACTTTTTATTGATGATGAACACGGGAACACAAGGCAGGAACACACGAGGGTTGAGGCAGGAACAGAACAGGAAGCGAAGCACAGGACAGAACCGATCAGCACTGGCACAGAACAAATCAGCACAGCACAGCACAGGCGACACGACAAAGAACAAAAGGAGAAGGACTGGACTTAAATAGGAGGAAAGGAAAGTGGAAACAGGTGGAGACTAATGAGGACAGGGTGAACCTAATTGGGGCAGAGCAGGCAATCAAAAAAGGAGGGAAACACAAAAGGGCAGGAAGTAAAGTGAGAAACGAGAGGAGAGGACGAGACTACAAAATAAAACCGGAAGTGCAGGACAAAGAACATGCAAAACCCTAACACAGTGTCTCAGAAAATTAGAATATTGTGAAAAAGTTCAATATTGGAAAGTCATGGTGTCACACCCTAAACAGCTAATTAACTCAAAACACAAGCTACACAATCATGGGGAAGACTGCTGATTTGACAGATGTCCAGAAGACAGTCATTGACACCCTCCACAAGGAGGGTAAGCAAAAGGTCACAAAAGGTCATTGCTAAAGAAGCTGTTCACAGAGTGCTGTATCTAAGCATATTCATAGAAAGTTGAGTGGAAGGAAAAAATGTGGTAGGAAAAGGTGCACCAGCAAAAGGGATAACCGCAGCCTTGAGAGGATTGTCAAGGCAAAATCCATTCAAGAATTTGGGGGAGCTTCACAAGGAGTGGACTGAGGCTGGAGTCAGTGCATCAAGAGCCACTACACACAGACGAATCCTAGACGTGGGCTACAAATGTCGCATTCCTCGTGACAAGCCACTCCTGAACCAGAGACAACGTCAGAAGCATCTTACCTGGGCTGTGGAGAAAAAGAACTGGACTGTTGCTCAGTGGTCCAAAGTCCTCTTTTCAGATGAAAGTAAATTTTCCATGTCATTTGGAAATCAAGGTCCCAGAGTCTGGAGGAAGAGTGGAGAGGCACAGAATCCACGTTGCTTGAAGTCCTAGTGTGGAAGTTTCCACAGTCAGTGATGATTTGGGCTGCCATGGGCAGCCATCTGCTGGTGTTGGTCCACTGTGTTTTCTGAAGTCCACAGTCAACGCAGCCATCTACCAGGAAATTTTAGAGCACTTCATGCACAAGCTTTATGGAGAGGCTTATTTCATTTTCCAGCAGGACTTGGCACCTGCCCACACTGCCAAAGGTACCAAAAGCTGGTTCAATGACCATGGTGTTACTGTGCTTGATTGGCCAGCAAACTCACCTGACCTGAACCCCATAAAGAATCTATAGGATATTGTCAAGAGGAAGATGCGAGACACCAGACCCAACAATGCAGATGACCTGAAGGCCGCTATCAAAGCAACCTGGTCTTCCTTTACATCTGAGCAGTAATTCATGCAAAAGGAGGCCCAACCAAGTACTAAGTGCATAGAAATGAACATACATTTCAGAATTCTAATTTTTGTTTAAAATGTGTTTTTTTTATTGATCTTATGTAATATTCTAATTTTCTGAGACACTGAATTTTGGGTTTTCATTATCTGTAAGCCATAATCATCAAAATTTCAAGAAATAAAGGCTTGAAATATTTCACTCTATGTGTAATGAGTCTATATAATATATGGGTTTCACTTTCTGAAATGAGTGATAAAAATATTGAACTTTTTCATGATATTCTAATTTATTGAGATATACCTCTATTTTAGCATTTTTACTATTTACTCAGTTTGTTTCACTGTTGAGCACTTTATACCTCTGTTTAGCAAAGTTTCTATATAAGGGTACTAATTTGGGTACTATACATCATCCCTCAGGAGCTCTTTTTATTGCCTTTCTTCCTCTTTTTGGAGATTTTATCTTCTTAACAGCAGAGTTAGGTGACTGATTTTTTTTTTTAAGTTAGACTGTGTAGGAATTAACATAATTCCATCTGATGCATGTTTGTGAGCAATGATCCATCCTTTTCATTCAGTGAAAACAAGAATCACTGAGCATGTATTAAATAATCAACAGAAAAGTTGTTTCCCTGAAACACATGGCAGCTCCTGGACCACTAACAGTGTAGTGAGGAAAATAATACAAAAAGATCCACAAAAAATTGCGCAGCAGGGAAAAATACGGGAAGGTGACAGATGTCGGAAAGGAAAGAAAGTGTAGTAAAGGAGAGGAGGTCTTTGGAAGTGGAGGTATTTTTTTGATCCAAACGAAATAAAGCTGCACCCTGGCAGGCCGAGTGCTCCCCTCAGTGGGGGATTTGCCTGGAAAACCACGTAAAGGTCTTTAAAAAAAGCAAAGAGGGGAAATCAGAGCAGGGAGGAAAGCTGCTGAGTGTTTTCTCTCTCTCTCCTGTAATTGGCTTCCCACCTGGATGAGGACATGTGGTGGGAGGCTGGCTGCGGCTCCGCTGACGGTTGCTGTCAGTGAATCAGGAGGAGAACAGCAGCTCGGCTCTGTAGACATCCACATTACATTCACTTCACGCTTCCTCGTCCATCCCCCTCTCATATTCTTCCCTCCCATTCTTGTCTTTTTTTCATCCTTTACTCTCATGTTGTCTTTTTTTTACCCCTCTGTCCTACCAGCCTTTTATACCTTCGTCCATCTTGCCCATCTTTCTTTTTATCTGTATCTCTTCCTCCCTTTTCCCCTGCTGTGTCGTTCTACTTTTTATTCATCTTTGTCCAGTTTCTACTTCCTCTCTCTCCCTCTCACTTGCTCTATGACTCAGCCTTACTCTTCTTTGTGTCTTTCTCTGTTTTCTGTCTTTTCCTCTCTGCTCTTTGTTTTCCCCTTTGGATGAAGAACATCAGTAATCTTATAAATACAGAAGTGTATTTGCACGCATCAGTAATGTGTCCCGGTCAATTGGTCCCAGATAGCCTGAAATACAGAGCACCTGCTCTCCTTGTGTTTAACAATGCTGTTTAGTCTAACTCGCTGCTTTGTGTGTAGTTTGATGTAACTGTGCATGTGTACAGTGTACAGGAACAGGGATTTCTTCTCTCTCACAGCACCTGAAATCACCAGGAGAGATCACAAAGCAACAATCAGACAGGAAGGAGAGAGAGACAATTCAGATATACAAGATGTGGAGTGTTACACCGTGTTAACCGTGTTAGCCTCGCTCCAACAGGGTAACACAAAGTGAAGGCTAACAGAATCAGACGCCGATAGAACGGCGATAAAGTTATTTTAAAGTTAAATTCTACTTACTTCTAGTAAGTATGAATGCAGACTGAGAGCAACCTATGAAAGCATTTTCGGCTCACAGAAGGACCGGCTCATTTTCAGGGACAAAAAGCGTAGGTGCTAACTTTATTTAACTCCTCCTGTGCAGTTGGACTGAGCTTTACCTTACTGGTTAACTAATGCCAGTGAGATGGACTGCAAACTGTCGGTGTCTCTTTCCCTCTGTGTGTCTGAGAGAGACAGATGCAGAGAGAGAGACAGGCAGAATGTATCACATCACTGAGGTGCTATTCATCTGTGTCTGGTTGTAAAGACAGATGGCTGCTTTCTATAGCAGGTGATGAGAAGCAGGCGTGTGTGTGTCTGTGTGTGTGGATTTCCACATGTTCTCTCCTCTCTGTGTGTGTGTTGGTGTGTGGCGTGTACCATACACTGCAGGGCTGAGCGTTCGTGGCCTGCCGGGATCTGCAGTCAGAGGTCCCCCTCTTATGAGCTATAAAGTCTTTATGTTGCTGCTCTTGCTGAACAAAACATCCTACTGTTGTATGATGTTCGACTTTTTCTCACTTGATTTGAACACGCACGCCTGTATTTTTCTTTTCCTTTCTAAAAATGTGCGTTCATCATCACTTGATGATATTACTCAGACACTTACATTTTACCAGCAGCCCCAGTGGCCTGGTCTTAAGTGATAAGATCAATACAAACATGGATAAACAATAAACAGTGA
Source organism: Scortum barcoo (assembly GCA_023238725.1). Lineage (NCBI taxonomy): Eukaryota > Metazoa > Chordata > Actinopteri > Centrarchiformes > Terapontidae > Scortum > Scortum barcoo. The sequence goes on from CM041531.1 coordinate 17,585,856, forward strand.
AATTAGGTGCTAAAAACCATTATGTCAAACAGCAGGAAAGCCCTGACCAAAGAATGGAAGGAGGTGATTTGATTTGGGTCTGAAACAGGTAACAAGGACCAGATGTGTGTGTGTGTGTGTGAGTAGTATGTGAATATTTTTTTATGCGCGTGTGTGTGTATGTGTGTGTGTGTTGTTATACTTTGTACATGTCTGGATTGAATGTCATTACATTTGATGCTTCTATGTGTGTGTCTGTCTGCATGTGTGTGCGCACAGGTGCACGTGAATGAGATCATCGTTTACTGCTTGTAAATGTGGGCACAAAAGTGGATGCGTATGCAGGCTTACTTTTGTAGATGTCTGGTGGTACTGAGCGGGGCAATATTTCATAAACCGTAAACATATGTGTGAGCATTTCTGGTATGTACATACTGTATGTGTGTGTGTGTTCTGGTGATTAAGTTCCCTCTAGCAGCAGTCTACTGTTCATCATCCAGATGATTTTAGTGAGGTACTGACAGCTCTGTCTTCAGCTCAGTCCTAATCATTAACACAGTGCATTTTTTTTTTTTTTTGCCTTAAGCTTGTAGACACAAAACGCTCAAGCACTCGATGAAATCTCTGCTTTCGCCAAGTGGAAACAAACAGTGGACTCGCACACGAGGGCAACACATTCATACTGAACATGATCCGCTTACGGATTGTTTGCACTGCATCCACAAGTCCACGGGGGCATCCTATTCAAACTATCACTCTCTTTCTCCCTTTGGCGTTTTCTCGATGTATACTTTGGACGGCAATCAACAAACCCCAAGCTGTGGGAACAGTAACCTGTTCATTTTTCTCACACTTGGAGTTGACAAGATTTTTTCAGTGTGGCTATGCCGTGCTGAGTTTTGCTGTTTCATTACGTGGAGAAGCACTTAACGCTGTCCTCTGTCTTCATTTTCTCTGAGAAAACCTTTATGAGGCCCTTGAGTTACGCTTCCTGTGTTTAATGGAGGTATAATTGTCTTTGTAGAGCTATAGACCAGAGTCGGACCTCCCAAAAAACTCCAGTCACCGTCTTCCATCTTTTTCTGATTACTGCGCACCTGAACAGCCCTCTGGACAAGCACAATGGCTGTTTTTTTTCTCTGTTTGGTGTAAAATCTGCTCTAAATTAGCTCCCTTTAGCCCTTTTATAGCTGTGTTGTCACTGTCAATACCTCAACAAAACAAATCACCAGCCAACTGATAACAGACTGGACCGACACTGTTGTTGCAGTGTTGTTTGAAGTCGACAAACTCAGCAGGGTGCATGTTCCTGTATGCATGAAGCTTTGCGTCATGTAACAGGAAAAGGGAGAATAGAGGAGGTGTGCAGTGTAACAGCTGAGGACTTACAACTGAAAACAGTTATAAATCTCTCAATACCTCCAGAATTTTTCAACATCAAGGCAGTTAAGGGGCCATTTAGAAGACTTGGAAGGCCCACTTGGTCTTATCAGTCCATTACTGTGAGCCTCAGTTACAGTTTCTGGTGGGATTTTTAGTAAAAGGTCCTCCTGAAAAACAGCTTTCCTGTCTGGCATGAAAACTCAACCAGACACATCATTATGAGGGATCTGTCGTTAGCTTGACCTCACTGCTTAGCTGCTCTCACTCACCCTTATCTTGCCCTTACCCATCCCACTTTGGTCACTGTTTCCTCCTCCTCTGTGTTCCCTTATCTCTGCATTGGACCATCAGTCACTATCTCCTGAGCAGTTCATTCAGAGCGTTCGTTCTATAGCGTGTTTCATTGGCATTTATACATGTAGCATATCTAAGTGTTGTTCAAGCCTCCAAGTGAAAATAAGTGTTACTTTTGACAGAGTCTCTTACTGTCACACGTTCATACTGAGGTGGATGAAAATAAGTGGATTTTTTTATCCACTCATTTTCATGCCAATATTTTACAGAAAAATATCCCACAATGAATAATGATGGAAACACACTGGTCAGGTAAATAGCGATATTGCAGTATTTCCTGTGGCTTCCCAGATACTTTCACAACGTGGGCAGGAGGTATTAACATCTGGTATCAGTGGACCAGTGTGTAAATCAAAGTCTTTTGGGCATAAAACACGACAGCTGCTCCACACATTACAAAGCCATCTGTACATTATCTGAAATGTGTTTAGCTGACATGCAAGATAGATAACGGTCATCACAGAGAATTGCATAAAGCTGTGTCCTCCGATTAGTTAGGAAGGCTTTAATTAATCTCAGTCAAGCTTATGAAAACTGGCCAAATGTGTGACAACACTGTAAACATTTATTCCCATTTGTCTGGATCTGTGCTGTAAGACCTCTGGACGGAGCAGATCAGATGTGAGTCTGTCACAGAAAGAGACTTTATCCACCCTGAGACACTCACATCAAGACATGTTCATCACAATCCTTCCTTTAATCTTGTTGAAACAAGTGAAAATCAGGCAACAATAAACATGTTGCCCCATAAATGTTCCAGTCTCTTGATGGCAGAGCATTTACAAACCCATCTTGTTTTGACCTAAACGCTTAGTATTTATGAGCCAATTTGAAAGTCTGGCACAAAGTGTGAAAATGAATCATTTGCCTACATTTCATTAAAATCTGGTCAGTGGTTCTGGGGGAAATCATGCATGATGGAACAATCTAGGGTAGTCTACAAAATGTTACAATGAGGTGGTAAGATGCTGCATCACTCTCAGTCATCAGAGTTTTTGGGAATCTGGTCTGTGGTGTCTGAGGTTTTCTGTAGAAAGGAACAACAAACAAAAAAAGCAGGAAAAGAATCTGGTCTCACTCAAATGCTTTTAATAATCCTGAGATGATACCAAATATTTCCTTTTCTGTTTATGATATTTTAAATATTTGAAAACAAATATTGTCGTAACACTTAGGGTTAATTGGAACATAGTAAACTAAGCTTAGTATAAAGCCTGGCAGCAGGGGGTAACCTGGCTCTGTCCAAAGTGAAAACAGGCCTACCAGCACTCACTAATGAGCACATTTGTATCTTGTTTGTTTAATCAGTACATAAAAAGAAATCTAAAAACCACAATTTGCATTTGTCAGCTGTTTCAATATTAAGAACAATAGTTGGACACAGTTGCTACGTGCTGCTTGTGTAGTCATCACATGAGCTTGCCATTATGCCTGCACAGAGACCTATAACAAAACTGTACCTGGCAGCCGGCACTTTAGCCAGAGATGCTGGATAAACTGTCAAAAATAGCTACAGCATGATCTAAGAATAGCCGTCTAAGATAAGCATATTTCCCAGAATGTCAAAGTCATATACTATATTTTGGCATAAAACTATTTATATACATTATATTATATATATTAATATACTGGATAAGAGGAAGATTTATTTATCTTAGCCCACAGAGATATTGTATAAAAAAAAATTAAAATTCGATATAACATGGGAATATGAGGCCTAAAGTTTTTTTTTGACAAGCCAACTACTTTTTAAAAATCATTCTTCGGGCATTTTAGTATTTTTTTCATTAGATAACACCAGCAGAGACGTGACTGGATATGAAAGAAGGGAGTGAGGCAAATAAAGATTCCCAGCCAGGTCCGAAACAGGCAGGCTGCACTCCATGGAAACTTGTTTCATCGTTGAAATATTTCACACTTGAATGAGTAGTTGCGGTAACATGGTACAATTTGGTAAATAGAGTTATCCACTTTCTTGCCAAGAGTTCAGATGAGAGTCTCTGGTTGCTTGGCAACTTCCCCTTAGTAGCTATGACACATAGCCAACCATAAAAAACAATAACTTACAGATTAAATAACAGATGTGTCATGTTAATCTGTGAGCTTTAGAGATACTGGCAGCAGACATAGAAAATCATAGAAAATGTTCATCTGATAAAATTAAAAGTTGGTGAGAAATATAAAAGCCATGTGTATCTGTTCACATGTTCAGCTGTTGTATCAAAATATCTCTATGATCCTGCAGTGATGACAGTAGGGAGATTAGAGCAAGGAACGAAAGGTTAAAGGGTGTTTTTAAAGAGGGGGTCAGGATGGGAGAGTGGCAGGAGAAAGGATGGAAAGATGAGGCGAGTGGGGAGAGGTGAGGCATAACAGAGGGGAGTGCAGGTCAGCCTGTATTCTGGTGGAAGTGGTTCAGACCTCCTGTGCTCCCAGTCAAAGCTTCCTCTGTTAGGCCAGAGCTCTGATGTTTCCCCTGTGGCCTGGGTCCTGGAAGTGGGCTGGCAGAGCAAATAAACAGAGAGGAGGTGCTCACACTTGCCACACCTTCACATATGTATACTCACACCAGTTTCAAAAGAATACGCATTTTACACACACACGCACCCCTACACACACACACACACACACACACAATTATTTGCTAAGACTTAAAGAGCTGTACATGCAGCTGTGTGCAACACCTTTACACCTTCAGTAGGAAGCTGGCGTAGAGGCAGGTTTTGTTTCATTTGTGGAGACGAAACCTCCAAAGTCATGAGCCCATTTTTGGAGACAAATGGGTGGAAAAGACCCAGTTAGTTAGGTTTTCTAATAAAGTAGTATAAATGTGCATAGGCTGGGGATTTAAAACACACACAAAGAACTTATGGACAGAACACCTTATAAAAAATCTCTTAAAAGCCCACCAAGTGCAGAAAATTAGTAACACATTGAAAAGAAAAAAAAAAAGAAGCTCAACTTAAAAAATGAACGATACTGACTCCCAAAAAGAATATATATATATATATATATATATATATATATATATATATATATATATATATATATATATGAAAATGAACATGGCAGCCCTCCAAAAATGTGTTTTATTGTTGGTCTCATCATACTAATGTGTTTCAGCATAATCCATCATCACACCATCACACACAATGTGACCAGCCAAGTTTTTGAACTGCTTGCGACTGTGAGGTTTGCTGAGCAAATAAATCAATTACAGCATGCTTGATGAATACAGCATGCTGTAATTGTAACACTTATAAGCCACATCAGAAAGAAGCATCCATCAAAATGACAAGACGTACACACACGTATGTATATACACACGCACATGGCCGGTCTCCTGTCCTGGCGTGTCAAGAGGCCATTGACCTCCACTGAGCTCCGCTTCCTGTGTTTCTCCCACAAAAGTCCCAAGAGGGAAACTCTTAGCTGACAACAACCTTCATCCCTTTCTTTTAACCATCCTCCTCCCCCTGTCAATGTCCTCATCCCCTAATTCTTACTCGTATATTCAATCTGAGGCGATACACAGGAGATGTGATTTATTTCAGAAATGACGGATACTGAAGTCTCTTATAACCCCCCTCACATGTAGAAACTCTACCTACAAACTAGGAGAACAACACTCTCTGATGTGAATGACTCTCATAATGAATAGTGACAGCATGGTCTATGGAAAGCATCATCCATAGTGTGCCCTGCTCTCAGGACCCTTACACTGTCTGGGCTGGGGACTAGTGGGCTTTTCTTTGGGTGCTATAATGAATATCCTGTCTTTGTGCATTCCAGCCTGCAAATGCACAAATAAATCACAGTAATGCTGGATAGGAAGCCATAACAGTGAACATCCCCCCCCTGGAAGGAGACCCCTTGCTAAAGTACATTATCTTCGGTGTAAAGTGATCCAGGCCCAGGCCCTGCCTCTGGATCCTGTCTCGGTGTTTCTTCCAGTGCCTCCGTGCTGATTTTGCAGCAGCAGACTGGGGTCGGACATGGGCCTGTCTGCACCCCTTGCTGGGCAGGTAGCTGCTGGGTCAGCCATCACCAACACAAGGGACTGGCGAGAGAAAGTTGGTACCCAAAAGCCAGAAAGCAGGAGGGACAGGGATGGAGGTTAGGATACTTAAAATGGGATCAGGTCAGTGTAGCATGTGGACTTATACTTATATATAGAGTAGTTCTGACATGCTAGAGGTTGCATGTAGACACCATCAGCCATCCAGACACACCACTGGGCCATGTTAAAGGCCTCTCAAGGGTGACAGGTATTTTTTACCTTCCTTCGCAACTTTCCCTCCAAAAATCAACAAAAATCAACTTGCTTCTGTTACAGAGCCTGTTTGGATCTGTATCAGAGCCAAATGAGGCTTTTTTTACATGGTTTGGTATGAGCTATGTAATGTCCAGTTCATTTCCAGTTCTTTGTTTATTGTAATTTTTCGCACTCTAGGTACACAAGCTGTCAAAAACAGCAGCCAGCAGTCACAGTTAATGATAACCACACTGACAGGGTGTCAGTGGAAGCCAAGAGAGGTTGTCCAAATCCTCTGCAAACCTTTCTATCATCCATGTGTTTTCTTTATGCATCAGCTGTGAAGCATATGCAAATTACCACTAATTACAGCTTATATGAATTTTAATGTGGGCTTAGAAAGCCAGAAGTCAATACTGCAGGTCAAGCCATTACAAGGAAATAGATGCTAACTGCTGCAGACTGACCAACCTGACACAAGCTGACCACAAAGATAGTTCAGAAACTATAAACTGCCAGCAACACATCTTCAATAACAATATCCAACAATATAATATTTATGTCTACCATTTAGTACAAGTCCTTGAAGTCATTACAATCAATGTGAAGATAAGAAGCACAGAGAACAATTTTCTACTTATTTTGGTCAAAATCCACCAAACATCACAGTACTTTGGTTGTTTAGTTTAGTTCTTGTTTATGTCACCATGTCTGGCTGTTTTCGTTCGATTACACAATATATACTATTGAGCCATATCTCAACTTGAACATGTGTACTTGGTTACACAAATCACTAAATGCAAATAAGATGTGTGCGTGTGTAAAATATCACTAAGACCCTGAGCGTAGAAGGCATAGGTAAAGTCTACGGCTTCAAGAGATGGAAAAACAGAAAATTCTACTCAGGTTAATCTCTTAAATAAGTGTATTTTGATTATTCACTCACCAAGTACACTTCATGTATACATTCATAAATCTGAGTAAATAGTGTATGTACAGATTGGGATACTATGGAGAGAGAAAATAAAATTTATAGACCACGGTTTTCTACATTAAGTACTTGAAATATTATTGGGTGCGCACAAGATACAATTTATTTGCACATTTTGCTTCTTTTGTTCACATGAATAAATTAATGATTCTAGTGGTGTTCAAGGCAAGCTCATTCATTCCAGCCAGCACCAGCTTAAGGCACTTGTCCTCTGTGATAGTTATGGATAGAGACTAATTAAGTTTTACTTTATCTTTGGGATGAGTTATCATCACATGTTAACAAAGAATGATTTTTAAAAAGTAGTTGGTTTGTCAAAAAAAAACTTTAAGCCTCATATTCCCATGTTATATCACAAATTAAAAAAAATTTGCTTTACAAGGCATTATTGTTATATAATATACTATTGTTACTGTCATTATTGTGCAAAAGGCAGGCAGGTGAAGTGCATTTCATGCTTTGAGGAGTAAAGCTGGTCTGTTGTGCTGGCTCTCTGTATAAACACTTATCTCTTGTATGCTGTGCACATGTGATAGCATTTCAATCACTCACTGTAAGAAATATTTTTATTTCTCTCCATGGCCATTCTGGGACTCCATAGGAAACAGTTTCTCAACATGACTCTCTTGCATGAAAATAATATTTCTACAATAGAAAACATAAGGTGAATATAAGCTGTGATGTGGATATGAACTATTGTCTTCACTGATCTGTCTGTTCTAACCTGGAAAAAACATGTAAAAACCAGGGAACTCAAATACCAGAAAGACCAGCTGCTGTATCATTTCCTTCGCTGTGGTTTCTGTGGTTGTCGTGGTCACATGGCGAGCCCTGGTGGAAAGTTGAAAAAGCTTAACCATCACAAACACTGCTGTGTGAAACCACCTTTATGTTTTTGGCATTGACCCTGAGATGTGTATGAAGAGCTTTGGTGGCATTAGCACATTTTAGATGTGTCATTAGCTGTTGGGCTGCATGGTGATAAAGACAACCGCATGAGGAGTTTTGAAAAAGACAACTTAAAAAGTGCCTGTACGCCACTGTAATACTGTTCGGTGTTGTAGTTTAACTGTGGCTATTAAAGACTATGAGCAATCCTCTTGGCCTTCGCAAGTCTTAAGAGGACAGAAAAAATATTCCTCTGAATGAAATAAAGATAGAAAAGGCAGACATGTCATCAGGTTTCATGGTCAGAGGGCAACATGAGGCCAACAACTTGTCAGTCTGAAGAGACGAGAGAGACAGAAACAGACAGAGATTATGTCAACAACTAGTGAAGAAACAGAGCGCCGTAAAACAAGAGGCCAACAGAATGGCTCGAATATAAAGCAACATGTTTCAAATCACAGACTGGATGTAGGGCAAGTGAAGTAAAGTGCACAGAGAGGACATGAAAAAAGAGAGAGGAGGAGAGGGAGCTTGCTAGTGTCATGAATCACTCTCACTAATAAACCTTGACTGACATTAAAAGGCTGTACCCAATTACTGGATGGTATCCAGCCCTCACACAGACTCTCTCTCTCACACACACACACACACACACACAGTGCAGATGTATTCTTACATACATGTGCATGTGCACACACGCAGTTAGACTGTTGATATATTTTGTGCCCATATTCATTTTTTATCCATTTTCATTCCAAGATTATACTACTATACAACTTCTTTCACTTCTGATATATATAAATATATATATATATATATGTACTATTACACGCAATTGTATTCCCACCAGAGGAACTTGAGCACACGCGCACACATAAGTCAGATTCCTTTGAATGTAGTGGTCCGTGTTTTCAAGGCTGTGTCATGGTGACCGGGCCTGTTGCCAGTCTGACCAACATGCTTTCACATTCCAAAACAAAAACACAGGGGTCACCTCTCCCTCCGCCCTCATCTGCTTGTCCAGTGGCCCCGTCCTCCCTGTCCTGTCCATCACAAACACCCAGGGGAGCACTGCTAAGGCTGCTGCACGTCTGACTGACAGGCGGCCCACTGATGTATGCGGACCGAGTTGTTATTCTGCTATTTTTGTCTGTCTTGGTTCTGTTTCTTTATTTAGGTGTTCTATAGGCTAAGTTGAGAAACTTTTGAATGATTTCCATGAATTTTTTTTTTAACACACATTCATAGTTCCCATATGATGAATCCTAATCCTTTTTACTGTAATCTCTCAACAACGATTGGGTGATTTGCCACAAAATTAGGTACAGATGACGTGCCCTTTTTAAAAAGAACTGGAATAACTTCAGTGATATTTTCATTTTTCATCCAACGCCATAATCAGATGAAAGCAATACTTATGACCAAATACCTCCAAAACTAATGATATTCCCATCTGTATCCATTTCGTGCTTAGAGTTAATTAGAATATGCATGCATGCTAAACTAAAACTAATATACCTGCTAAACATCACCATGTTCATCATTGTCGTTGTGAGCATGTTAGCACTTAGCTCAAACACAACTATGCTTAAGTACAGCCTCATGAAGCTGCTAGCGGGCTTTGATGCACTCACACGCCGAGTATATACGGATGTGTATGTGCGAGTATGTGGGGGAAGGTTAGTGTGGCAAGCATGATTGATGCCACAAATCCACAAGGAAACAAAAGGAGCTGAAGTAGATGTTAAGACTGTGAGATAATGCTATTTTATTTGTAGTCCTGCAAACAAAGTGTCAAAGATCTTTACATACACTCACACACATGTCACATAAGCCCATACAATATGCCAGACGACATTCATCTTAAAGAACTGCTGTGAAGTGCAGCCCCACAGAGCCACTAGCATTGCTGAAGACGTCACTTACCGGTAAAGATGATTAAATTAATCTTTTCTTTAATTCAGTAATACAAAAAAATTCCTGTTGGTACATTAAGACTAACTACACCAATGTACAACCCATTCCTTTTTTTTGTTGAGTGCAGTTTCTCTTCTACCTTCAGAAATGTATTAGTATGTAGAGTAATTATTAGTAATTAGTATGCATACAAGAAAAGTTTTAATCATCCAAAACAGTGACTGAAGCAGTTCTGAAGCAAAAAAATGTTGCAAAAAAAAGTTAAACATGAAGTCATGAAGTGTGTCCTCAGAGCCAAACAGAGACGTTCTGTCAGTCTTTGATTCATCAGACAGTAGACATTATTGTAATTTATTATCTAAATAACTCATGATCCCATTTTTGAGAAACACCATGTTAAGCAACACTTCTGAAAATGCTCATCTGTAATAAATTTGTCCTGAGACTGCCATGAAATCAATTTCTGTTGCCTAAAATACTTAATCCTTCCAAAGTGTAATACCTTTTTGCTGTATCAGGTCAGCTTATCCCTGGTTTTCTGACTGTGGAACATGTTTGTGATCAGCGGAGCAGTACAGACGCACTGCGTAAAGAGGGTGACAGCTTCTGATTGAATTAAATTGTGACTGACACATCTAGTCAAACAACCATTTCACTGGCAAAGGAATAAACTGTTCCTCTCCAGGATAGATGTGCATCTGTAACGCATTAACCCAACTTCGATCACTGACTAACTGATTGATGGATTGACTGACCGACCAACTGAATGAGTGTTCAAATCAGTGTTCACTCTCCTTTCCTCACCTCAGCTCCATGCCCAGTCTTATCCATCCTTCTCAACACTCCCAGCTACAGGCTGCAGATTAAAGCTACTCTCATCTGGATCTCATCAGTTTGAGCCGGCCTTGCCGTTTTATAGGTTATTTTTCATTCAGGGGGGGGGTGGAGGGGGGCATCTCAGAGTGATTTAGGGTTACACTGCATGGAGGCTGGAGGAGAATAAAAGCAACTTGTTGTCTTGAGGGGGAACTGAATAAGGCAGCATGCAAAACCCCCACCGGTAACAGCATGCAGTTTTTAGCATTCTTCCCTTTTTACTTCAGGCGTGTATGTGTGTGTGATATTTGTTGCGTGGCTGCTCCAGTTTCTGAGCCATTTCCTCTCTGTTTTTTTCCAACTGTAATGTCTGTAACATGTGGCGGGATGTTGTAGGATAACTGGACAAGTGTCATTGCCAAATGCCATAAATCAATTTCAGGAGAAATTGTTGCCCAATGTTCATTGCACAATGCTGTATTTCAGTACTGTGCTCTCCGGACTGTTACACGCTTACATCAGAAAAGCTGAAACTGTAAAGGATTTAAAAACTTGAGATTAAGTAATAGGTTTAGGTTGCTTATTTGGTCAGAGTTCAAGTCCTGGCCAGACAACAAGAGGAGAAATAAGCCAAATCAGATTAAGTAAACTGCAGATACTCTAACACATTTATATTTATCAGTAGATGTCTTACTGTGGAGTTAAAACAGGAGAATACACCAGAAGCTGTCAGACAGCTAGAGTATGTGAAATGTTTGTGAGAGGCTTATAAGAGCACAGTAACCAGTAAACAGTATATAAACTGGCTTCCGTGCAGAAATGAGAAATAGTGACCACAAAAAAATGACTTGATTGATTTCCACCTGTGCAAGATCCTGTGTGACAGAGGTGCTTTAGTATATAACAGAGGGCGGCAACCTCTTGTATGATGGGCATCAATTTGCAAAGATTCACAAACATTGGTCTGTAGAGTATGTTGAGACTTTCACCTGCACACATGCACCTCACACTTTGATCCACAAACACAGTGAACACTGGTGCTTTCCTCAAACAGTCTGCTAAATGATTACATGTTTCCCCATTTTAGTGATGTGGCTCTCAATAATTGTTGTGGACAAAGGCAAATCTTTAATCCTGAATATGATGCTGCCTTTATTAAGCAGTCCATCAAAAAAAAAACTTTGAGAAAGGTAGTACACTATTTGCTTTCTCTCTTGTCACTGAAGATGGCTTTGCATGTCCATACTGACTTGTGTATTTATTATTTTATGATGTCCTTGATGATGAGTTTTACTGTCATGGAATATTTTTTTCTTAAGTAAGGAACACATAATTCAAATTAAAATTTAATTTGAGATTACAGTAACACATCCTTTAACTCTGAATTCATTGATGAAGCTGACAAATAAAGCATCTATAAATATTAGGAAGTATTCAGAATATATATTTTGGTAATGGCTTTGTCTTTGGAAAACCGCTGTGTCACGTCTATGGCTAATTTCATTTTTGTAAAACTTCCTTTAATGATGATAGACTAAAGGGCTGGCCCTGCTATGTGGTTAATATAAATATCGGATTACTTTTTTTTTTCTTTTAGGAGGAAATGCTGTGATGGCTTCAGGTTTGTGATGGGCCAGTGTATACCTGAAAGTAGGTAAACCATGCACACTGTCCTCATAAACTCACATCTGATTCTCACGTACTCCAAATCTTTTATAGTTTCTCAATTTCAGCATCTTACAGATTAAACCAGGCTGCACAAAACACAGTCTGGAGACCACATTTGTCTAATTTAGCCTTCAGTGAAGTCCAGATAATGCACATATTACAGTCGACTTTTGTCAGTCTGGAGTAATTATGTTTAAGGAGCTGTTTCAGATAAATAACACATTGCAGTGCCCTGGAACAAACAACATAACAGCCAAAATGGAAACTGCCCACAGTTTTGGCACACAAAACAGCCACATTCTGTTGTGGTCATTCATATAAAGAATCTGATAATTGTGAAAATTGGATCTTGCATAATCCTAACCAGGAACACTGGGGAGCGGTCCAGCCAAAGAGTAATTCAGTAATTCATATCGGCCACTAGAGAACACTGTTTCTCCATAAACACAACACCCTTTTAAAGGTAGATGTTCAAGAAACAGTCAGCTAATGTAAGTATACCTGAATAAAACCATATTGTCTGTATATACTATTTATGGGCATATTGAATTTCCATAAACTTAAAATAACTATCAGATATCAGTATCACAATATCAGGTACAGCTGTTTAGGAAAACATAGACAGATGTACTTGATATTTACTGCGGCTGTGGTCTATCAATAAGTAACTTTATGAATAGTACATTTAGAGAACATGTTGAGCCACAAACCACTATATATATTTATATATTGGTTCTGATGATAATATTTGTTAAAAGGACTGTGCATGCCCTTGTACTTTAATGTTTGTGTATCAACCATTAATTGAGATGTCTTTAATTGGAAACATACAAAAAAACATTATAATAGGCCTTTTCACAGCAGACATTTTGGCTATATATTACATTACATTATGTTACATTTATATTATATTATTGTGCACTCTACTTAGCCTCTGTCATTTTATTTAAGTCTCTGAATTATGAGTGTAAATTCAAGTGTACCAGTGAGGTATGACAGTGTGACAGTAAGCAGGGACACTGAAACCACAGCAGATAAATGGAAATCAGGCATCATTCATTTTATAATTAAAACATGTTACATGGGCGCGCAGGTGGCTCAGTCTGTAGGCCATGAGGCCATGAGTCTGGGGTTTGATTCCTGCCTGCTTTGCTGCGTGTCATCCCCTCTCTCTCTCCTACCATTCCTGTCACTCTTCAGCTGTCCTATATGAATAATAAAGGGTAAAAAAAAAAAAAAAAAAAAAAAAAAAACATGAAGAACAAGAAAGGGCTTAAAGTTATCCGTGTACTGACAGTACAGGCTTTACTGGTCAGTTCAGCTGTGAATTTGGAGTGCTCCTAGATGAATATAATAAAAAAATGTTGGAGTAATGATGGTTTTCAGACTGTAGTCCTGAATAAGTGTAACTCTCTGCCTCCTCTCTCTCTCTGCAGGTGTGGATGTGTGTGCAGCGTCGCCCTGCGAGCAGCAGTGTACTGATAATTTTGGACGGGTCGTCTGCACATGTTACCCCGGCTATCGCTTTGACCGAGAGAGACACCGCTCCCACAAATCTCCTTACTGTCTAGGTCAGTACACTCCCTTCTCATCTCCAAGTGAAATACATCACGTCTATCACTGTCATATTTCTCACCCATTTCATTACACCACGATCCTTTAATCCTCACAGTGACCCACATGCATATTAAAGTAGGTTTCTTAAACAAATACCTTCTATCTTCTCTTCTTAACTGGAATAACAGCGCCACCCTTCTGTGTTGTACAGCAAAGCAATTTAAATCGCTGCAATGCAAAGCAATTCAGATTCTTTAAACAAATCTGCACCCCAGTGGCACAAAATGTAAAATAGCACAGTCTCAAAGACTTTAAGAAAAGCTGTCATATTATGACAAAAAGATTAAAACAATCTAAGACCCATGCTAAGAAGTAAAGACAAATCATAACTTTTTTCTTTCTTTCCCCTTCCACATACACACAAACACAGATATTGATGAGTGTGAGCAACCGAGCAGCAGCAGCATGTGTGACCATGAGTGTGTGAACACTGTGGGCAGCTTCCTGTGCCGCTGCCGCAGCGGTTACATACTCGCACCGGACCAACACTCCTGCATCGCTCTACACAATTGTGAGTTTATAAAAATGTATGAAATAAGTAATGAGCTTGATGAATGGATTTCTTTTAGGGTTTCACTGCCGTTCTTATGCCACTTGAAACTGTATCAGTAATAGATAAAAATTATGATAATGACCGTCAAATCTTGTGTATACACAAGATATATATACTTGTTAACAATGGGTAATGTTTGCTTCAACGTTTGCACAGTAATTGTTTTAGTATTTCACACTCTGGAAATTTTTTTTGGCAACCAAAGATCCAGTTTGACATCTCTAGTGCGCTAGATACATTTTAAACGTATGTTTTGTCTTGCAGTAAGTTCATCAGGGAAGTCAGACACCTTGATGAGTGCTGGTACCTGCTCATTCACCTGTCAGGACTTTATTAACATGAAAAACAGTCTGCTGCAGCTGAAACTAAGGCTGGGCAACACACAGTCACCCAACCAGGTAACATGCCGACTGAAGGGAGGTCTCCTTAAAACTGATCCAAACAGAACAGTAGTTGATTATTTTTACCAAGTTACCAGGGTTGCCAACCTTGTGGTAGACATAGTATGTGAATGTAGTAATTCATTTTATATATTTATATTTTATATGATTGATAACACTCACTGATTGATTAACTCACTACAGGCAATGTTTTAATATGTTTAGCACGTAACAGACTGGAAATAGACTATCAGATTTGGTTAAACTCATCTGAAAAACATAAATACTGCGCAAGTTTCCTTGATTTCCTCAATTTATCTAACTTTGTCTTCTTTGTGTTTGTAGGTACCTGGCCTGGCCAACAGCAGTGACAAGCCATCTCTTGGCAGGGCAGGAAAAAGTCCTGATAGCCCTTGTCTACCTGGTCTACCGGGCCCTCCAGGAGCTCCAGGGGTCCCAGGTAATGTGGATATAACTGTGACATAAGGAAAGTTAAATCTACTGCTGCTCCTGCACATGTGCACATTGCTGAGAACAAGTAAAGAAAAACATCACAAAGTAAAGAAAAAATTCTAAGAAAACAAAATGCTCTACACTTTATCATAGTTTAAGCACCGCAAGAAAGGTGTATAAAAGTTAAAAGAAAAGTGTCTGCATTTAAATAATAGCAAAGCAGGTTGACTCAATAAGTGAGTCTGAGTCACCTTTCAACTTTAATAGTAGTAGTAGTAAATACATATTGCTCTGTTTCCCATTATGATGTTGTAGTTAGTCACTCTGGTGCTAAAAATCCATCTGTCCTGACCAGGACACCCAGGAAAACCAGGAGAGAGAGGCAACCCAGGGGAGAGGGGCCCACCTGGCCCTCGTGGTCCACGAGGAGACATGGGACCCATGGGCCCAGAGCCTGACCTGAAGCACATCAAAAGAGGCCGCAGAGGGCCAGTGGTAAGAAAAAAAGCTATTCTTCAGTGTGGTGGTTATCACTTCTGATTTGTATGATTTGTCTGCTGTTCTCTTTAACTTGACAAACCTGCTCATACCTGTGTGTCTTATTGTTCATACAGGGACCCCCTGGGGCACCAGGAAGAGATGGACTAAAGGTCAGTATTATGTCATTATTTTCCTTGTCTGCTTGGAGCTCTTTATTATGTGCTTGTGTTGGAATAATTTGTGCTGTTTGTTGTCTACAGGGTGAAAGAGGAGCTCCAGGTCCCAGAGGTCCACCTGTAAGTTAATTTGTACTTATAACATATTACAAATTCAGGCTCTGCATGAATTTACTCATCAACATGCTCTGAAAATGCTCTCGTTACATTCTTCCATATGCTTGCCTTATCTTCTATTTTAGCTTAGATGTAGTTTTAGAGTTAGTCAATGTAATATGTTCATGTTGTTCATGTTCCATATAGCAGCCTAATTTATACTGTAAAATACTTTTTTTTGCTGTGAAATGTTGAGCCTTTTGAGTCTCACACTACCACAATGAAACCCAGTTAACTGATTGTCAGACAGTAAAAAAATGACATGCAGGGCATCTTAATCAATTCCTCACTCTGTTTCTCTGTGCCCAGGGACCGCCTGGCTCCTTCGACTTCCTTTTGCTAATGATGGCTGACATCCGCAATGACATAATCGAACTGCAGGAGAAGGTGTTTGGGGAGCGGCGAGGCATCTCCCTGGACAGTCCTCCTCATTCCAGCGGGGAAGTGGAATTTGTAGAGTGGGGCTCTGGACAAGGAGATCTCATGCTCAATACCTGACCTCTGACATCCCACTCCCAGAAGCATTCACTCAAACTCAACAAAAATAAATAAATAAATAGATAATCTTGACTGTTTTTCGATAAAGGATGCTGGTGGTCAAAGTGCCAACATGTAAATAATTTGTAACCTCACAGCTGGAATGAACTGGGAAAGGAGCCTTGATTACGCTCTCAATACTGCTGCAGACAGTAAAACAGGGAGATACAAGGATTATATAACCAGAACATGGACTACAGACTCTCCTAACTACTGCAGGCGCTGTCTGGCCGCCTTTCATAAGCTGTGGTGTGAGTAAGGGACATGGAGTGAGAATGCTGCAGTGTGTGCCTGAGCCTCTGAGCTGGGCTTCTCACTTCAAACGATGAACTTTTTATTGTCTACATCTCTTCCCGTTCCCGAGTCTGCCCACGGACACTCTGCTGCCACTGACAGTTTACCTGCAGGCCATTGATACAAAGACCCAGGACCTGCACTGTGAGCCTCCCCTGCACCTGCCTGCAGTATCCAGCCCACAAGACTGAGCTCTGCAGCTGCTCTCCACTCGGAGGCATCTTCAGAGACAAATTCATGAGATTCATGAGTAGTTCAATCTGTTGGACAAAAACAGTAATGACTGATGAGTTTTTGAAAATGTACAATTAAACAAAGTTCACACGTGTTTAAAAAACTGCTGCCGCAAATATGTTCATCAAAATATAATCTAAGAGTGGTGTTAAATATGCAAGATCCACCCAATACTATGACCTCGCATTTTAAATTCTGGTGTCTGTTGCTTAGACATAACATGCAGTATTAAATATTACACAAAAAGGTTTATATAAAAAGGATAAAAATGGATGTGTGCATTGGGAAAGGCAGAGTATCACTTTTATAACTATGTACTGCAAAGCAAATTTGCTTGTACACATATTCTTATGTAGAGAAAGGGCATGATGGGCAAAGCACCTGCCAACAAGGGCTAACTCACTGATCAATAAATGTCTGTCTGAGTCTAGATTTTTAAATTTTTTTTAGACATTTTAATTAACAGATACTAAAAGAAAAGAAGAAATAACCGCAAGATTTTCAAGGGCTATAGGAGCTAAATAACAGCTGTCATTGTAGTACTCTTCACTGGTTTTGTCTGCTGGAAACATGAGCCTCACATTTTATCATTCTGTTACTGTTTAATGTTACCTCTCCTTGTGAGGAATCGAACCCTCATCAATACTACATCAGGAGCCAGAGGGAAATAAGCTGTATTGTGATTTTCAGCCACAACTAAGACTCAACTGACTTTGAGATTGTTTTCTCGTCCAGAGCTACAGTGCACATAGCATATATAGTAAACGACTTAAGTTTCCTGCACAGTTTCTTAGCACACAAAATAGTCTCATAATTTATATTGTCATGTGACAAATCGGTGCTGAATATTTAAAACACTGAACTCTACAAACATTCACAGATCTAAAAGTTTGTGATTACAAGTCCAGCAGTGTCCTAGGTAGTTGCAATGCTAATGTCCATGTCACAACTTAAAACTAAAACAGTACTGAAGAAATCCTCCCATACAGCTGGCAGACTTTTTTCACAGGGTTATTAACAAACAACACACAGTTAATATGCAACGGAACAACCAATAACCAATTTCAAAACCTGTCCAACTGTGTCTTTGTAGTGTCTCTGTTTTAACAGTCTCTGTTTCAATAACTTAGTAATAATGATAATAACTTTATCTATCTAGCATTTTTTTAAAACAAAGTTACGAAGTTATGAAGTCAATTAGATCATTTAACCAATAACAAATGTGATAAAAGAGAAGAAGCGATAAAAAAACAGGATCTGCTGACGTCCAAAGTCACTTCCACAGAGGGGCCCGGCCAGCAAAGGTCTAAAACTCAACCAATGAGGGCCATCAGGGACTGCAGCGATATTGTTACTTCTCTTAGTGCATGCTAAAAGCCTCTTCACAGTGCTTTGCATATGCTGCAGTTTGTTTTTGTTTTCAGAACAAAGTGATTTGCAAGGGTCTAGTCTGACAGAGATAAAATGGATGACTTTTTCTAAATCTGTAAATCAAAAGGAATGATCTCATCTTGGTTAAATTTCTCAGTTGGACAATGCAGGACAACTCAGAGGCCAAAATTATTGTTTTTTTAATAGTTTTAGATGAGCTCCCTGTACAGAGGAGAGATTATTAGTACTGCTGGAGCCGGAGAAGTAATTATAACCATTCTTGATATGGAGTCATTCAACTGCAGGAAATCTTGGACATCCAATTACTATTGTAAAAATATCATTGTTGTTCATAAAAGAAACTGATATTATAAAATCTTGGATGAAAGTGACAGTTCAATCTAAAATGACTGCCTAGAAGGATCCAGAGAAGACTTCTTTAAGAGGAGGTAAATAGTGACATGTTTGAAATTTAGAGGGGAAAATATAGACATAGACATAGAGACAGAGAGCAGTTAATAATGGCTAAAACATCTGGATCAACTGTCTCAGATACTGCTGTAAAAACCAAGTGGGATGACAGTCAGAAGGGCAGGTGGATGATTTAGATGAAATGTAAAAGTGCTTTCCAGGGTTGAAAATCAGTGTTGAAGTTTGGCAGGAGTCAACATCCACCTCTGAATAATGTGCTGATGTGCTGTAGAATCTCCACTATCTTCTTATAAAATGGAGAAATTGTTCTCAATTGGATTTAACTGGCCAGCTATAACAATAAGAGACTGATTACAGAGTTAAGGCTTTTAAGAGGATTAGTTGTGAAAAATAGGAGTTCATTTCTTCTTTGATCACACACTAACAGGTAGACAGGTAGACACTGTGTTTATCTTTCTTCTATTTCTGCTCTGCCTCCCACACAGTCTTCTTTAAAATTCTTGTTTCTTCATTCAGTCATAGCAGAGAAGAAAATTTCCACTTTTCATTTTCCACTTTGTATCTGACATTTGCTTTGAATCTAAAATAATCATGTGAAGTGTATTAAAACCCTGACAGGTTCCTCTCCTAACCTTAACCCAAATCCCTTCAGACATCACAGGAGAGAAAACACTTCTTGACATTCTGGGTAAGAATATAAACAACTGATAACACAATGACTCTTAAAACCAGATCAAACCAAGTCCCAGAACAGCAACAAGTGTAAATCCTGTCAGCGTGTCCTTGTTTCATCTCCTTTCACTTCTTTCTGTCTGATTCCTACATTAAAGCGCCCTGGTGGGTTCTGTCGATTACACCCAAAAACTTTACCTGTTTATTTAAATTGGAGGAGCAGCTCTGAGTTTCTATTATACTGACTATTATAATCTCCCTCACTAATGCTCTGGCTGATTGTGTGAATTGTGCAGGAGTCTTTCTTCCACTGGGCTTTTGGAGTAACTGAGCCCGACTGTTATGGAGCCATTGATGCATTTTTGTTCCCAAACTGCCTGAAAGCTACGCTACTTGGATGGGAGAGTGAGTCACACTAATCTTCAAAGAGCTGTGTACATGGCCAACAATCATCCCCAGCTGCTCCAAAGCTGTGAGCTGGAACTTGAGAAACGGTTGATAAAGTCATGTGATACACAGTTGGAGCCTTTACACCCAGAATAACAACATGAGCTTATCTTTAAAATGCAACAAGGGACTTAATGTTTATGTCATCACCTAAAGCAACTTTGACTGCACTTCTTTTCTTTTTTGCTCTCTTGCGCTGACCTTTCATCCAAAGTGTAACATAATCTGTTGTGTTTCTAGAGATGTTGTTGTTTGTTGACTTCTTGTTGTTTCTTTACCAGCTGTGTGTTCTGCTTCTGTTGACAGGATCTTTACTAAAGAGCATTTCAAGGCGAAGTATGCTGTTGATGAGGTGCAATACACCTGTGATGTAAGTCTGTCTGTGCTGGTGCTGATCTTTACTCTGTCTGTGTGTGTGTATTTAGCATTCTGTGGAGGATGCTAAAAGAGAACAGTATATCATTTTTATCAGAACTAGGTCATGAATTTTTGAGCAGGTTTCTGTTTTTCACCCCAACACCCAGACATGGCTAGTGCTGGGTGGTGCTGCACACACATTTTAATCGGCATTGCCCTGCTTAACATGCGAACTGTTCACCTTTAAATTGTTGAATGTAGCACTTTTTGAAAAAGCGAATAATGTGTTTTTCATTCTCTCAAAGTATCTGGCTGGTGTTTACCTTGATTGTTTGTTTTTTGATGAATTCATTTCATTCATTTTGATGAATTGACATCTGAAAGCAGCAGAACTACATATGAAATACAGGCATCGCTTGACTGTTCACAGAAACGTCTGTGAGCCAGGTTGCATTTGATCTCACGGTCAGCTCTGTTGAAATATTCTTACTACAGCGCCATCGTGTGGTAGTACAAAGAATGACTGTGGTGACAGCATGCCACGAAGAAATACACACAAGGCATTAATTTTAACAACACTTTTTTCTACAAATATTACCATGACATAAATATTCGATCTAAAGTTACTGATGATTTCAAGAGTTAAGTGAAGACAAATCAAATGAGTCTGTAATGGTTTGGCTGAGTGGTATAAGGGTGCTCTTGATATTCTTTTTCTCTGGACAGGGAGTATGAAATAAAAGTAAACTGAGTATTTTGTCTTTTTTTTCCCACCATCCATGTCACAACTATTTGTGCGTACATAGTTGTGACATGCGGTTACCTGCCGATGTCACCTGCATGATTTATGTTTGCTTTACAAATAGATTATGTAATGTGAACATTGTCATGTCCAGAAATGTAACATTGCTCAATCACAACACAGGTTGAAACTTATGAGAGCTTCCTGTGTGTGTATCTGTCAGCAGGGGTATGCTCATAAGCAAAAAACAGTAAGAAGAAGATAATTAAACATCTTGTTTCTTCTTTGGGAGGAGATGTAGAGGTGTTGGAAGTCATGCTATCTGTTTCCCTCAGTTTGCAATAAGGTTTGTCATGGATGTAGTAAGCACATACACATAGGTATTCAAATGTGTAGTATGTATGGATGTATATTCCCAACATAACACACTATCAATACAATCAAGGGGGAAAAAATGTGTGTGTGTGTGGGGGGGGGTTCTCAAACTCCTCAGATGTGCAGGAGAAGAAACAACATTTATGTGGCTCAGGCCATAAGACTACAGCCACATCACATGAGATGTTGTTTTGAGTGTAAAACAGAGTTGTGTTCACAAAAAGTGAGTTATATTACAAACTGAGTGTTAAGTAGATAATGCATTGGCTAGAAGTGGTAATAGTTTTGGACAGAGTGCTCCAAGAATCACTGTTTCAGCTTTCAGAAAAAAATGAAATCTGCGCTCCTGCAACCTGAAGTGGAGCCTCTCCACCAGCAGGGGGTGTATTGTTGCAGCTACATCCCTTGAAAGCTGAGTCTCAGCACTATAACGTTCTGAATACCGACACAATCCAGTGAGACAACCAACTCGCAGTGAGTTTTCACCAACCATAAATGTTCACATTTTCTGCAAGTTATGGAAAATAAGTAAATCATCCTAGCTTTTATGTGCGAGGCTCCTGACCCCGCTCATTATCCTCAGCACCGAATGTTGACCTGTAGCGTGGCTGGGTGTCATTATGAGAGGTGTAAGCATCAGAGGTTAGAGGTCAGATGCCTGGGTATAAACAGCTGGAAGGATAATTAAAGACCACAGGCTGTCGAGGGTTTTGGTGAGGGGGGCGGAGGGTCTGTCCGAGCTTGCACCCACCACCAAAGACATGGTAGAAAAATAACACACTGCATGTTTGATCTCTTGTGGTGGAGTTCACACTGTCTGGCTTTTTGCGGCGTTTCTATTCTGATTAATAGATCTCAGTAAATTCTGTGATTGTGAAAGAGAGTGTGAGTGTATATCATAACTGCTTCTTTGTACTAATAAATGTCTGTAGTTCAAATTATGCTTTGTGTACATGATGTTAATTTACGTGTTTCTGTATTCCTTAAACTTAGAGCAATATGTGTGTGTGGGCGTGTGTGTGTGTGTGTGTGTGTTACTTGTTAGTCTTCTCACCTAACAGCCCCACCCCCTGCCAAAGTGCGGTCACTGCTCACAGCACAGTCGTCGCCAAGGCAACCAGGATCAGGAAAAACAACATGAAACAATTTAAGAACCGTGTCAGTGAGAAAAAGGCAAGAGAGTGAAAGAGATTATCTCATTTCCTTCACCACTTGTCATGCAATTGGAGGCTCCCCTCTCAGCCTGTGGGAGGCAGCAGAGGTGAGGTTGACAGTGCACGTCTAAGCAAAAAGTTCACATACCGCCTGCAACAATACATCTATCTGATCTGTAGGCAAGACACAAAAAACAGCAATAGTGAGACTGGCAGTAGGAACAAAAAGTGAACACTGAATTATCTTACATTTTAAAATCTTACATTCACCACTTCTATCATAATTCATAGCTGTCCACTTATAATTGAAGAAAATATATATTTTTATTGGCATCACTGTGCTTTAATATCACGTTTCTAAGAATAAAGACAATTTCTCTTTTTTAAACTCTTCATACAATCATATCATCAATCTATGACTGTATGTGACCTAACAAGTAACAAGTGTTCATCCAGGCAGTTGGGATGTCAGACTCCATCAGTGTTGTACTGTGAGGAGAGTTGTGTAACTATTTGCTGGCATCTTTAGATGAGAATAAAGATACAGCAGATAAAATTTGGCCAGATGTTTCCTAGTATGAGCGGAATTTCCGTGCTGGCACACTATAGCCATTCATAAATATACCTCATGCACGACAAGGCTGTCACTTCAAACAGTCTGCCTTTGTGTGTGTGTGTGTGTCTGTGTGTGTGTTTACGTGTGTGAAGAAGGAGCTTATGAGAGCGGCCTGTGGGTGTGTATATGTCTGTTCACATGCGTGTATACAAGGGAAACATGTTTGTACATTATATATTATTTTATTTTATTTTTTTGGAAAAACAAATTTGTGTATTTGAGTGTCTATTCCGGCCACTTGACACATGCTCTCTTATGTTTTACAGGTCATTCCCCATCTTCTCTTGCAGTAAATGGGCGAAAGCATGAATATACTGATGGATCTATATAACACATGAACTAATATGTCAGCAGTACTGGTAGTTAATGAAGCTGATGACTCCTCTTTGTATGGACTGACATTCTTTACTATTGCAGGCATCAGTATATGCAGTGATCAAGGTATTCACAGGTCACCTCAGCTGCTTCTGAGGGCAATTGTTTTTTTTAGAAAACAGGTCAAGGGACCAAATGCGCCCCTGGATAACACCCAGGTCATCCAAACACATATCACAAATATTATTCCTCAACATTAAGTTTAGCCCTCCACCAGGCTGCAGTCAGCATCAGTATCTGATCATAATCTCTCCCAAATTCTCTGGATTTTTGTTTTATGTTTTTCTATGAAATCTTACGGAAACAGCATTTATCGCATGAGAAAGAATCACTGTACTTTTTCACGTCATGGAGGTGAGGGAAAAAAATGCAGACTTCAGTAACAGGTCAACATAGCTGCACATTTATCGTTCATCTCTTCTTTGTAACTGATGAAGAAACCACCCAGTGACTGAGAAAAGAGGCACGTACAAATGAAAGATAAAATTCAGGTGCTGGCTTTGGAGACTGGCAGAAAACCTGATCTGTGGGCAAGACACAAAAAACAGCAATTTAAAGCAGCAAGAAAATGCAACATCCAGGGAAAGTTGGACCCTTTGAAAATATTTCACTTCTGTCATTCCCTTATCAGGCATAGGATGCAAACTTTAAAGCTACACCAATCAATATTTTTTGCAATGGACAAAATGTCAATGTCATATGTGTAATGTGAAAGGGGTCACTCATCGTGATGAATCCTCTGAGAATTATTAGTCAAGGCTCCAGTTCCCCTCAGATCTACAGATTTTTAAGCTTTAAGCTCATTGTTTTGTTTGGCTCGCCAGCAACTTTACTGTTTCAATTTCATCAACCTCATTTTCTGCCACAGCACAAAAAAGCACTGATACACCCATTGTACTGGGTGGGACAGCTTGCAACCAGCTAGCCAATAACTGTTGAGCAATAAGCATGTGAAGAGTATGCATTACCTACATGACAGGGGTAATGCATACATTGTAGTTGCGGCATGCTGTTACCCACAGATTTATTTTTGCTTAAAATATGTAATGATTATGTAATGTGAAAACTGTAATCTCCAAAAATGTATCACAATACAGGTTAGAACAGCCTTAGTCAAAGTCCATGAATCAAAACCACTGGCACAGATAATTGAAACAGTTGGAGATGGCACAGAAATCTTACAGTTTATATAACCAGATTTAATGTGTCATCAAAAGGGCGAGGAAGTTGCCCGGCCCAACAGCCAAACCACTGCGATGCCTGAAAAATATTTAGATGTTTCCAGGGATCCATAGCCAGTGCAGGTGTCCATCATCACAAGGGTATGCAGCTGCGTGCAACAAGAAGAAGGAGCATGCACGCATATGGACGTGTCTTACTATCTAACATGCAGCCATGCACGCACATACGATCTCCCGCACGAAACACAGGCATGCCACAGAACACCTGACAGGTGCAGGCGTGGTCTCCTGCAAGACACGCTATCTTGACACGCTAACTCATTCTTAAATCTGACTTACGTGCCTGAGGCTGAGTGCTAAGCACCCTAGTTTACTCTCTGAAGCCTGTTCCTCTTCCAGTCCTTGTCTCTGGGCACACCCTCTTCCGATTGTAGGCCGACTTGTGTCATTCTGTACATAATGGAGTTGCTAAGAGGCCTGAGAATCAGAGCTTGTACGATGAGTAATGGACTTATTAGCTGTGTCAAAAATATGCCACCAATCCCATGATCAGTATGTATTATCTGTTGTCCTGCAGGTGTCTGTTTAAGAAGCCACCGCATGAGGCTCTTTCAGGAGCACTGATCCCTCAATCAAGACCTTAGCACAGAGGTTAATCTGACATTTTTTTCAGAGGAAGCTGTCTGTGTACTGTCATGGTTTAAGCGTGTTTGAGAATTAGTTTCTGTGCAGATACCTCTGAGGTACACATGCAAGATCAGGGAAGTCAAGTGTAGGCATCATATGAATTGTTAAAACATACAAAACAATAAAAATTCATATAGCCATGACTGGCAAGAGCACCGTCCACATTTTATCACAGTTAGAAACGTCTGATTTATTTACCATGTGAATGACACATGCATGATTTGATTCTCCACAGTAGTGCCTCTTGGTGGACTTCACATAGATACAATATCACATCTGTCAAGAATGCATGTCAAAGAGTTTTACTTAACTTCACAGGAAAGTTGCACTTGATTGGCATTGTTATTGTAGAATTGAATAGAAAAATCTGAGAGGGTGGATTAATGGCAACACGCTGTGTAAACTCCCCTGGCCTAAGGCACTTGGTCTCTATACACCTTGGCTTCCTCTGTCATTTACAAGCTGTTCGCATGCACGCAGCAGAGCCAAGAGTGTGAAAAACCGGATGAGCAAGTCCACAGCTCTCTTGTTTTTTAGGGAAAAAAGAGCCTTGCCTCCGGTTGCAGAGTTGCCTTGCGTGAGGACAACAGCTTCATCTTTTCAGACCTACCGACCTCCTCACCTGGCCTGTGGCAGCGGCAAATTCTTTTTATTTCTTTTTACATTCTACAGGCCTGCAAGTTCTTAATGACTTGCAAAGACCTATACAGACGCGTGATGCCGAAAAATGTGAATAAATAAGTGGGGAAACATAACAAATGCAGATAATTACATAGTGGCATGACGGATCACTGAATGATATTGATGAGTATCACAGTCACCAGATCTCAACTCAATTGAACACCTGTGAGAGATTTTGGACCAACGTGTTGCCACCACTATCATCAAAACACCAAATGAGGGAATATCTTTTGGAAAAGAATGGTGTTCATCCCTCCAGTAGAGTTCAGAGACTTAGAGAATCAATGCCAAGGAGCATTAAAGATGTTCAGCATGTGCAGAATGCAGCATGTGGTGTCCCAAAACCTTACTGAGACTGTGTTAATTTTTCCTTTCATTTGTCCCTCATCTAAATGTATACTTCCAGTTGACTGTTGGGGGCAGCTTATCATCACTGATTGATCAGCAACAACCCCCAAGCCAGGCAGTGTTCATGAAGCAGAAGAACCAGTTTAAAGCAGAAGAACAATCTGTTTAAGCCAGTATCCTTAAAGCCCTGATCTTTTTTTTTATCAACAATCCCACTCACTACGTGCCCTGCAGCAACCAGCAGATATACACGGATGCTGACTAACTGATGAACACAGTATTTGGAGCATTTAACAGCAAATGAGACAGATATTTCACACACGAGCTGGTGGAGACCAAAACAGAGCTAAAAACAGAGGGAATATTGGACAGACAAAAAACTCAACATCAGTACTAATGTTTTATTAAATTTAAAAATGCAGTATTAAAAGATAAATTGGAAATCAGCCAGTTGTTTCAAACTACAGCAAAGATGGCTCAAGGCTTTTTCATGCCTGAAAATCAAAACCAAGATCTAAACCAAGGTCTGCATCTTTTCTTACTTAGCATACTTTTGATAATAATCTGAAATTTGTCAAAAAGTAAAAACCTTACCAAAAGAATATTTTCACTCTAGAAACGAACCAAGCCATGGGTCAATTTGACGCTGGTTCTGACCGAAACCACACCTTTTTGTCAGACCAAGGCTTAGCTAGGCTGTGGTCAGAGAGAAGTTTCACACCTGTAATTTTGGTTTGGACAGCTAGTCTGGACCAAAAAAGGTAGCTGTGAAAGGGCCCTAAGTACCTAGTGTTATGTTTGTTAATCCACTTCACCATTAGCATTAGCTTTATCAACAAATATATTACCTGAAACATAACAGACTGGGCTGTATTATTAGCCTATTTCACAATATCAACACTGTTCATGTGCACATGATGAACACTGATTAATGTGCGAAAATTGAAGCTGTTCTCACAGCAGCCACTCTTTGCACAATGTGATCCTGCCAATCATGTTTCTGTCAACAACATAATGGCAGCATTTTACACTGGCTTCTTTTATGATTCAAGAAAATAATAAATATTGCTATGATGACGTGTGTTCCTACAGTCTTCACATTCTTCAAAACAAATGCAAGTTGTAACATCTCCTGTCAACAGTGTTTTGGCTTTACAATGGCAGTTAATCTCCTATGTCTGTGTGTTACCTGTTGTGTGAAACTGAAGACTCTGAAGACTGTTGATATTTTGGGGCCAAACCACAGACAGATAACTGTGATTGGGCATGCCAGCGAACCACTAAATCAACCAATGGCACTCATGTGGGCCATAGATCTGTTTAAGACACCTGGAGCATTCAGGTTTAACCCTTGTGTTTGTTTAATCTCAGTACAAATCACTTGATATTGTCAAGGCTGATACATGACGCAGCCAGGCATGGAGAAATGGACACACACGCACGCACAGCACCACAAACTGTTGTTTTTGGCCCAAGCAGACTGAGGTTTTTGGCATGACAGTGGTATCTATGATAGTGGAATTTCCAAGTGGCCTGCTGTGGAAAACAGGCTGATAATTCAATTAGAGCTTGGCAACCAATGTGCAGACACCAGTAGCATTACAAAATGACTCCCACCATAACAAAGGTCTTGCTTAGACAGCAGCTGCGTTGAATTGGCTGGACAGTAGAATGGACTGGACTGGAGTCCTGTGCCCTTTTTTGAACCGTTGTCCATCCAGCAGCATGCATTGACAGACTGGACACCAGGGGCTTGTATTTCTTCTGTAATTTTCTCTTTCTCTTTACATGAACTAAACGCCAATGGAGCTTATTCATAACATGCAATAGTGTTATAATAGATTACTGAATGTGTTTTTCTCTTACCTTCCAGGCAATGGTTTTCCTGTGAAAACTTGCAGAGGCCTGACACCTGTTTGGTCTAGGCACTCCTTTTGAGGATTTATGTTGTTTATTTTCAGCACACTTACCTCACTGGCCCAGTTATTAAAACACAGTACAAGACAGGGATAATGTGAAACTGACACCTCCTTTGAGCAAAATGGTGAAGTACTTGCGCAACACTGATGTCTAATGGATACAGACTCCTCACTGAATAAATACCAATAACTTTCTATCTCAAAAACTCTAGGCAGTTCATTTCATACAGTTCATTGTCATCAACACTAAATTTTCTCTGTGAGCTTTTTTTTTTTTTCACAATCTGTTGACTCAGAAGAATGCCAAACATGTAAAAGCCAAATCAGCTTTCCCCATGATCGGTTAATACAAATACTAAATGGATGTTTAGATTTGGTTCAGCAGCAGTCTAAAAATATGCGGCTTTGACAGGTATTTACAGGTGCAGGAGGAACATTTGCACCTGCAGATTTTTTTCAATTGAATTTTTCTGTGTTTTTCATATGTATAGCAAAACATTTGTGCAAAGTTGGCATGTGATGTTAAACTAGCCAACTAGCTACTAGAGTTTTTAAGGCACACAGAGTCAACACCAAACACCGATGGCTGAACACCATTATATCTTCACCTTTGAACACAAGAAGATATTTTTTAAATGTTGTATTTGTAATCAGCTGTTATTACAGACATATCAGAGATAACAAAATCTATCTGAGATAACATATTGAATATACAATGATGTTTTGTTGTTTTTCAAAACCTATCCTTATTTAAATATATGTAACAAATGTCATTTCACTTTGGCTCTCAATGATTTCAAATGCATGTATCCATGTAAAGAACATTTTAGTAATACCTTAATTTCTTAATTAATTCTTAATTTTGGTAATGCTGTCCTACAGTCACTAAGGATAGTGTATGCTTAAAAATTACTTACAAATGCTGTATGTGTGTGTTTTATTATTTTATTATTCTATTTTATTTATCTTATTCTTCTACATATTTTTCTACAGTTTTTCTACTGTTCCTTATTACTTTTTCTACAGTTTTTACTGTTTATGTATCTTTTAGCACTGTAAAGGCTGACATTTTGAATTCTGTTGTACAATAACAATAAAGATATATTCTATGACTGTTGTGGTGTCTCTAGGTAAACAGAGCAACAAGTCCCATTAGACAGAAAACTAGAAAACCTAAGTGGGGCCCAAAATGAAAAACCCATTTTTGTATTGTCTCATGCAAAAATGGTGGCCTTGTTTGTTTGTTTGTCTGTTTGTTTGTTTGTTTTTTTAACAGCACTACCCATTTTGAATTTCTGTTCATTTACACCCATATATCAAAACATTTATATATACAGAATATGTATAGCAGCATGCATTTTCATGTGCAGTTAGATGAGAACTGACTTTATGAACTCACAGCTGGGACAACAAAACTCATCCATGCAGGGTGAAAACCTCAAAGCTTTTATGGACAGATATAAAATACCACCAACCTATGATCCGCTGTTGTAGATGTTGGGGGTACACATTTTGCATGGGTGCTAATGTGTGTGCCCATGGCCAGGTGTGTAGACTGGAGGTTTATCCACACACAGTTTATCTGGATGGGAGGTAAGGCAGGAAACTTTCCACTGATAAAAATGTTTGCCAGACAGTTTTGATTTACAGTCCATCACAGGATCTAAGCAAGATCAACAGGCTGTGGTGGTGTTTCATCTTGTCTCTTTCATGGATTCATCCTGAGGGCATTTCCACAGCAGTCAGATCCATAAAATGCTCAACTTGTGATACTAAATTCAGTAAATTAAAGGAAATCAATGCAGCCAGACTATTAGATGTTAATTGTTTTGATACTGGAATACAGAAGAGGTTTATCAAGACTGTTGTTTCAGCTGTTGTTTTTCTTTCTTTCTGTCTTTCTTTCTGTTGAATCAGTACACAATGATTTACAATTACACAAATAAAAGTAAAGCATAGAGAGAATGCATGCACATCCTGTTGATAATAGTTAAGATAACCACAGAACAGCGCCTGCTGGGTCATGAAAGTTTGTTAATAAAACAAAAGCATGTAATTAATCCTGGCACTGCTCTCAATGGTATTTATGTTGTTCTCAAACTTTGGTTACTACAGGGCACATTCTTTATTGTATGCCCATTTTTCTGTTGCATAACTGTGAATCATACACTCATAACTTTGCTGTTGACGCGTAAAGCGTATTAAAGAGTGAAAGTTATGCTGATTCTTTTTTTTTTTTGGAAAGAAGCAGCTAATTGCTGAGATCTTGTACCTAAATTTATATAATTTCCACTCCATTCTTGTGGAAGGATCGACTAAGGAAATTTATGGTTATTCAGGGAGACCTCTATAGTTAGTCCTACTAAGAGACATTAGCGCCCATGTTGCCCTTAAGGAATCCAGACATGCAAAAAGTTCTTGTTAAATTTTTGTGCCCAAACATAGGTTTTGAATAATAGTAGAAGTGGAGGTAGTCAAACTTCAGAGAGTCTGTTGGGCATGGATGGACTACTTTACATATCACTGGGCTGTTGTGGAAGACACATACCTGTGGGTGCATGTATATCGTGGACCAATAGCCTTGGACTGTCAAAGAGGGTGGTGGTCTCCACTGTTAATATATCTCATCCTGAGAAGGACATGTCTGAATACTTTGTCTGGATTTATAAAATTTTGGAACTGACCAAATGTGTGCTAATCCACCTAGCAGTGACAAATTTTTCCCAGGATAAGTGACAACTTTGACCACCTAGTGGTGCTAGAGGAAAAGTCAGGTCTCACTGAGGTCATTAGGACACCGTAGATATCTGTACTGAATTCCATGGCAATATGTGTGATAAGTTTTGATAAGTTGCTGAACCAACACACGGACATACCAGGATTAAGGTTTACTGGTCACATATAATCATTCTGGGTGCAATCATAATGAAATGTATCCCCAGGAATTTCTTTTTAACAACGCCAACCTGAGGAAAGTCCTGCTGAGATATCATCAGCACATCAACTGTCCTACACATGGTGAGAACACACTTGATCATGTTTACACCCCTTTCGTGGACCTATACAAGACCCTGCCTCATCCTGCTTTTGGCAAATCAGATCACACCTCTGTTCAGCATTAAACACCATTGTGCCCTTGCAAGCCCGTCACCAAGCTCAGAGACCTTCGGGCTCAACACCGCCCTCTGTGACTGGATCCTGAACTCCCTGACGGGCAGACCCCAGGCTGTGCGGATGGGCAAGCACCACATCCTCCACCCTGACTCTCAACACCGGCACCCCCAGGGCTCTCTCTGCTGTACTCCTTGTTCACGCATGACTGCGTGGCCACCCATAGCTCCAACACATCATCAACTTTGTTGACGACACGAAGTTGGTGACCCATGCAGCCAACTGGTCACTGGCCCCCCTCTCTCCAGCTTCACCCTGAGCAGTGAGGGGTGGATCGTGTTGAAAGCACTGGAGAAATCAAAAAAGGTAATCCTCACAGTGTTTCCAGCGTCCTCCAGGTGAGACAGGGATCTCTGCAGCAGGTAGATGACGGCATCATCCACCCCAATGCCGGGTTGTTATGCAAATTGCAGGGGATCCATGTTTGGGCTCACCAGGGGGCGGAGGTGCCTGAGGACGATCCTCTCCAGTGCCTTCATCAGGTGAGAGACGTTAAGGCCACGGGTCTGAAGTGGTTGGGCTCCTTGGGGCGTCGAAGTTTTAGGGACTGGAACCACACAAGAAGTCTTCCACAGGACCAGGAACTCTTTCCAGACTCAGGCTCAGGTTGAAGATGTAGCAGACCACCTGACAGAGCTGGTCTGCACAGTCCCGGAGGAGTCTGGAGCTGATGCCATCAGGACCCGTGGCTTTCCTGGCTTTGATCTTCTTCAGCTGCGTTCTCACCTGATCCACTGTAGGTGTGAAGAGATTAGGAGAGGGAGGGGGTGGAGGAGAGGAGCACTGTAGAGATGGTGGTGAAGGCGGGGGGGAGGGTGAGAGCCCCAGAGATGGTGGAGGTGTTGATGGTGGTGAGGGGGCGTGCAGGCAGAGGGAGCTGGAGGTGGGCTGGTCTGTGTGTGGGATAGCTTGGAGCTCTCTCCAAACCTCCCTCGCGTTGTTTTGCTGCAGGTGGTCCTCCATTTTCCTCCTGTAGCTGGCCTTGCACTCTTTGATCTTCCATTTAAGATCCCTCTGCACCCTCCTCAGTTCATCTCTGTCGCCAGACTGGAAAGCCCTCCTTTTCTCCTGCAGCAAGGCTCTCAGATCAGGAGTCACCCAGGGCTTGTTGTTTGAGAAACACCTGTACCCTCTTGGTGGGCACGGTGGTTTCTACACAGAAGTTTATGTAATCTGTGATGCAGTCCGTTAAACTATCAATGTCCTTGTTCGTGTGGCCCACAGAGCACCTCCCAGTCCGTGGTGTCAAAACAGTCCCTCAGTGCATCACTGGCCTCCTCAGACCACTGCTTCACACGCCTTTTGTTGGGGGGCTGTCTCTTCACCATAGGTGTGTAAACAGGGCACAGATGGACCAGGTTGTGATCTGAGCGGCCCAGCGGGGGGAGGGGCTGATGAGCTGTAGGCCTGCTGTGTTTGCATACAGCAGGTCCAGAGTTTTATTGTCCCTGGTGCAGCAGTTCACGTACTGGTGGTGCCGTTAGCTTTTCCATCTTGTTCGGCAGAGACCTCACTGTTTCCCTGTGATAACAGATGGAAGGCAGGGTTTGTACCGTCGTCTCCATTCGCAGGCGCTTAACTCCGCGCTGCTCCCCCTGCTCCCCTTCTCCTCCTCCGAAGTTCAGTGGGGGTCTCCTGGTCTCTCCCCGGAAGGGGGTTAGCCTAGCCTGGCTAAGCGCCAGCAGCTGCCCCGAGTGTAAACAACAGGAGCTTGGCTGAATGTGTTGGCTGACACGGAGTTTAAAAGTCTGCAAAAAAGTAAAAAGCACAACACCAGTCTCACCAGCTTCACATCTAAGTGTGGACATGAGCAGGAGCGACTAGTGTAGGCCGAAAAGGCAGTAAAGAAAAGTTAAAAGTATAAAAAAGTCAAAATAAACAAAGAAAGAAGTCAGAGCTACTGTAACTGGCTGCCACTCACTTGGTGCCATCTTGAATACATGGACTCAAGCATACTCTGCAGCTTCTACAGGTGACCCATAGAGAGAGCATCCTGACTGGCTGCATCACCATGGGCCTGGTACAGCAGCTGCACCACCCTCAACCGTAAGGCTCTACAGAGGGTGGTGAAAGACTGTTCAGCACATCACCAGGACGGAGCTGCCATCCATGGAGGACCGATACACCCAGCGGTGTATGGGAAGAAGGCCAACAGATCATCAAAGACCCCAGTCACCCCAGCCAACTGTTTGAGTATTTTTTGCTTGAGTGGTTATATTCTTGTTAATATTTTCTAGCATTGTTTTAAGGATCTTGACTTTTAAGAATTTCATTGACAGTGATTGCTTAATGTAAATTGTTTTGCATATGACATTAATAAGCACACTTAATTCATATTCAACTCACACTGGACAACCTATGTCATGGTCATGGTAAAGAAAGAGACTTTTCTGATTGCTGAACCTCATATTTAAGGGGAACAATTATCCCCAGTGTATGACAGTAGACCACTTTTTGCTATCTCCCAAGTAAGGGGCTCATGTGTATTATAGATATATCTTGTAAATCTGGAGAACACTTATCAGCATGTTTCCCTGTGGGATGTACTGGTTTATGAAGGGGTTGCTGCTTCCTGTGTGCTGGAGGTTAGTGCTGTGTTTACATTCTTGGCAGGAAGTCGGGCATGTTGATACCTCTCTCATTCGTGCTATTCATGGAGACAATATCAAGGTGCAACAGAGGTTCAGGAAGTGTCTGGTTTGGTGACATCACGGTGTACACTGCAAGACCACAGCTGTCTTATTCATTAAAAGTAACTCATTGGAGTCCTTTTGCACAACACCAGCCTACAAATTTGTCTGACAAGGCTCAACAGTCATTTGCTGAGAAGAGACAAAATATTCACTTTACCTTCATGACATCCTTTGGGCTGTCAGAGGCATTTGCCTCTGATTTTCATAGTTAAAAAGCAGCCAGTTTGGAATTGTTGTCAAATAATTGTTCATGAGGCCTGTGAGTTATGGGACACAAATCTGCCAGGGTCAGTAAACTGGTGATGATGGGTATACCATGTCACAGCATATTTATCTCTACTGATGGATGGAGCTGTACAGTGCATCAGTGCCTGCAGTGAAATTGATATAAGTTCATATGAGGACATTGTAACTACATTAAATCATTCCCAAGAGGATCTTTTTCACATCATTATATTTGTGCAAGCATTTGTGGTAAACATGCCTGTACCGCCAGATTCTCCTCTGAATTATAATTTGGAAGCTGCAAAGAAAACAGCTTGTCCCCAGTATGAAAGATCTTGAATGACAGACAGAGAGAACTCTTTGTCAAGCAGCAGTTGTCATTCATAAAAAGATTTCATTCATCTGTGCCTGGGAGTGTCTCCAAGGTTGTTAATGTGCTCACTGTGGAGCCCAGAGCTCTGATTTGGAGAAAAAACAAGGACATGTGGAAAACTGACATTAAACGTGGATACTTCTCTTCAGCTTGCACTTTACTGGTTTGTCATTTATTCATAACAGTGACACCAATAAGATAACCCCCATACAGCACTGTGCATTTCTATCTGTCATCTGTGTTAGTTAGGTCACCTATGAGGATCATTATACTGTATTCAATAGGGTTTTTTCACTGCTGCAGCCACTACCACCTCTCCTTACAAAAAAAAAAATCTCCTTAACATGCACTAATTGCAAGTCTGAACTTTTTAGACTGATTGCTTGAAAGCATACATATGAGTCACGCTGTGGGAACTGGAATGCAAAGCTGAATACCTGCACATTTACTCACTTGTCTTTGTGCACCTACAAGAAACGTAGGCGTATGCTTACTAAGGACACTGTAGGTGCCACACCCATCTGTGTACATCATTACTTGTTATACCTTACCTTTGCTGCCCCTTTTATACATACCGCCTGGATTTACATGCAACCTTAAAGGGACTGGTTCCAGCTGATTACAGCTTGAGTCTTATTTTAGTGGTTTTGATCATCATTTGGTTAACATTGTGCTCACCAAAGTAATTGCTGAGATCTGGGAAACACAGCAGAAGAGAAACAGGGAATGCAGCCCTGACTTCAGCTGAACGGGAGACAGACCGAATATTCACAGTGCCTGCTGCTAAAGTTTTATCTACTTACCTTAGTATCTAGCAGCAAATTTATCTTCCTTTTCTGCTTACGTCAGTGCAGGGTCAACCTGTGACTTAACAACAAAAGGTTCGGTGTTTATTTGACACATTGACAGCTGATACTACAACCTGGAAAGCATTTGCTGATTAGACCCACAGTCTGCTAATGATCTTTGAACAAACTTCAGTACAGTATGGCCAAGTTTAGATAGCATACTGCACCACTTTAAGGCAGCAAGGGCGCTTGTAACGTATTACAAGCATCCAGAAGGATCTTGGAGTATCGCTGTGCACAACACATAAACATCAAAGACACTCAGTCCGACAATAAAACGCTACAGTGAAATCACCTGAGGCCAAGCAGTAACGCATTAGGCAGATTTTTGTGGAACTGGTACAATTATGATTGCTCATAAATTACATTTGGAAACTGAGAACTGGCTTGAGATCAGAATAATTTCTCACCTGACAGACAGAGTAATGGGCTGTTGGCAGATATATTTGTAACCTGATTAGATGTGGCAGAGGAGGGCAGACTGTGTGAACACCATGTCCTGTCACCACATGTGACATGACATGAGTACAGCGTTTCTGCGGGAGGCAGTCTTCTCCTTCCTCCCCGATCCAAAAAATATTACCAAATGATTTCCATATCACTCGTCAGCTCTCAGTTTCTGTGCTTGTGTGAGTGCAAAAATGTGTGGATGGACAAAGGGATGGTGCTGTGTTTCTGTAAGCATGAGACGGAGACAAGGGGAGGAGAGCCAAATATTTGTTGTGGTGTTTACGTGACACTCACATCCCAGAGATGGGTGGGTGGCAACAGCGCTGCCCTGTAGGGATCGAAATTTATTTAAGCCAGGTTACACCCATTGGCAACAAACAACCAGTCTCCTTTCTCTGTCATTCTCACACACACACAAACACACACTGTCTAAAGCTTACACGCATCCATAACTCTTTGCATACCTACAGCAGGCGATGTGCACGTACAGCGACGTGCCTTGCAACATGTGCCAGGTGTGGCAGGTCCTTCAGCAGTTTCTGTCGTGTCTCTTTAACATTCCCCTATCATGATCACCATCTTTAATCTCCTGCTGTGTGAGGGCCTGCGAGCTAACAAGCTGTTGGATTACTGCCTTTACTTATCACACATGCCAGCACGGCACACAGCAGCCAGTGCTGTTAACTCACTTCTTCACTTTTTATCAGCCTCTGCCTCTTGCATAATATATATATATGCATACATAAGCACATGCAGAGGTGTGTCGTTTACTCTTTTGTCCATTTTTTTAACACTGTACCAATAAACCACCAATAATTAACTTCAAAATAAGCTGTGAAACTGCACAAATACACATGTCACTGTTGGCCCTGACGCACACAATAACCCACATATCCACATGCAAATGCAAACACACACTCACACATGCACACCCAAGCCTAGTGGCCACATGTGTCAGGCCCAGTCCACTTCTTTTTATCTGCCTCTTTGTCACTCACTGTGTTGCATAAAAAAGCATGTTGAGACACAGAGGGATCAGATGTTGTAGTGCTTCACAATGCACGATTAAATCTATTCCCGCTGATACAAAAGCAGGGCCGGTGGCCGTGTAATTTATACCGCTGTCCAGCAGCTAAGTCAGCACTATCAGCCAGGGTGTCGTCATCCTGCCTCTGTTCTCCCACTGCGTGTAATGAATCCAATGTGTCTGAGCCCTGGCATGCACAAATGATTAACTGGTGGCAAAGAGAACTGATTAAGGAGATAAAGCTTGGCAAACAATAGCCTCAGTGCTCCACGTGTACCTGCATAACCAGAGCTTCCTCACGCAAGGGAATTATTTACCTCTCTTTAGATTCCAACACCCTCTATACCCAGGTTTCTTGAATGGACAAGACAATAAGGGTTTATCAATCTGTGATCATTTGCATGTCAAGTCTTTTCAGTTTGTTTGTTACCTTACAATTCAGTGACAGTATGAAAGAGCAGGACTATAATCTGTTGCCATTTAGAGAAATGCTTTGGTCACACTGATGGAAAATTAAATCACTGATAGGGACTGATAGGTGTTGAATATTGTGTGAGATTCTTTGCTTAAAAAAAAGCTGTAAAAGCAATATTAATTGTACCATAAAATGCAATTCATTCATGAGCTCTTACACATTATAGACATATCCTGGAGTAGGTTTGGAGATGGATGTTGGCTACATGGATGTGAGGTGGGCATAGAAAAAAATCCATTATCATATATTATCAGTGGGTCTGCTTGCAGCTGGTAATAATCGTTTGCTCCTCTTGTCTTTGAAAGCATTTCTCTTCCCACCGTGCCATGGTGGGAAGAGAAATTTCCTCTGAGGAAATCATATTGTTTCATTAATGTCATGCAGTCACAAGTCTCAATATAGAGCAGCCCAAAGTTTAATCAAGGCAAATGCAGTGGAACTGGTGTGCATAATTGCACTTTGTCAGTGTGTGTCATTAAAATAGGTGACAGCAGATGGAACACAATCATGGCTGTGCAGCAAGTGAATGAACAGGATGGAAAATCCTCATATGTACAAGCCGTCATATTTGACGAAATAGATTAATCATTCTGCCTTCCTGATAGCAGTTCCATAAGTGGGATAAAACAATATTTCTGCCAAGCATTTAATGTGCCTCCTGATTAAATGGTCTACAATGAGTAAGAAGTAAAATAGACAACTATACAAACCCACAGTGTGTTTTTGGAGAGTTGTATATTGTATGTATGTGGCTTTAACAATCAGTTGATCAGATCTAAGGATGTAGGCAGTGGTGGTGGTGACTCAAGAAACTAAAACAGCTATGGAGCCTGCTGGACTGCAGATGACAGACCACCACCGGGCCTCTCCTCTCTTATAGTGAGACACCTGAAAGCCAAAAAATCTGGATGAAGGAAAAAAAACCTCACTCCACATGGGGCAATGACACACCCCCTGCAGAATGCTGCAAGCTGTTGTGAACAGACATACCAAGGTTGTTGCCACAGTGTTCGGCTGTGGTTCTTGTCATTGTCAGCATCTGACCTGTTTGACTTGGCAAGGCCAGCTTCCAGGAAAAAGATAACCTTGGGGCTCAAAGCTGTAGGTTGTCTCTCAGTCCAGCTAGGGAACCATAAATTAGACGCAGATAACTTTACCGTCACCTTTCTCATCGTCTTATCATCCTTATGTCTGCAGCCATGGCTTAAGTGGCTGCTACACATGAAACTGTGCAAGAACAAGAAGGCGAACAATGTTATGACCACATGTCATGTGTTACACAGTATTGTATACTGTACTGTCAGATGAGGTTGAGGGTTTTGTTTTCATTCCAGAGTGAGCGAGGCAGTTATGACTTCTCCAACACAAATGGATGCCCTCTCATCAAAGACTCAGGAGGATGTTATTGATTAAACTTCTCCAAAAGTTTTCTTTCCAGTCACTCTTAATTTTCACATCTTCTTTTCCTTGTCCTTTTAAAGAAGAAAGAATTTGGGCCGGATAACAACGGGTGGCTCTCTCGCTCAGTTGCGGACCCTAAATACGGTGTATACAGTATCATCCAACCGCACTATTGTATAAATATGCCTCCATGATAGCTATTTCATCTCTGGGTCCCTCTGACACACACACACACGCTCCAAAGCCATGTAACCAGTTGAGTGGGCCGCCCTGTCTCAGGAGAGTTACTGTTATGCTTTAACATGTTCAATTTGATGAGTCAACAGCACTCTGGGGAGAGGCCTCCTGAAGACACCCTGCTAAGTGCAAATACACATGCAGCCTCCAGTCTTTTGGACATTTATCGAACAATTTACTGTCGTCAGAGTTGTTTTTTTTTTTGTATTGTATTTTTTCATCAATTTTTTGGGTTATTACAGCTAGTGTGCTGGGATTTTAATTAACCATTTTAAGAGCTTTTTTAAGCTTCCTGAAACCAAGTGCGATATAATAGGCATGGAAGAGCATGGCCAGACTTCAGTCACATCAGGCTCTTTGCACTGCAGTGTGCATAACAAAATAGTTCTTTGTATCTGCCTGTTTCCTTTTTCTAGTTTTGTCATGTACTGATGTTTGCAGGTTGAGAGGCTTTTCATCTATTCCACAACGTTATTTCAAGCTCATTTGGTTTCCTAAAGTTGTGCATTATCCTAGCAAAATGCTCAGTTGGCCCACAGAGACATGACAGCAAACTTTTTTCTCTTTCTTTTTATTTTACACAACTTAGCGTGCTGTCTAAAAAAACGGCCTATGATTGTTTTGATAGAAAAGGGTGACCGATACCTCACTCAGCTCTTTCTGTACACAACCTCCCGACCCTTGGCTCTGTCCAAGCAAACACAGTCTGCACGCAATGCACAATGATTAACCCGGAGATCGTCTATTGAGGGAGGAATCACTCAGTAGGCAAAAAACTGGCCCACTGCCCTGTGTTAACCCCACTGCACTCTTTTATTGTTGTCTCTATTACAGGAAACTATTTACCTTCAAGGAAGTAGTCTTTTTTTAAAAAAAAGCTGCTTTGCTCTGAAAAATGTAACAAATCAATGAGCAGCTACTGGAGAGTGGGGGGCAACAAATAACTGCAACAGATTATTTAGCTGTCTACTAACCTGTTAGTGGATGGAGACTGACAAAATGGTCAAACTTAAAAAAAAACACTTTTTTGCTGGAAGTACACTTTTATGTGGTGCAAAATAGGCTACATTTAAGGCACAGACCTTTTCCATGACCTCATCTGATGACTCCATGACACATGACACAACGCATTTTTTCCACTCTGTCCTTTATTTATTTTCATTTCTCACCACACTAAGCAAACAAACATGCAAATGAGGTTTTTCACCACTGAATACATCAAAAATGCATATGAATGTAATGGTGTATGAAGAGAATTTAGTTTGAACACCACTGAACATGTGCAATTTTGATTGAGATATTTATGAATACTGAATGAGTCATTTGTGATTTGCCAAAAAAAAAAAAAAAGTTTATTGGGTCAAACATGATTCTAATAGAGGTTGTCAACAACACCTGATTATGTTAAATTTCCAAATAGATGGCAATTACTGCAAGCAATTAGCTTGGCCCGTTACTCATGGTCCTAAGAAAATGGATCAGAGTGAGCCCTCTTTGCTGAAATCGCCCACTGTGGATTAACCCATACATGATAGGCTGGTTGAGGGCCTTTTGGTTTGCACTGCAGAGAGAAGGAAGGTTGTGGTGGGGGCAACGTGTGTGTATGTATGTGTGGGTGTGTGTGTGTGTGTGTGTGTAGGGGGCAGAAGAGGTTAATTTTCTGTCATGCATGACTTGTTTTGCGTGCCAAGCTTATCCATATCTTATTTCCCCATAGAATAAAAGGATTGGCTACCAGAACAAATGTCATAGCAGAACTATACACTAGTATTTATCCTATAGAAAATGGCCAA
The DNA here is from genome assembly GCA_023238725.1 of Scortum barcoo. Taxonomy (NCBI): domain Eukaryota; kingdom Metazoa; phylum Chordata; class Actinopteri; order Centrarchiformes; family Terapontidae; genus Scortum; species Scortum barcoo. The sequence goes on from CM041531.1 coordinate 17,627,037, forward strand.
GTAATGAAGCAATAAGAGTGAATGTAAACTGGTGAGATCAGTAGTATGATTAATCAGTGCTCACTACAAAGAAAGAGGGAAAGGGAAACATCAAAGGGATGTTTAACCTACAGGCTATACAAAAACCATATATGAATCAATTTCAACAACATCTTTCAGTATTAGCTACAATTAATGTGCGTATGGTGGTAATGTGTGTGTTTTCTCTTTTGTTTTATTATCATATAATGTATGTACTAAGTAAAATATTAATTCTCCTTTTAACTTCTTGAGCCTGAGAAAAATATCTTTTTTTTTTTAGTTTGTTAACGTTAACTACATTAACTAATGTAGTTAGTTAATGTAAATGTGTCTGAAAATAATAAACTAAAAGAAAAGGTTTTATGAGCTGTTTGGCACTATAAGTTACATTTTTCACATTACTCACTGTCATTTCATTACAAAAAAGTATTTAGAAATAGAGCTTAAAATATTTTCCTAGGAGATAGGGTAAAGTTTTTTTGTTGTCCCCCCCCAACCCCCCTGTTTTTTTTTTACCATGGCGCCAGCAAGCAGCCTTGGCCAGACACTTAATTGGGATCATGACCTCAATTCAGTCAATTTACTCACTTGCAGTGTGAGGTGGCCTGTGTGTGACGCTGCCTGCAGCCAGGATTTGTACCACCACCACAAAATTACACACAGGCGTACTATCAGAAGCCATTTTTAAAATACAGGATGACTTCCTGTGACTCCGGAACTCATTTACTCATTTTATTTTATAGACATTAATTTATGTTTTTTCTTATTTGTCTTGTATGGCATAACTAAATATTATTTTATACTACTTACTTATACTACTACTTTTCAGCCTTTTTGTGGGTTTTTTTATGTCAAGTTAAAAATTTTAATAAAAGGCTAAACTCAGGCTATCCACAAGATACAGTATTCCCATCACTGTCTATGTGATACAGTTTAGTGCTGGTTGATGATGAAAGCATTGTTTGTGGTGGCCTATTTTTGATGACTTATCAGAGATGTGCAGATAAAATAAAGCCAGAATGGCCCACTGAATTTGTGTTTTGTGTTTGGGAATGTAAAAGCAGTAAGATAACACAAGACTAACCCATCCAGAAAACTTAGAGTATATGGACATTTATGAACTTAATATAGTATATTAAACTTTGGTCTTTATATGTGCAGACTTATAGGCTATTTATCATTGATATTTTGACTTTTGTGTAGGATTTGTTTAAGGCGTTTCTGTGTATAATGTCAATCTAAATAATGTTAAAACATCTGGTTAATGTAGCTTTTGTGATCAGAAAAATGCTTTTGTAAAAGCACCATGGAGATCGCTTTGAGTTATTTATAGGCTGAATCCATTCTGCTCTATTAAAGTGAACTAAGCCAGATATTCCCACAGGCACATCGTGTTTGGCCGGGTTTCATGCTGTTTTTGTTTCACTGTGCAGGTCATGACTCTGCTCAGACACGCATCTTATGGGGTTTCCCTTCCTTGGCCTTGCCTATTTACGCTCAGTTATGACACCTTCGTGCTCCACCAGTGAGGGAGAAGTGACAGAAAGATGGATGACCGAGATATTTCCGCACGCAACTATTGTTATTACCGCAGAGTGCAAATACTGGCTTGCATACAGAGGGGGGTTGTGGGGATAGGAAGGAGGGGGGACCATTAGCTCAGTTACTAATCTGGTATTCACGCCTGGTCAGGAAGGGAAGGTGATCCAGTACCCCCCACCCAAACACACACACACACACACACAAGATCTTTCTCTCTCCTGCCGTGCAAACACACACACACACACACACAATATGTGAAAGGTGTACTCCCTCTCAGAGCTGCACAGTGTTTGCTTTGAGCTCATGGTTGCGTGTGAAACATATCAGCTGCTGATTTTGGTGCTTACGTGGTGACCCAACCTGACTCCGTTATCTACTGAATGTCTCTGTTCTGACCTGAGATGATATAAGATTATTTGACTCTGTCCTCTAAAGTAGTGCAGTCACCTGTTGCACCAGAACACTCCTATTATCTCTCATTTAGAGATCAATTACTCTTCAAAGAAAGTAACCTGCTCTACCAAAAAAAAAAACATAATTTATGTATTTTTGCAGAAGTAGCTTCACATGAGTATGGCTTCCACATGAGTTTGATACAGATTTTTGTCACCTATACCTTAATTAAGCCGCATATTGGTGCCTTTATTATAATATCAACTTGAGTCAGAGTCAGAATTGGTTTATTGCAAAGTAGGTTTAAACATACAAGGAATTTGTCTTGGTGTTTTGGTAAGAACAAAAACATTAAGAGAATAAATATAGTAAGAAAGTAAAAAGTAAAAAGAAAGTCTAAAAACATAAATAAAAATAAACTAATTCTGGAAAAATATGTAAAATGTGTACAACATAACTGTACATATATATCATATGTATATTATATATTGTATATGTCACACTAAAAGGGCAAAATTACAACATCAAGAGCACCATTGTACTCCTTAAAAGACAGCCAAATTGTCCAAGAAAATCCAATTCAAATGTCGTGTCATGTTCAGTTTACCTGTTTTGTACCAAAAAGACAATGTAGATGAGTTGTGTTGTGTGTGTGTATGTGTGTGTGTGTGTGTGTATTTTATTGTGTTATTATTATATATAGTGAATCAAATTTTTACTGGGGATCAAAGTAACAATATTATGTTGTGTCGTTGAGTCAATTTCCCCATATTCCAAAAAAACACATCATTTTTATATCTTATGTGGGGTTTGAGCATCCTCCAGGTTGAACGGTGGAAATGAGATGAACTGTCTTTTGAATCTCTCCATTTCTGTTTCTTGACAACTTTGACAACAATAAAATTGATCCAACAGTTTAAAAACAGCTCACTGCCACAGTGGCCACAAAACCTAATGAAACAACACCTTTTACACCCTGCATGCAACAAAACATTGTATAATTTTTTTACAGTCAAACTGAGTACTCTGAGTGATATCACATGCGACACATAATAATAGATATTACGAAACGTTAGATGCAGTTTTGTGGAGCACAAGTTACAAACACTCAGCTGATGTGCATCATTGCTCATTGTGACACGGTCATTCCTGTTTCAGCTTCATGTGAATTGTCATTGCAGTCAACGGGATATGCTGTAGGTTTGTATTAGGTCACAGGCAACATTCATGTGAGGTGTCATGACCTGCAGTCCAAAATAATCCTATTAAAGTTTGCTCGATTTGGCACACGCAAGGCCAGGAGCCTTGTCCACCGATGTCCTACTGGTCAAGCCATTGTTCTCTTTGGTAGCAGAACAAGAGTGTTGTTACATTTATGTTACAGTGAGGTTTACAATTAATGCAACAGCAGAGTTAAGTATTAAAGGAACACTCCACCAACTTTACACGTGAAGTTCAGTTTACCTATTATTGAAGAGTTCTGCTGTGAAAAAAACTGTGCGACTTCTGTGGCTCTGGGGGGAGCTTTAAAAAGTGGTGCTGAAGTTGTAAACTGTGTGAAATAAAAAGTCCGAGAGCTTTACCCATAGAGACAAAAAGTCAGGATACCTCAGCCTGAGCATGAACAATGTTAGGCAGTACCGAGATTACAATTGCGTTTCAGTAATAACATTACATTTACTCATTTCAATAACCACTTTATTCACTGTCTTGGCGAGAGTTAGACGGAGAGTTAATATCAGTTTGGTCTCTCTGTGTTCTGTGAGAGTTTCCAGCACATATTAACTTGGCAAGTTAACGTGTAGTAAGAAGATATTGGTTAAAAAGGGCATTGTGACAAGATGGAGGAGCGTCATGAGAATTTAACGTGATACTTGACAGATCATTGATGGGAAATTCCTTTTCTGTCCTCCCATTTCCTTGACAGGTCATCAGTACAGCAGTGCTGAATCAGGAAAAGATTTCCATTTCAGGAGGACAGCAGGTTGCCAGTATTATTAAAGTATTAAAGTAAAAAAAAAACACTGCCCCACAGATATTAAACAATGTGGGATTGTTTTTGTCAGAATCAGCCCTAATGGAGGTTTATTCTATGTGAAGAATTAAACACTTATTTATTTTGAATTTCCTGCTTTCAAATCAACATAGAATGCACCTGAATAGGTATAAATATTAAAGAAGGAACACTGCCTGTGTTTAAATGTTTAAATGTTAATGCAACAGCTTTTTGCCATCATATGTTATTTTTATCTATTGAAGAAGTATCATAGCAACATGATGACCTGTAAAGGTGCGGTCATTCATTCAGCCCATGCTAAATCATGAAAACACACACAAAGAAAAAAAAAACAACCTCCTGACGGCAGCGGTATGCAAAGACACTTGAAACAGAGGTACACACCTGCTCTGAAGGTGTGTGCGTGACAGCCTTCGCGTGAGTAGAGACTAACAACCTCCACAGTCATTACACCTGCTTTTATGTCCAAGAATTCTTTAGGAGGTATACTGCTCAGGGCAAAACATTTTTTTTTCCTGTTTTTCTTTTCCCTCCCTAGTTCTGTGAAATGGACACAGGCGAGCTATCACCACACACCTCCAGGCCAGCGTCCAGCTCTGCATTCCTGCTCATCCTGTGCATCCTGAATCGACCCACCGCTTTCTCTGACTGTGGTCAACTCCTGCACGGGGCTTTGGGGCTATACAGTAGCACTGCTCTTCAGTTCCTGTAGTAGTCTGTAATCTCTTTAATCTTTTTAAGAAGTTTGGAGACTACCTCACCACAGAATCTACCTACTGACTCACATCCTTCCTCTTCTGCTCTCTCAGTAGGAACAAGGCTCTCTCTCACTTTGAGCAGCTTTGATTTTTCTGTTCTTTGACCTGCTCTTCTTTTGCTGGTCATCTGGTCAGATTTTGAAATCTAGAAGCTGAATCAACTCTGAGGAGAGAGAATTAATGGCTACATGAGTATAATGTGAATTTAAAAGTTGTGGTATCTACTGTTCAGTCTAGTTGTGTGACATTTGTAGTTGCTCTGTGTCCAGCTGTGAATGCTGCTATCACCTGCTATGATCTGACACACACTCCTGCAGCCTGAGTGCTCACTGAGCAGTCTCACCTCGGGCGGTCCACAACCCTGGTCTCGTTCATCTTTAATGAGGTTCAGTTTCATCCCAGAGGAAAACGATCCCACTCACTTAAAACACTGAAGTGTAGATGGGGTGCACTTATTTTGATTGCTGAATAACAGGTGTTCATTTGGAGACACTGCTCCAGATTTACAGTTTGTTGAGCTAAAATTCGAAATGATTAATTCTACCTTCATCTGTTTGTAATTTGAACTGAGCTGTGTAACACAGCTAAAAGAAAATGTTTTTTCCTTTTAACTTTCTGACCCACCAGGACAGCATGATGTCACCAAGAGTGTGATATGAATAACCAGCACTGTGTCCATCACAACTACACAAACAGTATTTCATTCTTATTTGTCATCAGACATGGTGGCATACAGATGCAGCTGTAATATGACAAATGTTGTTTAACTGTTTTATAGCTCAGTCACTTGCTGAGCTAAAAATAAAATGTATTTAAATAAAGATAGTATATGTACTATATGGTGTATAGCTGTGTAATTTTAAACTGTTTGTATTATGAGTTTTTTAATAGGACTCCTTCAATTTTCATATTAGGTTCCAGAACTGTTTTTTTTTATTGTCTTTTTTATAATGTATGCATATGTTATGTATGCGAATCAGCTTATTTATTTTTCTGTTCCTTACTGCCTTGACTCTGAGTCCAACATAAATTCTTAGTTTTCCCAAAAAGCTTTCTGTATGATCCTCAGCTATCCCAGGCACCGCTTTGGACCTGCTGCGTGAGAGAAAGGGTGACTGCTTCACTTTGTTTTCCAAGTCCCAGTTTTCGTAACATGTTTTGTCGTTTGGTGGGTTCTCGCCTGTGCGGCTGCTCAGTCTGGCCCTACCGTGTTGCATGACTGCAATGAATGAAGCCTGAGTGGCAGATTGCATGACTCCAAAGCCCATTTGCAGAAGCTATAGCGCGCAAATATGTGCACCTTCGTGCCCAAGCAGGGGAAAAGAGAGTCTCGCGTCCTGCGCTCTTTGTTCTGCAAGTTTAAGACCCTTGTGTCTTTTCCAGAAGCTGCTGCCTTTGCGTGACTTGACCAAGCAGATTTAGGATTGTCCAGAAGACTGAGACCCTCCCCTCTGGACGGCAGCTCCGCTTCTCACGCAACCTGCAGCACCAGAGGCGCAGCGCCGAGGGCGCACGGCGAGAGTCCCCGGAGAGTCAGCACACAGTGCGGAGGATGAGGGCAGAGCCGAGCGGCGCCCTGTGCGCAAAATAATGAAGAACCTGCCGGACTTTTTCCTTAAATCAAAGCCGTCTCTACACTTATTTTCTGTGGTCCAAGATGGTTTTATAGCTGCATTACGTGCAATGAGTTTGTACACAAATAAAACAAAGCGTGAGCTCAACTGCGTCCAACTATATTGACACTAACCCGGGATGTGCCGACAGTCTTTCATTAACCCTAAATGGCTATATGGCAATAATAATAGTAAATAATTTAGGAATAAGCCCTCTACAGAGCTTTCTGTTCCTGCTTCATCAGAAGGAATAATTCCACTTCAAAAGTCAAAGACACATCTTGGACACAGCGCCAGAATATATTAAAGGAGTGTGTTGGTGATAAATTAAGCTCTTATATCTTCTCCTCCGGCAGACAGAGCGCCTTAATCAGTATATTTTTTTCATTTCATGCTGTGAGGCTGTTCTTTTTTTCTTTCTTCTTTCTTTTTTTTCAGTGTTTTTCTAATTTCCGAAGACAACAGGATGATACGGCTCTTTGATTTACATAATTAAAACACATAATTCAAGAAAAGCAAACGCAAATCAAAATCCAATTCCAGCAATATGTCTTTTTTCACAGATTAAATCAAAATTATAATTGACCTTTACACGATCCAAGATGATGTGGTATTTCAAATAAAAGCAAACCTCACACACCACATTAAAGTGCTTGTCTTCAGAGGATGCTCTGCTTAGTAAATTCACATTTTTAATATTATGAAAATCAGAGGGTTTTTTTTCATGTAGCAGTCACAGTTGTTTTTTTTTTAAATAAAAGTGGCATGATGAGTATGACAGTGATATCCCGCTGTTTATATTTTTACCTCCATCCATCATTATATAGCTGCACTGCATGAGGGACAGAAGAAAACTGTCCAATTCCAGATTTTACGTCTGTTTAAGTAATACTAAAACCCAAAGCCACACAGCTTTAGATTCAAAACCTTTAAATGATAAAGTTTCTTCAAGGTTCAAGCTCCAGATGAAATAAAATAAACAAATCATCAGAACAAAGGAGCTTCTGGATGCTTGAGCTATTTTATAATACAGTGAAGAAACATCAAGAGCCTGCAGACACTGATAAAGAGGAAGCCAGCATTAATGCTAGATGAACACTTCAGTCAGTATAAAATTTGATTTATCTATATAAAATTGGTTTGTTGGTGATAAAGTTAAATTTGCCATAAAATGAATATTTTGTTACGTATCTTTATTCTGTGAATAAATAAGTCAAACATACAACAGACAAATAAAAAGAGACAGATGAGAGAATCAAGCTTAATTAGAGCCTCTGTAGCAGTAATCCTAATTTCATCATATTTGAGGTGATACTTTCACCATGAGCCTATTTTACGTACACAGCCACGTTTTGAAACTTAAGTGTGTAAATCTGTCTGCAGATTTTGGTGGAACATCTGCTGCACAGTGACCACGCTACGGTGTTTGCACTGCGCAAATCCCAGCTCTGATATGTGACAGCGTGACATATGAGAGTTTTAATAATTGCTAAAGAGTTTCATTCTCATTTATCAGGTGGTAAATCCAGTTATCAGCTTTGCGTGGTTTTTCAGCCCCAAACGGTGCAGGGCGATGGCGCAGAGCTCACTCTGAGTGTGAGGCGATGCTTTGCAGTAAACACCTACTGAAATTGATATAAAAGGTTGAAAAGAGGACAAAGAGGAATGGTATTGAACTCGTCCACCCTTGTACTCCAGCAGCGCTGCGCCATGGGCTCCCCCTCCCTCCCCAGCATCCTCTTCAAAGGGGAGGTGAGGGTTTGATCACTGCGCTCTCACGCAACTGGTCAATGTTTAACTCCAGCGGAGAACTAACAGGTACAAGCACGAAACGGCATTTAACTGTTTCATAAGGACTTAAACCCGCCTGGGTGGTTGCTGCTGCAGCTGTCACGAACTCCTGTTCTCACCCCCAAAACGTGGTTTAATTACAGCAGACAGACAAGACTAGACTCTTGGAAAGCCAATATTAAGACATACTGTGACACATACAGACACAGTGTTGGTCTTGGTAGAATAAAGAGTTGAGAAATGATCGAGCATTGCCTTTGTACATATAACATATTTTTACATATATTTATATTTAAAGCTGGAAGTCACCAATCTTAATTTCGTTATTTGAAAACATGATGACAATAAAGATTATTGATTCTTAATGTAGGGGTGTTTTACGATTCGATCATTAAATATATATAGGCTGCAATATATAAATCATATTCCTCAGTCTTGACCGATAAAATCTACCCCCGAAATCACTATGTTTATCACAAGATTCTCCAAAAATGGATTCAAAACTGAAACAACATCATGTAATCAGAGTATTTGCTCAGATGTACCGACCTGCTATAAAAATAATGAAAACTTCTCTGAACAGGAGGATCAATAAAGCTTTGATTCAGCACTTTATGGGTATTGGAAATTAACATGTGATATGTGAGATACCGATAATGGAGTGGATTTGATTGTTTGATCAGAAGAAAGTTAGATGAATAAGGGATGTGCATCCGCAAATACATTAGCACAGATGTGGCCAAAGCGCTGATATTTTATACAGACAGAGCATTTATAATAATTAAAAAAGTATTATATATAAAAAATGTCAAATTTCATACAAAGCTCTCAATCATCGTCCACCAAAATGCAGCATATTATAAATGATAACCCAAATACATATAAATAAAACACAATAAAGACTGAATCATCAAATCAATTTAAAACAACCTGCCGAACAGTGGACGACAAACATTAAACTATCACAGATTGGAGTTTTATACTGGTTGAAAATAATTAGAAATTGCCTATGATGGTTATTATTTCTCATCTGTCCATAAACTATAAAACATTAAACGCATTTAGGCGATCAGGTCCTGGAGACACGAGTTGGAGGTTTAAGCAACTGTGACATAAACAATCGATTTCTTCATTGACACGAAGATCCAAACTCTCGCACGCACACCAAAACCACACACACCCACTCACAGACACACACACCTTTTTTTTCTCTATACTAAACTTCATTCATGATCATGATAAACAGAGAGAGAGAGAGAGAGAGAGAGAGAGGGAGAGGTTACGTCACGAGTAGCAATACAGCCAATGAAGCTGTGGAGCGCACTATAAAGCAAGAACCCATTCTCTGTTTTAGGGACATCAAGAGGGTTATCTCGGACAATAACTCTGCTGCAAGATATTTATCCTACTTGTGAAGTAGTTCTGGGACCACCGCATTGTTCCTCTGTCTCCATTCGACTAAGGTAAGCTTAACACATGCATGACGACAGAGTGATTTCCAACTGAGCAGGCAATGTCAGAGTGATAAGAGCACAGGGCTGAGTGGATCCAATTGTGCAAGTATAGCTATATGAGTTTGGTCTTTGCAGTTGCACTTTTTAAGTTGCAGATTCTTTTTAATGTTTATGTTTTATTGATTGGCTTTCTATGAGTCATAGTGTGATGGTAATAAACTTTGCAAAGCCCGCTACTTTGCAAAAGCGTAGTGCTTGTAAAGAATGTTTTTGTGCAGCATGTGAACCTATAGAGTCCCATTAATAACAAACACATGTAGTGTCACAGCCTTTAGTTATGCTAAACTTTATGGTGCATGTAGTCAACATGTTACACAACACTTCTCTTCCTTTATGCCTTCACTACTCCAATGCCCCTCCTATTTAATTTCCAGGTTGTGCAGAAGCCAGAAAAAAAGAGGAGTTGTCATCATGGCGCTAATGATACTGCCATTCATTGGATCAGTGTCGGTATCTGAGAGTTTGGTGGCCATGACAACATTGTGTCTGGTCTACCTGATCCTCAAGTTTTTCCACATTGAGATTCCTGAAGGCCTTCGTCGGCTCCCTGGACCAAAGCCCCTGCCTATCATCGGGAACGTGCTGGAAGTGGGCAGCAGACCATACCTGAGTCTTACTGCCATGAGCAAGCGCTATGGCGACGTCTTCCAAATCCAGATCGGCATGCGTCCCGTGGTCGTGCTGAGCGGCATTGACACAGTTCGACAGGCTCTCATTAAGCAAGGGGAAGAGTTTGCAAGCAGACCTGACCTGTACAGCTTCAGGTTCATCAACGATGGCAAGAGTCTGGCCTTCAGCACTGACCAGGCTGGTGTCTGGCGTGCCCGCAGGAAGCTGGCCTACAGTGCTCTGCGCTCCTTCTCCACCCTGGACGGCACAACACCGGAGTACTCCTGCATGCTGGAGGAGCACATCTGCAAAGAGGGAGACTATCTTATCAAACAGCTCAACACTGTCATGAAGGCCGACGGCAGCTTCGACCCCTTCCGCCACATCGTCGTCTCCGTAGCCAACGTGATCTGTGGAATGTGCTTCGGCCGTCGCTATGACCACAACGACGAGGAGCTGCTCAGCTTGGTGAACCTCAGTGATGAGTTTGGCCAGGTGGTGGGCAGTGGTAACCCTGCAGACTTCATCCCTATTCTTCAGTTCCTGCCGAGCTCAACAATGAAGAAGTTTGTGAGCATCAATGCCCGCTTCAACAAATTTGTGCAAAAGATCGTCACTGAGCACTATGTCACCTATAACAAGGTACACCATACATTGAATGATTCATGAAAATATATTTAGTACATTTTTCTTCCACATTAACAAGAAAATTAGACACTGTTCCCCTCCTTAGTCACTGTGTACAAAAGATTCATTGAGATTGTCCAATCACCTTCTTTTAGGACAACATTCGTGACATCACCGACTCCCTCATCGATCACTGTGAGGACAGGAAGCTGGATGAGAACTCCAATATCCAGATGTCAGATGAGAAGATTGTTGGAATTGTCAATGACCTGTTTGGAGCTGGTGGGTTAAATTTCTCTGCGTGTTGAATGATCTGATTGGAAGTGGCCTCTCCATGAATGAAAGACAAAAGACAAGTATCCTAACAAATAGTCTGTTTCTCTTCCAGGTTTTGACACCATCTCCACCGCCCTGTCTTGGTCAGTGATGTACATGGTGGCTTACCCAGAGATTCAGGAAAGGCTTTATCAAGAACTGAGTAAGTTCATTTATCTCACAGGATAGTAAAAGAAACGGATGAATATGATGATATTGGATATCATTTTTGTTAGAAGTTAGATGTCTGATTGTGATTCTTTAATCAAGCAAAATTGTGACAGAGGACTTTAGACAGCAAATTCCACCCTCATTGAAAACTGATAGCGATGTCATTTTTTTTATTATTTCCAGAGAACAATGTAGATCTAAATCGCTCTCCACGTCTCTCTGATAAATCCAACTTACCATTCCTGGAGGCCTTCATCCTGGAGATCTTTCGCCACTCTTCATTCCTGCCCTTCACAATCCCACACTGGTGAGTTTAATGTCTTTTAGATGCATGACAGCACCATGTGTGTGCCTATGAAAATGAGCTCTTAATGGCATACTGAGGTCTCACAGGACCACACAAAGAGGGGAGAAAAATGTAACTGCATAAGTGAATGTGATATAAACATGTAGATACACAATGGACTGACTGACTTTGTCCTTCCTTCTCAGCACATCAAAAGACACATCTCTGAATGGCTACTTCATTCCCAAAGACACCTGTGTCTTCATCAATCAGTGGCAGATAAACCATGATCCGTAAGTTTTTATTAAAATAGTTGATGACTGACTTAACATTCACACATCAGAGCTGCCTAGTAAATCAGTAGAGAGAGCTGTGTTAAAGCAGAGGCCTTGCCTTACATGCCTTGCTCAAGGAATCTGGTAGTTTTTAAGGAGGACAATCCTGCATTCACTTCATTTGTCTTTGCTGAATTAGGAGACTAAACCTCTAATTGATCATAGACCTCTGCCTTTATTGACATGGTTAATTGTGCAGCTTATCTTATTTCTTCATCCTCTGTCCTTTTCAGCGAGCTGTGGAAAGATCCATCCTCCTTCAACCCAGACCGCTTCCTGAGCGATGACGGCACTGAGCTCAAAAAAACTGAGGCAGAGAAGGTGATGACGTTTGGCATGGGAAAGCGGCGCTGCATCGGCGAGGTCATTGCACGAAACGAAGTCTACCTCTTCTTGGCAATCATTGTCCAGAAGCTGCAATTCCACGCAATGCCAGGAGAGCCGCTGGACATGACCCCAGAGTATGGTCTGACAATGAAGCACAAACGCTGCCACCTGAGAGCCACAGTGCGAGCGAGGGATGAGCAGTGAAGCTATTCAGACTGTACAATTCATGACTCAGTAGTCGCCTCTTACTCTGAATGGGTCGCAGTCAAGGTTAAGAGTTAGCGAAAGAAGCATCTCTCGCCAAATGTAAGGCACTGAAGGTCGAATCTGATCAATAGAGCTAATGGCATTGTAGCAAATAATGAAATTTGCTTGTTGCAGATTGTCAGAGATGTCTAGGAACATATCTCTTTCATGTTTTTGGTTCTCTAAGAGATACTCCTTCACATAATTGGTGCTTCTAATTGAAGTATAAGGAACTACGTTGCTCTCTTGCATAAACTAGATTAAGAGATTAAATTGCCTTGTTCAACTTTGGGACAAACTGTATGTTTTATTGGATAGGCATTCCTATATAGACCTCTGCAGCCTGTATATTTCTCCCTCTGTGACACAGGACTCTGAACGGATATTACCTTTTGAAACCATTTACACATGTGAGCTAATTATTAGAATTCCATCATAATATGGATGTAAGACACTGAAGCTATATTTGTATCCCAAAATGTGATTTTTTGTGTATATCAAGTTCTTTGTATTTTATAATGTCATTGTTACATGCCTAGCGTTTGTATATATTTGAGGTGAAATAGTTTTTCTGTGCATTTATAAGAAATATCAGGACACCAAAAGAGTTGTGATTGTTTGGAATATAATGGAAGACTATACTATTTTGTATTTCTGTTTTTAATGTATCAATGATTGTATAACATCTAAGGGCATGTGATCGGAGCATTCTTTAATGAGCCACACAAATAAAAATATGTTTTAATGATCATCCTGTTTATTTTCTTTGCTTGATTTAAAAGAAGTCACAAAGCAACACAGTGATGATTATACAGTAAGTAATTTGCAAAATATATCAATTGCTGGGATAAGTCAGATTATTGATCTCTCACGTGAACAGATTCAAACTTCAGAGAGAAGGAAAAAAATCACAACAAACCCACGTGGGAAGATAAAGGAAGTGACGTTAAATATAAACCCGGAAGACGGCACAAACAAACAGTTGGAGCTTCAGCTTTCCTTCACACCTCGACACTAATTTATCGACCAGGTAAATCTCATTTTTCATTTCTAACTGGACGTGCTCAGGCTGAGTATTCAGACGTGGTCGTCTCAAGCTCACAGCAGATAAAAGACAAACAGGGCGGTCACAGGCGAAGTTAACATCAGCTAATTAGCTTTCAGCTAACCCGCACGGCTCACTGGTTTTACAGATAAATGTTGTCATTTTTCATACATTTCTCTGAGCACTGCCCTCATATGGATGGTATTTTAAGCTTGTTTTTCCACAAGTTTTAATACTCAATTTTATGTAATTTAAGACCTTTAAGACCTTTTCCACAAAGCTCGGCTCATACTGAGACATCACTTATTTTAACTTCTAGTTTGTAATATACGGAGCATATAGTAACAATAAAATGTCAATTATCATTTAGTTTGAATATAAAATGTAACTTATTTGTGTCTTCTCTATACCGGGTACTTAATATAAACTCCATGATTACATTAACTTTCATCGGAGCAGTTAATTAACATCAGCTGCTACTTAAGTCGTGAGTCCAGCGAGTACCCCACAGATCAGTCTGTACAAAGTGTGCTGGTGACACATCAGCAACAATAATACAGCAAATGATGATTATACAGATAATCAGGACTGAAATCAGGACCATGATTTAAGAAATGCTGAGCTCAGACATCTGACAAAACACCAAAAAGAAGAGCTCTCCAAAAAAATCGTGTCATTCTTGAAATCCTTTGAAAAGTGTCATGAGTAGAGCTGCAGTGATTAATTAATTCATCTATTAGCCAACCATAAAAAAACAAAACAACTAAAATGCAGAGTTATTGCAATATCACTGTTGGTGTCATTGTGCAACAGATGTGATGCTTTTCACAGAGCTCTGTGAAACAGAGGATTAAGATACATCCATCTTAATCATACCTGTTAGTAGGATCAATTCATTTAGCAGTAAGGTGACAATAAGAAATTCCGAGAATATCTCCAGACCCACGCAATTATTGTGATTTAAAAAAAAACTCATTGTTCCAAACATTTTATTGTTCCGGTTTGTCAAATTTGAAATGCTTTGAATACTGTCATGATTTTTTTTACCTAAACGTGTTCAAATCTTCATATATTAAGTCTAAAATGCTTGAATCAGCCCATAAAATGTGTGTGTTTTAAAACCAGAGGATGTAACTCCTCTCAGGTTGCTACTGCTCTGGCTGAAATCTCCTACTTCTTATAGCTGCTTTACGTTGATCATCGTTTCTCTAGTGTATGTTTTTGCACCGCAGGATCACAGCATGGCTGCAGACTGGTTGGGCAGCGTTGTGTCTATTAACTGCGGGCTGACATTGGGAGTTTACCAGGGAGAGGTGTCCTCTGTTGATTGTGCCAGCCAGACCATCACGCTGAGACAACCTTATCACAACGGGGTCAGATGTCCTGTTCCTGAGGTCACTTTCAGGTAAGAAAGAAGAAGGACGCTGACAAATGTGCTTAACAGGAACTGCACAGATCTAATCAGGTCTCCTAAGTAGTAATCAGACGTTTGTTCTTCATCCTCCCCCAACAGTTTCTATACGAAAGCCCTAATTTCATATTAATCAGATTAGTAATTATTAACACTACAAAGGAAATTGTATTTTCAAAGCTTATTAAAGTTATCAGTGATATTTGGTGGAAAAGGCCAATGGCAAGTTAGAGCTTGGAATGTCTGAAACAATTTCTTTTCATTACAGGAAATGGCTTTTGACCACTTTTTGTTCCTCTGCTACACTTACTAGGATTTTAAATGTCTGTCAAATTTATGCTAGCATTCTTTATCACCGTGTATGTCAGATTCAGCTCCAGGTGCATATTAGACTTTTCTAACAATTTCTACATTATTTTGTATTTTGGCATGCTGGCTGAAGTCTTGAAACCTGTTGAATTTTTAAATGAGAATAAATTTCTAGCAATCATGTAAAGAGTAGTGCACTCTCAGGTACATCAGCACAACGCAGTTTGAGCTCCAAGCAAGGTCAGTAATCTGTTTGTCTTCTAGCGCAATGGATATCAAGGAGCTGAAGTTCCTCAATATCCAGAACACAGTCAACAAGCCCAGCTCTGGGACGGGAGCTGCGACCAAGCCCAGCTCCATACATTCAGGACGCCACAGCCAGAGTAACAGAATCACTCACCCTCCTGAAACAAGCAGCAGCTCTCAATCCAGCACTGCTCCAATCACCATCCTCCGCAGAGGTAGGTAGCTTGGTCACCTGGGGTTTAATCACAATCAGTGTTCTTTGGTAGTGACCATAGTGAAAACAATATTGAGCTTGAGTTTCATAATTCTTAATTAGTGACGTAGAATTTCACATGAAAATGTTTGATTTATTGGACATACTATGGTAAAGTGCCATCAGTTCTATTCTCTTTAATTTAAGCATCTGTTTTCTAATGAGTGACAAAACGATAGCTGAATGTGAGCATTAGTTTATTCAGCAACTTCACTGTCTCCATGTATGAGTTAATTTTTCAGATGGCATCAATCAGGTTTTGACCTTTACGCCCCATACTGCAGCTGATGAACACTGTCCAAAGAGCGTGATTGTGCAGTAGTGTATCAGAAGATTGGCAGGTTATTTTCCAAGTGTTCAAACATAGGTTTTCATATGTTAGGAAAGCCCAGTTTATTTGAAGCTTTTGCTTATTCATAGTGAAGCCGCATTTCCTACTTCTTAAATCACTGAGCTATTGTTGCAAAGTGCATATTTTACCATGGTGAAGGCCATACAGTACTCTTCTGTTGGAGAGCAGAAAATAGATATTGTTCACTGACTGATGGAAATGTGTCACACAACAGTGTCACACATTGTCTAACTCCTTTTGAAAATTTCCAGAAAGTTGTCACTTAGATGAAAATGCAGAATCACTGCAACATCACTTTGTCATTGTGCAACAGATGTGATGTTTTTTTAGTCATAAGAGAACGGGCAACAACAGAGCTCTGTGAAACAGAGGATTAAGATATATCCAGCTTAATCATACCTGTTAGTAGGATCAATTCATTTAGCAATAAGAAGACAATAAGAAATTCCTAGAATATCTCCAGACCCACACTTTATATTAACAAAGTGTGCCATCCTAAAAATAAGTAGATATGTATGTGTTTTAATAACAGGGATAGACAAAATAGATAACACGCTTTGAATTAATACCACCTTCAGACCAACACAGTGTTTACGGTCAATCCGTATGTGTTACCAGACCTTCCTCCTAACCAGGGATGAACAAGTGTTGGACGCTGGTGAAAAAGAATCTCTTAGGAATAAGTGAATGAGTTTAATATGATTACCACAATGTAAGGTTTCGTTCAATTTTACTGACTTCTATGTTGCCACCTGCTCAATTAGTCAAAGAAAATTAAACAAAGTAACAGGAACAATTAACAATGAATTTCATGCAGTCCAACACAGTGGCTCTAGCCAAAAACACCATTGTGGAGTGTATATTATTGTTTATATTAGAGCTTCGACTGTGTAGCAGAAGGCTTGATTCAACTCAGTGGTGCTCTGCAGTATTTTGTGAGCCCATTGTTTGTAGAGTTGATAAGCAGGTGTCCTCCAGTCATGAGACTTGTGACTACTTTTCCTCTTTAGCAGATTCTTCAGAGAGTCATTTAAGAATGTATCACGCATAGAGCTGCAACAATTAATCAATTAATTGATTAGTTAATGGACAGAAAAACGAACGATCGATTAATTGTTCGCTCAGAGATTTCAAACATTTGACTATTCCATGTTCTCAGAGGTGAAAATTTGCCACTTTTTTTGTTCTTATATTTTAATAAATTGAATATTTGTGGGATTTGTCAGTTGGCTGGGTGCACCAAGACATTTGATGAAGTCATCTCATACTGAGATGGGCAGTTTTTTCACTGTTTTCTAGACCAAACGATTAATTAGTGAGCTGATAAAATAGTTGGTAGAATAATAATAATAGCAGAAGTAATAGTTAAATGCAGCCCTAATTATGAGTCATCTGTAGCTTTCTAACTTATTTTGAAGTTCATGTTCTCTGTCATGTAGCCTCTTTGATACTTTGTAGCCCTGCTCCTGCCCAGAGTGACTTTTAGGCCATGTGCACACGCTGTTAGGTACTTTCTGAACACTCTAAAACATTAACATTTTAAACATCAAAAATAGCTAATTAAAAAACCTTCAACTTTGCTGTAGTTTTCATTTTATAGCAGCAATTGTTTTTAGTGTTGTGTAAATAGCAATTAACCTCTTCATATCCAAAATTGTATGAAATAAAAAAACAAACAACTTCAAACTGATAAATTGTCAAGGCACTTCTGCTGTCACTTGTCTGTCATGCAGTGATGAGCTGCGGCCATCTGCAACTGAGGTCATTTTGACACATCTATAGAGAAAAGCACATCTGCATTCCACATGTCCTAAGTTGTACATTACTAGTTGTAAAAATAAGTTACTCAACCTTCCTGATTAGATAAAGGGTAAAAATGGCATTTCCTCTTGTCAGCAGGAAGTCTGCTTGGACAGCTCTGTGGCCTCTGCCGGATTCAGTTAAAGTCAGTTCACTTTCACAGTGAGGATCGCTAAACAATGGAGAAGCCAGAGGTCAACAGAATTGGCGAATGGACAATGTGTAATATTCTTCAGACTGGTTGTAAAAATGACCTCTGCCTCTGTGCTTTTCCTGTGTATGAAAAATTAAGATTTCACAACAGGAGACATCTCTATTTATTTTTTTTTTCCACAGAAATCGTGTGCGAAATGATATATAGCTCATTCACCCAGTCTCTTTTCACGCTCACTGTGTCACCAGTTGCTGATAAGACGCATGAGCGTGGGATCAACCGCTGTCTTGCTTTGACTCCCCCCTAAGATTCCCATGGCGTGCTAAAGCCTTGTACCAAAGTTCCTCTTTACAATATGTGTGTGACTAAGATCAATAAACATTCCCCCTCCCTCACCGTGTCTGCTCCTAAAGAGAAGGTTATGCAAAGCCTGGCTTTCGTGCCTCAGTGCCCTCTCTCTCTCTCTCTCTCTCTCTCTCTCTCTCTCTCTCTCTCTCTCTCTCTCTCTCTCTCTCTCTCTCTCTCTCTCTCTCTCTCTCTCTCTCTCTCTCTCTCTCTCTCTCTCTCTCTCTCTCTCTCTCTCTCTCTCTCTCCTCCCTCCCTTGCTCCTGCTCAGCACAGGAAACCAGCCCACCTCCCCCCTCCTCCTCCCCGACAGGAAGCCATGTTGTCCCAGTGTGCTCGGAAGGCCAAAGCGATATCAATTGTGGAAGCGGTGTTTACCTTTTGAGTTTTTATTTTAATCTCCAGCTCTCAGGCTGGTGGCCAGGGAGCTAATGCCCAAATTGCATGGGGCCAAAGTGCTGAGTGGCTTGGGCAGGGCTGGTCCTTTCACACGCAATGCCACACTCCCAAGAAGCCCCCAGCCACAAAGAAGGGAAAGCAGGGTGGGCCATTGCTTATACAAGATCACGGATTCCAGAAATGGTTTCTGAATATCTACCATTGATCTTTCTGGGAGAGTAGGATGGGAATTTAGAAACCCTTCTTGTGAATGATGCATAGGCCTCCAGAAGTCAAATTCCATCCAAACAGATCTCATTAAAAGGGCATTTTGGAAGAGCACCTCCTGACTCTGCCCTTATGAAAACTGTTCCCATAACCAGCTACTACCTCTGTATATGGAGTGAAATTGCATGCAGCTTAATGTGTTTCCCATAAATCCCTGCTTCAGATTTCTTCTAAACCTCTATATATCTTGTAAAGGTTTTACCGTGCGTCTATGTTTTCGTCGCGTTCATACAAGTCCTCACATTCGCACTGAGAGCTTCCCAGCATGATTGCAGACTTCCAACTTCAACCACACAGAAACCCCTGTGTGTTTTAGAGTGGTTTTAAGTAAGTTAGGTTGGACTGTAGTCGAAGAGATGAGGAAAATGTTGCAGATACGCGTTCCCTGTTCGGATTTTTTCAATCAAACTAACAACAAGTGCATTTCTTGTTCCTGTTTCTTCACATTGTTGCTCTTCTCCCAAAGCCATCTCTACCAGCTCTGTCTTCCTCTTCTTGATTAGACGTCACTGACACACACAGTTGTTATGGCTGGATGTCCATTTAGTCTGGCATTTGAATTTCTTTACCCCCCCTCCCCTTGTCCTGTAGGTTTTACACTCTGTCAGCCTCCTGTTTATTTTTATATCTGTATTTGTATAATCTGATATATCCTTCCTTGATAACACTGATTAATAATAATATGAAAGGAGTATGGTAACAAACAGCTTAAATATTGCATTTTGCGGGCCTGCAACTGTGGGAAATGAGAACTATGTGAAAATACGAGGAGCTATAATTTAAATTGAATATGAAATGTTCAGTGACCAATTGGCAGATCACCTAAAAATAGTAAGAACTGTTCACTACATTCGCAGCTTGCCACAGTTTATCAATGTCTTTTAATATCCCATATATTCAACTGTCCAATTTTACTATAACCCATATTTCAGTTTGAAATATTCCTGGCCTGTGTGGTTGTGCTAATTTGTGCTGGTAAGTTTGTCTATACTGAAATCAGCGAAGTTCACTGTCTGTCTCGCTACTTGTTATTCATTAGCCTGTTTGACTTGGAGCTCTGCCCGGTTCATTCAGATCTTTGATTCATAGCATGACAAAACACTTCCTTGTAAATAAAGACATTGTTGGGTTGTGGTAATAAGGACACTGGCTCTTATCCCTGTTCACACAGGTGACTACACCAACCCACCACCTGTCACCCCAACATGTTGGACCAGACTCAAAAATGTTTTTCTCACTACTTATAATGGGTTATAATTAGTATATCATCTATAAATACTTAATAGTACACTTGTCTGCATATAGAGGGAAATTAGGCACATTACTGTGGTAGAAACACAGAGTGCATGTTGACTCACTGCTGAAATCCGAAAAAAATTATTATATTATTATATATAAAAATATATAAAAAAAAAAACACTGTAGTGTGAGGCTGTATTGTGATATTGAGGCAGGTCTCAATTAGCTCATAGTTGGTTTGTATCATTGCCAGTGCATTATGGCTGAGCCACCCAGTGTTTTGCGTGAGAGAGTCCAAAGTACCTTAGCTGTCACAGTGACAGTAGCGTGCGACTGTGCCTCTCTGTCTCCTGGTTAGCGTGAGAGCTCGGCATGGTTGGGGTTGAAGGCCAGGTTTTTCCAGTTTTTCTTTTCTTTTTTTTTTTTTTCTTTTTTTTTTCTTTTTTTTTTTTTTGTTCTGTGTTCATTTAGGGGTTTTTTTGTGCTTACATGTATGTAAACTTTATTGAGTACCGCTCAGTTTGCCGTTGTATGGTTTGTGTGTCAGCGGTGTTTTGTTCTCGGCGGGTTATAGTAACTATCTGTGAGAGGATAAGAAGCTATCAGTCAGTTACACAAGATAAACGGAGTTTCGAGCATCTTGTCAGAATTTGAAATTACTGAGTGCAAGAACTTATTGTGTGTGGATTACAACATTTACACAACACGATGATGCATAGTAAGACAGCTCAGAGCTTCCTTTCAGGGGTGATTAGGATGTGAGCAGAGCTGAGAGATGGGAGGATTTGTGGGTAATTGCTGCTTTTTGGGCTTGAGATTGAAGCCATGATAGGCCTGTGGTAGCCCAGAGCAAAGCCTCCCACCCCCTGACTTAGACCCTTTTATAAAAGTTAGTCCTAAGTACCCATACCAGAGTTGTATGTTATTAATTTAGCATTTACATAACTGTCTGCACTGTATGGTAGATTGTGACTCTCACGCTGTTGTCTGGAGTAACATAAAATGTGTGTATGAACTTTTCACTGCTCTGAAACATCCAGAGAACTGCAGTTGCCTTTTCCCTGTTATTACTTTTCCTTTACTGTTATGTTATGTCAAGTTAGTTGATAGAATGTATTATTGATTAATCAAAATAGCCCATTTTTTCTGCAAGGCGAAATCAGCGTTTTATCACAAATAAATCTTGTGGCCTAAACAGTCCCTCTTTTTTAGACGTTATAAGCAGTATGTTTGTATGTATAAATTCATAAAGGAATTTTTTCATTTTAATTTAAACGTTACCAAAATATTGTCAGTAAAAAAGGTTAAAATATTTTTGGCCAACCTTACCGACCCCTCACTTCATCAATATGTACAATTTAAAACATTTCATGTGGATTATTGAGGGTTTCTCAGTTTACTTTTTAGAGCATTTTAGAGCATCAGTGCAGTACTGAATCATCACTCAGTCATTGTCCCCTGGATGTGGTCCAGGTCAATTTATTGATATATTTTTGTTTTGTTTTCATCCAATGGTGAATCAACACAGAACCCAGGTGACAGAGAGAGATATGACAAAGAATGAAAAGAGACAAACTTTACATTAAGACTCACAGAATCTTACTGGTTAAAGGTGGGGTGGGCTGCAGGTTGATGTACATGTGTAGGGTGGTGTGTTTGTGTGGGCAAGGAGAGGATTTGTTGATTTCATATGTTTAAGTCAGAATGAGTAATTTTGTACAGGAAACTATATGGCTGTCTAGATTGTGACATTTCTTTCATCAACTGCTTCATAAAGTATAGCATAATTATGATCATATCCTCTCACTTATATCTCAATGCATCTGTGTTCTCCAGCTCCTACAGGCTCATCCAACAGCAGAGGGGCGACACAAGCCGCACCAAAGAAAAACAGTTTGAGGAATGGAGGTGCTGGAGGATCGATGAGGCCAAAGGATGACGAGTGCTTCGGGGACCGGACTGATGAGGACCTGGGCACAGACTTCGACTTTGAGGGAAACTTGGCTCTGTTCGACAAAGCTGCCGTCTTCTCCCAGATTGATGGGACCAACAGCAACAAGGCACAGCATCACAGCACACAGGGCGAGCAGAAGCCCCTGTCGTATCGCCATGATGAGAATATTCTGGAGGGCAAAACCGTCATATATAGACAGATAACAGTACCCCAGGATGGGGGCAAAGAGTACTGTACAGGTAAGAACAAAATGCATGTGCACACAATCAAACGTCTAGGAGCTAGGGTGTGATATACTTATGGCTTTTTTATGTTACTCTGGATTCTTTAAATACTGTTGTCAGGCAGTATGGCAGCAACAACTTAATTTGCAAAGATAGTTGATAAATCACGTAGTGTTTTAGTGCTAACAGCGTTCAGCTCAAACATCCATGTTCAGTTTGCCTAAACAAGAAATACTTGCTGGGCTCAATTTATTAGAAACCTTGAAGAGTTGAGAGAACAATTCTGTAGCTGATCCTTACAGGACCCAGAGATAATTGTGGCTGCAAGTCTGTAAAAAAATGTCAAGAAATGGTGAAAAATATCAGTTATAATTAACCAGAGCCAAAGGCGACTTCCTTAAAGCACAACTGTGTATTGTTCGTATTGTCAGCAGACTAAAGGCAGCAATGAATTTTTCCTGCTGACAAGTATTGTCTGTGTAGTCAAAGCTTATTCCTCAGTGTTGTCCAGTCCAATCTAGTATAGACACTAGTAGACTGAAGGGACATGTTACTTCATTACCATCAGTGAATCATTCAGTACTAGTGCTAAAAAGAACAACCTGTTAAGTGCTTAAGGGCAGATTTTTCATAAAACACATCAGTTGCAATACAAGTGCGTAAGAGCCAGGTGTGAGGTTTTATATATATATGATATGAGGAAGGAAAAAGAAGAATTAAGATTTTGTTCAGAGTGGGTCTTAAGGTTTTATGGATGCACATTGATAACCATACACCTCCTCTCACCCATATGCTACACTTTTCAGTGCTTCAAGAAGTTTGTACACACTCACCATAATGTAATTCCACATGAGATAGTTAACATTGTGCCTTTTGTGCTGGGAAATACCATGAGATAAAAAAGGCGCTCTTTGGGACATTTTATCAGCAAGCATGTCAGCTTTGTGAACACTGTTTGTTTTGGCAGGAGTAATTTTTTTTTTTCCACTGTGTTTAAACTTTGACCAGGACTGCCATCTGTTTATGTAATAACACTGTTTTCAAGCACGGTTGGGAAGCACAGTCACAGCTCTTGCCAAAAGCTCAAACATTTGAAACTTTTTTACACTTAATTCTGAGCACAATACAGAGAAGCTCTCCCTGAGGAATGTGCTGCAGTGTCCCTTTCTATCAAACACAATGAGAAAAAGCACATGCACCATAAAGTGCCAGTGGGTGGCTGGGGGGGCTCTCTGTGCACGCAACGCTTATTTCTCCCATTGGCTAGAGGGATGTCACCTTGGAGCAGGCTGACCAGATTTATATGCTCTTACTGTTACTGTTAATGTTAATCATTAAGGTGACTTTGACCCCTCGTCCCCCCACAGAGAGGATGAACACGTCCCTTCCCACCCTTCAAGTCACTCAAGGGACCAAAGGTGTGTTACATAACTGGTTAACACAGACATAAGATAAGTAAACGGCACATTGACACAGGCCCTGGAGCTTTGTGTCATTTCACTCTGTAGGAACTAGAGAAGGTGCCAGGTGGGTGGTATGAGTATATGTTCTACTGTTTCTGGTCACAAGATAAAGCAGTTTACAGGGCCGATGTGGAATAAGCTGCAGAAGCAAATATGTTATTGGACAAATCAGGCCCATCATGAGTCTCACTAAAAACTCTCATCTCCCCTGTCCTGAAGAATAACAGGACGAGAGAACACGGATGACGGTTAAGGAGCATTTTGGTGACATATTCCCCTGGTGACAGGATGCTTGTAGTAGCAATGACGTTTCTAGCATTTCTATCCCAGACGGTCTATCTGATTGTGGTAACATGGCACAGCTCAGCAGGAACGGCCATCTACCGTTCAGCAGACAGCTGCCAAGCAGAGCCTCATTTTTCTTACTGCGCAGGCAGATCTGCTTCCCAGGGCTGTCATCATAATCCCCATCCTCTGCACTGTAATTAGTATGCCGCCGTACAGCCTTACATAAACAGCAACTCTGAAGCAGGAACAAACCGCAGCGCTCTTGACCTGGAACCTCTGCCAGTAAACAGATAAATTAACAATACAAGAATAGAGAAGGAAAAACAGGGCTGCATGTTCAGGTTGCCAGAAGGAAAACGCACTGGCATGGGGCTGGACTGCATGTTCAGGTTGCCTATAACGCACTGGCATGGGGCTGTTGGACTGTAGCCTGTTTCTATAGACTATTGTTTATTGTAAGCAGGTTGCAGTCTGTGTAAGTTTAGTTCTGCTATTGTCTTGCTTTCCTGTGGTGTGATTGACTCCAGCTGTACAGTGAAACCTCAGTGCAAACAAGCCAGGCCGCAACACAAATTGCAACCAAGCCAGCAGTTGCCTGGTTTGCCTAGTATTTATTTATTTATTCATTTATTTATTCAGCGTAATCCTGGAGACAGCAGGATGTGTCATCACAAAATATTTTAATTATTTTGGACAGATGTGAACGTCGGTGTGTCCCAGTCATGTCTTAAAACTGCATGCTGTCAGCTTAACAAGGAGGTAAGCACATGGGGTTGGCAGACACAGGAACCACAGTGAACACGGGCGAGGTGACACATTCAAAGTTTTAAGCGGCAGTTTTGACATTTTGGTACACAGACCTTTGCATATTGCCATACGAATTTCACCAAAGGGCTTAAACACCACAAAAACTCATACATTCAGGTGTAGATTCGAAACTCTACAATGTGAAGAGACTTAAAGTGGTGTGAGCGTGTGCAGGATTTTTTGGTTTCTTCTAAGTAAAGAGTTCTTGCTCCTACACAGTAAGTGTCCAGCAACAGCAGTTGCAGCTTGTTGAAATGAGCAGTGGGGACTCACTATGACACACTGAAGGGCACCACCTGTGAAAGCAAACTTTACCTACAGAAAATCCAATGAAATACAGTATTTTGCACCAAAGACATTACCAACTGATTGAAAGGAATCTCACAGATTGCTGCATTAAGCTTCTTTTCTGTGCCTCAGTGAACAAGTTCTTCATCTTGCGCACCTCCTCGGAGCGCAGGTCAACATAGTTCAACATAGTTCAACATAGTTCGCGGTGCAGCGGGGAAGAATGGAACAGCCTCGTCTAACCCTCCCATCTCAGCACAAGCCTTAGTCACACATGGCCCACATCCAGCCGGCGTGTATTGCTTTCAGTCCCGTCAGTTCCCTTGTCATGCTTGAAGGATTGCTTCCAGCTCAGTTTATTTTAGTGCTGCAGCATACTCATGGCTACCCGGTTAAGCTAGTTGACTGTCGAGTTTGTTTTCGCACCACATCAAAGTGTAAGTGTGTGTGTGTGTGTGTGTGTGTGTACATGTGTGTATAAATCATTGCATGTGTTTGAGAGTGTGAGGGAGGAGGAGATGGCGTGTGTAGATAGGAAGGTAGGAAGGTAGGTGGGGGGGTTTGCTGAGGTTGTCTCTACTAAGAGAGTTATTAAGAAGCGCATCTGGTGGGATGGTTGAAAAGCAATTAGTGCATACTAGTGCAACTCCCACTTCCCCTGAGCTTGGCATTCAAGGCAGGTGTTTGCATGACAAGAGGCAGTTGACTTTGATGTGCTTATCACTCACATGAGGATTGGCATGTTCCAGATTTCTGTTGCCCACTGAAATATATTAGCAGTCTTTGTGCGATATCAATAAAAGAATAGTGGGAGGGGAGCAGGGCCAACCTAAAGATAAGCGAGAATTTCAGTCAGGCACGGAATGAGTCTCACTGTTTATGTGTAATTATCTGATGTATGAGGGTGTGCGTGTGTGTGTGTGTGTATACATTGCATGGTTGAACGTGTGTGTCACCCTGTCCATGTACCATGCCAGGGTGAGAAGTTGTCAGTGTATATGTGTTTGTACATCAGAGCGTGCTGTAAGATGAAGCAAGCGCTAGCCAGCGTGCGCCGTGCGTCGGTGTGAATTCGTGCAGACCAATGAGGCCACCAGCACACTCTCAGCTACCAGGCCAGAGATCTGTAGGAGGCCATTAAGGACTTAACTGCCTCGCAGCAGCTTTATTTATCAAAGGGCTCCTGAGCCGTGCAGTTCCCCCAGCTTGACTTTCATTACCCTTCTAATGTGCCACAGGCAATAGACGGCAAGGGATTAGCGTGGACTCTTGAAAAGGTTTCCACACACTTTAGTTTGTACAGTGATAAAAGGCTGAATTGAAGATATATTGGATTGGCATATACTGTATGTTGGCTACAAAGTAACAAACTGCAGTGCAGAAATGTCAAAGATGCATGTAAGGTCATTTATTCTTTTCTTGCACCTCTGACAAGTTAGCTTTGTGAAATGTTCTAAGCTAATTTGAAGGATCATTATAAAAAGAAAAAAAAAACCCTATATGTATGTTGTTTGTTATATACAGGAAAAAAATGCTGATTTATTGTGAGTGGATTTTTACTTATAAAGGTAATAATTGCCCCATGACTTTAATACACACATCTGTCTTGACTCTCCGGGAGCTGCTCAATTCACTTTCATGTCACCCGGTTTTGTCAAGTTGGAGGGGATTCAAAGCTCTTGTGAGCCTACCTCTCTGCCTCTGCCCTGGTTATAATAACAAGACTATGTGGCTATTTGTGCAAGTGTAAGAAAAGTTTACTCAGTGTTGAAACAAACATGTTTGCCATTGTGACATCATCATGTCCTTGTTGTCAAATGCAGCCCTGAAGTGAAAAGTGGGAATTGCTGTAATTATTTTTTTGCACATCTGTGTGAGAATGAAAACAGTCTAGGTTGTGACTTATCTATATTGAGAGTTTTGAGGGTGTTTTCATCAAGTATTGATGAGTCCTCCATCAAAGACTACACAGAAAGTAGTGCATTCCTGTAACTGGTTTACACAGGTACATAAAAGACAACCGTTTTAATTTACTTTGGTTGGTTAAAACCTGTTATACTAATAAACATTGGCAGAGGAGTCAAGAATTATGTTAAGGAACAGAATTGAATCTACTCAGTCACTTCCATGCCTCCCCCATGTTTAGTTCTCCCCAATCTCTCACCAAGAGCCGTTGGCATACAGGTGCAGGTGTGCAAATGTATATGATGTTTGTTCCGTTTTTTTGTCACGCCATCCTCCTGTATGTTTTGACTGAGACAGCTTCCCAAGTGGGGGGTCCAGCTCAGGGCAGCCCTGTGCCAAAGCTCAGGGTTGTGGATTGGTCAGAAACCATGTGATGGTGCGTGTGAACTCTGGGCCCGCGGGGGAATAGGCGTCTCACTCTGGCTGCCTCATGTTTGTAATGTTTTGTAAAGGCTGCCAATCTTTTCTTTGTTGCCTCAGACAGCAGTGACAAACAGGAGAGGAAATGGAGAATCTTCCGTGATGGGAACAAGATCAGGTCATGAGGGGGAGGAAGGGCCTTTTCCC
Organism: Scortum barcoo; assembly: GCA_023238725.1. Classification (NCBI taxonomy): domain Eukaryota; kingdom Metazoa; phylum Chordata; class Actinopteri; order Centrarchiformes; family Terapontidae; genus Scortum; species Scortum barcoo. The sequence goes on from CM041531.1 coordinate 17,654,978, forward strand.
TGGGGAATGGGCTCCTCGCATGAGGATTTGTGTTGCTCACACGTACCTACCACCCCCTGAGAATCTGGGAGCAAGTATATCTGTAGACCGTTAGCTGTTATCTTAGAGGTCAGATTTCTGCGTTGTACCTCTACTCCAGCTTGTTTTTTAAGGTGTACTAATGGAGATGAATTGCAAATTACATTGAAGTTGCCAGTGGATGACTTTTACCAAAAAGAAAGACATGGTTCAGTTTTGTGGTTTTGGCATGGCACTTGACATGACTTTGACAGCAATGGAGGAACGTTAATGAGAGAGTTGATTGCCAGTGGAGAAATTCTGTTGTTGTACCTTGTGTCTGGTTTAAGGACACTTTATCACGCTTGCCACAATGGGATGACATTTTAATTCACCACTAAACCACAGAAACTATGCTAAAGTATAAATAGAATAGCATTACCATTGATCTCATCCAACACTTTCTCTTCACAGACTCAGGCTTGGTGGTCCCCAGCGTGCCCTATGAGCTGCACAAGCGTCTGCTGGCAGCTGCAGAGCGCTGGGGCCTGTCTGTTGAGCGGAGGCTGGAGACGATCGGCGTTTGTTCCTGTCAGATGGCTCTCACTCTGCTGGGCGGACCAAACAGGTACGAAATGGTGTAATGGGCCAGACCACTAATGTCTGGTAAGTGTGTAATGATAAAGAGAATCAGCTCTGAATATAAGATGAAGAATATGCAATAAGCCAGACATCCCTGGCTGAGCAGTTATACAGTCGTCACTTTTTGTTTTGATGTCATGTTTTCTGGTTTCCATGGCGATCCTGTTTACTACCATGTTTTGACATGAGTGAGGCAGTGTTAACCTTGACCTCCTCCCCCAGGGTTTATTTTCTGATAAAAACACTACAGCGAGCAGTCACACCGAAGGTCAAGAACATCCTAAGAGACTGAAGCAGTCCAGTTTGGTATTGCTTTCCTCCCCCTCTATGAGCGGTGTAGTCTTATTGAAGATCAAAGAACATTAGCACAGAGGCTCATATAACAAACAGGTTTACTGTCTCACATCCTTTAATCAAGTTAGCATTGTCATACTTGCGTGTCTCAATTAACTGTGGAACTACTGTGAGCTCAGATCAAGTTTAATTTTGTATTGTAACACCAAGATCACAGACACTACAATGGTGTTCAACTGTTTTACCGACAACTACAAGATCCTCAGTTTGTACGCAGAAAGTATACAAATGTATTAGCCAAACATCAAGCTTCCTAATCATTCCCTCCATAGAAATCCAGAACTTCATAACCAGTAGGACATTTTCAAACTGCGACTATGAATGAACTGGTCAACATAGTTTAGAAGCTTCAGGCGTCTAAGTACCGTCCTCATGACCAACATAGTCAGTGATTCATGTAACAGGGCAGATACATTAGAGAAAACAACAGGTTTAGAGTAGCAAGTTCACCAACTGTCTCACTAGTTACAACAATATTGTGAATAGTACTCATTTTGGTTTTTGAGCTTGCATAGCTAACCACACAACCATGGGTGTCTATTTGAAACCATTTGAGTATTTTTAACAGTAAATTCTGGATTCTGATTAATCAAACAATTAATATCCATTGTTTTTTAAGTCTAACACCAATTTTTGGGCACAAGCCTTGTTTGAACTAACTTCTAATTTGCCTGTTATAAACTATATTTCAAACAAGAAATATGTATACCCCCAACTGTGTCCTATTATGTGATAATGTCAAAATGGCAAACAGTAAACATACCACACACCAAGGACTGATTGAACATTTCAGATGTTTAAGTTTTTACTAACACTAACTTTGCGCTTGTTGTTAGTGTTTCTTAATGTCTTTTAAAAAGGTTATAGGTTAGGTTAGTTGCATCTTTTTCCTATCTGATACAGATTAATGATGAGCCAGGAATCTTTTTAAGCACATATGTATGTGAAGTTTTTAACATACCTGTAGGTCGATCTTATTATTGTTAAATGTATCTGGCAAAGGGATTTAATCACAGTATGAGTTGGCAGCACATGTACACTGTTAGGATAATTAAACAGTCATGTGTTATGTTATCTTTCATTATGACCGGGTTTTGTTTGGATATCAGCCAGACACAGAGATGCAATTTGTTTGAAAACATATGCACTGTTTATCATATGCACACAACATTGGTTGTGTTTGTTTGTGGGGTAACTTAATCTCTTGACTGTCCCCAGACTCACCCCAAAAAATGTCCACCAGAGGCCCACTGTGGTCCTTCTGTGTGGGCCACACATCCAGGGAGCCCAGGGCATCAGCTGTGGCAGACACTTGGCCAACCATGAAGTGGAAGTCATCCTGTTCCTGCCCAACTTTCTCAAAATGCAGGAGTCTGTCACCAGCGAAGTCAACCTCTATAGCAGGACCTGTGGCAAGCAGGTGGCCAGCATCAAAGGTAAAGAATACAAACAGAGTGTATTTAGATGATTAAATCTCTGTCAGGAACACGGTGGCATTGATGGAAAGAACTGTGCTATGTGTATGGACTGATCTGTATCCAAAGAGATGGTGATAAATGTAAACATGAGTCATATTGTTCTGTTGGAACACACCAACACAGATAAATGTTGCCCTCTAGTGGAGTAGTAGCGTTTAAGGCACATCTCCTGTTGAAACATTCTTGGTTATAACTTGACATATTTTATGTTCCTTTAGGCAGACAGTAAAAATAGTTTTTATAACGTGTACTGGTTTCAGTTTTTAGCAGTATCACACGCACCAAAAATGTTTGATCTCATGGTTTTTTTACAAGTTAACTTTAAAACACCAGCTTTATGTCTCTCCTTCCCGTTTTCTCTGTCTCAGACCTGCCATCAAGCCCCGTCGATCTGGTCATTAACTGCCTGGACTGCCATGAGAACCGTCTGCTGAGGGAGCAGTCCTGGTACCAATCAGCCGCTGACTGGGCCAACCAGAACCGCGCTCCAGTCCTAAGTATCGATCCTGCGGTCAGCGAGCAGGATCAGGCCGTCGAGGCGAAGTGGACCCTCTCTTTGGGCCTTCCACTACCTTTAGCCAAGGCGGAGAGCAGAGTCTACCTCTGTGACATTGGCATCCCTAAGCAGGTCTTCCAGGAAGTTGGAATCAGCTACCACTCACCCTTTGGATGTAAATTTGTCATTCCTCTGCACTCGGCAGAATAAAGTACCCACTGATGTTGCACTTAGTTACAGATGGACAACAAGAGGTAATGTTTTTCCACAGTGGGTAAACATACCTTTGTGTTTGTGGCAGTGGCTGAAGAGCAACTACATGACCCATACAGTATTTTGTTTCAAGGTGTATACAACTCTGTGACATTTCTGAAAGCACATTGTGTAGGTTTTTCCTCCTGCTCTGCTGGAAACTCCCAGGGTTCACTGCATTGCGTGCGACACCTCTTGTTTTTGAGAGCGAAAGGTTTCCGGTTCTTTAGTGTGTTTTGATAAGGGCTCTGTGACGATGTGAATATGTTTACAAAATGCTGACCACTGTGAGTCTATCTATGACCTCTGACCTTGTGACCAGTCAGAGCAGCAGAGACACAGTTCCTGTTTCCTCCTTTAGATCGCATGCAAAGTCTGATCCCGACCCTGTGACCTGGAACACCACTCAGCCTAAAGCTGTCTGCCAGCCCAGATCAGGCATTCATCCGCTCCCCCAGTTGATGTCAATGTATATTGTCTTTCAATTTAATGCTGTTTTTTTTTTTTGTTGTTTTTTTTTACTTGAATGGGTGGTTTGTCTACTAATGGTTGTGGTATGTTTCACTGAAAAAGGTGAGATTTCATGGTATCTATATTTGTATTTATTTTTGGACTATGTCTCAGGAATAATGAATGAAAAATCTTGTTTGCATTTACATCACACCTGGTAGCACTCTTTCTGCACTGTTGGGTGTCTTGACTTTATAACTGCTGACACTAAAAATTAAAAGTAGTAGCAGACTCCCTGGATGATTAATTTTCTGTGTTTCTGAAGTCTTGCAGATTAGACAGGAATTTGAAGAACACATTCCAATGTCCAAAAACATCTCCTCCAGGGATTACGGATAGTTAAGTGTAGTGAAACCTAATTATTAAACATTCTCTTTTTTGATACATCAGATTCTGCCAACGTCAGTGAAGTAACAACTTCAACCAACTTTGTCTCTTTTAGTCAGATTGTTTTCATGTTAAAACCTCAGATCATCAAAATGTCAGCTTAACAGGAACAAAGAAAATCTTATTTTGGCAGCTATTGACTTGCAGGTATATACCTATGCAGCTTTTTTTTAAGAGTTCTTAAGTCTGTGTGTCATGAACCTTCCAACTGCAATAAATACATACTTCAAGTAAAACTGTAGTCACAAGATATAAATGACAGATTGACAGAATTTGCAGGGTTCTCACTTCCTTTCCTCACTCAATCCTTTATTGTACTTCAACAAATGCCAGTCTCTGAACACATTTGTGTTTACAGTCCTTTTTGTAATGTGTGTTAAAGCGATGATGAATTTTAGTTGAAGCAATGGCCCTGACAGCTACAAATAGTAAGAAAGAATCAAGGAATTTTCCATTGACAATTGAAGCTAATCAGTTCATCCTCCTATAAAGTTCCAAATAGGAGAGATGAATATTAATGTCAATAAAATATTTAAAATTCACACAACACAGGCAGTTTAAGATACTGGAGCCTCTTCCTGTGCTTTTCTCAGAACCACAACTCTTGTCCATGCAGTAATAATGGAAAACTTTGCAACTTTATATCTTAGTTTTCAGGAGTACAGGCACTTCTGAAAAATCTTGAAAATATTTTGTACTGAGGTTTTGGCTAATTGGCAACTTTCTTGGTTATTGCTGCTGCTGTTGTGAGTGCAAAGTAACTATTTGTAAGCCTGTAACATATGAAGCAGACGAAAAAAGTAATGAAAAAAACGTGTCTTTGAACGTGTCTTAAGGTGTACATGTGAAAATGCCAGGCAGAGCATTTGAAGCTGCAAAAAAATATCTCATTGATAAACACTCAGCCCAGATGTTCTGAAAAACGCAGATGCCAAGATGATGTTGCGTGCTGGTTTGTACACTAATGGAATTAAAAATCTTGCAAACATTGTGTGTATACTGTGCTGGATCAGGGTCATGTTCACAGAGAAAATACTACACACATCGCACTACATAATTACTACCCACTACAGTACTTTTGAGACATTGTAAATGGGTATTTACATTTAATGCTATCACATGCTTCATCTCCACAAATTTAAATCAGAAATACTCTACTTGGTATAACTGTTGACAGTCAATTACTAGGCATCACTTTGAATATTAGGATTTGAAATGCAAAACATTTGATCAGTTTATAAAATGATGTCATTCAACTACCCAGTAAAGGCAGAAAACTTGCTCCTTTTCAACCAGCCAGAATATTCAAATTTCACCCGCACATTAACCTCAGGAAGTTATCCAGTAATAGAACACTCTGAAAGAGGCTATTCTGTGTAGTGAGTCACATGATACTTTATAATATTTACTATTATAAGGCTACTTGTAATAGTCTAAAAATGAATGTTTGATCACTGCAATTAAAGTGATACAGATTATAATGGACCCTTTTTACAGCAGACATTTTGACTTGTCATAGAGGGAGAATCACAGATGTTATTATAACACAGATGGTGGCTGTGTTTTATTCAAGTGTCCCATTATGCTCTGAGTCAGCCTGCACAACATCAGGACCCTGAAACTTTTTTATTTAATTCATTTAGTTTGGTTTAACATAATAGAAAGATTGCCATCATTTCAAACTACACACACTTGACTTTAAGGCCTGATGTGTGGAGTTTCATGTCCTCCAGTTTGTAAAATTTGTGAAAGCCTCTGTGAGTTTTGGGGGCCCTGTGCTCATGTATATGTGGCCCCAATACACCTGACAGCAAAGCTTCTATTTCTGATTTGGTATATGTGTTTTGAACAGCAGACATTTTAATACATCATATCTTACAACTAGAATTGTAATCTATTACATTAATTACAACTGTATTTCACTCAGGCGTTCCACTCCCACAGCCATGCTGTGTTTGCTTACTGAACCAGCTCACAGGGATACTAAAACATCAGAGCCATCATTAATGTTATTAGTTACACCTGTTATTTTCCTGTGATGGTAAGCATGCCTGCTGTGAAAATTCACAATAATTTCCAAATTTGCAGTTAATCAAATTACCACCAGCATGAAGTGTCTCATTTAGGTGTTGGTCCACCACGTGTCACCAGAACAGCTTTAGTGCTCCTTTAGCTTCAGTGCATTGATCCTACAAATCTGTGAACTCCAAAAACTTCCAAAAAATATTCCCTCGTTTGGTGTTTTGATGAAGGTGGTGGCGAGCTCTGTCCATAGGTGTTCAGCTGGGTTGAATGGCATGGTATATGGCATATGATTCATTCAGCACATCATTTTCATCCTCATCAAACCATTCAGTGACCTCATGTCCTGTGGATAGAAGAAACCACTCCCATCAGGATAGAAATGTTTCATCATAAAGGAGAACAATGTGAACAACTTGGTTTTGATTTGCAGTGCCCCCCCCCAAGAGGACACATGGACTGCAAATCATGCCAGGAAAATACTTCATCCGCCACCTCATTTATTCAAGTACATAATGTATTACTATACATTTTATATGGACGTTTTTGTATAAATTCTGCATTTACATAAACACTTGTTGTACACTATAATATACTGAATTGTGACAGTGCAGTATTGTTTAACATTGACACAATTCTTGCTTATATCAATCAGTGCATAGTCAAAACATATGACTGTATGTGAAATAAATCTACATACGTATATGACCGATCCCTTAAGAGGACAAATGGACACAAACCATGTCATTAAACAGCCTCTGACCTATATGGAAGCATATGGTGCTGAATATATCACTTCATCTTCTTCATCCGCTTGGTCCAGGACCGGGTCGCGGAGGCGGAGGCAGCAGTCTGAGCAGAGATGCCCAGACTTCCCTCACCCTCACCCCAGACACTTCCTCCAGCTCTTCCGGGGGGACCCTGAGGCGTTCCCAGGCCAGCCGAGAGACATAGTCTCTCCAGCGTGTCCTGGGTCTTCCCTGAGGCCTCCTCCCGGTGGGACATGCCTGGAACACCTCCCTAGGGAGGCGTCCAGGGGGCATCCGAAACAGATGCCCAAGCCACCTCAGCTGACTCCTCTCGATGCATGAAGGAGCAGCGGCTCTACTCCGAGCTCCTCCCGAGTGACCGAGCTTCTCACCCTATCTCTAAGGGAGCGCCCAGCCACCCTGCGGAGGAAACTCATTTCGGCCCAGGCTTGTACCGCGATCTTGTCTTTTCGGTCATTACCCAAAGTTCATGACCATAGGTGAGGTGGGAAGCGTAGATTGACCCGGTAAATCGAGAGCTTCGCCTTTCGACTCAGCTCCTTCTTCACCACGACGGTCCGCATACACCGACCGCATAACTGCGGAGGCTGACGCTGCACCAATCCGCCTGTCAATCTCACGCTCCGATCTTTCCCTCACTCGTGAACAAGACCCCGAGATACTTGAACTCCTCCACTTGAGGCAGGACCTCTCCACCCACCTGGAGAGGGCACATGCCACCCTTTTCCGGTCGAGAACCATGGCCTCGGATTTGGAGGTGCTGATTCTCATCCCAGCCACCGCTTCACACTCGGCTGCAAACCGCTCCAGTACATGCTGAAGGTCCTGGCCTGATGAAGCCATCAGGACAACATCATCCTGCAAAAAGCAGAGATGAAATCCTGTGGTTCCCAAACCGGACTCCCTCCGGCCCCTGGCCTGCTTGCTACGCCTAGAAATCCTGTCCATAAAGATTATGAACAGGACCGGTGACAAAGGGCAAGCCCTGCCGGAGTCCAACATGCACTGGGAACAGGTCTGACTTACTGCCGGCAATGCGAACCAAGCTCCTGCTCCGGTCGTACAGAGACCGAACAGCCCTTAGCAAAGGGCCCCGGACCCCATACTCGCGGAGCACCCCCCACAGAATACCACGAGGGACACGGTCGAATGCCTTCTCCAGATCCACAAAGCACATGTGGACTGGTTGGGCAAACTCCCATAAACCCTCAAGCACCCTGTGGAGGGTATAGAGCTGGTCCAGTGTTCCACGACCAGGACGAAAACCGCATTGTTCCTCCTGAATCCGAGGGTCGACTATCGGCCGAATTCTCCTCTCCAGTACCCTGGCGTAGACCTTCCCGGGGAGGCTGAGAAGTGTGATCCCCCTGTAGTTGGAACACACTCTCCGGTCCCCCTTTTTAAAAAGAGGGACCACCACCCCAGTTTGCCACACCAGAGGCACTGTCCCCAACCTCCATGCAATGTTGCAAGAGGCGTGTCAGCCAAGACAGCCCCACAACATCCAGAGATTTGAGGTACTCAGGGCGGATCTCATCCACCCCCGGCGCCTTGCCACTTGCCACCGAGGAGCTTACATGAACTACCTCAGTGACTTCGGCTTGGGTGATGGACGAGTCCACACTTCAGAGACCCCAGCCTCCGCTTCCTCATTGGAAGGCAAGTCGGTGGGATTGAGGAGATCCTCGAAGTATTTCTTCCACCGTCCGACAATGTCCCCAGTCGAGGTCAACAGCTCCCCACCTGCACTGTAAACAGTGTTGGCAGAGTACTGCTTCCCCCCTTCTGAGGCGCCGGACGGTTTGCCAGAATCTCTTCGAGGCCGACCGATAGTCCTCCTCCATGGCCCTCCCACCGAACTCCTCCCAGACCCTGAGTTTTTGCCTCCAGCACCGTCCGGGCTGCGGCTTGCTTGGCCTGCCGGTACCTGTCAACTGCGTCAGGAGTCCCACAGGCCAACATGGTCCGATAGGACTCCTTCTTCAGCCTGACGGCATCCTTACTTACTTCCGGTGTCCACCACCGGGTTCGGGGTTGCCGCCACGACAGGCACCAGAGACCTTGCGTCCACAACCTTCGAACCTGCCGCGTCGACAATGGAGGCAGAGAACATGGTCCACTCGGACTCAATGTCCCCAGCCTCCCTCGGAATCTGTGAGAAGCTCTTCCGGAGGTGGGAGTTGAAGACCTCCCTGACAGAGGGCTCGGCCAGACGTTCCCAACAGACCCTCCTGACAATACGTTTGGGTCTGCCAGGTCTGTCCAACTTCCTCCCCTGCCAGCGGATCCAACTCACCACCAGGTGGTGATCGGTTGACAACTCAGCCCCTCTCTTTACCCGAGTGTCCAAGACATACGGCCGGAGATCAGATGAAACGACAACAAAGTCGATCATCGACCTCCGGACCTAGGGTGTCCTGGTGCCACGTGCACTGATGGACACCCTTATGCTTCGAACATGGTGTTCGTTATGGACAAACTGTGACTAGCACAGAAGTCCAATAACAGAACACCGCTCGGGTTCAGATCGGGGAGGCCGTTCCTCCCGATCACGCCCCTCCAGGTATCACTGTTGTTGCCCACGTGAGCGTTGAAGTCCCCCAGTAGAACAATGGAGTCCCCAGTCGGAGCACTATCAAGTACCCCTCCCAGGGACTCCAAGAAGGCCGGGTACTCTGTACTGCTGTTCGGCCCGTAGGCACAAACAACAGCAAGAGACCTATCCCCAACCCGAAGGCGCAGGGAAGCGACCGACCCTCTCGTTCACCGGGGTGAACTCCAACACATGGGCGGCTGAGCTGAGGGAGCTATAAGCAAGCCCACACCAGCAGCTCGCCGCCGCTCACCCTCCCTGGGCAACTCCAGAGTAGTGGAGGGTCCAGCCCCTCTCAAGAAGCTGGGTTCCAGAGCCCAAGCTATGCGTGGAGGTGAGCCCGACTATCTCTATTATATCACTAATATATATATATATATATATATATATATATATATATACACTAATATATCACTTATTCAGCTTTTTTCCTTTAATCTGCCCCCCCGTCTGAACATCCATCCTCTACCACCTCACACAGCACGGTGATACAGACAGACAGACAGACAGCTGAGGCTCAGTCAGTAACAAGTCGTCCATCAGGTGCTCGCCTCACCTGTTGGCCACACGGCTGTGCTCACACACCGCTCGCCCCTTGGCTGCGCTGCTCCCTCTGCGCATGCGCTTCCCATTTGAGGAGCGGAGACCATTTCCTTCAGCAGCAGCAGGCCTTTCAAACACACATAGATACACATATACACACACACACACACACACACACACATATGAGGACAGAGTACAGTCGACCGTCAAAGGAAAGCCACGTTTGGGATTGTCTTATCTCTCCGCCGCCAAACCTGGATGCCCACCAGCCGCAGGAGACATCCTGATGGGCCTTCAGCGCTAATTTGCAGCCACATCTGCGGTGTCTTTTCGTGGTGAGTCGCTCACAGCGCTCAGTCTCTTGTTTTGTCTCGTTGTGCTGCTGCATCGTTTTTTTTTTTTTTTAGCTTCGGGATAGCGCACAGAGGGGATGTCATTGTCGGGCTGTACGCTGTCTTGTTGGTCCTCGCTTTACTTTCACACCCACCGTCGGCTTCAAAGTGTGATTAAATCACAGAGGCGGGTGTCCCCCTCCTCTCTGAGCCAAGCTAACAGTAAACCTGTTTGAGGGCGCTAGCGTTAGCCGCTAGGTGCTGCATCCATTATCGGACACTGTTTGTCCCTCTAACTTAACTCTGGATATGTTTTACCCCTCCTGTCTCTCCCTCTAAACATTCAGGAGGTTTGACAGCTAAACACAGACTAAACAGGGCTTGTGTTGCTCCTTCGTGTGTCCCATAATGCTGCTCTTGTTTGGGGGGGTTATTTTTGCGGCTGTGCCCAAAAACCTCCTAGTCACCCACCTCCCTCTCTCCCCTCTTTTCTCCCCCGGTGGGACGCCTCAGTCGCGGCTAACGCTTTGTGCTATTCACCTTTTTTTTTCTAGTGTTTCTGTATAAATATATACGTGTGTCGGTATGGTGTGGTCCTATACAGTGTGTGTGTGTGGTGGGTCCCCCCCTCAGATAAAGCAGAGAGTCAGTCTCTCTCACACACACACACACACACACACAGAGCATGCAGCATTGTGTTGCAGGCGGATGCGTCGTTTTGGATGTGTGTAAAAATATCGTGTGTGTGTATCCTCGCAGGAATAACCGTGTGCACATCAAACAAGCGCTGATGCTGTGCTCTGCCCAGTTGCAGGAAAAGCCTGTCCACTACATGTCCGATAATGGGCTCAATTTAAGCCTTCTCCTCCTCCGTGCTGCACTAAGTTAAAGGACTGGAGCTGAGGTTCACCCCCTAAATCAGGCTTAACAATGACCTGCTGATTTTATATTTATATGATATATCTGCCGTTGTTACACTGTTATGCATTTCTCTCGGTTTCAGGGGAATACACATCACTTTGGATACCTGTGGTGGAGGGACAGCTGACAGTTGTCCCGTTAATGATGACAGCAGATAAATGAAACAAACAACAACAACACTGTTGTGATGATGCCGTTTATCTCACAGGGAAATAATGTTTCTCCTGCATGCCTTCACAGGGAGGTCAGGAAAAGCTATTGACCACCGTCTTGAGGCATAGGTGCTTGCTGACACGCAGGTTAAAGAGCATGAAATGCTTTAAAAGAAATGAAGAGCGGTATTGCTGAATGTCTATGGGATTTCATGCATCAGACCAGCGCGAAGCCCGCTGTCTCCACAGCTCTGTTAGTTTGTTCCTCACTCACAGCAATTCAAGGTAACCGTCTGACTGAAATGTTGAAGTGTACATACCTTTGCAAGCTGTGGCACGACTGACAAAGGCGATGTGCTGTCTGTAGTGTGTTTTTGTTGTACATGTTCTTTAGGTGAAGACGGCCTGAGCGCTGGGCTTCATAACGCGCCTTATCACTCGCAATCTCACTACTAAGTTTGTTTCAGGGAACAGATTGTATGATTAGCGAATTATCTCAATGTCTGCACTTCTTATCAGACATGTTGCTGCTCAGAATCTAAAATATCACCCCACCCCCGGGATCTTGTCGCCTATTTTGATAACTGATTGCTTACAGTCAGTTTGGGGCTGACCAGCAATTAGATTTTGCATCATAATCCGGACAGAGACATCGGCAAGTGGGCCATCTGATGGGATAGATAATTAAACTGAATTATCTGATCATTTCTGTGCCCACCTGTTTTAACAGTCATCCTGGTTATGATGAGTGCAGGGTGCTGATGAAGCAGCGTGATGGCTTTGAGTTTTCTGTTAGAGAAATCTGTTACCAAGATTGGTCAGAGCGAGGTGGGGGTGTGAGGGCTTGGCATTCATTATCCCCAGAGGAACCTCGTGAACCAGACTGCAACATGTTAGGAATCCATATGCTGTGTCTGTCAGGGATAACCTACTGCCCGTATGTTAGGACATCCAACACAGTGCCTGCGGGGTCTGTGCCGAGAGAAGTTGCCATTTTTCTTCTTTTTTTTTGGTTTATTTTTGGTGCAAGACTTGGAGTCATTTCTGTGTTGCAAAATTTGAAGCACAAAGTGTTTTTATTCCAGCACACTGTGTAATGTACCAGCCCTCTAAACACAGCGTGACTCAGCCCTGGTCTCAGTAGTGAGACTGTACAGCTCTCCATCTGCGAAGTCAGACCCATCCAGTAAGGTGGCAGAAGTCTTGCAGATTAAATCTTCGACCGCCCTTCAAGTTCTTCCCATTCCTATCTCCTCTCTGTCAATAGCTCCCTCCTCATCTCACTGACTGACTGATGGCTGGATTGGAGTAGTCTTAATCGAGGTGCAGCTTGACAAGGACTGGAGGTGACGGGACATGTCTGCAAGTCCAGCTGCATGTTGGCTCTGTTCTTTTTAACCATGAGTTATGAGGTGGATGAAAAAAACGCTGTGTAGTCGATCCTTAAAGCTGCGAGGAGCTGAGCTGTGTTACTGTCTTATGTTAAGCTCTGAGCCTGGCTTATGTGCTCAGCAGGGAAGTAATAGCTCCTCTGTCTGTACACCGACCATCTCATCGCACATCTGAAGCCTGTCCAAGGCCCCGCTGACCTCAACACAATAACCGCGTTTAGTTTGTTTTTCCAGCCTCTTCTCTTCGATGTCCACTGTCTCTTTAATCAGCAAGTGCAATGACAGAGGAGGGATTTATTGTGGTGACTTTGGTGCAGAGCTTAACAGTATACTGACACTCATGAGCTGCAACAGGACATCACAGATGGTGCAAGACACTCCTCACAGCAGGCTGGATCACTCTACATAGACGCATTCAACAGCATTTACCTCATGGCTGTCTGCCTTTCAGCAAAGTAGGTTGGTAGCTGTAAAATGAAGTACATTGTCAGGAAGTGCATGAGTCTTTATACCCATACACAGTACATACCATGATGTATTTTACTGTGTCTGATAAGGTGTGAGTAATGCTGGTTTATTGTAGACATTGCAGGATGCAAAGTGGTGAGCAGTGCAATGGTCCATTTATTTAGGAAGAGTGATAGAAAGTGAAACGGGAAGCACATCTGCTGTGCACCTGCAGCGCTTCCTCTTTTTAAACTTTATTAGAGACAGAATAGGTGTGTCATATCACAGTACTGTTCACAGTGTAAGCAGATGACTTGCCGTTTTTAGCTTGGCTTAGCTTCACTATAGGTTGGCTGAGTTGGAAAAGTTGGACCATCAGTAAAATCAAAATGCGGTAAAGTATACTGGAAACTGACTTGTTGAATGAATGTAGACCTACATGAAGTTTGACTAAAACATCCACAAATCTTCCTCTCCACTGCAGAGATGAAAACATCAGATCAGTGTGGAGTAATGAGGAGACTGTAACCCTCTTCAAAGTATTAACATTGGAGATGTATTGGGACCAGTTAAGGTTTAAATACTTTTGCTTAATAAAATGACTTAACTGATTGATCCACTTTCAAGGTAGTTGCAGGTAAATGTTTCAGCTAATCCATGAGTCAGCTAAGTATTTCAGACTGCCATTTCAACACTGTGATTAGGTTATTTTTCTTTGCCTTGGCAATCTTTTAGTATCTTACAGAGTGATGTGAGTGTTGCCTAGTGAAGCATTATAGATTAAGTCAATTATAATGATATTATTTCATAAACATATAATGGAAGCGTTTTTTTTTTCTTTAACTACACTGAAGAGAAACCACCGTTTTCAGTACCACAGCAGTACGTCAAGCTATTACATTTTGTAATTATATGAAATGGACTAAAGGTGCTATATAAACCTATGAAAACATATTTAATATTTTAATATTTAAATAAATATTTTTGTTCTCACTGCTGTGTCATTATCTTCTCTGTTCAGTACCTGCTGAGCTGTGATGTAGGCAGCCCCCCTTGTGCCCTCCTTCGTAGTGATCATGCTGGCCAGTAGAATAGTGGCATTGTGGCTGCCATCTTGCGCACAAACTCAGCGAGGCCTCTCCATCTGGGCAGCGGCCGGTCAGTCAGGCAGCTCCTTCAAGGCCTTCAGCCGCCACGCCTGCTGGCTAGCTGCACAATGTAGGCAATGAGCAGAGCTGCAGGCCTGACACATGCCTCGTCTTTCACTACGCCCACGGCCTCCAGAGATTTCCCACTGGGAACTGTTTTACACCAGAGTAATGATAATCCAACATTTTTGCATTTCTAAAATCTGCCATTTCAGACAGTGTCAAGTCTCATTAAGTGGTGTTCAAAGTATAGGGACTCCTTCTGTGTATCAAAGAAAAATGTTTTCTTTTTTAACAATGAAAATGTTCTAACATGCAACTGTTAAAGAACATCATAATCAAAAATGTAATTTTTTCCCTTTTAAAATCCCACCTTTTTTTGGTTTGTACATTTATGATGTAATGATGTCATAAAAAGAACCTCATTTGTCAGATGACAGACCCCCACCAGTTCTGTTACCTGCAGATGAAATGTTTTATTCTCCTCATAATGATTTCCTCCCTGAGGTGATAATTTAGAAACGGTATGGTGAAGAATTCCTCAGCTCCAAGACATAAATCAACCAAAACTAACAGGTCACCAGCTTTGATATGGCCCTCAACAACCACCCCCATTTATACCCAGAGCTGCCCCATTTTGCAGACCAGCACGACGCAGTGGTTTGTTATTTAAATGGGAGATCAGCGGGATGACATCAGTCTGCGTTTTTGGGTTGTGCAAGAGCTGATTTGAATTAATGAGCAGAAGGAAAAATTTCAGCTGAGGAGAACAGTCTGACACTTCCTCTTTTGCCTGGATCCATCCAGAAAATGTTTTACACTAGTCTGTAGTCAATGAGATGAAAGCTGTTTAAAGTCTATTATGTATAATGTCTATTATATTGTCAAAACCACTGTCAGGCCGTGTTCAGCCCACATTGAGATAGTCAATAGACATGGTATAATGATTAACGTAGGCCTTTCTGGGTTGACCACAGATGCAGGTTTGTCCTTTGTCTTTGTGTTGGTCGGAAGGCGATATAATGGGTTAGGATGGTGATATTAAAGACATTATTTTTTAATTTGGCTTTGAACCCATCAGCCGCCTCCTGTGTGAATGTAGACAATATGGACAAACACAAATATACCCACTGCAGGACACTGTTCCTGCACCGAATTCTCACCACAGCACAGTACTATTATGAATTAAGAGGATATTATTGGGCTTAATCAGGGAGGAAAAATAAACAAGTAGTGTGTTAGATGTTGGTGTTGCTTGTTTAAAATGATCCCTGTGAGTCCTGTATAATTAGTATAGTATGATTTAATCTAGTGAGTAAAACAGGAAAAAAAAAACAAGGCTCTGGTGGGGATTTTGGTTTGTTTTGGGTTATGTTAATATAAGTAGCAGTTAATAGATATGTGATGAGGGACTCCAACCATAGGATGTTGTGCTCCTGTTAAATAAACTAACAGTTTGATAATATAACTAACACTCTCAGCAGAGCAAAAAAGTTCAGCTAATGAACAACTAACTTAAACCCAAAGCTTTGTATTTAATGCCAGTCTAACTTAGACAGGTGTTGATGATGATCAGCTACTGCTAGTGCTGTCTTACACGTGCCATGAATTATACTCACATTTCTGTTTGATTTTGACTGAATGAACTGTTTGTCTCCAATATTTGCTACTGGAGCAGAGCTAAGGAGTCTTCCACTCTTTGCCCCAACGTTGCAAATTGCTGAGCTGATTGATTACTATGAAGCAAATTATCCATCACCTACTGTCATCTAGTGAGATAAGAGTCTGATAGCATTTGATCTTTTCTGATCAATTTAGTTACTACTCAGTGGTAGTAGCCTCAGTCATTTAGCTGTGTATTTTCTAATGCCTCATGCCCACCCTTAGTTTGGTTGTGGGCTGATTTTGTTAGCTTTTCATGCCAGATGGTGTAAAACAATATTTGTTATCTTCAAGTTTAAACTGCCGACGTTTTGCCAGTTCAAAATGTGCATATAAAGGTCACAGCTGAAGGCTTTTGGGGAAATGATGATACACAGTGTGTAAATGATTAAGCTTCGTTAGTAGGTTGTGATGTTGCCATGCAGTTTATATGGAAGCAGCTGTCCCTTTTTAATATCTCCAGCGTTAAGGGCATTGGGAGCAAAGCTGCAAGTCAGCAGAACTGCTTTAGGTCAGAGTTGGAGTTGAAGGATTATTTCATTGCTATGAATTACCTGGACTTTGTCATCAGAGGATTAGAATAAAGTGGAAATTACCATCTGGTCATCTTACCTAGAAACTATTACTAATTTGAATTCCCAGAAAATGCACTTTGCCACAATATCTTTTTCACCTCAGGCTTCCCCTGCTTACCAACAATGTCTGATGACTCCGTCTCCCTGCACAACTCCAGTGTCCCAGTTCCCTGAAGTCCGTCATATTACATGGAGATGAAGAGGAAGTAGTGAAGTCAGTGCAAAGTTGGTGACTTTTTTTTCTCCATTTATAGAGATGTGGTGATCTATGCTGCTATGAATGTCCTAAAAAGAATACCGGATGAATTACCGATGATGATGAGAATGACAATGAATTCTGTCTCAGCAGGGAGGATCCAGTACTTCCTCTTTTATCTGCCGTTCAATGCACTCCAGAGTATTTTTTGTGCAACTGAGTCATCCAATGCACTTCAAAGATACAGTAAATACTTCTGCTTTAATGATGTCACAGAGAGGACTGAAAAGTAAAGTGACCTGAATTAGGTCTACTCTAATACAGGGGTTTCTATTACAGGAAGTTTTTAGGTGATCTTTTCAATGTGTAGAATTCCCCTCAGGCTATCGTTTTAATTAAAGCAGCATTTTTTCTGATGTTTTCAATTGAGATATTAAACCAAAAAATGAGCGCTTTATTGTTGACCGCAGCCTGCATGTTGGGCACATTTCTGAGACATGGCTGACTGAGAAAGAGGTAGCTGAAAAGATGGAACGATGGGTTTGGAGATGGGCAGATGGATGGCAGTTTATCTCTCCATTCAGCACATATCAGTAGGGACTGGATGATAACATACCATCATTAAAATGAATACAATAGTTTGCTTTGACTTGTGGGTAGCCGATGAGGGATCGTGTCAATGTTGCTCTGTCTACACTCACTGGTTGGTCAGATTGGGTTGGATGGGGTTGTATGGTATCTGGTGGGATAGTGTGAAGCCTGTCCAGGTTGTCCTTTACAGAGTTTATGTCTAACTCAAATGTTTGCACATGCTGGCTTCTTACTGTTCTCATCTCAGGCTGTGGAAGTCAGGTCATATGAAACATTAATATGAATAATATGATACAAATAGTAGTATCCTATGGGGATTATTTTATTTTAGGGATGATTAATCTCCTAGTGGGCATCTTTTCCTGGAATGTTTTCAGAATTTCATTAAAAAGCAGCAGTCTCATACAGTTTGACGTGATCATTCATCATAATGAAGCACAAAACACAACAACAGTCTCTGTTTCTTTCCTTTTTTGGCTTTTTATTTTAATTTTCTACCCATCTTGACTCATTAGCTTAATATGTACTTTAATATCAACACCATACTCGTGATATTTCATTAATATTTGACTTGTTGCGTGCACTCATTAACTGAAATAAATTAGTAAAATACTACAGTGATATACCAGCAATATGTTATGAGTTATAATTAATAT
The DNA here is from genome assembly GCA_023238725.1 of Scortum barcoo. Lineage (NCBI taxonomy): Eukaryota > Metazoa > Chordata > Actinopteri > Centrarchiformes > Terapontidae > Scortum > Scortum barcoo. The sequence continues at coordinate 17,673,093 of CM041531.1, forward strand.
CTGCTCTTTACTGTTGGTGCAAGAGCTGTTCCCATGTAGTTGTGAGTATCAACATCACGCAACACTAATGAACACAGCATTAAGTATTATCTCCATTCAAACAGGTCCCTCGGATAAACAGTTTACTGCTTGTTTCACCTTCTCCAGGATATCATTTGGTACATGTAAACATAATCATTATTCTGAGTCATCCGCTTAATGCAGGTTGTAAAAATCAATATAGTTATGGTTCGGCCCAGGTGATAAGCCACATACAGCTTATTTCATGACCAATTTAGTTAGTAGTAGTAGTAAATGATAGCCTAAACAATAACCACACTAAATGTATGGCCTTTAAGTCTTAGTCATCACATCTATTTTTGCCATTTTATTTGTGTTAGACCAGTTCTCAGTTCCTTGAAATGGTGTCAGTCAATTGAGGAAATAGGAGCACTGCAGTTCAGTGTTTGTAGTGATTTGTATTTATAGTCAGTGCTGACATTGCCAGACTGTTGACTTCTGTTCGCTCACAATCATATTCACACTTCAGATTCACACAGGGTGCCTTGCTCCAGTCTCTTACCCACTCTGATTTATTCACACACATGTCAAGTCACTCACAGACCCATATATCATTACTTGGTCTCTCTCTCTTACACACACACACAGATCATCTGCTGTTCTTGCTGATGTCGTAGCCTCTGAGTAGACCACTGGGCCGGCATCAGAGGAAAATAAAGACACCCATCTCAAGTTTCTGCAAAGCTCCGTCCTGAGTCTCCTGGGAATATAAGAATGTACCAACCATTTAGGATATGCGGACCCCTCCCTGCATATTCTTTGACTTGTTGCAGCGTTAACCTCATTGTGTCAAGTACAGGGCAGAGTTTGGATAAATGTTGGGTCGTAGATTATTTTCATGGTTTTTGCCCAATAAGCTTCCTGCATTTAGCTCAGCCAGGCAACCAGAAGATTGTGTGTTGATACGGGCACAGGAAGCACTTCATGTTGTCACTATGATGTTATTGCTTTATTAAGTACAGGTCTGCTTACATTCTCATGTAAAGCAGCATTCTTGAGCTGGTCCTGAACACTGTGTTAAGTGTTTGGCCATAAATCTATATACACTGAAGGGTGTGCTGATGTTGCTTTATGTTTTACTGCAAAATGCAATGCATGGTTAGGATGTTTGCTCAGGTGTTCGTACAGTGGCCTGTGTTGTTCCTTCCTGTCTGTCACTACATGTTATAAATATCCTGTTTATGTGTAATTATAAATATCCTGTTTATGCGCTGAAACATTTCATTAAAAAGCTGTTTGACAGAAAATTAAGATGCAGTCATTTTATACGTGAATAGTTAGTCACTGTGTTGCTGTGTGTATAACTGTAAATGGAATATAATGTGGGTTTTTAAGGATTGATCATCAATCAACAAAGAGGTTTTATTTTATTTGGACTGGATCAACAGAACAGCATTGTAACAGGTGTGAAGACAGCTTTGAATTAGGTGAAGGTACATGTAGATGGGCATTTGTCTTCACATAAAATCATGTTCAACAGAAATGACCAAGAACTTAATGATCATGATAAACAATGTCCCTTGGTAATATTGAAAATATAGTGTGATATAGATTTAAGGTCATACAGCTCAGTCCTATTTACAGAGACTTCTCTTCTATTGCTGTCCGGCTGTCCGGTTGTCCCTGGGCGGTGAGAGTGAACAGGGTTATCGCTGAGTGTGTGAAGCTTTTGTGAATTTGCTGAAGAAATCCCTGAGCCCTGCTCTCCCCAGACAAGATTTGCAGCTGCTTCCTCTGCAAACATTGGCTCTGCATTAGGAGAAAACCTCCTCTGTGATGCCTCCAGTGTGTTTCACTGTCTACCTGGGATTTCTCACCCACACCATTACCATCACCTTACAACCCAATGTCCTCTTCTACATGTGGAAACTGACTCGTGGATGTAGCACATGAATGCGCGTTTTTAGCCCACACAACACTCACACACGCACATTAAAAATACTTGAGCTGTATGTTCCTTTACCCCACATGCATTTGTTCAGCGTGCTTCAGATTTTTTTTTTTCCGTTTCAGCTGATGTTGTGTTTTGTTTTCCTGCCTGACACCAGAGACTGGTTGGCAGGCTGTGTTGGCTGGCTTTGTGAGTGGGGAAGCGCAGTTGTTTTCTCGCTTTGATCTAAAGAGGTAGGAGAATCTGTCTTCTAGGTGAGGTACTCCTCACAGCAGATGCAAAGCTAATCACAAGAGTACGAATTGCCTGTGTGCACATGATTGTGTTTGCATGTGAATTGTTATGTATGTGGCAAGATTTTTAATAAGGGCTTAAACTAGGGCATACAGTATATGGGGAGAAGTGACAATACATGTCTCAGTGTTTCGTCAATGACTCACACATATTCAGACAGACTCAGCCTTCACACCTTAAGTTATACTCAGTATACATACACAGTGTGGAACATACTGTCAAAGCAACGTTGCACTGATTTACATCCATCAGGCAGTTCTCCTTTTAGCTAATTAGGCTACATTTCTTAACCTAGCCTATGAAAAGAAACTAATGACCTAGTTAACAGTGTCTCTAGAGTTTTACTATTGTGGCTGAAACAGTAATGATTATTAACTAGTTATTGTGCTAGATATTGCACAGTCTATCATCATTCATCTCTCAAAGATTTGGGGAACGAAATACTTCTCTTTTTGTATTTTATATCAACACATTATGTTTTTGGCAACATTCGATATAGAAAACCCTTTTCTGATGTTGATTGAATTATTCCACCAATATTACTAATTTATTCTAACAAAAACTACATTTGTCATTTCCTGAAAGGTATTGGCAGCTCTGCGCCAGTTTTCTAAGGAAAAACCTGCTGGATGTTTGAGAGAGTATTATAATTTTACTTCTTGTCAGTGTGCGATTATGAAAGCAAGAAAATGCTTGTGCAAAATATGCGTATGCACATATACTGTATGAGCAAACACAAATGTTCACTTCCTGTGGGTGTGTGAGCGCACGCATGCATGCCGTTCAGTCTGAGCAGGCAAATGCGTTTGTACCCCACAGCGGAGAGTGCCCCACACTGTGCGCTAATGCAAGTCTGTGGTTGTGAATTAATAATTCAGACTGCTGGCATAGCTGGGTGGAGCCTCTATTATTCATGGTTGGCATTGGAACCGACAGATGACTTCTGTTAATATTAAGGACCAGCAGACGCAGTCCTCCGCTAAGAAACCAGACAGTTTTCAACACTTTCGTGCCTGCCCCTACCCTTCATCCTCTTTCGTCTACAGCCCCCCAACTCCACTCCTCTAACTCCTCCTTTGCTTTGCCCTTGCTGTCCTGATCTCTGTCCTCTCCATCTGTGAGCATCTTTCTTTCTCTCCCTCTCTCTGTATCATCTGTACTTGGCTTTCTACATCTCCCTGTCTCTCACCTGTGTCACTGTGCTGTGCTGTATCTGTTTCTCTGTCTCGCAGTGAATTCTGAATTTGAATACGCCTCCTTGGGAAGGGATTTTTCTTATATTTTGAAACACTGAAATGTGATCTTACAGTAAGAAAGTGTTTTGTAACAGAAACAGATATTCGGCTGGGCCAGAAATACAGCTCAAACATATTAGTACTTGAGGAATAATGAACATCAGGTTCAGCATCATCTTATTTTTTCATATTTTTTGCCTAAATTTGTAAGTTAATTCATGAAATTTCTGCTTTTTTGTCAAGTTCATTATCTTTAAAAGAACAGAAGTGGTTTCTCAGTTTTCCAGGGCATCAAATCTGGATCACTGTTTGCCCTTGTGTTTGGCTTGGTCAACCAGACAAGCAGCATCTACCATCTTTTTAGGGACTGTACTCTGAGTCTGCACATAGTCAATTTCTTTCCCAATTTGGGATTACTCACTGCTCAGGTAATCTGTATAATCTCTATTTTGAGCCAAATAGTATTTCGGTGTGCTATGCAATATGGATTTTGCCTCTAGCCTCTCCCTCCATTTTCTCCCCATGTGCCTCTCTCTCCCCTTTTTTATTCCACTGAGTGTGATTTTTCTCCATGGTGTCAGTGCTGCTGCCACTGAATGCTTCTTTTATTTCAGAGATTTGGAGCTCCAGTCACCACTAATGCCGCTGCCATATTGTACCAGCACCCCGCTTAGGCTGCTGCTAATGACATTCTTTGTGTCTCCGTCCCCGTGCTTTGCCTCCTCGTCTCCTCCTCCTCCTCTGGTCTGAAAGGAGGACTTGTCATGTGTTGCCATCAAAGGAGGACGAGAGGCAATAGAAGCAGGAGCAAGCAGCTTCCCCCCTTTTCCTCCTCACTCACTCTCTCTAACCCCCTGGGATGTTCGAAGCCACTACTGCATGTGTGTGTGTTTTTGAGAGACAGCATACATTAGGCCACGGTTGAAGAATGTGTATGCATATGTATGCAGGTGGCAGCATATATCAGAGGATGAGGGCATTTTGTGTGTACTATTGTGGTGTGTGTTTGTGGTCAGTGAGTGCTCAGTAACATTGACAGGGTACGCAAAGGAGTGTGTGCGTGCGTGTGTGTGCGTGCACCTGCCAAGCTGACGTCTTGTCAGAAGAGCACAGAGCCTCACAGAATCCCACAACCCTCCACCTCCACCTCTCAACCCTCCCATCACCACTTCGGGAACGTCCTGCTCTCACTTGCCTTCACATATCGTTTTGCACACAGTAGTCCTCAAGTCAGTCAGTCCATCCGTCTGTCCCACTGTGCATTTTAACGCAGATTGCAGATGCATACCTCCACTAGCAAGATGGCCTCTTCCTCTCACATGTGATTGCTAGAGAGATGGTGCCAAATTTGGAAACCAACAACACACGCTCACTTCTAAGCATGTGTCACTTTAACTCCTGCTCTCTCATCACCACATGCTCAACATTAAACTACTGTATGTGAAAAGCTTAGCATGTTATCTTTAATCAGTCACAAAGGTAAGGCTGCAACTAATGGTATTCTCAATGTTGATTAATATGCAGAGTAATTTTTATTATGAGGGAGACGTGAAGAAAAGTCCCATCATAGTTTCAAAGTGCGTTATTTAACATTTTCATTATGCTTAAAATAATCAAGAACTTTTGGTTATTTTGTTTATAAATGGACCCAAATAATGAATTTAATTGAATTAATCAAAATAGTTGCAGGTGACTTTCAACTAGTTGAGTCATTATTTCAGTTTTACAGGTCTTTATTGTGCAACAGCTCTGTACCTGCATTTTAAAGCAACCCCATGTCTACGGTGTATTGCTAGTTATCTCACATTATTATGAATTCATTTCATCAAGGGGCACTCAATTTTACAATTTAAATTCACTTTATTTGAAGAATATTACCCCAGCTGGTAAACAGTTGTTTAACGTCTTCTGTGTCTTCTTGTGGTAACCCAAGGAAAAATTAACCCTGATGATGTCATTATCATGGGAGCTCACGATATGCTGTTGCATTATAGGAAACGCAGGGCTGAGCGGGGTTTTTTTCTATTTTAAATTTTTTTTTTTTCTATTATCATTTTTTTTAGCTTAACACTTACTAAAGGTCAAAAAGACAGGACATCTCAGCCTCTGCTGCTTCGATTCTTATTTCTTCGTTTAGTCCATCTCTAACAAGCTGCGCAGCTTTAAGAAAATACCATGCTAAGTTGCTAAACAATCCCTATAACGTATCTGGTGACACTAACTTAGTAGATTTTCATAAACTTTCTTTTTTTTAGCTGATTGACTGATGCTTTAGGGTTTTTTTTTTTCCTTGGACATGTGCTTGTAAAAACAATAAAACAGCAGGCAATCCTGGATACAGAGCCCAGCGTCACCCAAACATAATTGGAGAAATCCTGAAAGAAGAGTAGTACAAGCAGGCAGACTCTTTAATGCAGCGTCTCCATAATGTATGCAATGATGAAAACGACTGCAGCCTGCCTCCGCCTGCATGGATATTGAAAGGATATAAATAGCCAGGCCTGGATGAGTGTACACCGCGGCTGGAACCACAGCGCACAGAGCTCAAACAATAAGCTGTCACCACTACCCTTCCTCCCCCTCTGCTTTCTCAAGTCCAGCAGCCTCCCAGAGCTCGAGAGAGAGGGAGGGAGCGGGGGGATTCTCTCTCTCTCTCTCCCTCTTCCTTTCTTTCTTCCACTTCCTGCCTCCCTGCTTTTGTAATCTGTCATCAATGGCGAGCCCGAGCCTGTCACTTGCTACGTCAGAGAGGCAGGCAGGCAGGAGGGCTGCCTGTCTGCCCACTTCTGTCTACATGTCTGTCTGTCTGTCTGTCTGTCAGTGGTGGGAGAGGTTTCTCTGTCACGCTGCTCTATTTTTCATTCAGTTAGATAAAAATAGGGGACGACGGCTGTGGATTAGACACGCACATGACTCTTTTTGCTCCACTGCAAGGAAAGGATGTGATTTTTCTTTCCCGTCTCGCTGGTTTCAGAATTCCAGCAGGCCACCCCGCTCTTCTTCGTTGGTATTACTCATCACGTTCAGGAGTTTGTTGTGTATGTTACATATTTTTAGGCTGATTCAGTCTTATTACTGCCTGTTAGAGGAAGCAGGGACACATGGACGTTTGATTCAGTAAAGCGATCTAGTCACAAAAGTGTGCACTGAAGGTTGTAAGGTCAAATCTCGAACCCATCTGGTAAATCTGTGCGGGAGAATGTCATTAATCTTGCATTCCTCTCCTCCCTCAACGATTAACAGCGAGAAACTCTTGAGCAAGGCACTTAAATCTAATCCCTCTCGCGCAGCTGCTGGGTGATCCTAGAACGCTGTGGTTGTGTTGGGAAGCGTTTTAAAGTTAAATAAATGTTTAAAAGGTCCGCCAAACAACCTCAACCCAGGAGGCTGCATCCATCTCTCTTTCTGTTGCCGCGGAGCCGAAGAGAAGAGAAGAGGTGAAAACGGCACCACAGCCAAAAAAAAAGGTGGAAATGGCTCAAAATGTTTCATTTAGCAGATGGCAGAGGCCGGCACACAGTTGTAATGATTGAGTAAGCCACAGTCTCTCTTAACTTCCTTTTGCTCCACGATCTCCTCTTTTATTATTTACCATCCCTTGCAGCTCTCTCCTGTCTCTCTGCTTTTGATGTGTGTCCGCTCTGTGCACCTGCTTCTACCAGAATACTTTCTCAACTTTTCTGTTTAGTGATACAGTGATTTCTAATCTTTGTTGGATTGAAAGGTTTGATTAGCGGTGTGATTTGTGGTAAATTGTTCCTGCTGGCTAAATCACTGGCACAGCAGGCGCCCAAAGATTGTTGTCAACATTGATTTTGATTACCACTCCATCAAGTGTTTTCTTAGGGACATCTTTTTTTAATTTGCTGCTCTTATCCACTTAGCAGCCATACTGCACCATTGGATTTGTCATAATTTTTCACAGTTCATCCTTTTTTTCATTATTAAGGCAGCATATTCTTGTATTATATCATATATTAAGGTTGTTCATCATTAATGAAAAAACTGTATACAAATACTACCAAAAAGCAGTCTGCTCAGTGATTTTCAATATAGCCTTCAATGAGCTAATGTACTCAGAGATAAAGGAACAGCTCACTTAGTATAAATGACACAGCAACATCTTTGATGGTTGACATATTTCTATCGTCTCATGGAGTGTATCAGTATACTGCCCACACCTGTGTAACTATTGACTTAAGTGCCTGATTGAATAAGTTTAACCTGCTGCATATTTTGTTGGACACTACAAATGTACGCGTCTAAAATGGCTCAAGATTGCATCAGTTCTCAGATCACGTTTCTATTTTGTATAAAATACAATGAGCCTGCCAACACTTGCACCCCGAGGTCAAGGGTACAGTACGAGTGCGTTGTAGACAAAGTCAGCAGATGGTTGTAAGTGAGAGTTAGATATCTGATCCTCAGTCTACTCTTCACAAGCAGTCAGTCAGGTAATGGGTATTGTAATAAATTGTGATATGTTCTCTTGTGGCAGGTGCAATGCATCTTTTGTTATTTTAGATGTCCACAAAGCAAAATCTTAATATAAACTTTAAATGACTCCCGGTAATGTAATCCCACTCAAAACCAACACCCCAGACTTCAGCTCTTCAACGACATACGTTGTCAAACACTCACAAACCTTGAACAGAAAGCACCTGAAGCTGTAGTGTGCATGGTTGAGTCTGATGCCTTCAGCTCTTATCACTCATGTCTGTTGTACTGGACCTAACCACGAGGTCCTGTCAGTGACACAAAGTGAAGGGTTGTCTGAGAGCGAGGTGAAGCACCAAAAAGCCTGGGGAGAAATAGATATTGTTCTGATCCCAATAACAGCTACAAATACATAATAATGTTTATTAAATGTATCTGACAGCTGTACACATTATTTTTCTAGGTCACTTGATCCAGATAATTTACTTACTTATGAATTTTAATTATTTATTTGAAATGAATGAAAATTAAACTGAGAATTCGACTGCTGAGTTTAGAGAGAAGAGTCTTCCATCTTTTAGTTGTTGATCTTAAAGTTGTTAAAGAGTGAACCTACAGAGAGCTCACAAATCTGACAGCAGCCAAGTTTCATTCTCCCCTGTCATCAAGTTACTCTTGGTATTAGTCTAACGTTAATTCGTGACAGCTGGTATGATCTGCCACCAGGTGCCATTTGTCATTTTTACCGGTGAAAGCAACGGTCAACACCAGCTAAAAAGGAGAAGCTGATAAGAAAGAGAGAAGAGAGATAACAGATGAGTTAGCTCTGGAGTTTAATGAGTCTGTGTGTTTTGCCAGCCTCTCTGTCTGAACTCACTGATGCAGCCAATTCATTTTTCACATTCACACGCTCTTTTTGACTTGGAAATGCATTGGACTGCAGCACTGTAGAGCCGAGCTGCCGTAAGGGAGAGCAGGGCTGCTATACACTGCAGGCCAAAGTGGTAAACACACAGCAGAAAGGATTGGATTTTGATCTGGTTTATTTTTATCATTACCAACAAAATGCCCAGACTTGCTCCTATAGGTATTGGGGCATCAGATTGGAAGTTTATTTTAAATGCCTCCTTATTTTGGTTGGTTTTGGAGTAGTTTTGCTTCAGCGCCATGAAGAGGGTTTTATGGTGGTTTAGCTTCGCTCTCTGTCAGAGTCATGTGATCACTGGAGCATGTGGAGGCCCAGTAGCGGCTGCCCGCTGTGGTGGCAGACAGCTCGTCGAGATGAAAAGGACACAAGGACACTGATGCTCATTAAACGTCTGGGGATACAACTTCCATCTCTGGGAACATTATCCCTCCACATTTGCACTAATTGAAGCCCACATCCTGGTTCCTCTCCCATAGATGCGCTCTCACACACTTCCACACAGTGGCAGATGCAGGGAGAGAGCTCGATAGGAAGGCAGGCTGCCATGGCTGCGTGTGGCCACTTTGATGTACTCCCTCCACGTCTTTAAATTCAACTATAGCCCTTTTGCATTGTATGGCTTATGCATTGTAGCTTTTACGTGTTCAGTACAGTCACTAGGGTGGTCAAGTGTTTGTCTCAGCATTTTGGTGGGTTAGGAAATCAAGAGGTTGTTGTGATTATTAAAAATTCCCCTCATGTTTTCTCACACTCGGCCCCACATGGGCTGACTGTTTAGATCTGCTTCGTCTATTCAGCCGTCAGCCTGTTGGTCTGGCAGTGTTCTGTGATTTAATGAAGATTTAGTCTGGTTAGCTGCACACTTTCAAAGGCTGTCTGTGTTTTCTGTGTGCATCCCTTATTGTTAGACTTGCACTTAAAATGACCTTTTGAATTTCCTTTGATCAGTTTTTTCTGCACAACTCAGCATTGTTACAGGCAGCCAAAGCTCACAGTCTGAACAGCGGAGTGGTCAAGTAGATGAAGGGTTTATCCTGTAGTTTAATAAGAACAATGAGTCCGCCCTGTCAGAAATAGACAGTAGGCGCTCTCGCATGCTCACTGATTGCAAGTGTCTATCAGCTGAATGTCTGAAATGTAAACGTCAAACAGTGACAGGTAAAATGCAAATATTGTATTGAATATCAAACACGAGGGCCGGCACTAAAACGAATTACCTCATTTCTGCACACATCTGTGTTTGCATATTTCCTAACCAGGGTTATCATATTTGTTCACCATGTGCCATGGACGCCACCTGATACGCCTCGTGTGTTCATCATTTGCTGTTGCAAACAGGCCTGCTGTCAACTGCTTTACATATGGGGAAATGTGTTATAGCCACGAGCCATTTGATGTTGACAGTTCCATGCTGTCCACTCTGCAGAGCCTCCACTGAGCTTATACTGTATATTTGCATACCCAGTAGGTCACATTTCCATATTTTTCCCCCGTTTCTTTTGCTGCCAGTACGCTCTGCCATAAAAACTTTGTACTTAGCATGAGTCAAGGTTCGATAGCCATAGCTGTACTGTGATGCTGCCTGGAAAATCCTTTTTGAGGAGATAAGACCCTGTTGTTTGGATTATGTCATGGTTAAAAATAGACAGTCTATTTACATGTATACAGTATACCAAACATGGTTATACAATACTTGTAATACAGTTATAGATGAAGTGTATTTGTTTGTAGAGGGAAGTATAACTGGGTGTCGAAACCCCTTTTTTTGCGTCTGTCACCCTGCAGCCAAGCAGTTCCATCAGATGTTTATCTCGGTGCTCATTTTCAAATCAATCAGCCATAAAATACAAATAATAAACACAGCCAGACACCTGACTCCAACCTAACGCTGCTTTCATGCTCACATGAGCGCAAGGTTTCTGCCTCCAGCTCAACCAGTCTCTGCAAAAAAACTATGCAGATAAACAACAGAAAATGATTCAAAATGTCATGGAGCATTAATCATAAATGTATCATACATGTATCAGTGATATCTAGTTGATGGTTGAATGCATGGTTAAAAGTTCTTTCTTACTTCCTGCCAGTCCTCTGTGACTGCCAAAACACTTGAGGTAAAACATAAGTATTGATTTTAAGTCATTTGTGAGTAGTGTGTTACCAGTGTAGATATTCAAAAAAACAAACAGACAGCTGCACTTTAACAAACAGGAACATTTAGTGTGGTGTATTGCACTCTCTCGGCAGCATACAGAGCTTTTGTGTGGCATTGCTTGACTAACCAGACGTGGAATTTAATGGGAATGTTGTTTACTAGTTGATGACTGTAAGGCTGTCCTTTATCAAATGTGACGGGAACCGTTGTTTAATGGTGACTCAAGAAAATTGAATTACCCCTCAGGACAGTTAATGACATCCTGATGTAAACATGCATATATCTGGGCCAAGTTTAATTGTCACCGTAAGTAAAAGTCAACTTTTATAACCTCATCTGGACTCTGTGCTGGTAGGGCTGTAATCTGTGGATGGCCTTGGGCCTGCTTGGACCAGTCTTCCGTTTACATAACCCCACGGCTTTTCCACAGCAAGTTTAGAAACTGACTACAGCAGTCTCATTTAAACAGCAGCCCTCTCTGGTGATTTCTGTTCGAGCCTTTATTTATCCAGGGAACGCTGACAGAGCAACAATCAGCTAAACATTCTCGCAGTCTCCTGCAAACGGTAGTTGTCCAGTCCAAACAGCGTTGTGATTCTTAGGTTGAGTGTCAGCTAATAACAGCTGGATTAGAGTATAACCTAAATATTGTAAATGACTAGTTTCTACTAAAAGAAAAATATGAAGATATAAGGCTCTTTTTAAGAGGCAGATCTACTCAATTAACAAGGAACCCGGAGAGTGATTAGGGCAGTTGTAAGATGGTGATTTCTGCTTAGTTTTGTGGCAGTGCCAACAATTGTCTTCATTATTTATACCGTCTCATCCAGTGTCGAAGCAGCTTAATGTATGTGGTGCACTTTTTTATTTACAAAAGACTAAAATGACTTAAAATCATAACAAATTACATACTAAAGCAAAAACTACATAAAGCAAAGAGAAGAAAATGAGAAGTTGTGATCAAACTCCTACAGAAGGAATGGATATGATAAGCAGAGACCACAGTGAATCAGAAGAATTGCAACATACCAAAGGATGCACATTTGTCAGTTTCAAAGTTACTGGTTAATCATCTGTAATTTAAAGTTTTTTTTTTCTTTCAACAAAGTGAAGCAGCAGCAGTATTCTGCATCACTGCCGCCCTCCACCGATGGTTTTCCCCCTGATAAGCGCGTGTAGGAGTAATCTTTTCTGCGCTGCTATCTCAATAGAGGAGGAAGAGACATCTTTGGTTGTCTTTTCAGAGACGATTTGTTTCCCCACGCCTTTTGAGAAGGCCTGTCATTAGCAGGGCCTTGATGGATTGGAGAGCAAAGACAGACTTGCTATAGGATGTTTTTTCATGCTGTTGTGTCACAGAGCTGCACAGATTCAGGTTGTTGGTGTAGTATGAAAACAGAAGTTACAGCATTGCTTTATTCTCAAACATGAATGTGCAGGAAATTGTCTTAGAGGCGCACTGCGATGAAATATTAATGTGGTGAAACAATCATACAGACATAAAGTAGATGGTAGGCGAGCAACAGGACCCCACATTCACTTTATCACTTTCATCTAGATGCTTCAAAGCAGCTCCAGCATACAAGGTTGCAGCAGTAGATGTGGAGCACAAAGACTATAATGAAAATGGCACGTAAGACACAAACAGTCGTGATATTACTGGCGCAGCAAAGGAAAAGGCAGTGCCTCACGCTGGGAAGTGCTAAATCAAAGGCTGCTGTTACATCACTCAGTGTGTTGCCATGACACTGTCACCAGCAGCTCCTGTTGTAGAGAGGGAGAAAACTCATGTTTTCCCATCTGGTGGCAGGAGTGACCCAGAATGTATACTTTGTGTGACCTGAACATATGAAGATCCATATAGTTTGAATATTTATTTTAAAAAAAGCTTCAGGTGTCAGGTGATAGGCATTTCATTTCTGCTGAGAGTTTTAAGCAAAAAAAACAAAGTGCAGTCTGGCAAATCTGTTGCTACTACGCAGGGCAACAGCAAGAGGTGCTCTGTATCCAGTCCAAGATAATCCAGATGATGCATACTAAGTACACATACTAAGTAAAAAAAAATAAATAAAAAAATAAGGAAGAAGAAGAAAAAAACTTAAAAATCCTGTTTAAAGGAATATAAATTATAGTGCAGCATCTGAAAACCCTCTAAAACTGGACATCTTGGTCTGTATTTCATCTTCTGATGGGGAAACTGTGGCGACTCAAACAAATACCCCTGACTATTTTTTTTTTCTTTTTTTTTCTTTTTTTTTTTTTGAGTGCAGTGCTAGTTTTGGCCTGAACGCAGCCATAGGTTTCTACATAGATACTCTGCGAGGGTGCACTAGACAGTCTTCTGTGTGAGACGCCGTGACGTCGTATCAAAGTGTACACAGTGGCATTGCTCCACAGTGCCATAGAAAATTGAACTGAAGAACTCTTCTCACTCACTGCTCAGCCTGTACTGAGCACCACTTCTCTGACTTTAGGAGAACGATGTGAGCAGTGATGTTGAAGCTCTTGAATAGCTTGAAGGCATTCCTCAGTGCTCGATAAAGATAAGAATAGCGCTCGCTTGTCTCTCCTCTGCTGGCCAGCTAGTGTGGCTGTGGGTTGGTGAGCCGCACCGCTCTAGACGTAAAGAATGGCAAAGGGAGAGGAGCGGGTGCCCTCTGGGTGCAGCACAGTGGCCTGGCCTTGGATATATTTGGCTCTGTCAGTTTGCATACAGATCTGCAATGGTCTGCAATTAGGCTGTTTCCTGTTTCAGCACAGGATATGGCAGTGCTGTGAAGCCTGGCCATAGATGCTCTCAGGGAGCATGCGAGCCAGCAGGCTGGCCCTCTGATGGAGATGCATCATTTTCATAGCTCTAAAATTACACACAGCACTGAGTTACTTGTGGAAAACAACTGGCTCGTGCTCAGTGGACAAAATGTTACTTTCCATGAAACAGACTGATTCGAAGTGAAAGCTACAGGCTGTTATTGTCTCCCTCTTAGACATGCAGAAGAAATCAAAGGAAAGGGAGATGTTGAAGAACACATTTTAGCTACAGAGTGCAAGCTGTGAATTGAAAAGTTATCTGTTGAGCTTAGTTTACTGTGTTGGTTTATTCTGACATGACTCCAGTGGCTGTAGTGAGTCTAAAGGGAGGCAGTGACCAGAGTGTCCACGCTCACACTGGACTCCAACTACAGCCCCTCCCAACCTCGTACAAAGCGCTGGAAAATATGCGTAAGCTACTTCCTCCTTCTCTCTCCCTGTTTCAGCTTCCTGTTCTCTAGGCTGGTCGGAAGTGAGATGCTTTGAATGGAACCTACTGAGGGTGGCCGTATTTAGTTACTGTTACACCTTCAGACCGCTCTGGTATTTAATATGCTGCCTCTGATTTACCACTGTCTTTGACAATTAAGGAACACACTAGAAATTAAGAAAGATTTTTAAGAGCCGTGTGGCGGTTAAGAGACGTATAAAATCCACAAACACACACACATTCACTTATCAGGCACACAAAAAGGCACAAGACCACACAGTTATGGGTTTATATAGGCACACGTCGACACACACGCTGTCACGCACACGCAATCACACGACATATTTTACTTATTTTCAGCCACATACTTTGACACACATGCTTTTGTAGGCGCACACAGCCAGCCACACATGGATGGTTTTCACATTCTTTCTTTCTCTCTTCCTCTCTGCTTCTCTCTCTGTCACCGTATCAAGGTCACCTTTGAAAGACTAGTAACTGGCTGCAAAATCAAGATGCACGGCAGAGGTGGCTAATACCACAGAGCTGCTTTCCACTCATGTACTGCGGAAGAGTTTTTTTAATCCAGTCGGTATGAGATGACGTAAATGAATAAAGAGTTAGACCACCAAGCCAACACTTATAAACATATATAAAAGTGAACTGCTGTAAGGTGATTTAAGGACCAAACCTTTTGTAATTAGTCGTTCTTCTGCTTGCCTGGGAAGGAATATGGGGTTGTATAGTTTCTGCGGGCATGCACCTTCATATTAATACTATGTACACTCGTGAAGATATTTTAAAATTCATAAATGCGCTAACCCGTGTCAGCTGAGGGCTTATGGTTCTGAAACACTGGCACACATCTTTCAGAAAAAGACAGAACACTAATTATGTGTTGTGTAGAGAAATAATGGAAATAAAGTTCCAATTTATATATACATTGTGTTTAGCCTCTAGAATGAAATCAGTGAAATGAAAATCAGTTTGATTTTTAGTACCTTGCTTTCTTTTTGTTACAGCTCTGATGGTACTAGCTGAACAGTGACCGCTGCCTGCCTGAGGACACCTGCTGCCCAATTCCCTTCATCATGTCCGGGATGCACGTAAGTGAGGCACACATGACTTTTTTTGTCACATTTGTCGACCCAGTGTACAGCTTTACAGGTGCACAGATAGGCAAACACTTTTAAACACTACCACCCTCTACATTTCATACAACTACACACATCCAAATAAAGAGTTGATCAGGATCTGCTACTGTCGGCTTCTTAGCAGCCACACCAGCACAGTGTCTCGGTGATAATTGAAAGGAGCGTGTCCAATATCACTTTTTTTCAACTGGCACTCACACACACAGATTTTGTTCTAGAAAATACACACTGACACACTGATGTACAAATAATACAATAACAATTTGAACCAAAACAGTTAAGGTGTCTCTCTGTTTTTTGTTTTTTCACATCACAATATGTATCACGGGGAAGAAAGAGATTGCAGTGTCAGTTTATTTATTTTATTATTTAGTATTGTGCAGCACTGCATTGTATACACTTTGATTGAAACCACTTGACTAAATAAAGGTTAAATATTATGTGCACACATACACAAATATGAGCATGCATGCACTCGCAAGGGAATGGGAGTGCTGAAATAAGCCCACATCTGTAGAAAAGTATTAATGCACATAGCTGGTGCACACACATCCATCAAAGTGTCCAGCTGGGTTTTAGTGGTTTCAAATTACCTGGCTGTCTCAGGGGTTTAACTAATGCTTCTCAAATGCTACCTTCAGAGTGGGATTACTTTCTCTCCTGCATCCTGTGCCTTCACATGTCCTTATTGATCCAGGTCACACCACAGTGCCCCACTACAGTCAGGAGAACACTTTTAAAGAGAGAGAGCTGGGGTCTGACTAAACTCTTTGAATTTGCTACATCTCATGTGCAGGAAATTATTGAATTTAAATTGAGGTTGCGATACATGCATTGGGTTCATTGTTCTTATGCTTAGTTATTTGGCATAAGCTGTTTTTGACAGTGAATCTAAGTTGCAATTAATGTTTGATGTTGTAATGCCACAATTACTATGTCATATTACGGATTTAGTACGGTTCTGTCTTAACATAGATTGTGTTTCTATAAGTATACAGTGGTTTTCTGCCAGTCAAGAGGTCACAACATGTTGCTGACAGGGGCAGCTGTGTGGCCTACTGGTAAGCTTACCAATCTGTTACCAAAAGGTCAGAGATTCAGTAGTGTTGTGCATCTATCGACAAAAAAAAACAACAATAATATAAAAATGCTTGAGCAAGCAAACACAGAAAACAGACTACAGTAGGAGGCCAGGTAATAATGATGAATTATATATATTTGACTATGCTGGACAGGATGCTTATATGAATATGCCATCATAAAAGTTTCGGTGATCAGATCCCAACAAAACTGAATAATTAATTGCACCCTCCTTGTAATAAGCACACGCAGGGGAAAACCTGTGTTGGCTCTAAAATATTTTATGATGGAGTGGAGAAGCAGGGTTTTTCTGTATCTCGCATCGCTCGTCACTAGCGGTCCAAACTCATTACGCAGTATTGAGACTGCATCAGACGCATTCAGCTGTACCTTGTGTTGTCAGGAATAAAGCGCCTTGTACAAGGGCCTGACTCGCTCGCTCACACCTGCTGCTTTGTACTCTGGCTTTCTCATTTCATCTCATTCTCTCTATTGTGCGTTTTTGATCACACCACTGCACTGATCTAACAGTGCAAGCTGAATACACTGAGCGTCCTTATCCTCGCTGTCATTTACATTTGTATTTTGGGCATGTAGGTGCCGCTTTTACAATATTTAGAGCGGCAGCTGACGATTAGTACAACTTTCAAGAATTATTCAGTCAAGTGAATACCAGGCCAGCAGCTTTAGTATAATAAGAGAACAGGCAGTGTCTCTAATAGAAAGCGCAGAATATTTTAGTAGACACTACACACCCAGTCAGGTGTTTTTATTTATTTATTTATTATTTATCTTTTGAGCCTCTGCTCAGGTAGAAGCTGATTGGAACTACGCTGGGAATCACCTGAGGTCACAAAACTCAAGATACTAATAAGATTATGAAAGGTGAAAGTCCTACCTGTGTGCAAGGCATTATGAGGTGTGTCACAGAGCTGGGTTTTTTTTTTTTTTTTTTTTTTGGAGCGGTCACAGGCAGGTTGAAGGCCTTTTGACAGTCAACAGGAAAGTCTAAAATGAGTCTAAAATCATAGCCCAACACATTTCATTTAAAAAAAGAAACACTACACTAAATATTAGCAGATCCCAGTCGCTCCTTTCTCTGATTCTGTAGTAATTAATGTGATTTGATGTTTACTCTTACACCGCATGTTTTATTGCATTCATTGTAAATTTGTTTATGGATTTCAATCTGAGTATTAATATTAGACTGACAGACGACCACTTTGTAAAACAGAGATAGGGGTAATTTCTCTAAGCTCTGGACTTTAAATATTCAAATAAATTGTATTTTCATAAACAAACTAGTTAAATGGATAGAAAGCTGAAAGACATTTTGTTTGCTGCATTTTCATCTCACATACCCTGAAGAAGATACTAAGCCAGAGTGCAGTATCTGCATTTTTTAGGTATTATGTAGGATATTTGGCAGTGGGTTTTTTTTTTCTTTAGGTAAAGAAATCCCAAAAAGGCTTCAAATGAAGGCATTGCAATGCTTCTATTGGTTTCACAGTTGGCTGTGCTGCCTGAATTTTTTAAACTTTACTGCGTGTGCAGTTACTGTTCTCCTTTTGTAGGACAGTGCAGTCTCCTCAACCTTTTGCCAAGATCCATATAAATACCTTGGGGTATATTAATCTTTGACTTTGAAGTTGGTGGTCTTAGCATGCAGTTAGCAGCCAGATTAGATCTGTGCTACAAAACTATGCATGCACTCAGTTAATGTGTCAAGAGATTGTGTTTTGTGTCTTGAAAAATAATGGTATATTAATACTACATTTAAACCTCTGCTTTGTGTTTTAAAGCCTGTCCTACTAGAATTACTTAATTACTTTTTTTGATGTACTTGTATTGAGTTTTTCTAGTTGTACAGGATGAACACAGAGAAAGATTCACACCCTGGACTGTCTTGCTGTGAGACTGTGGTGTTGATGACTGGCCCACATTGTCAGTGTGAAATAGAACAAACTGTCCACTTCGTTTTTTTCCATGTCGCCACTCAGTGACATGTTACGTCTATTTTTGATTCTGTTGCTGTGAGGTGTAACTTGTCCGTCACAAATACCTCAGCCGCCTCCTCATCCTAAACTGACTTAAATGACTGTGATTAATGTTGGTTCCTTTCTGTCCCGTGTGATGTAGGCACCATGGTCGACTGGCACAGAGTGTGTAGCCAAATACAACTTTCAGACTGCCAACGAACAGGACCTGCCTTTCTGTAAAGGAGATGTACTGACCATCATCGGAGTCACCAGGGTGAGTAGGCAGGTGGCTGAGAATATGTTGGACATGTCGCGCTGAATAAGCCCTGAAAGCTGCTATCATATCCAAGTCATTATTATTCAAGGAGTGAGTTAAGAGTTAAGTGTTTAAAAGCTTTTTAATTTACTCGTTCATGAGGCTGCACTGTTAAATACATAGGGTATAATTAGATGTTACAGTTTTTGTTCTCCCAGTCACTGATCATGAACTGAATACTCAAATTTTGCTGTTTCAAAGTTGATCTTTGATTGTCAGCTTCATAAAGCTGTACCATTCTCAGCCCCACTTAATGAAATGAATTAACCCCTAACCCCCAACCCACTGAACAAAATGAATTAAGGTCATGACATCTCCAGAAGAGTTAGCAAAATATACAGTGTAATGGTAAAGCACAAAAGAAATAAAGAGCTACTTGATGCAGCATATTAGCTTGCAAAGAAACTGGAGACACCCCTAAACATGTTTTCGTCAAATAGCTTTATAGTACCAGTGCAGGTTTCTTTTTAGCTAGAGGCACTCTCTGGCTCTCCGTTGGTGCTTCAGATATCCAGCAGTCTGTACTACCTGCCTTCATTTTTCACCATGTGTAGAGCACTGCAGGTTTCTAACCCCGCTGCTTCACCTCTGCCACCGGCTCAGTTTGTTTCCAGATTGACATGAAGGACAGGAGTGCTTCTCATAAACAGAACAAATCAGCAGCACACCTGTATGAATCGCACCAATTTTGAGCTTGTGCTGTGGCGTGTTTTTGAATATTTCAGGATCCCAACTGGTACAGAGCGAGGAACACGGTGGGAAGAGAGGGCACCATCCCGGCTAACTATGTCCAGAAAAGGGAAGGAGTCAAGTCCGGAGGGAAACTCAGTCTTATGCCGTAAGTACCAGAGGGGTCATGGAGGATCACATAACATGACGTAACCGTGTGTGCCTGTGTGTGTATGGGCTTTCTTGATGTCTCCTGTCTTTATTTAGGAACATACACACACACACTATTATTTTTTGTGCATTTTACACTGTTGGATGCATATACAGTGTGATCTGTGGAAGGCCGTCTAAAGAGGAGGCGGAGGAGGAGGAGGAGTAAGAGGGGGGACTGACAGTGGTGAGAAAATGGGCTAAATCAATTATAGCCGTTGATTACCACCCATTCACCGGCCAAGATGGACAGGGAGACCCTGTACAGTTTGCGCTAATACAACCTTTCATATGAGGGGTGACATGAATTGATGGGATATGGTGCTGTAATAGTGGTGTGTTTAAGCTCGCAATGGCAGATTCATAGAGGCAAGAAGAAAGGTGACATCAAAGCTATGAATCATTACAATGAGGAGATATAGTCATAGTCTAATTGTATTTTATTGGGAACCATAATATGCATTAAATTTGAAGACTTGCAGATCACAGAGAACAATTTATTTGGTGTCTAATACAGAAACACAGTGTCAGTGTATCCCAGTTACATGTTGCACATGTAAGCATCCTAAACCCTGAGCATATTTCAGAAACCTGGATATGCTAACTAGAGCACTCTGGTAGAAACCAGGACACTGTGGCATGTAAACGCCTTATCCATTAATCAACACTTCTCTGCCATGTTTGCGGGTGTGTCCACAAATCAAGTCATGTAGGAGTTAGTCAGTAACACAGAACATATGATGGTAAATGATGATCGACAGGCTGAAGGGGAAGTTCTGACTCGGAAATGCAGATCTTGAAAAATGTTGTCTCTCTTGTTTTCTATCACCAGTGATCAGATGGGAAGGCCAAGTTAAGCAGAAGAAGCAGTTCAGAGTTCAGACAGCTAAAAACTGTGTTCATTTTCAATTTTTGAGGCAATTCAGTCACTACAGGAATCAGGACACCTGCACACAGACCGTCACAAACCTGGATACTGTTGTGATCATGGACACGATTGTTCAGTAGTTTGTAATTTAATGCAGGAATGTGACAATATGCTGCGTTAATAACAATAACAATTTCAGCTATAATTATGTGCCTGCCATCTCTGGCATATATTCTCTCTTCTTTCCTTCTCAAGTGGATGAACAAGTTGTTGCGTACCCATTCAGTTTCTGTTCCCTGCAGTGAGGGGAAAAATGTAATGTTCATTTGAAAAGTCAGGCAAGGCATCAAAAGATTGAAATTCCATCTCTTCCCGTCTTTAGGTTGGTACTGTGTCTTCTCTTCTCTCTATCTGGCTGCCACAGAGGCCAGGACCAGCTGTGCACTACATTTGAATCAGGCTCTTTGAAACAGCAGCTATTTCAAAAAGAGGAAAACATAACGAGAGGCATATGCAAATTAAACGAGACAGGAAAGCCGAGAGCATACAGGCTTCTACAGTATCACCGCATAGCTATGAGATGTTGTCATCTGAAAGCCTCCAAAGCTTTTGTGTGTATCCCTCGAGTGATAATAAGCATATTTAAACTTTGCTGATTAGTGGAACGTTTTTTAACTTCAGTGCGATGGGACGATGTAGGATTATAAGAAGAGAATGGTCAGAACCAGCGTTTAAACATATTTAAGTTAATCAGTGTTTCCAGTTGTACTTTTGTTTATTGTATCGCTGGATGTTTTGTTTTGGGTTGGTCCTCTTGCTTCTCTGGCTTGAAAATGTGCCCTCCGACGATCCAGAGATCAGTCTTTTTGGCACTCACTCGCATCAGTCTTTACTTCAGCATTGCTTATAGAGTTGGTGGTATGCCACTGAAACATCCCGTGGGCAGGAAACATTTAAATAGACTTTTGACCCACTTTGTCTCACTTCATCAGCTGCTGCTGAAAACTTTAACCTCTCCTTTTGCCACCACTCATACTGCCTGTCCACACCATTCAGAACATGGTCACAGGGTCATCCAGCTCTGCCATGTTATTGTGGTGTGTGTGTGTGTGTGTGTGGTCTGAAGAGGCCCAATGGTAACTTTAAGTTACTCTCATATATCACTTTGCTCTTCAAACACACAACAACCGCACGACTGAACTCCAGTGCTCCTTTTATTTAACTTAACCTAGAGATGGTACATTGATTGATCATATGATTATTCCTGTAGTCTCACATGTTGGGTTTGATTTTCCACTTTAGTGCTTTAGGCTCTTTTCCTCACAGTGTGTTTTCCTTGTTTTTTTTATTATTTTCTTTTTTTTATGAGAAAAGCAAGAAACGCAAAAGCTATTAACTGTTGATTGAAGACATCAGTCAATACTGCAGAATATGTTAGCTCTGTCACACAATGTCCTTTGGTCTCTATTAAAGGAATGAACAGACTCCCAAACATTTTGCACGGTTACACTTGCTGACCTCATGTCCATGCTGCTGCCTTCGTGATGGCTGTGTTGCCATCAGAACTCGTTCTTCTGGAGCCATTAGCAGTAACCCACAGGGACCAGTTGATTTAACTGTGAATCACTAACAGATGTCTCACAGAGAACCTCTCCCTCTCCTCTGGGTTACATAAGGGTTCAACTGTGGTCTTCTGTCCCCACACTCACCCTGACCGATTGACACTCAGCAGTAGATACAGTCCTCGCCTCCCTCACTGGCATCTAACAGCTTGCTCTCTCTGCTGCCCCCACGTGGAAAACATGTGACACACATAACAGCACCACCCCTAAAGAAAGCCTTGGTGTTCAACCCTGCTGCCCTACTGCCTCCTTCCCCGCCATCCCCACTGAGATGTTTATGACATTGTAGTGCCTTTTTTTTTTAAATTTCCGGTATGATGTAATGTATGAAAAGTGCAGTTAATTGCCATGGACAGAAGAGTTCGTGTGTGTCCACCAAAGGGCCATGTGTGTCTCTGGGATGCTTGGCGCTTGCTCTTGAATTAGTGGATGTTAAGGAGCTGCTGTCCATCGTTGATGCTGCCTGCACAGATCTAATCAACTCAACCCGTATTAAGCTGCTTTGCCACAAGGGTCTCTGCTATCTGTGGAAGGCCAAGTATAAAGAGGAGGCGGAGGAGGAGGAGTAAGAGGGGGGACTGACAGTGGTGAGAAAATGGGCTAAATCAATTATAGCCGTTGATTACCACCCATTCACCGGCCAAGATGGATAGGGAGACCCTGTGGGCCGCTACAGTTTGCGCTAATACAACCTTTCACATGAGGAGTGACATGAATTGATGGGATAAGGTGTGTTTATATAGTATAGTTTAATAGTGGTGTGTTTAAGCTCGCAACGGCAGATTCATAGAGGCAAGAAGAAAGGTGACATCAAAGCTATGAATCATTACAATGAGGAGATATAGTCATAGTCTAATTGTATTTTATTGGGAACCATAATATGCATTAAATTTGAAGACTTGCAGATCACAGAGAACAATTTATTTGGTGTCTAATACAGAAACACAGTGTCAGTGTATCCCAGTTACATGTTGCACATATAAGCATCCTAAACCCTGAGCATATTTCAGAAACCTGGATATGCTAACTAGAGCACTCTGGTAGAAACCAGGACACTGTGGCTTGTAAACGCCTTATCCATTAATCAACACTTCTCTGCCATGTTTGCGGGTGTGTCCACAAATCAAGTCATGTAGGAGTTAGTCAGTAACACAGAATATATGATGGTAAATGATGATCGACAGGCTGAAGGGGAAGTTCTGACTCGGAAATGCAGATCTTGAAAAATGTTGTCGCTCTTGTTTTCTATCACCAGTGATCAGATGGAAAGTTAAGCAGAAGAAGCAGTTCAGAGTTCAGACAGCTAAAAACTGTGTTAATTTTCGATTTTTAAGGCAATTCAGTCACTACAGGAATCGGGACACCTGCACACAGACCGTCACAAACCTGGATACTGTTGTGATCATGGACACGACTGTTCAGTAGTTTGTAATCATCTGTTGTATTGATGTTTCTCTTTTTTTTTTCAATGATGGCCATTTAACAGAGATAAAAATGGTATAATGTAGACAACAAATGCATTATTTACATTTGAAATGGTTTGGGTCCTGAAAGAATAATAGAATAATTAAAATCTCAATGTATGTCTCCAGAGTGTTGCATGACAGGGGAGAGTACTGTGTTGTGGACATTTTTTTTTTTAGTCCAAATACCCTTTTTAATTGTTCCTTTTTTATTTCTTCTCCAGTCCAGAAATGATCAAATTACCCTCAATCATTACTGAACTACACCCATGCAGTTAGGCTTTTTGGGAACCCATTTTTCTTTGGGCCCTTTGCAGTCAACTCAGATTTATACAGATCGAATAGGTTTAAACTGTTTGTCCATTCGTCTGTCTAACAGTGCTAACCGTGGACTAAACTTCTGTTTCTATCTTTACTGTACCGAATCAAGTTCTTGTGATCGGAATAGACATGTTTGTCATTGTATGCTCAAAACCAGAAGACTAATATACATGTTAACATAATGACTATAATGCAGCTGTCTAATGCATCCATTAGTAGTCTGTAGATATGGTGAGGGTGAAGCTGGGTCACACAGCTAAATAAAGAAGCAAGAGCTTATCTTTATGCGTTCACAGATCATGTTGAAAGGTCTAGGAGCAGCTTTTTATCGTAGCAGAAATGTTTTTTAGTGTTGTGTTGAGTGGTCAGTCCATCTCTTGCTCTCAGTCATACAGAGGGTAGCTTGGATATGTCCTAAACACCACCTTGTCTGAGCAGTTTTTGCACTTTCCTGTTATTGCAGTGCCTGCGTGTCAGTTTCCGACTCTGCCTCAGGCTTCTTGTGCGTGTGTCTGTGTGTGAGCATGTGTGTTTGTATGCTTCCTGTTGTTCGGATTCAGGTACTTTCTCACTGACTCCTGGGGTCGAGACGGCCCCGCCCTTGCCCCGCTCAGGCCTAACAAGACTGGAAGTGCTGCTGCCGGCTTCCCATTACTGCCACACTCTTGTTTTTCACTTCTCATTTCAGAGGAGTTCTGTGGGCAGCAGTTCGTGGAAGCAAGTTTGTGAAGTTGCAAATGAGAAAATGAAAATCTGTGTCATTTCGTTTTGGGAACAGTTGAAGGATTTCAGCTAACGTGGTACTGATAGCACTAACACAAAACAGGTTTTCAGTTGTTTTCCACAAGAAGAGAGAGTGGCACATGTCATATTTCTGTACATGGATCAGATTTCTCTTTGTGTGTGTGGCCGTGAACAATCCCCTAGACCAGCTTTGTCTTTTCGTTTTTCACTTTCCTTGTCCCCGTTTGTCTCTCTTCATGGGTGATACATCGTCTCCTCCTCCTTAACTCTTACTTCTTTTCACTTTGTATCACTCTTTATTTCTTGTTCTCCCTCTTTTTCACTCCATCTCTCCATTGTGTTCCTCTTCTCCCCTTCTTGTCCTTCATCTTCTGCCTGTGTTCTTCCCTCGTAGCTGGTTCCATGGGAAGATAACTCGTGAGCAGGCCGAGCGGCTCCTCTACCCTCCAGAGACGGGCTTGTTCCTGGTGAGGGAGAGCACCAACTATCCCGGTGATTACACCCTGTGCGTCAGCTGCGACGGCAAGGTGGAGCACTACCGCATCATCTACCACAACGGCAAGCTCACCATCGATGAGGAGGAGTACTTTGAGAACCTCATGCAGCTGGTTGAGGTGAGACACAGCAGAGAACACATCTGCCATTTAAGCTCCTGCATTGTCTTTACATAATACCCTTGATACCCATAATACCCTTGGATTTCAGTCTGGCACATGAAAAGGATAATTGGCCATTCATTATCAGTGGCAGTTGGTTGGTGTGTCTTTAAACATAATAATAGTGAGAACTGAAAGTCACAAAGTGTTCAGCTGAACCACAGAGAGAGTTTATATGAGAGTTGTTACAAGAAAATGAAACCTGTTGATGACATTTTGCCCATGAATGTCACTCTTGTTTCACATTGTTCCAGAAGATACTTCCTCCCTCGTGAAATGCAGTGAGATGTAGGGCAGCATTTTCAGACAGCTGGTAATGCTTTCTGCCCTAAAACAGCTGCTGTGGCAGAAAATGGGGTTTGTGGAATATCGATTCCACAAACTTGATACCAAAACAGAGTTTCTTCAGGCCGACTGTGCAGCTGAAACAGTTCAGTCAATTAACTGAGAAGTCAGTCTATAGAAAAACCATCTGCAACGATTTCGACACTTACATTCTTTGAGCAACAATGCCAAATATTCCCATCTTACAACGTCTGCATTTTAAGAATTTGCTGCTATTTTTTGTCTCACTTGAAGGTAGAATAGTTTAGGCTGGGGACTGTTGATTGTACAAAACACAATTTGAATACATTGTTAGATCGAACATTGTGATTGGTATTTGTATTTAGCAGTATTCAGCAGTAATTAAGAAAGAAGGCTGTATAGATTTGTTTTTTTTTTTTTCCCAGTCTACATGTAAAAGTTAGCAGACAACTGTAGGTAACTCCTGAAAGAGTATAAGGTGATGTCTCATTACTATTGTCTGTTGTCAAAATTGCCTCTGACAGTTTAGTGAAGCAGTCAAAGTTACTATGTTATTTATTACTGACAACATGCTGTATACTAGCAGGTCTTTGTTACCATATCTGTATTATATTTATCATGTTATATTTGAGATATGGGATTAATCCTCTAGATTTTATGCCAGTGTTTACACTATGTAAAATTAAATCTAGTTACACAGATCAATCATGCAGCAGTATCATTACATAACTGTAAACACAAGACCCACACACATCCATGCACTTTCAGTGTCCCTGTGGAGTTTCCCCAAAAAATTACACTCAAGTGCATGTTCACATTCTTCAAAAAGCTGTCTGATCCTCTCACTCCCTGCCTGTTATCTGAACGCTGGTTCAGAGGAAGGACAGAGTATGCAGAGGAAGACAGGAGACATGATGTGAGAGAGAGAGAGAGACAAGGCAGAGAGACAGAGAGACCTTTCATCCTTTCATATAAAGAGAAGAGATAGATTGGCGGCTATCACACTTTTAATTGGACCTCGTCTCTTTGCCTTGCGGGGCGCTGGAAGTGGACGACAGGAATGTGCCAGCTGGCACCAAGGCCACCTACATCCCCGCTGCATTCTTGTTATCAGCCACCCACAATCTCTGTCTCTCTCTCCCTCTCTCGTTCGCACCCTCCAGGCCTGGTTCTGCCTCCACTTCCTTTCGCTACCTCCCTCCCTCCCTCCTCCTCTTTCTCTCTTTGTGTTCCCTCGTGTCTACCTGGCATATTGCCTTCTTTCCTCCTCTCTTTGTTATCCATCTCAACCTCTTGATTTGCTTCCCCTCCTTACGTTTCTCTCTTTCATTCAGTCTATATCTTTATCCTCTCCCCTGTCGCCTTCCCCTGTGTCTTCTCTCTCTCTCTATAATAGCCTATGAGAGGATTCCTCACATTCTTGTGTGTTTTCCCGGCTTGCGCTCTGTTACCCTGCTCTGCCTGTCCCACTCTTATTGGCCTGTCACAGCAGGCTTCACACAGACCCTCATATTCACACTGTATGCATAAATATATACTGTCAGACCCAGGACTCCACTCTGTTAATCACTCCATCCACAGTGATGTTAGCTATGTCAGTCACATGTATGGTGGTGAGGTGAAACAAAGATGTCGCTATGTGGTATTTACATGGGTGTAACAGGAGGGTCAGAGTATTTTCAGCTACAATGCCCAGTTTGTATTTTTATTCTGTGATTACACCCCTCTGTGTTAATTACATATGGGAAGATCTTGACTTATCCAGTACCATTGTGTAATAAAAACCCATTTTCATACATTAGAGACTAAGATTATGATTGTAATGTGTTGAACAAGCAGTGCTAATTATGCAACATTTCTTTACTGCCCAGTTTCCAGATGATGATAAAGCTGCAGTCTAAATATGTGTATTTGTGCATATATGTGTGTGCATTGGGCTGCACATGGCGGTGCTAAACAATGTAGTAGGGCTGACCCCTCCTTCCTCATGCTGCCCCCTGGTGGTTGTCATGATAACTTGCACTGTGGTCCTTGTCGCTGTGCTGCAGTTGTGTAACATTGGTTTTGATGTCACTGTGGAAGCGTATTATTTTGCTTTTTTTTTTTTTTTTTTTTAATTTAGAGATTACACTGGGGTTTGATGGCCAATGAGACCTCAGCTGTCTGTTATGAAGACACAGATTCACTGTTTGGGATTAATATTCATTGTCTTTCTCACATTAATAAAATATCACCAAAACAAATGGGACATCTGCATTCACAATGCTAATGTGTAACCTGATTGCATGATGATGAGCTGATATCGATGGGTTTGGGGTTCATTTGGGTTGAAAGGTCGAATGCATTGACCTCTCTCACACCCACACACACCTCTTCTGCTGCCAGTTCCCACAGTATATAGTCCAAACTCCCAGCATGGAAGTCTAAAGCCTTTTTCAGACGCCTTACACATGTCAGCATGTAGAACCTTAATAGCTGTATGATTGCTGTACAGATGAACTGGGTTTCTGTGAATTGTGTTTATTCTTTTCATTGCTGTGTTTAGTAAAAATTTGTTTTCTATTTTCAAGATCCAAACCCTCCATATCAGGTGGAAAATAGGCAGGCATTCTTTTGATAACTACTCTCCTTCATGCATGTTGATAAAAGTTATCTCATGCTTTCTATCTTCGGTTGAAGGAAGACACCACCAATATCACACGCATATTAAATAGAAGGAGCCACGTCACATCTCACACTCTTTTAACCCAGCCTGAATCTTTTTATCACTACATTCATGTTGCTCTATAGACTGCTGCTGGAAGCATCGGTCGTACTTCTGTTTTGCATATCAAAAGCTTATGTACAGACTCAGCCTTTAGATTTAATCTGCCAGCATCACTCCCTAAGTCTTTCAGCTAAGTCTAAAATGGCGTGTGAGCCATATTACATTATATACTGCAGACTTTTAAAACTTCAGACAAAGAAGCCCCTCACAAAAATGACAACCTGGATATAATAATTTCTATAATTAATGTATAATAATTGTATAAAAAGTGACGTTTGCCTTTATGTATTGAAAATCTATTTCATTGTGTCTGTCTCTGTCCTCAGCATTACACCAAAGATGCCGATGGCCTTTGCACTAGGCTGATTAAACCCAAGTTGATGGAGGGAACAGTGGCAGCGCAGGACGAGTTCTCCAGGAGTAAGGACGCACTCAGCTCATTACACTGCTCTACAGGGACACTGGCACCAGTGCACACAGGGACAGGGATTATTGTTCTAATGTTTAGAAACTGTCACAGAAACCTCACAAGAATAAAGTCTGCGGCACATTCACAGTATACAGACAAAGTCTGCATCTCCTGCAATAATCCGCCATCATCCTAGTCCTAATAGCATTAATCAGCAGAGGGCAATTAATCTTTGTGTGTCTGGGGACGACTGCTGGGCTTCACCATTTCTCAAGGTCAATCTGAGCCCTCCTCCTCCATCTTTATTCATTCCTCTTCATGTACCCATCTGACCTGGCTAATTCTTGAACCAGAATCCTAAATGTTCAAATAAATCAACATCTTTCCTCCCACATGAGAGAAACATCACTCAGAAAGTAGATATAGGTGACTAGAATATATATGTTAAAAATTACTACTGAATGTGTTCATACATTTTCTGAATTGTTGAGAAGTTCTGGTTCTTTGAAGTCAGTGTCCAAATCTGCATAAACATGTTGTGGTATTAACAAAAAATATCAGGTGGTCGAAGCTTTTTATAATGCATGCTTTCTTTTAGCTGATTCACTGTGATGTTATTAGATTTATAGGATGATTGTCGTTGACTGTGAAGTCTGCTAAGTGTTATCTGTCCTCTTTCGGCAGGCGGCTGGGCCTTGAACAGAAAAGAGCTGAAACTCCTGCAGACCATAGGCAAAGGGGAGTTTGGAGGTGAGGAATTGATTTCACAAGGATCTCTGCATCATTTAATTTCCTACATCAGAGCCATGATAGCGGAGACCAAGGTCGCCTTGGATATTACACAAAAGCACTAAAGCTTCTCCCCCGTCTGTGCCCTTAGATGTGATGGTAGGAGACTACAGAGGGACCAAGGTGGCGGTCAAATGTATCAAAAATGACGCCACAGCACAGGCTTTCATCGCTGAGGCCTCTGTCATGACGTAAGATCCACCAATTATTCCTCTGTCCTTCACACTCCCTGTATAACATGTTTATGTGTCTGTGTGCGCTCAGAAACTTTTTCAAAATAAAATGTCGTTTTCTATCACAGGATATTTTTTCATCAAATCTTTTCATTGTTGAGGACACAAAGGAGACACCTTGATATTTTCCAGCACGCTAACACATTTTTCTCTGCTTCTGTTGGGTTTTGTACAGGCAACTGAGGCATAACAACCTGGTGCAGTTGTTAGGGGTAATTGTGGAGGAGAGGGGCAGTCTCTACATCGTAACAGAGTACATGGCTAAGGTCTGTCACACAAGTTCTATGAAGTTTAACATTTACAAACATTTGTTTTACATTTATGGCAAATATTATTGCACATCCTTGCTGACAGTACATATTATCTGCAGTGTCTTATTTTTACCTTTTCTTAATTTTTTCAAATAAGGAAGTTTATTGTTATTGTAAGTTTTTTTTATTTTTTTATTGTTAAGTAAGTTTATTGCATCAACAGACCAAAACAAATTCTTTTTATATATAAATCTGCTCGGTAATAAATTGGATTCTGATTCCAAACACGTGGGAACAGATAGGAAACGTATGTCATTTTCTTAATCCTTATAAACACCAAAACAGTTTTACGGCTGATAAAGTTTTGGGCTATGTCTTGACTCGTAGCTGTAACTTCCAGGCAACCAGTCTCCACTGGTTGCCTGGCAACTGCTCCATGACAAGAAATAGTCCGACATGCATAACATTTTGGTTAAACAAATAACATATAACAAGCTAATTATAGAACAAGATATAGAGGTGGGTATATTTAATATCACTAAATAAGAAACTAATAATAATTAATAATCAAAGTAATAAATGTCATAGTAAAGACTAGTAAATGACTAAAATGTTATTCATTCTGTCCATCTCAAAGTCTACACATTTGTAACACAGTGTGGTCCACACAAACACTTACAGGTCAGGGATTTGTTCCTAAGTGGAACCGTTCCTGCACATGTTGTGTTAATAATGTGAACTGTGTTACAGGGCAGCCTAGTGGACTACCTGCGTTCTCGAGGGCGCACCGTGCTGGGTGGGGACTGCTTACTCAAGTTCTCACTGTGAGTCCTCTCCGTCTTCGTTCAAGTGCTCGTTACAGTTGTGGAAGAGACAAATGTTTAATCAGCTCAGGGTCTGGAGCTCAACTGCTGCTCTTTAGCTGTCAGGATTTGAAAAGGATTTCAAAAGAGCAGTGTCACACACTCGACTGGAAACACAAAAGAACCATTTGTTTACACAAGCAGCCATCCTGCGGGTTGTGTGCCTCGATGAATGGCTGCTTTATCTGCAAGTCAAGTGCCTTAAAGTCTTCATTTATTTTTAATTTAGCAGGCATTTAGGTGACGTTGTAACCCAGCACAACTTCAGATGAGTACAACCATTACATAAGTGAATGCTGATCAGCAGGCAGAAATGCATTCATCCACAGGAAGTATTTCATGATTCATTTCATTTTCAGTGTGAGCAACGTCACCACTGAATGAATATAAGAGAAGTTGCAAGCATTTAAATTTGAATTGCACTAACATAAATCGAGAAAAGGAGAGACAGTTTTGTGATTTTGCCTGTTTCCTCTCTCCCACCTTCACCATCTTTTTGCATTATGATGATTTGATGTGTTCTGGCAAGAGCGGCTGATTAAAGTCGTAGCCATACTCACAAATATGTCCACACGCATTAAGGAGTGGATGCCCACTTGTGGGATGTTTTGTCTTCTTCATTCAGTCCTCACTCATCATCTCTCCTGTCACGCAGCGACGTGTGTGAAGCCATGGAGTACCTGGAGGCCAACAACTTTGTCCACAGAGACCTGGCGGCTCGTAACGTGCTGGTGTCTGACGACAACATCGCCAAGGTCAGCGACTTTGGCCTCACCAAGGAGGCCTCCTCCATACAGGACACTGCCAAGCTGCCCGTCAAATGGACCTCCCCCGAAGCACTAAGAGAGAAGGTGAGAGAAGACGAGGGGTGGAAGGGTAGCAGACCTGGGCTGATGTGTGTGTTGCTTTCTCTGCATTTGTCTTCACCTGCTTCACCCTTTTTACCTCAAGTACCAGCATGCTGTGATGTAAAGTAGTAGTTTAGTTTAAATAGTTTAGTAGGAGTTGAAATCTTTCTTAACTTAAGAGCATACTTGACTCAAATTTTACCAGACTTGTAAATTGGACAGCGATGATGATGATGTGGTTTATTTATTAATTTAGTTGATTTCATTATCATACTCAAACTCCACATTCACTCATAGGAAAGCATGATATTGTTTAGTGTTATCCCTCCCTTAGATGATTATTACACACCAATTAAGAATGGATCTATAGGTAAGAGTGGTTTTACATGAGGCCCATTGTGTTTATAGAACAGCTATTTTCATGTATTTTTCTCCCAGCACCTGTTTTGTTTACCAGTTCAGGTGGACCGGAATCCAGTTCAGGACTTTGTGCTCTCTTTAGTGTCGGCAGTTTAATTCAGCAGCCTGCTGCGCCTCCATTTTCTGCCCTTAATCTTTCAAACCTGCATGCACACACTCTCAGGAGCCTCACTTAACACATTCTGTTTTTTCCCTTTTGAAAAGATTGTAAAAGAGAATTGGAGCAGAATATGAAAGAACTATCAAACATGTGATTATTGTCATGCTGGTTATGCTTCCTCACTTGAATTCCAGATCGCACTAACACAAACAAACCAAGACCCAGATTTGATGGATAAAGGAAACACCAAAAAAATGAGCTTCTTTGTTCACTTGTTTTTGTCCAACAGAGGTTTTCCACCAAGTCGGATGTGTGGAGTTATGGAATCCTTCTTTGGGAGATCTACTCCTTTGGGCGTGTGCCTTATCCTAGAATTGTAAGTACCTGAACACCAGATTTCTTAGGTTTACCAGCAGATGGCAGGCTTCATTGCTGTGACCAGTGTGTATTTATTTTTGTACAGGATTGGAGAAATGTCTTGTACCTTTTGTTGACCTCAAAATAATTAGATTTGTGCCATCAGACTGCTGGAGCAGGTGATGAAAATGTGACACAACGTAAATTAGGAATTTCATTATTTCCGCATGTTTCACCACTTGTTCCATTTAATTTAGTTCTCTGTTGTTGTGAAGAATAACCTTTGCCGCGATGTTGTGGCGCAGTTGACTCATGTTGTCAGTTGCATCAGCCGAACATCGACCGTTCACGTCAGCGTTGCTCTGCCTCTGTCTCTCAGCCGTTGAAAGAGGTGGTGCCCCGGGTAGAGAAGGGATACAAGATGGACGCCCCTGACGGCTGCCCGCCTGTGGTGTACGACCTGATGAAGCAGTGCTGGACCCTGGACCCTGTGGTGCGGCCCTCCTTCCGCATGCTGAGGGAGAAGCTGCAGCATATCAGAGCCAAGGAGCTCTACCTGTGAAGAGGAGGCCCGGGAGGCGCAAAAAAAGGGTGGAGAGGAGGGGGGGGAACTGTAAGGAAGAAGGGAGGAGGAAGGAGGAGGATAAAAGGAAGCAGGACCACAGCGCCTTCCTCCTGCCTGCCCCACCCAGCCTGTTGACCTGTGGGACTTGCCATACTGTGCCCCCTCCCCTGACCTCAGACATCCGCCAGCCGCCCTCTGCTTCCATACAAGGACTGTTTTTCTGTTTGTGTTGTATAGCTTTTGCGAGACAGTTTCCTCTTCTCTCGACAGGCCACTGCTCTTTCCTCCTTCAATACCTGCCGCTGCTCACTTTGCTCTCTCCACCTCTTCTCTCTCTCGGTCCAAGTTTCTCCTCCTCCTCTACCCGGAAGACCCCCCCGCACTCCCTCCCCCCCTTTTCTTTTGTATTGTTTTTCCTCCCCTCCTCTCCTGAACACGGCATTAACTGGAGGGGAGGCTGGCCTTTTCCTCCACGTTTGTCAGGTGCTCTTTCTTCGTCTTCTTCTTCCCTCTGACCCTCCATCATTCCTGGATGTCTGTATCACCGTGTGGCTCTGCATGAATTCAGCCCAGCTCTTTCGCCATTCCATCCTCCCCCACCTCCCTCCCTCGGCGTGGTGTCAGGTGTGGGGCCTTCGCTCTGTGCCAAAGTGCCTCCAGTCTACAGAGCTCCAGACTTCCCTCCAGCACTTCTTTCAATTGGACAGTTGTGGTTTGATTTTTTTTTTTTTTATTATTCCTTTTTTTAAGAAATCTTTTTTATTGCTTTCTTTTTTTTTCAGGGAGGTTATCAAACCGCTTTTTTTTAAGTGCTGTCTCCCCCACCTCCACCATCACCCCATCACATTGGGGTCATTTGTTTGTTTTTTTTCAAGCGTCCATGAAGAGAGCGTGAACAGGAAGAAGAGAAGATTTTGGGGGCCAGCATCGCGTTCGTCCTCCAGACCAGTACAGCCCAGAGGAGTGGTGGTGGTTGGGGGACAGGACAATAACAAGAGGAGATGGGGGAGAGGCAGTTCACAAACATGGTTGATTCATCATACGTGGGCTTGTTTTTATATCAAAATATATTTAAAGGATTAAAAAAAAAAGAACAAGGAAAAAACTGACTGGGGCAGAGTATTAAAAAAAAAGGAGGACTTTCAAAAGCCAGGAGTCTCTTGGCGTTAGGAATGTTCAGTGTCTCTGTGAACGCTGGGGTCGGGGTGGTGCATGCTGTGTGTGAGAGGCCTTGGGTTCAACTGTCAGTGCTTTCAATGTTCATTGTTTTATTATGCTATCATGATTATGAATAAATCATTCCATCTGAACAGTGTTGAGAAACCTGCATCATTATATCAGCCTGTATGTGTGATTATCTATGAGTGTGTATGAGTGTGTGTCAGGACAATTGTGGTCATACAAACACCTTTTCCTGCATGTGTGTGTTTGTGTGTGAGGTCGAGCTTCAAATACCCGCTGCGATAAGGTTAGTGTACATATTCTTTCACACAACCACACCTGGAAGCTGCCTGTCACAGCTCCAGCTTATTCTGCAGATCAGGGTTAAGTGCCTTGCTCAAGGGCCCCCTGGTAGTAATAGTTTATAAAGAGGGTAAGGCTTTGTCATTCATTCTCTCCAGCTTGGTTTTCCTCATCCAGGTAAAAAAACAAAAAAAACAAAATGGAGACAATTAGAACACTTCTCAAAGTACGGGCTGGTCTTCAGTCTCCAGTAATAGAACACATGTAGAGATATTTCACTTTAGGACTGATGGAGCGAAAAATACTGAAGGACAGGTTCAGTATTCACATTCCTTGCTGAGCTGGAGCACCAAGAGGGAAGTTTCTTTAAAAAAAAAAAAAAACTTAAATTTGGAATGCTATAGTATAGTATAGTATATAGCACAAAACACAGTCTGCAGATGCCAACTCATAAAGTCACACAAGAGAACTCATTCTCTGTACATATGGGCATGTAAACTTGTAAAACAAATCTTGTAAGTGACTTGCTCAAGGGACCTTGCACAGTTATGGGTTGAGAGAGCAGTGAGGCCCATCCAGGTTTAGAAAATGAGGTCAAAAACCCTAAACGCACACACTACAAAATCAGACAGCAGCTTTATACTCTGTAATGCAACAGGGATGTTTAAGATAAATTCTCACTTATTTAAAATGTATTTGTTTTTTAGATATCCCTCCTCCTAAGACTGTATGGGATTGGAGACGACTCACAAGGCAGAAAAACACTTTCTACATTTGTCCCCATGCCTCAACAGGTTTTGCTGTCTTATTTGTAAAATGCTGACTAGATTTTAGCCTTTGTTTCCCTTTGAATCGCATCAAACAACCTGAAAAGAGAAAGTAGTTCTTTGATTTAGCTATCCAGCACTGTGTGAGCAACCTGTGACGAGCATCACAGGACAAAATGACTGATGCTCTTAAAGAGCTGTGTCTTGCTTCTGTCTCAAAACCCTATCTCTTCACAGATATACAGCTATAAATAATCCTCCTGTGATCATCTTTTGATAGCAGAAGTGCTATGAACAGGTGGCAAAGTGTCGGCAGAGCCTTATAGGTGTGAAGGAGCATTGATGTTGTGTCAGCTGAGCAGTTCCAGCACTCGATACCAGGCTGGCTTCACTGTGCTGCCTCTGAGAGAATCTCACTCGCAGGGTGCCATGGGACATCTAGTCTCACTGACTTGTTTGACCGTGTGTCATGTGTTTCCTTTTTAACTCATTCAAATGTCATCTTTTCGACTTTGACCAAAGCCTGTATTTTTTGCTGCTGCAGCAAACAGTTGTTTGGGGTATAATTTCATGTGATTCCTATGAATTTTAATGGCAGTGACAGAGTGGGAACAATGGGCTGGTTACGTAAGCAGTTTGTGCTCATGGCCAAGACTGTGCTGCTGTCAGGACCTATCACGCCAGCTTCAATTTACCATCCTGCTACGGCCGCACGAGACATTTCTGCTGCGCCCGCCCCCGCTCGGTTTGCCTTCTTTGCTCGCTGGCAAAAAGTACAGCTCATTAGCAGATTGGGGGAACAATTTTGGATGTCGCCAATAATCACCACCGGGAGGCATCATACAGTCTGAGATCCCAAGAGAGCTGGAAAAGAGCAACATAGAGTTTTATTCCCAGATTAAATTGCATTTGGGAAGGTATTACTCAGCATATCAGATGATAGGTTTTGAAATTTAAACACTCCACTGGGGAGGTTAAAGGTTAAAGCTGCATCCTTTGATGACACTGAACACCTTGTTCAAGGACGTCTTCTCAGAGCTGGATAAAGAAGAAATCTTCTGTTTCTCTCCGGCCTCTGGACCATCTGCCTCCACCTCATCAGATCCCGCCCTCCATAGTACAGTCGGTGTTTGAATTTTCCTGAAATATGATGACTTACGATAATACATTTGAAAATGTTAAGCCCAACTGGAGTTATCACTGTGATGAGAGCTTGTGGTGACAGGAGTGAGAGTTAATACACAGCTCTGGATGCCTTGGTCTTTCGCTCACGCTTAAGTAATCCTGACAACCACACAGCTCCGCGTTCTTAGCACGCACAAGCAGGAGGATTGATGTGTTAATCAGCTTTCGATAAGTTATGGATCTGCGCTCCTGACGGCAGCCAGGCACGCTCGACGGTAGCAAATTAGCCCCTGAATTTATCTGATTACACCGACACAAATGTTTTAGGCGAGTCCGAGGAAGACGCTGAGGGCTGCGCACGTTTTCATGGAGTTGACGTGTGCTGGGCCTGACAGATTTACATGTGTGACAGAATGAGGGTGAGGTGGGCGGGGTTCAGGTCTGTTTTTTTTTTGTTTGTTTTTTTTTTCTTGGCTTCATGTGTTGTTGCTGGGTTACGTGACGGCAGATTTGTTGAAGCCTCATGACTCTCCAGGAAGATGTGGATCTGTGTGATGTCTCCAGCCCGGATCACTTAGCATTAACAAACTGTGTTTTTTTTTTTTTATCCCCAAGAATACTAGTTCTTACAGCACTAACAGTTAACAAGTTAGACTGGAGTAGCTGAAGGTTGCACAAATCGATTAAGGGAACCTCAGCACATGACAACAGAAAGGAGTCATGTTGACATTTTTTTTGTTTTTTTGACAACATTTTAATGTTTTATTCTCAAGGGCAGCACAACAATAGTAACTGATTGACGGGTGATGGTGTTTTCGTGAAAACCTGAACTGGTCAGGTCTCATCTACCCGTCCAACCTCCCGTCGATGGATGTTTTGTAATGTTTAGCTAGCATTTAAAAAAGAAAAGCAGAACAGAAGGAATAGTTGGACATGTGGCGCTGTTTTGTTGTTTCTTGTTTGTTTAATCCATAGATGCAGAGATATAATTTAGGTGCCAGAAAGCAGATTTTTGCTACCTTTGGACAGGGCCGCGCTAGCTGTTTCCCCCCGTTTTCAGTCTTTATGCTAAGCTAAGCTAACCAGCCGCTGGCGGTAGCATCATGCAGACGTGAGAGTGGTATGAATCTCATCTGACTCCCACGAAGGAGGCGAACGAGCCCAAAATGTTGAACAACTCTTTCAAAGGCAAGTCAGCGAGGCAGGAGATTGCAGAGGAGAAACTCTTGATACCCCTGAATTACTGACGCTTATTGTTTTCACAGCTCCGGCACTGTCACCGAGCGAGTGTGGGAGTTCTCCGTTTCCAGCCCGTTTCGGTGACGAGGAGCGGGCGTCGAGCTGACAGGAGATGAAGGGAGTGATATTGACATTATCGGGCCAGCTGGCTGCGTCGAACGAGCACGCGGCCTCGGTGACAGAGACCCTCGCGCACGGACGCGTCACTCGGTCGCATCACATGCCTCCTTCTGTCTGGGCTCGCCACTTTGCTGAACAGCCTAAAAATATGCTGTTTCCTGTCTCCAATTAGCCTCTATTTGGGGGTGTTTGCGCAGACAAGGTTGTTAGCGTTTCAGACACGGGTGCCACTTTTTTTGTCCTCGTGTGGGGCACTGCGTCCAGGCCTTTTTTGTGCTGTGTCGCAGCAGTGGAGCGGTGTTGGTGGCTTTAGTGGTCTGAGTCACTCCTCTGTTGGCCATATGCAGCATATGGAGTTTATTCTACTGTGTGCTCTATTTACTCCGATGCAGAAACAGTTGTGTGTTCACATCACATCCGAATGGTCTGATTCTCCACCGACCCGTCAGCTTAGTGTGTGACTGCAGGAGGCATGACCTCATAAACAGAGCACTGCGCCGATCCGCAGACTTCAAGACAGAAGGGAGAGCGATCTCAGACGTCAGAGTCGAAGTGCGTCATCAGCGTATCCTGTACTGAAGGAGCACATCTTTAGCAGTAAGACTGGGATCCAAGAATCTCTTCTGGTAAGACTTTTTTCTTCAGAAGATCTTCTTTCTACATGTCTCTGGGGTTGTGCGGTGTATTGGAACACAGAGATTGTGTTTTCCTCACCCTGAGTTCTGGGGGGGTCAAGGAGGCAGAGCAAGTCTCTGCTGGCCTTGATCCTTTGATCCTCTGGGGTAGCCGGGAAGGCACCACTCTGATGGGGCTGGTCCTGGTTATTCTCAGGGGGGGACATCATGGGTCTGTGAAAAAGACAAGACCATGGCCTTCGGCCCTGCTCGGCTGGACCACAGATACCTAATGGTGTTAATGAGTGGTTCATGCTGGTGGGGGGTGAGTAGACCCAGTCTTTTTATGAGGAGTAACTTAAGAGCCCGGATAGCTCAGTTGGTAGAGCATCAGACTTTTAATCTGAGGGTCCAGGGTTCAAGTCCCTGTTCGGGCGATTGTTCTTCCTTAAATTTCCCTGAGAGAGTCATAAATAATAAAGTCTAAGTAAGAAGACACATTTTACATAAAAATAGTATTTTACACTTGTTGTACAGTACATACAGTACATGTTGACTTAAACGCTTTACCAGGTAGGTCTATATGTTTTCCATCTTAAAACACTGTGAAGAGATCCCTTCCTTAAATCATTTATTGTCATGGTGAGGGACAAATCTGAAGTCCAACTGAAAAAAAATGTACTTTCATAGCCTGTGTTTTGTACTAAAAGGACTGTAACTTTGGTAGACTCTTTTAAACTGAACCAGGACCCCTGGATTTTGTCCCCCATTCTTGAAATGCTAAGATTTTATCGCAATCCATCAACAACAACCAATAAGACTTTCAGTGTACATGTAGGCTTCAATGTGGTTTTAATGGATCCTTTTAAGTTCCCTTGTAGCAACACAGACCCCCCATACTCATGGTGATACCACTGTATATTGTAAAAAGACTAATACTTAGCAGCCATGGTAACAGCTCTGTACTTGGTATTGGTAGACCAGAGGTGGTGAAATGTCGATGCAATGACAGTATTTCGATGAAAGGTCCGAAGATCACCAAAGTCATTAGTATGTATCCTCTAATGATCATGAATGTTTGTTCACAGATTTATGCCAATCCATATAAGATATTTTACTTCTTACCATAGTGGTAAACTGGCCGACAGATCAACACTGCCATCCACAAAGCCATGTCTCTTCCATTACTGTGATGCGAGAGACATGGGTGCAGCTGACTGCATGCACAATCACAGTATTACAGTAGAGGGTGTTATGATATTTATAAAGTGACAACCAGTCACTGGGGCAAAAAAAAAACAAAGGTTCATGGCCAGCATAGCCACCAGCAAAGCAAGGTTTATTCTACATTACAAGCATCCTCTCACTGTGATCCCGTTTTAACAGCATTCAACAGCAGCCACAGCCTGAATTCTAATGTCTGAGGTTGAATCTGCTTAAGTCTTGACGGTGTCCTACTGCTAATCAAAGCTCGAGCTGCACGCCACATAGTGTTTCTGGGAGCTCAGCGCCGGAAACAGATGACACGCTGAGACAGGGTCCGACAGTGGATGTGGCGGATGAGAGCGCAACAGTGATGTAATGAAGGACTAATGTGAACCAGTGTGTGTCTCCTCTATCGGCCCACCCTCATTGTGTCTAACTCTGACAGTGGGTGATGGCTCACAGACAGAGGGAGACTGGAGAAGGAGGATAACAACCACAACAATGGCGAGCCTTGTCCGCTGAGCTGCACGTAAACAGTCCCTGCTGCCTGTGATGTAACACCGGCCTGCTTTCTGAACCTCCTCTTTAAATAACCCAATAGTTGCCCTGCAGTGTTGGCTGACATGTTCATTTGACTTTGTGAAATATCAAGGTTCCCTGAGTCGCAGAGAACATGTTTTCTGCACCGCTTGTCAGCATGAATTTGCATTTTGCTCTTGACATTTCACCTCCCCCTGCCCCGGGCCCCCGGCCTGCTGGTTGCCAGCGGAGGGGAATTGTGCCAGCTCACATCCCAATAAGGAGAGGGTGAAGGGCCCCGCAGCCCCTGGGAGCCACCATTATCATACCACTCCACTCCGCGTAGTAACTTTCCTACCTACATTATCCTCCTGACTGTCTTAAAAATAAACAATGGCAGCATCAGAGAGGAACAAACATTGACACTGCACAGGAAAGACCCACACAATTTCATATAAAGCTTCATCAGAGTATAAATTAAATTTAAATATCAAATATGC
This sequence comes from Scortum barcoo, assembly GCA_023238725.1. NCBI lineage: Eukaryota > Metazoa > Chordata > Actinopteri > Centrarchiformes > Terapontidae > Scortum > Scortum barcoo. Next base: position 17,713,875 of record CM041531.1, read on the forward strand.
TCTCTTAAGGTGTTATCAAACGATTTTTTTCATCTTAACAATGGATCATGTAGTGGGGAAGGTGTTAACAGGGACAAATCCACTGCCTGATTTAGGTTGTTCAGCTCAGTGCAATGCACAAATTCAGCAAATTCTTATCAGTATGTCTTCTGTATAAAAATGCTATTAAGAAGTGTAACATGGATTTTACAGTGTCAGACTCATCACGTGACGTCATAAAGTGTGCTGGGCAAATACTAAAATAACTTGATCTTTCATGGTGTGCTGGATCCAAGCTGACTGAGGCAAATAAATGGCTGCACGGGAACTAATGCAACATTATGTTTGGTATCTGCGCTGAAAGAAACATGATAAAATAAAGTCTGCCCACACAGAGTGATGAAATGAATCTCAATAATAAAGCAAAAGCCGTCTCGAAGAGCCCTGTCCGAAGTCTTCGACCTTTTCGCCTTACTGTGTGAATGTAAACTGGCCAACTGCAGTTCACTGACGTCACCCGTTCAGATCGTTTTCAGGGATGTCTCGCTGCCATTTGGAGACGCTGGCGTGCAAAGTTTGTTGGTTCAGCTTGAGAGCATCTTCTCTCCTGACAGGCCTGGCAGATGATGTGAGGTCTGATGAATTCTCACCGTGTGAGTCAGAGCAACAGTCTGACACCGACGACTCGTCATGCTCGCTGTCATTCAGGAGTAGGAGTTTGTTATCGCTTTTTATAGACGAGCAGCAGGCAAGGTGGCAGGCTGCCTCGGCAAACAACGTCCTCGTGCGCCATTTATAGTGGAGTGCTAAACTCTACGCTTCACCTAACCATGCCAGAACCTAGCAAGAACATCCTGGATTTAATAAAACTACTGATCACACGCAGCATTCACAAGCAACAGCAAACATGCAATAATTCAGTGAAGCCACAGAGACACAGTGCCCATACTGACATGGTGTGACAGTTGTAGAGATGTAATGATAAACTGTAGGAGGGGAAGACGTCCGAACATTTCCTGTCTCAGAAATGTAAATGGATGTTCTGTCTTTCAGGGTATACACCCTCATAAATGACCCACGCTTTTTTTTTTTTTTTGGTGACTTCGGAGAGCACGGAGGACAGATTATAAACTGTTGTGACACATGAGGAACCGCAGCCAACCGTGAGTAATGTTAAGGTTCACAAAATGCCTTTGCAAATGACTGCAAATAAACCCGTGGAGTCAAAGGCTTGTCACAACTGTACGTTCGCAGCTACATTCTTGGATTTTTTTAAGGGGGATGTTGGTAATTTAAGGATTGCCTTGGGGTCACAGAGCACATCGACTCACTCCTGCGGCGACATTTACACAAATTTAAATGTTCTGAGCTGGATTTTTTGAAAAGGCTGAGGCAAATTCTTGCACAACGATAAAAACATTCAGGGGAAAACAATAACTTTGGCTTGAACAGATTGAAGAGTCTTTGTTTGGGAGGACACGTGTGCAAAACAACAGTTTAAAGAAGGGGCCACTGTCTCTGTGAGCACCCCCTCCCTTTGCCCATCCAGTGCCCCTGTGCACCCAAAGGGGGTGGATGGGAAGGGGGGGGACCACACACACCGTCTGAGTTTTACTCCTGCAGCCTGGCACAGAGGGCAGGGGGAGGACAGACACAGATGAGAGCTGAAAGCCTGCGTAGGGTTGTTAGCCAGACCCCGGTAGAAACACAGGAGCTAATGAATGCAGCCAGAAGTCAGTCAGTGTGTGGCTCAGCAGCTGCAGCTCCGCGGCACAGGCGACTCCACTAAAGCTGCTCTGAAGGAAAAAAAAGAAAGGAAAAACAGGCAGGAATAGCTCACCAAGTACAACAAATGAATAGAGATTTGGCTTTGGTATTACAAGGAGGACATTATCCTACATAGGCAGAAAAATGTCTTCAAATAGCGATGTGTGTGTTCCTCTGCTTTCTGCTCTGCGTGTGAGTGATGTAACAGCCTCTCTACCGTGGGCAGGAATGACTCCGGGCTGCTCCGAGCACATTCACATTAATTAAGTTGATGCATCGTGGCAACTCACATGTGAACAGACATGTATAATCACATAGCCGCTGCAAAGCAAGCTGTTAGCGAGCACACATGTTCTCCGCGATCGCCAAACAGGAGGAGATCCACTGTGGCTTTTTGTTGAGGAGCGTACCGAGGCTTCGTGTGGACGACCCCCGCTACGGCCCTGCTCTGCGGGGCTAACATGAACTGCACTCAGGGCAGTGCTTGACCCTTTCACTTTCACCCCTTTGTGTTCTCAGTTTAATGGATCACTGCTTCACTGGCTTCTAATGGCTGATGTATTCCTGGGCTGATCTGTGGGCCTCGTACGTCTTTAGCGCTTTATCAGAGGGTGCTCCGTGCGGAAACTGTGATTATGTGATCATTAAAAAGCAGCTATTTTAAAAATCATGTGGTTGATCATCACAGCATGATACCACCACTGCCGTGTGTGTATATGTGTGTGGCGGATGGTGCATAATTGCATGATTATTGCTATCCTCATTACTTTGTGAAATACAGTGATCAACGGTAATTATTGTACAGCACTTTGAAAATCTCCTGTTCACATCCTGACTATTTTCAACCAAATCAGACATGTAATACTTTTGTGTCACCAGTGTGCCCTTCCTGCTTCACTCATCACTGTCTTTTTGTTATTTTTCCTAATTTTTCTTTTCCTACTTATCTTAAACTGCAATACATTTAAGGCCTATAATATCCAGATCAATAGGAGGATAGCTTATGACAAATCAGGGTTGTGATTATCTCCTCTGAGCTGCCCTCTGCTATCTACAACGTCTGCGGTAACTGTCTGTAGTAATTCAGTGGACTACAGACAGATTTGCGCACTGGACTGAATCCAAGTGTACGGACTGTCATAAAGCGTTGCAGAAGAAAACAAGCCTATTAGCAATGGAGAAATCTTCTGAATTCAACAACAATCTGTGTCTTCTGCAGGTGAGATAGTTCATCAGAATTCAGCGTCACACCATAACAAGACAAAGACAAACCAGTGAAATGATGTTCTGTGAATAAGATTTCCACCGACTGGGATAATCTGGGTGCTAAACCCAAAGGTAAGTACAAGACAGAGGGCAAGATTTATGATTCAGCTCAGCCAACACCGCCCCCAGACGTCTGGCAGACAGCCAAAGGTGGGCATAAACACAGACCACAGTCACCCCCGACATTACAAGTGGAAAACAGGGTTTGAACCATTAAATCTCAATAAGGCAGAAGTGGAGACAACTACTGATCTGGGCGTGGAATTATTATGAAGGGTGCCATTTGACAGCAAAAGGCAATAATGTGGAGCGAAAGAGGAACAAACTCGACTAAAGAGCCACAATCAGAGAGTGAATTCAAACATATTGCTTGGCCTGAGACATAAAAGAGAAAATATCTCAACTAATAAATAAACACCTCAATGTCAATCATATTATTCTTCACAGAGGGGGGGAATCGATATTTTCAGAGAGCGAAAGCACCAAAGCAGGAATTCAATAAGCTGTTTAATTCTCTAGATAAACTGGAAGCCCTTTTTTTCTTTTTTTTTTATTAGTGGACCACCTCTGGAGATCAACAGGCCGAGCGGACTTTCAGGACTCCACAGGTCCGTCAGAGATCAGCTCTATTGATAACTTTAATCACTTCTAGTAAGTCCTGATGGACCACTGTTAGTTCAGCCTGCGACACCCGTCAGCCAGGCCTAAGATGATGCACACTGACACACAGCAGCCTCGGCACCACAAGACAAAACATCACAGTCTCCATGTCAGCGTGATGACAGCCAGCTCATGGATCAGTCTCCTAATTCCTCCTCCCTTCGCTCTCCCCCCCTCCCCTGCCTTACCCCTTGTGGGATTCACTGATAAAATGGAAGCAATGCCATTAAATTCACCCCCTGCTCTGCCTCCACCATTCTGTAACACCAACCTCACCGATAAGAGGACAAAAAGGACAGACAAGGACAGAGAGCCTCTCTGATCTGCTTGTATTACCCCAAACATGCCTCTTCATTCTCCCAGTAGGCATGGACATCCCACTGCCCATTTACACCCACTCTTCTTCTGAGCTTCATGTTCCCATTTGTGTTCCTTTATGTGTCTGTATTTTGATTTTATGAGCGAGTGTAAGAAAGGAGGTGGAGTTGCCATTTTGTTTAAGCATTCTATCCAGTACCAGCAAATATCTTATGGGATATCTGCTTCTTTTTTGCTTCTTCTTCAGCTGCACTCTTAAACATGCCACCTAAAAACAGTGCAAACTTTTATAGAGCCTTTATTGAACAGCTGTGTGTCATCTGCATTGACTTTGGCATTATTGTTGGTGCTTTTAACATTTGATGTTTGCCAATAGTCAAGAATTTTCTCTTCTCAGGATATTTTCCACAGGACGCCTGAAGTTATTAAGCCACCAATAACAAACTCTCTAATGAACTATTACAGGCCCATATCAAACCCCACGGAAGTAAAAACAGCAAAGACACTGCTCTGCTCGTCAAGGCTTTGATTGCCATCCACTTAAACACAGAGAGTCGTTAGAGCTCAGTGCTGAAGATGCTGAAGATGTGATTACATATCTGAGTGTTCAGGTCTGCTGTTCCCAGAGTCAAAACTAAACACAGAGAAGCAGCACTCAGTTTTTATGCTCCACATACAGATCAAACTCCCAGAAAACTCGAGATCTACTCCAACTCTCAGTTTTACATCAGGCTTAATCAGTTCATATCTTAAACTGAACTTTAACCGCCTGTAATTTTGCTCATTAACGTGTCATTCTATTTTAATTTATTTCTATCATCAAAAGAGTAAAACAAAACAAAATAAGATAAATTTATCTTGTGTTTTTTAGGCTTGATGTCTATCTGTCTTGCCTTTATTTAAGGCCCTCAACTAAGGATTATTTTCATAATAGACTAATTTATCAAATATTTAATCTTTTGGTCTATAAAGTATCAGAAAAATTCCTATTATGTATTTAAATGGCTTTTTTTTTTTTTTACCAACAGTCCAATACCCCAAAATATTCTGCCATCTACCACAGAAAACACAGAAAATCAGCAAAAATTCACATTGAACAAGCTCAAAACCTTTTTTTAAAGGTTGTCAGAATAGTTGAATATGCATTTTCTGTCAATCCACTGACTAACAGTATTCTCTCACTGAAAACTGTCTAATGTTAATCTGATGACGCTTGCTCCTCCTGTGTCGACCGGTTGATTGGTTGAGTGGTTTGGAGCGGCTGCCACTTGACTCCTGGTTCAGCTGATAGTAGTGACCTCAGTCCACTTTTACACTTTATGTAAGAATTACACTCCACCTTTGTTGTTCATGCAGCCTGAGGCCAGTTTTACATCACCGTCACAGTGTTCTTGCAGCCACTCAGCTGTGAATTATTCCTGCCACAACGGTGACATTTTGGTCAAGTCAAGTCAGGAGTCAGGAGTTTATTTAGTTATTTAATCAACTACTAGCCTCTTATCATATTATTTCACTGAGACACTGAGGTGTGAAACCCCAAATGGGACCAAATCTACATCGTACAGTCGAATTTTGACCATCAAAGGTGACTAACTCACTCGTCTGTGCCTTCACTGGCATTAGATTTGCATTAACGGTGTGTTTAGTCTGGTCTGTGCTTCAATATTTCCCCACTCTGCTGAGACTTAGCTTCAAAGACTCGCCTCCTGCCTCAGTCCAAGCTGGATTACTCATCAGCCCCCACACACAGACGTGGGCAGTGATGTCGTGCATGACTCACGTGGCTCCCAAGAAATGTTCACTTTAACACTGCCCTGGCTAGAAGAGATGGAAACATTAGCTGCGGCCACGGTGAAAGTGTGAGTGAAGATGTGAGACGTTCGAGGCGCACAAAGGGCTCCTGAATGGCCCCTTGAGAAATTCCAAAATGCGTCAGCTAAATCCACACATGTACGGTCACATTCATGCTCTACCTTGATCCACTTTTTACTGATGACTGTTCTGTAATGAGAACCACATATTGATCCATATAAATCCTCTTCCACTGACAGCTGCCCAGTTCAACCAGTTCATGTCTCCTCGGTGAAGGATTCAAAATGTAGTTTATGTTCCCATCACAGCTTTTGTTTCGACTTTGTGGGTATCCAGCTGTCAATGCCAACGACACAATTTTTTCATTTTTATTCATTCAAAGAAATAGTTGCTTTTATTCCAAAATGCTGTTGAATCATTATTATGGTACATCACTAGACATATAGATATTTATTAATGTGAAACTGTTGTTGGTTATTAGTTCAGCTATCAAACTGTGTTCTCACTTTTAGAACAATTTGTATCCTGAAGGAGGATGACAGGAGACAAGTCAAACGTTCAACTTCAGATCTGAGGACAACTTGAGAGAAAACTAGCCAGAAAGAGAGAGAAAAGGTCCATCATCTCAGATAGTGTGTGACCAGATAGGCTATGAAAGCGCTGCTGTCAGTCACATTACATACAGCAGCTCTGTTCTACACAGGCGTTTATGTCTGTTGTTTACATCTGTATAATAAACATGAACATTTGATATTAAAAATGTTTGATTCATTCGAGTTCACTGCATCTTAAAAAAGAATTACATAAACCACACTGTGATTTAAGGTGTGTAATGAGGATTTATGGATCATCACTTTGGTCCACCTGAACACTTTACTGATGCAGGAACAGGAACAGAGATGCCATCAAATTCCCTGAACAGAGAAACTGAGGCCATGCAATGAATGGGTGTAAATGTGAATGCTTTATGAATAAATAAGTAATTTGGCAGCACAACAATGCTCCATTACAAGCACAAGTCCTGCATTCACAGTTCTACGTTTGTGAAAGCGCAAAGTATTATCAGCACATTTTTTTATACTGACGCATCAATGTGCAAGTAGCATTTTACACTTGCAGCTGCTTGATGTGGGGTCAGTTAATCTACTTTAAATAGGAAACAAATAAAGGTATACCAGTGGTTCAACCTTGGAGTCGGGCCCCTCCAGAGCACAAGATAAATCTGTGGACTTGTGAGATGATTAATGGTAGAGGAAAGAAGTGAAATATTGGATAAGTGCATCTTTGGTAAGTACGCTTTAACAGTCAATGAAATGAAACCACATGAGAAGTTAAGAGGGGGAAATCTCATACAGGTGTTAAACATGGTGACGGGCCATGACCATTTTTTTGTAAAGGGTCACAAGCCAAATGTCAAACCAATGTGTTTTTGATTCACTGTGTGAGTATAAATCATGTTCTTTTTGGTCATTTTTGCAGGTAAACCTAACCAAAGTGTTTTGTCTTGTTCTGATCTTTATATAACTGTTGTGTTTCCTGTGATGTGTCAGCCAGGTGTGCAGTGTTGGACTGTGACAGGTTGCATGGTTAGCGGGGACAAGCCGTGACGGACACTCTCTACTGGCCGGGTGGGGGGTTGGGTGGGGGGGGGGCTATGTGCACCCATCTATGTCACATGGCAAGGTCCATGACACCCAGGAATGCTAACGTCTTCAGGCAGCCTGTCACATAAATCCAACATCCTGTCCAGCCTCCAGAAGTTTGATGGCTCCAGCGTTGGGCCCTGACTCCTCAGACGTCAACGGCCTACTTTGGGAGCTCACCTTACCTTCACCTTCAGCCGTGACGCGTGCGGAGACGCTCTGATTGAGCCAGAGTTAATTGAATTCTGCGAGCAAAGGTCTGACACTGGGGAAGAGGGAGGAGAGGAAGGGACGGTAGCGCTCCAGCAGGGATGAAGATGATTTGTTTGCCTTTGGGGTGAGGGCTTGATTCAGTAGAGCATATGAGCCGTTTTCAGTGGGTTTCATCAGCACGGACCTCATGTTGTCTCGGTTGGGTAGGGGCTGCGTGAGGTTGGGCAGAGACATTTACCAATACACAGGATCTTATGTAACTACTCCTTGTGATGTACTGAGCGAGTAGCTGTGGAGAAACCTGGCTGTTGGAGCAGAGGGGAGTTCAGTGTTATCACCTTTTTCTTTCTGTAGCCGGCATTTTAAAGGGTCAATTCACCCACATTACAGAAAAAAAAAACTTTCTCTGGAGCTGAACTGACTTTTATTGTGTGGGGTTCACAGCATGGAAACGATATTTAGAAACTGAAAAGCAACATCCCAATTAAGCTATACTAAGACCCATTTACAACATTTCTCCAACATATTTTGTTCAGAAACCAGAAAGTATTTCTATGTTGGACTACCTGCTCCACATTTATTATGTGTCGTGTAGTCTAGTAATTTAGTTTGATTTTTACATTAATGTATTATATTATTCATATTTAATAATAATAATACTTATTAATAATAATATTTAATATTTCATCACCTTAGGGTCCCTCATCATTTCAGTTTTTGTTGCGCTTTAGTGATGCATATTTCCAGACAAATCATCAAATTACCACAGAGTACACTGACAACCCGAGGCCTTCAGGGCCCCTGAGAGTTTCTGTCCAGTTGGTAATCCAGCTTTTCACAAAACGACTTTCTACTGAAAAACAGTGCCTACAAAAACTGCTGACCTCAAGGTCTCTGAGTTTTCTATTGTGCCATTTTAACTGTTACTTTTTGTATGCTTTGAGCACAAGAAATGAAATCTTGTTCATGTTTCTTGTGATGGTGTGGTGACAGAAATCTTACTGCAAATAAAAGCACAACTTCTGTGTCCGCATGGCTAAATATTACTGAAGCCAACTGTGTTTAAGTTGTAATTCTGGTGAACTGACCCTTTAATGAATTACCACAACTAACATTAACATTAATGAGTTTAATGTTTATAATATTTAAAATTGGTTCTTCTCTCGTTCTTATGCCTATTTCTTCTTCTACTGTTATTGGGACAGTGTTGGTCCATCCACCGCACTCTTCTTGTTTATTATGGTGTTCATTAGAGAAATGAGGCCTTCGCTGCTGTTCTGTTTCTTGTGCGTCTGGTGTTTTGACACATCTACCAAATGTCCGTTCTGGCAAAATCAAATGCTTCTTGTCACCATCGTTGTGAGGTGAGTAAGAAGAATGTGATACATTTCTAACCTGTTTCCTGTGTCTGTTGTTTATTTGCACACTCGTCCCAGAACCTGAGCAGACAGAGGAACAGACGAAGTGACAGGATGAGGACGATTAGCTCCACCTCCACCCGCCCCTCTGCACGTGCACAAAGACACACACGGACTCATACTCTCTCCTCACATGGGAAGCAACACAGCCTCTCGCTAAATCACTGTGTGTGTGTGTGTATTTGGTGTTTACAGATATGAGGCCTCTAAGGATAACTGGGATTCGGAGGCAGTGATGTGTGAGGGTCGAGATCAGATGAGGTCATCAGGGACGGCGAGCTTTAGTGGAGTTTGTCCCGAGCCGCAGCTCTGAGAGGAAGTCAGCTGTGTGTGTTTTTGAGAGAGGTACAACGAGAGAGGCGGCAGGGGGGGAGAGGATGCTCTGAGTTACAGCATATGTCAGTGTGTTGACATTTCAGTGACAGTAGAGACAACAAGATTTGTCAAATACTCTGCATACGGACAAGACAAGGTAGATTTTTTAGATTAAATATAGAAATCATTAGATAAATCAGACCATTTTAGAAGATGGAGATGGCCATTTAATCGGCTTACAATTCTTGCCTGTCACAGAGTAACATCACACATCTTAAATATACTGCCAGTATAATAGTGTGCACGTTTCAGACCATAATAAGGTGTAGTTAAAACACACAATTTGAACGCTGCTTTTAATAAGCTCATAAAGCACCGTGTTGCCCAAGTGTAAACAAATGTCTGACATTTATTTATAGCACATAAGAGCACGTACGAATACCCCCATTCCAATCTGTCCCGACTCCACGAGGCCTCGTGTTTGTGGTGGTTCAGCTGTTGTCAGATTGGCTGTGTCTGCTGGGACCGTGTAAACATCACCGCTCACAACCTTCCCGTGAATGGACAGTCAGTGAGAGGCTGCACGCAAAGGCAAACAAACATAGATGCATGGTCAGTGAGGTTATTTTGGCGGGAGTTGGGTCAGTGTGGCAGATAGTTTGGGCTGCAGAGGCTGCATGTGTGCATCTTCGCCATAGGGTCTCAAAAATCAAGAAAAGCCCTCTCATTCCTGAGGCGGACGCTCTCTTTTTTTTTCTGCCCCTCTTTTGTTTGATTTGAATCCTAGAAATCGTCCATTTTGCAGAGGAGGGGGGGAGGGTTTAAGGCCAGGGTAAAGACAGGCCAGAGTGCAGGTTTTCTGAGGTCAGGCTGTGGGAGTTGGTCCTCACAGTGTAAGAACACCAAGACTGTGTTTATTTGAATGTAAAAACAGGCAAGCTCTGCTGTGACTCAACCGCATGTGACTCTGACTCTGGGAAACGTCATCGTTTCAGTGAGAGCCTGCATGTGTGTGTGTGTGAGTGTGTGTCTTTGCAGGAGAAAGAGGAGTGAGGAGCGTGTTAAGGACTTGGGGTCATAACTTCTGTCATAACTTCTCATTGTGTTGGTGGGGGAGGGGAGTTATATAACAAGGAGAAAAAGATGCATGTTGCTGGCATGGCTGCACATGCGGGGAGATGAGGAAATCTGTGTGTGTGTGTGCATGTGTTATGACAGCTTATGAAGACCTGAGCATCCTCTGAACACCAGCATCCCCCATTGTAGCTGCCATTCCTAACCTAGCTAGTTGCCCGAAGATGTTTTTGAGACTTGTTTGTTTGCATCTGTGACTGTTTCTCAGGCTGTCGGTGTGTGTGTGTGTGTAAAGCGTGAGAGAGAGAGAGAAAAATGAACTCTCAAATTCACAAGAAACAGATGGAGTATGAGGCTTCAGGCAGACCTCAGGGTCATGACAAGATGAGAAGATGTATAAAAAAAGATCAGGCATGCTGCAAATTGGAAATATGAAGCATCTCGAGTTTGGTGTGTTATGAGTCCGCTTATAGGTACAGTAGTTTGGTTTACTGGGTGTGGACAAAATAACTGAAAAATACACAAATGTAAATGCAAACACTGCGACAAACTGATTTGCATCAGGTTGGATGTTAAGTCACATAAAAGAGCTGGAACATTTTACTACCTGAGTATTCACGGCGAAAACTGAGTTTTCAGTTTTAAGCAAACCTGTGAAAATTTTGAACAACAAGGTCATATTGTCCAAAAGTGACGAACGGCTGCACAAGTAGCACAAGAAGAGAAGAGTCAGAAAGGTTATCATGAGCTAAAGGTCATACCAGACAAAGTAAGGCTGAAGCAGCAGAATCCTTGGATATATTAAATTCATCAGAGGTGTGTGGAAAAGGAGTGTTATTGCTTATGAATCATACTTTCATTTATAGAGGACTACTGTGTTATTTCTTTCTGCACAGACATCACCATGGATTGACCTGATCAAAACTGAGTGGTGAATTCATAGAAGATGACAATTCTGTCTTTTCCACTATGAAAAGTAACACTGTCTCACTTTTGCTTTTGCCCAACCTTGAAATACACTGTTGCCCATAAAGCTGGAATAAAATGTTTTTACCTCTTCTCCTGAAATGATTGTGACAATGTGATTTATTCTTGATAGATAAAGTATAACTTTATTGATTAATCTCTTCCAAACATATCACAGTGACACTTTAGAAGATGTGTTGAACATTTGAGTTGAGTGATTTTACATTTGCCACCTGGCTAAACTAGCAGCCTACCTGGTGACAAGTTTTTAACTGCTTATGAAACATCCTCACTTTAGTACTGATGCCTCGATATGATTAACATAAGCAAACAAAACCAATGGTGTGAAGATCGTCTATTTCTATGAGTACCTGGGTGTTATTTTTTTTATCCAGGACATCAGACTAAACAGCACTTGGGATTGATCTACATTCATTCAAGTTGTTTCAAGTTCTATCAAGCTGCTTTCAAGATTTAGAAGAGAACTGCCATTTAAGTTAAATTGGATGCATTCATTTGTAAAATATACTTAAATATAAATTATGAATTAATAGAAACAGAAATTAGGAAGAGTCCATAGCCTCTGAACTTCGTTGTAAAGCGTAATATAAAATTCAAAGAAGAGTATCATTAAAAATATTTTCAAAATTTAGGACCTTTTGCCTAAAAATACCACATACACAAGCATAGGATTATCTTAATTAAACCACAAATGTCACAAGACAATTTCTTGTAGAAATGGCTTTTGGAATTAAAAACCTTCATAATTCTCTGTCACTGCTGGCCACCCCCTCTCCACTGACCTTCACCCCTTCTCCCGCCATCTCAACAGCCATTTTTCTCCAACCTGCCTCCTTTATCTCGTCCTCCTCTCCTTCGTTCACCCTCACACTGCCGTTTGTTTGCATCTACTCATGAAAGAGAATTTTCCGGTTTTCTCATTCCATTTAAGCTCAGCCAGCACTAACCCATTGTGCTCTGATGTTCCTCTCAGGCAAGAGGTCTAAATCAGGCAGGGAAGACGGGGGAGGGATGGAAGGATAGGGGGAGGGAGGGAGGATGGTAGGGATTTGAGGGAGGGAAGGAAGGCGGGTGGGGGTGAGGGAGGATAAGAAAGAAGGGTTAGGAGAGGGTAAAGGCAGAGAGTAAAGCAAATGTGTGAGAGCAGTGAGGGAGAGGTGGAAAAGGAGTACGAGGGAGAGGGGAGAAAAGCAAAATAAGCAGAGACATTACAGCGCCTGAGCGGGCTCAGCAGTCAGCCATATGCTCAAAATGTGAACTCATTAGTGACCCATGACCTTTCCTGCTTGCTATCCCCTGTTTCTCTCTCCTGCGTCTCTTTCCCGTCTCCTGAAAATAATAATACCTCCTGTAAAAATGACATTTTGTGCTTATATAACATCTTAATATCTCTCTCATGTCTGTCGTTGCATCTCATTATCATCCCCTGCTACTAGTTGCTTGTAATTCTTCTGCTGGATAAGAGCAGCAGCTGAGGGTCATTTTAACTACTTAATTAAATGTGGATAAAAATCCTCCTCCTTTTTATCACTCGACATCCAGCACACAGATGATATCACACGCTGTCTCACTGTGTAGCCCGGCGGGTACAGCATGGCAATAAAGCTGAAATGCTTATTAGGTTTAAACCTACCAGAGCTACTTACACTAATACAAGTTCACACACTTGAATGCACAGAAGTGGAGCATGCTAATATTAATACTAGTCAGCGCATACATGGAGATAGGGGCTGCATTTGATGTTGGCTGGTTTCTTTAAAGTGGTTTTAACAGGTCGGCAGCAGTTTTGCTGAAAATAAAGCACACTCATGAACGCGCAGTTCATGGATTAAATGACACTTGTTAAAGCACGGGTTGGAAACTGAAATACTACAGAGAGTGAGAGAATCTCTAAATGAGATGTCAGAGTAAAAGAGAACGTAACAACGGCACTGCAGTTTCCAGAAAGAGAAAGTGGTGGATTGCAGGTAAATTTTAAAAAGACAACAACACATAAGTGAATGGCTGACAGGGTGAACCACATGATAAAAAGTCTGAAGACTGTATCAGTCTGGACTTAAAAGTGCACAGATAAGATTTTGTGGTAAAATACACACCAGTATGTGGACAACCAACCACTGCACACATTACAGATGTATTGTTAACATGCTGCCACAAGTTTCAGCTCAGAGGTTTGCTCTCATTCAGCTACAGGGGCATTAGCAAGGTCAGCCACTGACCGATGACCTTCGCAGTCAGCGTGTTGATCGGGGGCCTAGCCTGAACGATTAAACAGCCCCGGACCTACAGTACAGGACAGTGTGTGGAAATGGAGAAGATCAAACAATACATCTGGTCAGATGGTCTGGACCTTCTCATCTGCAGATTCCCCAGCAACTCTGGTATTTGTGTAGGTTCTGGATCTAGTTTATCAACTGTTTGGACAGCCCATTTATTTCAGTGATGAATTGTCTTTCTGATTTATGCACTGCAGTCCCAGGCCTATCTGACTGCAATTTTGAAGGCAGCTGTTCTGCAATGTTTCTAACCATTTTGGGCCTTTCTTCTCTGTTCACACCCAATTTCACAACCTATTTCAGCCAATTCTCTCAGCATTCATCGTTCTCACTTTTGCACATTTTTCTGCTGTGAATTCTGTCACTGAGTGTGTCTCTTAGCAGCTTCTTTTCACACTTTAACCATGCCAGTGTGTAATTTCAATCCCCGTCTGTGTTCCTTTCAGTTTGCACTTTTTCCAGTAAATGTATTTTCACATTGTTTCCGTGCTGGAAGACTCATTTAGAGGCCACTGCCCCTCTGTGAAAGTGTACATTTGAAATCTGAAGGAAAGTGCAAAATCCATCAACCGAAATAAGTGCTCTTCAATACATATTACAACAAGAGAAAACCTCAGTTGGTTGGATTTGATTTCATTCACATCCACAAGAGACACATCTTTTCCCTTTAATGTCTCCATCCATATAACAACCCAGTGAAAAACGTATTCAGTGAAAAAAGTAAAATAAATATATATATATATATATATATATATATATATATATATATATATATATATATATATATATATATATATATATATATATATATATAGATAGTGTCCAAAAGGCACAACTTCTCCCTTGAGTGTAATTACTGATCATCTCACAGTTTCTAAAGTCAAGAATTGAAAATGAAAAAGTCATCTAAAAATCCTCTCACTGGCACCATCAGCAAACATTCTTAAAGGTTAACTCACGCAGAAGACCTTTCATATTGGTAACTTGTTTACTGAGGAATAATAAAAATGTCCACACATGTCTAAACACTGAAATAGATGCTTAGGCTGTTTCTCATCAAGTCTATTTAAACAAGGTTTCTTTCTGGAAACAGAGCCCCCATTATTCTGGATAATCCACAGAGATCACTGTGAACAGTTTTTAAACTACTTTCTGCTGATGAAATAGTCCCTGTGCGAGCGGTTGCATGTGTTTTGTGTGGATTTTTCATCTGGGAAGACTTTTGAAAATGTAATTATTTGAGTATGGTCTTATTTTGGCACTGAACCAACCCTTTTGGTGTGACAGTCACACAAACGAGGTTTCAAACCCTCTTTAATGCAGCTTCAGATGCAAAGTTCAGAAGTTGAAATGGTCCTCTTTTGCTCTGTTGCGGCATCATGGTATTCAGCTCATGAGGACGCAGTTGATGTTAGTTGGGGGGACAGTTGCCGTGCTGACATGCAGCGTAGTTTAACACCTCTTAGACAGCCTGTGGGGCATCAAACCTCCTCTGCTGGGGTGACTCTCTTACCACCATATGGTGCCACGTTGCTGTGACCCCACCTGTCTGTTCGATCTCTGGTCAGGACCTGATGTAGATACAAAACATCTCTGCAAATCATTAGCCTATCCAAATGGCCTTGGACACTTTCCTGACACAAAAAGTACTTTTTTTTATCACCAAGCACACGGAGCACTTTTCACTTCTAATGGGATTAGCATGATATTTTGTCATCTCACGAGGGGGGCGCCACTCACACGCTGCCTTCCTGAAGACAGGCATCCCAGAGACTTGCTAATGGCGTCATCTCCGCCTGTGTGAATTTATAAACTCCCTGAACGTGCACATTGTTTGCTGCAGGGCACATGTGTTTGATGAGTCTAATCCCTTGTCATCGCACGTCGAAAGAAACAAAGGTGTAACACTCGGCTGCTGAGGATCGGCTACTGTATGTGATGGCGTACATAAGCCCATCTCTCCCAATCCCACACAGGCTCCTAATCCTAGAAGATCAAGTGTAACCAGGCTGGAAGTGTGACTGCGCGAGATTCAGCATGACGCTTTTGGTTATGTTGATTCACGACAACACAGTATGTCATGCTTCTGTAACCCTTTTTTGCTTTTGGCTCAAACATTCTTTTTCTTCTTTTCATCCAAAGGCCAAATGTTTGCTGTGCTTAACGCACAATCGTCGTCATTCTCCACCTGCGTAGTTTTGACTTATCTTTCACCAATGAGATTTTGACTAACAGCACATCAAGAAAAGACACTTTAGAAGACTTCACACAGCTGTTCATGCAGTGAGGGAAACTAACATGTCAGGTTCGTGTGTAGCCATGCATGGCTTTTACAGTAAACATCTGTGTGAAGGCTTTGCATGCAATTATGCTTCATACAGGCTTAACATGGACCGTAACTGTTCATTTATTTTCACAGTGCATCAATCATTGCTGAGTAGGCAGTCAATTTAACAGTCAGGAGCAAGGGGGCATAAACACGATCCTATTTTTAAACCAGGTGCTGTGAGTAATGTTGTTGTTCTCTGCGTTTGACCGTGAAGGTTTCACTTCAGTACCATATGCTCTATGCTCTCGACCAACAGCTGATTGCGTCCTCTTTTGAAATTGGATATGCTCAAAAATATCCTGTAATGTGGGGCAATTTGACTGATTTGAACACATTCTTTAGAGACAGCAACCTGCAAGAGAGCGTAAAGTCAGTGTTATTTCAGTATGTAAGACATTTTTAAAATTGTTTTTTTTAACAGATTGGTACTTTTGTTCACATTTTTGGTTATTATTTCATAGAGGTGCAATTTAATGGGGCCCAATTATGTAATGGTCGGCTATAGCTTTCGTTAGGCATGAAATTCATGTGGACAAGTCACTTTTATACTTGACTTGCTCACAGTAAAACAATTTCAAAATGCACAGGAGTTTGCAGTTTGTGTAAAAAAAAAAAAACAAACAAAAAAAACATATATGCATTCATATGGAAGCCCAGTATTCAGGTTAAATGATGTTTCGATCTCTCACTTGGCCCTGCTGTAACAGCATCAGTATCAGGCTGTGCTATCATAACTCTACTGACCTAACGTTGCAAACTACTTATATTTTTATTGTATCTGTTTAGCCCATCCTACATTAGCTGGTTTCATCAGCTTAATGTGTAGTTCAATCTGAGGCTCAGTTGTCCAGCCACCATACCTGCTTATGTAGCTCCACTGCTCTTGCAAATAGTGCAAATTGGAAATTTACCACATCTAATTACCTTCAAACAACCTTTGAATCTGATCAGGGAGCCAATATCCGGTTGTTTAATCAGGCCTCACATCTACCCAACTGGCTTAATCGATGTCAGCCACCTTCAGTGATTATCTAGATCCTCTAGTCTCACATATGTCCACTAATGGGCAACTCCTCTGGTATCAGACAGTTTTACACACATGAACCTGTCTTACAAAGAAAGAGACGAAAATATTTTAATACATAGCTAAGTGTGAGGGTGTAACGGTGTGGGCAAGTCTCCAGGGTCATCAAGGCGGGTTCTCAATGAGTCTGACCTGTGACACAGAGAGCACTCAGCAGTGTGCGCCACTGATTCAGAGCTTCACAACACCTCTATTAGGGAAAGGACTCTGCTCTCACCTTTTTCAGGCCAACAGAATTGCCAGAGCAAGTAGTCATATGAGGGCCACAGTCCTCTTTACTGAAATGAATGGATTTCACTCTTGTGTGTGTGTGTGTGTATAATTTACATCATCTTGGATTAAAACCTTCTGCTGTGTACCTGCAGGAACACCTGTAGGGCTCAGGGCTCAGTGATAATCCACAGAAAAAGTAAGCGAGACCTGGGCTGGGAACCGATCGCGGGGGTGTGAATATCAAAAGGCAAACGATATAATTTGATGTTGAAACATGCTGGTTAGGCAAATTCTTTCTTTTTATTAATTTTCACAGAGATTACAGTTCTGATCTTATTCTCTGCATTACGTTTCTATTACGTTACGTATCTATTCACTGGTGGCAGCTTTGAAGTTGGCGAGAGATTTAAAAGCCAGCCAGGTATAGGCTAACAGGGCGCCGCTAAGCCTGTGACAAAAAGACACTGAGACGCGCTCTGTCGCTCCTGATCCACAGGGACTAGGAAAGTAGGCCAGGCCCGGTGTCAGACTGCTGCGAGGATCAGTACGCTGGAGTTGTTGACTTGTAATCAAAGTTCCTTCTCACACTTTGGATGTCAAGAACCTCACACAGAGAAAGAGAGAGAGATTTAAAATATTCCTCTCACACACACACACACATACACACACATGTAGGTCATATTTTTAGAAGTGAGGCTTTCCAGCTGAACACTGCGTCACACTGGCGTCGCCCAGAAGCAGCCAGCTTTTTAATAAATCATCTTGTCTGGTGATGGTAGTTGAACTATTCACCCACTTACCCTGTCAAACACACACACACACACACACACACACACACACAGTTACAAAGAAGGAACATGAGAGGAAGCTGCACAGAAAATCCTATAGGAGGCCTAATAAGCATAAGACACTGATGCTATAAACCCACTTGTGGGTACAACGGACACATGAGTCACTACAGGACTTATGGTGAGGCAGCCGGAGACAAAATTCATTTTTTTTTCAGGATGTCAGCTCCAGTTCCTGAACGTGAGGGCCAAAGGGATATTTAAGTGGAGGGATGGAGGATGAAGGATGCATTCGCTCGCGCAGTGCACCCTCCGTCACGTCGGTCTCCTCTCCTCTTGTGGAAATGAGCTTGTTTAGTACATCAAACTAACCCCTACTAGAGAGGGCAGCGACGCATCACTTCTGAGCGATTAAGCCAACAAGCCGGACTCACGCCGTGGGTTAACAGACAGCCATTGGACTAATTTGCAATTAGGAAGCTCTTTGTGTGTTGACAAACTGCGCCTCGCGGGAGAGACAGAGGCACCGAAACAGCCAGGAGACACCGAGGCTCGTCACGTGGCGCCCGTCCCTCCCGGAGCCCTGCCCGACCCCCATCGTGTGAGTTATAATCAGACGTCGAATCACGGGAGCGGCCCACGACGCAGACGCGCGCCATGCGAGCGCACACCCCAGCCCGGCGGTGCCTGGGATTGGGTGGGGGGAGTGGGTGGGGGGAGTGGTGGCTGCGGACGGAGTCACGGGATTGGTAGAGTTCAGCGCCAAACTTGTTGACTCATAACCGAGCAGCTCCTCTCCGCTCTTCACGGCGCGGAGCTGTCCAGGAGCCAGTGGTGCTGAAAGCCAGCTTCCGACGCGCCGTTGGAATAATTTCGTCCTTTTTTTTATCTCCCCCCCAACACACACACACCCCTGGTTTGATCGGCCCCCTCCCCTCCAAAAAGACACTTTGAAAGTTGCTCTTGCTCTTGCGCAACACTCCCGAGACGTTTGGTTTAAGTGTCACCTGACGGACATTCATCCACCGTCCACCGCTCCATCCGAGAGCGCACCGAGCCTTCAAGCCCTCAGCCGACCGAACCGAGGACTCTCCGAGGCGCAGCCATGGCTTTCATGGTCAAACACATGGTGGGGGGACAGCTGAAGAACCTGACAGGCGGACTGACGGAGGAGAAAGCGGAAGGAGAGAAATCAGAGGCGGCCGCGCAGGGGATGACTCAAGAGGAATTTGAACAGTATCAGCAACAGTTAGAGGAGGAGAAGTAAGGCGATGGTTGAAACTTGTGATTGTGGCGTTGTGATGAAAGCCCACAGTGAAGCCCACAGTGTGTGTGTGTGTGTGTGTGTGTGTGTGTCGGGAAAGCACGGCACATCTTTAAACTGTGCGTTTTCGGTTGTAAAATAGCGGAGCGTGCTCCCAGCGCGCCGTGCGCTTTTTTACGCATCAGTGCAATAACGCGAGCGCTTCACACACAGCTGCTCCTCTCGCCCAGGGAGCTCTTCGTCTCTTACAGCTTCTGCAAATTGTGTAGCGCCGTTTTTAATTTGGTATTCCTGGAATCGTTCTTCCACGGAAATGTCTACAGGGATTCGTGCCCGCGGCGAAACATGTTCCTGCTGCTGTGCGTGCGGCTGAATAATGAGTCAGACTGTGGTAAATAAAGTGGGTAAAGTCAAACCTCTATTTGGATTTCATCAGAGGGCGAACAAACAGCTGTATGAAACAATATTAATTCATTTGGGCTTTTCCTTTCTTTGCCTTCTAACTCAACATGGTTGTAATTAATTCACAGTCTAAAAATGTATTGCAGCCTAAGAAAAAAGTGGATACATTGAATACAGAAAGATTTGGCCTCTATAATATCTCTGATTTGGATTTTTATAGTTGGGATTCTTTCAACTATTTCACACAATCACAGCTGTGATTCCAGATGTGGGTTTTGTAATTCTTTTATCATGTTTGTTTCTATTATTTTCATCTTGAAAGTGAATTCTTGAAAGAGGTGTCCTTTGGTTCCATATCTACATGTTTGTTGTTGTATTTATCTCCTGAGCGTGCTGGAGGACAGTTTAAGTTGACATCAAGGTCATTTGGCAAACAGGGTTCGCCCAGCAGACAGTAACTCACTATTGACAAGTGTGACGCCTCCCTCAGAGCAGGACTCCACATATCAAACCAGCTGTTTACTGGTCATAGAATAAGTTACCACAGATTAATAATGTGAAATAAAGAATTGAGACCAGAGTTTTGCAGAAATGTGGTAAATTCTGCTCAGATATTTCAGCTGTTACACAGATTGTAGGTATCTAAAGCCTGCTCTTTGCTGGGAGGAGCCCACATCATGAAGACAGAATTATCCAACTGTTTCCAGTCCGAGGCTCATTTCAATCAGCACAATCGCATTTCATCAACATTCATCAACATCTATCCAAAGTGCCTCCCTGAGCCATGTACAGTCATTTTAAGCACAAGTGGGAAGTGAAGTCCTAATTCTTGGAGTATTAACACCCGGCTCAGCCCACTGAGCTTCACAGGAGGCTTGGCGAGATGCTTGATGCTCTGCCGTCATAATGTGACCTTTAATGGAAGTGAGTTATTAGTCATACGTGCTAAAGATGAGCATAGATCACTGAGAAGCCCACACTGCGCGGATGAAAGCAGAATAAGATTTGGGGTGGGGGGTGGGGGGAGGTCTGCTCTCAGTGACATGTCACATGTAGACATTTTATCACCCTCAGCGCCCGGGACACAGTGACAACCCTGGTCATCTGATGGCCTTGAGAGAGGAAGACACAAAGCTCCGCTCATTGGCTGCAAGTGAGCGCCGCACGGGCCCATGTGCCATTTGGTGTTTGGCCTGCTCATGTTAATACAAAGTGAACCGAGGCTCACACAGCACCATGAATGCTGCATCTCCTAAATGACCTTCAACCTGACACATTGGGTACAAACACTTTGCAAACCATGCCCGTGGTCCTCCAGCGTCTCTCTCTCCGCGCTTTTAGATTATGCGGCTGATTTGATCCTTCCCGGCGTACAACACAACCTCTGCCACTGTAGCTCTGAAGTAAATCATCTACAGTGTTTATTTAGTGTTTATTTAGTGTTTATTTAGTCATAAATACTTACTGACTTTCACTGACTTTAATAAAATGTGGTATTCTGTTACTGTATTCAGCCTACATTAGGCCTCAGCCCATACAAGCAAATTTATCGAGCATTACGTCATGTTGTTGATTCATGACCTTCGAGGCATTTTAGCTAATTTAGCAATTTAAGAGTGCCAATTATCAACTACACAGAAGCCATAAATAATCCGGGGACACTGAATTGCCAGCAGCATATTCCCTGCCCTCTGCTGGAGCCATCACATACTGCAGGCTGGATTGTTTGCTAGAGTGAGTTTTAAGAGACGAATGGCCACAGGCTAACCAGATAAATGTTGGACATTTGGTCTATCCAAGACAGATGTGTAGATTTGCCTCAATGCCTCCTTTGTATGCAGAGTCAGACTTAAGGTAATTATAAAAATGGTTGAAGTTTCATCTTTCAGTTCTTAGATGATGTGCCTTAAACTGCCAAAGACAGTTATAGAGCTTTTTTTCAGGGTTTTGAGGTGTAAAGGTGAAAACGACAAAAAAGCTGAGAATATAAGTGCAGATGAAGAGGCAGACTGCTGCCCATCTAAAGCGAGATAGATCCAGGGTATGTATGATATAGGTTGAGGGTTGTGAGAGGTAGTGAGTCTGCAGTTAGAAGATTTCCTCTCGTAGTCCAGATCCCAAGAGGACTAAACTCTCTCAGGGGTCTGCTAGACTATCAGGATGCTGCATCTAGGGCTTCTACACATGAGTGGGTTCTTTTCCTGCTTTTCTTCCCCACAACATCACTGCTGCAGCTCCACCTCCTGCCGTCTCTACACTAAGAGGAGACATGGTAGCACTAATCTCCATGATGAGCTTAAAGCAGGGATGCGAGTGTATGTGGCAAAAACAGACGCTGATTTTCTTCATTTTCAGATCAAATGTGCAATTTGTTTGTAATATTGGGTGACATTTCACCTTAAATTTGTGATGCAAAGTTTCCCACAGGTGAGAGCATGTACAGCTCATTAAAAAAAGACATTTCTGACCGAGTTGATCTAAGTATGTATGTTGAGTAGCACTGTGAAGATTCTGCCAAAAAACTGTTTTTCCTCCTTTTCTCACAGACAAGAACGAGAAGCCAGTTTTGCCCAGAAGAAAGCGGAGAGGGCCACAGTTAGAAGTCATTTCCGGGAAAAGTACAGACTACCAAAGGTAATCTAATCCAGCTCTGCTTTTGTAAAGAAAAGTAAAGAAAATGCATCTTTGGAAGCAGGGCCGGCCACATCATGCCACATATACAAGAGTCTCCATCAGTATCTCTACATTTATAAAAAACACATACATTCTTACCGCCGTGTACAGTGTACAGTGTACTTGCACCTTTCTTCTAAAAGTGTTGTTATTCTTCTTCCTCCTGTCCCGTTGGGTGTGTCAATATGGACATGCACACATATGCGTTCCTACCTCAGAACGAGGTCGACGAGACCCAGATCCAGCAGGCGGGGGACGACGTGGTGCTGCCCACGGAGCTGGCCAAGATGATTGCTGAGGACAACCAGGAGGAAGCACACAAGCAGTCGGTGCTGGGCCAGCTGTCCAACATCCAGAACGTGGACATCGACCAGCTGAAAGACAAAGCCCAGGCCACGCTGGAAGACCTCAAAAAGCAGACGGAGAATTGCAGCCTCATGTGATTTGGCCAACTTTAAGTACCAGAAGATTAGAGTTGTTGACTTGTAGAAATATTTTTCAGAGGCTGAGCTGCTCTGGAGGTAGAGGTATTCCTATTGGCAGAGAGGAATGTTAGTAGGCACAGCCACATAATAACAGTTTTCCCAGCTGTGTAATGTTAGATGGAGGGCCCGCAGAAATTAAAGTAAAAGATGAGGAAGCTGATATTATGACATCTGGGGAACTGGTCAAAAATGAATTGTAGCCATAGTGTCATCTAGGTGATCTAGTTTAGTTTTAGTCTTTCCTGCTGACCTTCAGATATCCTAAAAGTCATGAATGTCACTCATATCTTTATTGAAATTAGCCATCTAGCACTCCGAGAGACTCTGAGATGGTTCTTCTCCCATTGAAATGTATGTATTTCTGCCTTTAGAGCACCTCCTCCTCTGAAAAATATTTGTCCTGTACTCCGTTCATCCTCCCTCACTCTCTGAGCCTCACGTGACCGCTGTTAACATGATTCTGCAGCAGAGGTCTGGTGTGTGTGTGTGTGTCTGTGTGTGTGTAGGTTTTCATTACTTCCAAACACACAGCAGATGACTTCACCGATGAATGCGTGCACCCTTTGACAGGAGATGATCGCTGAGATCAGCTGCTTGGTTGGAATGAAAACATGTGTGTTGTGTTGAATTTGGGAAATGTGGTCATTTATCTTAGGATATAATAAAACGACAGAGCCATTTGTGGGGTTGTTTATATTCCACGTACAAAAGCACAAAATCGTAGAAATGGGCAATATTCATTTAGAACAACAAATGAGGCAGATTTTTGTCATAAAGTGGCTTACTGATGTTGCCCCCTACCCCACCTCCCTTTTAGTTTTGACCTTTTCCTAGACATGTCATTGTAAAGGCTTTTTTTTTTGGCTTTTCCATACTTCAGTGTGCCTCAGACATCCGTACAAGGTTGTCTTCTCTAAATCTCCAACATCTGTAAACTACTTTTTACAAAGACAGGCCTTCATGTTTGTCTGTTTCTGTGGGAGATTTCCTACTTTTAGTCTGACTGCTTAAAAGCAAGAAACTATTTGTGAACAGGCAGGAATTATGTCTTACTTAAGGGCAGGGTAAGTTTGC
The DNA here is from genome assembly GCA_023238725.1 of Scortum barcoo. Lineage (NCBI taxonomy): Eukaryota > Metazoa > Chordata > Actinopteri > Centrarchiformes > Terapontidae > Scortum > Scortum barcoo. The sequence continues at coordinate 17,737,915 of CM041531.1, forward strand.
TGCATTTTGTCTGTCGTAAGAACTTACAGTTAAGTGTGTACAGTAAATGTGCTCCCACATTTAACCGAGCATCAATATCAAGGGAGCCAATCTGTGTTTGTGCTGCTAAAAAAAAAAAAAGAAAAAGAAAAGGCAAAGCTGCTCAAATGAGAGAAATGTAAATGCTTTAGAAGTCGTATGCCAAAGCCTTTGCTGAAAACACAACATAAAGGAAATGGCACAAACATGTCAAACTGTGTAACTGCTCTGTGAGAATAAATCCACAAATATTCATGTTGTATAAGATGTAAATGTATCTGCCCATTTCATCAACAGTGGGTCACTCTTCGCTCCGTTTCCATCAACTCGCTGCGTCTCATAGTGTCCTCGTGTCACCTTTGACCTGTCCTCCATCTTTATCGACCCCTGCGTCTCAGTGGTGCCGTTTTCGTGGTGGTGGATTTGTGTCGTTTAGCCGATGTGATATGTCAAGTGGTGTCTGTAAAACAAAAAACAAAAAAAAACCTCGTCCTGTGGCAGGGTGGTGGCGTCACACAGCACACAGTCACTGTGGGCCTCCTGTATAACTCGATATTCTGTCTATTGCTGTTCTCAAGCCCGGCGTGGGCGAACTAGGATGGGGATGTTGTTGATGTTGTGTTACAACCCATGTACGCTACATTTTGCCAGTGTTATTATATGTAGCAGTGGTGCTGAGGGTGACGTCAGCTTTGATCTCCCATCTGTCCCCACTTTGATTCCTGTTGATAGTCATACTGCCAAGACATGTTTTTCTTTGGGTACTTTATGATTCAAAATGTTTTCATTTCACACGTACGGATTTTACTTTGAGAGAAAATGTCAGCAAAAATATACTGACTGGTTCCTCTAAGACGAGTGGTAACTTCCTCGCTGTAGATGCCACACTTACTGCTGAATGAAAGCTGAGGCGACACTTAAACATTTTACTACCGTGGTTATTGTCATGTGATAGATGAACAGTGTATCCGTAATATTCCAATAATATAAAGCAGAGGAAAAGTTGCAATAAGTACTTTTATAATAGAGCTAATATAATCTGTCATGTTTGATCATGAGACGATATTACTGGGTGGAACAGAAGCCATAAAGCAAAGTGTTTGCTTTGTATGAGTGTGTGTGACAAAAACAATTCAATAACTCTGTAATAATATTAATAATAACAACAATAATAGTAATAATAATAATATACAAATGTACTTTTTTGTGTTGTCAACCTGTGGAACTAAGTTTTCAGGAAATGGCTGCCATGACACGCAGTTTCTTCTCGCTCTTTGGCTGTTTCTTTGTTTCACAGTATCTCTATCATTCTGTCTCTGAAAGTATTTCAGTGATTTTTGCGTTCTGACTGCAATAAACTGATTTTTAGGATAATGAACTTCCCTTTTGTTTTGTGTGATTCTTTTGCTTTGGCTGCTGCACATGTAGATTTGTCAATAGTCTTACTTTTTCAGCAACCTGAACACCAGGTGGAGACAAAAATACGTTCACAACTCCAGAAGCATCCAAGAGGGAGACTATAGAGAGAGGCCAGTACATTATGACTGACATGTCACTAACGGGACGTTGTGGTCAGTTAGTATTAAACGAGTGATACGATAAAGCATTTCAAACCCTAACTGTGTGTCAGTCCAAATATAGCAGCTAAAAGCCTGCATCAGAAGCAGTATCTGTGCATATTTTTATTTACACTCAGTGGCCACTTTATTAAGTACACCTGTACACTGTGTTCACCTAATTATATATTTAAGCACTGAGGTCATAGTTAAAGGTGGTGTGTGTGCTGGACAGCATTATATTGGGAGGTGATTCTAACATTCTGACCCCCTCGTGTTTGCAAAGTGGGAGGACAGAAAACATTAAAAAACCTCTCAGTATACTGTAGTCCAGCACAAAAATCACCTTTAACTATGACCTCAATAATAAACAAATCATTGAACGTACACATCTGCAATTGTGTCACAATAAACTGAACATTTTAACCTTTGTACAGGTTGAATTTATGGCAGAGCTGTTCTGTTGAAGTGGCCACTGGGCGTATATTGGTGGATATACAGAAGATAGACAAAATCATACAGTACGGCCCTGTTAGAAGAAAAACAAACAAACAAACAAACACTATGTGACACAATGTTCAGACTGTAGGACGGGAATTGTATTTGTGTTATTTTAGAAGCTGTCATCTGTGATGCTGTACTGGGCTGTATGTCCCTATAGATTACTGTACCTATAGATACCTCTCTGCGTGTTCTGGACACTGAGCTGAAGTTTCACCAGCAGCTATCTGTCATATTGTGGAAAAAGCAGGTCTCAGGTCGGGCATCCATCTGGTTCTGCGGAGCTTGTGCAAAAACTGGCACAGACTCTGGGGGGGGGGGCAGACCTTGAAGCAAAAAAAAAAAAAAGTTAGTTACCATTTCAATGGCGGAAAAGCCTGAGCCATTGGTAGTGTTCAAGTGTGGCGTGAAAGGGGATAGCTGTAAAATATATTGATGCTGAAGCCCCTCTCCGTTGATAGGCCGCAGTGCGTGGACAATATGCGGCCCGGAGAGACACTGGGCCGCCGCATGGCCAATCTGACACAATTGGGGTGAAACGGGCCAGAAAATACTATTCTTTCCCTTTCTCCTCCATCAATCGGGGCTTAAAACTCGGCAGAATGAGAGGCAGGGCAGGGAGGCTGTGGGGGGAGGAGGAGGAGGGGAGGCGACAATTAGCGAGAACCTCCAAGTGAAAACCTCACAACGACGGAGCGCGGTTATCACAGACCCCCCCACAAAAAAAGCTCTGTTTTATGGCTAAAAACAAACAGATTTGTTTGTCCGCGCTCAAAACCGGAGCGGTGAAGCTGCAGATGTGAGCTTCTTGCAAAGGAATGCGCTTTGCAAACTCCCCCCCTCCCCCCCTCCTTCTTTCACTTGTATTATTGCTAAAGAGGGGACCACACAGATCCTGGGTTTTTTTTTCATGCAGGGAAAATCATAAACATTTTCAGGCAGCCTATCTCTCGTCATGTACTGAGGGAGGATTTGTGCAGAAGCCTGCAGACGGGTCCCACGGAGGACTCCTCAATGACGACCAATCGGTGGCCAGGATTGTAAATGAGAGAGAGGGAGGGAGGGGGGGGGACTTTTTTTTCTTTTTTTTTCTCTCAACAGAAGGAGGGGTGTGTGTGTGTGTGTGTGTGTGTATGTGTGGGGTGGGAGAAGCTCAGGTGGAAGCTCGGTGGACCGTGAAGCGTAACAGCAAGAAGAGGGACAAAGACGCGCAGAGCGGAACCAAACGCGACAGATACAAACCTCCAGCGACTAAAACAAAACAAAAAAAACACAACATAGGAATGCGTGGATGGATGTTAACAGTGGAGGAACCGGGACCAACGATGGCAAGAGAGATGAGTTCAAGTGTTGAAAGTGAGCGGCGGACAATAAGCGGTGTTTGGAGTGCGCGTTAACGCCGGCGGCGTGGAGCAGACCCGGACTGCGCTTTGGACCATCCGCTCGCTTTTGGACGGACGTGCTTCCCGGAATGACTCTTAAACTCGCTTTTTCTTTCTTTTTTTCTTTTGCAGCCACGCGTGGTGATTTCCCTGCCTCGGATCCTGCAGCCCGCTGCAGCAAAGCTCGCCGGGAGGAGACAAACTTAACGTACGTGCAAGTTTGTGGCGTGATTTAGAAAAAAAGCATCAAGTGTGTTTTCATCCAACTTTTTTTTTTTTTGCTTATAAACTCAAGTCTGTTAGATTCAGCGCGTAAACTGTCCCGATCCTAATGCGCTGCTGGACAAAGTGCGCGTCGCCGGACCAGATTTCCATCCAAGCATGAAATGTTGGTGCGGCGCCCTGGCACTTCTCCCCTGGGTGCTGGTGGCCTTAGATGCCCAGCTAATCTGCTGGCAGGCGCTCCTCCGGTGCCACGACGAGCCCGAGTGCGACCTCGCCTACAGTCAGTACTTGGCAGCCTGTGAAGGTAACATCCGGGGGACGAGGAGGCAGTGTCCGAGCCACTGCATCAACGCGCTCATACGGCTCAACCACACCCGCAGCGGGCCCGACCTGGAGACCTGCGACTGCGCCCAGGACCTGGAGTGCCTCGGCGCCAAGCGGGCCATAGAGCCGTGCCTCCCGCGCAGACACCCCACCGATGCCGGGGGGATCGGCTGCATGGAGGCCCGGCAGCGCTGCGAGGAGGACAGCAGCTGCCACACCTCCCTCACGGCCTACTTGTCATACTGCGGCCAGCTGTTTAACGGGAGGAAGTGCTCCTCCAAGTGCAAGGCCACCATCCAGCAGATGCTCTTCATCCCAAATGGCATGCTGCTGAACCGCTGCGTCTGCGATGGGGTGGAGAGGCCTTTCTGTGAGGTGGTCAAGGAGAACATGATCAAACTGTGCTCCATTGGAGACCACATGGTCATTTCAGACCAGCCTGAGGTGGACGACGCCTACGAGGACGAGGACGATGACCCTAAAAGTGACAGAGAGGATGTGTACACTGATCATTCCTCTGCTTCGCTGCGGTCGTCCAGCTGTTTGGCGCTCCTCTTTCTCCCCCTTGCATGGATACTGTGCTGAGACGATGGGCGCTTGGCACGTTTGTTGGATTCATAAATGACAGTGTGAACAAAAATCTGTTTGAGTGACCCCCCTCTTTAGCTAAGAGCTAAGAGTGACGGTGACTTCATCAGCACAGCAGTGGTGTGTTGGCACAGGACTCTGATCCAGGTCTGCTGGATAAGGGAGGCTATTTTTTTCACCTCCGGCCTCCCTGACATCCCACTTTAGTTGCAGGGTGACAGTGAGTACAGTAGTGATTTGTGTTGGCTTTCCACAACCGTACAATTTGCGTAGTAATTTCTCCATGCACATCTCACTCAGGAAATCTGCTTGCTTTTTTGAATGGAAGGAAAGTCAGTCGTCACAAAAACATGGTTTCGGGTGATGCTGACAGGAAGTGACCCACGACAGACTGTTGCGCAGCGTTGCCATTTGTGTGCCTTAAACCAGCTCCTGTTTGTTTGCTTTGGTTTGAATGGTACTTGGAGTGTGGCTCTATTAAGACCTTGGACAAACATTGGACCCATCCAGTCTCTGTTTGCTCTGCTCTCCATTTCGGGGGCCTCTGCATTGTGGCTGCGACCACACTTCAAATATTTGTGGGACAGACAAGGGTGTGGGATCAAGTACTGAAATTAACTGAAGCGCCTCTCCAGCACTGTCTGGGGGCCCCTCCCCCATGCAAGATTGTTTTATTGAACTTTTCCTGAGACACCCCCCACCCTTCTTTTTCCTCCTCTCTACTGCCTGCCCCCTTTCACGCCTTTAAAAGACCCCTGTCTTTATTACTGCTTTCACACTGAAGCAACACACCAGGAAAAAGCTGTCTGTTGGCGGTGTGAACAGGGCAACACCTCATACCTGGAGTTCTTCCACGACACTGCTCATGCTTTCCAACACATGGGGTGATGAGATTTACAATTTTAAACAAACTGTGTGATTTGCACAAGTTACAATAACTTTTCATGAACTCATTAAACAAAGAAATGTAATTTAATGGATATTCTATGATTGTTGGCACAAATGCCGGGTCACACTCCGGTGCTGCAGCACAATAATCAGTGAAGAGTGTGTGAACAGGGACAACGAGGTATTCAGTCACGAGCAGCAGTCCGGTTAGACAAGTAAGGGTTGAATGTATGTTAATTATTTTGTGTCACACAGTGATTGTTAAAAAAGCATGGGAGTGTTGCCAACTAAACAACAGGTGTGTTAGGCTAAACGTAGAGCGCCTTCAACACACAGGACTGACACTAAGTGCTTTCTAAAGAACTGCACAAATACAGATAAAACAGACACGTTAAGACAAGAGATTAAGTTCAGTTCACAGACTCCTCGCAAGGCTCTTCTTCTCAGAAAATGTAGTATAAAGGCTTTTAATTTGTGTGTTTTGAGGCTGGGTATTTCAAAACGATGCATCACGTTTTCACATGAGATGCTCTGAGCAGCTAACAGGGCTAAAGTTACCTGGTTGAAGGTCCACTCGATATACTGGGATTCAAACCAGCAGTCTGTCAGTCTCACTTGCATCTTCCGCTACTCCACATTAAGCTGTTTAGAAAAAAAGGGAAAGAAAAAGTAATGTTTTTGTTAGTATTGCTCACCTGTAACGAAGCTGCCGATTTGTGTCTTGACCACTTGAAATTGTGTCAAAACGAATCTTTTTGTTTTGTTGCGGAAAATGTTGATAAATTTTAAATTATGAAGCTAGAATATCAAGAATGTGTATATATGCTTTACAATTATATATGCAGTAAAATATGCCCGCTGTCACTTACATGCATTTAATACGATATAAACACAGAACGTAGCTCAGATTTTGTCCACAAAACCTGGCGTGATTTAGAGTTCTCCCCTGATCATCTCATCTCGCTGGAACGTGGCAGTAAACCCTTCAGAGCAGTATCTTCTGTGTGGGAGGAGTTTTATAATAAAAAATGTTTATAACCTAACGTTTTGTAGCAATGTGATTTTTTTTCCCCACAGTGAGATTATGAAAGAAAGCGATGTGATCATGAAAGCATCTCTAACAATGCTTTAGTGCAGATCTCTCCTGTTTCAGCCCTGCATTTCTGTGACTGTACACAAACTGGAAGCCGTTGATTCAGGGAAGCTCTTGTGACTCTGTGAGCACATCTGATGATTTTTTTCAAAGACGTATATGCTTAAGTGGTACTTCGGAAGTAGATGCACTAAATTATCTTTGCAAAAGAAGTGGTCAAATACCATTTGGAAAGGCATTGTTACTTTAAGACAAGGTTATTTTTTCCAAAATGCAGTAAATACGTCCCTTTGTTTGATTTACTTGTCCCTTTTTAAGGTGCATATACTGTATATGAAAGTCAGAGGTTATTGTTTAAAATGTAATTCTCAATTTAACTGAGTGACTCCAAGGTAAGCGCTGCATGTGGCTATGTTTCACTGTCTAATATTTAAAGGATTAGGTCAGTGTAACTAAAACCTGCTGAGGAATTTTAAGTGTTCAGTTGTAGAGCAACACATCCTCACTTGAGCAAAACAGACAAATCGGGATTCTACTTACAGTTTTGTCTCAAATATTAATTGTGATTTTTAAAGGATGACAGCAGAGAGACAGTAGATGAAACAAGCCAGTATCAAGGACTTTTCAGTATATTCACAATCATTGCTGATGACCAGAACCAACGCTTTTAGAGCCTTCTTTTCTCCAGGAAAAAGAGGGAGCAGATTGAGTTAAACCTGCCACCAACTTTTTCCTCATGCTCTTTTCTGTTCCTTGCAGCAAAAGAAAACCACAGCTGTCATGTTGCATGGTAAATATAACAAACAGACACTGATCAGGTCACAGGTGTTACACATTTCTACGCACTGCCAACTACTCTCATCATCCAAATACATCAGTGCAAAAGACATATTTGACAGGATGTCCCCGGCCTTGCGTGACAAAGAAGACCTCCACCTCGCAATGAGTAATTAGAAGTTTGTTACTTGAGTTACAGGTGGAAAGTTTCCACATCTCTGAGCCTAGAGAAAACTTCTGCAACAGCTTCTCCTGATTTTTCGTCAACCGCAGGAATCCTCCATCTCCTCCAACTGTCTGTTGTGTCATAAAAACAGGGAGAGAGATACAGAAACAAAGAGGCCTACAGCTACAGTATAGCATGACTCCCTCTAGTTTAGTTAGATTGTCTCTCGTCCAATCTGTCTTAACCATTGCCATGCATCTTAAAGTCCTCCAACATAATCACCCCGCCCCCTTCAAACCCCCCCCTCTACCCCGATTCTGGGAGCAAAATCAAAACAAACATGAGCAGAGCAGCCGTGGGGGAGTTGAGTGTGCGGAGTGAACAGGGGGATACAGAGGCAGCACTGTGCTGGAGCCCATTTTCTAAATTATCTTTATTCAACATTTCTCTGAAACAAACCCCCCTTACCCCCCCTCGACCCCCGCTCTCTCTTCCCCGCTCCAAAGTGGGAGTGACCCGGGGATTTAGGAGGCTCTTGTCTCTCATAGATACAATGTTCCATTCATGATAGCCATCACGCCGTGGTGAATGGCTGACCTGCTCTCTGTTTTCAGTGCAGGGGGTGCTGGAGTCAAGGGCACCCAGTTTCTTCACGTCCAGAACATAGAGACCCCTCTTCATGGGTTACCCTGATGCCAAGATTCAACTGCTGTCACATTAACAGTATCAACAGAACCACAGAGAGAGGGGGGTCCTGGAAGGGGAAAGGGCAGTAAGTAGTGTTGTTGGAGCTGCAGCAAAATGGAGGCCAATTAAAGCCACAATGCTGTAGGTTGTGGTTAGGGAGAGGGAACCGGGGGGTGGGTTGGAAGATGAGGGCTGGTGGATTAAGGTTTCCATTTCAGAATCTCACTCTCTGGGCTGCATTACCATAAGGATATTCTACATGCTTTTTGGGGGCAATATAGATTGGCAGGGCAGGGCTCCCAGGAACAAGCAACAAAGCAAGAACAAGGGTCAAAATTGCATCCAAAGTTTTCCTGGCAGCAACATGCTCATGTCATGATTAAAGCAGCGAAGCTGAGCCAGCACCACAGGCACTGTTAGTCAATTACAGCCCCCTCCGCAGCGCAGCCACAAACACAGCACCCGGTGCTCCATCCTGTTGCTCCAGGACTCGAGACCATGCTGCTCTCTGCTCTAACCATACAGTCTGGGAGCGATTTACACCTGGCATGCCAGGTGAATGTGATTAACCAGCTGGTAGGGCAGAAAACAAACATTACTGGGAGTCCTGGGGAGATCTGAAAACCACTTGTTAAACCTGAGGCAGCTATAGTCGCAGTCCATATGTCACTGCTTTAAGAGAAATACACAGATACAGATTTTAGCCAATTTCTCCATTTTTTCATCTTTTATGTAAGAGAAACGTAGTATTGCACTTACATAAAGTCAATGGACTCACAAGAAGCAAATATATATATATAAAAAAAAATGTTCAAAGTCAAAGCAGTAGAGGTATCCTAACTTTTAGCTTCCAAACACTGGCTCCTGCATTTCCCATAATGCAACTAAACAACCTTTTTTCAGTACCTGGTGCCTGGCTAAGCTGTCGAACTCCACACCTCTAGTTCACATTACATTTTTTTGGATTACAGTTTTTTTGAGAAGCTTCATTTCCTCTTCTGGTTACTCTTGTCAAGAGAAACCCAAAATGAGTGTAATTATGGATAATTGAGAGCAACAAGTAGTAAAAAGAGCAAGATCTACCATCTATGGCAGAAGAAGTGACAGGCAATAAAAGGGAAACAATAATAAACCTGTAAAGAATTATTTGTGTAATCCATAGTTTTTGAGATCTGGAAATTTTCAAATTCAGTTTCCATAGTTTTACAGACTTCCATATGAATCATATAATTATCAAATGTCCTTACTTTCCCATGCCTGCCCTCCTCTCTCCTCCCCTTGTGGACGTGAGCCAGCTGTTTCTGCAGAGCGGCCTTCCAGATGATGACGATGGCGAGGGACCAGCAGCACTGCTCCCACGACGGCACATAAATCTTTCCATAGGTTCTGAAAGATGAGCGTTTGCCTCGTGCTGTTGACAAAATGTCCACACTACAGAGACTTCAGAGATTGCCATTTTATTTTCCGCTGAACTTCTCGTTTAATAAATACATAATGTATAAAAATCACAGCTGTATAAACATTCAAATAAAAAATAAAACAACACATCAGTGTGGAAACCTTGTCAGCAGATTTGTACTTTTCACCTTTGACTCCTATTTCAGGTATTTTCTACAGTTGCCTCAAAAATCATATTCACAAGGTAAAGCTCCCTTTTGGCATATTCAAGACCTACCAACAGCGAGGATTAGCGGCCAGCCACTGACTGTTAAGCTTTTTTACCGTTTCACAGAGGCCTAGTTATGAAGGCTTTGCTTGAGCGCCACAACTCACTGTATCCCTCAAATACCCAGCCAGTGCCAAACCTAAGAAAATGCAAGGCTAGTGTAAATAAGGCAGAGGCCGCACCTCTCCAGTTTTCCTCTCATAGTGGTGAGGAGGGCTCCATCATTGGAAAGAGCATGGTGAGCCTGTGGTTGACCCACAGTAAAGGCAGTGGGGAAGAGGGGGGGTGAGGGAGAATGTGCATGTTTGCAGAGGCCTCGACATAATGTACTTGATACTACTGATTTGATACTTCTTAACGTCACAGTTCCCATCTGATTGTGTTTGCAGGTTTTCACAGTTTTTAGCTGCAAATACTGAAGGTTTTGCGCTTCACACCACAATAAACGCAACAGTCTCAGTTTAACTCGTTTACCATGACAGTGTGGTATTGTCATACAAGCTGTCCAGCATTTCCATATGAATGGTGTGTCAGGAGGAGGGATTTGAGGCTAAGCAGAGCAACAACACAGTGCAAAGAGCAGGGAACTAACTTTCACATTCACCAGTGTGCAAATGCAATAATTCAAGAGCTACTTTCAGTATTTTACCATACAGCCACCCCCCGAAAAAAAAAAATGGGGGGGGTGTGGTGCAGGTTCGATCTGGCCCCTGGTCAGGTGAAGACTTTGCGTCCAACCTGAACACTGACGGACACTCTGATGCTCTGTGGGACGTCGGGGCCGGTTCCCACGGTGGCCGTCACGCTTACTGCAAACAGCAAGCTGAGAAAACAGAAATGATTGATGTGTGTTAGGTTTCATTTTTTCAAATCGGCACCACATTTCCAATTTTAAATGCCTTACTGTATTCCAAATAATAAAGCCAAGTTGACTCTATGGGTTCAGTAACCACATCAGTCAGTGTTGCTGCTTTCAGGATTACACAGAATTATGTTTTCAGAATTTGTTTTGGACACTTTCATGTAAAGAAAAGCTAATCCGGGGAGGAACCATTCTCAACATTGTTGAATACCAGCTATTTATGATCATTTCAAGTACCCTGGTGTTTACCATGTGGTAAAGTGTACATGTACATTATATTCCTACAGCCTATCCTGTTGACCTCTACTTCAATCTCTGATTTCCTACATTTCTCCTAATACTGTTAAAATATATATACACAATATGTTGAGTCTAGAAATAGGCCCTGCCTCATTGAATGTGAAGGACTCTCACAAACATTTGATGATTGCTGATAATGACAATAGTACTATTACATGGGGCAAAATACCGTATGCAATAATATTTTCCATTAAAACATACAGAAAAAATTTAGCCTTATTGTCATTTTTCAATATAACTAATATGCCAGTATAACATATAATATGTGGCAACCCACATATAAAAGAGTGCGGTATGGGTGGGTTCCTGTTGTGTGCACTGCCAATCATGAAGATAATGCAACTACACTAAAACCATAATCCTTTGCATTATTCAACAAGCTAGATACTTATTATACAAGTATAAATTCTGACCCTGGAAAGTGAGAAGTGGGCCCTCGTTTTCCATCTGAACAGACTGCTAAGACACTTACAGCTTTTAAGACACGTACAAACAAATTTCATTCATCGTTCTGAACTTTACCAGCCATGGAAATACCTCTACCTACGTTTCTGAATCCTTGTCCTGTGTGGCCCGTACACTGATCATGCAGCTGATGTCAGTTTAAGTCTGTGAGAGTTTAATGTTTCAGGCGTCAGAGGGGACTGTGAAATACTGCAGCTCAACATCTAAAATGTAAGTTGTCTGAGTGTTACAGTGTGATGGTTCTCAGCAAAACTTTGCTGCCTGTTTTGGTCTAAGGTCACCAGACAGACTTGCACATTGCTGAGACCCTCTAGTACAGCTGCTGTTGGATCAGTGCCAGCTGGTGTGGCTGCTGTGGTGTGGTTTTATTAAAATAACAGCAGCAGGATAAGGAGCCACGTTCTTCGTGAAACTTGAGCGGCCTCTGGAGCCATTGGGCGCCCTTCCTCCACCCCTATTTTTTTTATTCATAATTCCCCAGGAATGTCTTGCAGAGAACAGGATATTGTCTAGGATTTAGGTATCCACCATCCCTCAAGATCTGAGCCCAGAAAATACTGGGAATTAGGCTGTATGGAGGTTACAGCTAGGGGAGTTCAACTACATTAAAATGTAACTTATATTAACAATATGCAGCTTTATACATAGTTTAGAAGTTTGTTTATATAGTGAACAGACAGGAAGGTTCCAGTATATTAAATGTTATATTACTGGTATGCAGTTTTTTTTACATCATTGTTTGGATTTTCTATACACTGAATGTATACAATTCTTAAAGTACACAAATTTGCATGCAAGTATGTGATATGTGTGTGTGCTGTCCTCTGTTGTTTGTGTGTTAGGAGGTAACTCTTTGCTAGTCTCACTTTCACAAGGTAGGCTTTACAAGAGGGAAGAGGACAGAGCGGCCCAGAGCTGCACTGAAATGAAATCAAAGAGCCAGACAGTCCTGCGGGATGGCCAGCACAGCAAGAGAATGGCTCATATTTTACTGGTGGAAAAGCCTTTAATGAAAAGACATTTCATTACAACTTCAGGCAACTATTCCACACTTAACCCCCAACACCTTCCCATACCTCACCTCCATATCAAAATGGCTACAAGGTTCTCGGAAACAAAACCATCCCGACCAGAGAAACAGTTCGTGCGACACGGCAGAGAAACTCACAGCTTCTGACGGAGTCTCCAAGAGGTTCTCGATCCAGAGACGCGTCCCTCTGAGTCTCCTGCATCTGAAAAATAAACACGATTGTAATCAACCATTACATCCCGATATAGGGACTTCAGGATGTTTAGATTATGTACACATTTTCACTGGACATCATCAGCAATGTATTAATTTCCAATAATTTAGTAATATCCAAAAGCTCCTAATCTCTGTGGTTTTACAGCAAATTGACTCACAAAGTCTGAAGATGTGTATCTAATCCTTATTATTATGTACTCTTACCTTGATATGCTTTTTAAGGTATTCAGCTCTTGTCATGAGACTTTTAATCTGGTGATAGAAAAAGAAATTCAATAAATGTATTTATAATTTAAACTTTCAACACATGTAAGTGTTAATTCCTGCTTTTTAGGACGTAATACTAAAAACTAATGATACTGCCTTTGTAGCAAATTAAACCAATTAGTCTAAGATGGTTAACATGGAAAACATTATACCTGCTAAACTTTAGCAAACAAATATTATCACTGAGCATGTTTGCATGCTAACATTAGCATTTTTTTAGATTATTTTTTACTCCAGTGCATTTTTAGTTAAACATTCAGAGGGTGTCATTGTTCTTTTTAATTAAAAAATATCAGAGAACTTAAAAATGGGTTTTTCAAAAAGCAAATTATTCAAAAATCACAGCTTAAAAATGTATAAATTACAGACACTAGTTTAACAATTTATATTAAAATTTTAAAAATTACTTTTAGGTTTTCTGATGTATAATCAGATGTCACGTCTCTTTAACGTCTGCATTTTTTCTTCTTAATTAGTAGATGCATTTTCTGAGCTGTGTTTGTTTACTGTAAACTGTGTTGTATTCATGAAACGGGAAACACAATAACTTTAAGATGCATTGGGAAATAAACTACATGCCAAAATTGAACTAATCAGCTTTTCTGCTGTGCTTCCTGCTTTTTCTCTTATTTTTTCAAAAACATTTCATATGGTACACATGTGCTTGTAGTAACTGCTGTCATCATATGCTTGAGGCTGCTCTTGCTGTGGTAATCAGCCTGCTGATGATCGTGAAGGTTCTTGGCTGCACCTCATACCTTGAAGTATCACCACTATGTCACAGTGCACTGAATTAGAGCAGTAACATCTGAAGGTCATAATCACGGGAGACCTAAACTGATGGCTTCCATAATGTCCCTTTAAAACGCAGAGTTTGGTGCAGTAAATAATCATTTTGACCACAGGTTTTTAGTATCCAGCCCTGACCCCAACCTTATGTAGCCACAGCACTTTAATCACAATCCCTTTAATCAACAAGTACAAGAAAATGTGGAAGAAATCTACATGGGTGAGGACGATTCATGAGACGTATTGATAACTTGCAGAGTTTTATACTGAAACACAGATCACGGGACAACAGAACCTCACATATGTCCAGCAGTAATGACGCTATATCAACATACACTGGATGGATCAATGCTGTGGCTCACACATGAGAAGATGTGATACTAAATTGCAGTTTCGGAGGGCTGAAGTATGCTTTACGGTAGATATGAACTCACATGGAGGCCAGTAATGGCATCACGTGTCGGCTCTTTTGGGTTTTCACATATGCACATGCTTTCCATTGAATCCCCCGCCCCCGCCTATCTAATGCTGTGTTAGATTATTACAGCCGCATCTGAATTTACTTAAGACAAGCACCCATAAAACTTCAAATAGGGAGGTCTATGAGGCCCACTCCAATCCCCATCCCCCTTCAGGGGTTTGCTGGTGAAATACTGTTGCTGGCTCAGTTGCTGGCTCAGTTGCTGGCTAAACAATGCACAAAAACAAAAGGGTTTGGTGCATTAATGGCAGACGTGCACAAGTTGTTTGCATATGTTTGTCAAAGTACAACATCAATGCTTGTATTCAGGGTCTGGATTCCCAAAAGTTAGAGAGCCAGCAAATTTACTGAACCATCAAAATTTAAGGTTTGTTCAAGTATGTTCGTGTTGAAGGTACTTTGTTGGTTTATATAAAAGTTGATTATTATTGCTATTATTTATCTAACTCACTGATTGGAACAAAAAAGCCATTTTGCTGTCTCAACCAAAATGTTGTGTCTATGACACTTATGATATATCTTTTGTGTCCTTTTTAAGTTACCTAGGTCTGTAAATTTAAATTTCAACATGACACAATCACAGTTAATGAGAGTGGTGAGAGTTTATTCTTTAGTTGAGGGGGTTGAAAATGGTTTTTTTTGCCACTTGGAGGCAGTGGAAACAAGATCTAATAATAATGACATAATATCAGCCTTTAAGTTAATGTGGCATGTCAGCAAACATGTCAGCAAACACTTCCCTATTTACACATATGGCAGATACAGAGAAACATGAGCATCTATTTGGAATCTCTGGCCACGTGATGTTCAGGTAGTCACTCTACTTTTCAGTTTCAAACAACTCCTTTCTAGCTGCTAAATGCTTGACAATGTTTACCAGCTAATTGCTAACTGTCCAACTGACGGTTTGTAGAGCTATTTCACTGAAAAAAGGCTGCCAGGGGCGACCAAAAACAAGGTTAATGAAGGCAGCAAGAGTGAACTAAAACAGAAATTGTGGCTCGTAAAAACCAAACCAAACATCTGATTGACCTTACAAAAATTGAGGGGAACAGGCGAGTTAATTGATAATTCTTTGTCAATACACGTGACTCTTTTCACATACCGGTGGTCATGTGATCCACTATTGATATAAAAAAATATATATAGCCCCATTAAGTATCCAATTATAAAGTGGACAGTGATCTATGTGTATGTAAGAGTAATATAGATGATGGATAATGTTATTTGGCGTTTACTACAAAAGTCATGTACACGTGACTGCTGGGAAAAGGCTCATGGGTCACGTGATGGAGCGCCCACTGTGCTAGGTGATCAGCCAAGGGGTCATTGGAGGTGACAGTCATTCCTACCGGGAGCACTCAACCAGAAGGCCTTCCTCGCCTACTCACCTCGCCGTGGAGCAGCTCTCTCCTGCGGCCCTGGGGCTCGGCTGGCTCACAAAGAGAAGAGAAAAAGAAAAAAAAAGACAGAGAATAATGAGAAGAGGGAAGAAGAAGAGAATCTACCTAATCACCTTGTTTGTTCAAGAAGAGGTCAGCTACTGGATTGGATTTCGCTAGCGTGTAGACCGGGGGCTCAGGGGTGGAAATGGTTCTAATGTAGGCCAGTGTTTGCACAGCTGTCAGTCATCCTGGGGGGTGGGGGGGTGGGGTGGGGTGGGGGGTGACAGAGAGGAAAGAGAGAGACGGAGGAGGAGGAGGAGGAAGAGGAGAGCTCTCTGGTGACAAGGCATGTTGGGAAGCTGTGCAACAAAGAGCGCTTAGCCAAACAAAGAACCAATGTTTTCTCCCCGCAGTCTCCCTGGTGGCATCTGCTGTGCCACACAACGTGGTTCCCCGACTCCAGAGAGAGAGAGAGAGCGAGGCTGGTTAGAACGGCTTAGGAAGAGTGGGACCAGGCAATTATATACTACTGATCCACTCACAAAAAAAGGTTCTGTTTAACACACCAAATAAAAATACTCACACATGAATTTTAATCTTAAGTTTTTCACATGTATTTGCTAATAAGATTAACATCTAGAATATATATACTCAAGTTAGCGTCAGTCAAGTAACCCTTACTGGATTAGCCCGCAACAGCACTGGCTGGATGATTTGGAGCTCTTTATTAGAGAGATAATAGTTTTTATTTGTTTCTAGTGTGTAATAACACAAAGAAATGAAGTGTGCTGTCTGAATGGAAAGCAGATGGCAGGACTCTCATACCACACACAGGGCGCTGGCACCGGGTCTCATCCCGGTTCAAAGCCACATCTGGATCACTCTATCCCACCTCTTCCATTAGGCCGATCTTCCAGATGAGCTCATGAGCCTGGCCTAATGGACGCCAGGCCACAGAGAGAGTCGCTGGAGTTTCTTCTGTAGTTCCTGTCTGTCGCTTATTAAGCGTCCCTGTCTCTCTCCAAGTCTATTGCTTCACTCCCTCTGTCTTTCTCTCTGTCAGTTCATCTTTTCACTTTTTCTAAATCACATTCTTTGAGATATTTTCCATCTCTTTGAGCCATCTCTCTCTCTGTTTATCTCTGTTTCCAGTTAAGGCTCTCTTAAAGTATCTCTGTATCTTTACCTCCTCTTAAAGCTGTTTTTGTCTCTCTATTCCAGCCTTTCCCTTGAGTATCATTTTCTTTGTTCAGCCATTTCTCGACCTGTCTCAGTTTCTGGCTGTACCCTCAACTCTAAACAAATTTGTCTCGTAGTCTGCTCATTGTGTCCTCTCACCAGATCACTTCATGTGCCGTTACGCCTATCTGCCTTTCAAAATGACTCTTCCTCCAAGTCTCTTTTATTCAGTGTCTCTAATGTGCACAAACACACACAACTGCCTGAGGTCTGAGGTGATGTCTCCGCAGAAGTATCAGTGGTGGACAGCAAAATGGTTTCAATTTCCTCCTCAGTCACTAACTATTATCAATGTGTCCTTGAGCAAGGCATCCAAATCTTCAGCTCATCGAGTGCACATAGACACCTTATACGAAAAGAAATTAATTTATCTACCTGCTAGTGCCAATAGTAGTTCTCCTAAGCACTGTTGGTACACGTCGAGGGCTTCATGATCATCCGATCCATTCTCCTCCTATAACAAAAGGTTAAAAATGAGACGAAACATTGTGTTCTATCTCAATACAGAGACTGGGATGATCCTGGTGCCTTCTGCTAATTCAGGATGTTAGCATACTAAAATTACTTTATTCATTATTGTTCACTTATAAACTTGTTAGGCTGAAGCACACAAATATAAAAAAGTTTTCATGACGAACAGTGTCACACTAGCAAAACCACAAAATAGATGTTTTTGGTTCACCAGACATCTTAAAAGGTGTGGTTTGGAAAACAATCCATGGAAGAGGATTGGTTTGGACCCTGCTGGTTTGACTTGTCATTTGTATCTGTTTTTTGTATCTCTAAAGCAGTGGCATTGTCCAGCAGTACCCCCATTCTAACCTTAGCAATGGCAGTAGAGGCCATCTGTAGAGCTGCCAGCAGTCGTGGTTGGTCTCGAGACATTTCTGGAATAGAAAAAAACACAGAAAAACAGTTATCCAACTGTACGGCAATCTAAATGCACCATCAATGCATTCGACTAGAAAATGCGCAATACTCTGTAATGTGGAGTATCTTAATATTGTTGGCATTGTGGATTTGGATATTGCAGTACTTTAGATTTTATAATTTTCAGGTTAATAGAGCATACGTGTGCTTGAGAAAAAACACCAAATCTCAGAGAGACCTAGAAATGCTATTCTGTAGCTGGCCCTGACCTCTGACCTCTGAGGCAGGGTAAGAGAAAATTAAATATTCCTTACAGGATTCATTAAGGAACATATTTGCTTTCTTGTAATGGTTTAATGAAATTTTCCATGATTAAAATAGAATATTTTTTAAGCTGTATGTACCAACCAGAATAATAATCATACAGGGGGAAAACACTACTAAACCCCCATTATTTGATGAAAACCAAGTACAAAAACACACATTGCATTACTCAAGTTGCCCTGTCAAACAGCTCCTGCCAGACCAGGCTAATGCAGACCTACAGTGGCTTTGACTCTGCACTGAGCTGAGTTCATTACCTCGGAGGATATCCCTGGAGGTCCGGGCCTCCTCAAAGCTCAGTCTGTTGTCTGAGGCCACCAGGGCTTTCAGCTCCTCGGCTCTCGACGCATACTGGCTGACCTGCAGGAAGTCCTCTTACATTGACTCAACTTAATCATGTCAACCACGCCATATGCTTTCCATCCACACCATATGGTATTCATACAGGGGAATTAATTCCAAGTGAAAGCCACTGGAGTGTAAAAAAAGACCAATTGAAAATAGAAAGTAATCCAAATGTGAATATGGGGGTGTTTTCAGGCCTACCTTCTGTCTGAGGGCATCTTTACGTTGTCGGTCAGTCTCGTCTAGGGAGGATAGAGAAAAGAGATGTTTTGATCGTACATTTAGCGCCTTTACCTTGTCAGTTTGTTCTGGTGGAGTAATGCGTAACAATGCATTGCTGAGGGGCTTAAGCCACAGACAGGATATGAGAGTGGTTGTTGGTCTTACAGTAAATAGCAGGGACAAAGTGCTCAAGGGCACTGCAGTAAAGAGAGAGAGCAGCAGACTTCTCCCCCTCCTGGTCCTTCTGAACGGCCTGCAGGACCAGCTCTTTCTGAAAAGAGGAAATAGGAACTGGCATCACTGAATGCAAATGGCTATGGCTCTCCATTGCTTATGCATGCGTGCAAAGTCATGCGTGAAGGCACACGTGGGGCATGCATGAGCACAAACCTACAAACACATGTGTACATGTCAATCTCACACACACACACACACACATTATTCATGGTCGTCTGGAGTAGGCACACAAATGCTAGCACATACTTCCCTTTCTTCTTATTCTCTTACCGCTTTCACAAGGCTCTCTGCACTCGGCATGTGCTCCAAATCCACAAAAGGATGGGTGAAGAACTCCGCAAAGGTGATCCGGACATCTGGATTTCTCTCTAGCAGCCGCAGCAGAAGGTCCCTGCAGTCCTTGGATACCCTCGCCCCAGGAGGGAGCTGAAGCACAAAACACGACCTTATTATG
This sequence comes from Scortum barcoo, assembly GCA_023238725.1. Taxonomy (NCBI): domain Eukaryota; kingdom Metazoa; phylum Chordata; class Actinopteri; order Centrarchiformes; family Terapontidae; genus Scortum; species Scortum barcoo. The sequence goes on from CM041531.1 coordinate 17,757,272, forward strand.
TTGCACTCAATCCACAGGACAATCCGAGGGAAACGGACAGCAGATTGTTGCCAGAGACCTTCTAGTCTCACATCACTACTTTTGATCAAAAGATGACCTTAAAACCCTCTATGTGAATCCTCGAGTAATGGACCATATGCTAATACAATCCATTTAGCTCCAGCCCAATGTCTGACACAAGAACTCAAGCTCCTGAAAGTGCTCCATCATAAAAAGCACTGTTATCCTTAATTGTCACAATGGTAATTAGCATTTGGTTGGTGCTTGTTATGCATAAATCAGGACAGAGACACAACTATGACTTTTAATAGCCACCAATCAGTTATATTAATAATATATATACATATTATTTCATCATATTAAACTTTTTGAAGACCTAATGATCATTTTAAACTGTATTTCAGATCTTTTTATCAAATATGATATAAGCCTGATTGCAAAGATATGAAAACATTTTTTGAATTACAGATTCTCCCCTTTAAATGTCAGTGTTATTTTAACGGGTGATGAGTGATGAGTCCTTGTTTCAGCTGTTATGGTTATAGTGTTAAAGTGTGCCATCTAGTGGTGTACATGATAGCGATGTTCTGTTTTGCTTTTTACACAGGAAGACAGCAAATAATGAAAAAATAATGATAGCAATAATAATGTTTCTTTTTTGAGAACTTTCCTGGTATATGTAGTAATTGTTTTATGAAATCAATAAGCCCCACAAGGACATTATTCACAGTGATAAAAGTGCTTTTTTTTTTTTATATTTTTATTACATTTTCTCAAAACGCAAAACACATAGAACTGCTCAGACATGACAGAAAAGGAAAACACAGCAGAATGTGGGCATGTGGGTTCAGTAAATAGAAAATAATTATGAGAATAAAAATAAATGACAGTGGGCACATTTTCCATCCAGCCTACTCCTTTGCTTTTTGACTTTTTAAAACTGACATTTACCTGAAAAGCAACTCATCTATAAACAAGCACTGCTGCTTTACATTCACGTTATTCTAGACATGATACAGTATTTGACATTTGGCATATGCTTGACATTTGCATCTGTAAAATGACAAATATACTTTATACAGCACATTGCAGCACTTGTATTTCTGCTTCAGTGCAAGCAGTGAGTTATTCATATTTTTCAGCAGGACTGCTGAGTTTCAGTAATTCACTCATTTATTGCTTGACACTTACCTCAATAGGTTGGTTACTTCGGATCTTTTCCTCCAACTCAGCGTACGACCTTGATGCAAATGGTGCTCGCCCAAACAGTGCCTCTACATGAACACAAACAACAGTGAAAAAACTATCCCTGAACGACAATAATACAAAAATACAGTGATTACAGAGTATTCATCAGTGAAAACTAATGTCGCTTCCATACATTAAGTTTCAGGTACAGTGTGCATGCTTTAGGATGCTTATGCTGTATTTGCAATATCAAAATCTTAATTTAGCTACCTTAAATATCTCCTACATTGTTCTTATAATTGACATGAATTACTTTCTTCAGTCTGTAAATTGCATGTTACTCTATTTGGCTTACATGACTGACAGCGACAGCTCCTCCCATTATGTGTTGAACATTGTCTTTCCACACAGTGCAATTACCGTACCGCACTAAAAAGGGGACAAACCAGGCTGCCATCCTATGATCAATGGCACTATTTGGTTTTTGACCTCAAGCCTACAGGGCCAGCCAACTAATAAGACTTTCATCTTTTATTGTTGAAGAACAAGTGATGTTGAGATCTTGGACATGATTATTAACGCTACACAGCACAGGACACAGTCACACCAGATTCTTTCCATGGAAATATATCCTGGTCACTTGAGTGTATGGCCAGATTGACAGACGCTGTGTGTAATTCACACTGAAGATATTCCACATTTAGAAGAGATGAAAAAAAGGTGACCACAAAATACTCACCATAGAGAATGACTCCTACTGACCAGAGATCTACCCTGGAGTCATACTGCCGTCGGCACACCATCTCAGGGGCCATGTAAAGAGGAGAGCCTCTCAGGACGCTCTGCTCATCCCACGGTGACATGTACTGGGCGAAACCAAAATCTGAGGGCAAATCACAATGTAAACAACATGTTCACTGTGAGAGATTCCAGTGGATAAACTGAACTAAACTCAGACAAAGCTGTACCAGCTGACATGTTTATACTGAAAAATGTTGCTTTAAGTTATACAGATAGGTACAGCTTATTAGCAACACAATGATTTAGTTCTTCTGGTGTCTGGCCATTGCTAAAATGATCAATGTGTTCACTTGATTGTGGGATGGGCATGAGTTCACCTGCTAGTTTGAGGACAGAGCCGCTGAGCAGAATATTCTGGGGTTTCAAGTCCAGGTGTGAGATATTTCGCTCGTGAAGAAACTGGAGGGCACAGGCTGTTTGTGCAGACACACAAACAAATACACAATGAGAGAAATAAGATGATACTAACATCAGCCCACATCATGAAGCCCTGCACTGACCACAAAGTGTATTAAATGAAAATATATATATATTTTTTCTATCAATTTACCCAAAGTACTTACATGAATGCATGGCTGAATAAAGTGTACCTCCCCATCCCTCTCCACATATAAAGAAAAAAAAGTGCCATGGACCCAATATAAAAAATGATCTCTTATCTATTAAAGTAAACAAAGAAATGACTCACCCATCTGTTGTAGGAAGCGCCGGGCCACCCTCTCAGGTAAAATCCTTCGACTGCGAATGAAGCGGGAGAGATCTCCACCAGAACACCACTCCAGGATCAGATAAATGTTCTCAGAATCCCACTGATGAAAAAGATGAATAGAGATCCTCAGGAAAGGACTGAAATGGACTGTGGTATTTATTCCAGAATAAATATTCTCCCCCTAAATCAACATATAACTTCGATGGATAGATGCACACCATTGTTTAAGTAGAGAATAGTTTAATTAAAAAATGTATTTTTTATTCACAACACATCCCTTATATAGTGGAAACTTCTTATAGTGGTCATGTTTGTAACAAATTTATTTTCTTTTTTACCATCAAACTGATAGTTGTATATTTATTGCACGAATATAAAGTAATGAAACAGACAGCCTCACTATTTGTTGGGTATGATATTTAGATAAGATAATATAAGATCTTTTATTGATCCAACAGTGGGGAAATTCCACTGTTACAGCAGCTCAAAACAAGTAAAAGAGACATTAAATAATAGACGAAAAAACACACAAGACACAAAAAACAGTATTTACAATAAATAGAACAATAATGAATAATAATAATAATAATAAGAAAAAGAAAGAAACAGAAACAGTATTTATATACACAGCCTCACCCAGTTAGATGTGCTGTGGTGAGGTGTTATTGCACAGGTGAATATGGATATGTAGCAGATATGAATTAACAGTATAGTAAATGAGTGGAATGAAAAAAAAAAAGACCATAAAGTGCATGGCTAGGACATCAGTAAACATCAGTAAACATCAGTGCAATGATGAAACATCAGTAAACATCAGTCCTACTGTGGTATGGAAGTGTTTGTGTTTGTTACAATGACAAAGATTTATAGTGCAGCATTAAACAGTCTGATGGTGTTTGGGATGAAGGACCTGCAGAAGCGCTCCTTCCCTACACCTTGGGTGTTCTGAGTCTGTTACTGAAGGAGCTGCTTAAGGCCCCCACAGTCTGATGCAGAGGGTGGGAGGTGTTGTCCATGATAGTGGACAGTTTGTTTTGCCAGAGCCCCCTCCTCTCCCCCATCACCTCGATGGAGTCCAGGGGGCAGCCACAGACTGAGCTGGCTCTTTTAATCAGTCTGTTGAGCCTCTTCTTGTCCCGCTCAGAACTCACCCCCCTCCCCAGCAGACCACTGCATTTAGAAGGCATTATGTCCGCACATTATGAATCTCCTTGATGAGGGCAGCTTAAACTACATGTGTCCCCATCACTGGAAGATGACTATTTCTCCTTGTTTGAGTAAACGCAACAAGGTCAACAAAGGAACACCAAGTTTTGCTTCTGCATCACGTTGGCTCCTTTCTGTCATAAGCTTTGAGCAGACTACATTTTTCTTTGAGAGAAAATGGCTTTTCATGATTGCAATGCACCCGATGCACCAGCCTCAAGTAACCAGTACTCACTGTAACTCCCATCACTAAAAGTGGTTTCCACTGTATAAGCTTCAACAAATCTGAAATGCAAGCTTACCTGAAAGTCTTTTAGCTGGACTATATGAGGGTGACGCATAGTCTTGAGGATTTCAATCTCCGTGAGCAGGTTTTCTGTGGAGGCCCTGTTTAGAGTCTTCTTCCCGACCACCTTCACTGCCACCACCTCTCGACTGTCCCCCTGCAGCAGCGTCACAGGCAAGAACTCAACTTTAATGACAAAACCACAGTGAATTTTATAACACCAGAGTGTAGAAAGCACATTTTATTGTGACCAACATCTATGAGCATAATCACTGAAATCTCAGTTTATTAAGTATAGTGAGCAAAGTACAACCTCACTGCTGGCCACCTGAAACAAACCTTGAGTCCGTGCAGAAAGATGGACTCCTCCACACACTCACCTTTCTGTAGGCTTTGTAGACTGTGGCGTAGGTGCCACTGCCCAGCCTCTCTGTGAGTATGAAGTCTGCCAGCTTGGGAGGAGCAAAGCTGGAGGATGAAGCCATGCTGGCGACAGAAACATCACATTTCACAGGCAGAAATGTCAGATCAGCACACTTTTCAAAAACATGGCCTTGAAGAGGTCAGTGATGCTGACCTTTGACCTGGTGGGGACTCTAAGGGTTACTTAGCAACCGGGGTTCATGGACAGTGTTTCTACATTAATCACGGACATTACAGCAGATTTACATTAGTCTTTACAACAGTTAAAGGACAGGATAATCATCTCACCACTGTCTTTGTCAATCACTGACAAAGTTTACTGCAGCTTCTTGTTTTTCCCGCTGATAAATGACATTACTTTAAAGTTTACTGAATTAGTTTACTGTCTTTTAATGTATCCCGTATAAAAGGACGGTATTCAGACGAGCTTGTTAAAGGTCTTTTACCGTATTTAGACATGAATACGTCCTCTTGATAAGTAAAGAAAGTGTAAACTCCGGAAGTCTGAACTGAATTTGGTGGACATTCGGGGAGCTAACAAGCTAAAGTAGCACACACTGTGCTGGTGTCAAGTTAGCTGCTACCCTACAGTGTTAGCTAAAATAAACAAAACAGGGGCAGCCACGGGCCATTTACCGTTCATTCAAACGACTTAAAACAGATATATAAATGTCAGACACTCACCTGCAGACGAACAAACCCTCCTGAATGAAGAGCTAGTGTTTACATTGCTGACACACACACCAGCTGACACTTTAACATGTGATAGAAAATGTGTTGCCGCCTCCTGGCGTCCATACTCCGAGCGGCACCCCTGTAAAATATACACCCAATATATAATAATGTTGTTACATTTCTGAGATAGATTTTTATTTGTAAACTCATTTTTTGCACGTTTCTGTACAATCTGTACATTTCTTTCATTTAAATAACTCACACTGAACGTATTGTCATTATAGACTTAGACTTAACTTTATTGATCCACTTTGGGATGACTCCCTCAGGGAAATTTAAATTTCCAGCAGCACATAAGAAAAGCAGCACACAGATAGAAAGAGCAGCACACAGATAAAAAATAAACAGTAAACACTTAGCTTAATATACAAAATATATTAAAAGAAATACAAAATATAAAAGAATAAGAATTAACTAATATAAATAAATATAAGAGCTGAATATGGCTTTGTATGGAATGTATGTTATGTAATCTTTGTAATCTTTGTATGTTATGGCATTTTATCTTTTTAATTTTTTATACTGTCTACTTTATAATTTATTTATATATGTCTATTTTATATTTGATTTAGACATCCTTAGACTTGCCTTTATGTCTTTTATATTTTTTCTTCTTTGTTTGTAGTTTTAAACTTGATTTTGAGTCTGATAACAAAAGCGATACACATTATGTCTGCCCATTGTATTATATTAAAAAAATATATATATACAATGAGGTATTGATGTTCTTTCATTTCAGTCAGGATGATTCGGGTTTCACTTGCTTGCTTGCTGGTGGGTACTTTTATTTTCAAAGCCCCTCACCGGAAGTCCGCTGTCATCGTAGCCTTGCTGGTCATTTAAAGATGGCGGACTCCCTGGCTGCACGCTTGGCCGTCCAGGAGGAGCAAATCCTGCTTCTCACCAAAGAGGTGTCCGCTCTCCGGGACGGGCTGAGCCGAGGTGTGGATGCCGTCGGAGCCGCGGGGGCGTCCCCGGAGCTGGAGAGCCTGCGGGCGGAGAACGAGAAGCTCAGGTACCGGCTGCTGCACCTCCGGCGGGGTCTGCAGGCGGAGCTGCAGCTGGAGGAGGCGCAGGGCAAGGGGCAGCAGCAAGGAGCCAGGAGTGGCAGAGCACCGGAGAAAAACACCAGCAAAGAGCCGCACACGAACAACCGAGCTGAAAATAAGGTAGAAATGAAGACCCGGTTTAAATGGCTTCATCTGTAACGTGATGAGGGGGGGGGGGCAGTTGTAGTCGCGCCGCACCATTATGAGGAGTGGGCCTCTGGTCAGTGAAACCAAATGACAAACTTCACCACCCCATTTCCAGAAATAGCCGCCACACTCAGTGCCACAGCATGTGTACACTTTGAATACTGGACATGTTCGCTGGCATTAATAACAGGCTGATGTTATTGTGACTCAGAGGGAAACTGTGATAAGAGCCTATTGTAAGATTAAGACACACACAAACACACCCTCTCTGTGTGTGGACAGGTGGCAAACCCGGACACCAAACCAGGTGACAGAAACAAGAAGGAGAATAAGCCGGATAAGGGACAAGGAGGTGGAGGTGGGAAGGAGGTAATTATTAGAGAAGTACAGGACTTTAAAGTTATCCTGCTCCCCGCTCATCCATTGGATGTACAGGGAGATAAACTTTTAACAAATAATGTTCTCACTTGCCTGTCACAAAACATAAGAAGTTAAACAATACAATGATGCTCAGTATGACTAAATTGCATGCAAATCTCTGGCCATGCTTTAATTATATATTTCCTGCTGTAGCTGAAGCCGTGGCCCGGATACATTGCAGAGCGCCTCAGCTTCTACGAGGAGCTGAAGAGGGAGAGCGATACTCTGCTGGCAAAGAAAGCTGCAAATGGCAAGCCCATTACTGTGGAGCTGCCAGATGGACGAAAGGTGGCGGGCAAGGCTTGGCTCACCACACCGTACCAGCTGGCTTGTGATATCAGGTTGGTGCTTAAACAGCTGGCCACATCCACCAATGCTCAGTCTGCAACTGTAAGGATGGAAAATTTAGGACTGTCAATGTGATCAATATCATGAATTATTTACCTAAAAAAAAACAAACATTGAATTGTCTGATACAAGTAGTGACATTAGAGGGAGGCTTTACTCCATCTTTCTTTTCATTGAATAGAATGACAAAATCACTGTTGAATTTGGAGACAGCATTTCTGAGACAACAATCTTGCACTTGATCTTTCAGCCAGGGCCTGGCCGACAACGCTGTGATTTCACGGGTCAATGGGGAGCTGTGGGACCTGGACAGGCCTCTTGAGCAGGACTGCTCTCTTGAGATCTTGCGTTTTGACAATGAGGATGCTCAGGCTGTGAGTACATAGCTCTTTCAAATTTAATCAATAAAAAACATCTTTGTATCAACAAACATCTTTGTTTGCAAACATGTTTGTACAGGGGGAACCTCAGAAATGTGTTCTGTTGTATTGCAATATCTGTGGTCTGCAGTTCTAGTTTTGCATTAGCAAATCTTTTGATTTCCTACATTCAACAAAATTGTATTTTTATCATTTTCAGTAGTGTCCAGTCCTACATACCTGGTGTCCAATGTATGCAAAATGTTTTTGAAGAGGTAATATACAAATCTTTATTTTATGTCTAGGTGTATTGGCACTCTAGCGCTCACATCCTCGGTGAGGCAATGGAGCGCTTTTATGGAGGTTGCTTGTGTTACGGACCCCCGATTGAGAATGGTTTCTATTACGACATGTTCCTGGATGGGCAGAAGTGAGCAAGTATTTTCACTATCAGTGTCTGCTCTGGCCAGATTAATATATATATATTACATTAAAGGAAAATCAGTCATTTTCAGACATGATTGATTCTATTTTATCCAAAATTTATATACTCAAGTCTTCATCAAGGATGTATTTCACTGCATTTTTAATCAAATACTGACTGTTTTCCTTTTTGGGGGCTAAAACTAAAAATGTCAAACACGACGACGTGATTGTGTACCAGAGCAGCACAGGCCATGAGTGCTTGTGATGAACTAAACATGTTTGCTGTTTCCAGGGGAGTATCCAGCTCTGAGTTTGGGGACCTGGAGACTTTGTGTAAGGCGGTAATTAAGGAAAAACAGCCCTTTGAGAGGCTTGAGATCAGCAAGGAGACGCTGTTGAAGATGTTTAAGGTGAGTGAGAGAAAGAAGGAGGGAGAGAGAGAACGAGAAAGTACTCTCATCTGCTGTCAGTCTGAGATCTTCTGCATGTGAAAGAATGAATCATGGGATATTTATTGTTCAGGTTTTGAAATGTCCAAAACTATAAATGTGTGAGGGGCTATTGTTAACTGTAACTGTTTGTAAGTAATCAAGAAAATGTTCTCTAGCTATAAACTGACATAGCCTATTTTATACAGGCTTCTTCTTCTTCTTCTTCTTCTTATTATTATTATTATTATTATTATTATTATTATTATTATTATTATTATTATTACATCTGTGAGGGAAAATAACTCAAAGAATCATTCAAAAGACTTCCTTCTCCCCAGGATGACTTCAAACTAAGTCAAGGTGTTTGTATCTTTCAGTACAACAAATTCAAGTGCCGCATCCTGAACGAGAAAGTCACCACGCCCACCACTACAGTCTATAGGTATGTTGCTTAGAAGAAAGAAGCACACACATATGTGTGTGTGTGTATATATAATATATAATATACACACATTTTTTTATTTTAAACCAATGTTTCTTTTTGTGGTTTACAAAACTAACTGTTGTGTAAATTTATAAATCCCGGTTAGATGTGGGCCCTTGATTGATTTGTGCAGAGGTCCCCATGTCAGACATACAGGCAAGATCAAGGCCATGAAGATCTACAAGGTATGGGTGATATTTTCTCCCAGACTTAAGTTGATCAGATTTTATTTTTGAATATTTTCTGGGAAAGTAACCCAGTGCTGACATGTGTAAAAATGTTAATATTTCACTTTTTTTTTTTTCCTAACTCCTCAGAACTCTTCAACTTACTGGGAGGGCCGCTCTGACATGGAGACTCTGCAGAGGATCTATGGGATTTCCTTCCCAGACTCAAAGATGCTGAAGGAGTGGGAACGCTTTCAGGAGGAGGCCAAGAATAGAGACCATCGCAAGATCGGCAAAGTGAGTCACTGTAGGCAGTGTCTAAGCCCACCCAGCAGCCTGAGGCCTAGAGTTGGAGACTAAAACCCAGTACAAAGCGAATTTTGATTCGTAATTATGTAATGTTATTGCTGACACATCTTCTTTTTGTGGGTTTTTTGGAGCTTTTCCCTGTGAGCGTTTAGGTTTGTGGTTTTATTGAAGTGGGGAAACCCTGGAATGGACCTGGACTAAGAACAGTCCCCAGGCAAACATGAACTCTAATGACACATGCAAAAATATACAAAGAAAAAGTAACATTACACAGAGGCTCTGTAATAAAATGATCCCTCTACTGTTTCCCAGTTGGCATCAAAAATGCCGCAGGGTGAAACCGCTATGGCAGAACAACATGGGCCTGAAAACCACGTTTTATTCTGCCATAGATCGACTGTCGCTGTTCTACACCAGCTGAGGGCACTGTGTCTCTTCATATTTGCACATTTGGCACCACTGTGAGTCATCTGAGCACCCAAGCTGGTTTCCCAGCATGGAAGACACAGACGGCAGCACCTCAATCAGCACATATAATAACACAGTTCCATATTAAATGCGAGAGTCGAGATACTGCTGTCGAAGCCTGTTGGAGGGAAGTGACAAAAGTGGCGTGTTGTTTTAAAGATGGCGTTCTGTGGCATGATCCCAAAGCAACCTTTACCATTTGCACAGTGTATAATGAAAACACAACATTTTCAAGAAAAAAAACACAATTTTATCAATCAATAGCATTGAAATAAAAAAATATCCCATCAGAGGCACCAGCAGGGATTCAGCTGTGTCTTTTGATGTATCGATTTGATTAAATTGATCATACATGTTATACATCACCACTGTTAACGTATATAGAGAAGAAATAAAAGCACTGGTGGCATATAGAAAGATCTCCAGAGGAGTGTTTCATAAAACAAGATTGCTGTTGAAACCAGGCTGGTTTCTATAATTCAGGCTCATTTTCAAAAAATCCTATTTCACAAAGGAGATTTAAATCAGTCAGACCATAGCAACCTGTCCCTCCAGGCTAACTTTTTCCTGATCAGGTTAGTTTCAAGGCTTAGCTCCGTCTTGGGCTGAAGCAGTGTCATAAAGAGTCAGACAGAAACAGAGCGTTCCTCCCTGAAGGTTCCTCTTTACTCCTGCACTGTGAACGTCCCTCAGTTTTCAGTTCATGTCAAAGTTATCACATTTCGACACAAGCAGCACTTTTTCTGCTTTTAAAATCAAAGCTTATATATTTTTTTATCTTAAGATTAAATAAATAAAATGTAAAACAAAATAAAAAGGGCAGGCATTCAATCTGAACATATTTAAACCGTATTTTCCTTCACATAGAGGCTGTTATGTCACAGTAACATAATCCCACTTACAGAGTTTTAGTTCCATAAAATTCTAATGATCTGGTTTGCTTGCCATGAAATACGTTACCTGACTCGATCTTTAAAGCCGTTTAAGGATATGTTGCATGCAACAGTATACTGACATGTAAACATTCATTTTCAGCCCTTATTATACAAAATTAGTTAATATTGCTCATGTGGGATTTCACAGTGCCATGGTTCCAAGCAGAGCACAGCAACAAACTGAGCAAACAGTGGAGCTCAGTCCGTTCTGTATCAAAGTCTGAGCTTCCTGCTGGTCTACAAGATGCTGCCAAAAGCTCACTTTTGTATCCTATTGCGGCGATTTTTGCTGCAGTATTTACTGTGTTTAATTTTTGTTGCTCGTGGCTACGCATGTTGCCATTTTGTCCTTTTCTTTATTGTGAAGTGATATGATCAGCGCTTGATGTCGTCAGGTCTGTAATCAAAGGTTGGTTCTTAAACCACACTTGTCTGAGTCTGGTCAGCTCAGGGTTGGCTTTACAGATGAGATTAATTCTGCTTCTGTTTCCTACGCCCAGTAAAGACTGGCTTTTCTGAGCCAGCTTTTATGAAGCCAAACTTCTAATCCCGCTCTCAGTTTACTTTGGTTTTCAGATCATCCAGTGTGATTTTCTAGAAATAGCTGGCTGACATTGCGAGACATTTCAGTTCCAACACCTTATTATTCATTTTTTTCAAATCAAAGTGCACTTGACGAAGGAGTATCATGAATGTGGTATTTATTCAGATATTTGCTGCAAATCTCTGTGTGTTTTTAAAAGTTATTAGTTACTGCTCGAAGGGACAAAAAGCGAGAGGTGAGGGGGGCTGTGTTATCACCTTATGCAGAATGAGAGGTGTGTCAGTGCTGTAGATGTTGTTTTAATACTGTGTACCATTCAAGATCGTTACAGAAATAGAAGGAACTGCTGGCACCCACATAATGTTTTTTTTGTCTTCACAGTGTCTTCACAGTTTGCAGCTTTCCAGCTTCCAGGGCACACCAAACACGTCTGTCGCTCTTATTATTTTTTTTTTTCCTCAGAGTCCATTGAGGGTTTTTTTCAGGAGCAAGTCGCTGACAGATGGTCTGCTGTGTGATGATTGGATAACTCCCTGCTGTGTATGCAGGAGTTTTGTGCTGGTTGTACCTGCAGATAATAAGCACATGTGGAGTCATTAAAAAGTCTTCTTTTGTCTGCTTCACAGGATCAAGAGCTGTTCTTCTTCCATGATCTCAGCCCTGGCAGTTGTTTCTTCATGCCACGTGGAGCCTACATCTACAACACTCTCACAGAGTTCATCCGGGTAGGAGCAGTGGCCAAATGTTTAAGTGCATCTTATACATTATCTTATTTTATTTTATTTATTTTATTTTATACTTATCTTATTTATAGAATATTTGCCATGTTTCCTTCTATTTTAAATTCACTTGTGGCAGATGTAAGCTACAAAAGCCCTCAGACAATCAGTCATCCTTGAGCTTTGGTTGGCAATTACAAAATTTTGCCATGATGCTATGTTTGCCATTTTGTTATTGATACAAAATATTTATTGTGGGATCTGCATTGCGGAATACCACTGAAAAATTTATATTCAAGCAAAATCCACAAACAGGGTAAGCATCTGTACAGGGTTTGAAAACATGTACTCCAGAGATATTGAAACACAAACGCCTACAACCACTCTCAACCATGAGTCCATGAGGCTGGGGTTTCGTTTCACTTAACATTTCCAGTGTACTTGTAGCGATTGCCAGCTCATTGGCATGCAGGCCACGAGCCGTTAACTTTTACAAAACATGCAATCACCAAGGAGCTCAAAGATAAGCTGTGGGTTGAATGGTGACCTGAATAGTTTAGTTCAGCTCAGTCAGTTCAAATTCTGCTCAGAGCTCCAGAAAAACTCCAGTCCTGACTGCTGTACACAGTCTGAGTTACAGCCTGAGCTTTGCAAAGGTTGTTCAGTAAAACACTAAAAATGCGACAAACCAAACATCATAAAGTCACAACTGTCAGAAATAAAAATATTTTACAGATCGCGGTCCAGATGAGCTTGCCTGCTAATCAGGTTGAATGATTGCAGAGTTTGCAGAAGCTCTCATTTAAGAGCTGAATGCAGTCTTGCCCAAAGTTGAGCAAACTTTAGATTTCAGAGTGACTTGAGCACTCTTGCCATGTTGGGTGACTGTACAGGAACTCATCTCTTTGACGTGTTTGAAGAGAGATGTGTTGACATCTTGAAGACTTTCACATCACACACACCAACACACCAGACCAAGCCAAGAGGACCTGACATACATTACACAGAAGTCGTGCAAGATCATTATCGCGTCACTTCAATCTGTTATCACTGTGCAAAAAGAAAAAAAAAAAAAAACACAGACCAGCGACAAGCAACAAGTTATGTATTTCTCTCTACAACATATTCGTAAAATGTTTAGCAGTCACATTTCAAGATGCTGGCGGATGGCTTGGTATGACTGCAATGCTAGAAAAGCAGTCACTTGCCTCATTCAGGTTCTGCATCTCTCTCTAAATTGTATTTATTTAGGAAAAGCTGACCGAGCACACACATTTTTTTTATATCCTTCTTGTTTTCATATTCACAGTTCCACATATTCACAGCTGAAATGTTTCCAGTAACACCACTTTTCTATTGTTGGCTGCTAAACAGCTCAAATGGACAAAAAAGAAAGGAAAACAGATAAATAAAACCCACAGGATCCAATTCCTGTTTGCAGAAGCTCGAGATTTGTGCCAAGGGTCGTGATTCAGCTCAGCTCAGGAAAGTACCTGTGCAGTCCAGCTGGCGGTTTAGCTTGTTTATGTGTTTTTTTTTTTTTTTTTTCTAGGATGAGTACTGGAGAAGAGGCTTTCAGGAAGTAGCCTCCCCCAACATCTATAACAGCAAACTGTGGGAGACATCTGGCCACTGGCAGCACTACAGTGAAAACATGTTCTCCTTCCCTGTGGAGGACGACATCTTTGCACTCAAGCCCATGAACTGCCCCGGGCACTGGTAAATTTGGGGTGCTCTGAGAATTGTCTCAGAGCAGTGAATCAAATGGTATATACAGTATTCAATGCATGCCACGGTCATTGATCTGCTGCTCTCTGGGTGTCCTGTAGTCTGATGTTCGGCCACAGGCCCCGCTCGTGGAGGGAGCTCCCTCTGAGGCTGGCAGATTTTGGCGTCCTCCACAGAAATGAGCTGTCAGGGACGCTAACTGGGCTGACCAGAGTGCGGCGCTTCCAGCAGGATGATGCTCACATTTTCTGCACGATGGATCAGGTGACCACATCAGTCGTTTTTGGCATTTTCACGCGTTGTTTAGACATGCAAATCTTCAGCTCTTTGTACATGTGAAAAACAGGTTTGAAAAACAAGTACCTACTTATTATGAGTCATTTCCTAAATCCTGATTTCTTTTTTTTTTTTTTTTTCCCTTCTACAGATCGAGACTGAGATGAAAGGCTGCCTTGACTTCCTCCGCTGTGTTTACCATGTGTTTGGCTTCTCCTTCCAGCTACACCTCTCCACCCGTCCAGAAAAGTATCTGGGTGATATCGCTGTGTGGAACCAGGCTGAGAAGGTAAACCGCGTCATGTGTCATAGTTCTGATTTATATCTAAAAAGCACCTCCAGGAACCGGTTGAATTCTGCTAAATATTCAGCAGGAGATCGGACGGGAATCTGTCTTGGAGGCATAATATGCAAAACATAGGGACACACCTCACGTTTAAAGCAAGTACTCATGTTGACACTGACTTGGCATTGTTGATGAAAGAGCTGGCTTCCTGCCGTGTCATCGTACAGTAGTATCAGATCTGTGAATCATTAGGAAGTTCCTTGAATTTCTGTAGGAGGTGTGTTGTCAATAAAGGACATTGCTCATTTCGGTGACATGATTTCCAGTTGTATTTTTTTTTTTTTTCAGCAGTAGATATCACTTAAAATGTAAATATAGAAGCGCATTAGGCAGTGCAAAGTGCGGACTGAAATGTGTGTTTTGTACATAATTGTGTACTGCAGTATGACCTGCATCACAGTAATTGCTTTTCATTTAGATGAAAATTAAAATGTTAACCTATGCCTCACAATTGACAGCAACTGGAGAACAGCCTGAATGAGTTTGGGGAGCCATGGAAACTCAACCCTGGAGACGGCGCTTTTTATGGACCCAAGGTTAGAACATTTCTTGATATTTGATTTCAAATCCTCTCGGTCTGAAAAGTGCTATAATTTCTCTCTGTGCTGTTGCAGATCGACATTAAGATCAAAGATGCAATTGGACGTTACCACCAGTGTGCAACCATTCAGCTGGACTTCCAGCTGCCCATCCGCTTCAACCTGACCTTTGTGGGGTGAGTCACCTAATCAAAACACTGACTCGCTGCTGAGTCTGTGGGCTTTACTGTACCAAGGATTACATGTTAATCACCTCCTGAATAAGACGTCTCCGCTGGCGTACTGTGTTCCAGATAGTCCTGTGCGTATGTTTGTGTTTGTGTGCGTGAGGTGAAGAGCTGTTTGCAAAAGTGAACTCATTGAGAAGGTGATGGGTTGATTTATCACCACACCAGGAGCTACAGTTTGTAAACTCAGCATGCAGTTAATAGTATAATAGTATTTAGCCCTGTATTACAAATAGAAATGGAAGGAGGTGTCCGTTTAGGTCAGCAGGAGGATCGGTGGATATTGATACTTGAGTTGCAGACACAGTGGGAATTTAGGTAGATACAGGTTGCACAGGTAGGGTAATTATACTCTTTATGATGAAACATTGCACTATATCTTTTGTATTATTATTTTCATTATCAACTTTGAACTTCTGTGTTAAATGTTCTGCAAATAAAATCTGAATCGAATTAAAGACCAATAATACATATGAGAGGCCAAGAGAAAGTGTAGTTTAAATTAATACCGACACATTTCACAGGAACTCTTAATATTCTTCTGTCATGCGATGTTTTTCAGGAAGGATGGCGATGACAAAGCCCGACCAGTCATCATCCATCGTGCTATCCTGGGCTCAGTGGAGAGGATGATTGCTATTCTCACAGAGAACTATGCAGGCAAATGGTGAGGAAGTAAAAAAAATGTTATTAAATTTAAATGTTTTTAGAATTCCTGATATAACCCACTGCTTTGATTACTTCATTGATGTTTTAGCGGATATATCAGATGCTCTCTGTTCTTATTTCAGGTGTTTTCTGTTGCAATATGATTTTTGTGTGGTTATGAGTGACATGCCATCCAGTTGGAATACTAAACTGTCCACTCTATTGTGTTCCCTTTCTGCACCTTGACCCTATCTCTGTCTATGAAGTGTGCCTTATAAATAAAACTGCCCAGCCTTGCCTATACCATAAAGATTTCACCTAGTAGTTCCCATTTTTTCCCAGGGACAACTATGTGGTAACATTATTATATTTACCCCTGTATATCACTGTGAAGATGGTTTCATTATAGTCTGTCTGTCCTTCCTGCAGGCCTCTGTGGCTCTCTCCACGTCAGGTGATGTTAGTGCCTGTCAACCCCTCCTGTGAGGATTACGCCAAGAGGGTACGTCTTCCACAGTCCCCATCTGTGTTTGTATATTTGTATATGCTCATGAACTGTTTACACAAAAATGTCTTTTTTTTTTCCACCTGTCAGGTGTGTAAGCAGTTTACAGAGGCTGGGTTCATGGCAGATGCTGACCTAGACTCCAGCTGTCTCCTAAACAAGAAAATCCGTAACGCTCAGTTGGCCCAATATAACTTCATTCTTGGTGAGAAAATCCCAGACACAATGTGTTTTTTTTTTTTTTGGTTTGTTTTTTTTTAAATCATATCTACTTATCATAGTTACATTATTATTGCATTAGTAACACTGCAGACTTAACACCATGGAAAGTTTTCAAAAATGATCAACAATATAAAGAATGTATGGTTTGTAATAAATGGGTTAGAACATAAAACAATTACCACAGCCTTTTTCAGTAACCTCAGTATAAGACTGCAAGTCTCGGTAGACTTGATTGACCATTGAAATAATAATGATTTCAAATAAACATTCTTACTTTGTTGAATAACCAGCAAATGGACCTTCAAACTGGCTAACCACCCACAGTTGTTGAATTCTGTGGCGTGTGTGTGCATGTGTGTTGTGTTGTGACTTGGCCCATGTCAAGCTGTCGAATCCTTTTGTGTCTTGGCAGTGGTTGGAGAGAAGGAGAAGATGACTAACTGCGTCAATGTGCGCACGAGGGACAACAAAGTCCACGGAGAACTGTCGGTGGCCGAGGTGCTGGCTCGCCTGACCCTGCTCAAACAATCTCGCTGTCGAAACGCAGAGGAGGAGTTCTAATCGAGACAACCAATCCAGAACAAGAGCAATCCAGACTCTTGCAATTCAATACCTCAAGTGCAGTCAAATAAGCAGTAAAGGGACAATTGATGGCACGTGTTGTTCATGGTGCAGTGAAAGTGTAGTACGTAGAGCAAATTTGAGAGGTACTTACTGATAGTCTGTAAGTAAATGTAATGAATGGGGCTGCAGAACAACCTGATGCCCACAGAATCACGTAAAGGATTGAAAAATGATATGTTTTTGTAAATTGTGTAGGTGTCAGATTATGTCTGAAGGGAAATTAATTGATAATTGAAAGAAACTATGTCATCATGATGAAGGTTATGTGAACATGGCACTGTTTTGTTTTTTTTTTTCCACAATGGTCCGTCTCCACGGAGAACCTCCAATAATAAAATAATTCTGCTGAATGTGATCTTTTACTTTCACAACCGTTTATTTTGTAGAGATTTGCAGCCTTTCAGGTCATACTTGATTACTCATTCACAATAACATAAAACACTCTGTTTTCAGTAGCAGATTTACAGAAGTGGAAGCTTCATAATTGTCTTGACTGATCGAGCAGTATAGGGCCTCATCCCCACCCAGCATGTTACACCAAGTTTCTGCTCACTACGTCAGTGCTACAGTGTCACTGTGGTCTTTAAATAGCAAATTTAATGTGACATTCTGACCAGAAATGAGGCATAATTAAATGTAATAAGTTTTTGTTTATTAAGTTGTTAAGTTCAAGAATAGTTTATAATTATTATATATGTGGATCAGAGGGTTTGTGGGTGTGGCGTGGTGGGCGTGGCAAGTCTAGGACCAGGAAGTTCTGCTGCGGCACTCATGCTGCGTTCACAAGTCATAGGAAAGATGGCCCACTTAAACCCTTTTTCAAATATTATAATACTTCTTCTTTAACAAGGATTAGACTTATTGCTCTATTTCAACAGCTTCGTCAATGTTGATGTCAGTATAGCTGTAGATGCAGTGAAGGTCCCGGTGCAGTGTACGGCTGAATAGAGAACATGTCGAGCCACGACAATACAGTTGTGAGGATTACTAGAAAGATTTTGAGATTGGTATTGTTATAATATTTTACAGGAAGGTCAGACATATCACTTTGTCACTTGCTTAGAACAAAACGTCTTTGAAAGGTTTCGTGTAATAAACGTATAATGAGCTATTGGTGCTCGTCATGGCATCTTCACAGCTTTAATTAGATAATGAAACAACAGATGAATCATTATATCAAAAGCACTCAGCCCCCCCGCCTCTTACTATTAACTGTATATAAATAATCTGTACATACACTGAATGCCTCAGCCCGTCAGAACCAACAGTGTCCGTTTGTCCTACCGGCCCTGAAGGCAGCTGTGCAGCAACAATGGCCGCCAGCTGTCAGAGATGGAGACCGGACCGAGGACGGAGCCTCAAAAGCGGCGGCATTGTGATCGTGTTGTTCATGGACCTGCTCTTACAGTGTGTTAACGGTATGTGTGTGAGGACTGTCAAATATTTAGACCAGCCTGGCTCGACTACAACCCGTATTTCTGTCGTTGCTGGTGTTAGCGTTAATGGGTTAGCCACCGAGCTAGCACCGCTACACACAGCTCGTTAGTTAGCTTACAGTCCGTGGTACAGATTGAATGGCTGTTTGTTAAACACGACAAACAGTTTGGTTGATTAGTCTGTTTTTAATGTACAATATATGGGATAACAGTGAGCTAACGTATCGTTAATCGCCCCTCTAATTTGCAGTAAGTATCGCCAGCTGGTAAACGCCTCAGTGAGGTGTTAACATTGCTGATCAACACCTCACAGAGTCTTTTAAATAAAGTCTTAATAATACATGTTATCTAATTTATATGAAATATTATGTTATATTAGCCTGTCTGTCCCAACATACCTGATTGCAGGATCGTTAAATGTTGTCACTATCCATCATTACTTTCTCAGTTCACTATGCAGTGTATAGATATATCTCTTGTTTTATAATCACGGTCACAGCAGACTAAGGATGTGGACTCACGTCGTTTATCTTCTTTGTTGTGTGGACGTCAGGGTACCTGAGCTCTCCTCATGTTGGCCAGGAGCCTCCATACACCAGAGATTCCCAGCATGGACCGGTCATCACCAGCCCGGTGGTCCCTGCTGCAGCCTCAGGTAAACATCAGTCAGTTACCAATACTCATAATGATCACTTGAACTTGAGTTTATGTTAAAATGACTGCTTATACATGAAAGGTATGCTCCTGTAGCACATAACTAATGTAACATGTTAACATTAACACTAATATAAACATGTTAACAATTCACAGATTGGAGTATTAGAAATCAAATGTACAAGCCCATGAACATTTTCCTCATATGTAGCCTGAGATTATATACTGTAAATCTGTTCAGGTCCTCTGGTTGATGTAGGCATGGGGCGATATGATAAATGTCATATCACGATTAGCCTGGCCAGAATAATTGTAGTACACAATATTATGCCAGTAGTCCTCAATATATGCTTAAAACTCTGAAACTGACATCAAGCCATACTGGAATCACTTTACCTTACATTTTGTCAAAACAACTCTTTCCACATCCTAGTCAAACAATAAATAAGGTGATCATAAATCACAAGGTCCCTCAGAATACATGAAGAATAAATTAATAAAAATAACAGCAACCGTGTGTGAGCCTGTTCTGTTTTTACATGATTATTCCTGTACTTTTTTTAAATCAGGCTCTATTTTTCACTTCTCTGCCATGATCTCTAATGGTACAGACATAACATAAAAATGAGCACATACAAGCAATGGCTAAATCATGTAGGACTGATTAACTTTCAAATGCATTTTTCATTAGTAAATTATACATTTTATTTTGTTCCCTGTATCTTATCAAAGAAAGTATTGCTCTTGTTTTGTCTGGGCTCTGAGGCATTAATGACCTTTCAACAGAGCAACAATAATTCTCTTTTGCTGGCTGGCAGGCAGCCTTAATGGAGCAATCAGGAGTGAATGGCTTTGCTCAAGGACTCTTTGATGGGCATTTTGTTGAGTGCACAGTGTTAGTTATTTACCTCCCGCAGCCTTATTTTCCCATTTTGGCAAGAGATTCAAATGCAGTCATAGACTCATCAGTGACCGTAGACATAAAGCCATGTAGTTAACTTGCTCCATAACATTCTTGTATTACATTGAATATTGTAGCTAAAAATGGAAGAACTCCTGTAACTTGATGTGTTCTTTGTTGCAGTGTCTCCTATGGATGAAGAGAGCTACACTTCCAAGTGTCCTAGCGGGGGGTTGTGTAGTCGCCTGCCAGCTGATTGTATTCAGTGCAATTACCAACACAACTGCACCTACCAGAAACCAGCTTCCTTCACTTGTAAACCCAAAAAAGGGGTTCACTGTATTGTGAGTAGCAGCTCATTTTGTATGCATCAGCTATGAAACTGGAAGTCCTCTAAATGTTTCTAGACTAATAGTCATCATGATAGAATTGATGGTTTTAAGCGACAGCTGTATTAGCTTTTAGAATAGGTGCTTAGTGATGACGTGATGTGTTTTTGTGTGTGTGTTTGCAGGGAGAGTCAGGACAGCAGCAAACCAACTTCACTCTCTCCATCACCTGTCAGTTCTGCTGGCAGCTGGACCCGTCCCAGTACCGCTGCTCAAACTCCACTAACTGTATGACAGTGTCCTGCCCACGCAAGCGCTACAACGCCACATGTGACGTGTTAGACCACGTACATTGTTTAGGTATGACAAAGGCTCTGCTGTAACGCCGGCTCTGTTTCTTTCCGTTCTTTTTTTTCTGTGGGGGGTAGCTGCGTCTCTGTCAGGCACTCTAGATATAAGTGTTTTGTAAAGGGATAGTTTTACACATGTTTTCATTTAGGTAAATTTCCAAACTTAACTTTATGTAGAGCATATAAAGTGAATTGTTTGTCATTTGTATTTGGCTTTAAGCTTCCTAAGGAGGGTCAGGCAGTCTGTTGCAGAGGGTGTTAATTATTATTACAGGGTATATGATTATAGTAGAAAACCAGTGGTTCTGTGCTGAGACATTTGAATACATATGTAGCTGTAGAATCACTGACATTTTTAATATTGCAGTATCCAAATGAAAACCAAAAACATAATATTTCTCCAAAAATAATGTCAGGTTTTGTTTATTAAAGTGTTGTACATGTTGTACATTATTTAAAGTGAAATGTGTCTTCAGTCATGCTGATTTGTTTTCCTGAAATGTTATTATGGGTTTAGTGTGGTTGTCATCATGACCACTGTCAGTGTCCACTAATTTTTTTTTTTTTTTTTTCTTCCGCAGGTAAAAGACGTTTTCAGAAACGTTTATTTTGTAACTGGACTGGTGGATACAAATGGTCAACAGCATTAGCACTCAGGTAAACTTGCCACCAGACTTTTGACCAGCTTAGATGCAAACTATCTAAAAACTTTAAAAAATCTCTGAGTCAGGATTTGTGCTCTGGTAGCATCTTTGACGACTTTTTCATCTGTGTTTTCTCTCCTGTCTCTCTGTAGCATTACACTTGGTGGTTTTGGGGCAGATCGGTTTTATCTAGGCCAGTGGAGAGAAGGTCTAGGTAAACTGTTCAGCTTTGGAGGCCTGGGCATTTGGACTTTGATAGATGTTCTCCTGATAGGGGTTGGTTATGTGGGACCCGCTGACGGTTCTCTCTACATCTGACGTAAAGCTCTGGAGACATGGCTGAATGGTTTGTGCCCTCTTCTGCTTCACACCGCTTCACTCTCAAAGATTGAAGATCTGAGATGCTGTGTTCTTAGCACGTTTGCCTGCCCAAGCTCGCTGTGCAACACGTCCTCATCCCATCTGCTAACAGGCAGGAAGTGTTTTCCTCATTACTCCGATGATGACTCTACCCACACAACCATCAGATCAATCCCAATCGTTCTGCATCCGTCTCCTGTTGAGATTCTGCAGATGGAGCTGTGCGGGGGAACAAGGAGCCAGTAATTATGTGTATCTGGTTGGTTTGACTTAACTGGCGGTTACACTGTGTCATGCTGATATATAGATAGGTTTGGTTTCCTGTGGAGCAGTGCTTTCACAGACATCCTGGCACCTTGGAGCCGTGTGTTGCTCCTCCCTTATTGCAAGGTAAATGCATCAATCGGGGGTCAAATGGTAACCATGGCTACAAAGCTTTTTATGGTGACACTAAACACAATAGACCAGCAGAAAGGTAATATTTATGCCCAGAAAGAATGAAAAAGCAGAAGGAAATAATTTCAGGGTTTTTTTTGTTGTTGTTGCTAACACAGAGTTGTTCTTGTGGATAAATTCAATGGTTATTTTACTTTTTACTTTATGTACTTTATTTTCTGCGGTGTGGGCTGCAACTGTATCAACATCGCCCTGATACAGTTTAAAATGATACCACAGCTTTTCAAAAGCTCAAATGGAATGTTGGAAAATGAAATTTCATTGACAAAGTTCAAATGTTGTATAAATAAATAAGAGCTACTGTATATTCAAGCAGCAACTGGAACTGGCAGAGAACCAGACAGATATGCAGGGGAAAGGCTTATCATTTTTGTCATCACTTACTGCAACCTGTGGGCTGATTTTGGGGAAATACACAGATACTAATCTCTTAACCGTGTATGTTTTTATATGATGAATATCGAAACACTTCAAATGTGTTGCGCTAGCAAACTGCACTTAATAGTGGATATCTTGGAGGTATCCTGTTCATTCAACTAGTATTCTTCCTCAAACTGTATCATTCTTCACATAAAAAAAAAAAGAAAAAAAGTGTACTAACACTGTAAGATCTTTGCTTGAGACTGTGCAGCACAAATGGGCTCTCCTGTCATCACATGATGTAAATATGTTTTCTGTTTTCATTGTCAGGTCATTTTAATCTGTTGGAACACTGTAAATGTCATTTTTTAAGTTATGTAAATAAAATTGTGAAATATCATACATGTTTATCTAGTTGTACACAAAGTAGTCATAGACTGTAAAAAAAGATATACAAGAACCATGGCTAGATGTTCTCATTTACCCCTTGGTTCATAGCAGTGTTTAATGGTGCCAGACTGCTCATGGTTTTACAATAAGACCAGTGGTTGGAGAACGGGTCAAGAAGCCATTAGTTACAATGCTGAAGATCACACGCTGACAGCTAAGATACTAAGAGCAGAAAATAAGTAATGTGGCATTTATTGTGTTAGTTTGTTATGTGCAAGCAGCATGGTTTGCTTACTTCCATGAGCATCCTTGGCAAAATCTTAGTTCAGAGTTCAGAGGTCAGCGTCATCACAATATAGGGAAGATGAGCAGAGTGGGCAGTTTGTTTCAAGGGGCCATGAGCTTGGACCTGGACCACTGTCTCTGTCTGGAATTTGGAGCTCTATTATTAGCAGAGGTCATTTTCACAGATGTCTGTTCTTTTTCTCACATTAAACCCAGTGAGTGGTGTCAGGAGCCGATGTTACCCGCAGTGTGTGAAAGAAGGAGGAGGGTGAGGAGGGGAAAACCTAAAGACTAAGGAGCACTCTCTTAACTAGGACTGTCTAAGGGCTTTTGAGCCAGGCACTAACTTTCCAGAGACAGTTCAACATGTTAAACTGAGAGGCAGTTATTTCAGTTATATGTTTTTACATGACATAATTCACCAGCTGCTACAGAAATTTCAGGTCATGTTGCATAATATAATTGAAAAGGAAAAAAAAAAATCAGAGAGGGAGAAAAAAAACCTTTCCTTTCTACTAAGTTCTTTGTATTTTTGTGTCGACTTTTCCAATTGGCTGATTTGATTGACTGTAAATTTACCCCACCCCAATTCTAGTTCCTCAAATTTGACACCACCCACTCACAGCCACTACAGCTCCCTCCCACAGACTGATGCAAGTGTGTGTCACGTATGCTCTTAAGGGGGACACTTGAAACGCTCACCTATATTCTGCCGTTTGGAAACCATAATAATTTAAATACTGTTGAATGATTTTCTAATCCCCCATCCATGATATACTCCCTCTGATTTGTACTACTGAATGCCCCAGTATGACCCCAGTTTGAGTCATACTTTGGCATTCTGTGTAGGCATCTGGAGGTTCACTTGCATTACAGTCTGCTATTAGATGTCAATGGCTATAATATTTAAAGCATACTGAATGGATGTTTGTACATACCATATCTGTGTATATGCCTGTTGATATGGGTAAATGACTACATTATACATTCATTTAAAGGTCTGTATGATAAATAACATGGTGATGGTAGTATACTTAGCTGTGGTATGATACAAAGCTGAGTGCATAATGACGTGACATAAACTAACGTCTACAATACTCAAGATCTAACACAGAGTTCTGCTCTTTAACAGATGTAATCTGATCCACATCTTACTCATTATGTCCGGGGAAAAAACAGAGTAAAGAGCTAAATTACTGCACTAAATAGGTGTTTATTCGTACATCAGTGGCTTCTCCCCAATTACAAATAATGGCCAGGGTTGTATTTGGTTTTGCTATTATGTCTCTTTATGATATTCCCATTTTCTGGGAGTATGAAACCCTGCTTAATAAGAATTATATACAACTCCATTTTAAGAGAATAATAGTTTAATTTTGTGGTACTTATCCCAAACAGTCATGATTCAAACTGTCAGAATGAACCCTCACTGGGAGCTGAGCCAAAATATTGTCTGTTAACAGACAGACTGTATCACGACTTCCTATTTCTGAATTGCTAATCATGCAAAGAGGAGAACAAAAGTTTATTCATCCCCCTTACGCAATCCCACTTAGTCCCTTTGTAGCTCTGAAGTTTGGAGCATGGGTTCAGACCCTCTGTATCCAACACTGCCTAACAGATCGAGTCCTCCCATTATGCTCACTCCTACCGGAGATAGCATCTCTAAGAAAAAGAGCATAAACACAATGCTGTAACCACATGAATTCAAAAGTCTAATCACTCCATAAGCATCTAACTCTGCTCTTCTCTCTCACACTTGGACAGTTGCTAAGGAGCAGTTAAAGCCATCTGAGGACATGACATGAATAACTGCCTACAAAAAGTATCCACTACTCTTGGACTTTTTCATTTTGTTTGTAACACTGAATAACAATGTAGTATTTCTTTATGCTAATCAGCAGAGGGGACAATTTAATGATGTGAAGCTCTACAATATGATCTAACTTAAGAGCAAATTAGCAAAATGATTATGTATGTGCTCACGCCCTTTGCTTTGAGATGCAAATGATCATTAGAGCAGCCAATGTTGTTTTTAAAAGGCACATAATTAGACGAAATGAGACCACCTGCATGTAATGAAGATATGACAAGTGACTTAAAGATGTATACGCCTATATGTGAACTTCAACAGCATTTTCTTTTTAAGATATGAGACATTTTTCAAGATTAATTATCCCTTAAAAGGTTGCCATGAAAAATGAATTGTCTGTGTGAAAGTAATGATTAGCCACCAAGATGTCTGTGGACACTGAAGGAGTCATGGGGTTCCACAACTGAGCAAGTGCTATGACTGGCTCACGTCTGGGCGAGTGTTGGTAAAAGTAAGATTATCTTTCAAAACTGAGCTTTACGCCCATCAAACATACTAAATCCTGTGTTTTATTTCCGAAAACACTGCACAACAGCAAATAAACACTGTGTGGCTGCTTTTCTGCAGCAGGCTGATGAAAGGACAGGTTAACATGAATGCGAAGCAAAACAGACAAATCGTAGAGGGAAATCTGCTGAAGTCTGCAAGAGAACTGTGGGAGATGATTTATTTACTGGCAAGACAACAGGCCCAAGCATAAAAACCAAAGTTAGACAGGAATTGTCTTTATTCAAAACAACAATCATTGTGTCCAGTTCAGAGCCCAAACTTCAGTCCAGACTACAATTTGCGATGAGACTTGAAAACTGTTCACTCACATTCTTCATGGAGCTTAACATATCTTGGACAATGGATAAAAGGGGATGTGCACACTTGACAGACCCATCCACATAGCTTCAACTACCATCAAAAAGGTAGGTGAATATTTGTTCAACCAGTTATGTTGATTTAGATATTTAAAATAAATTTGGATCATTTATAGACTCTTTGGCATTAGTTTCCCAGTTCCCCAGTCCAAAAAGCCTGATTACACCCCTCACATATTTTTATTTATTTATTTATTTTTCTTTTTTAAACTCAAGACATGTCAAAAGGGTAGCGGATATGGATATGGTATGGCTTCTTGGCATCGCACATAACAGATACACACAATTTCAATATATTTCTTGAGCAACTGGTCTCTTTCACCAATTAGTCAATGTTATGTTCCTCATGGATGGCTGCTATATCTTATAATCCATCAACTCCCTTATCCTCCCATCTGTGCAATCCATTAAAAAAAAAAAAAAAAAAAACACCTAAGTAACTGGTGTGTGTGCCAGTTCTTCCTTTCAAGTGGAATCGCTCCTCCAGTCTTGGCACAGCAAGAATATCTCGCTTACATTTTGAAACAAAAAGAAGCTTGCATCATGGTTGGTTCAGATCATCACGACCACCTCAAAATGTGTCACAAAACAAAAAGAACGTCGGGCCAACTGCAATTTTAGTGATTTATTTGTACAATAAGAATCGTGCTGTACAAATACCCCAGATCAGATGTAAAGGCGAAAACATAAGAGCATCTATTCTGCCTGACCTGAACATCCCTCCAACCTCACCGCAAGTTTAGACTGATGGAAGCAGATATGCCAAGAAAAAAATAATAATAAAGCAGCTATCTGCCGAACAAATTAACATTTGCAGGGCTAGAAGACACCCTTCCCAATCAAGTGCCAAAGCGTACCGGAAAGACTGAAATTAAAAAAGGCAAAATAAAAACAAAAAAAAAAAAATCCCATGTCCAAGTTTAACTGTCCAACTGTTATGGCAGAGGAAAGATTATGGCCTCAGTTTAAATAGCATGTAAAAATGAAACTCACAGTAGACAAATACAGAAAAGGCATATGGTGATATCTCTATCAGGTCCATGTGCCTATGCCACTTACACCACTTACACATTTATACACCATCCACAGACAATGTTGTGAGCTACACACAAGACAGAGGACACTTTTCAATTTATAAAAAACAAAAAAAAAAAAAAAGAAAAGAAAAAAAAAAAGTGGAATTCCCTCTCCAACCCGCCACCATGTAGAACAAATTTAGACAGTAATGGAGGTGACATGGTCCATTTCAAAGCAATATCAATTTATATTCACTCAAATTTCCATTCGTAGATCACTAATGTTACCATGGTAACTCAAAACGTCGTATAAAAATATAACAAAGACTGAAAACCAAAGCACTCAACAAAAATATATCTACACAGTCTCAAATGTGGGGTGGGGGCTGAGCGACATGGCCAGGGACAGCTCCAGTCTCCAATCCATCATCATTTCTGTGGGAGGAGGAATGCACAAGGATGCTCCACAAATCAAGTCTGAGTAGCAGTAGTCTTTCCCCTCTCACTAATAGTGACACAGTGAAAGCCACGGGTGCCATCGGGACCCCTTGGCAGCCTCATCACCCCTGGTGGCAGGCCATCGGCGTTCTGGATCTTTCTACCCAGCATCGGGCTTCCAACCG
Organism: Scortum barcoo; assembly: GCA_023238725.1. Taxonomy (NCBI): domain Eukaryota; kingdom Metazoa; phylum Chordata; class Actinopteri; order Centrarchiformes; family Terapontidae; genus Scortum; species Scortum barcoo. The sequence goes on from CM041531.1 coordinate 17,785,084, forward strand.
GACTGCTCTCCTGAGACGCCACCTGTTTGCGCCGCTGAACCCACGGGCTCCCTGAAGGTGTGAGGCTACTGTCCGAGGAGTAGTCTGCCCAGCGGCGCCCGGGCTCAGGGCTCAGTCTGCCCTCGCTGGCTAAGGGGGACTTGTGGGCATGGGGAGATTTGCGCTGAGAGCAGGGGCTGGCACGGGGGCTAGACCAGGGACTGTTACGCGGGGACATGCTAGGACTCAGGTGATTGTTCTGGAAGCTGATGCCTGCAGTGGTAGGGCTGAGCTTGTTGCAGGACTGGGACTTTCTGGCCAGCCTGGGGGACGTAGGGGTGCTCTCCGTCTCGGAGGAGCTGCAGGCTGAGTCGTCCCCGTGGTACTGGAGCTCTCGCACTCTGCTGTTGAGCGAGCGACTTTTGCGCATCCCTCCCTCCTCACGCGGCCGCTCTTTGGGCACCTTCTTTTTGGGAGGCTTGGTGCCAATCAGGACTACTTTCAACCCCAGCGAACTGGCCCCTCCATCCTCACTCCCAACAGCTTCGTTGGCTTTCACAGCCGCCTCCACCTCCTCGAACTCCACGATGGCACACTCCTCCGTGCCTAGCTGACTGTAGCGGCCACTCAGCCTCTTCAGGTCGGCGGGCAGGTCCTTCCCCGGCTTCAGGACTCTGACAGAGGCGATTGCGCCGTACGTTCCGAACGCCTTCAGCAACAGCTTCATCAGCTGCTCCTGCTGAGTGGCTCCTCCCTCGTTGCCTCCATTATCCTTGGTGAGAGCTGCCAGCTCTGGCCACCTCTGCAAATCACTTAACAGCAGCATGCGGCTAGGCAACGACTCGCTGGCAAAGACTGGCACTGCGGATTTACGCCGCACCTTACGCCCCTCATCGTTCAGCTCAAGTATCTTTGAGTGTCTCAGAGCATAGGCAGTTGTTCTCCAGTCACGAGTCAAGTGTTTCACCTGCAAAGAGACAATGCTTGTGTTACATGGGTGAGATGCTAAGTGGCTTAAGAGGGTCTTCTCAAACATTTTGGCACAAATCTGATACCTGCGACAGTTTCTTTTTGAGTTATGAAGCTTCACTTAAAATAATGTCTAAACAATAACTTAAGCCTGTCAGCATCATCAATCAGGAGTGTGTAATGCCTTTCTTTCAGTCACACTTCCTGAATCAACATCTATACTGATGGCATTAGAAGGATTCAACACACAAGCATCTTGGCATCACCGTATTACTTATCAGTTCAGTGTATAATTTGGTCAGATTTAAAATGTGCAACCTCACTGTTGACAAGCTCACATCTGAGTCCTTGTTTATATTAAAAACAAGCATGTGCAGTGGGACACAGCTCACTTGTGGCATAAACAGATGAAATAAATTTAAAAAAAATCTGTATGCATGAGCCTTAAGTAGCACCAGCTGTTGTGAATAAATTTTAGAATACCATTGCATCCCCAACAACACTGTATTGCATCACTAAAAACATCCAGTCATCATTATTCAGTTCTCAATTTATCAGACTTGACGTCAGTGGGAATTAAAAATGGCAAAAAATGGCTCAGAGCTTTATCCAGATTCCAATTATAAAACCGATTCCTCAGCCTCATTTTAACCCCATGTGTACATTTTAGTGAGTGGTCAAATATCATTTATGTAGATTTAGTATACATTATATTATCTTGACTATCAGCTCAGACACATTAATATACAACATTAAAGCACATAATAAGCCACCAGTGGACAACAGGCACTACTGTACCATTGCAGCAAAGGCTGTGTGTGCAGTTTAAAGCTTTATCATTAGGACGGGTAGTTCCCAAGTAGATGTATATGTATATGTGTATGTGTATATGTATATGTATATGTATATGTGCTTGACGTGACAGTGGTTACCTTTTTGAACGAAGTGAGCAACTTGACGCTGACAAACCCGAGCTTGTTGCGTCTGACATGTTTGAGAAGGAAAGCATCGTGCTCCAGGTTCTCATCGGACAGGTAGTACTCGATCTGGGCCACCAACTTCTGGATGAGCTCTGGGTCTGGGGGCTGCCAGCTCTCCTCCTCCAGCTCCCCTCCACTGGTCCCGGCGCCGCTGTGCGTGGGAAGACAACAGGCATGGTGTTCAGCAGCATATCCTCTCTATTACATCATTGAAACAGCAGAATTCTTCCCATCCTGAACTGCCAAAATTACAACTGTTACACATTTCACTTTCATTAATACAATAAGACAGAGGCTTACAAGTTGTTGGCAGGAATACGTCCTCATCCTGCCATTTCCATCTGCAATTTGTCCTTGCAGCAGTTCACAAGCTGCGTCTCCAGTCAGTCACCATGCCTCAGTGCCAGACCTCAACAACACCGTGTCTCACCAGGCCTGAAACTGCCAAGACCTCTCCATCTGAGGGGCACAGAGTCACAGGCTCTCCCTCCCACACAGAATATGGTGCCTTACCAAAAATCAGCCTCACACAGTTTGCTTAAACTGGTACCGACACAGCATAGCTGAAGCTTTCAGGCACAATCTGATCTCAGCCAGACACCTGGCTGGCGCTGTGAAGCAGTCAGGTAGCCCTGCGGATTTAGAGTGAGGGTCTGAATGAAATTTTGTGGATGACTCATCACCTCCTCCCCTCTTTCCCTCCCGCGTACGCCCTTAGTCAACAGCTTTCTAGCCGGCTGACCGCACAGCTGGCACAAGCCCACAGCTTCCTCAGGACTAAAGACAACCACAAGCTGAGCTTTTTTTTTTTTTGGGGGGGGGGGGGGCATCACTGTCATCACATTCGCAAGATAATTTTAACATGTGAATTAGAGAAAACGCAGTGCAGGTATCAGGGAGGGTGGAGGATTTTATTTTAAATATGAAGTTGACAGCGCACTGCCAGTCTCTCTGGAGATCAGCCACATGTAGACATGTGAGTTGAAAGCATGCTTCCAATCAGATGTTCAGTGTTGTTAAAATACACCATGTGTGAACAATGTGCCACAAAGCACCAGCCTTCACAGGTGACACATAAGCTCTTTGTGCCAGAGAACTATTAGAGTGACCCTATGAGCAGACAGAAACGTTTGGTATGGACAGAGCAATTTATTTGCCCCTTTGGCCTTTCTATCACTGACTCACTCTTTGCGCACTGGTCCAAGTAGAGAACTTATAGGCCAGAGGATAAAAATAGCAGGCCATGACGCAGGGGAATTAGATTAAAGTGAAGGTGCCATCCTTTCTCCCTCTCTCTCTCTCCCTGTCTCTCTCTGTCTCTCAGTCTCTCAGGTGGTGGTTTAACAGCACTGATGCTGCCTACAGGTGGTTAAACACAGCCATCCCACCCAGGAGATAATAATATCCCTCGAGTATGTCTGTGCGGATTTACACTCCCACTGGTGAGCATCTATTGTCCCGCTAGCACATGGCCATGTTTTTCTTTTTTTCCCCTTTGTCTTTTGTTGTCACTGTAATACACCTGTCGAGGCTGCAGCTCATTTTTGCAGCACCTTTCTTTAGACACAGCTGGCATTCCTCCAGTGAAACTAAACCACCCAGCTGTACCCACGCTGCTGCTCTGCGTGTGCTGGCAGCTCCCCAGCTCAAGTTAGGGCCAATACAGTAAGGCTATAAAATCCCAAGCAAGAATAGACTAGTGGGGGGCTCCAATAACCTTGACACCAAGAGTAGAAAGTGTCATTCATCTGTCAACCTCACTGAGCCCAGTGTGCCCACTTTTGTTTTGGGGGGGATGCACCCACTTACTGAGTAACAAATGAATGAGAGTAAAAGTCTGTCAAAGGCATCCGTTTTCCATTTGAGTGCCAAAAATGGTGATATGAGTAACTTCATTTGATCAGATCCCCGCACGCACGACTATTGGGACAGTTCACTCAGAAGTGGCACAACTCAAACCTGGATTTGTCGTGTCGTCCGATCTCGTCCTCGCTACAGCTGCCCCCGAGGAAGTCCAGATTGTTGGAGGACACTTCCTCGGGCTCCTCGTCCTCCGCCGCCTGAATGGCCACCGTGATCGTCACCGTCCCCATCTCCTGCGTGTGCTGATCCACGGTGATTACCTCATCGACGCCCCGCTCCGCTGACGCATCCGGGGCGCGCTCCGCCGGTCTGGGCTCGGGGATCCCCGCGGACCCGCTCATGTTCCTCGAGTAAGTCAAGGTGCTCCCACCCGCTCCCTTCCCTTGCTCGGGTGTTGAAGCAGCAGCAGGAGAAGGAGGAGGAGGAGCAGCAGCGGCGGCGCCTCCCTGGGAGCGTTTAATCTTACTCGAGTCGCAGTCGCAGGCAGGATACGGGGTGCGTAAAGCCGCTCGACGCCTCTTCGGGCACCAGCGATGGCGGAGAAGGACCCAGGGGGCTCCGAAGACGCGCTCCACGGCTCGCCAGAGACCCCCGATCCAGATCCGACCCGAAGGAGGGCCCTGAGGAGCAGCGGGGCTCTTTGCAGCCGGAGAGGCGCAGCCTGGAAGTGCTGAGACCGACGGGCTGGAGCCTCCTTGGGCTTCTGCTGCCGCCGCCGCTGCCACTGCTGCTACTTCCTCATATGTAAGAGGCTTTCTGCTTTTGAAACGAGCTCTGGGATTGGGCAGCGTCTCTTCGCACTCGCTCCCAGCCCACAAGCAAAAGCTGACACAAAGCCAAGGGGGAGGCAGGAGGAAGGAGAGGCAGCGCATGAAGGCGTTCACCAAGGCGTGCATGTTTTTCTTTTCCTTTTTTTCAGTGTTTTTTTTTTTTATTCCTCCCACAGATTTTTGCACACAGAGTGCTGTCTTTTACTGTCAAAGACACGACTGGCCCGCTTGCGTGGCTCTAAGTAGGGGAGCGACTTCACGTGTTCCTCTCTAATTGGGAAATTGCCGTGCCAAGGACGACCCCTTCTCTAACGTCGCTAATTGGATAATGGGCTTTTCAGCGTCTCTGTGCAAGCGGAGCGTGTACCTCGAGGAAAGAGGAAATAGACATTAAGACGTAGATATTTATGGGATTTCAAATCAGAGACAGCAAACCGTTAGAAGAGTATTAAAACTCTTGATTAGGTACAAATGCGTCCCATACAATCAGTCAAGTTTTCTTCATAATTATTTTAATTCCAAATTTAATGACAAGTTGTTGTTTATCACTTGAACATGGTTTAAATCTTATTTAAAATTATCCACACTTTGGGGATATGGAGAAACATAATACTAATTATGTTTGACTCATTTTTTAAAGGATAACTCGCTTAAAATATACCAAAACCATCCATTAAAAACTCATTACGTGTAATTTGTGTGTAATTGTATTATGTAAACACACCCAAGTCAGTAAAGCCACCAGAAATGATACCAAGGACATGACGCAAGGGTCCTTTTTGGTAGCTGTGGCCCAGTGACACCTCACTAAAATAAAGGTGAAAATAAACTCTGGATGTTGTTTTGTAACGATCTGCATCAACCTGCAACTTGATTCATTGATGCTGATTTGTAGCACAGGAGCATGAGTAGGTGTTCAGCCAAGAACCATATTATCACGGTCAACTGAATATTTTTTCTCTTACTTCCACCTCAAGTCCATTTTCGTAGCTTGTTGTTGGCCTCCTTCCTAATAACTCTGTAAATCACCCACACCATTGTTGGCTGTTGCCTGCCCTGCATGAAATATCTTTACTCCTCCCCACTGGCAAGCCATGCTCACAGCTGGTGGGCAGTCTGACTCATTCTTTGCACCACATGCCATACAGTGCTCCAGTTTGTGTACAGTGAAACGTGTGGGGAGAGAGAGGGTGAGACAATCAGTGAGAGAAAGATGGGTGGGGAGGAGGGTGAGGAAAAGACTGCCAACAAATAAATCGGAGGCATTTAGTTTCTTATTGAGGGCTTATGCTCTCAGATGAAGTAAAACAATCCGTCAGCAGGGTCATTTCAACTGTGTCCAGTGCAAACAAACTAGATTTTTTTTTTTGTAAGCTTGCCTCATGAGCTTACTGAGTGATTTCTTATGAAATTGTGAGACAAACTGTCCAGGAAGTGATGTCAGGATGGAACCGTAGATGCACCTGTGAGTAGTGCTGAAGGCCACTTCCTCTTTTGAGGCTGTCAGGTTGTCTCAGTCTGCCAAAAAATAAAAAAAAAATTGTACAAGAAAGGCGTACTGAAAGTTGTGTCTATGAATTGTCCACTGTTATTTATATGTCACTAAGGGATGACACAGACTAGAGGTTCCTCTGAGTACCATTGAGTGGAATCAGCACCTCTCTGACACGTTCTTGACTAAACATGAATAAGGCAAACTTCATGAAGACTGGCTGTCATATTGGAATGAATTAAATTTACCTAGGTGCACTAATAAGCTGGAAACTCGGTGTGTGTGATCCTTTAATCATATTTTTCAGTGTCATTCTGAAATCCCTCTCCCAGCATTTTCTACTAATTCGCACCTGAACACAGTTTGGTCATTTTTTCACAATTACCATTTTCCCACCTCTGGCTCTTATATTACATCACCAACTCTTTAAGGAAAGTCTCTCCCTCTCTTTGAATTGCCTCTCCTAAGGGTTTTTCTTTTTTTTTTTTTTTTTTTAGCTTTTTTAGTTCCTTTCTCTTGTCCTTTCTATGATTTTTCTTCTAAAAGCACCAGTGGGACTTTCACTCCCACTGAGGTTAAACTATATTTATAGTTTATATAAATTAACCTGACTTCTCTTAATTTAGAGACTGTGCCAGCTCTCATGTGATCCTATTGACACAACTGTAACCAGTCAGTTATGTTCTTGGCTTTGACTGAGTAAATATCTTATGATCTGGAAGTGTGATACTCTTCATATAACTGACAATGACATATCTGACATTACCTCAGATAATGTGTTACTGTAGTTCTTTAAGGACTCCTATTTGCAATAGAAATATACAGTCAAGTTAAGTTAAAATATATAAATTTACTGGTAGTGGACACATAAATGAATTATTACCTCTATGCTGAGACGGAGCATCCTGTACCATCCCCAGTGATGGATTGGTTTGTCAATTAGTCAATAGTTTGGTCCAGACTGAAATATCACAGCAACTACTGGATTGATCACCAAGAAATTTGTGTTTCCGAGAGGATGAATCCTAATGACTTTAATGGTTCTCTGACTTTTCGTCTAGTGCCACCAGGAGACTGACATTTTTTTGAGAGTAATGAATAGTTTGCCACGAAGTTTGGTTTAAATTTTAATTTCTTCAGTACTTTGGCCAAAATACCTGTGAGATGAATGAAATGTCCATCAGCCTCGACTGAACTCGAGTGTTTGGTGCTAATTAGTAAATGTGAGCATGCAAGCAACTGAGACGGTGAACATGGTAAACTTCATAACTGCTTAACGTTAGCATGTGAGCAGGTTAGCATGCTGAAATTAGCATTTACCTCCAAGCGCTAATGCTTGGAGGTGAACAGCACATTCAGGTCCCTTTGACGTGACGATTCAAGATGTAAGAGTGACAGTTCCATTGTTAAAACCTGCTGTGCCACATGCATAGTTGCAGTTATTGTTGTTCTGAGCAGGAGGTATGGTGGTTAACAATGGGGGGGATTTACTGACATGGGCCCTACACTGTGAAATTTCAGCAAATTTCTCTCACACAAGCCATCCTCCTTTGTGCCTTTGCGAAGCTTGATATTACAGTTACGGTGACATGGCAGATGGAAGGGGCCTTGGCAACCAATCTGTTTTGCCCTTCCTGTCTGTCTCTTGCTTCCATGTTTGAGGAGCGCTGCACAGAATGGGGGATGGTTGTGACGCTGCGAGGAAATACTCGCCTCCCCCATCTCTTGGAGCCCACAGCAAGTAAAGTGCTGTTCAGGCATGAGAATTTGCAGCTTGGATCTAATCAGTTTCAGCTAATGAGAGATTGTGCATTAAATTAACCAGCATAAAAATGGAAGCAAATCAACAAAGTTTTTTATTTCTCTCTTGTGCTGGTGATGTTTCTGTAGGTTGATCACACTTCCTTTTGGATTGATTTGCTTATTAAACAAATAATGGAAACTCTGGGAAAGTGGGTTACTGTGAACCAGGTGAATGCTACAATAGGAACAGTACACAAACCTGTTAGTCTTAATGTGTGGACATAGGGAAAGTCACACCTTAACCAGTGTTACAGCCATCCTGGTATCTCCTAGTTAAAGTTGACTTTATACAAAGGGCATTGCATAAATAATGAACTGAAGCTTGAAATCACCAACCAAGAGCTGTCAAATAATCTGTCTTTCATTGTTATTGTGAGCTGGATAAATCTTTTTAGCTACTGTGCAGAAACAAAAAAAAAAACAACAACAACAACTTGATGAAGGGATTGACTGACAGGAAGAACCAGAGTGCACGCTCTTTCTTTCTCTGTCACACACTCGCTGCCAGATGGTCGAAAGCAGCAGATCTATGTATATCACTTATTACTGTAATTATTCTGTCATATTTTTTAACGTGAATGTGTTGTGTTGTGTACAAATAATGTCCCTGTTTCTACACCTCCATGCCCTCTGTCAGTCAAGGCAGGGTTAATGCCGTGCTGCTGCCAACAAATCAGCACTGCTGGTACAATTACGCCGGGTTTATTTTTATGATAGAAAAAAACAAAATCTGTGCCTGTCTAAGAACCAACAATATATACCAGCCTGAATATGTTTAAAATCAACAATTTCATTTAATTTCATTTCATGTATCCATCTCCCTGCTTACAGATCCTCAATACCAGCTCCATGAATGTCACGAATGTGTGTTAAATATCACACTTGAAGCTTGGTCAAGTATCAAACTTTTAAAGGTTTTCACTTAGGGCAGAGGATGGCATTTACTTCTAAGATAAAATCATGAAGAAATGCACACCATGGACTGGAGGAGGAGACATGAGACACAGAGTGACGAATGCAGAAATAACACCTTTTATTGGCTCTGTGCTTGCATTTATTCTGCTACATAAGCTACATAAGTAGATCTGTCTATACACAACTGGAATCTACATTGTAAATTTTCAATATGGCCTGTCATGCAAACTGTTGATGATCACCACCCATAATATGTGTCAGGCTTTGCTTCATGAATAGATTGTGACAGGCAGTGTGTGGGATGTCCCTTTGATGAATCTGGACTTCTCTGAGCAACCATTTATTACTGCCAGAGTAAAAAGGCTGAAAATACACAACACAGATCTATTTGATTGCATTTGGTGTTGATGATGTTGTTACTGACTGAGATAAAATGGGTGTCCACCTGGGTTATGTTTGGTAATAGATCACAGGAAGAGTGCCAGAACTGTGAGGCAAACACCTACTCATTATCCATCCATGATGTGACAAAAAAATCACAAGTTTGAATGATTACAATATCTTTAAAATGATTAGTATCCCAAGACAAAATGTTCAGTAGTTCAGTTCACTATTTCTTTTGATGCCACACATTTGAGATCAACAGCAGGTTAATGGGAGGGATGAATTAGCATAAAATAATTTCAAGATATTTAAGAAATGCAAGTGACTCATCACCGCCACACCTTACTGACACGCCTAATTGGAACCAGCATGAGTGCTATTTTTTGCACCTGTGTCTTTTCCTATAATGACAAAATGTCTCAAAATGTTCACTGTCTTTTTTCAATGTTCTTGTGGTCATTATCATAGCAATCTCTTTCCTCAGCATTACATGTATTTTATCTGGAGTACAAAATTGGAAGAGAAGACAAGTCCCAATGAAATGTCCACAGGTGCAATTAGAGGTAATTACCTTTAAGTGTTGTGCAATTATGTTTAGAGTTATAATGGAAAATAAGAGCATGCAAAACTATTATGTCTAATTTGCATCTCTACAAATACAATCTTTTGTTTGTCAGACAGCTTACGTCAGCGTTTTGTGGTGTTAGATGCCTTCAAGTGAGTCATCGTGGCCTTATCATGTTAAACGTGTTTCCTTACAACACTGACCTTCCAAGGGTTAGGATTTTCTGAGGGTAATGTTTGACTGAATATTTGCTTAAAACGCCAACATTTTGCTCACGTACTGTAGGCGTATCTAATTTCCATGTAAATGTGTTTATCTGTGTTGCCACAAAAAAGCTGACAGCACCCCCATGCAGGTCCATGTGACTGACCATAGAAGAGGCCCCTGGTGTTTACTCAGTTACTGTGTACATCAGACCATTTGTTTTTCTCCTTGCGTTTACTCTGCAGTAGATGTATTCTGCCAGGGCATGTGCGATTGGCTGATATTTAACCTTGACCAGTTGAACTGAGACCTGTGACCTTCAGTGTGATGCAAAATGACAAGACGTGGGCTTAACAAACATGGCCAGCTTAACCTGACAGGGGGCTGCCCTGGTGTTGAGCTGCTGGCCCCTGGTGACCCCTGACCTGCCGGCTTTCTGTACATGATAGGCTACTGTCAAGTACAGGCTGTACAGCAGACTGAAGACTGAGCCCAACAGTTCAACCATATCTGTTGGAAAATTAATCATAGACAAATATATTCGGAATACAAAGTAAACACAAAATAATCTTTGCTTTATTCTATTATTGTTTTATATTGGCACTCTTTCCTACTCTGTATTGCAAGTGCCGCACAAAAATCGCCCTCTGGGATGAATCAAGTAGTATCTCAGACGTGTAAAACTAGCCTGTCAGATGATAATACCTGATAACTAATTAAGCTTAAAACAAACTAGGCTCACTGTTCGCTGAATAAACAATTTCAGCAGTAGTTTCCCTACGGACTGCTTTTTATTGACACGGGAAGTGAGCGTAACCAAGCAACGCCGTCGTTGCCGTGGCAACGAGTCTTGTCTCCGAGGAAGTTTGTAGAGATGAAGATGAACGTCGCTGTTTGTACTACAAATCTTGCTCGTTAAGCTCCAGAAACATGTAGCTGTAGCAGATCAGTTTAGCGTGTTTGTGTTGAGAACTGTCGATGAAGTTAGCATCGTCAGTGAAATAAGCGGTAGGGTTTTTTTTTCAGCGTCCACGGCCGGTCTCTTAAGTTTAGCATACGGTGGCTAAATGGAGCCGGAGCGGACTGAGGGCAAAACGATGCGACCCCACAAATACAACGCCGGTGTCAGCGACAGATGGGTGTTCCTCACGCCTATGGTAAACAGCACTTTTAACAGACTCTTACCATTGTTTCACTATATGATGTCATATCGGCTAACTAGGCTTAGAAAGGAGAAAGTGATCGTTTATTTGAAGCCACATGTTAATACTTCAATATGGGGTCTCTGTCTTATTTAGTGTAACACAGTCGATCTGTTTGTAAAATGTTTTTGTAGGTCAACAGCTGCAAGTTGCACCTCACAAGTGTTAAATCACTGGTGCCTGAGAAAGCCCAGCGGATGGTGAGTAATGACGAAGACACACAAGCTTTGTGGTTACATAACTTTCCCATGTGTGCTTCATAATGTATTATGTTATGTATGTATGTTATGTACCTTTTTACAGGTGGACTCTCAGGATCCTATAAGAGACAGAAACATGAATACCACCCAAACAATGAATCATTTAAACCCAGGTAGGTTCACCAACCAATCAGCCGAGTGGGTTTTGTGTGATCTGAAGGACATGCACGCTTTTTCTCACTATACCATATACCCCCCTTGCAGAAAACAGGTTTCATGCAGGCAGCCAGAGAAGACTTGTTCAGACACCTCCTTTGCCGTCATGTTCCAGTGACTCTACAGATTCATCTGCACACAACCTTGTACCACGCGCTGGTGGTGCTCAGAGTGGTTTGGATGCATTTGGAAGACCTTCAAACCTCAGTGCAGGGGCTACTTACCACTGTAATGCCTTAGACCTACCCAAGCCTGCAGGTATATATGGCAGTATGGCCTGTCAGATCTTATTAAAATGGGAATCTGGTTTTATTGTCAACTTTAAGGATCAAAGTTTGTCTCACAAATACACTGATTATTATTAAATGCATTATGATAATTTGTTTATCTTGAACTTGCTGTGTACTGTCCATGTCAGGTGGTTCTGGAGGATATAAGAACAAGGTTGTACCTGGTTTTCCCTTCACTCAATTGCCTTGTGACACTTCTGCATCCAGTTTTCAACGAATTGACTTGGACAGGTACATCTGGTCACTCTATTTTGTTTTTAATCGATTAGTATTTTATCTGTGTACTGGATATAATGATTGACATTCCATACGTCATGGCAGCTTTTTTCTTTAATTATAGTGTCTTATATTCGTGTGCCATCCTTATTCCTATGAGTTTTGTTTGTTTTATCAGTCTGGCTGTTACAGTATTTGCAGTACAAATAATAAGACTGTTGCCTAAAATGACATGTGCTTCAAATTACCATCAGGTGGCAGCAAAGTGCCTTGAAATACCCACCCCGTGTTTCATAAGATAAGTCTCTGCTTAAAAAGAACTACCTAATTGGTGACAGAGAGTCAATTACTCGATATATAAGGTGAAATAATGAATAAGCAATTGGCATCCCTAGATTGCTTGGCTTGAGGATAAAGTACAGTTGAGATTAATTAAGTGCTGAACTGTGTTCATCCTTATAAGGGTTACATTCTGGTAAATATTATAAGGGCAATTTTCTGTGGAGTAAAGCAGTCAACTCTCATCTGTCTGCAAGTCTTAATTCGGACGTGGCAAACGGATCCACAGCACACTCAAGCATGAGATGTGCAGGGTGAGTTCCTGATCAGGAGAAGGTATCAGGTTTTATACACGTTTTGTCATACATTGTCCAAGACATAGCTATCCATTTGTCTTGTAATTTAGATGCTAGAACAGTGTCTTAGAGGAGGACAAAGCATTATTATAGGCATCCTTATGCTGTCTCATTCTTGGCCAGGGAGTGAAGCCCTGTCATCTCTTTTGTTTGCTGATTGTGCTAAAAGAGGAATTTGATAATAAAGTTTAACTAGAAAGGTAGGCAGGGTTCCTAACATCTTAACAAGGTAATTAAAGTAAGTAATGTACAAGGTGATTGAAGTCTAACCTATAGAACATCCAATTTCTGTGAATTTCCATCACAATATCCTTTTAATTTTCCAGGCGTTGCCTTGAGGAATGCCCCCAGCTGGACTTTATGGATGAACTGCAGCTTCTCAACCTCCAGCATAATCTAATCACAGTCATCCAGCACCTATCACATCTACAACAGCTTGTTTTCCTGAACTTGTGCGACAATCACATCTCTGAGATGACCGGCATTGAAGCTCTAAGCTCTCTAAGGATCCTCATGTTGGGGAAGAACAGGTAAGCTGTCATTGCTGGTTTACAAGTGCACAACACACACAAGTCTATGTCAGATTGATCTGAACTACCTCCGTCACACATGTAGTTTCGTGCAGTTTGTATTTGTGGTAGTAAAGCAAAGGTAGGAGAAGGTGACAGCAAATTGTTCTTTAATCTAACATCCTGAGATCTCTGGTTTAATGTGAAATGCAGCATTTGTGAAATGTATATGGTGGCCAACATGGTAAGCTTCAGGAATGTTTTCCAGCCCAGTTTAATTGGAAAACCATTCATTTTGGTGTTATTTTGTTGTTTTAAAAGGCTAGCAGGAGGAAGATTGAAGTCACATATCACAGTGAATGACATCAATATCTTACACACGACCTCTGGTGTTTGTTTCACTTTCTGCAAAGTGTGACATTTGTTTTTTTAGATCTACTTTCAGGGTCATGTGTGGTTATTGAAGATGAAAAGACTAGCGCTGCTTTAATTTTCCACAGGCATTTTTCTAGAGACTACAGCCTTTCATCCTTACATATATTTTGATCTAAATCTATATGCACAGTACTGAACAATACGTCCCTTTAAACTATTGTATGTTTAGTTTCCTCAGGGAATGTAACCTTTTAATACGCTTATGGCCAGTCAGCTGTTCTTTCCCATTTTCCTATGATTGAACAGACTTATTTGGCTGGTATATTTAAGAACGGACAAAACATGTTATTGATTGTTGTAACAAATTATCTGTCATGTCCACTTATTATCATATGTTTAATTATATTAAAGTTCTTCTTCATACTTCTCAGAATCCATAAAATACGCTGCCTGGAAGGCCTGTCCAGACTGAATATACTGGATTTGCATGAGAATCAGGTACTATCCTTTCAGCCGTCCTTCCACCTACAGCATGTTTGAGCTTAGTCTTTAGTTCATTTAGTTGCAGATACCGTAGCTGGAGATCATGATTTTTAGCTGCGGCATTCAGCAGAAGTAGATTGTCTCTTCTACCTCCTCCACACTGTGGCTAACTAGTGGTTTGCTATGTTCAGCTCTCTAAATGCTAGAATCTAACAGAGACGACAGCAGGAGGCCAGGCATGAGAAGTTGTGTGCTCATGCTCAGTCTAAACCCTTCATCTCAATCCACTGGCCTACAAAATGATGTTTATTCAGGGTGGATATTTTAGCTAAATTGCCCTCTTGTTGCTTTTGTAGCTCCACTCTATTTTGTAGATCAAGTGTCCTAAACAGTATTTGGAACAAATGGGTCACGTCTAGCATTCTTGTGTCCGTTTGGTATTGCTACATCTTTCCAAACACAGAAATATGATGAGCATCTGTCTTCAGTCATCTACCTCAGTTTTTAGGGACTTAACTTCAGCATTTGTTTTAGTTCCCAGGGCTTGTGGAGAAAAAAGGATTGAAAACCATCAGGACCCACAAGCTCCTGTCAAGGGTCTACTCCCACATCCATTTCCTCAGTGACCCGAGCATAATTTATTCAACAGACACAACTCTCTATGTCTCTATGCTGTTCTTCAATTAATTTGAGTCTAAATCTATAATTGGGCGCTGTTAGTTCAGTCTCCACAATGGAGTGTAACTCACTGATATTAAAACCCTGGGAAATCAAATGATGCAAATGACAGTGATGTCAGATGAGGACTTTAGCAGCTCCTGGAAAAGCAAGATAGAATAGAAAGGCTTCCCTTGGTCAAATTAGTGTTTTGCCAGCATGCCGCCCACGCCCCTCCTTGGAGAGCCACTCCAGAGCTCCCTCCCTCTCTGATGTTGGCCGCTCTTTGACGGGCAATTACTCTTCAATGACTGCTGCAGTGTTATTTTATATGCTTTGTTGACACAAGTTCTGTCCACTTGTTGTGTTTCCTAACTACATCTTTACAGTTAATTTAAACCGCTCTGATAATACGACGTTTGAAGAAGTGGCTGGAACCTTTTGTACTGTCCTTGTTCGTAATGAGAGCACATTTCAGTCAGAGGTAGCATGTCGTTGGCAGGCGCCTACTGGGGAGCAGATGATAAATCTATTATTCTGACCAGGACAGGTTGCTTTTCACTCACTGACTTCAAAACCTCCTGTTTTGTGCACCTAAATAACTGTTCAATCACCTTTTTATTCTCGTCTTCCAAACTCACCAGAGACCTGACCACCCAAATGTAATGTGAATTTGCAGCACAATGACAATACAAGATGATGAAGTGAGTGAAGTCAGCGAGGGAATTAATGGATAAATGAAGTCATGGTTATTCTACCCAGTCGAGTTTTTGTTTAGTCACTCTGCTGTAGAACACCAGCTGCTTGTCCTCTTTCCTTTTGTGTGCATGCTTTAACCACAAACAGTACATCACTGTCATCCTTTTCTTCCTCCCATCCTCTAGCAGGGAGGCTCACATCACTCCCAACCTATCTTTTTACCCACTTATTTCTGTAACAGGATGTTGCTCCAATTCCAGTTTGCTGGAACCATTCAAAAAGAGATATTCTCTTTGGGAGTGTGCATCCAACCCACACGTGGTCTCAGTAACCAAGTGTCAGGGTTACAATGTGACCTGACATTGTTGGATAACCAGTCTTTAGTGAAGTGATGATGTTTTCCACTTGAACAATTTGACTTGGATGCTCATAAAAGACAGTGGAGAATGCCCTACAGGGTCTGTAAAACAAAGAAGAAGTATCACAGAATAAGAGAGCTTGGTTGAGCTCATGGCCACGCTTGGAAAGTACCCCTCCTACAAATCAAGATGAACATTTTGATTAAGTTGGACTGAATCTGTCGTGTGTGGTAAGCATAGCAGTCTGGTTTAGGGTGAAGAAAAGAGTGAACAGAGACTCCGCACAATGATGCCTTTAGCTTTGCTGTCACTGATGACTTGTGCAACGCAAGATTATTTATATTTGTGTACTCTTCTTTGACAATACAGGCAATTATATGAAATGTTTTAATTATGACTACTGTAATGTTTAAAAGGAGCATGCCAAGAGGTGAAGTTGTTATGTCCTCTTCTTGGCATATCCCCCTGAACCATTGCTCTCAACTATCCAGAAAAGAGCAGGCCCCTGTCCTGACTGTGAAGCAATATATTGTCACATTTTTAGGTGTTTTCATAGACAATGCAGAAATCTTTTGCACTCACACATCAGGTGTTCTACTTACATGTGTAAAGTTTTTAGCAAAATGAAATCTTACCAGTGTAGCAGAGGTCAAACATTTACTATATTAAAACCATGTTAACACTCTGAATACCTGACCTACACTACAGGAAAGCACCTAATTCATGTTTAACACAAGATCCTCAAATATTTGCCTATAGGGGTGTCCAAAATCCACTTCAGTGTGTGTAGAGATACTGAGTGTTGTCTGAGTGTTGACAGAGGTCTAATATACAGATGCCTGTCTTGCTTGGGTCGGGGATGCCTAAGATAATGTCTCAGACACTGAGATAATGTTACACTCGTGAGAGTGTTTTTTTTCCTGTTCGGGCAACAAGTGTGTTTTGCTCACCTTAATTTATCCAGAGAACGTTCACTGATCATGCAGTTGGTTTTCCATCCAATGGCCACTTTATATTCATGCCGGTCACAAGCCTGCCTCTCCAACCTTTTAAGTGCCATTGTCCTGGTAGTGTGTATGGACTGAAAATATTTATGTGAGCTGTGACACCACAGTACAACTATTGTAAAGGTCTTTGAATGCAGTGTGATGATCTCACTTTGTTATATCCATCACCAGATGAGACTGCTTAATGGTGGTGTTTGTGGGTGATTTTATTGATTTTAATGTGATTTTTCTTTAACAACGGCGCCACTGGTACATACACACACACAGTCATTACACTTGACAAAATTAGAGCCAGCAGCGTATAAATGACTTATTTATCCCCTGTTTGTAATTTCATACATCTAAAACAAGCAAAAGTAGCAGTGTTTCTTTTTCATTCAATCAGTTAAACATCATGGCCAGAATGTACATTTCTATCTGTAGCCAGTATTAAGAAACTTCTACGCTCTTTCATCTTTCTTTATCTCGTACTTAATTTCTGTCTGAACTTTGGTAAAACATGAAATAAATTAACTGCAATTACAAGGAGGAATCTAAAACTCTGCAGGCAGACTGCTGACTAGGACCAGAAAGCCAGCATATATGACTCGTCATGTTACCGTGGTTTCCTGTAAGTTTGTGTATTTATTTCAAAATATTCTTAGTGGTTTTTTACGTGTATGAACCTGTGAAATCTCCCACCACTCTGGGAGTGCTGTACTAACCTGTCCAAGCCTAGAAACCTTTGCAGAGCCTGCAATGGTTTGGTTATCTTTGTGGAACAGAGGAGGTGAGGAAAGAAGTTTTCAGACAAAAACTAAAAACCCATCTTGCTTTATTCAGTTCTTAGCTAGATGTCTCTTCCAATTGGTCGGTTTAATATTTACTACTGCAGTGATCCTTCAATATTTTGACAGAGTCCATGAACCCCTTCTGTCCTTTCAACCTTATCCTCACATGTACATTGTGCACTATTGGGGGACAAACAAATTATTGTCAGGGTAACAGCCACTGGGTTTTCTTCTGACTTATTTTAAGTGTCATTACGACAGGGGACCTCAACTATTCTCTCAATTACATGTGTGTTGTTATGATTTGTGAGGTCAAGCAAGAGTCACGGCTTGATGTGACTGACTGCATATCAGCCCTTCAAACCGTTCACAAGAGATACAGATTGTTGCTGTGGAATGGGTTCACTCTCAGGTGCATTGAGAGGATTGGAAATGTAATTTCTGTTTTGGTATCATTAAACAAAAGCAGCCTCAGGCAAGGCAAAGAAAATGGAGCACAGTGCATTTAGTCTTTCTTGCACCTAAAAACATTTATCTGTGCAGAAGAATTCTAAGTAGATGTGAACCATCTGATGATTTTCAATGCAAGAGTGAGCACTGAATGTATAAAATTCAAGTATGTTATGCTCTGCTAATTCTCCTTCCCTCTGTGTCTCTGTGTATGTGGAATCTGATTATCTAGATTTTTATAATTTAATGTTATGCATGTCTTAGTCGTTGTCTCACTGTGCTTTCATACAGATCTCCAGGATAGAAAACATGTCTCACCTGAGCGAACTGCGAGTATTGAACCTGGCAGGAAACCACATCTCCAGAGTGGAAAACCTTCAGGGCCTGGATTGTTTGACTGAACTCAACCTACAACACAACTGCATCTCTGTTGTGGTGAGGGGCCTCTTTCTAATTAGCGACAGCTTAAAGCATTTTATTCAATGCGTGCTCCCTATTGTGCTCTTTCATATAAAAGAAAAGGCACCAACTGTTCACGGTGAACCCAATCTCATTTTCACTGAAGACTGAAGTTTCTGCCCCTTCCTTCCCCTTTGTGGAGCTTGTGGGTTTGTACTTTCTTCTATGCAAGTAGGAGTTAGAAATATTAGAAACATGTGTTAAAAGATGTTCCAGAAAGTTGAAATACTAGTAGTAGTAGTAGTAGTAGTAGTAGCAGCAGTAAGTAAGACAGTTCCAGGATACAGTATATGCAGACTTATAGGCTACTGCCATAGGATTTAATTCTAAAGTCTGCACTGAAGTATCTGTGCTGTGTCTGATCTGTGCACCTTATACTAATGCATCATACACATTTTGTGTTGGCTTTGTGCTGTAATAATTCTAACCTGAGCACAGTGCTCAGCTCAGGTGTTTAATTTCCTGAGCTGGTGAAGGTCCTGCAGCCGCCGGTGATTAATTCACTGCATTATTTGATGAACAAATAAACACTGTCATGCACCCTGACAACTGTTCTTTAGGAAAAATGTTCCCTCAGAGGATAAAAGTGCTAGTAGCTCGCTTCATCTTTCATCTTCATGTCATTCCTTTGGACTGAGCCCTTTGGATGGTTACAGTTTCACAGTTATGGGATCACACGTAGCAGTTTTTACTGTCACAAAATAACAAACACAGAAATTACATCAATAGAATCTTTGTAAAAAAGTCTGTGGTGAAATGTATCTTGATGGTGTTACCCGGGGAGATGTACCTCATTACCCACAACCTCCCACCGACTTTCTGGCACAGTGAAAGAGAAACTGGATATTCTAAACATGGAAATTCACTCCCTTCGGTTTCTATAGTTTTAATCTGATAAACAGAACAGTGCATGCCAAAACAGGCCCCTTCATTTGTATGCAAATCCCCTAAGCCCTTTCCTGCTTTTTGGGGGAGAAAATACAAATGGAATCCAACATTGTGTCGTATGAACCTTCCTCTCGTCACTCACCCTGTCCTCTGCTGGCAAGTCCTGATTGAGAACCACTTCCAGTCATAATTATCAGATGCAATGTTTTGTTTGGTGCACAGGAGAGGAAAAATGCTACTCCTCAGCAGATTTTCTAGCCTCTGTCATTAGTGGTATTTGCTGCCAAGTGCTTGTTTCAGGCACAAAATAAATAACCATCCTCCAGGTGTCCATGTTTTCCCTTTCATTCAAGGCAGATGAAAAGTGCAATTATGGACTAGAAAAAAATTCTTTGACTGACTTCGATTAAAGGTAAAAACTCTCTAAGTTTAAGACTTAATGTTAGGGGGGGGAGTACAGGCCTCTGTTTCCATGTGTTTTGACAATTCAAGGTCATCCTGTAATGCATTTAAACACATAGATTTTTTGGCACCCTACTTTATTTAATTTGTTTGTTGCAATGAATTCTAGTGCAGTTGTTTTCTCTAAACATCCATTTAAACCCCTTACATTTTGATCGAAATGACACTCGAAATGATTCTTACAACACAATCCCTGTTAACACAGGTTCCATTGAGAAATCCCATGGCATTCAGTAAGTGATGCATTTACATTTTTGGCAGCAAGAACAGTGATTCGTTTGGAAGAGCTGGGCAGTCAGTATGAGCACTGATAAAACAGAAAACGCAAAAAGGCATCACCCAGAGGCAGACTGGCTTAATGGATTAGCAGTTTTTCCAACGGGCTTATCTCTGGCTTGTGGGGCCAGTTGTAAGTCAGGCATCACTGCAATTTACAATGTAAAAAATGTAACCCAATTCTGTTAGTTCTTCGGTTAATTAATCAGCTCCTGTGCATGAGCGAGAAGGGGTTAAAATTAATCACGTCCTCTGAATCCATAATTCCCCCTCTGCTAACATTACAAAGGTCTGTTCTACCTTTTTATATACTTTTGAAAATTTGGCGATCTAATGAATTAGCATGCTGCCTTGAAGCCCTGTGGACAATATTAAGATTAAAACTTAAACGATCAAAGACAAGGTTCAGGATAACAGCAATAATGATGATTATTAAGGGCAAGAGAATAGAAAGTGTATTGCAAAGCAAGCCTATGTTTGCAACTGACTAAACTATTGATTGATAAGTGATCTCTCTTAAGTGCAGCGCAAAAACAACACAGCAGCAAGCTCTTAACACCAGGTTGTGGTCTTACTATTTGGACGAGCATTATGCACAGCACCTGCAATTCTAGCAAACAAAACCTGAGGCCAGATGTGCGTCAGCTAAGCTCACACGATTGAAAGGGCAGCCATAAAACCCACCAGCTAACAGTCTTTGAACAGCATCCACCCGTACCTGTGTGTTTGTTTGAGCAGCTTTTGTGTTCATTTGCAGTATGGTTTTGCATGCAACAGAGACAGCGGTGATGAGAGGTAGCTCTGTTTTTGTGGAGTAATGCCTGTAACACCAGAGCTCAGTATGAGTGTGAAAAATGAAGACACACAAACTGTCAGTGATCAGAGGGTGGAGCTGGGATAAAGAGGTGAAGGCACGGGCACACTGACACATAAACACACCCCTGCAGGCATACTGAGGTGCACACACACACACACACACACACACACACACACACACACACATAGCAACACAGCTGTAGCCAACCTCACATCAGATCCTGTCAGCCGATTGGTTCTGATCAATCAGGTTTTTTGAAAAAGAGACCACATTGGTGGGCTATTGTTATGCAGCACATCAGCTCAGTGATGACATCATTCTGTCTGAGACGGGGCTGCTATATTTAGTCTCAGACAGCGTGCAGTGGCTGCCACTTCACCAGCATCCATACTGGCACAGACAGAGACTCTGGGAGGGTGGAGGGTCAGATTAAGCTAGCACTGGATAGCATGACTTGCAGTTTTTTAAGAAGAAAGAAACTAAACCAAGGCCCTATATTGTTGAGGTGCAAAGTAAAGCATTACTCAAGCAATCTAGCAAAACTCCCAACAAATTCTTAGTCTCAATGCAAATAAAATGAATCACTCTGTCCCAAGAATCATTGTGTCTCCATAAATCAGAAATAACTGTCCATTTGTCTTGCCACTAGAGAGCAATAAGCCTGGATTATCAAGTATCAAGAACATATTCAGAAATCACAGAGCAACATGATCATCCCATTTTAGATGTGTTTTCAGGCCACCTGACAAAAGTCCAACATTCACTTGCCTTTAACCTTCAAGTTTGATTCTAAGAAAAGTGTCTGGATTTCCTTGGGTTGTTCAGCTTTCTTAATCAGCCCTCTCACACGTTTTTTTCACCACCATCTTGTGCTTGTCAAGTACTGTGTTGCTGAATGCAGTTTTAATGCAGGAAAAACAACTAATTCTGTCACATTGCAAAGAAACCATTTTAGTACTTTTCTCTTTTTGCTGTCTGATGATGTAGAAAGCTGAGGTACAAAACAGTTTTCAACAAAGCAGATCTTTAAACAGCCCATGATGAATCCTTATGGATGGTTGAAAGGTGTGCTGTGTGTCTTGCTCTTTATTTTGTATGGTTGCAAAATGTTTAAAAGTGCATAGCCACTAGTCTACACTAGACAGTGACACTTTAAAAACCTGGAAAAGAGTTTGTATAAATCCCATTCAATGTCTGACCAGACAGTAAAATTTGCTAAATAAATAAGTAATCAATAACAATTCTAAATGAAGTTAACTGATAAATCATAAGTGGGTGCTGTGAAAAAAAAGAATATATAGTGAAATGTGACGTATCACTCATTGTATGCCGAGTACAAAATTTTCCCTGAAATTTTTTTCATTTCATTAATGCGAGACCTGTTAAGTTTTATTGTTTTGCCTTTACTGTAACACAACACCCTCACACACACACACACACACAGACACACACAGACAAAGGCTCTCTATAGCATTTGTGCTGATGCTGCATACTGCACTACAGTGAGCATTTTTGCTGTTTTGTGGAATGGCTGGAACAAGGATGAGTAATTGTGAATTATATTTATATATTTGTGTGGATGGGGGTTATTGTGATTTTCTAAATGACTCTGTGGTGCAATGCTGTGCTGTTCTCTGCAGAGGAGTTAGCATAACCTAAATGCTACGCTGATCTCCTATTTGAATGGAGACCGGCAACAGCTCTGGAGGAGGCTGCGAGGCGGTGGCTGCAATATGGGCGAGCGCTGACGCAGCTCATTCAGACTGCTGCTGGGAGTGTCCTCTTTGCTTCCAGCATGTGCAACACTGGCCATCCACCCCCACACGCACAGCACAAATCTTGACACCACTGAGCCTGATTTCCTCCCACTTTGCCATCTGATAAGCTTAAGACGTTGTGGTTGTGACATTGCCGATGTCCCTGTGCATCCTCTTCAGTATGCCAGCTGGCCAGCTGCTGTTCCTCACCCCACCCCCTCAGAAAATTCTGCATTGATTTTGATGCTGAGCGTGCCTGATGAGGTAACAACCCCCATCCCAGTCAGTTTGCATTGAATTTACCCTGACTATTGTTCTTGTGTGACGAGGTACAGTAGCTACCTGAGCTAGCGTTTGAGCATTTAGAATTAGCCTTCTGCAGCAGGGAATCTCTGCATTAGCGCAGCACACACTCTGCTCTCTCTCCCCTCCCCCTTCTCTCTCATGCTCTCTCTCTCTCTCTCCCCTGCCCCTCCTCTCCATGTGCAGACCAGGCAGCGTGCTGTGTGTGTGTGTGTGTGTGCATGCGCGCAGGGTGGATAGGGATGCTGTATGCTGGAGCTGAGAGCTGCAAGGTGACTGAGAGAATGGAGAGGGATACCGAGCTCTGACAGTGACGATGCAGTGCCCTCTTCCTGAGCTCGTTCTCCTCTTCACATCCCTCCATCCGTGTCTCTTCCCTCTCCCTCTTTCTCTTTCTCTTTCTCTTTCTAGACTGAGGTGGACCGCCTTCCCTGCTTGCAGCGCCTCTTTCTCAGCTGCAACAACATCACCAGGTAAGAGCCTGTACCGCTTAACTCCCTCCTCCCCGCAGAGCTGGGACAGGGATGGTGGCTGGACAGTTCCACGCCAACTCCCTTGGCTCTTGGCAGGGCCTTACCAACAAGCTGCTGGTCAAAAGGCTTGCAAACACACACATGCACACTCAGACACACACACACACAGTTGCTATGGTGGGGAGTTTTTCTAACCTAGAAAACACCAACCTGGATGTGTCCTTCATTGTAAGTAAGTAGCTTGCTGTTACCTAAAAATGGGCGTGCCGATATTTTAAAGTTGTTCAGACAACAGAGGGGCAGGCTGAGAGAATGCTCGCTTCCACAGAAAATGAATGACACATTTGAAGGTTGAATGAATTCATCAGCAATATTGCTCTTTGAGGGTGTGTAGGATGAATGAGAAGTGTGTTTTGTTGCTTAGTGCAAATGTTATACACACATATACACACTTTTTCTACTATCTGTTGTCTTTTTTTTACTTTGCTTCTCCCTCTCTGACTCCAGCATGAGGATAGAATTATAGTCAGAGTTTTCAGTCATAGTTAACTTGTTAAAGCAGCATAACTTTCTCACTAAATAAGGCTGCCTTAAAATAGCTTTGTGTTAGTCTGGAGGAAGGGCCTGTATGTTGGATTGGGTGCAGGTCAGTTGTCATTAGCCTCTTCGACCATAGTCACCTTGTGCTGTGATAGATCTGACCTGACGCCTCAAGCCAGCCCTGCTGTTCTTGTGTCTGTATGATTCTGCATCTGACTGTTTCAGAAGGAATCATGACAAAGAAAGAGACAAAAAACAATCAGTTTGTCTTCCTAAACTCGATGTAAAATTATAGAGTGACACTGTATGTAAGTACTGTATGTTTATTTAACTAATTTCCATAATATCATACATATCTTCCATAATATTTTTCTCTTTTTATCACCTTTTAATAAAGGCATTTTGATGAAAACTACTCTTTTGAATTGATGCTCACCATGGCAGTTTAGAAACCTGGTGTATGTACATTTTTGAAACTGTTCAGTGCTGATAGGAAACCAGTTGTGCTCTGTTGCTAGGTAGAGGGACAGAGCACACTCATCTACATGATGCAGTCCGCTTGCCCAGTAGAGGAGTAGAGGACAACACGAAAAAAATCCTCTTGAATGTTTACAGTTATCATTTTTCTTGTCATCATACAACAGACTTTACCTGAATTGTGTTAGACATTTCATGAAACTGAACTGAAGGCAGAACTACTAATGTGAAATCAGTAAAGGAAAAGGTGCAGGGATTGTAGTGCTAGGTGAATTTGGAAACTACACAATTTTCAATCACACCCCTTTGGAGCCTTGATGGCACTTAGTGTGCATGTAGACTTTTCATTACTATGACTATTATTGAGTAGTTTTATCATAGTAACAATACCCAAGAGGGATCATGAAAGCAACAATTATGCAAAATGAATGAGATGCAGTCAAGCACCATTGGGATCTCTCACGTGGTCTCTTATAATCACTGTGAAAAACTCCATCTTCATTAATGCCAAAATACAATTTTAGCATCTATTATTATTAAGTTATTTTATCTAATGACACAAAGTGTTGTACATGCATGAGACTAATAGAAAAATCAAAATGCCCTCGGTTACTGCATTATACCTACTGCCATTCTGAGATAAGAAAGAAAAAAATTCAAACTAGCACCACTTTCCGACTCCCTAAATGATATTTGAATTGTGAAATTTAACTTTGCATTTGTTTGAGCACCAACAGTGTTCCGTAATTGTTGAACTTGCTTTGATAGTTCATCAGAGGTTATTAACTAACCCTCTTTTGCATCCAAAGAAACCTCTGGCGAGGATCAGGCGGAGTGCAGTGCAATAGGCTCATAAATAGTTCCAGGCAAATGATTCATCAAGGTTATTATCACAAATTAGCAATGATAGAATCTCCACTGCCTTACATAGCATGACGGTGCTTTTTCATGTCTCCTTTTGCCACAGGCTGATATGTGTAGCAGATTTTCTCTCCTCATTCCCCCCTGAGTAATGTCAGGCTGCCAGTGTGCCTGCTAAATTACCAGTTTTCATGTCTTGCTTTAGCTTGGCTCCATTTGATCAATGCAGGCCCAGATTAAAGAGTTTAAGTCTCAAAACATAGATGGAGGAAGTAATTTTGTTGACTTGCTCTGTGGATGACTCTGGCTTCCCAATACTCAGTTAGGTCATCATCGTGAACCATTCAGTGTATCTTGTTTTAGTATTGAAAATATTTGTGGGTTTGTGTGGCTTTAACTCTCATTCTAAATGTTCTTTCTTTGTGTGTAGTTCTGATCAGCTAGCCTGCCTTGGAGAGTCACGCTCCCTTTCTGAGCTCACCCTGGATGGGAATCCTGTAGCCCTGGAGACATGGTACAAGCAGGCCGTCCTGCGCTGTGTGCTTCACCTGAGACAGCTGGACATGAAGCGCATTACAGTAAGGCAGAATTGTTTAACTCTGTCTGGCACTGCTCAAATGCTGATAATTAAATTTTGTTTCATGTCCCCTCAGATACTTTTATTTATTTATGCACATTTAGGACAGCCAGTCACATTACTATCATCTGACAATTATCAAACATGTTAAACAGCCAAGAGGAACACTCATGTACAGTCATAACTAACTCAAAGCTATACAAATACTCATGCTATACTTTACTTTGATTAGTGGTTATGTTCAGCTAATGGCTGAAAGCAAACCTTAATGTCACTGTCAGAGCATATGTTCCTGACAGCACTGTGCATGTTGATTCTTGCGTGACTTGACATAAACTTGACTGATGGTACTTGATGATTTCATAGTTCAAAACAAAGTCTCGATGAGCCTACATAGGCAGTCTCCTATTCACGCCCAGTGGGGCATCTCCAAGCTCCTGTATATCTGGATGATGGCACACTCGTTAGTATTTGTTCTTTGACACTGGTGCAGTGTTCATCATGTTTTTGGGTGTGTGTAAGAGACATTTACAATACTCATAATGTATATCTAGTCTAATCAAACAATGATTATTCTCAAGCACAAACATGAAGTCATTGTATTTATACAGCATGCCAGCAAAGTGCTACAGTGAAATATCAGTGCGCTTTTAGAGGCTGTCAAGCAGGGAGTACCCAGGTCTGAGCTTGTACTTTTAAGGAATCTGTAAGTACCACACACCTTGCCCTCAGAACATACTGCTAATACTTTGAAAAAAAAAAACCCTTGTAACGCCAATTTCAACATTTTTCATGTTTTTACTTGAATTATAAGGTAAATGTGATCCTCAACAGGTTTGACAAGTTTCATGATCTCCAGAGCCCATTACACCCCTCCAACCAACTACTGCCTGCAGCTGTCAATCCTGAAAACAGGGATGGTGTTTTATTTTCAGAGAGTTTACTTTTGGGAGATGCAACATTTTGATTTGACAACCACAATGTCAGCCAAGGACTGGAGTTTGCATCTTTCAAACAGTGTCATGATATTGCTGGGGGCAAACTTCGTAGTAGCCACTGAAGATGAATATTTTCCCCTCCCACTGATTTAGAAAACTTGCACCCTGTGCGCCATGCTGTCAGTAGAAGTTAGATCAGATTATATGTGATAAAATCTATACCTGACTGCTGGCAGATTGGCCATTATTTATGAATGAAATTATACTGCAAATGAGGAGATACAGTACTACTGATCTGCTTTGGGCTAAATTAATAAATGTTGTTTTCTGTGGGGATAAACAGATGGGAGACAAATTGAAGGAAATGCCAACACAAGTATTTTAGTAAGGTCCCACCCGAACAGCTGCAGTGGTCCTTTGCATTGATTCTCCAAGTCTCTAAACTCAGATCGAAGGATGAACACCATTCTCAGGAAAGATATTCACTCATTTGGTATTTGTTGGTGGAGAGCGCTGTCTAAAATGTCGCTCCAAAATCTCCTATTGGTCTTGAACTGGGTTGAGATGGTGACTGTGAGGGCCATAGCATATGAGTCACATAATTTTCATCTTCATTAAACCGTTCAGTGATCCCTTCAGCTCTATGGACAGAAGAGACCACTCCCATCAGGGTAGAAATGTTTAATCATAGGATAAACTCAGAACAACTTTGTATTGATTTGATTTACACTCTAAGGAGACAAGTGGACCCAAACCATGCTTGTTAAATGACCCCATAACAGAGCCATCAGATCTACATTCATTATGTTTTCCTTTAATTTGTCAGACATCAGTATATGTGCCATTAATTCAAAATTTAAAAATCTAAATCTTAAGTTAAAACAAGGTACATACAGTAGACTGGAGCTTTCTCTGTCTAAGTTGTTAGCAGTTGGCTTAGAGTCATTATATTTTATTGACTAATGAAACCAATAAGTAATCCCACTCTGATTATTAAATTTACCTGCAAAGAGATTTAATATAAGATGTGTAGCTTTTATATAAAACACAACTATTATGCTTGTGGGAATTTATATACCATTTTCAGGAAGTAACTTCAATATGTTTAGAAATGTTTTGAATTTATTATTAAACTGGAAATATTCTTGTTGACTGAAACATTAACAGCCAGATAATCAACTTAGTGGACTTTGTGAAGGCTCCTCAAGCAAAGACATTGTTGTTGCTGAAAAATAGCACCCTTTGCGATCAATACAGCATTGATTAATTTACAGAGCAGCATACGCACTTAGGTCATTTTTCCCATTAGAAGTTGTTCTTCCTACAAAATGAGTTTAAAGTAGTAACATACAGGCCTGATGTGTTAATCTGCCTCCACTTGCTGACATCAGTGTCTTGACTCCAGTGAGGCTAGCGTTTTGCCTCTATTGATTGTACTGGTGCATCGTCTCTTGCTAGCTCATCACAGACCGCTAAATATCCCCCAGCTCTCAGCTGGCACACTCAAATTGTGTTGGCAGCATTGCATTCTGGGAGTTTTGGCTTTCCCCAACAGCTGGGCTCAGTTGATCCGAGACTGAAAATCAGACAGATAATCCTGTGATGCAGCCGGCTGGTGTGAGAATCTCTCCCATCCTCCACAGTGGTCCAGTTCTGGTGTAGAGAACAGTCTTCCTGGCGGCGTCTTTTGTGGTTCCCCTCTCTCTTGAATAATTCAGAACTCATGAATGGAGCGACACTCTGATTGCACAAGCTATTTTTTTCAGGACGAGGATCGGCGCATGGCTGGTGTACAGGCTCGAAAAGAGGAGGAGAAGAAGAGGGAGAGTCACAAGCAGACCATTCATAAGGTACCATACTGATCTGATTTGATCCTGCTGTCTTTGTCTGCCTGGATTTAGAGTTTAATTATATAGCAAATACACATCAGTGCAACATCAGTACAACAGCCGACGTTTCAGAGAGTAGACTATTAAGTGTTCTCTAAAACCACTGACGCCTTTTTCACACAATAGATGTTGTATAGTTAGTTAGTTGCAAAAGTTTAACATACTGGACGGAGATTCATACTGTAGTGTTCTAAACTACCACTGCCACAGTATTACTGATGAGATGTGATTAACATTGTTTTACGTGTCATCTGAATGTTATACTGTGTATATGCTGTAGTTTGAATCCAATGCATTTTACAGTACTAGCCAGCATCAGCATAAGCCCTACTTTACCTGTGATCCAGATGAAATAAAGGTTAAGTGTATATCTGGACAATAACTAACCTCTTTGGCCTCAGTGGTACTTTAAATGTTTCTTTGTGTGTGTGAAGATATATATTGTGCTCCTGCTGTGTCTACGCTGCAGTGGTTACTCTTGCTGAGAGACGGTCTCTGTGTTGAACACATTGTCTCTCAGTAACCCAATGCCTGCTAATCCCTGGTGTTGAGAAAATGTTATATTGAATGCCACAGCCATGAGTTTGTAAGGGCAAAGGATTCACTTTGAATTGATACTGACTCACCCCTGCATCGGGGAGTGGCACATTCCATAAGTGAGCATATCGAAACTACAGCGTGGCCAGGGAAGGACAATTGAAAGAGAAGCGGAAATATTCTCTGCTGCAGGCTAAGGATGTCACTTTTACTGCTGTTAGAGCCAACTGCAGTTAAGAGTGATATCTGCCAGTAAGGACAGTCAGCAATTTTCATACGCTCTTCAACAACATACTTTATCTTAGAGACAAGCAAGGCAGGAGGTATAGTTTTGCCAGTGATTATGTCAAGATAAACAGAGTTTCCCATCATGCCCTCTGTGTTCTGCTCAAGAGAATTGCCACTTGAAACCAGCTCTGTCCTTTTTTTGTTTGTGTGTGTGTGTGTTGTGTTCATCAAGGAGAAGCGGCGTTTGGCGATTCGTAATGCAGCACAGCAGTGGGAGGGCGTTAGGGCCTGCCTGGAGCTGCCACCAACAAATGGTGCTAAGGAAGAAGTTAGTCCAGAGAACAGCCCTGCCCACAGCCCCGCCCAGACCAATGGCCTTGCACAGGAGCCTTCTCCAGATGAACCCAAGTATGCAGGAGATGAAATCGCTTAAAGCACATTTTCAGAACTAAAACAGTCACATAAGTCACCAGTGTTATATGTGACTTGTGTCTGTTTGGTCCAAAGCGAGTTGTGCTTCCAGTAATGGAACCATGGTTGGTGTGGTTTAGATCTGCATAATTTAAACACCTCAGATCAGTTATATGTTTTTTTTATTGATTTTTTTTTTGTGGTTGATCTATTATGTACACTTGTCTGTCCTGGAAGAGTGATCCCTCCTCTGTTGCTCTTCCAGAGGTTTCATCCGTTTTTTTGGACGGGAGTTTTACCTCATCTGAATCAAGGGTCCACTGATAGAGGGTGTTTTATGCTGTGCATATTTTAAAGCCCCTTGAGGTGAACTGTGATATTGGATTATTTCAATAAAATTGACTCACTAGTCTCTTCATCTGACAGTTGGAGGGGAAATCTAGTGTTGGGCACTGAATATTTGCTTAACATTCTGCAGTTTTCAGATAAAATTGTGGACACACAATATCCAATGGTTTAAAAGTTTAAATGACAAGCATAAAGAGACAATAAGGGCTTTTAGTTTGACTGACAGCTGGGATTAAGGAAAGAAAACGTGTCTGTCAATAAGGACCATTTTTCTGACATGTTAATCTTATAATTTTGTTATATATGATGATCCAGTTTTTGCTAATCCTGTAATTTATGTTTATGATTGCAAGGCAGAGTCTCTAAAATGTCTCCTAGTGTTTCAACTTATTTTCATAATTGTTTTGGAATATGTCCAAATCTTATCTGAGCCTGGTGCTAAGGCTTTACAGGTTTGTTTCCCCTTCATCTGAGAGGGTTCTTAGAAGAACAGTTTGCACCGAAGCTGAGCTCTTTGTTTTTTGTTTTGTTTTTGATCAGACGGGTAAGCCCAGGTTCAGGACCAGAGCGACCATCAGGGGGAACAGAGAGCAGACTTCGCACCAACAGCCGTCCCAACAGCCCACGAGATCCCAAGTAAGACAGAAGTGCATGTTTGTGAACACCAACCTGCCATTTACCTCTGCATGAAGTCCAAACCTCTGGCCTTTGATCTTCGCTCAACAGATTAGTAAAGGTGTCTGTAAACAAAATGATTAAAAGAATTCTGTTGAATAATGTTGTTGAGACTGACATATGTATTCTAAAAAAAAAAAACATCCTCCCTATTGGTGTCTCAACATAGAGATAGTTCTGGTTTTATTTCCCAAGATTTGGAGTTATCAGCCCTTGTAACACCTCTATTGTATCAGTAGAATGGAATTTTGCTTAAGGCAAAGTTACGTGAAGTAACATTGAAAACGGGTCTACAGACAGACAGCCATAGATACATACACACAAATTCAGACCAATGAAGAAAGCTAACTTTATCACTGATGAGAGAGGGTCACTGAGTTATGCTTACCAGCAATCAATTTAAATATTAAAATCTGCAAAAGTTTGTTAATAGTTACAGTGCACAAAACAGTTCAAATAGAACATGTGGAGAGATCATCCTGGTTGCAGATTTGATCCCTGCAGCAGCTGGTGCATCAAACCCATCTTGAAATATTCCTGAGCAACAGAGTGACCCCTTTACTTTCTCCAAGGTCACAGGTTTTGGCTGCTCCTGAGCTCTGTGAGCTTTGCAAACTCTGGTAAAATCAGCACGTGTGTCTAAGATGTCTTAGGACAGTTCTCCTTTTCAGCTGTTTATAACATGATGGTGAAAGTGCTCTAAATCAAGAGTCTGTGCTGAGTCTAATGTGAGCGTAGGGCTCCAATATACTTTCATACACAGATTCAGGTCTGGATGAGTTATGAGGGGGAGGGCTGAGATGAAAGTGGGGGCTGTGTCAAGGACTATTATTACATGTCTGAAAGACGGCTTTTCCTTCCTGCACCAGGATATGAAATTGGCCCCGAAGCACAATCCCTCAATGGCCATTGCTTTCCTTTACAGGGTCTATTATAGCTTCAGTCATGTGGCTTAACAGGTTATGGCGACGATCAGGACTCACGCGATTCAATTTACCACATTGAGTTGGGAGTTGTGTTACGTACTTTGGCATGTATTGAATGACAGAAAAACAAGAGCCTTTACAAACCATGGCACCACCAGAAAGACAAGCAAGATCTGTGACTGTGACTACAACGTCAAAGGGTAAAATCCTTAAAATGCTAATTTTGTGGGGCCCATGAATTAAGACTCTTGCCTCACTAGTGCATGACATCACACATCAGGTCTCTGTGGGGTGAATTCCCAGGACATGCTGACAGCAGGAGGAGGTTTATTCTTTTACACTCTAAAGAGCCAGTTTATGGTTTGTTACAGCCATAATCCTGTTAGTCCAGAATCTCAAAAGATTCTTGGTTCTCATTTAGGTCAGGGGCTGGAGCTGGCACAGCCACACATCTTGATCTGCTCAGTGGCAGC
Organism: Scortum barcoo; assembly: GCA_023238725.1. Lineage (NCBI taxonomy): Eukaryota > Metazoa > Chordata > Actinopteri > Centrarchiformes > Terapontidae > Scortum > Scortum barcoo. The sequence goes on from CM041531.1 coordinate 17,817,391, forward strand.
CTGGGGAGCAGGGCAACCTCATGGTTTGTGTGTAACAAACTGAAGTTTGCACTCTGTGCCCACTGCTGAGAATTAGCATCTCAGTCAGAAACAGTTAAGAATAAAACACATCTTTAATAGATGAGAAAAGGATGTCCAGTTAAGTTCAGGACAGTTTATGATATAAACTACATAAAAAGTACATATAAACTGGCAATTACATTTGATACACTGGGACATTTTTTCATGTGATACGAATTGTTGTTAACTGTGATGAAAAAACGGGGAAAAACAAAAGACTTGATGTTATATCTGGTTAACTTTAGCAGCCCCAGTTTGGTGACAAATCAGAATGAGGGTGAAGTGAGTGTTGACAACATATTTAGCATGATGGCGTCAGTGTGCTCCAACAAAAGTTTACGGGAAATAGCTTGTTTCAATGCCAAAGCATGACTGTGACGCAGACCCAAGTTTATTCCTATGCAAACAATTTGAGATTTATTGCGCCTGAGAGATGGGAGTCAGAGTACATGGCAGTGGAAGAGTTATCACTCAGAAATCTGATAGTGGGGGTGGTCAACTTGTGAGGAGATGGAAAGGCCTTTGAACTACTCATACATTCATTTAGTCAAAACTTTAACAGGTGGTTTTTCAGGCACATAAATCAACAAGATACCTTCACAATGGCCAGAAAGAAGTTCAGCAGGCTCCTCAAATGAGACCTGAAATCCAAAACCCCCACATAATGTAGAAGCACACTCTACAGTTTAAGTCTGCAGGACTCAGCACCCAATAAGCCTAACATCTGCACTGCACCAGTAACTGCCACTTGACCCATTTGTTTTCATCTTTTCAACAGAGTGAAATGATGAAATGCTCTTTTGAAATGGCAGCTCAGAGACTAATGTTTCATACACGTCACTGCCACACAGTATTTAAGCAATTGGAGACATGTGTATGCTACAAGCCATGTCTTTGGGGGGATTAAGTTGTTGAGAGATGACAGATGTAATTTTTTTTACTCCTGTAGGATTAAGTGAGATAGCCCTAATTTAATTAGATTCAGAGTCATAATCGGCCAAAGCAGGATCCATATAATTGTGGCAGAATCTTCTTTTGGTCTTCCCATACCATGTTCACTTCTCCTCACAGTGTTAGTTGCTGGTTTCATGTCAGAAGAGGATCCAGGGCCACCTGGCAGCCTTTCAGCTGTGATTGTGGGGGAACAATATGTGACACAGTGCAGAGTGTATTGATGGCACACTTCCAGGGGCACAGAAGTTACTCTCATTCTTTATGTGACTTATCTACATGTTACGCTCCATCTCCTGCACTGCTCTCCAGCTCCTCTTGATTTACTGCCTTTGGCAATCCTACATCAGGGAGGCGTGGCATGTCCTGACGATTAAACTGCCTTTCAGCGTCTGGCGCCTCCTTGTCTATTGCTGGCCATGTCCCATGTTTCTGTCCGTGTGTACTTGTAACAAGTTACACTTGGACTTTTAAACTTTAAGTTAACTTGAGTTCTTAACTACCATATCTGGCTTAAATGCTTTCAGTATTACACCTGTGGTCAGTCAATAAGCTCTTCATTTCAATGCACGCTTGGCAGGAATCCATCATTTTGAAGCCTTGTCACATTTGTTGATGCCCATGTCAAATCTTAGTTAGTGGTGTAACAAAACCAGAGTAATAACTGGCCTAATGTGTTATTTACGGTGTCCTGTCAACAGTACAGACGTATTTTGTAGTCATGGTCTTTGGGAGGAAATAGCTTTCTATGCTTTCAGGGGATTTTTTAGCTGGGATTGGTGGTTGCCCACTGGGGAAGACTTGACAGCAAGCATGACTCTGCCACACCATATCCACTTCTTTTAATATCTGAATGGCAACCCCCCCACATTCTCCTATGACCATCCCTTGACATTTGAATAATTTGAGTAGCTTTCATACGGGGTGCATCATGTCAGGTATCATGTAAGAGCAATGTATCTGAAAGCATCATGAAAGCATGATGATGGAGTGGGATATTCCCTGTCAGTCACAGGAACACTGGGAGAGGTTCAGGCTGTATTACACGATTAATCCGGTTGTTGTGTTTACTGGCAAGTGTAATTTGTGGCTTTTTTTGTTAGGCTGTAGCTTTCTCAAAGGGTATTTAAAACTAACTGAACTAATTAAAAATGATTGAACCCCAAGGCCCCAAAGAAGACTTTGAGTTATGTCGCACCATATACTTATATGGACACATACAAGCAGACCACACACACTTAACAGGTTCTCACTTGTCTCACTTTATCTTCTGCTTGACCATTCACCTTTTTTTTTACACAAGGTTTTTTTTCTTTTTTTACACTAATGATGTAATGATGTGGGCTAGTTAGGTGGTCCTCTATGATTACTGGTTAGTGACCACATATCAACCATCTTCATTGTCTTCACTTTTCTAGAGAATTATTCAACTCTCTTATTACTCACTTGTGAGGATATGCTGCTTTTCTTTGTCCTAAGTGATAGTAAATCAAATATGTTTGTCGGCCTGTTAGTGAGACCAATATAAGCAAGACTTAACCTTGGCATTTTTTAGAACAATAGATTAATTGAGAAAAGACTCTTCAGATGAAAGTAATCATCAGTAGCAACACATTACCAACCAACTTATTTCAATATGATTGTGTTGACTTTTATACTGTGATATTTGTGGTGTTTTTTTTTATCTTCTAAGGCATTGTGTATAGTCTAGTTTTATTATTTGTCTAACTCTCCAAATATTTGACCCCATTTTTGCTGCCCAGTTAGAAGAAGAAGAAACTTTTCCATCTTCCTCTGGTACAGAGAGTCAGGAGTCACCTCTGGGGGATCAGACTTAGTGTTACTGCAACAAAAGTGGCCCTTTCAAAGAAGCTTCAGTTACAGTGCAGCTTCATTTAGTTTCTTTATGTATGTACCTCTCTGTCTACAGTATGTCTGCTGTTCTTTTCCATCTCCTTGTCTTTCTCTGTCCTCGATTCTTGCTCTTTCAGTCTTTCACTTTACGTCTCAAACACAGACTTTCTAAAAATCGGTCCCAACAAGAATCTTGGATTAGAGTTCTATAATCAAAGGATTAGTCTTCTAACCACTGTGGCTCTCTGTTGCGGCGAGATTGCGAGGGTGTGAAATATGAATAGGGGTGATTAGTTTGTTGGCGGGCTGAACCCAAAATGATCAGTGTTGAGTAGCATGCAGCCAGTAGCCATCTGATGCCCTGCTATGCTGAAAGTCCCCTGAGTGTCAGCAGACCCAGAGGGCTGAGCACATGGGCCCGGGCAGGGAGATTATGTCTCCTTGAGACTCACCCAGATTCTCCACTCTCACGACTCTCTTATCAGGGAAGGGCACTTCAACTGTCGTAAAGGAGAATGGGATGCAATTAGGCAAGACAAGTAGGACACTGAATAGACGATTGCGTGTTCTGTAGCTTGATGTTGCCTTTTCCTTCTTTAAGCACAATGCCTGCTTTTTCAAACACATGTAAGCAAAGCATTTGGGCCCAAAGATATTCCTCAGGTTACACAAGGCAGAAAATTCATGCGTTCAGCATATCAAGATGGATTTACAAAGACTGTGTTTGTGTGTGTACCTTGCAGGCTTGTGGAGGCAGGGAGCAGCAGTGTTCAGAGCTTGTCCCTCTCTGACAGTCACCTGGCGGAACTGGATGGAGACACCCTGCGTTTATTTGGACTCGGAGCCCTGGAGGCCCTGGAGAGGGGCTGGGGTGTTCAGACCGCCGGTGCTGTCACTGTAATAACCTTCCGATACATCAACTTTGACGCCATCGTACCAACACTGCCGCGAATAAGGGTCAAGTTCCCCAATCTATCGGTGAGGGCATTAACCACATACCATAATGAGCCACGGAATAATGCTGAGGGAAATTAAAATGTACATACAAGTAGAATGTACATTTTTCATTTCACCTTCTGATGTGGTTGTAGTAAATCCCAAATGTCATCTAACACCAGACTGCTATAACATGACACAAAGAGTGAAAAATTTGATGGTGTTGGCAGGCGGATACTCATCCTCTTACATTCAAATAGTCCTTGTTTGTCGTCGACTTTGCCATTATAAACTGAAGTATTCCTTATATTAGACAATGGTATATATGACTGGAGCACCACATTAACTCAGTATACATTTTCTCCAAAGCTAATCTAATATCATTAGACACCAGCATATAACCAAAGGTGCTGGATATCCAGTTGTGGTGGTTGCCTTCACAAAAACATCCATTTCCAGATTGGAGAAATTATGGCAGAACAACTAAGCTGCCTAATTTATTCATCATTACAAAATTGTCAGTGCTCTGGTACAGAGAGCATCAATTTAAAGAGAAAAAGTTCATTTAGCGGTCACCGGTCATGGTGAGGACTACAGCTAGGGCCTACAATATCTGATGTACATCTGTCTTTGACTTCAAATCCACTTAGCTGCCTCACAGGCATTCCTGCTCCTGGGCATGAAATGCATTGATGCACACAAAGGGGCAGGGCTAAACAGGAAAAATGTATGTATGTTAGCAGGGTACTCTTCTTGCTTCCAAAATTTGGGTTTTGCAAGGTTGGGTTTTTTACTTAAAGCTTTACTTGTCAAACTTTCATTGTCTAAGTTAAGTCAGCAGTTAATTTGACTAGTCATTAAATAATAAAAAAAAAGTTATTAAATATTATAAATGAAACCATTCTTATGTTACATACAGTATGATTAGGTGGACATTTTGTTATCTAAAGCGCCTTACAAATTCTTGAAAGCATAATCATTTAAAATTAGATTTCGAGGAGAATACAATTTCTCACCCTGTCAGCCATGATCAACTCAGTGAGTTAAAGTCACAAACAAATACACAGTAGCCATATAGTAAATCTACCTCTCTTAAACTGACTTTTTCTGCAGCACCTGATCTTTTTGGAAACCAACATCAGCCGCCTGCCCCAGTTGGCGGCCCTGGCTCAGGTGAGGCGTCTGGACCAGCTGACCATCCACCCAGAGGGCAACCCGGTGGTCAGTCTGGCTCTGTGGCGCTCCTTCGTCATCTATCGCCTCCACCACTTCAACCTACAGAGGATCAATGGCCAGGAGGTGAGGACCAGCACATTTTTTAATGCAGTCCTGCTCTATATGAATATAGTGTCTCCCACAACCTTTATAAGACACATATAGAAACCAATAACAAATTTCACATTTCACAGTATTATTTATTCTTATTATATATGCTTTCTGGTGAAGAGTTAGATGACAAGATTGAGACCACTCTCATATCTGTTTGTTAAAAGTAAGGCTACTCCTGAATATGGTTAGCTTATCTTAGCACAAATACTGGAATCAGCAAGTGTGGCTCAGTCCAGCACTGCTCAAGATCACTAATTAACATGTCATATCTTGTTTGTTAAATCTGTACAGAATCCGCCAGAAAGAAAACAAGCGTATTACATGACAAAACTATTCCTTTACTGTTACCGGCCTCAACTTGTGGGACCATGTCACCTGGAATGATGAACCTGAAGATTTTTCCCCCTAAATTAAAAGTCTTTTTTGGATTGGATAAATGTTTTTCTTGTTTCCTACCTTATTTTCATTTTGCCAACTGTCAATTTTATATAATGTTAAATGTACTCAAAACACAGCACAGATTTGAATGTTTTTGCTGAGGCTGTTAACAAAATGGTATTAACCCATGACAAATTTGTGTCTTATGTTTATGCTTTGAGTGTCTAGAAATACACATGAAGTAGCCAAGCAATCAAGCATCTTTTGCTGTATGTGTAAGTTCTTGTTTGTGTTTCTATCTCAGGTGACCATGAATGATGTGATCGCTGCGGAGCGTGTGTTTGGGACTCTGGGTCATATAGCAGCCACCGAAACTCCACGTTGCCGGCTCCTCCTGCTTCTGGAGGAGTCCAGGTGAGAACTCGATCTCAGAAACTGAACCACAACATAACATTAACTACACTTTAATGACAGGTGTGTGCTGTGCCCTGAACTCTTTATGTTGTTCCTTTAGATATGTCAAGAATGTGTGGATTCTTAAATGTGCATATGTTTGAGTTACAGCTTGTGTGTATGTGTAGGCTACTGTACATGTATGTACATGCCTGCGCATAGTGTTTTGCGTGCATACATTTCTGTGTGTGGGTATGCACGTTTGTGTGAGACAGTCAGATAGAGCCTGGCACCAAGGAGCCAGGGGAATTAGACTATGTGTCTCAGGGTAAGGGTGGGTACTTGGCACCTCGACACAAACATTCCTCTCTCGGCCCAGCCAAAAGATCTTGAGGTCTGTCACTCTGTGTTAATGAAAAACATCCTCGCATAACAAAAATCTGCTGAATTTGTCATTTGTCATCAAGAATGTATTTTAATGGTTCCTGTTATCTGGTCGGTGGAGGGCAGACTAAAATGTGAAGGTCCAAAGCAAATCTGCACACAGCATTACTGTTCCTCCAAATATTGGACTATTGCCAGGTTGAGTCATCTGAGTGGTTAGGAAAATTGTACTACATGAAGCTCTCAAAATAACTCCCATTATGATTGACATATTCAAATAAATTAACTGTTCTGCTAGAGTTAGTCAGTTAGAAGACGAAGACGGCGACAGCAATGTGCAGATGTAAAAGACAATGCATGTTCAGTGAAATCTAAAACAAATTAATAAAACATGAGCAGGTTACTCTGCTCCACAGTAAGTGGAACAGAATAGCAGTATGTGACCCTACCGTAGTAATGATTGTAAGGTGCCTCAGTGTCCTCAGTTGGCCTTTCAGAAAGACGTTGAAAATTAATGGTAAACTTAAGGACAGTTAGCTTTTGCCTGCATCTCACCCTGGCTGATACACTGTTATGGATAGATTATACACAATATCCCAAGGCAGAAGATTACTTTAGCATTAGTACTGAAATCTTAGTCATTATCAGTGTACAGAGACATCACCCCTGAAGTCAGTATATCTGTTTGTTACACTAAACATTGCTGGATTTGACCTGTTATCTATTAAAACCTGCTGCAGACAGTATGTCATATAAAGCCTATTTTCTGGAAATAAAATACTGCCCATAAAGCTTTCTGTTAATCAGTGGATCGTGGGTTTATACAAAACACTGCTAAGGTGTTGTGGTTCCTGCTTGCATCTTTTCCTTGGATGTTATTTTATGGAATTGATGATCTCATTACACCAAATTATTTTAGTGATCAATTGCCTAGACAGGGCTTTGTCTTGCAGCATAAGGAACATTATCTGCTGCCCTAATGCAGTAAACTCCAAATGTGGAACTCGAAGTGGGATAAAATGTATCAAACAATTAAATTTGCTTCAGATGTGAAACTTGTAATATCAGTATTCTGCTGCCATATCCCCTTGTTTCTCCTCCCTCCCCTCAAACAAGAATATACAATACTCAGTGAGGTCCTACTGGTAGAATGCTGTCGTTTATGACTTTTCTGCTCACATTTCATCACTGGGGTCTCACTGAAGAGAAAACTGAATGCCTCTGGTATAATCTGGTATCTTTAATATATTTCATGGGTTCTGTGATTGTAAAAGTCAGTCAGCATCTTAAAGCATCAGGTGAACTTTTGGCTCAAATGCAAAATAAAAAAAATGAACTACAATGAATGTAACAAGCTTTTCATCTCACATTTGATACTCTTTGCACAAAAAGCATTTGACTGAGTTGGACGTTATTACAATCTGACCTTAACTACTGTTCTCTCAAAAGATGTTTACACTCAATTACACTCAAACAAACTCCACAAATAGAATTTGTTTGACACTTATCCACATGATCCTCTCTGACAGTCACACACAAACACACACAGGTCTACCTTTCTTAAGCTTATTTTAAGTTGTTAGTCAACGTGATGTGTGACTGACACACACTGATGTGCTTTGGCATATACACACGCACACACTCACACACACTTCACAAATCACCTTATCTTATTTGGAATGTTTGCCTCCAGCCTCCTCTGAAAAGACGATTTCAGCATCCTGGCACCGGCCTGTGGAACATGTTGGTGCAGTAGTGTATCTCATGAGATTTTGTAATGATAGACAGCAACATTTGATGTGGTTTACATTGCTTTTTAAAGTCGTCCAATGATTTTATACAGTTATACATCCTGCTGCTGTGTGAGAAGAGTAATATGAAAACACATTTATAGAGATGTATTCAAAGTTAGTTATTCGTATTTAATTTAGTGACTGAGTGCTGTTATCTAAAAACTTTCTTCACAGCATGAAGATGCGAGAGTTTTATTTGATGTAAAAAAAAGAACACAACTTCATTACCTTGGTGTCACACTCTTTCTGCCACTGTTTGTCTCCTGTGTGTTTCTAACCCACTCTTCTCTTTTCTCCATGAAGGAAGCGTCAGCTGCAATTCCTGTTGGAGGGGCGTGGACGACGAGCTGGGCTGAGTCCGGAGGAGCTGCGAGATAACGGGAAGCTCCTGGGAGAAGGTCTGAGCAAAGCGCTGTTCAACTATCCAAGCAGAGACTTCAGTGCAGAGAGCCCTGAGGTCAGTTGTTTCTGTTTCATCTTTTTTCTTTTTTTTTTACCAACAGCTACTCGGTTTGCAGTAGTTTCAGTCACTCTCAACAGCTCAGCAACCAGTTTGTCTGCCAGGGTCTTGTTGAGTTGTCGAGCGACAAAGCTAAACCTCCACTATCGGCCTATACATCTCTTTAAAATCAATTGAACCAATAAATAAGAGATGCAGTTTAACTGAGCTTTCACAAAGAAGCCAGAAGCCACCAAAGCAGGTGGCAAAAGAATGGTTTACCATCCAAGTATCCATCCATGTCAGGATGTGCTATCATAAATCTAGCACACCATTAGACAGCAATCAACACTCCCCATCTATTGTGTATAATCGGTGTGTGAGCGTGTGCCCGTCACAAAAGGGTTCACATGTGGGTACCTGACCTCACGGATTTTGCTGAATTTCCTATTTCAACAGTGCATCCAATTTCACTTTCGGTTCTACTATGCAGTGGTTCCTATAACCACTGCACAGACGTAACTCCTAATTTTTAATTATAAACAGCCGAATTAGAAGTTGAGAAGGTTCATTCTGTCAAACTATACCAAGAATCTAAATCAGTCTAGCAAAGCATTTACTTTCAATGGCCTGCTATGGGAGTAATACTATATACAGTCGCAGTACAAATGTATTCGGGCACAAAATAATCTTCCTCCCACCAATTTAGATTTTTATCCAATCCCATAACAAAAACCAATACCAGCAATGAATTTATGCTATCAACAAGTAGAGTTTGTGTAGGCTGATACAACTTGTGCCTCTGTGGCTTATAGAACAAAAGTGTTGCTCCTAAACTGTTGACAGGTCGCTGTGATGCATTACGAAGACATGAATGCTAATGTCATGAAGATTAAAAAAAGGTTTTAAAAAAAAGTTTTTTGTATAGTCAAAGGTGCTGTAAGTTGTGAGACAAACCTACATTTTTTCATCTCAAGTCATCAAAAATAAAGCAGTTTAATGGTATTAATTTATTTGACATCACTCTAAGACATAACCTGATAGAGATAACCACAGTATATTGTCAGGCGTGACAGGGATTTAAAAAAGCATTTTGTATATTTGTGTCTAGTAACTCCTCTGTCAGTCGGTCAACAGCACTGACAATTGTTAGTTGACATTCTAAATGATCAATATCCTACAATATCCTATCCTACAAGTATATAAAACTTTCACTGTGATAGCTTAATTTTAAATGATCATAAAAGTTGTGAGAGTGCTTATTATCCACATCGGTCCAAAATGTTGTCAATCATTGGTACTTTACCTTTTCCAACTGTGCCTGCCGCTGCACCTCAACTTAATGTACTTATAATAACTGAATCAACATGAATGATTTTCTCTTCTTTTCCTCACAGGAGGGCACTGTGGAATCGTCGGAGCGCGCTGCCATGATAGAGCAGTACCTCCAGGAGTTGGTTCAACGGGCATCCTGACACCAATCTGAAGGGCGAGGCGCTACACAAGCTCTGGCCCTCCATGTTTGCAGAGATGGTGAGGGACTGTGTGTTGGAGATGAGGGACCGAGCAGCCTTCCGCCAAGCCAGCCTTGCAAAGCTCTCAGAGACCAAGTGAAGAGGACCAAAGGTTCACTCTTAGACCACATTTACTCACACACACACACACACGGACATACCTTTTCTCGGCCGCCTCCAGGGCTACATCTCAAACTCTGTCCATAACACATCATCACTTAGTGACTTATCACTGACTATCAGTTATTAAAATCTATAAAAACTGAAGGGTGTATTTTCCTAGTGTGGGGGAAGCTCTCTCTTAAGATGGATGTAGACTGTTTTAAAGATGTCTGAAGAAATTATCATGACAAAGGCATCTTGACTGAATGTAGATTTCCACTGAAAATGCACTTCTTCAGTGCACGGAGCTGTAACCTACTTGAAGAAAGTTAAAGAGACTTATTGACTTGCAGTGCATTGTGGTCCCTACGGAGCATCCTCTGCACTTTAAAAGCCTTCTGAATGACCCTTCTTCACCATTTCTGTCAACAGCTGACAATGACCAGTGTCTCTTTTATCGAGACTAGAATGATTTTTTTTGTGTCTTAAATCTTGTTTCATGCATCACCCTGTCACTTTCTCCTGCCTGACATAAAGAGAAGGGCACAAACAAGGACAAGGACTTTTCTTTGTTTACCACTGATTTTCTGTATTGTCCTTAGTATTAAAAGATTCTGTATTAACACTCAGTTTGTGGATATGGTTTGCATGCTTATTTTTCCTTATGTCTTTCTTTAATCAGACATTATATAGTTTTTGACAGACACAAGTGTGCCCACTATAACATGAGTCCATTTCCAAAGTACGTTCATGTTCAAGTTCACGACCTCTGGCTCCTCTTTTAGTAAGTTTACGACCACTGGGCAGAGGTTGTGTGCGTTCTCTAGGAGGTCCAGAAACCGTGAAGGGTCCTCCGGGTGGTGTGAACTCTGACTGGAATGTCCCTGAAGGCGTGGAGGCTTCACCAGTTTCTCACCACCTGCTCCTGCTCCCACAAAGAATTTTTAACCCTTACTTAATCAGGCATGTCGAGGGAGAATGCAGCAGCGACCTGGAGGAGTGACTGCAGGCGGGTGTCAAACATATCAACACACACACACATACTAAGGAGCTGACAGGTACCTGCTGTCCAGTGTCATGTTGTGCTTCACTGGAGATCAATGCCTTGCTCGCGGGCGTTTGACTTCATTAAGAACCTCAGGTTGTGTGTTAAATGATTTTGTCTCTTCTCAGTTCTGGATTGTTGTTTTTCTGGTTTTCAATAGTGACCTCTTTAAGATTTTTTTTCTACCTTTGAATGTTTACGTTACGTCAAACAGGTGATAAACTATCTGGAGAAAGCTGAATCCAAACCAGACTTACAGGCTGTCGCGTGAAAGGCGTCTTTAGTTCAGAACCTGAGTGGTAAACTCTTGGTAAAGTGAGTTGTTTTAATATTCTGGGGATGTTGTGGCTTGACACTTATTTTCTCACTGTACCACAAACTTAGGTTCTTTCAGATTGGTTCATTAGAATTCAAAGACAAAGACAAATGTCCCCTACAAATCTCATATGAACATCCAAAATATATCTCATGTTTTCTGCTTTGACAAGAACTCTCTCAGTGCACGTCTGCCTTCAAAAAGCTACAACAAGTTTATTTTGTGCAACTCTGATAAACAACATTGCATTGTGCTGACACATTTAGTCTTTTATGGGAATGTGGCTGTCAACATTGTGAGAGGCGTCGCGTCCCAAAGGACTGACGGAACTCCACGACGAGTGACAGCATGCAGACGCAGAGACGGAGAGCGAGAATAATGTCTCATCGTGGGAGAGTAGTTTAGAGTCCAGGCAGTGCAGTAATTCCTGAAGCCCTCGCAGTTAAGAAGGCTCAGCAAATTAATATGAAGTCCATATGTCTTGGTGAGTGATAACCCACAATCAATCTGTAGCTAAAATTAAAAACTTTTCTTTACAGAGCATTTGTTTTAAATGTTTTACCCATTTTTGGTAGAGAGCAAAGGCAGGGCTCGAGGTCTTGATGATTGTCGGTGCATGAGAACCACTGTGTATGTAACAAATGTTTGTGCTGCTTAATGATTTTCATGTGTCTCCATCCATCAACCACTCAGCATGTTTGTCCACAGCAAAGTATTTGAGACGCCTGATGAGCTTCCCTCTCGTGTTGCTTTCAAGCCGAATGTCAGCTTTTCATACAAGAGACCCCAAAATCAAATATGGAGGTTGCCATGATGATTAGATGCATATTCTTATGAGAGACAGGGCTTCTGATTTGAATCAACCCATGGTTTCACTCTCTAAAAACAGCTAAATCATCAGTATGTCGTTTGTTCCCTTCAAAACTTTCTCTTTTTTGGTTGTAATGAACATATCAGTTTCTAGTGACTGATCTCAATAATAGGCCCTAATACTATAGTGCATGCAGTATGTTAAAATGTTGATACTGCACTGTTTTGGTAGTTATTTAATAATAAAAAAAAAAAAGACTGTATGTACTGTACTGTTTATACAAGGTGTGTACCGAAGGACATTTGTAACCTCTACTTTTAGCAAAAATATTTTGTACCAGTCAGAGTACAGATAGAATTAAGTCTCTAAAACCAAGCTAGTTTAGTATGGATGCTGATATATTTGAGTATTTATATTACTTATTTAATTATATACTATATATATTATATTCTACATAACTGGGACACTTGAGTCATCTTGTTACACAATATTAGCCATTGATAGTCACACTTGAGTGGGTGACCTGAAACTCCTCTACTTAAGTGTACATTTTCTAATATACTTAGGGGAAGATAGCTTTAAATCTATTAATATTTACATATTTCCATTTTGAAAGGTAATTACATAAGTACTGCATTTCTGCAGAAATTTAATGCTATTATATTGTCAGTTAGTCTGAGTCACCGTGTTCTTCTAAATTGACTTTTTTTTAAAGTGATAAATAAAAGCAGCGTTTTCTGTCACCACAACACCCTTGTGCCAATGGTAGGCCAAGAGGGGCTCAAGTATTGAAAAGCTGAATGCCGCGCGTACCATGTTTGCAGGCCTGTGAAGAAACAATAACATTATTGATGCACATAATAACACAGATATTCATGTAAGTAATATCATGTTTGCCTCATCCCCTTTCTCTCAGTCTGCCTTGTGTATCTTTATTTCATTTAGGTATTACCCACATTTCCCAGAATACTTTTTCGAGACCCACCAGTGAACTCGCCTCAGCAGTTAAACAGTTGTGCCTGCTTAAGAGCGTAATGTTGTCAGAAGACTTTTATGCACCAAGAGGAGGTTAATAGCAAAAAGTAAGTGAAGCATTATAGCACTAACACGACTTACCAAGGGACCAAGTCGTGCAATATTATCTTCACAATTTGTGTTCGGCTGAATGACGAGCAATAAACCTAAGTGCTGGTTTGGAGGCTGCAGTGTTGATGTGCTCGACCCCCTGATAGACTTTTGTCTAGTCTGGAGACTTGGCTGCCAATTCGTTCCACCTCACAGGCCCAACTATTAGTTTCTCCTGGAATGAACCAAGTGCATTGTTTATTGTTAGACATACACTGCAAAAAATAACCATCTGAAACCGTCATTTTAGTTTGTTTGGAGGTTTAAAATCGTGTTGAACATTTAGCATATTTCTGAATGAATCTTTCTCATCTTTTCTGTTGTCTTTTTTTTTTTTAAACAAATGCTAACAACTAAAGTTAAATGAATCCACTAATTTATATTTGCAAGTACTGTACTATATTTGATTCTGTTGAAGTGTCAATGGATATCTTTTTACAGTGTTGCTTATGTCCAAGTGCCAAGTCAATGCATATTTTTGTCCAGTGTCAGACAACAGTGTCTCCCCTCTCCACAGCTCCACATCGTCTGGAGAGGCCTTCAATGGGTCATCCGGAACGGCCGTTCGTTAACGATGCTATAATTAGAGGCTTGTTTGCTGGTGAAGGGTTCGGAAACATCAGGGTTAAAGGCAAATTCCTGGGCAGCATCAACATCTACGCACCAGTGAGGCCTGTCAGTGGGGGTGTTACAGCAGAACCTGCTCCCCTGCAAATACATACAGAGAGACATCCTGTATACTTTCATATAGTATAGTAGCACATGGATGAGTGGACAGTTGTGTAGGTTCAAACATATTTTTTTGTAATCATATTGACACACTGATGAATTTGACAGTATTTACAGGTTATGTTTGGCTATACAATGCAGCCATTGTCAAAGCAGCGTGTTTACAGACAGTGTCTGTAATGAGCTGCGTACTGTTTGTCACATAGCCTGGTGTGAACCACTGAACCATGCATAGCTCTGTTTTGTTCTGTCAAATTAAACGAGCATGATACAGACAAGATGAATGTGTTGTATAGAATATGCTGAGTATAAGAAAGTGAATGTCTGTGATTTTACCCTCTGCAACTCTCAGAATTGGAAAACTGGGAGTGTGGGACCACCCGTAAAAATTAGGAGGCTTTTGACGAAGCCATGTCCCATTTCCCAAGTCCTTTAGTTGATCCATCGTTGTTTATTTGTTTTTGGACAGTAAGTCGTGGCTGACACGCTTCCCCTTAATGAATGAATTGTCCTGATGGTGCCCAGTAGTAGATAATGGGCCACTTTAAATGTCCCTCCAAATACCATTTACAAAAAAAAACTTTTCTGAGCTGAAAAAAAGTTTGATGTCTGTCCACTGTGAAACTTCAGGGAATTGTTTTCTTCAGTGCGCTCAGGTTCCTATTTTGAACCACTGACTGGTGTGATGTGTCACCAACCCCATGGTTACTGTCAGCCACCTGTCAGCAGCTAGACATTACTTTTGCTTTAGTATTTTCAAGGCAAGATCCCACAGGGGGAAGTGGAAATATATTTATTTTTGTGATTTCATTTCAAGTTTATTAATCACATTTCAGGACTTTGGGTGTTTTCTTTAACATGGCTTCAAGCCACTCTTATGTCCCTATTTTGTCCACCAACAGAGCTGCCAGGTGCAGCTTTGAGCTTTGGCTTCATTTCGTGTGGTAAATGAGATCGTTTACCTCCAACATGATCATTACAGGGTGAGAGTCAGTGAGTGAATCAGCCTGACTAACCTGCCTGCGATCTGCTGCGCACAAACACATCCGTGCGCGCCACTCGCCAAACTGAGGAGAGGAGGAGACACACACACACACACACAGACACACACCTACACTTTCAGACTTACATGACACACACGGAGGGAGAGCTGCTGTTGCGGCAGGGGGCGCAGCAGAGGTCGCTTTTCTGTCCTCCGTGTCGGTTTCCAGCTTTGTGTCATTCTGTGTCTGTTGTGCGTAAAAGCGGATCCGCCGGAATCACCGCGATGGCCAAGGTCGAGGGTTTCCACTGCGCCGGGATTTAACTCACAGCTCTGGCTGCGGATTTACCGACTTACATGGCTTAGCGCAAAGTTTGTGGAGGGAAAGCCCGCATTTCCACCTGGATTAATCTCTCGGCCATGAGGATACCTGCGCTGGGAAACGGATCAGTGAAGGCTGCGGTGTAGGGCAGCTCAGAAAGTACAGTGAAGCAGAAAATACCACACCATACCCGCATCAGCAACCTACAGGTACGGCGACACGACTCTAATAATAGTAACGATAATAATGTATTATTTGAGTGTCCTCAAAATGCCTGATTGTTGCTCTCCTGGCTTGGACACTATCAAGTGTGCGGGACCATCCTTTCTGCTCCAATGAACTTAATTTAGACAAGGTGCAAAGCAGGGCTGAGTTATATGCTCTGAGGTGAAAGGTGAAAGTCCTTCCCTGCCTGGACCTCAGACCTGCTGTCTAATGGGGTAGCAGGTTTTCAGCAGGGGGGCTCCCACATTAGGAGACCGAGGTCAGAGAGGTCAACTCACATGGTCAAGTGGGTAGAAGTGGTTTATTTTTTCCCTGAGTCAGCGTCCTGGGGGATGTAGTGCAAATGGGGGAAAAAAAGACAAAGGTGGCAATATTGTTGACATTTGTGGCATCTGTAACAGCTATCAGTGAAGTCAGATGGTTTACATTTTGAGTCACTATTTGTTGCTCTCTCAGATTAAAAGAGTGATTAGTGAGCTCTGTTGGGTTTTGACCCTCTAGTGCCTCTGCATTGCAGCCACACAGACAGCTTTTGTGTTGAAAATGTCAGTACCTCTCAGATATATGCTAATGTGATCTTCTCTGTTTTCACTCAAGTGTCCCACTTCAAGAATCCAGGAGCTATGCAGGGAGCCTGTGTCTGGATTGTCAGGTAATGTCAGAGTGATTGCTTTAATTATGGATGACTTATTTCTTATCATTTCTTTATTTCTACTTTCTCACTGTCCACTGATCCATCAGTCTCTCAATTTAGGGATATTTCATCAGCATCACACTGTATATGCACATTTTTGGCTATAAACCTAAAATGCCACTTGTGTGAAACTACCAGTATGACCAGTAATCGCCTCTGTTTGTTTTCACATAGAGTTCCTGTCCTCCTGCTGTTGCTCTGGTCAGACCCCCTGGACTGCCAACACACAACCGACCACAGGAAGGTGAGGAGCAGTTGTGTAGCAGGTGGTGTGACCGGGTGAAAGACAAATCTGCGATCTTACATCTGTTTGACACCCTTATGAACATGACGGTAGACCTCCCCTGAATGTTTCCAGGAAATTTTTCTTTTATGTTGTTTTTATCTATCAAGTCTAATCGCATGGTTGGCACGGGCTAGTGGAACGCTCGTCTAGTGGGAGACGGCATGCATAATCGTTTCTTGTTAGCAAAGCCAAATGCCACCGTAAGCTGAACACTTTCATTCCTGCTTTTTCAGTGAGAGTGTCCACAGCTGGAACCTGACCGGGCTGCTATTCTGTTAACGTGTCATGAGAGCAGCAGCAAAAAGTTGGTTGCAGTGAAACGGAGAGGGCTTATGTCAGTGTCAGCAAGCCGCCTCTTGACCTCTGAGGCCGCAGGAACCACATGGAAGAAACCAATGGATGCACCTTGTGGCTGAAGCTGCCTGAGATACAACTATCAGGTCATGGAGGGGAGGGGGGGGGGAGTGGTGCGAGTCGGCTCCATGTGTTTCCCCCAGGAGTCCAGCTGTGTGACCTACGGCTGACCCGGGAGATGACAGTGGCGTTGAGTTACAAAGGCTGAAGCAGGGTAGAAGAGGTGGTGGTGGGGGGCTGAGGCCTCTCTGAATAGCTGCACAGGCTGATTGACAGGAGACGAACTTCCTGCCAACTCTCCCCACTGCTTGTGTATTCTCTTTCCATCCGCTGAAAGTCAAAGGCAGCTGAGCTTTTACTACGGCCATGTGTTTGCCCAGAGAGGTTGCTGTGAATGGAGACAAAGTGCTCCTTAAAGAGCAGGATTTCCATGTGGCTCCACAGATAAAGCCGGTTTGGCGGCGGGGCTTCCCCTGGCAGGTTCCTCAAACAGAGAGTGCAGTGATCACTGCTAATATGTCCCTGGCAAAGTTGCACAGAGGGATAGAGTCAACAGGGAGAAATTCAGGTAGCCAATAGGGGACAGGCCATTAACAGACACCCACTAATCAGCCAAATCAGGGCTTTATAACCGTGAACAGAGGTCTGTCTCATGGACAGTGGTGGGAGGTGCAGAGGCAGGACAGTCATGTTGATGAGATGAGGTCACTGACTTGTGGCCATGATCTGGCGAGATTAAAGTCTTGTTGGTGGAGGCTTTCCATCAATACTTGGCATTCATTTTGTGTGTCATTATCCCACTTCTTTGCACTCTGTGGTGTCGCTAATCGTGGTTGTTTCATCTCCATTCAGGTTACTCAGAGGGCAGAGCCCCAACAGGAGTTCAGGGCAGAGCACGGAGAAATTCAGGGCTCCTGGGGCGCCTGGGGGCCCTGGTCAGCCTGCTCCCGGACATGTGGAACAGGGGTACAAGAGCAAAGCAGGCCCTGTCTGCCTGTTTACACTCCATCCCAGCACCCCTCCGCAAGAGCCGGTGCTCACCCCCGACAATCAGACCATGTCATTTCAGCCCTGCGGCCAACAGTCCCTCTGCACACAAGCAGGTTCTCCAACAGCAGTGGTCATGGAGAGAAGAGGCAGGAGACCCGGCCTGGTGGACGCAGGTACTGTATCTTACTTTGAGGCGTGATGGAATTGGTTTTGAGCTGCAAAACAAACTGAACCTTTGAAGTCAACTGTACTTACACCTGGTCGTAGATGGGTGGAAGGAATCACCTAAAAAAAAAAGGATGAAGAAACAAGCACAAGGGGTCAATACATGCTTTAATGAATATGAAAAGGATATACTATGGCCTTTACTGTCACCAGATTCCAAACAAGTTGACCACCCATGGGAGATTTTGGACCTATGTTTTGGATAGCTTTCTCCATCACTACCAGTAACATAAAATGAAGCAAAATCTTGAGGAAGACAGATGTTCATCCTTCCAGCTGAATTCCAAATAATCTATGGATGGCAGCTTAATTCTTCATGTTTGTTTTTCCTCTAACTTCTCACTCATCTGCAAATAAGCGTAAAGGATTAAATAATTAATAATACCTATTATATCTTTTTCTTAAAATTCATAGATAGTTATTTAACCTGAGTGTTACATTTTAAGCACTAAATAAATACTGTGGAAAAAGTATGCCTGCAGAAAAATATCCCTGTCTATTGAGTTATTTGATTATCATGATGGTCAACAAAGAACTTTTTTCAGTAATGCATCTCTTGTCTTTCTGGAGATCTGTGAGTCCTTAAAGAGCCCCTATAGCTGTGCTGCATGCTGAGCAGCCTGATCTAAAAGTGACTCTTTGGAGCCATCGCTGTGGGCCATCTGACTGCCCTTCAGCGGAGAGCTTGTCTTGTGTGGATGGAGTCAAAGGCTCGGCTTGTGCTTGGCAGCTTGGTGACCTCCTTCCTGTTGTGCTCGCCTTTAAACAAATAGCACTGACAGCTGAGTAATGGGGGGTTGTTTGAGTTGGAATCTAAGGAGCCAAGTAACGACAAAAGCTCCCTGAATTCTGCTACTGGGATCTGGACGCTTGTCAAAAGTCATAGTTCGGATGAATGGCCATGACAGTTACTTCAGTCAAAGAAGAAATTTAACTGAAACATGAAAAAGATGTTGATCAGATATACTTGATGGCCTCTGTTGTGCAAACGTGATGATTTGATGATTGATTTTAGGGGTGTAAGTAGACAGACAGTAGTCAGATTCACTTCTGTCCTAGTTAACATGGACATTTTCAGGTGTAGAGATGGAGGTAATAACTGGAACAGTCATTAGTTAAGTTGTTGATTTCTTCATGTTTGTCTCTTCAGGAGGGTTACTCACATTGTCCCGGGGAGGTATGGTTACGGGAGAGCCCCTTATGTTGCTCCACTGCAGACGGATACAGGCCAGCGCTCTGGGACGGTTCACCCCCACAGACAGAGACGCTCTGCTGCAACCGATACCCACCACCCCGCAGCTAGAGGCCGCGGTGGCCACAGGTCAAACAACCCGAACCCCTCAAACAACGTTCATCGCTACAGCAGACCCTACGCGCAGCCCAGAGCACAGCAGCCTAAAAATAACCAAGTCTGGGCCCCCCTCTATCAACCCAGTTCAACCAGCCAGGGGCGAGACCCACAATCAGGCAGCCAGGCGTCTGGACCCCAGCAGCAACAGGAGAGACCCTACAACCCCCTGCCTACTTCCCACTGTGCAGGGGAGCATGCTCACTACAGGATCTGCAACAGTAATGTATGCACATCTGCACCTTCTTTGGCATCTAATGGATAAACAACAGTAACAAAATACTAGCTTTTATAGTATGTATTTAGTTTTATTCCAGGATCTCCGATAAAGAAAAATCCTCTAAATTTTCTTCCTGTAGACATCTCTTTTCTGCCACGGCTCAGCTTGCACAGTCAGACCACAACTTGCAGGCCCACAGTTTTTGACACAAGATTTGAATCTGAAAATGACTCAAGAGACAGAGCTCCATTGTTTTCTAGACTATACAAAACACAAAAGCCACACCATCACACAAGGTGTCACGTCCTATCATTATAAACCCAGACTAAAACTGGCAAATAGCAGCATTATTTTGTAGAAAAGCTCTAAAATATGTACACTGATTATCATCTACTGGCAACTTCTGTAAAAAAATACTGACTTAGGGAACCTTACCTGTTAAACCCCAGCTGTAATGCACAAGTGTGTGGATGGGCTTTGCTTAACTGATCCGAGGTTACGGAGTCCACCCTGTGCATTAAAATAAATTCAAACAGTGTCTGGTTCTGTATATTGTTTCTGGAGTGTGATGACACTGATATTCAAGCAAAGTAAAGCAGACCAGGGCCTTGTTTAGACAAAAGAAGATAGGGAGAAATGTCAAGGGGGTTGACTTTCACTGGCGAGCCTTCGTAAATACTGGAATCTCACTACTTTTAGCAAGAAAGCCTGAGCTACAAGCGGGGGGTGGGGGGGGTCAAAACAGTTAAAACGGAGAAGGTCGACTGCAGCAGCCAATCAGTCGTGACAAAGAGAAATGTGAGCTCGCTGCAGTTACAAAAAGGTTTACGTTTTGGACTGTGTCTTTTCGGAAAATAAATGTGTGTGTATATGTGTGTGTCGGATCCATCCTCAGGCCTGTCCTCCATCCAGCAGACACATAAGGGCTGTTCAGTGTTCTTCATACAACAACAAACCTTTCATGGGCAGACTATACGAGTGGGAACCTTTCAATGAAGGTAGGTTGTTCGTATTTATATATATACTGTTTATGCAGCTTATGTTATGTATGTAATATTATTTTCAGTCTTTTCTTTCTCTTTGAACCCCAGGGAGAGCAAATTCACTGTTGTTGCTGCTGACAGCTAATGAGTATTAAAAGAAATGAGCAATAACTAAGCAAAAAAAGCTCTTAATGATGTCATGACTGTACACAGTTATGATAATCATGTATACATAAGAGCAATAACAAAAAATAAATAAATGCGCTCAGATGTCTGAGAAGGTCGGATCCTAACCTGAAAAGTTCTCAATCTTAAGGTCACACGTATTTCACAGTTTATCACATTTTCCCTGTTAGTTACATCTCCAGCTGCCTGGCCTGTGACCTAAATGAGCCAAGGTGTCTGGTGATGTAAGCACTGCAGAATGTCACCTGTCTGTGGGCTCACTGATAAATGTTCATTCATACAAACTCTCTGAGCTTACTTGCCTGACGTATCCGGGCAACAGTCAAAACACCTCCTGAAATTGCCGTTTCTCTGAGAACAGTAATGGAAGTAACAGTCTTCAAATTAATATCCTGTCAAACAGATTTGTATTTTGCGATCTCGTCTTTTGTGCTGCGGCTTTGACTGACAGGTAATCCAGATGTAAAGATTAAATAAGCTCAGGTGAATGCACGAGGTTGAGTTTGGATGATTAGACACCCATCTTGAACAGTGATTAAACATAATCTTGTAGCACTGTTCTTTCTTTTGGGCTATAGTATATCTAATTGATAAAGCACCTGAACAGAGTTAACAGAGCAGAGATCACGATCCTTTGGGCTCACTCTCATCTGTTTCTGTGTCATCATATGAAACGGGGATAACAAAGAGCTGGTTCCAATCTAAGTTTAGCATTTGAGGACACATTTTACTGTTGTTTAGTGTTATTGATTTTTGTCAAATCAAATGTTGTTTTAGTGCTTTGACTTGCTGAATTTAAAGTTACGCCTGAAATGTGACAGAATACAGCCCCGGGGTTAGATAGCAGACCTGCATATTGTTTGTTTAAGTTTAGGTTTAAGTTTAATTTATTTGTCACATATAATCAAAGTGGTATAATAATAGTGTAATGACAGTTGTGTTAGTAACATGGTGACATAATGTTGCCTGTGATGTGAGTTTTCACTGAACTCTAATCTTTCGACAAATTTAGTATCCGAGGGCCTGTTCTTACATAAAAGGAGCAAAAAGGTCTTGCTGTGTATTTATAGTGTGTATCCTTAGAATGTGCCTTCACTGTACTTTACAAATCCATTTATTCTGTGTATTTTACTTGGTTACTAAATATTGAATTTAATGTTAATATGTGAAGGGGTATCTTTTGGGACACATGACGTAGTATAGCTCTCTTTATTCACTAGATGTAACTGTGCTGTCCATTGTATGTCCTGTCTTTTATACACATCTGGTATTATTTTCTTTATTATTGTGCTCTGATAGTAATGTTCTTATAATATGTATGGATATTTGTCACACTCCTTTCAGTTCCCAGCGATCAGCACTGTGAACTCAACTGCCGGGCCGTGGGCTTCAGGTTCTACGTGCGGCAGTCAGACACGGTGATCGATGGGACGCCATGTGGGCAGAATGATACTTCTCTCTGTGTGGTGGGAAAGTGTACGGTAGGCCACTGTATACACTTTTTTTTTAAAATAAAAAACACCCAGGAGAGGGTTTTATCTTCTTTATGACAGCATCATGTTTCATACTGTTATATGTATTTACAGTGAGAGCTTTTCAGCTCAGTCATACTTTTTTACTCACTTTACTTTTTTTTCTGTTTAACTATTAGCTGTTGAGGCCTTTCAATGAACAAGCTTTACTTTTAACCGAACCTTTTTGAACATTTCATGCTGCTGCCTTGGAATATTGTTTATGTTTTTCTGTTTGATATCTCTCTACTAAGTAAATCATGACGTTACCCTAACCCAGACATTGTGAGGATCACCATCAAATCAATACACATTTAAATGTCACATCAGAGCCTCTTGATTAAAGAAGGTGTATAAGAACTGGAAAGTTAATCTCAAGTACACGGAAACATTTTATAGACCTCAGGCCGCAGTTCTGGTGTGATGATGGTTCAGACCAGCAGAGGGCAGCATTGCACCACCGCATCAACTCTACATGTGCGATGTGGAGGAGTGAAGTGGAGTATTTACCCCCTTGGGCCAAAGCTGGAGATCTGGGATCTCAATGTAGGACATATTTGTACTTCTGAACCCGTTTCTAAAACACACCATGAAAACACACTTGTGAGCGCAGAGTTCAGAGAGGGAGAAGTTGCTGTGTAGGCTCATGACTGGCCATGTATTCACTGTGCTGGATTTACTTTAAGATTCTTTTGATCAGGATTTAACTCGAAGAAATATGTTGGAGAAAGTCTAATTTCCAGTGGCTCGTGGTGACCTCGCTCTGTTAACCCCGTGTATTTCCCATGTGCTTTAATCCAGCTACAATCTTTGCGACATTAAGATTTAATCAAGATAAAAAGCCCTCTGATCTCTTGCTTCGGCCTTGATCACATTTCCACTGCTAACACACACACATGCGCGATCCTTCACATGGGTAGGGTTGAGCTGTTATTTATAATGTGAACAAAAATCTGGTTTATGCATTTAAATCAAGCAATTACACAAAAAGTATTGATCTGTAGGTGTTAGTAGTTTATTTTTCTGCCTCCGTCTTTGCCGGATGAGTATCTGAGGATCCAAACACATCAGCAGGTTTTCAGAGAGGAGTTTTTTCTCATCACTCTCTCCCCACTGAGATTTTCTCAGCTGGTCCGGCCATTTTAACAGGAGATTCCCCCAGCTACAAGCCAAGAAATAATGTAAAAACATCTGGATAATTTAATTTAAATTAGAACTGCTCTCATCATTGAAGTTTTTTTTTTTTTTTTCATGGTGGGAATTTATAAACGTTTTGTTGTTGGCGCTGCGGGTTCTGCTCTCTGCTCCAGGGCCGAGAGCGCCCGGCAGATACATATCATGACATGTGGAATACACATAACGCTCAAAGCAAGAGATGTCATTGCAAGCATATCGATAAAAAAGACCTTAACAGGAGGAGGCTGGGCCGCGAGCAGGAGTGAGCAGCACAGCCATTCATCAGCAGGAGCAACAGCAGCATGGAGCAGGAAGGAACCGCGGGGAAGAAAGAGGAGTTGGCAGCTCGAGCACTGTTTGAAGTGTCAGTCATCATTGGTGCCTGTTTGAATCAGCTGATGGTCAGCTGGTTCGGTGCACTCTGCTTGACCTAACATGATACTTCTCAGCTTGTCAGAAAGCTATAATAAGTGATGGATCAAAATCTATCTTAAATTGATTAAATTAGTGCGCAGGCTGGCAGGCTGAGCTAAGATGGTGAACTCGGTAAAAATTATCGCCTAATATATCAGCATTTTGTCCTTTCGTTGTGTGCATTTTACCATTCTGACATTACTTGTCATCAAATGTCACAGAGCCGCTAGATTACAGTCTGTACTACAAGCTTGTTAAATGATGACATAATATTACTGACCACTGTAATAATCTTTAATAACTCTAAATAATCCAAAAAAGCAATTATTTATTACTTCCACTTCCTCTCTCTGATGTGTAATTGCCAGTCAGGGAATATTTTACATTAACAGCTTTGATCACATTTTCGATCTATTTTTGAGAGACACACCATTGCACTCTGACATGTTATTACATCATGTTACATCTTCAGGCTGTGGCTGCTGCAGAAGGCAGGGTTCATGTGGAGTCAGTGCGCTGTTTGATGTGGCCCTGGTGACTTCCAGCTCGGTCCAGGAGCCAACCAGCCGCTCTGCTCAGTGGATGAGGATGGAGTGCGGCAGCAAAGCACAGTCCTGTATAGTGTGTGTGTGGTAACTGTTTGATGGTCTCTAGTATCAGAATCGCAGGAATATCATATCTCCAGCATTTTGAACTCTGGGAGAGTGAAGCTGTGTGAGTGAATTTTACAAGTGGGTCACTTTATATAGTATTTTACAACATATTTCACACATTCATTTCATAAGACTGTGGTTTTCAGTTGTTTGTCTATGGCGAGCCCTGCGGTAGTGGAAACCAGACTGTTTAGTACTTCTCTGACCTGACGAACAATAGCGACAGACCAAGATGGATAATATTTTGTAGTTCATATGAGAAAGCTGTGATGAAAAAATCATGAAGTTTGATCCCTGTTTGTGTGGTTGTTATGGCAATACCCTGTACAGCTCTGGTTTTTACTGCTCTCTTTGTCACATTTGGTACAGAAACAGTGTGTGGTCTTTTTCTGTTGTTTTGACCAGTTATTTTCCAGACCAGGAATGGCGACAAGGTAAAAACTAAAGTGATGTAAACCGTAAGTGAAGTTGTCTAAACAATAGTCTATTTAAGTCCTAATGAACAGAAATAAAACACTGCTACATAGATCAGTCAGTATCTCACACACAGCTACTGTACAAACTGGTGCACGTCCCCAAAGGCCATGAGAAATGATAGCCTCCGATCTACTTGGCACTTTAATGTCTCTGATCTGAATCAGAGCCATACCGTACAATAATTTCTTTCTAATTATTCAAACAGAGGAGATCCAGCAGGTCTGAGCCTGTCCTTGAATAGCACAGAATTACTGAAGTACATTTTTCTGGAAGCCCAAAACACATGACATTGTCAAGATTGAATTATTATTTCGAAAGTCTGCTGTTTGTACAAATATGTAGGCTAATGGTTTATCCTTTATTCAAACTCATTTTTATAAAATGGATTCATCATTTGAACCCCTGCTGCTGCAGTTATTGAAAGCATGCATGCAAAACATATTATCCAAGTTTTCCAGAGGATGGTTGATTACATATGCAGTATCCTTAATACAGAGAGAATCTGTCATACTTAAAAAGACTGAATTAATCTTTCTTATGTATTTCATTTGCCACTTATGTGCCACATATTGTTCATTTAAAGTCCTCAGTTTGTGGAATATTACAGTGCCAATGAAGAAATGATTGCCTCTCCTTGCAGTTTGTTTATAATCAGGCCTAAAGCTTTTTTTCTCTGACTCATAGACTCTCTCTACAGGTAGACTTGTAGAGCTGTGTTTATTAAAGCTGAGGAGCTTCATGCTGTGTGTTTGTATGAATGTATGACTGTGTGTCTGCAGGGGTGTGATCATAAAGCAAACTGTGCATGTATTGTAAGAATATTTATTTCATGATTCTTGGTGTGATGGGGTTTCTACACCTTGACAAAGAGGTGCATGTATGCACACACACGTCACATGTGACTTTTGGAAGGTGAATGAATTAGAGAGAAACTGAACAGTGTCATGAGTTGAGGCTACACTTTCATTTTACTCACACAATATAGCAGCACAGATTCTTTTGTGAGTTATTTGCCTTTGCAGTAGTGTCTGGAGGTAATTTTATTTTGGGCTTTCATATCAGTCCTGTTATGGTTCACTGCTGCAGGTTGTGGTATTGAACCAAATTTTAGATACTTAATCATGATAATGAAAAATTAATTCAAAACATTTTGACTGTACTCTGGTTTTAGAGGGAAATGTGCCTTAATTATGTTTTTATTTCAAATTTCCATAGAACACCAATGCATAGACCGTGTGCTCTTTTTGTGGCAACGCGCTGCTGCTGATTACAGGAGGAAACACTTTCTATCTGCCTACCACACAGCCCACAGTTTGTGTGGTCCCTGATACTTCTCCCTGACATCTTTCATGCTGCGTGAATAACAACCAAGCCCTGTTCATTCGACCTTTGGCCCCCGATGCCACTGCTGGTGGCATCTCATTTCCATCCATCTCATTTCTAAGTCTGACAAAGTGACACCCTCGGGTTGGGCTGTTAGATAGACTCGTGTCTGTCAGGTTTTACAACCAAAACTAATGAGGCAAATCGAGATCTTTTAAGGTCAGTACCTTGTAGTTCTGGACTTAAGCAGTGCCTCGGCTTTTGTCTCATGGATGACTGGTGTGAATTCACCCTCATCTCACTGCCTGGACCTTTGCCCATCCACAATTGTGTGCTGTATTTTCACATTCATGCTTGTCCTGAACTGTCTGAGGTGGGATGGGGGGGGTGTTCAGTGCTTATGTTCAATAAAAGGCCTAGTAGGAGAATATGGCAGATTTCATAGTTTCTCTGCTGTTTTTTCCACGCTGGTGTACATTGTGCCCACACAGATTTGAATGGCCTGTTAATGTTTTTCGTTCCCTTTTAGTGTCTGTGCTGACTTGCAGACAGTCTGCATCCTGAACTTTAGGCAAGCCAAACAGTTGCTCACTTGTTCAGGGCACTCAGCTCTCTCTGCTGCTGGGGCTTTATTTTCCTTCATGATTTGTCCTTCCGCCGATGGCTCCAAGGAGCTGCTTCAAAACTGCTGAGTAGCACTGCACTCTTGATTGGATGGCTCAGCAAACAACTGATGAAATAAATGGGTTTGGGCTGCAATGCATTTCTTGTATCTATTTGTCCACATAAAATGGAAAACAAAGCACTTTTGTCACTATTGTTTCCAAGAGAGATTTTTCATTGATATCGAGACTGTAGGAATGACAGAGTGTTGGACAGATTCATCTCAGTAACTTAAAAGTCAGCTCCTTTATGCTAGAAGTTTAGATGTTCCCTGTACTTTAGTTTAATGATTTGGGCTAAAAAATGGACCAGTGGTGTTTAAAACACTTTCTTTTCATTGTTGGAACATCTTAGCACAACCTTTTGTGGCAGAACTCACTCACCTGACACTTCCATTGGATAAAACCTATTGTAAAAATACATTTATATGCCATGAATAGTTTTATTCCATTCTGGGTCAAACAACCACAGCGCCAGTGCCTCACTATAATATGACGTGATCTGTTTTATCATATAGAAGTTATTTTTTATTGCCTTATATCATATGTTGCGTATTACCTAAGATGGAAAGCACTACGTCATTTCAGTGAAATTGTAGCACTGTGAACAACCATGATTTGTATTGTAGTTATGTCAAATATATTTGATGTCCTGATACCCTTTGATCAGTTTCTTTAGCTTCACCATTTGTCTTTTAAAAGTGGAGACGCTTGATATTTCTCATGAATCACATGTGTACAGGACATTAAACACCCTGAAAAAGCTCTGGGGCACTGAAACCCCCTTGAATGTGGTTACTCATTTCAGATGAACAGTGGGAAAGAAAGATCCCTTTATGGTGTGAATTCCATTCAGCTGCGACTTCTCTCTCTTTATACTGAGCAAGGGCATTTGAGAAGGGTGTGTATTTTTTTAAATGCGATCACTGACCACACACTTCTCTGCTGGCAGTAGCGGGCCCAAACTAAAAGCAAAAATCTATCCAACACGCACTATTATACACCCGGTGGTGTGTTTGCACTACCTCCCACTTCCCTTCGCAGTTAGGTGGGAGAGATGATGATGAAACAACAGGTAAAGCAGTTATGACAGTTAAAGTGGAAGTTGGTTTGATGCGTGTGGATGATGAACGTGCCAAAAATAGGAGCCCAAACGTTTTCATTCAGGTTCCACTTGCATTAATTCTTGCTGATAAGCAGCGCAACATTGAACTGACAGATTTCGGCATGGATTTTGACGTACTGTTCTCTCTCAATAAAGATGACAGATAGAATGAGGCTGCGTCCGAGCCAGTGCAGTGTCAGGGTTTCAGACGCAGCCTCTCTCTCTGGTTGGCATGTTTCCCAGCACCCAGAGCACAGCTCAGGCCCAAACTCATCAAACAACATCCTAGGCCACTCCTCACTTCTCTCCTCTGACAGCTGCATCTGTTTTATGCATTCCCCGCTGTGGTGGACAGGCAGACTTGTTAAAAGGGGGATGAGTGCTTTGATATACAGCCTGCTTGGCAGAGACTGGTGGAGATACCTCAATCCCATCTCTGTCACGACAAGCCCCAGCTGCACGCTCACAGGGTGTTCCCCACCATTACCCACTGCAGATGGTTAGAGATTCATGTCAGCACGGCCTGTCTTCAGTTACAGGACACATACAGTAACAGTTATTATGGATGAAAGATCCTGTCTTTGCAATTAGTACTTGTGACAACTTACACTGCATTTCTAATTTTTAGCTCAAGGGGTGACAGTGGTCGGTCAGTGCATCACTTTGAGATTGTAATGTCTCAATATCTATCAGATTGACTGCCGTGAAATCTTGTATCAATGTCCATGGTTCCCAAATGATGTATCCTAATGACTTTGGTGAGCCCCTTGACTTTTCCTGTTACGCCAGCACGCAGTTTAAGGTTTAAATGAAATGGCAGGACACAATAGGGTAGATTGCCCTCAAAGTTTCTATAGATATCCATGTTCCTATCAGGATGAATGGAAATTATTTTGGTGTTCTGCTGACATTTTATCTAGCAACATCATCTAATACTTAGAAACAGATACCTGTAAAACTAACAGCATTCCCATCAGCATGCAAGTATGGTCATTTTGGCTCAAAGTACATCCTCACAGAGCCACTAGCATAAGTGTAGACTCTTAGTCTTGTTAAATTAAAATCAGACAGTTTGTCCACACATGTTGCACAACAGCACTTTCTGAAGTCAGTTTTTGAATGCACGCGATTTCTCTTGAAGTGCAAGTGGTACAGTGAGTTTGCCAGTGTGCCTTTTAAAGTGAAGTTATACACTGGGTTTGTCTGTAATGAAAAGAAAACATAAATGAACAAAAAAAAAATAGGTTTTAATGTAATGCTCAATTAATCCTCACAGATACTGTTTCTTCCAGGTCCCCTCCACAGGGAGCCAAAGGTCAGCTTCAGCTACAGAGCAGCAGCCCTGCAGCTAGTAGACATACAGTATCCTGCTTAATGACACTTGTTAGATCACCCGTTGCTGTCAAGAGGGCCCGAATGTGTGAATTCCAATTGGAGGAAAGTTAAGATGTGACGGAGATGACAGATTGATGTCTTAGTTTGGCCGAAACGTCCTGAATCTTAACGGGCCCTTGTCGGCTGTGTTTGACCCGTGAAACTCCGGTAGGCTCGAGAGCTCTGGCTTTGAGGGTCAGACACTTGTTCTGCACTGCCACATCTCTGTTGGGCTCTGCTACAGCTCATAAAGTTTGTCTTCAGGAGACAGGGGAGTGTTTAACCTTGTGAGCGGGGCCTCCATCAAGCTGTGAAAAAGCAACATGTCTGCATTTGATGGGGTCTCCATTTGATGTATTTCCAACACACTGCTGGTTCCTGTCGTTTTCATGTGGTCTGTTAATATCCTCTGAATCATGGTTGGCGTTTCTCCCCAGTCCTGCTTTTCTTTACTCACAAACTAGTTTAAATGAATGTTTATGTGCCACACAGTCGTTACTTTCATACTTTTTTCATGGTACCACACAGGACTCTCAGTGGACCAAAAGACGGGCAGTATTCAGCTGTGTTGAACTTCCATTTCCTGATCGCATTCTGGCAGTTCAGCACAACAACAGCTGGGCCAGCACCTTCAAATACTGGTGTCAGCAAAAATAAAGAAAGTGTTTGCACAATCAGATTCATACACGTTTCTTATTTGTCGTCATCCTTGGTCTAAACTGCCATTACAAATAGCTTCACTACATTATGCATGGATCATGGAGGTTCTGTTCCCCAGTGGAGCAAAAAATGGGAACATTTCAAAGTTAAAATGTGAAAGATTATATTTTGTATTCACTATTTGTAACTGTTAGCATTTTGCTCTGTTATATCCACTGAACATCTGTTCTGTGAAGCTTTTCAATCGTCACAGTGTAGCACTCTTTAGCCTTTTCTTGCTATGATCATCTCTGTCATGGCTTGCTGACTCGTGACATCACGACCGACCCGTGGTCTGCCGGGCTGTGTCGTCACAGTGAGCTGACGTGTTCAGTATGTGCGTTTCTGTGTGGAGACTAAGCAGATGGTCAGACAGACGATAAGTGAATAGATGGCTGATAAGATTGATGGTGAATTGGGGGCAGTTGATGTATAGTGAGCGAGGTGGGTGACACACAACAGGTTGAGCTCTGCTGCGGAGTGTGTTTCAAGGGCAGGGAGCAGCGAGTCCCAGTGTCCGGTCTTGGAGATAGATTTATGAGGGGATAATACACGGATACAAGGTTGTATTTTTAGCACTCAGCGGTCACACAGGTCTTCCCCAGACAGACGGCTGTTGACAGTGATTGGCCACTTTCTGGGTGGCTGTCAATTGAAGAAACAGTTGAGCACATTTTATGCCTCATCGGTTTGTTTGGAATGTCAGAGATCTCTCAATGTGTGGTCAGTGCTCAGCGGGCGCCGGCGAATTAGGGTCATTTGAGAATAAGATAAGAAACGTAGGTGTGAGAGTATGTTGCACCTCCGTGAGTGTTTAAAATTGTGAGTGTTTGAGAATATTACGTGAGACTAAATGTGTGTTTGTGTTCACAATGTCTTCATTGTCTAAATGTGTGAATCTGTTAAGATTAAGAAAGTATGTCTGTGCTGTCGGTTCACTGCCGCTCAGGGTCGAGCCCCATTGTAAGTTAGACCCTTATCTGATGGCATCCAACAGCTTTATTGACAAAAGGCCTCAAGCAGGTGTATAAAGACATTAAACACAGAAACGAAGGAGTTCACACGGAACATATTTGTTTGTCGTCTGGTCAGTTTGGTGTTTTGTGCTTATTGAGTGAGTCGGAGCCTCGACAAGCTGTTCATAGATTTCTAGTTCTTTTGGACATCAGCTGTATCTGTTGTTATGGTTAAACTCGAGAACTTAATTTATTCAAATTGTTTAACCCTCTATGTCCCTGATCACACCAGCATGATGAAATTATGTCAGTCTTTCCAATACAGTATGTCAAAGTGAAAAAATAATTGTCATCCTATATAAATATAGGTTATGGTATATATTTTTAAAGGCAAAATCAAAGGTATTCACAAACAGAATACACCTAAGCGTTGAATTCTGTTTCGTATTTTTTCTGTTAATACTGTGTCTCCTCTGTAATACAGTCTTGCCGTGGGTACTGTGC
The DNA here is from genome assembly GCA_023238725.1 of Scortum barcoo. Lineage (NCBI taxonomy): Eukaryota > Metazoa > Chordata > Actinopteri > Centrarchiformes > Terapontidae > Scortum > Scortum barcoo. Next base: position 17,849,219 of record CM041531.1, read on the forward strand.
CTTGTACCTCACAGTTATAACATGCAACACAACAACAGCAAAACTACATATTTCTCTTTTCACAAAACAGTTGCAACCTCCTTGCATCATCCACGGTTGGTCAGAGTAGAGCAAGCCATCAACCAAGTCACATGTATTGTTTGAGTCACTGTGAAGTGAAAGCAGTGCAACATGTTGAACTACATGTTGAACAGTTTGGTGTGTTTTGCAGTATTATGGCTAAAAGACAGAATGACAAATGATAATTAAAGTACACTGTCCAAAGACTGATTGGTTCGGGGAATGGAGACATTAAATTCACTGATCCCACGGTGACATTGTTTTGCAGAGATGTTAACAGCGTGGGGAAAATGGAAGTGAAGCGAATAGTGTGGGAATAAAAAGCAGACTTTCCCCCAAACGAAGCTTTTGCCAAAGCTCTATTTAGTATGTCAAGACATGCGGTGTGTGATTTATGTGCCACAGATATATTTTTATTCCATTCAAACACCACAGGCAGAGATGGGGAATGAATCAGCTGCTGCAGTGTTTAGTTGAAGTGAAGCTCTGCATATAGTACCTGCGCACTTGACTCAGGGATGGCACATGGTAGGAGACCTCTGATGTACAGTTAGCCTTATAGATCTCTTCTGTTGCATCCGCAGTCAGCTGTTTACATAGAAGCGTGGGACAAATAGAAACGGCTGCTTCTCTCAGCCACACCTTGCCTTTCCCAGCCCAAATCCCCCTCGACCTGCTTTATTCATTAACCTGCCTTCCTCCACTCCATTCCTGCCTTTTTCGGTCAAATACATTTTGCAAAGGAAACAATCATGGGACCTACATGTCTGGCCTCGCTGACTAATATGTATCCCAGATGCACAAAATAATGTGTTTTCTCTTCCTACTTTCTGCCCTTTCTTAACTTTTACTGATGTAGTTTACAGATTTAGTTTGTAGACCCTTCAGAAGAGGTGGATAAAATTAATGGAGATGTTGGGCTGTGATTGAAAAGCAATAGAGATTTGTCAGAGATTGTGAACATGCAGGACTGTCAACGTGTGGAAGTTTGTTTGCACTGCTTTGGACAAAATCCCTGCATCCTCTGCTCTCATCCTTCAGTGTGAGCATGTATGAAGCATGATGTAAGGCAGATTATTGACAGAGGTGTCACAGCTGCCAGGTAGAGTTTCCCACTGAGGACACACCTGCTAAAAATGTTTGCAATCGTGGTTCTGCTAATGAGCTTTGGATGTAGAGGTCCTTCAAACAGCAAATGCCAAGAAAGACTGGAAGGTGACTGAGAACAAGAACAGGAGCTGAATACAGCTATTGTATGAGCTTGTGTCTTCCAGACCCTGACAGTGTACAGCAGTGCTGAGCCCACCTGCTGTAGAGCATGACTCTGACGTGTGTGGGTTGGCGACGGGTGGAATCAGGCGCCTGGAGCCAAGGTTGCTTCAGGGCTGACCCATTTGTTGAAGGAAACAAAGACCCAGGGGTGTACTGGAGAATCAGTCTGGCCCCGCCCGACCTCTGAGCGCTATGCCTCCATAATGAGATCTGTCCAGATCGGAGGCAGATCAGGGGAGCGGGAGACGGTGTCTGTAGGTTCACCGTGATAGATGGACTGCTGAAAAGAGCCTTTCCCTTCCAACATGTCTGCAGCTGTACTGTGTTGACTGGAGGGATTCTTGTTGCTTGGCTGCTTACTGTGCAGACTGTAGATGCTGCTTCAGTGTCTGTAGTCTGTATGTGTGTGTGTGTGTGTGTGTGTGAGGTGATGGGGGTGGAGGATGAGGGGTTTAACTGTGAAAACAAAGCTGATTGAGTAAGCCATTCACAATTTCACTGTAGTACAGCTTTGCTTTGAGAAAGACACATGCTACTGGCAGGCTGAAGTAGGAGTGATAGATTTTTCTATTTGTATGTGTGTGTGTGCCTGTGTGTGTGTCAGCTGACACTGTTCCAACAAAAGCCAAGCCAATTGCAGGTGTGGAGATATTTGTTTCTTGCTACTCTTCCCTGTGCTCACTGCCTCTGCTCGCTCTGTGAAACAGCTTTACAGATTATTAGGAAAGGTGGCAGGGTGTGATTGTGTCAACATGCATATCCTCACCTAGCGAATATTTGGCAATCTGTTCAGCTGACTTGTTAACACGTGTGAGTGCACATAAAACTAAGGTCCCAAGTTTCATAGAAGCTGTTGGTTTTAGTAGGGATTAAGATTAGTGTGTGCCGGTGTTTAAAACATTGCAAAATCTTATTATCCTAAAGGGACGCACTGGAGTAATTCTGACAGATTTTGTCTTTTACTATTTTCATATGCACAGGTAAATATGGTATATGCTGTTTAGTGTAATTGTCTTTTACTGCCATTTAGAGTGGAACAATCATTCATAATTTGAAAGTGTGCAATCAATGAATCAAAGATCTGTTTTAACTATAAATGGCATAATTGTCACCCGTAGATTTACTCATTTGTAGCCAATAGCTAATTAACGTGGATTCTGTGACTTGGCCAAAGTCCATAAAAAGTAGTAAAGTCATGACTGTATCATTTTGGCCAAAGCAGGGGGGTAAATAAATTATAAGGCCAAATACTTTCAAGCCAGTCTAAGAAAAGTAAATAGCTAACAATGACCTGACAAGTCTTACAGTGTTTTTTCCACATCACACAAAAAGTCGGTAGAGTTCAGAGTTGATTAGTTGCCAAAATCTCATTAGTAAAATATTTCAGCAGTTGTATTTCTTTCTATTTTATATTGTATCATTTGTCAGTCCATCTGTCTGTCTCCCTCTTGTCTCCTTAAATCCCCCCTCGTGTGTGCTGGTGCTCGGCCATCTGAAGCACAGCCTTTCGTTGCATACAGTAGAATTTGCAGCAGCCTGTTGTGGTCTCTGAGTGCCACTTCAAAACAGGAAAGTTTTCAATTATCTCACGCTGATTCCAGGCCTGTGCTTGCAGAAGCCTCTTTGTATAAAAACAGGTCCAGCCACAGTGTCCCCGATGCACGGTCTGTCTATATAAATTTATGAAAAAAAACAACAACTGTCAGATGCGAGGATGAAGAGTGTACTCCTTACCTCAGTACGTCCTGGTGAATTAGGGTTTAATGTTGTGGAAACAATGGTGGTGCAATAGGAAAACCATATGATGAGTTGGGTCTTTCTGGCTGCAGCAGTTGTGCTTCCAGCACTGCAACGTGGCTTGTAATTAAGTATTTGGGGGGACTCAAGGAGGGCCAATGGATCACATTGTTTTTGACTTGTTGTTTCTGTATCTTGAGAGCGAGCAGAAACAACATGTTTTCCATATGCTGTTATTTTCACTAGTATTAAGATCTTAAGTGTGTATTTCCTATTTGCTGGCATCCCTGGAAGATGGCATGCCCACCTGCCAATTATTTCCACACAATTCTAACCATAGTGGTTTTGCTTACATATTCATTTTAGCCCTGCAAGAATTTCCTTCCTCTCACTTTTTCTGTCACATTGAAAATATTCCCCAAAACTTCCTCTCTGGGTTCCAGTTTACTGTCAGCAGAAGCTGCCACACTCTTCTCTCTGCCTCCTTTCCCTCCCGCCTCTCTCTCTCCCTCCTATTCATTTTCTACCTCGCACTCTCCGTCCTCTAAAAAAGCCTCAATCCCCCCTACCTCCACCAGCTGCACCTCCCCCAGCTCAGTTTACAGGGGGAACTCGTGGAGATCAGCTCTGTAGTGAGAGGGGTTTTTTTTGGCATTCTCAGAGCCACAGAGGCGAGGAAGAGGCTGACGGGAGCAGCCACTGGACCTGCGTGAAAGCCTGAGTGACTGGTTGAGCGTTTCTGAGGCCACATGAGAGAATGCTGTCAGAACTGGCTCTTCTGCTGCTTGTCTGCCTCCACATGCGTGTGCAGGGGAAGCCGCGGTCACAGGTAGGACCCGCTACACCTCTGCTGGGTCCTGGAGGAACCTGGGAGAGAGTGGGGATTCCCACTGATGCTAAGACTCTGGCTGTAAGAGTTGCATTGCACGATGCGTTGCTCAGTGTAAGTTGTTTTTGGCTCTCTCTTTGCAGTGAGGTTTTGGTAAGTGATTCATATGCCACTGAGAGAGATTCTGTGCCTTTGATTGGAGTTGGGGATTAAAATAGATCTGATTAAGACATCTAAATTCAAAAATGCAGATGCAAGTAAGCAACTACGCAAGTAAGTACTCATTTCCAATCAGTTTGTAGTGCTTGTAAGCCAAATTGGACAGTGTTTCACCATAACTTGGATTGTCAGTGTGGCCCCAAGATCCTGCGGTCCATCTACTGAGTGGAAGTATTTACAGTATGGCTGTTTTCACTGTGACTCTGCTTGGTCTCTGAGCAGTTTATTTTTCCACAGCACATTCACAGGCTACTTGTAGGATTAGATTTCCCTCTTAGTGGAAGAGTCAGTGAGTCAGGCCTGTCCTGGGACTATAAAGATGTACTTGGAACTCTGTTAGGGAGAGCCTGCAAGCCTGAATTAGCCTGTCACTGCCTGTGGCTCAGCCCAGCTAGTTTTAGCTCACCTGTGTTTGCTGATGATTAATGAGGCTGGTGTGAGGTGCCTGAGGTTGTTAATGCAAACTCATGAAGTGCCAAGGTCTTGATGATGATGTCTGTGCCAGTTTTATATGACTCTAAACCACATAGTTTGGATGTGAGAAAAAAAAAAGCAGATTGACTTTGCATCTTTGGGGAACTTAAGTTGACTTAAGTCACTGCTGTATGTGTTGAAATTATAATGTTTTCAAAATCAGCCAATTTTCCTTTCAATACATTTAGTCTTTTCTTCTGACCTTTATCAAAACCCAACATGTAGAGGTAGAAGTATTAAAAGTAGATGTGATGTGGGATTAATACAGATTTTTTAATCTGTCCTTACTTTTGCCTCAATGAGTTTGCATTTTTAATGGAAAAAAGTATGTTTTTACACTGTGTGAAGAAATATCTGATGTTTGGTATGTTCTTTTTGTGGACCCTCCCAAAGCCATTACCTCGCAGTGTTAATGACCAGAAGACACCATTCAGTCATTCTGTTCCCATAACAGTGCATCCATATCAGACCAGTGATGTCAGGAGAAACCCTACGTGTTTTTATGGCTGTAGATTCACCAAGCTCAATTCTATTTCTGAGCATTTTACAAGCATGGGAGCCCTTAACGAACACACTCTGCCCTTCGGCCCAGGCTGCAAGGGCAGTTTGTGGTGTGGATGAGGCCTCTTTTTACTGTTGGGATCAAAGGTCTCTCTTTACAGCTGTGCTACAAATGCTCGGGCTTGCAGTTTATAGGATATCCTGTAAATATGACAACCTCATTTTGATTTTGTGACTTTAAGTCCTGCAAAATAATTCATGCAACACTAAAATATATTTGTGGAACTTGATTATTTACCACTTTAAAATGGCACAAACAGCAGTGTTATGCTGTAAATTAGTTGGGAACTCATGTGTCCCTTGTTTTGTCCTCAGCTCATTTCTTTCTACATTACAAATAATCCCAGTTTGTCTGTGTTCCCATTTTGGTTTGACACATGTTGCTATTGATTTCGTGAAATGCTATGTTGTGGATAGTGGAAAGCTGAATCCAAAACACCGGAACTTGTGTTCCTATTTGTGGTTACAAACCTCCGTTAGTCTTCTAGTTAGTGTTCCCATTATACCTGAGCCAGAAGTAAAATATGAGGTAAAGGAACAAATTGAAGAAATCTGCAAGTTTTGAGCTATTGATGAAGTCACATCTTCCAAATGGATAACTAGGTCAGAGTCAGGGTTTGATTCATCTTGGAGCCCCCTGCATAGAAAAGGCTGTATCTTCATAACCCTTTTAGCAAAATGTCCACTGAACAATTTATGTTGTAATGGTAAATGACATTTATTTATTTATTCATTTTTTTATTCTTAATAAAGTTATGTAATGTATTGATCACACATTACAAACCGGCAGGGCTGTAATGACATGGGACATGTATAATAATAATGATAACGGTGCCAAATGTCCAACTTGATATTCTCTGCGGTGTTTGATTTCAGACAGCAGTAAAGAAAAAGCAGGTCTTGCATATTTGGCCAGCTTCTGTTGACTTTCCCCGCTGAAATGGCAAACATCTCTAGCAGATTTTATCAGGCTTGCCATCTTACTTTGCTAGTGTCAGCACCATGAGTTGGTTGAAAACAACATATCTGATTGACTTTTATAATGTTTCCAGTTGAGTTGTTTTAAAGGAAAATCACGTAAAAGGGGTCTTAAATATGCACTTGATGGATACATTCATGACTGTGGTAAAAGACTCCCAGCCAGACAAAAAGTCAGCATCCTGTCTTGTTGATGATCCGTGTAGAAGACACTGAAATAAAGAAACTGCTCTGCTCTTGTATTTCAGTGTGGAGCTAGGTCATCCAAATATTATAAGTATTATCAGGAAATAGATCAGGTTTATTCTAACTCTGTTTGTCTAACTCTGTTTATCATGGGACACATTGGCTGGGGTTAAATCCAATAAAGAGCCAGACAAAGCTGCTAATATTACTCTAAACTCTGATAGCACTGAAAGGGAAAAACTAAACAGTGTGTGTCATAGTTATTTTGAATGTAACCCGTAGCTCTATAAACAAATGTAGTTAATGATGTGCTCCTTCTTGTTGGAAGTAAAACTCTATTACTACTGTAGGCACTAAGGATTACGGGGGTGTCGATAAACTCTGTTTAATTCGTTCTGTATATGTTTTCTGTTGTATTTTTGGTTTTTGAAAAATAGACCCTCCAGTCTTTTTGAATCCTGAGTATAAGTGTATATAGCGTTTACTTTTGGATGCTAAACTATGATTAGATCAGTTTGCTGGGTAATGTGAAGGTATTGTTTTACCGAGAAAAGGTTTCTTTTAGGTCATTAATATCATTAATGTTGGGTTTCTAATAATCCAGTAATTTACCAGCCTGTCTCTGAGAAATGTGACTTTAACTGTGAACTCATCAAAAATAAAAATAAATAAAAATAAAAATTTGCCCTGAATCACATCCTGTGTCATCATCCAAAAGAAGAAATTTCTCTAATATTTTGCACTTAACCATGTTCACTTCACACAGGATGTAACAGTAAATCAGGGATAGTCAGTGGTTCAGCAAGTTTATTAGTGAGAATGTCACATGTGAACTTGACGGCATTGTGGCTTCCACACATACAGATGTGTTTGAAGTGCTGACTGAAGTAAAAGCAGTGTCGCCTGCCCCTGCTCATTAAAACCAGTTAAAGATCCACGGCATCTCAGCATGTGGGAAGCAGATGCTGGTAGCCGTGGCGACCATAATATGAACTTAATGTGAACGAGAAGGATGTATTATCATGCCATAATCTTATTTCATTCCAATGTGAACCTTATTCAATCAGAATCTCAATTGAGTTTTTTTGTCTTTGAGATGTTTGTCAGATCTCAGTAACGTCAGTTCCAGACGCAGCAGTGCATCTTGAGGTCACTTCCACTATAAATTCTTTGTCACTGGAATGATGTTTTCTCTATATTCTCAACTTGGAAGCCAAGTTATGACTATATTACATTTCCAGATGAGCTGGTGTGTCACAGCTGACCAAGTCATGATACCTTCATTGGCCGTTTGCCAAAGGACTTTACAACCTTTCTATGTGTGAAGAGCTGTAGAAATCCCCAACGTCTTCACCAAACAGCTCTCTTTAACCCCCATGCTCATAAATATGTTAAAATACTGCATCCTGGGATGCATTTTTACAGTAGGAGCACAGATCATAGCATGCCTTTTTTCCCCCCAGAGGTTTACCATGAGGATCTGTGCTAATGTCCCACTAGCTCTGCCTGGCAGGAAGCACACTGTCTGTTGCCATGAATGAGATTAAATACCTCAGTGTTGTAACAATTCTTATTTGTTCATTTTCTTAAAGGAAGCGTATTTGGTATGCTACATTTGAAGATAGTGAAAACATATTTGAGGAGAAGGCAGCAGTCCATGTTTTATTGTTTTTCTATTGTTTTTTATTTTGCTTTTTGTGGTCAGTAGGAAAGCTGTGAGGGAAACTGCCAAGTTTCAGGTTAGAGGGTTCTGGTGGGATCTGAGCCTCAGCCAACGTGGATTCATGTGGAATCAGACTTGGGCTGGTGGATGGAAGGGGGGGGACTTAACCACCACACCATCTCCAGACTAAGAAAACATCCTTTTATTCCTAACCTCCTTCATTCCATTGCTCCTTTACAGCATTTGAACCATCAGCGTGTTGCCATGTGTTTTGTTCTGGGCAGGCAAGTCTGTCCTGAGAGTTATCATTTTTAACTAAAACTGCTGTCAGAAGTTGCTGTGATACAGACTATATGGAGGAAACATCCAGATGATGCTTCAGTACTATTTTGGAAACCTCCAGTGATGACAAAGTCAAGTCATGCACGCTGCTCTGGACATGGGAAAGAGGCAGAAAGTAACATAAATGGCAGCAGTGTTGAGTTGTGTCTGTCAAAGCCCCTATAAACATGACATTGCATGTTGACATACTGCCTCTGATTTATAATGTGATTTAAATATATTTATATCAATATATTTTGAGTCAGTGACATGAGTCTGAAATATTTGTTTTATATTCAAAGCCTAATCTGACCTGCTTGTATGATACATTTTATTATGTTACAGGGTTCAACATAACTCAGACAGTTGGATATATTTCAGAGACATGATAAAGCTGACAGAGAAAAAAGATATTGAGCTTTATGCTGTATGTGATGTGTGTAACTTCTGTCCTAGTGTATGTGGTCCAAAACAGCTGTCCACATTTGGACGCTGCTGATGCATTGTAGATCTATAGTCTGACCATAAGCAACTGCTTGTATCAGTCTGTCAGCCCTGGGCTTGTTGTGTCTATCAGTTGCAGATTATTCTGTCTGAGCTAAACACTGACTAACAGCATACACATGTTAGACATAGGAAGTGGTGAATTCATTTTCCAAACTCTCTTTCACACTTAGTTTTTTTAAACCACATTTTATATCTCATCCCATAACTCACATCTCAAGATACAATCTCTTCAGCAGGCCCATTTCAGAAAGACACTGGACTATTGCAAAACAGTGTGTTACCAAGGAACACAAATCTTGAGCAGACAAAATCATGATAATAAGGCTACATAAATAACCCTTCTAAATTAAAGTATCATCTCAGCCACAAAGTAAACTGCATGAAATATCTTGACTGATGCTTCAGGCCAGCGTGACGAGAGAGCTGATGATATCCCACTTCACCCGGTAAAGACACAAATAGCCTTGTCTGACAAAACCACTGCAAAACTAACTTCATTCAAGGTACACAAACACGCTCACACATTCTTCTGTTCAGGGACAATCCAGCACCAAGTAGAGCCTGTTTCCAGATCCCAAAGGTAATTTATTACAGTAGAGGGAGTTAAATTCCTGCATGTTGCGTCTACCACTGCTGTTAATTTAAGCATGATATCATCAGAGGATGAGTTTTTTACTCATATTTGCATTCCTAGTATGGAGCCACAAACCAGGCCTCCTACATGGATAAAGTGCTACTATTGCAAGACAACTGTAACATTATGTCAGAACTGGAAAAGATTTAATGCCTGTGCAATTGTATGTCTTGACATTGTGCATGGTCAGTGTTAAGGAATGATTCAAATGTCTGATATTTGTCACTCATCCCCAACTCTCTGATATTAGTCTAGACCAGGGGTCGGCAACCCCCGGCCCCGGAGGCTCCCTGTGGCTTTGAAACAAACGATTTCAAAGCCATATGTTTGTGCGATACACAAACATATCACGTTGCACCCCCCCCCCCCTCCACCCCACCCCACCCCTGCCTGCTCGCTCAAAAAACATGTTGCGTTACATTGCCCCCCCGCGCTCTGGTCGGCAGAAAATGTCATGTCATTGTATATGGACCCCACACACAAATACGTTTTGCAGCTCCCAGTGGGTTTCGCTCTGTGGGAAACAGGCACAAATGGCTCTTTCAATGTTAAAGGTTGCCGACCCCTGGTGTAGACAGTTATTCACTGCCTCTAAGTCTCTTCTGCTTGGCACTGACTCTTTCCAGTTGCAAACGTTCTTGTTTCATACTCCCAGCATATAACTCCATAGTGTAGAAGCCGTGTTGTGTTATTTGACCAACTTCAAGGGCATTTTGGTGTTCTTTAGCCAATTATTTCGGTTTTATTGCCTGCTAGAGCCTAGTATTTCCTGCAGGAGTTGGTAGAGACCAAAACAGAGCTGAAAGAAAAGTTAAACAGCATTTACATTTGTCAGGTTACCTAAAACAAGACTCCAGATGAATACTAATGTTGCTTGATGTCTATCCAATGTGTTGCCATGCAACCGTTTGCTAATATCAATGTTGTGTTTATAGCTTGTTGCTCATAGATACTTTACACTTTAGAATATTACTTGAACATATGGCACATGGCAAAATATAGCATTTCTGAGTAGCATAACCAGTCCTAAAAATAAGATTTCCTAAGAAAGTAGTGGCTATGCCGTGCCGTAAGCTTAACTATAAAGGAAGTGAAAGACAGCCGTGTGTGTTTAAGAGCGAAGTAGAAGATGAAGCCCCCGTTTTTATTTTTAAGGTGCCCAAATTCGCATGACCGAAGAAATGAGTTGGGATGACTTGTTTTTATCCATTTTAGGATGCAGCACACTCATTTTATGTGTTACAGTTTACCTTTACCCAACAACCCTCACAATAAACTCGGCTGCTAATAACCATGTGCACCATTGTGGGTTGCCACTGGGGGCCTTGGGTTTATTTTCAGAATTCAGACAGGAACACTGCAAAGTGAGTGAAAGCGCTGCCATCATCTTTTCGCCTGTGGGAGTAAACTTGTAGTTCAATAAGAAAGAGTCTAAAACTTGCCCTCAGGACATCTGGGTCTAATTCTTAATGTCATGTTGTGTTTTCTGGGAGGAGAAGAAATCTCCAGTGACATGAGGCTTTTGGCCGTGTGGGAGTTCAGTTTGTTACAAAAACTTTGCAATATGATGAGTTTAGCCCAGCTGCATGTAGTGGGACAGTACCATAAGGATTATGTTGTTTTTAGTGTTCACAAGTTGACTGGGAGTCGACTCTACTGTCTTGACACTTGTAACCATTTCCAGATGAAGTTGGGTTTTAGCAACACTTTAAAAAACCCTGTTATAATTCCACTGACAACAGGCCGATTTCCCTTACCAGATGGCACAAACCACCCACAGAGAGGGGGTGAAAAACTCATTGATGTGGTCTCAGAGTGAAGAGACAAGACCAAGACTCCAAAGCTGCCTCCTCCTTCATCAACCAGACCTGACAATGAGATTTCTGTTTCTGTTCTGCTGTGAAGAGTTAGCGAGGCTTTCATCGAGTGTTCATGGTGTCCTGATACCGGCAACACCTCATTTTGATGACTTCACAGTTTAGGTCACATTTGTCAGAGACAGCCTGTCGGGCAGATGTGACCATTTCAGGGATTATGTGTGGACAGATTAGGATGTTAGTGTTTTGTGCAGCGTGCAACTGCAAGGCTGAAAAGTTTGTCTTGACAATTTAGTGTTTTCAGTGGTATAACTGTCTGAATCACTAGATATCAAGTAGTCCCTTCAGGGACAAAGCAGGCAGTGTCTGAGGCCCCCATGACTTTAAAATTATTATTACAAGCAATTTTTGTAGGTCCTTCCACACTTTTGGACCCTCTAAATTTAATAGTGGCTGACCCCCAGTCCTACACCTCTGTGTTCCTTAACTCTCTAATGATTCCTGCATTGTAGGCGTAAAGCCCTCTGGCTAATATGGGAAGAACAAAAACCCAGTATTTTTCTAAATCTATAGTCATATGATATGAAAATTCAGATTTTCGGTCAATACATTTCAGTCCCTATTCTCCACTCCTGTTTTAATTTGATTCAGGCATTTCAACATCCGGATGGCCACAGATAACCTCTCACCATGTCAGCATCTGTTTTATGAGAGGAACATTTTTCCTTTTTCAGACAAAGCCTGCCTTGCTTCTATAATTGTGTTGTTTGAAGGGATTTATGGTGAAAATGGAGACGTGGAGGAGGAGATATTCTTTGTCACTAACAGCCCTCCTTGACTGCAGTTGTATTTGTTTTCCACTGTGCACTTACTTTAGCTTGTCAAAATGTCCCAAAATGTGCCATACCATGCATTAGGTATTTCTTTATTGCTGGCATGTAGAATTCTGTGTTGGTTTGTATTCACAGATCTGTAAAGCGAGATCATGAAGCACTGCAGTTTTCCCCTGAATGCTATCCTGTTTTGTTTAGTCATTTTTATCCCTGCTTTATCCAGCCCTTTGCTGTACTGCAACATAATTCCACACTGACCACAGAAGTAATTTTATTTTATTTTTTTCACCACTCCTAGTTTGCTGTTCTTCTCTCTCATCACTTATTTCCTGTGTGGAAGGAGGCGCTTCATGTTTGTTTTGGCCCAGGTGGTGTTTTGGCTCAGAACAGAGCGAGCTGCTACGAGTGGGAGAGAGCCAGACTCTTCTCTTGAGTTCACCTCAACTGCCTCAGTCCACCCTGACCACCATTTTTCCCGTCATCTCTCTTGCTATTTGTTAATTTATTTAAACAACAAAAACCAAACTGAACAAGACAACTGCTAATATTGAAAATTAAAAACAGTGACAACTATCCATCCTCTATCTAAAACCTAAGTAACATTAAACATTTAAAGCTCAAGGCAGGCAGGAACACACAGGCAGGAACAGATGGGCAGGCAGGAACACAGGAGCACAGGAGCACACTAGGGGTGGTGACATTGACGACGTCGCGACAAGGAACAAAGGAAAGGGACCAGTATAAATACATAGTGGGGGACAGGGAAGCGGAAACAGGCGAGGAGACTAACAGGGGACAGGTGAAACAAATAAGGGAGGAGCACAATAATCAGAGGTCAGGAAACACACAAGGACAGGAAGTAAAGTGGCAGACATGTGAGGAGAGGAAGGAATACAAAATAAAACAGGATTTGGAGCAGGGGGTCTGGAGGAGGGATTCGGGAGCAAGAGTCCACGAAAACGAAGGGCTGGGGCAGAGTCAGAGCAGGAGCCCTCTGGCGGGCGTCCTGGAGGATAGGCAGGTTGCCCAACAGGCACGAGGCAGGAACGGGAACAGTCAGGGGGCCGGCAATGGGGGCTGAAACCCTCAGATGGCAGTTGATGGTGTAGGCAGAACCCTCCCGGGAACTGACTAAGGCGGGACCTTTTGGGCAGCCGGTGTCAGCGAAGACAGCGGAGACTGAACCCCTCTGGAGGCCGACGGCGGCGGAGGCGAAGACGAAGCCCCTCTGGAGGCCGATGGTGAAGACGAAGTCCCTCTGGCGGCGAAGACAAAGCCAAAGCTGAAGCCCCTCTGGGGCCTCTTTCAGGAGGCCGACGGCGGAGGCTTAACCCCTCTGGGGGCCGACGGCGGAGGCGGAAGCTGGAACCTTCAGAAGACAGACCAGGCGGATCCCCTCGGGAGGCAGACGGAGGAGGCGGGACCCCACAGGCAGTCGACGGCCAACAGAGAGGTCTCAGAGGCTGGTGTTGACCAGATTGTCCACGAAAATGAACCGGCTTCTTGTGTTGGCCGGGCCCCCAATGAAGGGCAACCAGGTTCTAGTGTGGGCTCAGTGGTGCTGGACAGGGCAGCCTCTGCGGCACTGGGCTGGTGAGAGGACGACTACCGTTGGGAAGTATGCTTTGCCCGCCAGAGGGCTCCTGCTCTGACTCTGCCCCAGCCCTGGGGTGCAGACTGAAGACCGGCTGGCTGGTAGCCAAGCTGTAGGGACTGAAACTCGCAGGCCAAGGTTCAGGCTGGAGCGACCGAGGAAGGTGGGCCAGTTGAAGGTTGGCAGGCAGAGAGCACCGTGCAGTCAGCAGTTCTCTAAATAAACCTGGCAACCTTTTTGTCAGCCAAGGATCGCGGGCTAAGCGATTGAGGGCCAGTTCAAGTGCTGTCACCTTTTTTTAGTGATCAAGCACTGAGTACATGGTGACGAAGCTGGTGATCATCCTGAAAGAACACTCCCCGTATTCCCGGATGCTGACCACGTCTGCTGAGTCCATGATGGTCGCGTCGTTCTGTCAGGGTATGGTGCAGGGCGAAGTGAAGTAGGGACCCAGGATGCAGATGAGGCCGGAGGCAGAGTAGATTAAATGACTCTTTATTTCGGGAACACAGGAAAACAGGAGGAACACGGCAGGCAGGACCAAGGCGGGCAGGAACAGACGGACACAAGGAACACAAAAAACGCATGAGGCAGAATAACACAAGGAACACAAGGCACAAGAAAATACAGGGGGCACAGGAAAACACAGAAAACAGGGCAAAAGGCAGAGAAAACAAAACAAGGCATAATGCAAACCATAACAGGTATGGGGACTTCAGCCAAGTGTGTTTGAGTGTACGGTAGCTCACTGGGAGCAGTTTTGCCTGCTTCACCACCTGTTTGCACAGTGAGTTACTTTTACTGCTGGTTTGAGTGAATTTATGGACTGCTGATGTTAACTGTTCTATTTTTACTGTGCCCAGGTTTCCTGTAATATATTACCACAAATGTGACACAGAAAGCTCACACCCAAGAGACTGATGAAAAACTTGGGATCAGTTTAAAGACAGCCATGCAAAAATGACATCTCTGTAAAGTGACAAGATTCTCATTGATTAGTTAGTTAGTTAGTTAGTAATTCTGTTATTGTAGTTTATGATATGAGTGTATGGAATTTAATTTTGCAGGTGAAACTTAACTTTGCTTGGCAAATCTAATCTTACCTCATTATAAGCTATTTTTATCTGATCAGGAATAGTTTACTTACACACATCCAGCTAATCTTAAACAACCGTTTTATTGAACACTCGTTGTGCACACTCTGATACTTCCTCTACAGCTGTTTGACTCTGTAATGCCTGTCACTCCACCCGTCTTCAGTTAAACTCCTGCTTCTCCCCTCTCTCACAGAGTCTAGGTTGCGATGACTATCTTGGATCGGGAAAGGTGATGGACAAGTGCGGCGTGTGTGGAGGCGACAACACAACCTGCAGGCTGGTCTCTGGTGTGTTTAAACACAGTTTGACCAAGATCGGGTACCACAAGATAGTGGAGATTCCAGAGGGAGCCACCAAGATCAACGTCACAGAAGTGGTGAAGAGCAGAAACTACCTAGGTGGGGAAAAAACACTTGTCACTTTGATACTGCTCTCCACAGCACAAGTTCACAATGTATGCAGACAAGCTAATTCAAGCAGCTTGAGTCAACGGCTACATTCACACAACATACTCTTTTCTCTGCAACATATTCATATATAGACATAGATATGTACATAAATTACATTTCTGCACTGAAGATGTCAGTTCTCTGCTCACTTTTTGCTGACGTTCCTGCTGCCACATTGCTCACCTGAAAGCTATGTAATTACTTGGTGTTTCTGCTGCCCCATATCCATCCCAGCACTAACCTGTCGGCTCCGTCTACCTTCCAAAGGGGGAAAGTAATTGTTGTTGCTGAGCTTGGTGTTTTCTTTTGGGAAGTCATGAGGTTAGAGCCTAGATGCCAAATATCAGTGATGTAAATATTTTTCATTTACATAATAATGTATTCCATGTGTATGACCTACATTTTGGGAAAAATCCCCAAAGGTTTCTTAGCAGATCTAACCCTAATAATACTGTTTTGGTTTTATTATTGCAGATTCTTGCATCTATTAGTTTACCTGAAGACAGGAGGGATTTTTCACAGTACTTGAATGTGTCCTGTCGCAGCTAATTTAGCTTCCTATAAGCAAATGAAGAGTTTCAGTTTCCATCCACTTTTACAGGTTCATTAGTTGTGGTCTGCTACTGGTGGAATGCTTTTCTCTGTGGCGGTTAGAAATGAAGCGATGGCACCAAGTTGTATTAAAGACTCTTTATGTATTCACAAGCTCGGGTCTTCCATAGCATGCAGTATGACAAGACTGTTTCAGATAACACCAGGACTATGTGCATCCAAGCTATCCAAGCCATATACAGGATTATTTCAGATAACTTCAGGTACATATCAGAGACACCTAGAAGAACAAAAAACAAAAGACCTTCTCTCTGATATATCACTCTTCTCCAGTGTCCTTCTGACTCAGGGGCTTCCCATTATTCATTGCTACAAATAACAAATTAAAACATGTAGAACATCTGGCAGCCATATCAGTACCTGTATTCACGAGTCTGTGATATACCAAGGAGACAGTCAAACAGAAAAACATAACAATAACAACTGCGACAGAGGTCTGCCTTCAGTCCAGCTCCAAACACATGTAGAAGAAATGGGAATGTCCATCCACCACATTTAGTAATGTTACAGATAAAAAGCATGGCCCCCACTGAAAAACCATAGAAATGTCATGGTAGAAATAATTTAATGATAAATGTAAGAAGTGTTTGTCATCTGATAAGCTAACATTTGACAATTCTACTAGTTCCAGCTATGCAGGCAGCAGCTGCTTGGAAAATTAGATTTGTATGAAGAGGAAGATCGACCAGGGGCAGTGTCACTTTTTCAGGATTTCTCCAGCGTGCAGCTACCACCCACCACTGTGGTGCAGCCTTTCACTGGAGCCTCTGAGTGAAACACATTATACAGATAATTGGCATCTTTATAGAAATGCAGCAGTGGGACACAGTAGTGGGTTATTTTCAGAAGTGACTGCTGGAATGTCAGACATTGTTTAATGAGAGCCATGCCCCAACTCAGCAGTAGATTTGGACGAAGAAGGGAACCGCTCTGCCCCACCCCCACCCCACGACTGCTTCCCTCAAGGAAAGTGTATAAACACACTTTCATTAGAGGATCTTACCCCGAAAGCCTCAGCATCCTTTTAATTAAGGTGAGGAATTTCAGCACTCTTTAAAAAAAATAACTAGGGACACTCTGAGGATGGATTCAGCCACTACCTTTCACATCCCAACTATTTAGATGCCAAACATGCTCTGCTTTCTTTAATTTGAACTGATGATTTATGTACAACTGTACCAAGTTCACACACACACACACATACACACACATACATATTGTACTGTGTGTACTATCATTTTTAAACGCTGTAGAGGACAACGGCTCGTTCAACTTTCAAAATGTAAGAGGCTTCCATATGGACAAAATAAACAAGAGTCATTTAAAATGCTATTTTTGAACGAGGATGAGGGCACAACATTCCAGGCAGCAGCAGCAGCATTTTTCCGAAATTGATATGTTGGTTTTAAAATGCAAACAAGAATATGAGACAAGGTCAGGAATCTAACAGGAGCCACCTACTGTATCCTCACCACGTCCCTCATTTTCCCTCAATAGGCCTCTGTTCTACTCTGTGCATCTCTAATGTGGTCTTAGTTGTCCAAACACTCTTTTACAAGCCCGTCTAATGTTACACTTCTAATGCTTTTCTAATGGCCTCTTGTACTTAATCCATGAAATCAGTGGAAAACATCTTGGGATATTCTGTTACAGGATTTGCATGAAAGATTTGCCAGGACAAACAAATTGTCACGTTTATGAAAGACATTGCTTTAAAAGTGCATGTGAGAGCATTTATTCTATTAGCTGTGATTGCTTTCTTGGGTGGAGAAAGTCGCCGTCCGAACCTTTTCTTTTTGTACTACAGTTCTCATTAAACGGTTTTACATTAAACAATAATTATGTAGAAGAGGTCGTGCCAGTATTTTCCTTTTCGTTTGAGCTCAGGGCTGTCAGTGGTGATTGTGTGGTTGTTCCCTCCGTCTCTTCCAGCTCTTAGAAGCCGATCAGGACGATCCATCATTAATGGAAACTGGGCCATTGACCGGCCAGGGAAGTATGAGGGAGGAGGGACCATGTTCACGTACCGCCGACCCAACGAAATCCGTAGCACAGCTGGAGAGTCCTTTCTCGCTGAAGGGCCCACCAATGAGATCCTGGATGTTTATGTAAGTGTTGAATCATCTCGGACCTCCAGACACCTCCAGTCGTGACTTTCTCTTTTATTTATGTTGACAGGCTGAAGTCTGACCTGAGAAACTGAGGTTTCTCATTGTATGATCACTTTTCACCTGTTTTTGAGAGTATTACTTTATGATTATTACTACGATTCATCCACTTTGTATCAGATGATCTTCCAGCAGCCAAACCCTGGTGTTCACTATCAGTACATTCTTCCCTCTGAGAAACCAGTCAGCCCTCAGCAACCAAACCACAAACCAGAAGGTAACCCACTTTGCACCCCCATGACAGTTTATTCAATAGCTTTGTCTCATTGCTCAGTACATTTAAAATATGATCCATCGAGAAATTATCGGTATAATGATTGATAACAAGTTAGTTGCAGCCTTACACAGGTCAAGTGTCAAACCAAGCAAGTATTTATTGATCCTCATATATTTAGTTTCACTTTACCCATCCTTTCACTGCAGTGACTTCAATCTATTGTTACATTTAAACTTGTGTCCATGTCTAGGGAATGCTGTGAATGGACAGAGTGGATACGACCATCAAAGCAACACTCACCAGGAAAACTTCAATCCGGCAGGTGGAGGGAGGGAACCTCCTCGTCTCCCTGACAACCAGGTTCCTGTTGCGCAACCACCCAGACGCACAAGGGAGTACAACTGGAAACTGACTGGTGCTACAGAGTGCAGCATCTCCTGTGGCAAAGGTACGAATAGTCACACAGCAGGTAGTCTTTGCCATGCTATGTACACCTGGGTGTAAATACCCACATTGAGTGAAAATAGCATTTGTGTTTCACACATTTATTAAAAAAATAATAAAGATGACTTCAGTTTTCATATATTTCAGATGCAGGATTCAGTGCTTAAGTGAAATATGTGTTTTATATTCCTCTTAGGATTCAGATACTCCATCTTTCACTGTGTGTCCCGGCTGAACCATGCCCAGGTATCAGATGCTTTGTGTGACAGCAGCAGCAAACCGTCTCCGCAGGAAGAGGCCTGCAACCTGCAGCCCTGCCCGGCCTTGTGAGAAACCACACTCTGTGCACACTGGCTAATACTGCTAAGAGTTTTAAAGAAAGTTGACAAAATAGTACACACACAACTGGTATGTAATGATAACCACACTATTTATATTTGTTAAAAAGATACTCTCAAAGCATCATATATTCAAATCAGATCGGGAACTTGATTATACCTGCTGTAATCATAGCTCTTATTGGCTGAGAAGACTGAGTTTGTCCCCAAGAAATTCTTTCTCAGTGTATCTGATAGACTGACCTCTCACACAACCAGTGTGCGTTAATATCTGTTTTGGCTGTTATTTTTCTTTCTAAGATTTGACTATTATTACTAAAAATAGTTCTCTCTAAATGTAGAAACACAGGATTTACAGACCATTTACAGAACATTTTACAGCCTCATTTTCCTGGGTGGTCCAAACAATCTTCATATTAACAAACAGCAATTCTAATATGCACTGCCTAGCATACCTAACATCAAGCTCTTGCGATTTTCAGCTGGGATATTGGAGAGTGGTCAGAATGCAGTAAAACCTGCGGACTAGGCATGCAGCACCGCCAGGTCTTGTGCCGCCAGATTTACGCCAACCGCACGCTCAATGTCCACACAAACCAATGTCGACACTTGGAGCGACCCGAAATCACCAGCACCTGCCAGCTGAAGATCTGCAGTGAGTGGCAGATCCGCTCCGAGTGGACCGCTGTGAGTAGCTGCTGTCAGTCACAATGTGACTGCATTGTACCTGTCTCTACAGTTAGCAACGTAATCACGTTTAAAAATCAAAAGAAAGTGCTGTGCATTTTAGAGATTTTATCCCTGATCACTACCATAACATTCTTTTTCTTTGACACTTGTATCAACTTCTGTTTAACTCAACATTTTGGGAAATTGCACATAGTTTTATACTGTCTGACTTTAAGTGAGCATTCAGACTCACTCTAAGAAGATAAAGTAATTCTCTCCACAGGGGGAAATGACAAACAGAAACCTGTTATTGTAAAGAAACGCTGCTTCCACTGAATAGTTAGACAGAAAAAGTTGAAGAGCAACCCAGTCTCTCCAGCAGTGCTTCCCCCCACAGTACAGCATTAACCATGTGGCCTGTGTCCCCATAGTGCTCGGTGCCATGTGGGCTGGGTCAGAGGTCACGAGAGGTACGCTGTGTCAGCAACGTGGGCGACTTTGTTCCTGATGAGGAGTGCAACATGAATCTACGGCCCATCGATGTAGAGAACTGTGACATGGGAGCCTGTGCCAAGAGTTGGTTCTACACCGAGTGGGGCAGTAGGGTATGTGTTGGAGTCAATGGGAGGCATAGTAACTTTCATTCATTTCTAATAACAGTGGTAGCTATTGTATGGGTCTGTAGCAAACAGCCAGAAAGACGGCCTGGATAAAGATTTAGTTCTCTATCACAAGTAACTTGCAGGTGTTCAAGGGCCGCAGCTATAGTTAAGAGCTAATAAGAGACAGAATATGGATTTTCTTTAATATAGAGAATATTAGAATGACCAAATATATTATATCATGTACATGAGGAAAATACTCAAAGAGGGTGCTGTGAGGTTTTTCCTGTTTAGGGAGATGAATCGGTCACTGCAGGGAAGGGAGAACTAATCTGAAAGGAGCACAGGAGGACAGAGAGGAATGAACCTTTTTGTTTACAGTAGTGCAGATTTGATGAGCCATATAACTGTGCAGCATTATTATAATACAAAGGAATACCAAGAGGGGAAATGAATGAAAGTGATTTCATTATATCCACCTCAGACTTAAGGGATATCAACTGCAAAGTTATGGAAAGATGATGCAAAGGTATTGATCGTTCAAAAGCAGTCAAAACTGACTCTTAAGAAATGCATTTTACCCTCGTAGTCAGTGTAGTGTAAATCTGACTCATACATACTTTCGTCATGCATGATGAAAACATGAATTGTAGAATGCGTCTTTACTTCACAGTGCTCAGCTGAATGTGGGATGGGTGTACGAACGCGGGGGATCCTTTGTCTGACCAATCACATCAGCAGGCTTCCTCTGGAGGGATGTGGCAGCGAGCGGCCTGCAGACTCTCAGGTCTGCAACAACGGCCCCTGTGAGAATCGCATTGAGTGGTTCACGGGCCCCTGGAGCCAGGTATGAGGATGGCAGTAAGTCACACTAGGTTTGAGGGGAAGTTAAATGTTTTTTTTTTTACCTGTCTCTGTATTTGCACTGTGTAATTGAATCCATGTGGTCGATGCTGTTGTTGCATGTGACCCAGTGCTCTGCAGAGTGTGGTGCAGGCAGCCAACAGAGGTCAGTGGTGTGTCTGATGAAGTCAGATGAAGGATTCACAATCATGCCACCATACGAGTGCTCCTCGCTGGAGCGGCCCCTCAGCCAGCAGAGCTGCAACCTCAAGGCCTGTGGAGCAAAGTGGTACCACACTGACTGGAGTGCTGTGAGTAAGAAATGAAACCCTCTGACCCTTTGCTGATTGTTTCCCTTAAGTACGGCATTTAGTCCCTACTACTTTTTCTGATTAATTGAAGCTAATCTTGGTCATGCCCAGAGTTTACAGACATGGAAAATGGGTCTGATATGAGCAATCAAAGTAAAACTCATTAATACAGTGGCCCTCCTAATCTGTCAGAATAAAGCAGAGATTGGTAAACATATTGAGTCATTTTGTTCTGCTTTTGAAATCTCAAGGCATTCACTTCACTTAATCTGTCGATCATTTTCTCAATTAATTGATTAGTTGTTAGTTGTCCATAAAATGTCCAGAAGGGAACTGTATTACTATTTCAGGAATAAGGGCTTCGATTTTTCATCTGCTTTGTACTAACATTTACCACATTACCAGACTAGAATAACCTGAGACTACGTGCTGTCTCTGACTCCTGTCCCTCCAGTGTTCAAAATCATGTGAGGGAGGATTCCGTGTGCGGGAGGTGCGCTGCCTGTCTGATGACGTGCAGTCCAGCGAGGGATGCGACGAGCAGCTAAAACCAGCACAGAGGGAGGACTGCAACCCGGAGCCCTGCATACCTCGCATAGGTCAGTCATCTCCTAACATGCTCTCTGGAATATTACTCACAATATAAAATACTCACTAATGGTTTTAGCATCCTTAGAAAGACAAGGCTCATTATTGTGACTGTAATGTCCAGATGGGGAACTCCTGGCATTAGCAGTAGATGAGTAATGTTCTGTGCTATCTCTGAAGGCTTAGAATAGAAATTATACCTTGAGCAAGGCGTTGAACCCCAAACGTGAGTTAACAGTGGAGGTTCAAGCAGCACTCGGGAGCTATAAATGCAACGATTCACCCAGGGTCTATTGTAATGTGTTTTTACTCAGCTCATAGTTAAATGAGGGTCATATATTATTTGCTGGAACTCACACAAGATCAACCCTTCGTTTTTGTTTCAGATGAGAACTGCAGAGACAAATACTTCAACTGCAACGTGGTGGTCCAGGCTCGCCTCTGCGTGTACGATTACTACAAGACGACATGTTGCGCGTCATGTTCACGTGTGATCCACAGACAGTCGATTCCTCGGGGCCGCAGCTAGCACTCTCCACCGGGATCCCTCCGCTCCATGTTGGGCCAGACTCAATACCCGCTGCAGGCACTCTGTTCCTGGGCCAGCCAGGGGAGTGGACCGGCTGGACCTTGGCTTAAACAGACCCTTTTTTGATTGCAAAGGATGGAAACTGAACAAGGAACATTTCAGATGGGCCATTTAGACACAGCTGTTGGGAGAAAGAAATACAGTAGAGGATGGGAATCCACTCACTGGATAAACGGAGCTCTGGTGTGTGTCTGTGTGTGTGTCTGTGTGTTGGGGGGTTTAAGTAGCAAAATGAGGAACATACAAAAAATAACGGATGTAAGTCACCGTTTTATGTAAAGAACTCTTCTTGTTTTGTTTCAAGGGATACAGTCTGCAGCTGTCTTTTTTTAGTAATGGCTGTTGTGGATTACATGCTATGAAGAGGAGATCACCTGTAAACTGTTTAAACTGGACTCTATATAGGAAGTATATGTTCTAGTATGGCTCTTTACACTACAGTGCTCAGATTTATGGCATGATGTCATATGAAGTCGATGCTGTCTCACCTATAATCAACTATTTAACACCCACTTTGTTGACCAAAGATATGTAACCTCATCAAACTGAAGACAGTGACAAATTAACATTTTCTCCTAAGAAACAAATACTGTGCATCAAACCCTCCATGGTGCTGTCAGTGTATCCAGCATGGATTCACAAGAAAATTTGAATTCTTTGTAGCATAGATGAGGTTTTTCTGATTGCCTAAGCAATGGCACAACACCTTTTGTCCTTCCTACCTGCACAGCCATGAGATGTACATGCAGCCTATGTAATATGTGTGTATATATGTATGTATGACAGAGTGAATGATAAAGATTTTTTAAGGGTTCTCAGACAGTCCTCTCAGCAACTGAAGAGAAAAAAGCCCTCTTTATTTATTTGTGTGGCTCCCCAGGGAGGACACTGGTTTATCGGCCACCGGTGGCCCCTTCTTAGCTGTGGGGATAAAACCTTCGCTGCCTCTCCACCAATCACAGCCTCTGAAGTGAATGTAAGCATTCCACAGCCTCCTGGATGGTAGAAGCAGATGGTCAGAAACACAGCCATTTTTGGAGAGGTGAAACAAACTGTAATTCAAACTAACTATTTATCCATTTTCTGTGGGAGATGATCATTACACAATTGTACATGTCCTGCAAAATCACCAATCATAAATACATCAAATTATTTGTAGAATATTATTTGATAGTAAAGAGAAATCCTGACAGTATTTTACAACATTTTGTCTGGTATGCAAGTTTGACATTAATACTGAATCTGTGTTTATAAGCTGGCTTTTTCTGCCATATCACACCTTTTTGTCAGTTTCATAGAAAACCTGCACACTGTACCTCTCAAGTGTTCAACTGTTTTTGTATTATAGGCTATCAGTTCCCTCCACACACTATAAACTTACCTCTAATCCATAAGTACTGTATATGTATCAATATTTAAATTCAGGATGACTCATGTATCTCTTAAGGAAAAAAATGTCCTGAATGTGCTGACATGATGGCATTTCCCAAAAAGAATCCAGAGTGGAACTAAGTACAAGAATCCCTCAGTATTCAACATATGACTGCAACTAATAATAATAATAATAACATCTGTGTTTGCATTATTTTATATTTTAAGTGTTCAACAGTTGATTTTCATGAGGTGTTCTTGAGATTTTCTGAAATAAACCAAGTTACTAATTATTTGTACACTTTACAGCATACTCTGCGTGTGTGATTCCTAAGCCGAAGATACACTTTGCTATGTTAATGGTCAGGCCTGCACTTGTAGGCACTCCAGGACATCCCTCAGATACTGGAGATGCTCCTCCCTAGTAGCACTGTGAATCGCAATGTCATCCAGGTATGCACAGGCATAGCCATCACATCCACTCAATACCTGATCCATAAGCTTTTGGCAGGGGCACTGTGCAGCCCAGGCAGCAGGACTGTAAACTGAAAAAAGCCACAGAGGAGTCTGAAAGGCAGCCAGCAGCATACGTGGAGTTCAGTATGAATCAAACTTTGCCACAGAGTTCAGGTAATCACTACAAAACTGCATTGTGCCATCCTTCTTTGGTACCAGAACAACTGGTACAACTTTTTGATTGCTCACTCAACGCTGCTTCCTTTTAAGCTGCACCAGGAGGCGCTCTGAAATCATGCAACTGATACATTATACTGCAGCCTCATCTTTTCACACAATATCATGTTCAATAATATTTGTTGAACCTGGGTACTCTTGAAATATTTGAGGATTATACAAAGCTTTCACCTGATTTTGTTGATCAGCTGACAGATGGCCTAGATCTAGTTCAGTGGGGGCTGGTGAGGGCAGGTATTGGTCGTCTGCAGCTTATTCCCCCTTCAAAGCTCTGATCAGCAAAGCCTCTGCCTTCTTCGCAGATCTTTCAGGCCATGGTAGTCCTGGGGTCACAACATGGTGGTGGAAGGTTCAGGTTGATTCTCCACCTCAAATAGTCCTTGCCATTTTGCCAGAAGATTGCTATCACTGGTAGGCAGCATGGCAAGGACCTTCTGACCTGGGATAAAGGTCCTCTGCCGTGCTGACGGATCATACCGAGCTTTCTGGTACTGCTGGGCCTCAGCCATGTGCTGCTGGGTAAGTTCACTCATCTTTTGTAGCCTCTCTCTCATCTGAACAACATAGGAGATGATGTTACCAGACTCCTCCATTCCCTGGTCACCTTCCCGGGCAGAGGTCCCCTCACCTCATGACCATACAACAGTTCCAATGGAGAAAAAACAGTAGAGGCTTGGAGTACTTCCCTTTAAGTAAAGAGGAGGTAGGCCAGCCATTGATCCCAGTGTCACTGAAAAGCCTTTGGAGCATGGAGCATGGTAAGGGACTTTTCTAAACCAACTTCAGCATTATTTGAACCATATTTTCAGGCACATAGAAACCTAGTGGCAAATCTGAACCAACCTTGTCTGGTTGGTTTTATAACAGTACACTGGAATCTATCCTGCCTCCTTTGTCTGTGTGACTTCTTCTCTATAATTTCCCTGGCTGGCCATCTGGGTCTACATCATAAAAAGGCAGGGCACTAAGGGTTTCATCGTGTCCATCTACCAGCTTGGTTCGAGGTCGGTGCATCAAATGAGACTGGGAGGTCGCTTCCCAAGACTATTGGAAAGGGCAAATTGTTAGCAGCTCCAACGTTCAAAAGCGATGGATTAGGCCGGGTGTCTTTTGCAACCTTGCAGCTGGCATAGGTCCATGGTTGTCCTTTTCTCTGGGTGTCCACAAACACACCCGCCAGTGAAGCAGCTTCTGCAGCCAATAAGGGATCATGTTCCATTATCCATACCTGAAGCTCAGGGGATAGCATTTACAGATACCGTTCCGCAATAACAATTTTAATAACATCATTAACACTTTTACCTCGCAGCTCTTTCAATCTTACATACAGCTCCCTGGGACTTTCACCTCTTGCTTCTCTTGTCCACTCTGTGGTTTGCAAACTCTGTTCAATTTCCACCTCCACCCCATCCTCCACACTGCATTGTTGATAGGCTGGGGTTTGGAGAGAGAAAAGAGAAACAAAACAAAAAATAAAAACAACCTGTCTGTGCTCTCTACCCACTGATCCCACCACTGCCACCATATGTCAGGGACAGGGCTGGCAGACCAGAGAGACACAGAAAAGTTTTTCCTGTATTTATTTGCAAAATGCAAAAAGACAAAAAATATTTCTGACAATTCTGGCCTTTAAAAGAGATCAACATAACTCACTTGAAATAAACTCAAGCCCTCTCATAAGATAATTTAGCAGCACAATCTGACCTACCTTACTGAGACATGGAGGAAACATATATAGGTGCTGGTCAGGCCATTCAGATACAACAGGGGGACAACAGACTTAGACATAACCAATTAAAACTATTATATGTAACCACACATGTAAGGCTAGCGCTACCTGCAGAAAAATAATAAAACTGATAACTGGACTACATGAAGGTTGCTCCCTGAGCACAGACACAGTCACATGAATTGTAATGACATTTCTTTTTTATTTTATTTTCATTTTTTGTGATTGTCATTTATAAGTGATGAAATATGTCAGAGTTTATCTTGCTGCACTGCTTTTATTTGTTCTTGGTGTTACCTGAGACTTTAGATCCAATGATCAAGACGTTTCTACCCAGACTGTGAATCAAACAGTAAGTCACTGGATTTTGGTTTGAAGACGGTAAAACTTTGTCACGCTGAATATAATAATGCTGAAATCAGGCAATAATATGACTGATATTTATATAGCTATGGAGCTGACTGAGCACTTTATGTATATTCAGCAATGTTCCTCACATACTGACACCTGCTGGTGAACTTTCAGCACCTCCACTGGAGCTTCTGTGGGTAAACTGTCTTCTGTATTTGGTCGTCAGAAGAGCATAACTGTTATGAATCCTCCAGCTCAACCTGAAACCATCTGTTTAGAGTTCAGACAACATTTCACTTCCCCTCTGTGCTGCCCTCATCTTGAACTTGTTCCTGCATCTTGGATTCTTTTTGTTCTGCTTCTCACTGCTTAAGCAAAGGTCTCATCATTATTGATGACACATCTATATTGTAGCAACAGGACTGTTTTCCACTTCTGTCTAGAGACTGTGACTGTTACAACGTTACAGGTTGTGATGTGAGCAATCTCAGAACTGAAGTCCCAGAAGGTGTCCCAGGCCATGGGACATGAAGACGGAGACCTTCAACATGTCCTCCATGCTGCCATTCAGGATGTCGATCTTCACTAGCTCCTCCAGGTGAATCCAGTCAGCCAGATGGTGGATGTCAATCCACTTCAAACACTCAACACAAACAACATGATTATAAAAAATAGAATTGTTGTCTTCAACTTTACATGTTGCCATGCTAACAAAGATAATGGTTAAATCAGTAGAGTTTATATACAGGTATATGATTCAGGGCCAAAGTCATAGTCAAAAACATAGTAGTAGTCTATTTATCACTAAGTAGTTCCACTAAAAATAGTAATGTAACTACATGTTTGAATTTTTAAGATTGAAGGATTGAAGGTCTTTCAAAATGTTGGTATAAGGTTTAGAAGTGTACTTTACAAAGATAATATTATTTGTAGCAACTGTATACATAACAATAATTTGATGTTATTATTTATAATAATGATAATAATAATAATAATAATACATATCAGTCTGTGGGAGACAATATTTTAGAATGGCTTAGAAAATTCCCAAAGTGTTCTGGAATTTTTAATTATTTACACAGCAACAAACAAGCACACAGTTTCAGACTCATTAGATTGTGTTCACTAAACTTTTGAAATCAGTAACTTTGGATCAAATATTTATGTCATAATAATATATTTTTTGTGATGAAACAATAGTGTTAAAATTGAGTCTTTCTTTGTACTACCACATGATGGCGCTGTCGTAAGAACATTTCAACAGAGCAAGAACCTGATCAAATGCAACCTGGGTCACAGACGTTTATGCGAACAGTCACGTGAAGTCTGTACTTGTACTTACATGTGTAGTTCAGGTCATCTATGGTATTTCACTAGAGTACACACATTTTGAGAAACTCTTTGACTACATAGTACTGTTTATTTTCTTAATCATTAGCTTCTTGGCTTCAGATCATCCTTGTTTAAATATTAAGAAAACTGAATATGTTTTACTTGAACAAACCGATGTTTATAAAGGCTTGAAAAGTCAGTCAGATTTTTACGGCACACCTCTAGAAAGGTCTAGAAAGGGACATGTTTCTAAAATGTTCTTTTAATGTTACATTTTGCTTCAGGAGTTTAATGTCATGTTTTGAACTTTGTGTATATTTCTATTGTTGTTTATGTCAGTGAAAATATTCAGTGTATTTGTTTTGAGCACACTCTCAGATGCTCTTTCTAGCTGAGAAATCTTACCATTTCATGAGCTTCACTGTAAATCCTGTTGGTGCGGTGCAGGACTTCCACCTCCATATGAATCTCTCTTTTGACATTAGTGTTTTGAATATACAATGAGGTGTGCCTGAAAACCAACTCTTTGGCTAAGAAAATCTCAACTCATCTGCAGGGTGAAAACACTAGTAAAAAAAAGTAAATAAAACACTAAACACTAAAAAACACTAGCTGAAATCTTACCACTTAAAAATGACACTAAAATGAGTTAAGGGGACAGTGTGTAATTAACAAAGTCTGTAATAAATGTGGTTCAGAACAAAGACCAGTGCTGAGGACAACATTGCAATTAATTGTTAACTAACAAGCAAAAGCAAGAATGTTTACTAAATTAAAACATAATCAAAGTTGGTTAATCAGTCTAATGATGCAACGTAACGCCAATTAAACATATCGACTAATTCCTTCAAAGGAAGCTTTGCTGAAGATGCTCCCATTATCTGACCTCCCTGCTTGGCTACATGGCCTCTCTGGAATAATTCATATGATTAAAAAGATTAGATATTAAAGTCATCACTGTTTCAGTGATCTGTATGCAGTGCAAGTTATTGATTTGATTTAATGAGTCAATTAGCTACAAGTCAAGTAAAAAAAGAATTTTCCTCACCCAGCATACCCAAATTGTTAACTAATGGGACTTTTGTTTACAGTAGATGAAAACAAATTTGACAAATTTCACACTTTTTCCTGAATCATGATTATAGACCCAAAAATATGGATTTGAAGAAAAATAGGACAGCAAAAAAATAAAATGAACACAGTAAAAATAAACACAGCTCTCTCTTTCAGCGTTGTCAACAGAATGCTATAAATGGAATGAATTATGTCTCTAATGTCACGTCTGACTGTAGGAGGTCCTGGTACAAACCAATATTTTATCTGCTGCCACCAATATAATGTTTTGCAAAGAGGTTCAAATAAAAGACTTTCACCTTTAAAACAGTCTGTGGAGGCACTAATGTAACTTCATGGCTCAGTGAGTGAGACCGAAGTTCAATTACTACACAGAAAAAAAGGTTACTCTCTCTCTCTCACACACACACACAGTAAAGATCAGCACCACCAAAAAGTCAACAAACAACACATCAACACAAGAAAGGGGTTTGACACTAGCAGCACTTAAGTATTCAGGACTAAGATCACAGTGAGCAAGTGAAACTAATGAAGAGCCGAGCACGTTCAAGTGCTGACCAAGTAACTCCTGACTGGAAATATTTTTTTTATACATGTCAGATGACTGAAGATGCTTTGAGGTTTATGGATTAAGGAAGAGGAAATGTGTGACATGGTCAAGAGTCTGTATGTTATTTCCTGATCATTTTGTCCAGTGGATTTGCTGATTATCTTATCTATCCTTACACCATCCTTATAAAGTGAGTCTAGTGCAGCAATCAGCTTGTTGTCAGGTTTTTTTTTTTTACAATTTCCAAGAGGTTGATAATTTCAAAAACAAGTAATATGATTAAAAAACTAATTTGAGAAATTTACTCTTCTGGTGTTTGTACAATCAAACATGTCTTAGGTGTTTTGGGTGAAGACAAAATATTAGGTCTTCTTGGTGGCATTTACACTAAATAAATGACATTGCAAATACTCATCTTTATATTGGATGTAAAGAAACCACCATGACTTTATCAACCTTTCCTCAAGTTCCAGCTCACAGCTTTGGAGCAGCTGGGGATGATTGTTGGCCATGTACACAGCTCTTTAAAGATTAGTGTGACTCACTCTCCCATCCAAGTAGCGTAGCTTTCAGGCAGTTTGGGAACAAAAAGGATGGATTTCCCAGAGTTCACATCAATGGCTCCATAACAGTCGGGCTCAGTTACTCCAAAAGCCCAGTGGAAGAAAGACTCCTGCACAATTCACACAATCAGCCAGAGCATTAGTGAGGGAGATTATAATAGTCAGCTAGAAGAAGGCAGAAAGTTAGTCAATGTTGGTCAGACCAGTTCACAGGTGTTCAGATGAAAACAGAACTTGACAACGAAACAAACAACGAAGAGTACCAGAGAAACTCAGAGCTGTTCCTTCACTTTAACATGTTTGCTGATAGGATTTACATTTGTTTCTGTTCCGGGACCACCCAGGGATTACAAAAGGGGAGATGAATAAAAACATATCCTTGACTAAACCTGACTAAACATGACTAAACCTCTCACTTTAGTCTCAGGTTTGCACTTGATCCTAGGATAAACTAAAATCCTGCCTACCAGAAAAGGAAGCCTGTGTCCGTGCAATACCTCTGCTTCTGCTCTCCTCCCTGCAGCACCACCTCTGACACCGTCAGGGTGAAAGGGAGACAAAAGGTCATGTAGCTCAGGTTGGTGAAGTGGTTGAACACTTTGGGTTAGGATCAAGATTATTGTAATGGATAGTAGTAGCAGTAGCATGTAATGCTCAAGCCTACAAAGTGTAAAACAAAAAAAAATTATGATTCATGACAATAACACTGATATCCACAGAAATGTAAAGAAGCCTAAACCAAGTTGTGACAGTATAGAGTGGATTCATTTGTCCTCAACCTGTTGTGTTTCCAACACAGTGTTTATCTGATAGTTGTTTTATTCACTTTTTCTTTTCTATTTTATTCTTCATAGAGGACCTCTGGAGATAAACATCACTCAGTCACCTATCTACTAAACACAGACACGAGACCTATTTTGTTTCCATCATATCTGAAGTTAAAGCCTTTACATTTGGTTTGTAGATCTTGATGTGGTGTGTGAACATCCTGCCATCAGAAAACATTAAGTCAGAGCTCAAATACACAACCACTGATTTTGGACATAAATCTTTGTCTCTTGCTGATGGCTTTGCTGATGAGATAACAAACACAAAGATGTTGATTGTTGATTGTTTGACTCTGCCAAAGCCCATTTAATCGCCTCATTATATTTTATGGCTCAAGGATTTCTCAATCACTGGTGGTTTACTGGTGCAACCGTGTATCTGCAAGGACAGATCCGCCTCACTGAGGAGGTACATTGTTACTGAACGTGCAACGCTTGAAAATATTTCGCACCATAAGACTAATATTGTATATCTGAGAACTTACAAAGGGAAGACACAATAATGTCCAACAATGTAATCCATTACCCTGCCCAGCCATGCACAGGGCTTCAAGATACCCCATGAAATTTATAATGTCCAATGGTTTTTAGAGGTATTGAATACACTCTGTTAATTTTAAGGGTCAAATTTCTGTCTTTGCCCTTGATTCTATAACAATTTAAGGTGTTCTTGTTTGTTGCAATTTGCTGGCAGAGACCTTTGTCATGGGGGTGTCTCTTTTAAATAGGCCCCTCTCATTTAGTCAGAAGTTTTTCCACCAGCCAAAGACTGACAGGTTTAGGAGATGTAGTGATACTCAGAAATAGCTGTAGTTGTTCTCTTTCTTGACTGTCTCTCCACAGTTGACAGTTTTATTGTCTTTTAATCCACAGACCCCCTAAACATAGATGTGGTTTTAAGAGTCATTATGTTATCAATTGTTTATATTCTTTTAATATTTCCCAGTATATCAAGAAGTGATTTCTTTCCTGCTGTTACTGAGGGGAAGATATGATTCTCTTCTCTTGAAGATCTGATGTCTACCTGTCAGTGTGCGATCAAAGAAGAAAGGAACTCCTATTTTTAATAACTAATCCTCTTAAAAGCCATTAAATCTGTGATCAGTCTCTTATTAGCTGGCCAGTTAAATCTAGTTGAGAGGCCAAAAATGTCCCCATTTTATAACAATACAGATAGAGGAGATTCTGGAGCACATCAGCACATAATTCAGAGAGGTGGATGTTGACTCCTGCCAAATGTTAACACTGACTTTTTTCAGTGAAATCTCTCTATCAGCCTTGGAATGCACTTTTATGTTTCATCTAAATCATTCGCTCGCCCTTCTAACTACATTCCCACTTGGTTATTAGAGCAGTATCTGAGACAGTTGATCCACATGTTTTCACAATTAATAACTGTTCTCTGTGTACTGGTATTTTTTCCTCCAAATTTTAAACATGTCACTGTTTACCTTCTCTTAAAGAAGTCCTCTCTGGATGCCTCCATAAAGTCATTTTAGATCAATGTTTAAACTGCCACTTTCATCCAAGGTTTTAGAAAACATCTAATTCTTTTATGAACAACAATGATATTTTTATGCGCCACTCCTTGGTGCCTTTCATTTGTTGAGTTTTAGATACAATTTTCAGTTCTTACTGCTTGGTTTTCAAGTCTTGAATGGTCAGGCTTCAGCCTTCATCTGTGATCTGTTAACTCTCCATGTTCAAAGGTCCCTAAGCTGACTTTTTGAAGGCCAGACATATAAAAATGACTTCTAACACCCCTAACTACTGAACTTAATTGTAACAGAACACTCCCCCCCTGGCATGATTACACATCATTCAATAAGCCTATGACACTTCCACCTAAGCATCTGGGAGAAGATGACCTTGACCTGGACCTGGCACACCTTCCCCTTTTTGTTAGAGAAGGTCTGTGTTATCAGCCCAAGGGGCCATTCATTTCTTAGTATTTGACTCATTCGTCTGTAGTGTTGGGAAGAATTGTTTTCACCATGTATCGCAGAAGGTGTTGTACTGGTGCTCAACTTGCTGTCACTGTTGCTTTTAGAGGTCTAAAGCTCCAAATTTGCCTGTAGGAACAAGACCTTTTTATGTGAGAAGGGCAGCTGATGTGAATATATATGAATCATCATGGTCCATTGTTATGGAAAAAAAGAAGCCTGGCATTGATAATGGCTGCTACTCCTGCCATAAAAGTCACCAGCACTTCATGGGTAAGTTCGTCTTTCAGCTAGAATCCAGAATTATCCTAGCAAGACCAATAATCCTTTCCCATGTTCCCATGAAATGGGAAGCATGAGGGGGACTAAAAGTCCAATAGCAACCTTGGTCTAACAGGTGAGTCCTCACAGTTGTACTGTCAGTGTTCAAACATATCTTCAAGTCCCTACAGGCATCAACAAAGTTAGTACCAATATCTAAATATATGCCTGACTGACCCACACAGAGCTAGAAAACGCCTTTATGTGTTATGTGGATTCTATGACTTCAATATGAACAGCTTTTATGCTCATATATGTAAAGATTAAAGAAAGAAAGACAACATTTGTAAATAGAGGGTCTGTTGAAAGATGATCTGCTGGAAGGCTGGCCATTTTCTAGATGCTAAGAGGAGCTCTAAGCCCTTTGCAAGTTATGCACTGGTGGATGATGCTGCTCACTTCCCACCAGCTTTTCAAAAGCTAGCTGAACTGAAAGCCCCTTCTGTGAAGAGATAAGAGAGAGAGGAACTGTTCATGATTCTGTCTGATTAGTAAAGCTGCAATATAATGTTTGCCAGAAATAACCAATATTCATGGTGGTCAAGGTTTGAATGGTGGAAGCAGCCTTCAACTCTTAGAAGGCCATGTTCATCAACAAAAGGGATCGAGATTTTTGAATGGACCATTTTAATCTTCTCACATTTTCTCCTTACTGCAGACCTTCCCTTGTACCATCTGAAGGATGATGGCTGAGGTCTGATTAGATTCTTTAACAGTGAATTATGCTTCATAGTAATGCCAGCCCTTACAAAAGCTGTTTTCCTTCAGGGTTGTGTTGAAAAGACTATGTGCACAAGGTGAGTAATAGCATGAGATAGTTATTTCCAAGAAGAGAGCTTGGCAAATCATTGAAAACCAAGCTTCTTCAATGATGTTGTAGTTCTTAAAGTGGACTTTAGAGGCCAGTATCTGAGTTAGATCAGACAAGATCTGAGTTGGATCAGACAAGATCGTAGGTGTTTTGAGAGATTCTCTCTGGTACAGACAGAACTTGGGGCCCACTCAGCCAGTTGGTGTCTTGGCCTGCAGCGACAGAACATGTTGCATGATCTAAATGATATAAATGTAGCCCAGAACTACCTTGTTATATGTATAGTAGGTTATGGCATTGAGCTAAAGGTCAATTGCTCAAGGCAGTTTTGCTGAGGTTAGGTCTGCTAACTTGACAGCAAGTACTGCTGTGCAAAGTTCCAGTTTCTGTATCGTGTGCTCAGGGCAGGGGAGCAGCTTGGCTTTACATATTACAAATGACATGATTATTCCCAGCAGTGTCTGTGACTTTTAAATATGTCACTGCAGCAATAGTTTTGATTGATGCATCTGAAAAGATGCACAGTTCTCTTCTCACAACTGCTGAAGGTGAAGTTTTAGTGTAGGGTCTGGAGGTGGAAAGATTGGATCAATCTGTCAAGGAAGCTCTCTATGACGTTTAGGTTTCCTCCATTCCTTGAGGTTCTTGGCACTACAAACCCAAGGCTATTGATACTGGATTTACCCCTTATCTAATCCTGATATTCAGACCATCGTCTCCATCGAAGTCGGCCATCAAAAAGTACATCTGGGTCAAAGTGAAACTCGCAGACCTGAGCAGGGCATGAATAACCATGTGGGTGAGGGGCTACTACCTAAGGCATGGACCGTAATGCATTCCACAATGTCTTTGGACAGGTCATTGTCTTAAAATCAAATAAACTGAAGGAAGTTAATGTCATCTTCCCTAACAAAATGCAAAACAATAGAACATCTGTTCTATGTCAGCTGTAAAGGCAATTGCTCCCTTTCTGATGCAGATCAGTATGCCAAGCAGTTGAGTGATACACCATTACATTGGGCACTCAAATCAAACACCACTCGGATCTGTCTTGGTTTCTTTGGATGGTACACAATGATTGTTGTCAATGACAGCATTGTGCTAATGAAGCTGAAAAAATGGCCTCCCATTTCAGGCTTCCTTGCATAGTTCTGCGTTAGAAACATGAGACGCTTCAGTAGTAGTAAAAGTCCCTCATCATGAAGGAGGCATTCTGAATCGAAGGAGCTCCATGGTTGTCATCTTTGGTCTACTTTAATGAAAAAAAGTTTGCATCCCAGGCGGTCAGCATGACAGGTAGATTTCTTCTCAGGATATGTTGGGAGGTGATTGAGGTCCTGGATCTCACTGTATTTTTCTTTGATGCAGAACACATAAAGCATGGATCAAACAGAGTAGGGTGTTCTAGCTCTGTGGTGTTTGTGGAGAAAGTGCTGATTGATGGTGGTTTGTGGACGCTTTCAGAGATACATTATTCTTAGAAAGGTGTCAATTTGTTTGAACAGAGCATATTCCACCACTTCTGCTTAGCCATAAACCTGTTCAAGTATGTCCCATAAAATAGTCAATCCCGCAGAAGAAGAAGAAGATCCATCTCCTCACTTGCTGTCAGGTCTAAACCATTCGTTGCAGTCTGAAAAGAACACTTCCAGGCTCTGTAGTTTTGAGGTTTGTTATCAAATTGAAGTAAGCCTCTAGCCAAAAGCTCACAATGAGCAAAGTATCTTACAAAGTCATTTATGTTTGAATTGCCATTATTGGAGAGAGTTTGGAGATAAGGGACAGGGTAACAGAGTCAGGGGACCATTGTCATTTTGAGGTCTGAAACACTGCGCAGGATTATCATGGTCATTCTTGAACTTAACTTTCTGCGACCTGTGATCATATGATCATATCTTAATAGATGTAAGGCTGCTGTTAGGTCAGATGAGGTGATCGGGTAGTAGTATTGGTTTGGTCTAGGAGGAAGGAATTGGCTTCAGGTCTGGGATATGAAGGTGAAATGTTGTAGCTAGTGCTTAGCTCTGTTTTTGCTGGTCCACCATCATCACATAGCTGGAGTTCCGTCTCTCATACTTTGGCTTGGTCAATAACATCAGTGCAATATGTGGTTTCCAAGGGAATGTAATCTCACTCTCGCCCTCGCCATGACTGCAGCAGACCCAGTTGATAATGTACTGGGAACACAAAGTGCAGAAGTACATCTTTAATGAACAGTGTCTTTTACGTTTAGGTAATGTTCTGCACTAATATTTTCTATAATATGTTTTATTTTAATATGTAAGTTTTGTAACAGCTCCGTATGTCTAAGAACTGCTGTTTCACTTCACTATCTATATGACAAAATTCACATGCAATAATGGCAGAACCACTGAAAGAATACTAAATACCAAATACCAAACAAAAAAGTCACACACATTTGCAAATTAAAATGATTATTTATTTTACTTCACAGCATTCCTTTGTGAATCAATGTTTATAAAGAGGAAAATATAGAATAAGAAATATTTTTAAAAAATTAATTTCTTTTTCCAGGAGGCACAGAAGAAAACACTTTTAAGGTATTAAAGCTAGAGTATGTCCCTTAAAGTGACTACTAACGTTTATCTTACAGTTTGAAAGTATGTATGAAAGTATGAAAGTTTTATAAAGACACTGTATTAGGCTTATCATGTTTTTTTTGCTTATGATTATGTGTTAATACTAATACTGAATAATAATCTTGATTGTGTAGCAGTTGTGAGATATGAGAGTCATAACTTCAGTTTTGCCAAAGAATATTCTTTGTCGATCATCTGCAGTAATTAGTGACACTGCAGTGTACAACTCAGACGTTAATGAGAGACATCATTCAGAATGTCTCACTGCTGGTGACAGGGCTGAAGGGTTTTGCGGAGTCCGCCATGAAAGCCTCAATCTCCTCCACTGTGCGAGGGACGCAGGTCAGCAGCTCTATACCATCAGCTGTCACTGCGATGTCATCTTCAATGCGAACCTGTGCACAGTGGTGATACATGGGTCAGTCAAACTTGGTAGAATCAAAGGAGGAGACATTCAGCTCAGTTAGTACAAACATCTAAGTGCACATTGGAATTAATGTGTAAATATGAGACTCTGTTTACGTAGCAAAAATTTGTCACTCAACATTTTCCTTGAAGACCTTTCAGCATCACAATCTTTCATTTAGCCCATTGGATAACATGACTGAATAGCAATGTCATGCTCTGTGGACCACGTATCAAGTAAATGTTGTCCTGCAGGCTCTCTGGTGAGCTAATTTCAGTATTATTGGGTCTAAATAAAACTGTGCAGGCAGACTGACCCCTCCAAAGCCACGGAAACGAGCCAGAACTTGGTTATTGATGAAGCAGCTCTGGGCAGGGTTGGCCAGGGCCTGGTCCAGCAGGTGGTTGATGAAGTATATGCCAGGCTCCACGGTGAGGACCATCCTCTCCTGCACCAGGCGGCCCATCCGCAGACTCCTCAGTCCAGGCTCGTCAATGCGCTCCACCCCCTGGACAACAGTACAGTTTGTTAAAACACAGAGCTAAACAGTAACACAAAACTTTTTGTGACTTACTAGTATTGAGCTACCAATTTTTTCAACATACAACATATTCAAATTGAGTGAACCCTGCTTCACAGTGTCCTTCATGCAGAAGGTGTCACATACTGACACCTGCTGGTGAACTTTCAGCAGTTCGACTGGAGCTTCTGTGGGTAAACTGTCTTCTGTATTCAGTCATCAGAAGAGCAAAACTGCGAAACCTGAAACCATCTGTTCAGAGTTCAGACAAAATTTTACTTCCCCTCTCTGCTGCCCTCATCCTGAACTTGTTCCTTTAGCTTAGCCTCTTTTTGTTCTGCTCTCACTGCTTCAGCAAAGGTCTCTCTATTATTGATGACATCAATATTGGAGCAACAGGACTGTTTACCTCTTCTTCTGTCTAGAGACCTTGACTGTTTCAATGCTAACTACAGGTAAGTTGTGATGTGAGCAATTTCACGACTGAAGTCTGTTCTCACCTCAGGGTATCCTCCCACATCGTGCACATCGATGCCCAGAAGGTGTCCCAGGCCGTGGGGCATGAAGACGGAGCCCAGGTGGACCTTCAACATGTCCTCCACGCTGCCAGTCAGGATGCCGATCTTCACCAACTCCTCCAGGTGAACCCGATCAGTCAGGCGGTGCATGTCAGTCCACTTTACACCTTCAACACAAACGGCATGATTATAAAGAACGTAAGTTTTTACCAACATAGCACTTTACAAAGAAATATTTGCAAAAAAACAGCAACTTATAATATCCCTAATATGTATAACTGTACTGAAAACCATGAATTTTTTTCCACATCAAATATCATACCTATGGTCATTACCATGGTTTTTACTTTACAATAACAAAAAAGATGCCAAGAAAATGCAACAAAATAATGAGTGCAAAAGATTAAATTTTAAGTTAGTTAGGTGCAAGAGTTAAATTGACTAAAAGATGATAACCTGGTTTGATGGCAGCCATAACAGTTCGGGAGGATTTGAGGACGGCCTCATAGATGGCCCTCTGGTCTGGAGTGAACTTGCCGTTGGCTGGGAAAGAGCAGGTGATGTCTGACGAGTAGCAGTAGTACTCTCCACCCATGTCGAACAGACTGCAGGGGACAAGACATCAGAAATTATTCTGTCAAAGTTATTTTCACAGTGCTTTGGATTTGTGTGCAAAGTATTTCTGAGCTGAAAGTGAAAAACTACTAGAGGCTACACACCACATATCTCCATCCGCAATTGTCTTGTCATTGGGAGCCCCAGCATGGCCGTAGTGGAGGATGGAGCCGTTATTACCTCTGTTGTTAAACAATAACACACTTTGTGAATCGAAAAGACATAAATAGTTCCATTTTAAATAACCAATAGACTAC
The DNA here is from genome assembly GCA_023238725.1 of Scortum barcoo. Classification (NCBI taxonomy): domain Eukaryota; kingdom Metazoa; phylum Chordata; class Actinopteri; order Centrarchiformes; family Terapontidae; genus Scortum; species Scortum barcoo. The sequence goes on from CM041531.1 coordinate 17,888,312, forward strand.
AAGGTGGGAACTGTGTTGAGAACTTCCTAGCAATAACTCCAATTTGAATTCAATAATATATTTCAATGCAGCAATAAAGGGATTCCAATCTTCCAACATTTCAATTTTATTTTAATCCCTCTTTGATGTCTCACTGGGATGACTGGGTCCTCATTTTAGAAGCTCTTCATTACAACAAGAAAATAGTTTGCATCCACTGACAACTAATCCCCAGGAAGTGCTCATTAAACATGGCCTTTAATATAAAAGGCCAAAGCATGATTAGCAGAAATGTCTCAGAATTCTCAATCCATAATTATGCTACTAGCTGACAGTAATCTGGCAACAAAAAGAAATCTTGTGCTGTTTTGTAATCGGGATACTGCATCCATCTTCCCCTTCATCCAGCACTCTGCTCTGTGTTCAAATCCTTGAAAATGTTCAATTGACACAGAGGCTGAAAAGATATCATGCATTGCACTGTAATGTGTTTATAAATATTTATGTTCATTCAGCTGAGCTCTCACCCGAGAAGACAACAAGCTTTTGATGATGTTTGCTCTAAAGATGTGTACTGGCAACTTCTTTAACCTCAAAGCTACCATTTGTGCCATTAATGACAACATCCTCATTATACCAGGCGTGTAATTAATAAATGACATAAGGCTTTAATTATGCTTCATCAGATTTCTTAAAGATGAGGGGGCACGGGTCTGTGTTTGCATACCTTTTTCTTTTACACTTGTATATAATATGTTTCTGTTTATTTTTGTCTTAATTTCAAACCCGCCTCCTGGCACAAGCTGAATAAACCCATCAAGTCCACATGGCACATAGTTGATATCTGGAAGGTGTGTGTGTGTGCGTGTGTAAGCTCCTTGGTGAGTCTCTTAAACCTATGTTTACATCCGTATTTGGAGAAGTGTAATTTCTGCATCAGTCAGAAATGAAACCAGTGAACATTCGTTGACAAAGCCTTACGTTCCACAGATACAGGTGTACGAGGTGTGACGCATCCCTCCTTTATTGTAGCAGTAGTGCTGGAACAGGCTGCAAAGGACAAAAAACGACCCAGTGAGAAAAAGGAAACCAAACAATTTTAGCACAGAAATCAGCACAGACAAACAATAATTAAGTGAAGGACTTTTACTGGTAGTCAAGACATCCCTCTCCCCAGCAACACATTCCTGCTCTTAGACAATCTCATTCCTTCTGTCACTACTCAAAGCTCATGGCCATAGGTAAGAGTTTGGATAAAATAGTAAATTGAAAGCTTTGCCTTCCAGCTCAGCTCTCTTTTCACCAACATGGTTCATTACAATGCCCAACAGTCAGTCAATCTCATGGTCCTTTTTATCCTCATTCAAGAACAAGACCCCGAGGTACTCCTCTGCCTGAGGCAGGAGCTCACTTCCAACCAAGAGGAAGCAATCCCCAGCTCCAAGTAATCTAAAGAGAGTAAAGAGCTGGTCCACTGTTCCACCTCTGCCACTCCTCAGGGCGCAGTCCCAGATGTCCATGCGACACTGAACAGGTGTGTTAGCCATAACAGCCACACAGTGTGCAAAGTTTTCAGCATATCTGGGCGAATCTCATCCACACCTGGGGCCTTGCTTCTGAGGAGCTTCTTGACCCCAGCGATCTCTGACACAGATATGGGCAAGGTTTCCCCTGGATCTTTCAGCTCTTCCTCCTTGGAGGACATGCCTGCTGGGTTTATAAGTTCCATAAAGTGCTCCTTCCACTGCCTGACAATCTCCCGTCTGGTTAGCAGTTCTCCCCTGCTGAAGACAGCCTGGGATAAGCCCTGCTTTCCCTCCCGAGTCTGATGTTTTGCCAGAACTTCCTTGAGGCCAGCTGAAAGTTACTCTCCATAACCCCTAATCCTAACCCTCAGCCAGAAGTTCCCAGTTCACTGTCACTAAATGTTTTGGTTTACCAGGTATGTCTAGCAGCCTGCCCCTCCACCTGATCCAACTCACCACCAGGTGGTGATCAGTTGACAGTTCTGCTCCTCTGCTCACCCGAGTGTCCAAAACAAATGGCTGCAGATCTGATGATACGACCACAAATTCGATCATTGACCTCTGGTTGAGTGCGCTCTGGTACCAGGTACACTTATGAGCCATCCTATGCACCACTCAGGTTAAGATCAGGCAGTCATTCAGTCAGTCAATCCTCCCATTCACACCCCTCAAGATTTCTCCATCCTTGCCCACATGAGCGTTGAAGTTCCCCAGTAGAACTATAGAGATGCTAGACGACACGTTATCCAGGATGCCATCCAGTGACTCTAAGAAGGCCGGGTACTCAGACCTCCTGCTTGGTGCATATGCACAGATAACGTCACAGACTTCCTCCCTGCGACTTGCAACTGCTTGGAGGAAACTCATTACCAGGGAGAACTGGCAGCACTCAGATGGGAATCTGTGAGCTCTGATTGTGTTTTTTGGTGAATCAGAAATTATCACTTGTTTCATTGTGACAGTTTTCGACATGACACAAGCTAAATTCTGACTCTAGATTAATCTTCCACTTGATTATAATCTTGCTTCTGTAATCATCTACATGCCTACTTATTTATTCTTTGTTTCATAAACTTTTCACTTTGTTTTTTTCTACACCTAAGCATAGAGTAAATGGCCATGTACACCCCACAGTGCCAAGTCCACCAGTGTCAAGCATGTGACACAATGCAGAAAACCTCAAAAAAGTAAGAACCTCCAAGTACTTACCTAACTGTACATATAATAAGTATGGGCATAATGTCTATCCAAAATAAATTAACAGGAGCCTGCACTACTTACCTCTCCATTTCATATTCTTTTTGTCCAGGCTTCACATGCTTCATGATCTTCAGAGAACAAGTGAACAAATGAAGAGTGGTTATATGTGATTAGCAAAATAAAACATGTCAGGATAAAAACTGTTATTCTTTTGTAATTGACCTCCAAAGTTCAGCCTATGCACAAAAACCCAAATGCTCACTTGTTTTCTATGTATATCTGGCAGTGTGGCACTCAAAAATACTCAAGCCTCCATGCATGTCATACTCAAAGTTTCACTCTGATATTTTATTGATTAGTGGTTGTTCACTCACTGTCAGAATGCTTGCCCCGCACAGGTAGACGTTGCTCGTAAATGACTTCCCAAAGGGATGAAGGACTCCTTCCAAAATAGTTTAACTTTCGTTTTAGTCTAACTATAGTTTAGACTGTGGAGTTTTTACTTCTTCCAACTTGTGACTGGCTTGTGACTGAATATATCTCTTTTCTAGAACCTGATTCTTTGACTGGATCTGCCACTTCAGTCAGCTAAATTTTCGGAGGCTGTCATCCTTGGTTTCACTCACAGATGTAAAAACGGAAAAAAAAAAAAAAAAATCTACTCGGGTGCTTTGTTTCCCTATGAACTTTTCTTATGAGTATACTTTTTTCCTACTTTGTTTGTGTCATGTATTTGAACATCAATGCTTTTAACAGCAAAGCAAAGTGTAGTCTGCAGGATCAACCCAAAGTACGTAAATAGTTCAGAAGTCAGTGCCCTCAAGCACTTGCTAATTTGGCAGAACATTTTCTGTTTTGACTGCACACCTACAGAGAAGGTTGTACCTGAAAATCTACCAATGGTGGCTTCTGGGACACAGGAGTAAAAAAACAATACGTCTAAAAAGCAAGTCTAATGATCACACTCATAACAGGAGGAAAACAATATTGAGCACTCATGGTAAGTGAGAACAGATAACACTGAGAGGTTAACTGCTACTCAACCTCTGAAGATGTTATTCATGGTGATGAAGTGAAATCCTGTGCTGAAGTAAAATGTTGCTTTAATGTTGAAGCTTATTGGTCAAAGGCTATCTCTGTAACTGCTGGCCTCCAAGCTAGAGGATAAGGTTAAAATCGATAGCATTTAAACAGTTTACAGCCTTAGAGGATCCTGACATACTGAAACGTTTGGGCAAGTTTTAAACTCAATAAGCTGCTTGATACTTTGGGTATTTAATTTCATCCTGTGAACTTTTCTTTTCCCTTTATTCCTTTATTTAATGGTTTAAAATTTAACAAATTTATGCATCTTTGCTGATGCTACGTTTGGACCTTACCAATTTGTGGGCTTCGCTGGAAATCCTGTTGGTGTAGCGCAGGACCTCCAGTTCCATATCAGTCTTAATCAGACGGCTGCAGACACAGATGGAAATAAGACATGAGAGACCATCTCTCTCAGTCTGATCACTACACTACCAGTTTATTGCTTCACTGTATGATGAATGTATAGCCTCAGAGTAATTCATACAGATCTTGTACTGAGCTGAAGGAATGCACTCATTGTATTGTGATGGCTGGAATAGAGACATTTTTTAAATCCACCTTTCTAATATACCCCACTAATGCAGTAATTTGGAGTACAGAACAAATATCTGGCAGATGGTGCTCTATCATTCACAGGAATATTGTATAAATGAGACCTGCCTTTATTTGAAATATCAAGGGGAGACTTTCTTGTCAACTGATGTTGCAGAGCTGCTGAAAATGTTTCAAACCACAATAAAATGTAATACAGTCTTTGATTTAAATCTAAGCTTGAAGACCAAATAAAGACCAAAGCTTTTTACCTGCTGGTCTTACCATTTCTTTCATCTGTGTTTGGAAAGCAGTGGCTACACCTCAGCTGGCTAGATACACAAGACTATTAAGGATTTCTACAATAACACAAATAAATAACATAAGGCAGTGGTAACCGATAGTGACACTAATGAGAGTAAAAAAGAAATAGCTCCTTAAAAGGGAGCTATGCAAGCTCTGCAGAGCAAAGGGGGCAGGAGGGTTCAATCAAGTCTTTCTCCCCAGGAGGTGTGCCTGAAAAGCATTCCTCCTTATTTCAGAAAATGTCAATTCATCTGGAGGGTGCAAACTCTAATGCCAAGGACAACCAGGTGAGCACATGCAGTCCATTACATCTGTGCGGACTATTTTCTGATTCTAAAAGTGAAAAAAGCAAGCCAGAGAAAAGCTCCTGTTTTTTATTACAGATTTGACTGCGCAACTGTAATTACCATGATGCAAGTTAAAAAGTAGCAGAATCTGACTGTAGAAACTTTTAGATAATTAAGGTTGAGACTACAGTACAGTCCTTACTGTCGTCTTAAGTGGGCTTTGAATAATGTCATATGACATAATTTAATTACTTACCATTCCACAATGACACGGGGTGTAAAAGAGTGTTGTTCACTTGCCTTAGAAGCTAATAATAAAAAAACAAACAAAAAAAAAGAAAACAAAGAAAAACAAGTTGAAATAGCATCATTATAAATATATATGAAGCTTAAGTGAAATATCTTTTCCCTCGTTTTCCACTTTCATTCCTCTATGGGTGAATGTCTGCCATTTCCTGTTCTATTTCTCTCTTTTTTTTAATTATTTTTTTGGGGGGTTTTACCCTTTATTATAGATAGGACAGCTGAAGACAGACAGGAAAGGTGGGAGAGAGAGGGGGGAAGACATGCAGCAAAGAGACCCCAGCCGGGAATCAAACCGGGGTCCACTACGGCCCAAGGCCTCATACATGGGCGCACACACTCTACCTCCGAGCCACCCACCTGTGCGCCCGTCACTTCCTTTTGACATAAGGCTTTTGATGCTGTCAAAATCTGACATTCTGACATCACCATAGTGGACCAATGAGTCCTGAATGACTGAATCAGTCCCTGGTTACTGTTCTTTAAATGTCACTGCAGCTCTGTCATTCAGACCTACTGTTGCACAACCCAGGTCCCCCACATCCCACAGTGACCCCCTGGCTGTCCAGAGATATTCACCTGAGAGCTTCCTTCAACCACCTGCAGGCTTTAACACCAGCGGCATGTAGACTCCAGGAGGATCCTGTCCTACTTCCCATCTTTACATGTGCCTACGCTTAATGACCATGCTTCACCTCTATGAAGCCTAATATTCCAATTTTCTGTTATCTGTGTTGCTGACCTCATTAAATATTGTTATATACCAACTGAACTCTCCTTATTGAAATGCAATGTGATGCTAATGGATGGATTCTGAAATAAATATATGAGACTTATTTTTCAAAGCAGTTGGGGCCAAAGTGTAGAGCAGATTTCTGTAATTTATGCAATTAAAAATACATTTGCTTAATTCAGTTACATTCAGAATTACGTTGATCAGCAACAATCAGCATGCATGAGAGTCTACTGTACCCTCACATACAAAAGAAAAAAAACAAAACAAAAGAACAATAATAACCTCCCCAAAAAAAGTATAATTTTGTTAATGCAAAGTGACACCAATTAAACATACCGACTAATTCCTTCAAAGGAGGCTTCGCGGCAGATGCTCCCGCTATCTGTGTTTCGACCTCGCTGCACAAGGAATACAACAAACACAAAAAGGTTAAAAGCCACCACCAAGTGATTTCAAAATATCATTACATTAAAGTGGCTCATATCCAGGCTAATGATCTGCTCCTTAAAGACAATTTTGACAGCTACAGAATTCTACATGTATTCTCACACTGCAGAATAAATTGAACAAAAGTGTATATCACAAGTTGTAATCTGGTAGGAATGAGTGATTCACTGTTTCAGCCGGCAGCATACCAGTGTTAGGAGGACCGCTGGTTTGAGGTTGGAGAGAACATCAGCAATCTGCAAGGAAGAAGACAAGGAGTAATTAGAGACACAGAGCAGAGCAGCAGAGATACAACAAGCACCAGTTTTCTTTTGCTGCAGAATAAAGGTCACCCTGGCAGATACCGTCATGGGTACGTGGCCTCTCTGGTACTCTGGTAGGCCGCTGAATGACAAACCTCAAGCGACTTTATTACTCCTCTGCCAACAGCCTAAATGTCAGATAACAGATTCCTGACTCAGTGTTTACAGACACTGTGCTGATATTTGAGCATCATTATTATTAGTGCCACTAAAACTGACTTCCCTAAAACATTAACTGCAGAAAAAGCCTACACTAACATTACCTACCTACATACATACATACATACATACATATACATAATACATAATAACACAAAATAGATCAAAATTTTGAGATATAGGAATAATTATTATAATGCTTCAAAGTTTTAATTGCTGTTGTGAGGAACTCACTCTCAGTTCAACAGTGATTCAATAAGTAAGAAATTAACTGCAACAATAATAATTCTTCAACCTGTCTGACTGGATGACAATATTAGTTAAACAAATGCAAAGGTAATTATTTTATGACTGAATGTTTTCTAATATTGTACTGCTGTGTCAAGCTGCTCTTGCTTTGTGGAAGAACTGGCTGTTCGCTGAAGTGATAATTTGAATCTTAACCTGTGACTTATTAGGAAATCTAACACTTCAAGCATGTGCGGAAATGAGAAAGTACCTGAAATATCATCAGCATGATTTATCACAGTGCACAGCTGAATGAATGTAAAATTGTATGTGATAGTTTCAAATGCAAACTTTGAAGGCATTTGTTGACCAATAGAAGCTGTTATATTATAGTCTGATTGTATTATTTTGATTAGTCAACATGCACGCTTCCAAAATAGCAGCAGAGCTGTCAACCATCCAATATAGCTCCCCTGGGGGCTGTTAAAATGAAGACAATGGAGCTTCAGCTTACACATTTTAAAATAAAATAAAAAATAAAAGGCCCTCAGAGAATTTTGGTGTTTGGCCTCTTTCAGGGTTATACACACAGATAAAGTACTCCTCCAAATGAATTCTCAGCATGATGCTCCACCTGCTTTGTATGAGAAAGACTACTGCCCACATTCTCTGAGACAATAGCTGTCAGTGTCATGGACTGACCCCAAAGCTTTTACATCCTTTCACACAAATGTGTGCACATGCTCCAATCCAATGAAAGCCAATCCAATCACATGCAAACCTGCACAGACATCAAAGAGAATCCTAAAATGTTCAACACATTCATTTCTTTGAATAACACTTGTGTTTGGCTGAAAATGTTTCATAATTGAATTTTACTTGACATGTTTAGTTGAGCAGCTGTAAATTCTTCATATTAAAAAAGTATTTAACAACAGCCTTTGCTGTAGGAGGTGCTAGTATCACTATCTGACATCACTGGTATCTCTGCAAGGAGATTCAAATAAAAGAGACGATGACTTTCACCTTTAAAACAGTCTGTTAACTTCATGGCTCAGTGAGTGAACATCAAGGTTCAGTTACTGCGCTGAAAAAAGGTTACACACACACAGGCACATTGTGGCACACACACAGCACACACACAGACAGAGTAAAGATCAGCACCAGCACAGACAGACTTACATCACAGGTGTATTGCACCTCATCAACAGCATACTTCGCCTTGAAATGCTCTTTAGTAAAGATCCTGTCAACAGAAGCAGAACACACAGCTGGTAAAAGAAACAACAAAAAGTCAACAAACAACAACATCTCTAGAAACACAAGAAAGGGGTTTGACACTAGCAGCACTTAAGTATTCAGGACTAAGATCACAGTGAGCAAGTGAAACTAATGAAGAGCCGAGCACGTTCAAGTGCTGACCAAGTAACTCCTGACTGGAAATAATTTTTTTATACATGTCAGATGACTGAAGATGCTTTGGGGTTTATAGATTAGGGAAGAGGAAATGTGTGACATGGTCAAGAGTCTGTATGTTATTTCCTGATAATTTTGTCCAGTGGATTTGCTGATTATCATACACACATACATGCACGCATGCACACAAACACAACCCATCCTTACAAAATGAGTCTAATCAGCTTGTTGTCAGGTTTCCAAAGAAAGTAGCCAAAAGTATGAAATATCTATCTATAAATTACACAAGTAATAACCAAAAAAAAAGATACTAAATATAGCATATTTGAGAAACTGACTCTTTTAGTGTTCATACAGTCAAAGATGTCTAGTGGTTTGGGTGAAGACAAAATATTAGGTCTTCTTGGTGGCATTTACACTAAATAAACAACATTGCAAATACTCGTCTTTATATTGGATGTAAAGAAACCACCATGACTTTATCAACCTTTCCTCAAGTTCCAGCTCACACCTTGGAGCAGCTGGGGATGATTGTTGACCATGTACACAGCTCTTTGAAGATTAGTGTGACTCACTCTCCCATCCAGGTAGCGTAGCTTTCAGGCAGTTTGGGAACAAAAAGGATGGATTTCCCAGAGTCCACATCAATGGCTCCATAACAGTCGGGCTCAGTTACTCCAAAAGCCCAGTGGAAGAAAGACTCCTGCACAATTCAGCCAGAGCATTAGTAAGGGAGATTATAATAGTCAATGTTGGTCAGATTATTACATGAAAAAAAAAATTAAGATCTCATATTCAGTTAGGCCAGTTAACAGTAAAAAAACAGAGGTTAACAACAAAACTTTCACTTTATCTATTGATTTTTGTTACAAGTCATAAACTTAGGTGAGAGTGTCGGGAAAAACTGAGTTCATAGAAATGTGGGACTTTTGACAGAGTGAGGAAATTAACTGGATGTGTGGAGTGGATGTGACTTTACGAAAACTCAGGTCAGGTTTGTTTTTTTTTGAGGGGTGTTTAGGAATCTGGCACAACTAACTGAGGCAAGTCTGGGTTGGGGATCATGGATTGATAGATAAATAAATGCAAGTCCTCAGTCTCAGTTTTGCACTCATCTCAGAGTAAAAGAAAGACGACTTACCTGCCTGAAAAGGACATCTGTGTCCGTGCAGTACCTCTGCTTCTGCTCTCCTCCCTGCAGAACCACCACTGACTTTGGCACCACTCCATCTTTGGCTTTCAGCCCTTTGCACAGTCGACGTCGGTTCTCTGCAAACAGGGCAGCAGACACCCTCAAGGTGTCATTACCAAGCCAGTAGACAGGTCTGAAAGGGAGACAGAAGATCACGTAGCTCAGAGTGGAGAAGTGGTTGAAGACACTCACCCTCATCTGAAAGATTCTTGGTCTAGGTAAGGATTTGCTTGTAAAAAGGAGCACAAGCCCAAAATAACACAATGTTCACACTGTTCTACCATCATTCAGCTGTTCTCTGAATGTTTTTTCACAAAGGTATACAACAGCAGCAGGGAGAAGAACTTAATTTAATGTCTTGCGCATCTCCTCTGAGCTGGAGATGTGCTCTCTCTCAATCACACACACACGGATGCACGGACACACGCCTGCACGCACGCACACGGTCATGTTTTTTGCTCTATCTGGAGGTAATCCTCAGAATTTGGTCAGCACATTTAGACCTGAAGGAGGTGGTTGAACCACCTGCCTTTACCTGTAGTTAAGACAGAGATACAGACAGATAGACATCCTTTTAACTGAGAGGTCTTGGTTATAAATCTTGGTCTCTGGCCACGGCTTTACTGATAAGATAACAAACATGACATATCTCATCCAACCTGCACTGTATGAAAGGTTAATCCATAACCTCATAGTATTTTATGGCTCCAGGAGTTATATATCATTCCCTGTTGGCTGAGTCGACAGATGTGAGTGTGTATCAGGCCCAGTGAAGTGGTCCATTTTGTTACTGAAAGAGTCACAAACTACACTGCAATCCAAATACAGTCTTCACCTTGTGAAATGTATTATGTGCACTTTTTTAAAGACTGCGTCACTCATTAAACTATGTTAATTTTTGAAGGGTGAGTTTCTGGTGTTGCTGGATTACATAATGTCATGTGTCTGATGTTTTCCCAACCTCTGGCAGTGATTACTTTATGTCTGATGATCGCTGATAACTTTATGATTACCACAGCAGAAACTTGTACGGTTTTATGTAATTATGCCTGAAAATCGATCTTGGCTGGCCATTAAATCTGAGCTATCAAAAATGATAAAGGGCACAAAAAGATAAATAAATGTGAATAAATAAATTCACAAAATTTACTCTAAATCATTTTCTCCATTTTCTGTCTAATACTACATAAAACAGGAGGCACCTTCATAGTGAGGGGCCACCAGCAGACATTGATTCATTTTAAAGGGCTCTTTAGCCCATTAACTGTAAACACATTTACTGTAGAAATCAATGTGTTTCTCAAAACAGCTGCAAGAATGCTTAACTGTTTTGAAAAAAATAAAATTTATGAGAAGTTAAACGTTTTGCTGAACCCCGCTGTAAGTGTGTAAGCTCCAGGTTTTAATTCAAGAACATGAAAGTAAGAGTTTAACCTTTAAGACTTAAAGGAGCATACTGTCAACACAGCCTGTTATGGAAATGTGCTGGTTATTAATTTGAATAAATTACTGATTAATGTAACACATCTCTAAAGGCACTAACAGTGTAGAAAGTCCAGTTCATCCTCCTGAGAGTGAACTTGAAAACATTTAGAGATCAGTCACACAGGCTGACAGAGACAGTGTCTCTTAGTAACGGGACATCTGCCTGGCAACAGCGTCGTTATCACTGACGAACAAATCAGCTTTATGTTGCGGCGGGCTGAAAGAAAAATTCACAGTCTATGCATTATGTGAGTCAAATTAACACAGCTTCTGCTAAGTCAAAGCGCCGTCAGGAGACAGTAAAGTCTACTCACTGTGGAGCTGCAGCCATGTTGGTGTGCTGGACCAAACTGTCACATGCTGAGCGGAGTCACGTGACTTTTGTTCGGCTCAGCGGACGTGGCGTTATGCTGCGTTCATGTAAATCGGGAATGCTAACTTCCACTTTAAAGTTGTATTGAGAGATTCCCGTGATGTAATTTATACAATGTTTGCTGTAGATTACGGAGTTCTGCGGTCAGTAGGAGAACAGATCTATAAAATGATACATAAAAATTAAAGACACGCACAATAACAGGCTAAAAAGGAGAAAGAGGTTCAAAATAATGCAAGCCCGTAGGCTGATAGTGAAAATACCAGTGAACATCCTTTAACACTTAAATGCCACATCAATACATGAACACAATAGTCTGTGGTACTGAAGTTATTGATATAAATGATAAGTTATAGATTTAAAGCTGGTGGTGTTTTAAGTTACTATAATTCAATATTTTATTGTATACAGTGCACAAGTACACAAAAGTTTTAAATTATTACAGACAGCAGATAGCTCGAAGTTATTTATTGTCATATGCACTGCAATGACAGTGAAAAAGGCAGTGCAGGCAATACATTTCTTAATTCTCTCCAAAAGCCTTAATTCTCCCTCCGATAATGTAGTTCAAACAGTAAGTATAAAAAGTAAGAGAATCTAAGACATGAGATAAAATAGTGCAGAAATAAAATGATAATATTAGTTAAATTAAATATAACACAATAAGACATAGCATTCGGCCGTGTGTGTTTTGTTCTGGGCAGATGCAATCTTTTCAGCAGGCCCATTTCAGAAAGACCAGACCACTGCAAAACAGTGTGTTACCTAGGAACACAAATCTAATTTGAGCAGACAAAATCTTGATAATAAGGCAACATAAATAACCCTTCTAAATTGAAGTATCATCTCAGCCACAAAGTAAACTGCATGAAATATCTTGACTGATGCTTCAGGCCAGCGTGACGAGAGAGCTGATGATATCCCACTTCACCCGGTAAAGACACAAAAACCCTTGTCTGACAAAACCGCTGCAAAACTAACAGACTTCATTCAAGGTACACAAACACGCTCACACATTCTTCTGTTCAGGGACAATCCAGCACCAAGTAGAGCCTGTTTCCAGATCCCAAAGGTAATTTATTACAGTAGAGGGAGTTAAATTCCTGCATGTTGCGTCTACCACTGCTGTTAATTTAAGCATGATATCATCAGAGGATGAGTTTTTTACTCATATTTGCATTCCTAGTGTGGAGCCACAAACCAGGCCTCCTACATGGATAAAGTGCTATTATTGCAAGACAACTGTAACATTATGTCAGAACTGTCTGGAAAAGATTTAATGCCTATGTAATTGTATGTCTTGACATTGTGCATGGTCAGTGTTAAGGAATGATTCACATGTCTGATATTTGCCACTCATCCCCAACTCTCTGATATTAGTCTAGACACATATGGCACATGGCAAAAGATAGCATTTATGAGTAACCCAACCAGTCCTAAAAATAAGATTTCCTAAGAAAGTAATGGCTATGCCATAAGCCATGTGTTTAAGAAGTTAAACAAAGTACAATTCTTAATGTCATGTTGTGTTTTCTGGGAGGAGAAGAAATGAAGAAATGACATGAGGCTTTTGGCCGTGTGGGAGTTCAGTTTGTTACAAAACCTTTGCAATATGATGAGTTTAGCCCAGCTGAATGTAGTGGGACAGTACCATAAGGATTATGGAAATAGGCTAGGGCACGTGTGTGGCCTACTTCAAAAAGCAGGCTGACAACCGTCAACTGGTGGCTCTACTCTACCATATTGGACAGAAGGTCTGGCTTTCCACCATGAATCTGCCCCTGAAGATCCTGTCCTGTAAGCTGACACCCAGGTTTGTGGTCCTGTTCCCATTTCCAAGTTCATTAATGCCTCTTCTGTAAGATTTTTTCTGCCCCTCACTATGCAACATATTCATCCTGCTTTTCATGTTTCCCCAAGTCAAACTGGTGGTACATAGTTACCTCTATCCCTTCTAAATTCACTAATGACTTATTCTCCTCCTTTGATAAATCCCCAATCACATATATAATTGTCTTTGAAATCGCCAAAGTTATTACTAGCTATTACCTCCGTCCTTCTAGTTTCTTCGTTCTAGTTTAATGCCCATCTTCATAATAGTGTGTTGTCTTTCAACATTCTTAATCTGATTATTTAATTGTTGATAAGGATGTTCCACAAAACTCAATTATGCAACCATTTCCTTTCTCTGTCTTTATCAGTGATTTACCTCTAATATGCTTGACTTGTGTCTGTCATCTTTATGCTGATGATGCTGTTATTTACACCTCTAACTCAGATATTTTACAGATCCAGACTTTTTTACAGTTCGAAGTCCTGCGGCATCTATCACATTGATTCATATTCATATTAATTTCAATGATGGATCTCCCCTTGAGAAAGTTCATTCCTTTAAATATCTTGGACTTTGAATTGACCCTGAAGTCTGCTTTAAACCGCACATTGATTTCATTATAAAATGAAGACATGGGTGTCTCTCTATCTTTCAGTTAAGTCAAATGTGTTCACTTTAAATTTCCTTCCTATTTGAAACAGTATCTGGTTCCACATAGGTCTTCATCCTTACTCAGACATATACAATATCCCTTTTTTTGTCGGGCGCAGGTTGTTTCAATTCACAGCTCCAGCTGACTAGAATTATCTTCCTCTTTCTCCTGGATGTATTTCCTCTTTCTGCTGCTTCAGGACTTGCTTATTCTGTCATCTTGCAAACAACTTGCTCATGCTTTTAATTTGCATTTTTTTTTACAATTAAGATTGCTCCATGTGCTGTCTGTACTGATGAAATTATTCTTGGGGTTGGGGATATGGGTGGGAGATGGAGAGCAAGCCATCTGTATTTGTGTTTTGTAGTGCATGTTTGCTAAGCACTGATGTCTTTGTATGTACATATGTCACGGAAAGAGTTTTAATAATAACACAGGAGATGATGGAGACAAAAGTTAAGGGGCAGGTAGAGGCAGGAGACATGCTGGCCCAATCAGCAGAGACTAGTGGCGTCCTAAGGAGCTTTACTGGAAATCACAAAAGCGCTACTGAACAAGACTAAATTATCTGGCGCAGGAGTAAACTCATGAGTAGCCTTATATAAGGGTATGATATGTAGAGACTGCAACCAAGTGTGCCTAGCTAGACAAATCAAGGATAATGAAAGAGAGAGAGATAAAAACAGAACACAAATCCAGACCCCAACAAATTTGATTTAATATGCTGAATACAGATGATTCAGATGACAGATGACAGGACATTTTAACTTTTAACTAATTTAGAAGGTGAATTTTAAGAAGATTGCTAAATGCAAAATGCTTTTCAAAATATTCTGCTTTTATTATTTACTCCTATTTTCATAGCATTGTCCATCATTCTGATCATCTATGATAACTTACCAACTTACCTTCTGAGTGAGAGCAACAGGAAACACAGCAACTGTGCTGGCAGACTGCCCCTCCAGAGTTGCAGGAGCAAGCCAAAACTTGGTTGTTGATGAAGAAGCTGAGGGCAGGGTTGGCCAGGGCCTTATCCAGCTGCTGGTTTATGGAAGTATATGTTGGGCTCCACACTGAGGACCATCCTCTCCTCAAGACCCTGCAGTTGAGGCTTGTTAATATGTTCCACGCCCCTGGCAGTTTGTTAAAGGTATAACTATTAGGATTTTTCTGTTTCTGTTTGCAGACGCAACATTTAAAGTTGGTCCCGACTCAAAGCACATGCTATACTGTAGAAGATCTGGACTACATGGCGGTTGCTGCCTGAGCACAGACACAGTCATATGGTGATGATGATGATGATTAGGACATTTCATTTGATCAATCTTTACTTTTTTTTTTAAGGAAAAAAATATGAGTTTATCTTGCTGTCCATTGGACCTAA
Source organism: Scortum barcoo (assembly GCA_023238725.1). NCBI lineage: Eukaryota > Metazoa > Chordata > Actinopteri > Centrarchiformes > Terapontidae > Scortum > Scortum barcoo. Next base: position 17,903,738 of record CM041531.1, read on the forward strand.
TGTCAGCTGAGACTTTAGGTCCAATGAACAGGCGTTTGTACTCAGACTGTAAATCAGCAAAAACAGAAACAGCAAGTTTAAAAAGTCAGTCAGAGATTTTGTATGAAGATGGTAAAACTTTGTAACACTGAATATAACTGCCAAAAAAAAAAAAAGATCTCACAGGTTGCTGTTCAAGAATACAAATATTATAATCTGTTAAATGATTACTGAGATGTAGTTTAAAAGATGGTGTGGTTTAAACCTATTTCATTATGTTATCACCTTTAGGTCTTACCATTTGTGAAACTAGGCAATAATTTGACTGATGTTTCTATAGCTAACTGACTGAGCACTTTACATATATTCAGCAATGTTCCTCACATACTGACACCTGCTGGTGAACTGCCAGCAGTTCGAATGGAGTTTCTGTGGGTCTTTTGTAATTAGTCACCAGAGGAGCATAACTGTGATGAATCCTCCAGCACAACCTGATACCGTCTGTGTTCAGAGTTCATACAACATTTCACTTCCCCTATCTGCTGCCCTCATCCTGAACTTGTCCCTCCAGCTTGGCCTCTTTTTGTTCTGGTTCTCACTGCTGCAAAAGTCTTTCTATTATTGATGACACATCAATATTGGAGCAAGAGGTCTGTTTTCTTCTTCTTCTGTCTAGAGACCTTGACTGTTACAACACTAACTACAGGTCAGCTGTGATGTGAGCAATCTCAGGACTGAAGTCCCAGAAGGTGTCCCAGGCCATGGGACATGAAGACGGAGACCTTCAACATGTTCTCCACGCTGCCATTCAGGATTTTTTATTGTGAACATTTTAAATTATCTCACAAAATCTCAAAAATCTAAAAAAATAAGATTGTTTAACAGCCACAAGCTGAACTGTGTTTCTATTTGAGTATGAAACTACTGGGAGTTAGTAAGTCTGAACTTTTTATTACTATTATTTCATTCAAGTCAACGGGAGATGCTAAAAGTTACTCACCACATCTCCATCCAAAATATCACTAGTAGCTCCAGCATAACCATTGAAGATAACAGAACAATCATTGTCTCTGGAGTTGGACAATAACACAATGTAGCGACAAAAACGTGATAACTAGTCATTAAATGTACACCACAAAATGATAATCACATGCCACATGACTGCGATCAAAACCATTAGAATTAAATAATGTGTCTGAGAAAATCAAAGGGATTCCAGTTTTTTCTGGGTTCATTGTTTTCCTTTTCTTTGCCTTTTGACTAGAACCTCAGATATAATGTCTTTGTCATGACCAGGTCCTTATTTTTCAAGCTCTTAATTTTAATTGGAAAATAGCAGGCACTGACCAATAAACCACAGGAAATATTCATTACACATGGCCTTTAATACAAAAGGCCAAAGTATGATTAACAACACATTCTCAAAAATCTTCGTCCATAATGATGCTGTGAGCTGACAGATGAATACCTCACACTCCACAGATAGAAGAGTACGGGTGTCACACATTCCTCCTTTATTGTAGCAGAAGTGCTGGAACAGGCTGCAAAGAAAAAAGAAAAGCACCTAACGAGGAAAAGGAAATAAAGACTTTCAGCACAGAGATCTTCTGATGATCTTTACAGTGCTGTGTAAGATGGCAAACACACATTTCATGGTTCCTCTTACACAGTAACGGTAAGAACATGGATGGTGTGGAAAAAAAAGACTAAATTTCTGTTTACCTCTATTTCATGTTCTCTGTTCAGGCTTCACATGACCTACAGAGGAAAAGAATATCAAGAGCTCCCTTTTACCACTGAGACAAACTGTTACAGACTCATTTGATTTGTGTTCATTAAACTCTTGACATCAAAGTAACATTGGATAAAATATTTGTGATAATAACATATTTTTTTGTTTGTAGAAAAATGAAATTTAATAAAATTGGTGCCTTGTGTGTAGTTCTTTAGTGGCATGCTGTCACCACAGTCTCTTTGTATTACCACACAATGGCGCTGTAGTAAGAACATTTCAACAGAGCAGACTTGACTGACTTGGTGTTCATAAAGGCTTTAAAAAGTCAGTCAGAGATTCCTTAAGCATTTTGAGTTGTTACTGCACATCTCAAAAAAGGTCTAGAAAGGGACACGACTGTGTGACAATATCTCTGAAATATTGTTTTAATGTTAGAGCTTATGGGACAAAGGTTATCTCTGTTAAATGGTGGCCTCAAAGCTATTGGGTTAAGTAAAATCAAAATAATTTAAAAAGTTTACAGCCATAGAACATCCTGACATCTTGAAACCTTTTAACTCAATAAGGTGTTGGATCGCTTTGATGCTTCAGGAGTTTAATGTCATGCTCTGAACTTTGCTTCTCTTTCTATTGTTGTTCACTTTGGTGGAAATATTTAATGTACTTGTTTGGAGCACCCTCGCAGATGCTCTTTCTAGCTGAGAAATCTTACCATTTCATGAGCTTCACTGTAAATCCTGTTGGACATCCACCCCCATATGAATCTCTCTTTTAACATTAATGTTTTGAATATGCAAGAATGTGTGCCTGAAAACCAACTCTATTTCAGAAAATGTCAATTTATCTGCAGGGTGAAAACTCAAATGTCAAAGACAACGAGGCAAGCACAAAGTCCATCAAATCTGTGCAGACTGAAAGGAGTGAAAAAAAAAACTAAAAAATGACATTAAAATGAGTTAAGGGGACAGTGTGTAATTAACAAAATTCTGTAATAAATGTGTGTTCAGAACAAAGACCAGTGCTGAGGACAACATTGCAATTAATTGTTAACTAACAAGCAAAAGCAAGAATATTTACTGAATTAAATTATAATCAATGTTGGTTAATCAATATGCACAAGAGTCTAATGATGCAAAGTGATGCCAATTAAAGACACCAACTAATTCCTTTCCAAATGAGGCTTTGCTGAAGATGCTCCCACTATCTGACCTCACTGCTTTATGATGTCAAAACATCAGAATGGTTCATATCCAGGCTGATGATCTAATCCATAATCAGAAATGAAAGGTCTGTAAAGTCTGACCTCAGATGATCACAAATCATCTGATATAAGAATCTGATTTCATGAGCTGAATTCAGAGGAACTTCAGTGATGCGCTGTCCAAACCACACTGATGATCTGCTAAGAGTAGATTGAATCTGTTGATTCAATCTACTAAACACAACCTTCAGCACCAGCACAGACAGACTTACATCACAGGTGTATTGCACCTCATTCATCAACAGCATACTTCGCCTTGAAATGCTCTTTAGTAAAGATCCTGTCAACAGAAGCAGAACATACAGCTGGTAAAGAAACAACAAAAAGTCAACAAACAACAACATCTCTAGAAACACAACAGATTATGTTACACTTTGGGTGAAAGGTCAGAGCAAGAGAGCAAAAAAGAAAAGAAGTGCAGTCAAAGATGCTTTAGGTGATGACATAAACATTAAGTCCCTTGTTGCATTTTAAAGATAAGCTCATGTTGTTATTCTGGGTGTAAAGGCTCCAACTGTGTATCACATGACTTTATCAACCGTTCCTCAAGTTCCAGCTCACAGCTTTGGAGCAGCTGGGGATGATTGTTGGCCATGTACACAGCTCTTTGAAGATTAGTGTGACTCACTCTCCCATCCAGGTAGCGTAGCTTTCAGGCAGTTTGGGAACAAAAAGGATGGATTTCCCAGAGTCCACATCAATGGCTCCATAACAGTCGGGCTCAGTTACAATCAGCCAGAGCATTAGTGAGGGAGATTATAATAGTCAGCTAGAAGAAGGCAGAAAGTTAGTCAATGTTGGTCAGATTATTACATGAAAAAACATGACATGTTATCTTCAATTAGGCCAGTTAACAGAGGTGAAAACACAACTCAACAATGAAAAAAAAACTTTATTTTGATTTTTGTTCAAAAGCAGCAATCAGATTATGATTTATCTGCAGATTAGCTTGCTGACATGTTTGTGACAGAGTGAGCAGATTAACGAGGTGGTGTCCGGCAAACGGCGTGGGCTTTATTAATAATTGGCAGCCTTTTTGGGGGAGATCTGGCCTGATTAGGAGAGATGGTATCCATCCCACTTTGGCTGGAGCCGCTCTCCTGTCTAGAAATATAGAAAGTTTTATTAGTCCTAATTCATGACATACCAGAGTTGGGACCAGTAAGCAGAGTTGCAGTCTTACACGCTTCTCTGCGCCTCCATTAGAGCAGCTGCACACCCAATATAGAATAGAAACTGTGTCTGCCCAGCGACCATTTAAACTCTTAAAACCGAAAAAGGGGAGTTATTCATAAAAATCTAATAAAAATGAACACAACTGCTGTAGCAACTCAGCAACAGCATAATAAGAAAATTAAGTGTGGCCTCTTAAACATCAGATCTCTGGCCTCTAAGGCTGTTCTGATAAATGATTTGATATCTGACTCTGATATAGACCTGTTCTGCCTTACTGAGACCTGGCTAGGTCAGGAAGAATTTGTTAGCCTAAATGAATCCACTCCACCGAGTCATTCTAACGTTCATGTTCCTCGAGACACTGGACGAGGAGGTGGAGTTGCAGCCATTTTTAATTCAGCCCTATTAATAAATTCTCGGCCTAAAGAGGGCTACAGCTCATTTGAAAAGCCTTACTATTACTCTTTCATCTCCAGCCTGGAAGAGCACAAAGCCAATACTAGTTGCTGTAGTGTACCGCCCCCCAGGCCCATATACTCTGAATTCTTATCTGAATTTTCAGAGTTCTTGTCAAATTTAGTCCTTGAAAATGACAAGGTAATTATTGTAGGTGATTTTAATATTCATGTGGACATGGATAGTGACAGTCTTAGCACAGCATTCATCTCATTATTGGACTCCATTGGGTTTTCTCAGAGAGTAAATTCTCCAACTCACTGTCACAATCACACCCTTGATTTGATTTGGTCCTCACCTATGGTATTGATATTGAGCACTTAATAGTCTCCCCCCAAAATCCTGTGTTATCAGACCACTACTTAGTATCATTTGAATTCCTATTACTGGACTATGCACCTCTAGAAAAATTAGTGTTCACTAGATGGTTACCCGATTGTACTAGGACTAAATTTAAGGAAGCAATTCCGACAGCATTAAAGTCAGTTAGATTTCCTAGTATCTCTGACGACTCTCATTTTTTGAGCTCCCCCCAAATTGACCAACTTGTTAGAAACGCTATGGACTCACTCAGAGGCACTCTGGACTCTGTTGCGCCCCTAAAAAGAAAGATTATAAAACAGAAGAGACTGGCACCATGGTTTAACTCTGCAACTCGCAAGTTAAAACAAACAACGCGACAATTGGAAAGGATATGGCGCTCCACCAAAGAGGAGGACTCTCGCCTAGCCTGGAAAGAGAGTCTCAAAACGTATAGGAAAGCCCTGTGTAATGCCAGAGCAGCCTACTATTCAGAATTAATAGAGAAAAATAAGAACTGCCCTAGGTTTCTTTTCAGCACTGTAGCCAGGCTGACACAGAGCCATAGCTCTATTGAACCCTGCATTCCCTTAAGTTTAAGTAGTAATGATTTCATGAGCTTCTTTAATGACAAGATTCTGAATATTAGGGACAAAATTTGTCAGGATCTGCCCTCGTTAGACTCCGATCCTTCAGACTCAGGAAATTTAGGAGCAGATACATTAAAACCTGACAATTGCTTGCTTAGACAGTTTTATTCCAATTGGCCTTCCCGAATTATCCTCGTTAGTTTCAGCATTGAAAGCAACAACTTGTCTCCTAGACCCCATCCCAACTACGCTGCTTAAGGAAGTTTTCCCATTTATTGGCACATCACTGCTGCATATTATTAATCTGTCTCTGGTGTCAGGCTTTGTACCCAAAGTCTTTTAAAGTAGCTGTAATTAAACCATTGATCAAAAAACCTACACTTGATGCAGATGTGTTAGCCAAATTATAGACCAATATCCAACCTCCCCTTTTTGTCTAAGATTCTAGAGAAAGCCGTTGCCAGCCAGTTATGTAATTATCTCCACAGTAATAGTCTTTTTGAAGTTTTTCAGTCAGGATTTAGAGCTCACCATAGCACAGAAACAGCACTTGTGAAAGTCACCAATGACCTGTTGACAGCATCAGATAGAGGGCTTCTGTCTGTACTTGTCCTGTTAGACCTTAGTGCTGCCTTTGATACAGTTGACCATCACATCCTGTTGCTGAGAATGGAAAAACTGCTTGGTATTAAAGGGTCTGCATTAAACTGGTTCAGATCATACTTATCAGATCGGTCTCAGTTTGTCCATATTAATAATGAATCCTCTGTGCATACTAAAGTCTGTCATGGAGTTCCACAAGGTTCAGTGCTTGGTCCAATTCTGTTTATTTTGTATATGCTGCCCCTTGGCAATATCATCAGGAGGCACTCCATAGATTTCCATTGTTATGCTGATGACACCCAATTATATTTATCAGTGGAGCCACACAAAACTGATCAGCTCCTGAAACTCCATGCCTGCCTTAAAGATATAAAGGCTTGGATGACCAGAAATTTCCTGTTGTTGAACTCAGATAAAACTGAAGTGATCCTATTAGGTCCGAAACACCTGAGGAACACGCTTTCTCCTATGATAGCCTTGTTGGATGGCATTAACTGGGCCTCCGGCACCACTGTAAGGAACCTCGGGGTTTTATTTGATCAGGATATGTCCTTTGACACCCATATTAAGCATATTTCAAGGTCTGCCTTTTTACCACCTGCGCAACATCGCATAAAAAATTCGGCACTTTTTGTCCCAAAGCGATGCTGAAAAATTAGTCCATGCATTTGTCTCTTCCAGGCTGGATTATTGTAATTCACTTTTATCAGGCTGCCCAAACAAGTCGTTAAAGACTCTACAGCTGGTCCAGAATGCCGCTGCTCGGGTGCTGACTAAAACCAGGAAAAGAGACCATATTACTCCAGTATTGGCTTCTCTGCATTGGCTCCCTGTAAAATTTAGAGTGGATTTTAAAATCCTTCTCCTCACATATATAAGGCTCTGCATGGTCTGGCACCATCATATCTTAATGAATTGATAACTCCTTATCAACCGACTAGAGCGCTGCGCTCCCAAAACGCATGAGGCTTACTTGTAGTTCCCAGGGTTTCCAGAAGTAGTCTAGGGGGCAGAGCCTTCAGCTATCAGGCCCCTGTTCTCTGGAACCAGCTCCCAGTCTGGGTCCAGAGAGGCAGACACAGTGTCAGTGTTTAAGAATAGACTTAAAACCTTCCTTTTTGATAAAGCTTATAGTTAGGGGTGGCAGCACAGGCTCGCCCTTAGTTATGCTGCTATAGGGTTTAGACTGCCGCCAGGGGCTCCCATGATGCATCGGGCACCTCTCCCTCTTCCTCTGCTTCCTTTACTACTCTCATATTATGGTAGTAGTGCAAACTGGAGTCACTTTTAGAAACTGGTTAAAGTGGCTAAACTAAACTGGTTAAAGTAGTTAAATTGGCTAAAGTGGTTCAAAGTGTTAAACGTGGTTAATGTGAATACTCTTATGTCCTGTAAAGTGCATGTTACTGCCGGAGCCCCGGTCCTCTTTGTTCTCTCCAGTCTTGCAGGTTCCTCACTGATTCTGGTTGTGGTCCATCTGTCTGAGGTTCACTGGCCTGGTGGGGACATGATCTGTGTCTGTGCTGTGGAGAGAAGGTCGAGTGGCCCAGAGCTCCATATGAGGACATCTAGAGATGCACCTGGACTCACAGACTCATTTCCATTACCTGTGATACCTTCACACACACATGGACTAAACCAATGAACTCAGTATAGCTACAGCTTATTACGACTCATGTATAATTCCATAATATGATTGATGATGTTCTCTGTACATGTGGCATCTATTGCACGTCTGTCCGTCCCAGGGAGAGGGATCCCTCATCTGTGGCTCTTCCTCAGGTTTCTTCTTTTTCCCATAAAGGGTTTTTTGAAGTTTTTCCTGACTCGGTTCGAGGGTCTAAGGACAGAGGGTGTCACAACTGTGCAGATTGTAAAGCCCTCCGAGGCAAACAATGTTTGTGATTTTGGGCTCTAAATAAATAAATTTGAAATTTGATTAAGAGTACCAGAGAAACTCAGAGCTGCTCCTCCACTTTAAAAGTTTTTGGGGTTGGCCAGGGCGTAGTTTTTGGGTGTAATTGACAGAACCCACTAGAGCACTTTAATGTAGGGATCAGCGATAAAGATGTGAAAAGGAGATGGATCAAGGACATGCTGGTAGGATTTACACTTATTGCTGTTCTGGCACCACCTGGGGATTACTAATGGAGAGATGGATGAATGAAAAAAAACATGTCCTTGCTAAATGAAACCTCTTACTCTAGTCTCAGGTTTGCACTTGATCCTGGGATAAACTAAATGGAGAAGTTGTGATTTTAGCTTACAATGGAGAATTTTGTTGTCAACAAAACCAAGTTGTGACAATATAGAGTGGATTTATTTGTCCTCAACCTGTTATCTGTTATCTGATAGTTGTTTTATTCACTTTTTCTTTTCTATTTTATTCTTCATAGAGGACCTCTGGAGATAAACATCACTCAGTCACCTATCTACTAAACACAGACACGAGACCTATTTTGTTTCCATCATATCTGAAGTTAAAGCCTTTACATTTGGTTTGTAGATCTTGATGTGGTGTGTGAACATCCTGCCATCAGAAAACATTAAGACAGAGCTCAAATACACAACCACTGATAGATTTTGGGCATAAATCTTTGTCTCTTGCTGATGGCTTTGCTGATGAGATAACAAACACAAAGATCTGATTCATGTTTGACTCTGCCAAAGCCTGTTAAATCGCCTCATTATATTTTATGGCTCAAGGATTTCTCAGTCACTGGTGGTTTACTGGTGCAACCGTGTATCTGCAAGGACAGATCTGCCTCACTGAGGAGGTACATTGTTACTGAACGTGCAACGCTTGAATATATTTTGCACCATAATACTAATATTGTATATCTGAGAACTTACAAAGGGAAGACACAATAATGTCCAACAGTGTAACAGTGACTTCGAAATACCCCATGAAATTTATAATGTCCAATGGTTTTTAGAGGTATTGAATACACTCTTAATTTTAAGGGTCAAATTTCTGGTTTTGCCCTTGATTCTATAACATTTTAGGGTGTTCTTGTAGTTTGTTGCAATTTGCTGGCAGAGACCTTTGTCATGGGGGTGTCTCTTTTAAATAGGCCCCTCTCATTTAGTCAGAAGTTTTTCCACCAGCCTGAAGACTGACAGGTTTAGGAGTAGTGATACTCAGAAATGGCTGTAGTTGTTTTCCACTCTCTCTTGACTGTTGACAGACCCCCCTTACACCTGGTTTTAAGAGTCATTATGTTATCAATTGTTTACATTATTTTAATCTTTCCCAGAATATCAAGAAGTGATTTCACTTTTGCTGTGTTTGAGAAGATGTAAATTTGGTCTCATTTTGCTGTCTATCACGATGCTTTCCTCTAAAGCTTTTCCATGTTTAGTAAACCAGTGTCACATCTTCACTTCTAAGGTTCAACTTGCTTGCAGCTCTACGTGTAATGTAGTCTGTGTCTGGTGCCAGATCAATGAGGGTCCTGATTCTTTGTCCATCGTTGACTGTGACGTCAAGGTGCATCAGGATAACTGGGTGTTCATTTAAGCCGTTTTCCTCCAGAAGGCCTCTCAGCTGCAGTGGAGTTGTATGCCCTGGACGTTGCAGAAGGCGTCTCGACACTGCTGCGCCAGCTCAGGTGGAAGTTCGGAGAGAAACTCTTCTTGGGCTTTGGTGTATCTTTTGCCCTCAGCTCTCACTGGACCGGATTTGGGTGGTCTTTGGGACTGGGGTCTGGCAACTAGACAGAGATGATAGTGGTGTTGGTCTTTGCACTCTGGATTACCACACAGGTAAGTAGTTTTTTGGCAGTAGTCGCCGTTGTGGACTTCGAGGCATCTCTTACAAGCACCGAGTTGTTGTACTGTGTTACTCTTTTCCAATGGCTTTAGGTTGGCCCTAAACCTTCTGCAGAAATACAATTTCTTTCTGTGCTTTGGGTCACCGCAGATGATGCGGTGCACACCACTCAAATGACTGGCGCGTTGCTTACTTTGTTTGAGTTCGGTGCGCGCTGCTGACTGGTCTTGATTGCACTCACCTGCTGCTCCGTGCTCCGTCACGTGCAGCACGCACACAGAGTGACTGTGGTCTCTAATGATCCTCTTGATCGTCTCTTAAAGATTCGATGTCTACCTGTCAGTGTGCGATCGAAGAAGAATGAAGAAGATTTTTCACAACTAATCCTCTTTAAAACTGTCAGCTCTGTGATTAGTCTCCTATTAGCTGGCCACTTAAATCTAACTGAGAACAATTTCTCCATTTTATAAGACAATTGTGGAGGTTCTGCAGCACATCAGCACATTACTCAGAGAGGTGGAGGTTGACTCCTGCCAAACTTCAAGACTGACTCCCTTCAGTGAAATCTTGCTGTCAACCCTGGAATGCACTTTTACATTTCATCTAAATCATCCACCTTTAACCGTATGAGCATGACATCTTATTTGTTAGGAGGCAGTATGGGGACTTTTATCAGCAAAATCTCCCATCCCATGATATTTTAATGGCAATCTCTTGGAGTTCCCAAAAGTGGTGTCATGTATTCTTTCCATCTTTGACATGACTAGTGCAGGTTTGTTACAGCTTAAAATAGTTAAAATATGTTTCTGTCTGTAATAAGGAGAATTTATAATCACGTTTTATGGACTTCAATCACAGTGGCCCCTGGTGGCCTATCCTTGCAAGTGTATCTTTTACATATAGGGAATCATCAACACTGTAATATGTAATATGTACATGTTTCATTTTAAAATGTAAGTTTTATAACAGCTTAATTTATCTGACAACTGTGTTCCACTTCACTATCTATATGACAGATTTTGCATGCATAATGGCAGAAACCCTGAAAAAAATACTGATATCAAATACCATCCATTATCTATACCTGCTTTATCCCTGACACACAGGGTCGCAGGGGGTGCTGGATTTCACACTCACATTCACAGCTAGGGGCAATTTACAGTTGCCAATTAAATTAACCTAACCTGCATGTCTTTGGATTGTGGGAGGAAGCTGAGTTGAGTACCCAGAGAGAACCCACGCAGGGAGACCACCGGGAGAACATGCAAACTCTATATAGTTATAATATAGTTATAATAATAATATAGTTATAATATAGTTATAATTTGCAACTATATTTCATAGTTGCAAATTATTTATTATTTATTTATTAACTATACTTCACAGCATTCTTTAATAATAAAAATAAAAACAATTTTTGGAAAAAAATCTTTCCAGGAGGCACAAAAATGAACAGTTTTCATGTATTTCATGAGTCCCTTAAAGTGACTACTAACATTTATTTTGCAGTTTTCAAAACATTATGAAAGTTTTACTCTCACTGCTGGTGACAGGGCTGAAGGGTTTTGCACAGTCCGCGATGAAAGCCTCAATCTCCTCCACAGTGTGAGGGACGCAGGTCAGCAGCTCTATACCATCAGCTGTCACTGCGATGTCATCTTCATTGCAAACCTGTGCACAGCTGTGATACATGGGTCAGTCAAACTTGGTAGAATCAAAGGAGGTTAAATATAAGCTGGATCAGTCACTGAAAACTCTATTGCCTTCTGGGAGAAGTTTGTAACTCAACATTTTCACATTGGCCTATTGTAAAACATGACAGAATAGCAATGCTGTCGCTCTGTGGACCGCGTATCAAGTAAATGTTGTCCTGCAGGCTCTCTGGTGAGCTAATATCAGTATTATTGGGTTTTGTAACATTAATCCTGTAGACAACTTGTTTAATGTCTATTCCCCCTCTAGTGAATCCAAATAAACAAATAAAACTAAATAAAACTGTGCAGGCAGACTGACCCCTCCAAAACTTGGTTGTTGATGAAACAGCTCTGGCCAGGGTTGGCCAGGGCCTGGTCCAGCAGGTGGTCGATGAAGTATATGCCAGGCTCCACGGTGAGGACCATCCTCTCCTGCACCAGGCAGCCCATCAGGAGATTTCTCAAGTCCAGGCTCGTCAATGTGCTCCACCACCCTGGACAACAGTACAGTTAAAAACACAGCTAAACAGTAACACAAAACTTTTTTTTGTGAGTTTATTAATTGTGCTGAGCTACTAATTTATTTTACTTTGGGAAATATTCTACATATAATATATTCAAATTGAGTGAACTCTGCCTCACAGTGTCCTTCATGCAGAAGGTGCCACATACTGACACCTGCTGGTGAACTTTCAGCAGTTCCACTGGAGCTTCTGTGGGTATACTGTCTTCTGTATTTGGAAGAGCATAACTGTGATAAATCCTTCAGCAAAACCTGAAACCATCTGTTAAGACAACATTTTACCTCCCCTCTCTGCTGCCCTCATCCTGAATTTGTTCCTTCAGCTTAGCCTCTTTTTGTTCTGCTCTCACTGCTTCAGCAAAGGTCTCTCTATTATTGATGAAACATCAATATTGGAGCAACAGGACTGTTTACCTCTTCTTCTGTCTAGAGACCTTGACTGTTTCAATGCTAACTACAGGTAAGTTGTGATGTGAGCAATCTCAGGACTGAAGTCTTCTGTTCTCACCTCAGGGTATCCTCCCACAGGGTATCGTGCACATCGTGCACATTGATGCCTAGCAGGTGTCCCAGGCCGTGGGGCATGAAGACGGAGCCCAGGTGGACCTTCAACATGTCCTCCACGCTGCCAGTCAGGATGCCGATCTTCACCAACTCCTCCAGGTGAACCCGATCAGTCAGGCGGTGCATGTCAGTCCACTTCACACCTTCAACATAAACGGCATGATTATAAAGAACGTAAGTTTTTTTCCAGCACTGCACTCTACTAAGAAATATTTTTTGCAAGAGCCAAGCAACTGTAACTATAAAAGTATAAAAAGTGTATAAAAGTAATATGTATAACTGTACTGAAAAGCTTGACATTGTTTAATTTAAGGACTCTTCACGTCAAATATCATCACTAAGTTCAGTTTTGCACTTTACCACAACAAAAAAAACTGATAACCTGGTTTGATGGCAGCCATGATAGTTTGGGAGGATTTGAGGGCGGCCTCATAGATGGCCCTCTGGTCTGGAGTGAACTTTCCGTTGGCTGGGAAGGAGCAGGTGATGTCTGAGGTGTAGCAGTAGTACTCTCCACGCATGTCGTACAGAGTGCAAGGGACTGCACATCAGAACTTGTTCAAAATTATTTTCACAGTGCTTTGGGGTTGTGTCCAAAGTGCTTCTGAGCACAAGGATTAAAAACTACTGAAGGCTGCTTACCACATGTCTCCATCTATAACTGTCTTGTCATTGGGAGCCCCAGTTATTTCCACTGATGTTAAACAATAATGATGATGTGAATTAAAAAGACAAATAGTTCAACTTTAAATAACTACACTACAAGGTGGAAACCATGTTCAAGAGGACTTATATAAAGCTAGCATGAGAACCAATTTGATATCAATAATATATTTCAATGCAACATTAAAGGGATTCCAACATTTTAATTTTATTTTACTCTTTGATGTCTCACTGGGATGACCAGATCTTTATTTTTCAAGTTCTTCATTTCAACAAGAAAATAGTTTGCATCCACTGACAACTAATTCAGAGAAAGTGCTAATTAAACATGACCTTTAATATAAAAGGCCAAAGCATGATTAGCAGAAATGTCTCAAAAGCCATCCATAATGATGCTACCACAGAGGCTGAAAAGATGCCTAACCCATGAAGACAGCATTTGATGGTGCTTGGTCTAAAGATTTTAACTGGCACCTTCTTCAACCTCAAAGCTACCCTTTGTTCCATTAATGACATCCTTATTATACCTGGCTTGTAATTAATCAATTACGTGAGTAAGGCTGTAATTACGCTTCTATAGCTTCAGTGCCAGTCAGAAATGAAATCAGTAAACATTCACTGATGAAGCCTTACATTCCACAGAAACAGGGGTACGAGGTGTGACGCATCCCTCCTTCACTGTAGCAGTAGTGCTGTAACAGAAACTAAGAAAATGCAAACTAAACAAAATTATTTCAGCACAGAAGTCAGAGTAAAACAGTAATTAACTGAAGGATTTTCACTGCCCTCTTCCTGGCTCTGTGTTCTAATTAATTCAGCACATCATACAGTCAAACACAATAAAGAATTTGCATTCGTATGTGTAGGATGAGTAAAAAAAACACTGCAACTATTCTTACTATAAGATATATAACAAACAGTTTTTTATGTCATCCATCCATTTTCTTCTGCTTATCTGTGGCTGGGTCACGGGGCAAACAGGCTAAGCAACGTAGTCGAGACATCGCTCTCCCCAACAACGCATTCCAGGTCCCAGGTGGGACCCCGAGGTGTTCCCAAGCCAAATAAGATATATATCATCCCTCTAGAGTGGGAGTCTGTGTCTCCCTCCAGTGTGGGAGTCTGGGCCTCTTACCCGTTCGCTGTGCCTGGAAGACCTCCAAATAAAGGCACCCAGAAGAAATCCTGCTCCCTTCGATGCAAAGAAGCAGCGGCTCCACTCTGAGCTTCCTCCAGATGTCTGAGCTCCTCACGTTATCTCTAAGGCTGAGCCCAGCCACCCTATGGAGGAAACTCATTTCAGATGCTTGTATCCACAATCTCATTCGCCCTGACTCAGCTCTCTCTTCACCAACATGGTCTGGTGGTACAATGCCTACATTACTGCTGCCATTCCATCTGTCGATCTCATGCTCTTCACCCTCACTTGTGAAGGACCCTGAGATACTTGAATTTCTCCGCCTGAGGCAGGAGCTCACTTCCAATCTAGAGGGAACAATTGACCCTTTCTGGCTGAGAACCATGGCCTCAGACTTGGAGGTGCAGACTCTCTGCTTCACACTCAGCTGCAAAAGCTTCAGCACTTGCTGGAGGTGACAGTCTGATGAAGACAACAGAACCACATCATCTGCAAACAGCAGAGCTGCAATTCTGAGGTCCGGTCCATGAATCACAAACAGGATTGGTGACAAGGGGCAACACTGGGGGAGGCTTACACCC
Organism: Scortum barcoo; assembly: GCA_023238725.1. Taxonomy (NCBI): domain Eukaryota; kingdom Metazoa; phylum Chordata; class Actinopteri; order Centrarchiformes; family Terapontidae; genus Scortum; species Scortum barcoo. The sequence continues at coordinate 17,918,773 of CM041531.1, forward strand.
ACTGGGAACGTGTTTTGACTTTGTGCTGAGAATATGGACACAGCTTTAACTTGGTTATATAGGGACCGGATGGCTCGTAACAACAGCCAAGACACCCCATAAGCCAGCAGTGTCCCCTACAAGACCCCCTGGGGGACTCGATCATAAGCCTTCTCTAAGTCCACAAAAAAAAATGCAGACTGGATGAGGAAATTCATATGCCCCTTCGAGTAACCACAAGAGGGTAAAGAGCTGGTCCAACAGCTTGGATGGAATCCGCATTGTTCCTTCTGTATCTGGGGTTTGACGGTCAAAATCTCCCTTCCAGCGCCCTGGAGTAAACTTTCCCGGGGAGGCTGAGCAGTGTGATACCCTGATAATTGGAGTACACCCTCAGACCCCCCTTTTTAAAAATGTGGATCACCATACCAGTCACACATGGTGCTTTGCTGCTGAGGAGCATCTTGACTACCCCAACAACCTCAGATATGGAAGACGCTTCCCCCAGATCTTCCAGTTCTGCCTCTGCCACAGAGCACATGGAAGGAGGTTCCTCAAAGTGCTCCTTCCACCGCCCAACAATGTCCCGAGTCCAGGTCAGCAGTTCTCCTCCCCTGCTGAAACAAAACAGATGAGCCCTGCTTTCCCCTCCTGAGTCATTTAACGGTTTGTGAGAAGTTCTTTGAGGCCAACCCAAAGTCCTTTGGGATGTATGAGAAACTCCACAGGTGGGAGTTAAAGACCTCATGAACAGGGGCCTCAGCCAGACATTCCCATTTCACTGTCATTCGATGTTTGGGTTTACCAGGTATGTCCGACAGCCTGCCTCACCACCAGGTGGTGACCAGTTGACAGTTCTGCTCCTCTCCTCACCAGACTGTCCAAAACATACTGCAGCAGAGCTGATGATACGGCCATAAAGTCAGTCACTGACTTGTGAGTATCCCCTCACGAAAAGGAAAGAATCCAGCCCCTCTGCAGGATTTTGGTTCCAGAGCCAGTGCTGAGCATGGAAGTGAGCCAAACTATATCCAGTCAGCATGCCCAGGTTCCTGCCCCAGCCTGCTGCCTGACTCATACCGTACCTCACCCCAATGTCCATCCATGCGGGCGGTGAGGCCACAGAGTGGCAGCACCATGCTTTGGGCCCCATGGACTAGGGTCTGGCAACCAGATCTGGTTCCAGGTCTCCCTACTCTGGGTGAGGTACGTTTTCTCTCTGACTGCTTCATTAGAGTTTGTGGTTTGCTTTTTGTCTGGGCATTTATTTTTTAATATTATCCTTCAAGTGATTCTTTTTGTGTTTTTCTCCAAGCCTCTTCAGCATAACTTTAAGAGCTCCAAGCTGCCAGTGATGGGTTTGTTGTGTTTCCATGCTGAAGTTTGTGTTTTTTGGTGAATTATCAGTTGTTTCATTGTGACAGTTTCCAACATGACACAAGCTAAGTTCTGACTCTAGATTGATCTTCCATTTGATTATCGTGCTCCTGTAATAATCTACATGCCTACTTATTCATTCTTTGTTTCAAAGACTTTTTATTTTGTTTTACCTACACCTAGACATACATTAAAGGGCCATGTACACCCCACAGTGCCAGGTCCATCAGTGTCATCATGTGTCAAGCATATGACACAATGTGGACCCAAAACAAGTAAGAACCTAAGAGCACTTACCTCACTGTGTATAAAATAAGAATTGCACTGAGGCATTGTAACCATATGGGCATAATGTCTATCCAAAATAAAGTAACAGGAGCCTGCACTACTTACCTTTCCATTTCATATTCTTCTTGTCCAGGCTTCACATGCTTCATGACCTTCAGAGAACAAGTGCAGGCTGATTAAGAGTGGTTATATGTGATTAGCAAAATAAAAAATTTCTGAATAAAACTGTAACTTATTTTTGTGTAATAGACCTCCAACGTTAACCCTATGCACAAAAATTCAAATGCTGACTTGTTTTCTATGTATATCTGATGGTGTGGTGGCTCAAAAATACTCAAGTCTCTATGCATGTCACACTCTGTACTATACATACCAAAATAGTTTAACTATAGTTTTAGTCTAATTCTCTGACTGCCACTTCAGCCAGCTAAATTCTTGGAGGCTGGCATCCTCGGTTTCACTCACAGTCTTGATGCAAAACAGCAATCTAGGCAGGCAGAAACATTTTTCTGCTCGGGTGCTTTGTTACCCTATGAACTTTTCTAGTAAGTATACTTTGTTCCTACTTTGTTTGTGTGATACTTTTGGGCGTCCCTGTTTTTAACAGCAAAGCAAAGCATAGTCTGCAGGATTAACACAAAGAGTTCAGAAGTCAGTGCCCTCAAGCACTTTCAGGAGAAGCTGATTTGGGAGAACATTTTCTGTTTTTACTGCATACCTACAGGGAGTGCTGTACCTGAAAATCTACCAAGGGTTGCTTTAAGGACACGGTGGTAAAAAAAAAAAAAACTACCTCAGAAAATCAAGTCTAATGATCACACTCATAACAGGAGGAAAACAATATTGAGCACTCATGGTAAGTGATTTCAGAGGACAGATAACACAGAGGTTAGCTGCTGCTCAACCCCTGAAGATGTTATTCATGGTGATAAAGTGAAATCCTGTGCTGAAGTAAAATATTGCTTTAATGTTGCAGCTTATTGGTCAAAGGCTATCTCTGTAACTGCTGGCCTCCAAGCTAGGGGATGAAGTTAAAATCGAAAGCATTTAAACAGTTTACTGCCTTAGAGGATCCTGACATACTGAAACCTTTGGGCAAGTTTGAAACTTAATAAGCTGCTTGATACTTAGATACTTTGGGTGTTTAATTTCATGCTCTGAACTTTTCTTTTCCCTTTATTCCTTTTAAAAAAAAAAGCAAAGGAGCACCTTTGCAGATGCTCTGTCTGGAGCTTACCATTTTATGGGCTTCGCTGGAAATCCTGTTGGTGTAGCGCAGGACCTCCAGTTCCAAATCAGTCTTAATCAGACGGCTGCAGACACAGATGGAAATAAGACATGAGAGACCATCTCTCTCAGTCTGATCACTACACTACCAGTTTATTGCTGCACTGTACAATGAATATACACATTGAGATGAAAGAATGCAGTCTTTGTATTGTGATGGCTGAAATAGAGACATTTTTAAATCCATCTTTCTAATATACCCCACTAATGCAGTAACTTATAGAATACAGAACAAATATCTGGCAGATGGTGCTCTATCATTCACAGGAGTATTGTATATAAATGAGACCTGCCTTTATTTGAAATTTCAAGGGGAGACTTTCTCGTCAACTGATGTTGCAGAGCTGCTGAAAATGTTTCAAACCACAATAAAATGTAATACAGTCTTTGATTTAAATCTAAGCTTGAAGACCAAATAAAGACCAAAGCTTTTTACCTGCTGGTCTTAGCATTTCTTATTCATCTGTGTTTGGAAAGCAGTGGCTACACCTCAGCTAGCTAGATACACGAGACTATTAAGGATTTCTACGATAATACAAATAAATAACACAAAGCAGTGATAACCGATAGTGACACTAATGTGAGTAAAAAAGAAATAGCTCCTTAAAACGGAGCCATGCAAGCTCTGCAGAGCAAAGGGGGCAGAAGGGTTCAATCAAGTCTTTCTCCCCAGGAGGTGTGCCTGAAAAGCATTCCTCCTTATTTCAGAAAATGTCAATTCATCTGGAGGGTGCAAACTCTAATGCCAAGGACAACCAGGTGAGCATGCAGTCCATTACATCTGTGCGGACTATTTTCTGATTCTAAAAGTGAAAAAAACAAGCCAGAGAAAAGCTCCTGTTTTTTATTACAGACAACTACTTGACTGCGCAACTGTAATTACCATGATGCAAGTTAAAAAGTAGCAGAATCTGACTGTAGAAACTTTTAGATAATTAAGTTGAGACTACAGTACAGTCCTTACTGTCGTCTTAAGTGGGCTTTGAATAATGTCATATGACATAATTTAATTACTTACCATTCCACAATGACAGGGTGTAAAAGAGTGTTGTTCACTTAGAAGCTAATAAAAAAAACAAACAAAAAAACGAAACAAAGAAAAACAAGAAGAAATAGCATCATTATAAATATATATGAAGCTTAAGTGAAATATCTTTTCCCTTGCGTTCCACCTTTATTCCTCTATGGGTGAATGTCTGCCATTTCCTGTTCTTTGTCACTTCCACTTTTGATGCTGTCAAAATCTGACATTCTGACGTCACCATAGTGGACCAATGAGTCCTGAATGACTAAATCAGTCCCTGGTTACTGTTCTTTAAATGTCACTGCAGCTCTGTCATTCAGACATACTGTTGCACAACCCAGGTCCCCCACATCCCACCATGAGGATCCTGTCCTAATTCTCATCGTCACATGCACCTGCGCTTAATGAACATGCTTCACATCAATGATGTCTAATTGCCCAATTTGCTTTCTGTGTTGCTGACCTCATTAAATATTGTTATATACCAACTGAACTCTCCTTATTGAAATGCAATGTGACACAATGGATGAACTCTGAAATAAATATGTGAGACTTATTTTTCAAAGCAGTTGGGGCCAAAGTGTACAGTAGATATCTGTAATTTATGCAGTAAAAAAAGAACAAAGTGCTACCAACAAAATTAACATTGCCATTATTGAACTAATGAGCAAAACATTTGCTTATTCAGTTACATTCAAAATTAGGTTGATCAGCAACAATCAGTATGCATGAGAGTCTACTGTATGCCTGGATATAAAAGAAAAAAAACAAAACTAAATAAAACAACAATAACCTCGCCAAACGAAGTATAATTTTGTTAATGCAAAGTGACACCAATTAAACATACCGACTAATTCCTTCAAAGGAGGCTTCGCGGCAGATGCTCCCGCTATCTGTGTTTCGACCTCGCTGCACAAGGAATACAACAAACACAAAAAGGTTAAAAGCCACCACCAAGTGATTTCAAAATATCATTACATTAAAGTGGCTCATATCCAGGCTAATGATCTGCTCCTTAAAGACAATTTTGACAGCTACAGAATTCTACATGTATTCTCACACTGCAGAATAAATTGAACAAAAGTGTATATCACAAGTTGTATTCTGGTAGGAATGAGTGATTCACTGTTTCAGCCAGCATCATACCAGTGTTAGGACTGCTGGTTTAAGGTTGGAGAGAGCAATCAGCAATCTGCAAGGAAGCAGATAAGGAGTAATTAGAGACACAGAGCAGAACAGCAGAGATACAACAAGCACCAGTTTTCTTTTGCTGCAGAATAAAGGTCACCCTGGCAGACGCCGTCAGGGGTACATGGCCTCTCTGGTACTCTGGTAGGCCGCTGAATGACAAACCTCAAGCGACTTTATTACTCCTCTGCCAACAGCCTAAATGTCAGATAACAGATTCCTGACTCAGTGTTTACAGACACTGTGCTGATATTTGAGCATCATTATTATTAGTGCCACTAAAACTGACTTCCCTAAAACATTAACTGCAGAAAAAGCCTACACTAACATTACCTACATACATACATATATATATAGATACATAACAACACACCCTAGATCAAAATTTTGAGATATAGGAATAATTATTATAATGCTGTTTTAATTGCTGTTGTGAGGAACTCACTCTCAGTTCAACAGTGATTCAAGTAAGTAAGTAAGTAATTAACTGCAACAATAATAATTTTTCAACCTGTAAAACAAAATGACAGACATTTGAGTTAGAAATGTATTTTATGCATGAATAACATTTGTTCGTGAACGCAGTAGTTCTAAACCACTGGAATAAAACACACTTGTTGGTATAGTAAAGCCAGATAAAACAACACTGTTTGCAGAGTTTGCAGAGCAAAGAAGTTGTTTCTACGATCCAACAACACTTGGGTCTGAGTGCACATACTGCTCATAACAGTTTTAAAATATCATCACAAATTTCTCCGCTGTTTGCATGTTCAGCTGGGCAGTCCTGATTAAAGTGTGTGTGCAACAACACCTCCCATGTCTGAGTGTGAATATTCATGACCTTGTTCTCATAAAAAAGAAATATTGTTCTCTTTTAGGTCCTTCTGTAGGGAGCATTGTCAGCTGAATGGTGAACTCCAGTGACTAATTTCTTTGTCTGACTGGATGACAATATTAATTAAACAAATGCAGAGGCAACTATAATATGATTGAATGTTTTCTAATATTGTACTGCTGCGTCAAGCTGCTTTTGCTTCATGGAAGAACTGGCCGTTTACTGAAGTGATCATTTGAATCTTAACCTGTGACTTATTAGGAAATCTAACACTTCAAGCACGTGCGGAAATGAGAAAGTACCTGAAATATCATCAGCAGGATGAATCATCACAGTGCACAGCTGAATGAATGTAAAATTGTATGTGATAGTTTCAAATGCAAACTTTGAAGGCATTTGTTGACCAATGGAAGCTGTTATATTATAGTCTGATTGTATTATTTTGATTAGTCAACATGCACGCTTCCAAAATAGCAGCAGAGCTGTCAACCATCCAATATAGCTCCCCTGGGGGCTGTTAAAATGAAGACAATGGAGCTTCAGCTTACACATTTTAAAATAAAATAAAAAATAAAAGGCCCTCAGAGAATTTTGGTGTTTCAGGGTTATACACACAGATAAAGTACTCCTTCAAATGAATTATCAGCATGATGCTCCACCTGCTTTGTATGAGAAAGACTACTGCCCACATTCTCTGAGACAATAGCTGTCAGTGTCATGGACTGACCCCAAAGCTTTTACATCCTTTCACACAAATGTGTGCACATGCTCCAATCCAATGAAAGCCAATCCAATCACATGCAAACCTGCACAGACCTCAAAGAGAATCCTAAAATGTTCAACACATTCATTTCTTTGAATAACACTTGTGTTTGGCTGAAAATGTTTCATAATTTAATTTTACTTGACATGTTTAGTTGAGCAGCTGTAAATTCTTCATATTAAAAAAGTATTTAACAACAGCCTTTGCTGTAGGAGGTGCTAGTATCACTATCTGACATCACTGGTATCTCTGCAAGGAGATTCAAATAAAAGAGTGATGACTTTCACCTTTAAAACAGTCTGTTCAGGCACTAATGTAACTTCATGGCTCAGTGAGTGAACATCAAGGTTCAGTTACTGCGCTGAAAAAAGGTTACACACACACAGGCACACACACAGACAGAGTAAAGATCATCACCAGCACAGACAGACTTACATCACAGGTGTATTGCACCTCATCAACAGCATACTTCGCCTTGAAATGCTCTTTAGTAAAGATCCTGTCAACAGAAGCAAAACACACAGCTGGTAAAGAAACAACAAAAAGTCAACAAACAACAACATCTCTAGAAACACAACAGATTATGTTACACTTTGGGTGAAAGGTCAGAGCAAGAGAGCAAAAAAGAAAAGAAGTGCAGTCAAAGTTGCTTTAGGTGATGACATAAACATTAAGTCCCTTGTTGCATTTTAAAGATAAGCTCATGTTGTTATTCTGGGTGTAAAGGCTCCAACTGTGTATCACGTGACTTTATCAACCTTTCCTCAAGTTCCAGCTCACAGCTTTGGAGCAGCTGGGGGTGATTGTTGGCCATGTACACAGCTCTTTGAAGATTAGTGTGACTCACTCTCCCATCCAAGTAGCGTAGCTTTCAGGCAGTTTGGGAACAAAAAGGATGGATTTCCCAGAGTCCACATCAATGGCTCCATAACAGTCGGGCTCAGTTACTCCAAAAGCCCAGTGGAAGAAAGACTCCTGCACAATTCACACAATCAGCCAGAGCATTAATGAGGGAGATTATAATAGTCAGCTAGAAGAAGGCAGAAAGTTAGTCAATGTTGGTCAGATTATTACATGAAAAAAATAAACAAGATCTCATATTCAGTTAGGCCAGTTAACAGGTAAAAAACAGAGGTTAACAACAAAACAAAACTTTCACTTTATCTATTGATTTTTGTTACAAGTCATGAGCTTAAGTGAGAGTGTCGGGAAAATCTGAGTTCATAGAAATGTGGGACTTTTGACAGAGTGAGGAAATTAACTGTGTCAAAGACACTCAGGAGTGGATTTGACTTTAAGAAAACTCAGGTCAGGTGTTTTTTTTTTTAAGGGGTGTTTAGGAATCTGGCACAACTAACTGAGGTGAGTCTGGATTGGGGATCATGGATTGATAGATAAATAAATGCAAGTCCTCAGTCTCAGTTTTGCACTCATCCCAGAGTAAAAGAAAGACGACTTACCTGCCTGAAAAGGACATCTGTGTCCTGTGCAGTACCTCTGCTTCTGCTCTCCTCCCTGCAGAACCACCACTGACTTTGGCACCACTCCATCTTTGGCTTTCAGCCCTTTGCACAGTCGACGTCGGTTCTCTGCAAACAGGGCAGCAGACACCCTCAAGGTGTCATTACCAAGCCAGTAGACAGGTCTGAAAGGGAGACAGAAGATCACGTAGCTCAGCGTGGAGAAGTGGTTGAAGACACTCACCCTCATCTGAAAGATTCTTGGTCTAGGTAAGGATTTGCTTGTAAAAAGGAGCACAAGCCCAAAATAACACAATGTTCACACTGTTCTACCATCATTCAGCTGTTCTCTGAATGTTTTTTCACAAAGGTATACAACAGCTGCAGGGAGAAGAACTTAATTTAATGTCTTGCATCTCCTCTGAGCTGGAGATGTGCTCTCTCTCAATCACACACACACGGATGCACGGACACACGCGTGCACGCACGCACACGGTCATGTTTTTTGCTCTATCTGGAGGTAATCCTCAGAATTTGGTCAGCACATTTAGAGCTGAAGAGGTGGTTGAACCACCTGCCTTTACCTGTAGTTAAGACAGAGATACAGACAGATAGACATCCTTTTAACTGAGAGGTCTTGGTTATAAATCTTGGTCTCTGGCCACGGCTTTACTGATAAGATAACAAACACGACATATCTCATCCAACCTGCACTGTATGAAAGGTTAATCCATAACCTCATAGTATTTTATGGCTCCAGGAGTTATATATCATTCCCTGTTGGCTGAGTCGACAGATGTGAGTGTGTATCAGGCCCAGTGAAGTGGTCCATTTTGTTACTGAAAGAGTTCACAAACTACACTGCAATCCAAATACAGTCTTCACCTTGTGAAATGTATTATGTGCACTTTTTTAAAGACTGCGTCACTCATTAAACTATGTTAATTTTTGAAGGGTGAGTTTCTGGTGTTGCTGGATTACATAATGTCATGTGTCTGATGTTTTCATAAATACTGTTACACAAAATTTACTCTAAATCATTTTCTCCATTTTCTGTCTAATACTACATAAAACAGGAGGCACCTTCATAGTGAGGGGCCACCAGCAGACATTGATTCATTTTAAAGGGCTCTTTAGCCCATTAACTGTAAACACATTTACTGTAGAAATCAATGTGTTTCTCAAAACAGCTGCAAGAATGCTTAACTGTTTTGAAAAAAATAAAATTTATGAGAAGTTAAACGTTTTGCTGAACCCCGCTGTAAGTGTGTAAGCTCCAGGTTTTAATTCAAGAACATGAAAGTAAGAGTTTAACCTTTAAGACTTAAAGGAGCATACTGTCAACACAGCCTGTTATGGAAATGTGCTGGTTATTAATTTGAATAAATTACTGATTAATGTAACACATCTCTAAAGGCACTAACAGTGTAGAAAGTCCAGTTCATCCTCCTGAGAGTGAACTTGAAAACATTTAGAGATCAGTCACACAGGCTGACAGAGACAGTGTCTCTTAGTAACGGGACATCTGCCTGGCAACAGCGTCGTTATCACTGACGAACAAATCAGCTTTATGTTGCGGCGGGCTGAAAGAAAAATTCACAGTCTATGCATTATGTGAGTCAAATTAACACAGCTTCTGCTAAGTCAAAGCGCCGTCAGGAGACAGTAAAGTCTACTCACTGTGGAGCTGCAGCCATGTTGGTGTGCTGGACCAAACTGTCACATGCTGAGCGGAGTCACGTGACTTTTGTTCGGCTCAGCGGACGGTGCGATGCTGCGTTCAGGTAAATAGGAAATACTAAAATCGACATTGAAGTCGCATTGAGAGGGTCCTATCATGTCATTTTTATAATGTTTTCTGTAGAATACAAAGTGCTGCGGTCAATAGGAGAACAAATCTCTCAAACCAATTGAAAAAAAATTAAAACACGCACAATGACAGGCTCAAAAGAAGAAAGAGACTCTAAATAATGCAACCCCTTAGGCTGATATTGAAAATTTCAGTGAACATCCTTCAACCCGTAAATGTCTCATCGTTCCATCTGCTGAAGACTTAAAGCTGCTGTGCTGCGTCCTTGTATTGAGAACACAAGTTTACAAATGTCTCTAAGTATTACACGCCAACATTGGAATGTAAACAGTATGTATAAAAGTGAAAAGAAAATCTAAAACTCAAAATAGCGCAAGTGAGATATAATACAATAACATATAATACTGTGGTACTGAGGTGTACAGTCATGATAAAATTAATAAATTGTAATTTAGACAGGTAAGAACAGGGTTTTTGACTAAAAGTGATATACATATTATGATGGTTAAACAGCTTGTAAATAAAATAAATGTAAATAGTGTACATAGATACAATGAAACTAATGTCAAACAAATACAAATATATGATACAGACACACATGCATGTGTCATCCAACTCTCAGCTTCCTGTTTGTTTCATATTCAAACTACATCTGCAGTTATACATCAGATTTAAAAAAAAAAGAGAAATAGGATAATTAAGGCACCTGATTCATGAATATCAATTAGCTTACACTAAGAGAATTAGAGGCTATTTGATCATCTACAGGCAACACACAATGTGTTCATACTTTCCCCTGCATATGTGGCGAGACATTATTATTTAATTATTTATTTTCCTTTTTTTTCCTGGTGCTTAGCCAGGGAATTTTTCAAACACAGTGGCTTGCTTTATGATTGTGGTGTGTACCCCAAGTTTCATTATTTACAAGTTGAACGTATGAATAAATATATAATGGGACTAAATAGGTAATTAGTCATTTTTAATGTACCCGGGGATAAGAAAGCTCATCAAACACATAATGCAGCCTTCAAATCAGCTGCGTAACATGGGGCAACATAACTCTATTTATTTTTCCCAGACAGCAGCGACTGTTCTGAATAAATTTGGTGGTTTGAAAACTCCAAGTAAACACAGTAGGGCAGAGAAAGTCTGTTACTACACAGGAGCACTTGTCCACATTGACACATTAATATTCTTAAAAGACAGTGACACCTTCAGAGCCACACATAAAATATTTGGAAAGGTACAGTATACTGTCTCTTTGGATTTGACTCTGCAATGGTGCTTTTACAGTAAAAACAGTAGGGGGAGATGCAACTCTCCTTTCTCACAATGCAGGCAGAGTTTGAGAAATAATTAATTATTTTGAGTGACTGCAGATACATGATGCAGGTAACGAAACAATGTGTCATAAAAGACAGCATCCAGGCATAGACGACAGGCTGTCGAGAGGGTTGACACACTAACAATGAAACATGAGCAGCTTTCACTGTAATGATAGGTAAATGTATATGAAAAAAAAGATCTAGTTTTCTGCAGGAATATTGTTTCTAATAGCATCATTATCATTTCCACAGGAGGTAGATGGAAGTTATTGTCAGTGTTTATTTTAAGCTTAAAGGTGATGGATGGGCAATTTTCCAAAAACTGGACTGGAAGCTACTGAAGTAGTCAGATAGAATAACATTATTTGCAAATGACATTTGTTCATGTCTAGACTCTTAAAGTGTGCACTTAATTGGACTTAATATTTTGATGAAAACTGAACACTGAGGACTTATTTAGATGCCCAGATAGTATTAATAACACTCCTAACCTTTCCATCACCCCTTTTGCCAGTGTGGTTTCAGTGAAATGAGGTCATTGCTCTCAGAGGCACATTTACCCAGTGGTCATTATATTCATGTGCATACATTGGCCACTTTTGAAAAGGCCAAAGCATAATCCAATTATAGTCATCCTTGTTTTTCTTGCAAAATACAGTGACTATACATAAAAGTTATTTTAGTTCATGGACAAACCAATGGCTTGGTTCAGTCAATCTAGACAGGAATATATTCACATGTTAGAGTCTCATAATTTAGTTGTTCCCCCCAAGTGGCCCGCTGGCATGGAGGAAGTGTTTCTGCTGGAAGTACAAAGGGAAACTCTGGGACACCAGGCGTCAAGCCACCACTGTCACTGTAGACTGAGTGCCAATTCCCCTGCATCCTAAATTTTATCTCTGGTGCCAGCTGTAACTTGTGCTGATACAGTTGAACTGCTGGGCTTTCAACTCTTGACTTTACTCCTTGTGGGTGTTGGACGTTTGCAATGGTAGGAGGAGCATCTTCAAAGACACCAGGACTTTCAGGACAAAAAGGTCCAAAGTAAATACGTATGTAGGACAGAAAGGAAGAAGTGTGGCTGGGGAAACACACTAGTGAAACAATTTTGTTAAAAGATATTAAAAAGAGTGTTTTGTATAGATGTATTATTCCTTATGAAACAATTCCCAAGATCATTTATAAAAAAACCCTAAAACATTATACTTACAAAAAAGTAGTGCATTCAGCATTTAATCCAAAGAGTAATGGGTGCAAGTTCCTGTGTTTTCCGTGAGGAGGGAAAGTATTCCTAATATGTCTTTGTTGCCCACAGGAAAGAGAGTATTATGGGCACACAGTAGTGGAAAGAGAAGCAGTTTTCACCACTTGTGTGAAGACTGAGACCAAAGCAGTATATTTTGCTGAATTTTGGCAAACTATGACCATCAGCATACTAATGGAAAACAACCATGTGAATTATAACGCAGGAGTGATTTCACAAGGTCCCGTGAACATTTTAATACTTTTGATCCATTCCAATGCCTTGTGACTTCCTGAATTCATTATAATCACTATGAATCCAAGCTACAGACTAGTTTCCCAGTCAATGGGAGGTTGAGAGTTTCATTCTCAAAAGACAGACATACACTTTAAATTTCCTCCAGAAACTTATTCAGCCCTTCTCCTACAAAAATGCCTCAGTCAATTAGGCAGATAGTGGAGTGTGGCAAGAAGCACTATTGACTCAGATTATTTACTCTCTTCAGATGACCAGAAGAGGGTATAATTAAAACACAAGAAGCTGCCCCAAGACAGATGGATTATGCTGAGTAGGTGCATACTGTAATGACTTCTGGTGAATGTGTCTCAAATACACATGTCCGTAAAAAAAGTATGGCATCAAAGCACCATATAAGCACAAGAAGTATTATTCAAATATATGAGTCCTTTAAAATGAAAATTGTTAACATCTTACTAGCAATACCATTATTATGCAAAAGGTAATAAATTTCATTCATTCATAAATGTGGTCATTCTCTCATGCTCTCAGTTTTAGTTAGTACATGGCCCTTGACCAATTTTGAAATATGAATTGCAATGCAGGAGGCTCTTTTTCTCAAGTGTAAAGCTTTACTTGTACCAGAGAGCTCAGGTGTGAAGGAAAGCAAGAATAGGAATGTGAATGAGGGGAGTGTTGAAACAGAAACAGAAACAAAAATCTACTTGAAATTTAAAATAGCTTGTGGGCACAACTATACCACTCTGCAAATTATGAGATTTCTTTCAGCCTGTAAAATATAAACTCCTAGCAGGAGAAAAAAGACAGTTTGAGACTCTGTGAAATTTGGTCTAAGGTGAGAAACAAGACACACTTTAAATTTGGTGTTTGTGATGACAGCAGTCAAAGATCAGAGAAAATGCTAATCACCTCATAGTCTTATACATCTTCATAATCTGAAGCACTTTCTTCCATCCTTTCCCCTCCTTTGCTGGTCTGCAGCTTTAGATCTCAAAAAGTGTTCTCTAATCATCACACAAGCTGGCACATCAGAGACCTCTGCTGTTCTGACCACTCCAAATTAGCATCAGTACATCTTCTACAAGATCTAAATGAATGAGTGATGTGAACTTTCCCTTTGCCTTGCATGTATGGTCCTATGTGCAAGCATGTCCTTCCACCGCTTTAAGACAAAAAGCTATATTTATTTCATTTGTCAGTTGTTCAGATTGTAATCTACAAACTGCCTATAACAAAGCAGGGGAAGATATGAATGTGCATTTACAACACAAGGCACAGCGGGTTGTAGGTCAGGGCTAATTATTAAGATTAATTACTCTGATAAGCCTTTTCATACAAAGCTATCAGTTTCAATGTTCACTGATTTCAGAACAAAAAATGGCCCCACACAGTGAGAACAAGAGCACTGCTGATTTGAATGTAATGCATAGAACTCTACCTGCATGAAAACACAGAGTTAACAGAACAATGAAAATTGTAGCTAAGGTTCCCTCAGTGGGGGGTCTGTTTGAGATAAAGTTACGCTGATTAGTAGCTCCTGAAGCAGATGAGTAGTAGGCTAATTACTACAACACCCTTCTCTCCAGTAAGAAATAAAACCAAACTTGTTTTGACAAACTCAGACATATAAGAACAGCACAAGAAAAATTCTTCCTCACAGAGAAAATGTGGAGCTCAGTAGTAGTACCGACTGTCTTGCTCTTACTATTAATGTTCTGTATTTCTCTCTGTGGACCACACGGTCCCTTTAGTTTATTATGAGTGCTCTCTTGGTCTCAGTGGTATAGTTTCTTTGTCTCATTAAATGTGGTGTCCCACAGGGTTCAGTCCTTTGACCACTTTAGTTTCATGTGGATACACTGTACTCTTCTCTTGATGAGAAAATATGGCTAAATGTGGTCATATGATAACAGTCAATCTTTTTCCTACATTTTTGATGTAGTTGACCAAAGTTTATTGGATTGGATGATTTATTGATGAGCCAAATTGGCTTTGATTTCAGTCCAAACAATGGTTTGACATGAAGGGTTTTGTACTCCAACTCAACTCTTAACAGCATCTGTGGAACACTGGGTTGCGTTTTCTAAACTAATGGATAATATGTGTGGGATGGTAAAAATTATTTGTGGTCTCATGTGTGACAGCCCAAATCAATTTTGCTTTGGCAGGTGGTATTGATCTATTGAGGTCACATGTACACTGCCCCAAGGTCAGTGTACTTTACTCTTACCTCCAAAGACTATTCACTCATATACTCTACAATTGACAGATTGCATGACAAAACCCTTTAAAAATCTTCTGATTGATTTCCTTGCATTTTTTTTCATTATAAAATGGTTTTATATGTTTCTACAACACATAAAAGGCATATAGGCTATTAAGACATTTGTAATCATGTATAACTATCCATGAAATGACCTTGGGGGACTGACAGCTGGTATACATGCACAAAGACAAAACACCACCTTGCCAACACTGACTCACACATCACGTTTACTGAAATATAAATAGCAATACTTACCAAGTCTTATTTTTGGCAAAAGAAAAAACAGTGGGCTGTCATCTTTACTTGACTATAAGACTTCTATCCTTCAATGTGTGACACTCCCTACGTTTGCATTCCCACGAGTGCAATGCTGGTGGCACAAGTATGATGTGCCAATTCCTTTCCATCTGCTGAGATGCCAGAGCAAGAGATGAATGGTCCAGTATAGCTGGCTCTGCTTGTTTCCATCTTGTTAATATGCCTCTGAGAGGCCTGCTGTAGTCAAGAGACTCACTAGAGGCTGATCTCTTGAGAGCTGAACAAGATAAACATGACTATAGGAGGCAGAGGAGACCTTCAGAGCAGTGTAAATAACCTTGTACGGCATAGAGGACAAGTTGTTGTGCTCTGCTCTTTCTGCACAGAGGGAACTAGTTTGGCGCTGCATTAAGCTGCAAGTCAACAAGGAGTCTAATATGAGCCAGTCAAGTTATCATGGTTTGCAACTTAAGGATGCATCAAAGAGCAACACTTAATGAGTTCTGTCCTCTCTCTGGCCCTCTGACCAAAAGTTTAATTTTCATTGCTGTTTGAGCCCTGGTATGGTTACTTTGGCCACTTTATGCTGGACAGATAGCTTATAATTTGGTTTGTGTAAAGTTTTGAGTACGGACAGCTGCCCATAATTCCCTCTGAACCGGCATGTGTAGTTTATTGGACCAAGATAATGAGATGAAAGCAGCTGAAAGTTGCATAAAGGTGATTACTGAATTTGTGCTTCTCAGTTGGATGAACAGTCAGCAGCCTCATATTAGTAGGGGTCACTTTGCTCAGTGTTAATAAAAAAAAATGCTGCTCAGTACAACTTTAAATCAAACTGATTTAGCTATGTAAGCCACAGAATGTACAGTATATTTTGTGTTGGGAAATTAATTGCAATAGGAAGCAGGTTTCACACCTGAGAGGTGGCCAGTACCAAAGCCTTGTATAGCCAAATTGGACTGATCTTTTTCCGCTCTGATGCCTGTGCTGTGTTACAGCCTGTTCAAAGAGTTTAATATAGTTAAATCACTGGGTTTTAACATAATCTCTTACATCCTGTTTTATAAAGCTGTGTTCTGTGGCAACTCTTAGCCTTCACATCAGTATTACACCACTCTTAACTGAAGCAGTGTGACTAATGTCCTCATTTTTCTAACCCAAACACCAAATTGTTTTTAATAAATGGACCGAACTGAGAATGTAACACTCTTGTTGCCTTTGTTTTCAACAATCACTTAAACAACCCTTCGTCATCACTGCTTTCACTCACAAAACTGTGTCTGATTCTTCTTTCTCGAAATAAAAAGTATCTGATTTTTCTTTTACCTCTCTTGTAAAGTGTGTTCAAACATTTATTAAGGAAATTAGCATGATAACTAACAGAGATGATTAAACATGGTAAACTGGATCCAGTTCATATATTATATATTCTTGTTCAATGTAAAGTGACAGAATACAAAAGTTCTACTACACTGGTTAAAAAGTTTAGGCTTAAAGTAGTGGGTAACTTAATTCAAGTAGTAGTAGTAGTAGTAGTAATGGTTAAGAAGGGCTAATTCACTAGTTGTAGAATGAGATAAAAAATCATCTAGGTTTTTTTCTTATTGAATTACCCTTTAAGCTAGACCTCTTTCTCTATTTCCCCTTGGTTGGTGTCCTCTTGTAAACAGTACCTTATATCATGTTAGAACCAGCATACACTTCATGACAGTCTCTCAATGAAAATGACTGGCAGCAGCATGCACATTTACCAACCAAGTGTTCACGTCCATGTTAAATGGTTCTGCACCTCACGATTTCCACCCGCTGCAATGTTCAGTACCAGTGAAGGGAGCTGTATGCCATAAGCCTGGAGATTGCATTGGTGGGTGGGCGTGTAGTGCATAGACCTTCAATTAGCATCTTATTGCTTCACCTTTTCCTAATCCTAATCATAGCTGACATGCATAAGAAACCAAAGACACACTGGCAAAATGTTGGCATGGACATGAGCATAATATGGGACCTTGCAGAACTGTTCAATATCAGCTCAGTTTTTTTTTTTTTCAAAGATCTGTCTTTTTTGTGTTATATGAACTGGTTTATATACTTCACATTCAGTCTTCCGATGATGGCCACAAGGACTTCTCTCTCTAGTTTCAATGATGAACCTGAGCGTTGAGCACTTCAACAACGTGAGCAGATTTTGACTCGTAACTGATACAGCAGGTTTGTAGACTTAAACTGAACCACTACTTCAGTTGAGATTTCTACTTTTCATGCCAACAGCGACATGTACTGCAAGTCGTATAATTTCAAACACCTGAAACTATCTGTGCTATCAGTGATAATGTGGAGATGGGTATGAGAAAGCAGCCGGCAGATATAAGTAACTTCAATGTGTTATTCAAGAATTTACTGCTCCTATCCACTAGTTACTCTTAATAAATCAGTAAGTGGAAACCTACTGCACCTGAATACAGCATCTTATATTTGTGAGCACTGTCAAAATGGCAGAGAGACAATATGGGGACACAAACGGTAGTCCTTTGGGAAAATTGCATAGTTCCAGTGAGAAGCTTTTAGTTCAGTAGCAGAGTTATTCGAGCTGAATGTAAAATAGTGGGAACTGAAAGCGTAATGCATTATGAGACATTTGTTGCTGCTTGAGAGAGGAATGAAGGAAAATGCCCATATTCTTTATATCCTCTGCATCTAAATTCAGACCAGAGGGTCTTCAAGGTAAATTCCAGCCTTGACCTTCACACATGTAAACACTGTGTCAGTACAAAAATAATTGGCTCAAACAGCAAAACAATTTCCCTGCAGGTTGCAAAAATTGGCATACATTATACCATTCTGTAAATGACTCAAGGAAGGCAATGGCTGTAATTGCACTCAGTAGCACCCAGATGCCAATGCGGTAAGTGAGGAGAATACAGTAATAAGCAAGACGTATGTGTGTGTTTCTGTGTGCACGTGTGTGTAATAAAACCTCTTTGGTGCTGTTTAGTTTTTCAAATGTACTTTAAAAAACAAGAGGAATAGAAGTATGACAGATGGTGGGGAAAAGAGATCAGGTTAGTGTGGGCAGAGCCAAATCCAGATCAAAGGCTGCTCTCTCAGCAGGTTAAGCAACAGTCACATCTATAACCCAGGACAGCTGTTTATGATTGAAGAGGATTAGGGACAGCATACATATTTCATCAGGATTTATCCTCGTCAAATTCTAAAACTGGATTGCGCTAAAGCCTCTCACTTTAGCCGCAAAATAATTTCAATTATTATGCAACTTCTTGCCAGTGGAGGTCAGCTGTGCCAGTGTACAGGCATTTGGCAGATCAGTCATTATTACCCTCAGATGTCCTTCAGGTTTAACAGTGCAGGAATAGAAAGAATGGAAACCATCTGTTTTCATTTCAAAATGACACAAATGCCTCTCTTAGACATACAGTCAATCATAATCAACATACAAGGACTTAAAGGGGAGCTGTAGAAAAACTGTGACCCTGAGTCTACCATGGACTACACTGTAAAGACCCTTTCATTGTACACAGCTGTCTGAGTTTTATGTGAGAGGAATTTCATTAGTCTGAGAGAGACAACCAAAGAAAGGTTGGTGCAGTGTTTATCATGCAATAACATTATACACACACTGAATGATGGTGGATAATTTCACCCAGAATGAAGATTTACACTTGACCACAAGTGTTAATCAAATCAAAATTAGCCAGTATAGAAAAAAAAAGGAAAATAGACCAAAAAACTGTCATAATTAAATGACACATACGTCATGGAGGAAAAAAAAGCAACATCACAAACTAAAAATATAAGAAAATTGCATTTAAAAAATCAGTCAGAATACTGAAATGAATTTGATAGATTTTTTTCATTCCCGCTCCCTTTTCCACTCCTTCTCATATGCAATATTCATATTTGTTCTGCCAGTTCCATGCAAATGCAGAGATGGGGCCATGTATGCCACGGATAAAAGCAGTGGGCCAGAAATGGGTGTGGTACAGAGGCACAGAGTGTACAGAGTGTTTCCGTCCACTCCTGCTTTACTCTTTTTTACTTTTCAGTCAATACAGTGGAGCAGTTCTCTGACTGGCTGTCCTTTGCTGTGCTTTGAAACTGAACTTAATGTACAAGTAACACAGTTTAAACATCCTTATTTAGATTAACTTTAACAGCATAACATGCAGCTGTTATACAATAAAAACACTGTACCAACACCACGTCATCTTTCAGGGTTCATGAAATACCAACATCATAACAATGTCTCTTATATGTGTCTGTGTACTAAAAGCTGTCATATGAATATGCTAAAACCTAAGAGTGATCAAATCAACTGCAGCCCCTGTGTTGGTTTCATCAAGCTGTTCTGTCTGAAAGAGCAACATGGGCGCACAGCCTCAAATTCTTGAGCAGCACATAAGCACACACATACACAGAAAGTCTCTCTCTTTTGTTGTCTAAGTCTCCCTCCTCTTTCCTCTTTCTCTCCTTGTGAATTTAGAAATTAAGAAACTGGAGGCCGGCGAGGACTTTAATCTGCGCTTCTCCTTGCTCTACATATTACATACGTGAATGTGCAAGCAGTCTGACCCCCAGTTTTGTGGTCATGGACCAAAACAAGGGAGAGAGCATAACATTAAAAGATACAGTGTTTGTTAATGTAATGTTCTTAGTGGTTTGGTTGTGATTTGAAAAGCTGTGAGAGTGTATGAGTTCGGATAACTTGATGTATACAGCAGAGGAAAATAGACTAATTTAAAGGAATAAATCTATGTAGTGCAAAAGGTGTCAAAACAGAAATCGAAACTGAAAAACCAAAGAGGATAACTGTCCTTGCTGCTTTGTTGATTAGGTGGGATGTAATATGCAGGTGAGAGATGGCTTGGAGGGGAAAATGCTGCAAATCAATTATGATGGTTGATGGTTTTGCATTGTTTTTCTATTTGGAATATACTGTTAAAGTATTACAGTCTAGTAATCAGTCACTCTAGTTTGTAAATGTGTTTGCCACTCAGATACCTTTACTTCTGTAGTATTTTAAATATCAGCATGAAAAGTACCCCAAATATAAAATATGTAGTTTCTTATATCATGGCAGATAGTCCTAAGTCATAAATACTCATTAGGTGAAGATAGTGAGAGTTGGGGGAGACTGGCAGATTAATGAGAATAAAGGAGGCTGTGTGTGTGCCATTGTAATGAATTGATAATATGCTTAACCCTGCAGAACAAGCTCAACTGATAGAAACTGTGGAACATAAATGTTATTTATGCTTTGGAGGGGAATAGAGGTTAGAAGTTAATTGCGGATATATCAGGCTTTGTATTCACATAGCGATGCCCCCTGTCCTCGGCGGTGTGCTGTGACAACTGGTTATTCATTTAGCTGTGACACTCTATCACTACAAAATAATTGCATCTCTTGCCAGAGAAAATATGAGTATAAAATATTAATATAATTTAGCTAGATAATACATGCCAACATGTTTTTTTTTTAAAATCACGATGAGGTGTCCAAATAGAAAGAGGCTTTCAGTTGTGCAATCTGGAGTCAAACCTAGAATTTTGGCGTTATAGATAGTAAATGTGCTTAGTAACAGTATGTGCAGGACATGTTGCTTTGTGCATGTAACAATAAGCACTGTTTTAGCAGTACTTCTACTGGTGGGTGAGTATATTCTTATCCAGAATGACCATGAAACAGTATAAAAACTTTGTTTGTGTATAAAAAAGTTTATATCTTCAGCACCCAGACCAGTCATAAAAAACATAAATTAAGTGCTGCTCATGAATGCATCTTGCATCATGCATCTACTTTATGAGGGTCAGCAGTATTGGCGATTTAATTTAACCAAAGATGAAAACAGCGAAGAACTAAGAACTGAAGGAGGTGTGAGTGATCCTCAAAAGTCTTGAATATATATATATATATATATATGTATATATATATATATATATATATATATACTATATTGAATATATATATATATATATATATATATATATATATATATATATATATATATATATATATATATATATATATATTAAACTTGCTTTACTTTAAGTTAACAGAAGAAAAAGAAAGCAAACTAAGAAAGTCTACCTCAACTTTTCATTCTTTGAACTTAATCATGTTGGATATAATGTAATTCCATATTTGAAGATGTGTAATCTTTTTTCTATGGACTCTCTGCCTTCAGAGTTCTTAAAAATCCCAAGTGGCCTTCCTTTGGTGACAGGGACGATCTGGGGGACCAGTGGGAAAGATAATGACTGTGTTGCTGAAACATTTTTGAACACCGTGAAATAGAGAAGAAATCTTCTGTCATGCTTTTTTTTTGTTCCTCGTTTGAGATTAGGAGGCACATTTGTAATCAGATCTAGAGATTTACAATTTGAAAAAAAAAATAGACTGATCTCTTAAATCCTTCTCCCAATAGCTTCAAAGTCAGGGCATCTACAACTGAACAGTATATAACCTATAGAAAGCTTTTATGTAACAGTATAAAATGGGAATTATAAAACAGCTAAATGCAATTTGAGGGCGTCTCAAAGTGAAAAATAAAGTATTTTATTAGTGGGGTGAAGTCAGAGAAATATACTGTAGTTAATATGAAATGAATGTGTGGGTGGAAATCCCTCAGCAATGCAGCTGAGGACATTATCTACTTTATTAATCCTCACAGACTAGCACACAACACCATGTACTGCATGATTAACATTGGACTTGCCCAATACTTACCTACTTTACAAGCAAACAGTAATAGGGTATAGCCTTACAACTGTCATTAATATTCAATCATACATTGCAAATGTCATTTAACGTTTCCTGAGGAGCTACAGTGTTTTTTTTTGGTTTTGTTTTTTTTTTTTGTCATTTGCAGCAGTCAAAGAGAGTTGAAAATGACTTTGAAACACATCCTCCTCCTCTAAGCCTTTTTGGCTGATCACAAAGCTTCTCCAGAGTCTGTCTCTGGAAGGCAGCGCACTCTACAGTAGATGATAGGGAGTGATCCTGGTAGTCACTGCCTGGGAATCAGCAGGGGGGAGGAAATTCACGCAGCCTATCTTATCTTGCCTCCCACTCGCATCATTACTGGGCTCTATTGCTGATGATACTCATTGCCCAGTAGCGCAATGCCACACTGATCAACCATTTGCATGCCCTTGCTGGCTGCAAACCTATATAGTAAGTGCCCTGGCATGCCACAAATCAAAAGAAAGCCATGACTTGTTATCTCGTTGCAGCTTTTCCCCGGCCTTTGCTGATGAGCCATATCTCCAGCTTTGAAGTCAGGGCCACTGGCAATGTCTCAAGCGCTGCTGCCATCAAGTGAGCGCCTCTTCATTAAATCCTTGAGCTGCTTCTAATTACGGGCTATATCAGGAGGCCCTCGGTCCTGGGCACTGGGGCAGAGAACAATGTGCATGACACAAATGCCAAAAATCACTGGGGAGGCTGGGGACACAAGCAGCTGCAGACAAGGCAAACCGTCTGTATTTCACTGCTACTCTGTTTCAAGACTGAACTTTAAAACTGCAGTGTCACAGGAGTCGTTTGCACAAGTTCTTCCCGCAGATATCAGTCGGCGGAGCAGCTTCGGGAAATAGAAATAAAAATGGATGATGTGATATTCAGGTGAACTTATATGCATACTTTAATTGACACAGCACAGCGCTTCTTTTTGTCGGGTGATGTTTCCAAGTCTGTCTGTGCTGATGCTTCCCTGCAACTTAGCAGATCTGCGGCAAAGGATTGTGGGGTGGATTTCATCTGCGGCTTTCATCCTGCAACTCTCAGTTCCCTTGTCACCTACACTCCTAGCTGCTCTATTTATAACTTGTAACCATAACAACTGGTCTTTTCTCTTTGCTAAAAGAAAATAATTCCTGTCACTAGGTGTCTTTGTGCTTCAGATAAAAAGAATGTTATAGTACACCAAAACTTGTGTTGTCAAAGCCAGCGTAACCCTTGCAACATGTTAATGGTGATAACTTCAGCTATTAGCAGAGCTTTACATTAATATCTTATAGAGCGGGCATGCTAGTG
This sequence comes from Scortum barcoo, assembly GCA_023238725.1. NCBI lineage: Eukaryota > Metazoa > Chordata > Actinopteri > Centrarchiformes > Terapontidae > Scortum > Scortum barcoo. The sequence continues at coordinate 17,942,190 of CM041531.1, forward strand.
AAATCATTGCCCTTTGAATCCTGAGAACAAATCTGGAACACTTTGTTCCTGCATGATGAATAAATTGTCAGTGCTGAAGGGTGACTGTCAGAGATGAATGAGACTTTGAAGAAGAGCATAGGCATTATTTTCTGAAAAGTTTCATCTACTTTGCATCAGTTTATAAGACGGAGAGGAACTGGCAGATAGTTTCCAACTCAGATCTGACTTTTTTTTTCTTTTGTCAAAGGTTTTGATGGAAAGGGAAAGGAAAACAAGTCTGATGCATGTGTGAGAGTTTGATTAACAAACACCTTGTGGTTTATGGGTGAATAAATTTTAACACAACACAAGCAGCTCAGTCGCATATAAGCAAAGACACACCCACACACAAAACACTCCTGCCGTCATGCAGGTTATGTTGAACAGAGTCTGAAATCACTCTTAGCTACAACGTTTGCAGCTGGAGAGTAGTCACGTAGAAACACAAAACGCTGGCAGTTGGCCCTCTCAGGAGCCGAGGGTAACAGGCATTTAGCTGAGGAGGGGTGAAGCCATTGTTTGACATCTCGCTGCTCCCACCATCCCAGATCCTTTAGTGAGAACTAATTGCTCCCAGAGGGACCAATCCCATGGTCACACCTAAATGAACCTGACCCAAGTGCATTGTGAGGTAGGGGTGAGATTGCCTCCACTGCCTAATGTTGCAGTCTCGCAGGCAGACACATCTGAGATCAGCTCAACTGTGTGGAGCTGGGAGGGGCTGAAGCATTAATTCCCGCACAGAGAGTGGAAACCAAAACTGTTTATTTGCAACAGCACTGATGGAAAATAAATAAACAACGCAATTTGCCTCGTGGTGCAACAGCGGGGGGGGATTAAAAATGATTATCGAAATCTTATTATTTCTGAATGTGCTCTGACCTTGTTTGTAATGTAATTTGGAGCGCCTTAAAAGATTATGATGAGATGAGTCACATTTGAGTTCTCAAATTAGGGAACAGAGTGGTCTGTGGAGGGGCCAGAGTGAATGTGATGCTAAAAATAATGATTCGATCCATTTCAATGCCAGTACAAGGTTGAACAGTTGAAGGCCCAGTCTGTCATTCCTCACTTGATGTTCCATCAGAAACATTTATACTGAGATGAACTCAAACAGTTTCTTAATAATTTCAAATGCAATGTTGCAGCAAAAACTAGTAACCAAACTCCTATCTACAGGACATGGGGTCGAAGGTGCAATCTGTTGACACAGTGTGCTTCAAATTAGTGGTGTGCAGGTCAGACCTGATTAAGTGGATCAGGTACTGCATGATGATATAACCGATTGACTCACTGTATCCATTGTGGATCAATCACACCTTCTTAAACAATTTCTTTTTCTCAATGTCATTTTGAATATAAATTTGAAATTTGAATATGAAGTGTTTCTGCCATGAGTTCCAGACAGTCAGGTACTGTCATTGGCAGACACCAATCTCTCATGTAGCTTTACATGATTTAAAAAAACATTGTGACACTGAGAGAACACTGGTATTAGATCGGTATTCTGTATCTGCTGATATATTGAGATATCTGGAGAGAATAAGTTAAATAGGGGCATCCCTTCTTCTGTATGGACATCTCTATTTAAATCTATGATAATGTATTTCAATCTCATATTTCCCAACCCTGCCATAAGTGTAAAAAAAAAAAATCACTTTTTAGCAGACAATTATCAGAATTACAGTTCTATGTTACTCTGGTGGCACACTTCTCAGCACAGCCTTCCTGGCTTCATTTCTGCATGGCAAAAGGTTATATTTTCAGACTGCTTTTTATAGTTTGACAGAGTGACAGAGGAAGAAGGTCGGGGTGCATCAACAAAATGTTTAACCAACATGGGAGGCTGGTTTCTTTTAATCATGACCATGATCATTTCCTAACCAGAACCATGTGGTTATTCTTGCATCCATGATGACATATCTTAGCGTTAATAAATTAGTTATCTTAATCCAAACCTAATGTTTCCCTAACAAAGTACTTTTCTAACCAAATTGGAGCAACATATATGTTGTTTTAAAAGATGCTTACAAATTACATATTACAACTTATTGTCACTTATAAACTCTAATACTTATTTTACATTTGCAGTGCAAGAGGAAACACATACGTAATGTCAAATAAAATTAATCTTTTTTCAACTTTTTTCAGTTTATTATCAAAAGTATAAGGGGAACAGTGCAGACATCCAATGACATTTAGCCATCAATGTAGGTAATAATAGCTCTAATTATTATTGCAGAATTGTACCGTACCACAGGTGCACACACGCAATCACCCAGTTCAGTCACCTCCACAAAGAGGTGATGATGATGTTACTATTCCCCCACTGCTTTTAGAAAAAGAAAAGGAACATGAAGTGAGTGCAGACCTCTCCATCTATTCTGTTTGACGCCATAGGCATGCACAAAATGTGTTAAGCACGCAAGGCAAAACAATTCCATTGCTTACATCTGTAGAGAAAAAAAACACAGGTGATATCAAAACAGACATGTTCTTAGCAGAGCTAATGAGACCTGAGTAAGAATTGATTTTGAATTTAATTAAGCTTTTCAAGGACATAGGGTATGTATTAGAGATAGAAGCTGAACTGGGGGAGTGTAGAGGAGGCATCTGCTTTCTCCTTTTATCTGAGGGCTGTTTGTTTGCTTGCTGCAGGTTAATAATCCCCACTTTACATTGTATCAGCTTTAAATGGAACTGCTTCCAAAAATCCCCACTTTCCTTTTTCCTTTCATTTCATTCCTCTCAATGCTCTAAGAATCACTACAGCAATGAGAACAGGAGGATACACAAACAGGATTACTCAGTGTGGGCACACTGAAAATCAATTCAACACTGTTTCAGTTGTAGAAGCCAGTAAACGTGGTTTATTTTTCTCTGAGAGCCATGCAAACTGTACATAAGCCTTCAAAAAAACATTTAGTCAATTGTACAGCTGAAATATCCCTCCACGTAACATATGGCAAGTGTACCAACATATGTAAGCCACAATGTATGTGTCTACTTTCACAAAGCCTGTCATATATTTGCTTTTACAATGCTAAGACATTAAAAATAGTTGTAGCGGGTACATGGTCAAGCAATGTGTATTATTTTATTATTACACACACACACACACACACATATATATATATATATATATATATATATACACACACACATATATATATATATATATATATATATATGTGTATATATATATATATATATATTTACAATAAATCATTTTCTGGTTCTGTATGTAAAACATCCTCAAAATAATAATTCCATATTTCTCCGAACTATCTGACACCAAGTAAGTACAGTTAATTCAGTCTGTTCTGAATCTGGATCACAATTTAACTCAGTACATTAGCGTTATTACGTATCACCTCCTTCGGGGTTATGAACATTGAGTATAAATAGAGTTATATATTTGGAATAGTAAATATATTTGGGATACTGTTCTGCCCATAGATTTGTGCATGTCAGCTGTTTACACTGTGTGGGAGATCTCATATCTCTGCTATGAGCAATCCAAATAAGACACCTGGGATATGACAGTATTAGCTGGGTTACTGAAGCATGTACCAACTTATGCCAGCGGTTTTGCAAACAGGGAAAGTGCAGTTTCCATAGTAATAGACTGATCGAACCAATGCTATTCATTCATTTTGGAGCTTTACAAAGCAAAACAAAACAGATAGAAATAGGTTGTTGTTGTGTGGCTCTGTTTACCATGTCCACGAGAGTCATTATGAATAACCTGCTGTTGTGCCATTCACAGTGCCACAGCCCAAACCTGTAAACTGCGTGTGTTAGACCCCAGCACTTACTGTAGGGACAAAGGAATGAAATCTTGAACTATTCAATATAAACCTTTCAAAATGTACTCAAACAAAAAAAGAAGGCAAAACAAAAAATTACAATTAAAATAGATGTTCTCCCCAATATGATTTTATGTGTTCATTTATTGGGTTTAAATCTAATGAAGCACAAATTGTCAAAAAGACAAAAATCCTCCATAGGCTTTGATGTAAAATGCCCTTTATTATTCCTTTGGAGTTCTATATCTTCATCAATATTTCACCAAGAAATGTCAGTCAAAGTTTGAATGACCCATGATACTCGGACCAATACTAGCTTTTTTTGATATATTGTTATTCACATATATTTGGCCAAATCTCATGAATCTCCTTACTCAGTTTTAACCATGTTCATGTGTTGAATGTGCTGCCTATTGGTAGTTAGGTTTTTTCATTTTGCAAACTAAAAGCTTGGAGGATGGGACTGGTAGCCCAGGGGAGCCACAAAGTAAATACAAAACATTGCAATACAATTATCTGTATACCTAATGTGTTTTAATGATAATAGGTATCTTCCCAACACAGAATAAATTACTTATTATTTAAATTTTTGCATTTCATTATGTTATAAAGATAGAGTTTAACTAAGCTCACCTCATTAATATCCACTTAGTTCTTAATGTACACCCCGACATTCATTTGACAACCTATGGCTGTTCCACGTTTAGGTCATTAGAGGGCACCCCCAACACTGTGCAGATCTCCATCCATCCCATCAGTGTGGGAGTGAATGTCCAGCCCTCTTTGTCATCATACCTAAAGAGGCAGCAGCCTTGCTTCTGGAGTAGGTAAGCTTAGCATGGCATAATGCAGCAGATATTGACAGTGCACATCAGGAAAAAACAATGGAACCTTTAATGGGTGAGTGTTCAATTGGATCATGGACTACAGTGAGACTGTGGGTCTAAATGAGGATAAGAAACAGTATGTTATTGTCCTGAGACGTTCAAATTTCTAAAATAAATATGTGTTCATTTTCTCACAAATCATTCACTGTACATCATTTGCTCCTGGAGTCAGGAATTTGGTAGCATTTAGTTGGGAATTTAATATAAATGTATAACTTCCAATCAACAAGTAATGGTGAGTTAAGGGTTGGGCTTTCAGCATAAAGCCAAGAGCAACAAAGCCAGAAAAGGAGCGTTGCGCCCTTTATAAATTAATGCTCAGGTGATAGAATACAACCATATTGCATTTTAAATGGGCAAATTTCAACAATACACCATTGTAAGTACAAGAGGCTAACAGATCTTTACAACAACATTTTGTTAATTTCTACAGCAAAAGATTAGTTCAGAAAGTTAAAGAAAAATTTCATGAAATAATAGAAGGGCCTACTACAAAACCCCTCCAGGATCAAGTAAATGTTTATCAGTGAGGGACAAATGCTGGGATCAGGCTGAAATCAGTAACACAATAACACTATCGACATGTGAGGGCCAAAAAAAAAGACCAATGGGAACGAGAAGGGAATAATGGCATGAACCATGAGCAGGAATAAGAGCCTGAGGCCACAGATTACTGCAACACAACTATCATAGACTCAAATACCAAGTGCAGTTTTTGAGATATTACGCATTCATGCTGTGACACCAGAAAAATTCCTTGGCGCGTGGTCTGGGGCTTCAGTCCATGTTCTCCACATGCCCAGCTGGTAATCCCTATACAAGCACAGCAACATAGACACACAGGGAAGAAGGAGGGCATGTTTGGGACTGAAAGGCTGGGATGAGGGGAGGCATGATGTTTATCAGACAGCTTTTCAAACACAGCAAGTTGTATGATGTGAGCTGAAGAGGAAAGACAAACTGAGGATCAGAGCTGACATGATGTTCTCTTATCCTTTATTTATAACAAATCTGCATATCTATCCTTCATGTTTGCTTTGACTTGTGTACTTAATTGGTCAAAACTGTACTAATCAAAGGCAAAAACTTAAGCTGTATTAATTTTTTTCCCATGATACATCGGCAGTCTCCACAGTAATGTTTAGCTCCGACTGATGACGACAACACTGTAATTTGACTGATCCAATATTTATGTGGGTGGGTGTTCAGATAGCTCATAATATCCCTGCAGCTCCCAAAGCCACACAGGCAGTTAACCAGCTGGGAGGCTCGATGTTGTGAGCTGTTTCTTTTTTGCTGTCAGTCCCGTCTGTAATTTGAGCACTCTGCACGTTACCCCGTGGCTTTGCATGGACTCCACACATCAATAACTCTGTGTCGTGATTCGAATATGGGAATAATGTAGTAATGCGGTGATGAAATTACATAAACCAAAAGTAGCATATAGTGAAAGCCAATACAAACATTTTCAGGCTAAGTTAACTAGTTACCACTTCCCATGTAAGTCTAGCTTGCCAGCTTCTACTTTCTGAGTAACGTGCAAACTTAATAGCCCAAGGTCCTTTTCAGTCTATAAAGTATTAACAGGACAAATGTCCTAAATATAAATAGACTGTTTTTCAGTCTACATTTGTAGGCAATAAGGAGCTATGACGTTCTCCAGTCGATAGTGCCCCTGAGAAATAAATAGCTTGACTTCTAGCAATGCTGGTTCAGACAGCTGCTGCCATGGGAAACTTCCCCTTAGTGTCCTGAGGCTTAGACGCTGTTTCCACAAATATGTCCAGATAAAAAAATATATATAGCACAATAGCTACAGTTTCTTGTTAGATTAAATTTCCTAACAAAAGAAATGTGGAGAGTTTAACTGATTTTTCACCTAAGAACTGCTTCTCTCTCAGTCACAAAAGTCACAAAAAACTGATCGGAAACTGTCGGGTCAAAATCATATGCCAGTTACAAAATTTAACTTAGAAAACTGAAACAAAAAGCTGGATTTAACATGGTAATGCAGAACAAATGCAGGTTCACTGTGGACTTCCACAATGGTAAACATTGTTTAGCCCTTTGAGTATCAGCCGACATTACTATCAAAACTTGAGGCAAGGGCATCAACCACCATCTTCTCACAGCCATCCTTCAAGCAAAGCTCGAATAAATAATTACTTTCAGAGTAATTACATTTTCCACCATTGTTGACTGTGGAGACCCTCTTACTGTGATCACTCAATGCAACAGATCTCATTAATGAAATCACCAAATGCTTTCTAATCTTCACAGATTGGATCCCCATGGATAATAAATATCCTGCCCCTGTCCTTTCCTCATTCTCTCAACAGTATCAAACAACATCTTATGCAGCTCAGTAGGTTCACTTCCAGATTCACTGGTTTGATTAGCATCACCATCAGTCCTTGAAATGCATGTAATCGTGAAGCTGTAACTTGCTTTTGAAAATGAAATTCTCTTTTTACTCCACGCAATGCTTAGTTTTCATGACTTTATCTTTGAAGCTCCACTTGGCACATTTTAGTGCAAAAATACTCCAGACTTAATAGACTGAATCACAAATTAGGGCTGCAGTACAGTAGCGCAGCCGATCCCTGTGGTGTCTTCATCTGTATCTCTCTGCATGAGAATGCTGCGTGGAGTTTACTTTAATCACATTGAGGCTGGTAAAAAAAAGTTGCTTCTCACTGTGAACAAGGGAAATGGTCATGTTGAAAGAAAAAAAAAATCCACATGCAGATTTTATAAATGTGTTGGACCTGAATTGGTCATCGTGCCTTTTTCCGAGACGAAAGCAGGTCAGAAAGCAGGTGTGTCGTATGAAAGGTATGCCAAGCAGAGCGTGGTGTGTCAGGACACTCTGAGAGTGCTGGGTCACTGGCTCTGTCCTCGTGTCATATACTATCCTTCACAGTGGGCACACAGCTGCCTCGCATAACCTTTTCACAGAGCCCTGCAGTCCTCCTGTGTCCACAGTGCTTCTCCTTCACCTGTACCTGCTCTGCCACATCCTCTCTGCTTTCTAATTAGCACATAGTCATCAGACCTCTCAAATGGCCGGTACAGTTCTCAGTGCCTGAACAGTACTGATGAAAGATTAAGAAACACCCACCAGCGATATGCCTTTTCTTTTATAATCATCAGCCCTCAGGTCAAATGCTGCATCCACAGGGGAACACGAGTACAATAAGAGAAACAGTTAGGATCACAGGTACAATCCCATTTTATCATGCTCCAGTACACAAACAGGACACGCTGAGCATGTATTGGTGCACCTGACAATGCTATCAGAGGAAATCAGTCTGATCATGAGATGAGACATACAGCACCGCGCCATATCTGTGGTCAGTACTTGGGGTTTTAACGCAGGAGATGGCTTTAGATACAACACTGCTACAGATCGGTTAAAACAATTACCCAAGCATCCCCGTAGCATTTTGTCTGGACTAATCCATTCAATGGAGACAAAATCCAGCACAAAATCTTATCTTGGTCTGAAGAGCAAAAGAAATTCTGAGTACAGCTATGGGAGAGAGATTTCTGTCTCAGGATGAACATACTGCAGAACAATTGCTGACATTGAAAAGGAATATACTGTTCCTCCAGTGGAGAAAAGGGTAGTGCACAGCTAACTAGATTGTAAGGATACAGTACCATGGTTACTGTCCCTTAACAGACACTCAACACTCACTCACCTTTGTCTTTTCAATACTTTAGAATCTCTGGTAAAATTCACCTCTACAGCCCACAGCACGCAACTGACACAAGAATGGGAAGAAAAAACTGTTTGTGATTCCTTATTTAGAAAATCTGACTGTCTGTCCTTCTGAGTGTTTCATTATTTTCAAGTTAACAAACAAGAGCAACATTTATTTTCAATGGCCTACTCTACTTAAAAACACATTTCTTTGTTAAAGTTCAGGTGTTCAGCTGACGAGTAAAGGTCTCATCACTCCGCATTAACAAAAGCACATTATGTCTCCAACAGACCAAACCTTGAAGCCCTGACAATACATGTAAGAAATCCTTACGTAATTTTGTAACAAAGGTAAGGTTGAAAGGGTCCTCCAGATAGCCTCTTATAATGTGCGCACATTTTGGCTCTGTACTTGTGAAAAGTGAAGAAAACCTCTAAAAACCCTTAATTTGTCCCTCAGACGTCCTCTGAGCCAGTGACAGCTGGAACTCAAGTTCTCCTGCTCCTCAAGTAGTTAGATACTCAGTTCAGAAAATTTCCTCCACCAGTTTCAAATAATGGTGGAAATTTTAATTCAGTGCCAGCTTGTGAAGGTGACTTTAGGTTTTTAGTAGTCTGAGTTATATTTGAAGGTTTAAAGCAAGAGGCACAGAGTTGCCACAGATTACAGGGTTCTGACACTGTGACCATTAAAAGCCATGTCTTCTGCTCAACTGTCCTTTAGAAAGTTGCTCAGAATAACAACACAACCTAAATTTTTCAAACGGAAAATGCAACCTGTTGCTTTCAGTCTCTCAGCTGGTCAAGGACAAAATGCCTGATAATACTGCTGCAGAACAAAAGAGAACAAAAAGGAAGTGCTGTGTGATCACAGCTACATACGTACTTACATCCAATCAATTTACTCAATTGACTAATTGATATGTGTACACTATACTTATATATACACTATAGGTTTTCCAATCAAAGGCACCTTCAGCTTCAAATTCCTTGATGATTATGAACTTCCAATCATGAACTGTACAGTGAATGCACTGAACCACCACTGCTTAGAGGAAAACTTCAACATCTTGGGAAATACACTAATTAGTTTTCTTGCCAAGAGTTAGATAAGAAGATTGATACCACTCATATCTATGTGAAGCTGGAGCCACCAGCTGCTTAACTTAGCTTAGCATAAAGATCAGAAACAGCTCCAGAAACAGTGGAGACTCCAGAAAGTCACTGCTCCTGGTATGTTACCCCCCACGACCCTTCTCTGGCTTTTGTATGGATAAAATAATTAAAATAATGGAACTATAACATGCTATTTACTAAGCCTTAGAGATGGTGGTACAGAGATTGTGTTTCCTATGTATGGTCAGGCTTGCTGTTTCCATTGGTGGAATATAACTAAGTACACTAAAGTACAATTCTGAAGCACTTTGATTTTATAATTCATTCTACTTTTACTCTTTTACTACACTTTTTCAAATCTTATTATAGGTTAAGATACCCAACAGTAAATGGGGTCCCTTTACTGTGTGTCTTCCCCCTCTGTCTCCCACCTTTCCTATCAATCTTCAGCTGTCCTTTCTCTAAAATAATAAAGGGTGTAAACCCCCCCAAAAAAACAAAAAACAAAATGCTGTGTGTTGGAGACACACTACTTTTTTTTTAGCTTCCTTTCTCACCAACTGTAATTAGAGCATCTACTTAAAACCAAAGCTACTAGAGTACATATATAATAGCTGTAATTTTAATTCAAATGAATTCCAGACATTAGTCCTGACCTTGACCATTAAAACACAGCAAGGTTTTTCTTTTGTCCTGTTTGTCTTTGCAGAGCAGACTACTTCATCATGATGATTTCTAATGCAGCTGTCCTTAAGTAGCACAATCTAGGCCAAACACTGTGGTGATTTGAAAAGGTCTGCTCAGCTGGCTATCCAACACAGCCTGATCTCCATAGATGGCTGAATAAAAAGTGACCAGTCTTGGGAGAAACTTTATATTTTAGAAATTGAGCCAGGGCATGGAAAGAGGACATCACATTATAGCTCAGGGAGATAGGGAAGAACGTGATCAGATGCCTAAAAGAGGTTCAGGTGCTGGAAACAGAAATTTAATGATGTCCCAAGAGAAGACAACGCTGAAGCAGGCTGACCCTGTCAAGTCAAAGCCAAGGATAGTTACCTTGCCAGGGCACGGGACATGTAAATGGGCTTGTCACTCTTCACGTTTTGACATTTCACCGAACCAAAATAATCTACCTCATTAAAGTGTTAGTGCAACGAGCAAAGTTTAGGTGTGTGTGCGGTGGTTGTACACTGTTGTTTGGTGTCAAATGTGTAGAAAACCTGGGGTCAGAAAGAGTAGATTTCTCCCACAGCATCCCAGTAAAGTGAAAGGGAGGAAAAGTGACACAGACATGCTGGTGACATGCAACAGGGTTCCTGTCATTGGGCTGCACAAGCTTTTTCTACAGTGACAGATGGTGCGGGCAGCTTGAAAACAATGGTGAAGGACACAACAGCCAAGATGTCATGGAATGTCCCTGTCCCCATCTATATTGACTTAGTGTGAGTGCAAGTCAGACGACCTCACACTGAGCCTCTCTCATAACACACTACATCAACTTTATACAGTGTGTGTCTCTATTCCCCAGACCAAACCCTGCACAGCACCCTCTCATCAAGCAGGTCCAAGGGTCAAATGGCTGCACACTCCGCCTCTTGTCAGATTTACAACATATGAGAGGCCTTGAGACACATTCTTGCAGTTTCTCAACACAGTACATGACAGAGTAAGGCCTCTCCTGGGAGATGAAATCCTCATCACCCCAACTGGCCCTGAGGATGCTCCTTACTTCGCTGTGTCAATTAAACTCAGCAAAAAATTATGTCGACCTCAAATTATGTGCAGCCCTTCCCACTGCAGTCACCTTAACTGTCACTGTTCAGGCTAATCTGCATTGCAGTATTTTTTTAAATGAACCACCCTTTTAATTCGTTGTGGAGGTGAAATTTAGCACACTGTGAAAGATTAGACCAATTCTTTATCCGTATTGATGTCTGGTGACCCGAGGGTGAAGGTTCAAGGTTGGCTCTGATGTCTCCTCGGGGAAATTCTGTTGGTCACAAACAAGACACACAATGGAGCAGATCACACAAAAAGTGGTTAAAAAACCTTCAGGTTTTTCTGGCATCACAAAGCTGCTTCACTCTGTTACCATGGAAAATCACCATGGTAACCTGGATGTTGGATGGCTAACCTGCTCTGGAGCGGGCTAACTAATGATCAGATCAGAACCAGATCACTGAAAAACAATCATGAGGCCTACATAAATACATACATAAATACTGACTACATAAATACTGACTTAACAATAAAAAGTAAGAAAAAAAGAGCAATAAATATGGGTCAGTAGAATAATTTTGCCCTTCCTGGTTTCAAGTGTCCACTCTGGTTTTAAAACAGTGCTTCTATGGGACAGATAGTTTACCACACGAGATATATAATAAATGAGGACTTCACCTGCAAAGTTTCTTTTATTGCCAATGGGATTCCTGTCGGTCTTGAAGCTTTTACAGTCTTCTTCTCAGCTCAGAATAAAATGAGGCAACATTATTATAATAATTGGAAATAAAAACTACACCCTCTATTGACTTTTTCTTTAGCTCCCATTGTTATAAATACAACATTTTGGTCAGATAAATTTTATCTCTCCAGTGAAAAGAGTCTCACAGTAGTCTTAATTTTAAAATGTCACATATTCAAGTTTTGTTCATCATTGGGCAAAAAAGCCTAAATTACTCAATAACACATATTGATAGCCTTATGTCTGACAATGTTCTTTGTAGTTAAGAGCTCTGCCTCTTTGATAGCTGGATTGAAAATCACAGATTTAACAGAGCTGGCAGTTCCTCATGATTGCTAACGACAGGCTTGGTGGAGTCAGGTAGCTCAGAGACAGTTAGACTGGGTTGAATTTGTTTCGTGTCACAGGTCCCAGGTGTGTGGACTGACAAAGAGGAGTTTTTCTTTCAAGCTGTATTTTATCTCTCTACACTTTTTTTTTTCATTTAAAATTTTTTTCTTCCTTTTGGAGATATGACAGGAGAGAGGCAGACATGAAACAACAAACAACAGGGGTCCCTTCCCTGTTGGCATGCACCTTAACTGTTGGATTTTGTATAGAAACTAGTGCCATGCTGTTAATGTCCAAACTGCCCAAAACACTGTGTGATTATCCCCATATTTGAATGTTTACATACTTTAACACGATTACTGTAACGTCATCAAGAAGTTTTTTTTAGATCCACTCCTTGATTTTAATATTATGCTCACTAGTGTCAACAATATTAAAGGAAATTATAGCAATTATACCCCTATATTTTGAGATAATATTGCATTGAAATTACTGAGTTGGAGTAATTTAGGGAGTTTCCCCCACTGGCATCTGTTTAATTTACAAGCTACTTAATAGCAGTTTTGCCACGAGGACCCTGATTTAATGCAATCAAGAAAGTAAGTGAAGTAAGTAAGTGGTCCTTAAGATAGAGCTACATATTAAAGAGACATCATAAGGAGAAAGATCTGAAAAAAATAAACTATAACCAAATTAAAAAACAAGAATATTGAGTTGTCAAGTGTCCAAGCTGTTGCTGTACATGCTGTGGCAACCTGCTCACATGCACTGACAGTAAGTTTTCTGAGGAAAGGTATGGAAAATGGTACCTCAGTGGAGACATTTCTAACACCACACTTTGAATATAAATATTACATTGATTTCCCCAACACCACATTAACTAAAGTGGATTGCAGGCTAACTACTTCAGCATCCATTAGCTACTGTATAACACAGAGGAATCAATTTGGAAAAGCTTTTTACACAAGTCATATTACTAAAGCTCAGCTATTCACAGAATGCAACGAAAAAAAAAAAAAACCCTGCATGTCCAATTTAACAGAGAGGCCAGTTAAAGCACCCCAGTGCTCATGCGGAAATGTCTAATAACATGTTTATTCAATAAAGTGAGTGAGAAGGAAAGAAACAGATCACCTAAGATGTTAATGACATCATATGACTGTGTGGAATAAGAACAGTAATTTTACTGCATCCCACTGACATGCTGAATTTAACAAAGTATCTGCTACATAGGTCCACTCAGCCCTCTACTGGATGTTATTTTAATACCCAGAAAGAGAAAATTCTGCTCAGAAAAAAGGCCTGCCCGTTGGCACTCACTTTGACCCTATACGCTTTCAAAGACAGCAGAGTCATTTTTATTCCACATGTGGAATCTATTGGGTTTTACTTTATTGCCGCCTCCAGAGCCCTGCACTTCTCAGAGTTTCCCTGCAGCGATATAAGAGAAAGCCACAGCTGGTGAAAGGAGAGCAGATATTAGTCTTCATCAGACCAGTGAGACAATGACACTTATGAAGACCTATGTCATTTAATATACATCACCAGCTTTATCGCTGAAAATAAGAGCAGAAAGCACGAGCCAGCGCCTCAGGCAGCTCAAGGCTGGGCTAACCAAGAGGCAAGAGCAGAAATCAGCCCTGTCTTTCAAGGCCACCTCTGCAGAAGAAATGTGTTATTCTTGTTCCAAAAAGCAACAATTTCTGAAAGGATCTCCAGCCTATTCAGCTTTCTGAACCTTGGATATATTGTGTGTTTCATGGTTTAAATAAAGATCCTTTTTTAAATCAGCGCTAAAATAACTCATGAAAGGAAATCTCCTTGTTATTTTGCTGTTTAAATGTTCAAGGGTTTTAGTATGTCATATTATACACAATCAGAATCTTCTTCTATTTTCTTCCAATCTTGCCATTGCCAAGTTAAATGGCATCTTCATTTTATAATCAGCAAAGAAAGACAGAAAAAAAAACTTTCATTTCAAGGCGATTCATTAATCAATTTCGATGTGACAAGCAATTATTTCTCATGATTAAAGTGCATGCTGTCAGTCTGGGCTTTACAATTAGCCCCTGCTCAGCCTCTAAATGCACACTTCACTTGACCTCTTGGGCACGACAGTTGCTCGTAGAAACTTTTCAACGGGAAACTTTCAAACTGACCTTTTAGAGCAGCCAGAGAGTTCGAAATTCACCTCACTTCTCATTATACAATAGCACTGTTAACTGCATTAGAGCTGGCTGAGAGAAGAAGAGTGAATTCCTGCGTGGTAATCACAGGATGTCAGATGAGCAACATGTGTATATTTCAGTCATGTGCTCTCCTCCATGTTGGGTTGATGTTCTAATACTAACAAGATAACTGAATCACTCTTTTGCCTCAAGCCTTTGGTAGGCGTAGGTTTTGATTTATATTTGTGTTTCAATTATATTTCCCACAGTAATTGTGTTTAAATTCCATTACTTTGTGATGGTGGGCTACTTATATAACTGGAGTTACATCCATTTAGCTTCTATTTTGCAAGAAAGAAAAGAGAGAGAGAGAGAGAGAGAGAGAGAGAGAGAGAAGTGGTGAGCAGGTTTACAGCTTTGGGAGAGGACTGTTGTGTCTGTCTTGAACTTACGTAATTTTGTCCTCAATATCAATGATAACCACGGGCATCAGAAACTTGTAGGAGCTTGTAATAAGAAACACAAGTATCTCCGTAGCCCCAGTGGAGCTTTGGTTGGCTGTGTGTGGCGCTATAACAGAACTATCCTGTAGATCCAGCTTTCACCCGAGTAAGAAATAATCAAGATTATATCGACTGCGAGCAGTTGCAGTAAACATGTTCAGCTGCTGTGTTGTGTCTGCAAGATGTGGTGTTGATTGTCAGACTTGATAAATATTCTGTTATGTGTATAGCAGCAGTTAATGTGTTAATGTTAGAGGTGCCACTAATACTAATGTAGATGAGTTAGTACCTATTAGCTTTAATTGTGACTGAAAGAATTGCTTTCTTACTTGCAAAACTGTGAGTTTATGAGCGACTCAAAGTACCACGGCAGCTTTAACCACAATTCTGTGTGTGCATGCAGGCAAGTAGAACTAATCACACTGACAAACCTGATTGACTGTCCTCCAGCACCCTGTTGCTGCAGCTGGTCACTAATGTTGTTAGTTTCAGATTACATATTTTACACTTTGACTTGCAAGCCTGGTTAGAGACACACACCTACAAATGTATCAAGAGTCGTATTTGAAAAAAGACAAGCATACACCGAATGTAATTTTGTTCGTCATGAGAATATGGTCAGCCTTAATCTCAGATGCTGTGCAGGAGCTGCTCAGTGGAGTGAGTGTATCTAAGAATACAAATCTGAAGTGTTCTTATCACATACGCTCACCGAGCATTTCCCAGATAAGCAGAGGTTAGTAAACACACATGTTAACTACATTGTGTCAAATAAGACATTTAATAGTTGTCAAATCAGTTTGTATTGCTACAGGCTTCCTATTTTCTGCATTTTCAGCACCAATCTCTAACAGCCACAGCGCCCTCAGAGGATGCCGACCTCCTATCTCCAAAACGCTCAGATCATAAGTTTTTGAAAAATGTGATGAGCTTGAATAAGAAGCTGTTCTCCCCCTGTGGCAGGCCAGTCCAGCCTCACAAGGTTTTACAATTTAGCGGACCTGACTGGAAATCCTGTTAGTGGAACGCAGGACCCACAGCTCCTTATCTGTCTTAATCAGAGGGCGCGAGAACCGACAGCAACAAGCAAGCGTGAGATCCGCTCTCTCTGATCATTATATCAGCTACGTAGCCTGCTAGCTGAATATTTATCAAATATCTGTGTTGCCATGCGTGAGTATTACATTACTTTAAATTTACTTTTTAAAGACTTTACCTCTATATATATATATATATATATATATATATATATATATATATATATATATATATATATTTTATATGTATGTATGTATATCTCAGCGTTGTATCTGTGTCTTCTCCTCAGTGTTGTACTGCAGTCTTACTTTTCTCTTCCAGGCAGCCTTTAATTCCTTCAAAATGTCAGGGAAATCAGTTGTTATCTTGTTAGCGAGATGCTCCTAATGGTCTATCTTTAGTCACTCTCTTATGATTCCTGCTTGGTGATTCTTCAACAGTGACACTGCCTCCGATGACTCACTGAGCAACAGACACCAGAGATTATTAATGTTTTTACAAAAATAGTTACACAGAAATAACAGCAGTAGCAGTAACCCATGGTTACAGAGATGACGTCACCTGAAATCATTGATCTTTGCTGCACTTCGTTCCCAAGTTCCAATTAATCTGAGGTGACAACCCGTTGTGTCAGGATGTATTGTCGCTGAAGTCATTTTCATTTATAAAACAAAAAAAAAAACACATTTTCAATTCATTTGCTGCCACCCAACCCTGGAAATTTAAGTCAATAGTTTTTTTTTCTCCAGTGGGAGATGTGCCTGACTGGCGTCCCGGCTCATTTGAGAAATGTTACATCATCAGAATGGTTCAGCCCTTGAACTCTCTTTGGTAATATTTGATAATAAGCGAGGGGAGAAAAGAAATAGAAAGTTTGCAGAGGAGAGGAGCATGGCCATAATGAACCGGCTTCCTGCAGGGTAATAAAGGTCTGTGTCTAATGCCAAGGGCAGCCAGGCAAGCACGAAGACCATTACAGCTGAGCGGGCGGGCTGGCTTACAGCTCAGTCTGGGAGGCCAAAAACAGCTCAGAGAAAGCCCCTCCCTCCACCCCTGCCTACTTTTGACTGCAGACACAATTATCTTGTGAGGTTGCATCCAATATTTCGTTCTGGTGCCGAAGGTGAGGACATGTTGTTTTTTTTTTTTCTGCAGAAGAACAGGCGGTGAGTGCAATCCCTCGAGCGTTTCGTCAGGACAGCAGGACAGAGGAGAGAGGCAGAGCAGGGCAGACAGACAGTGTGCTTATGCTGGAAGCACTGGGTCTTGCTTTCTCAGGTTGCTCTTTGCAATGTTAAATAAAAGAACTGAAAAATACCACAACTAGTGCACGTTAAAAATAGCCACTCTCTTGTACCATAAAACTGCTATCTAAATGCATGCTTTCCATTCCCTCCTTGGTAACTAATGTTAAACATTACAGTATGTAATGGTATTTTAACTGATAGCATTTGGTGCAAATACATCCTTGAGGCCAGGCATTTTCTAAGCTGACGAGTCACAAAACATGAAAAGCATCCCAACTTCTAATTGCTGTAACTTTTTTTTAAGGCTCTTCAAGGGAAAAGAGATGCAGCGAAGGGAGTCATACTGAGATCTTCCAGCACATAGCAAAATAATTTGCACAAAATGAGATGCAGCAAGTCATTTGAAATGGCACTGAGGCTTGAAGAGGAAAATTGCAGACGGTGATAGAAGTTCCATTAACTCAGTATTTAATTTGCTTGGACTTTGACGGCGCACATAGTTACTGTACTGTACCTCGCACTATTTGGAAGTTAGTCAAAACTGGTCGGCTGCTAACTGAAAATGTACCTTCTATTATGGAAAAAGCTCTAAATTTAAGTCGACCGCCATCAGAAAATGCTCCCTGGCGGCCCAAGGTTACACATACAAGCACATGTACATACTGAGAAATCATGCTGAGAAATCCTGTACGTAAAGGACGGTCACACGGAAAGGTGTTGATGTAAAGCCGGCCAGTTCCTAACTTCACCTTGCCAGCGGCTCTACAGTAAGCACAACCAACAGGAGAGAAATAAAAGTAGGGGCTGAATAAAATGGCAGAGATCGATTTTGTGTTTATCACAACACAGCATCTGCGCCGTTCTTCCCGAACCACTGTACTGACTGTAAACCTGTTACTATCACACATATATCATCATTATCTTGCTATTTATTATGGTACTTACACAAGGTTTTGACTACTTTACAACATCTGCAGAGGCCATTTTACAGCCTCTGGAATATTGTTTTTGTGTCCTTCCACTCTCATATCAAACTGAACCTTTTCATTCCAGCCGCTCTTGGTACCTCTCAGTACACAGTCACACTTCTACGCATGCAATGTACTGTGCGATATAATATGGAACGGACATAAATACTGAATCTGTGGTGGAAAGGAATCCCTTGAGTTCCTCATACTCTGAGCAGACTTGAATGCATGTTGATTGATCGCTGAATGTATGTTTGAACATTTATTATTCATGTTTCATATTGTATTTAATGTCCTTTCTGCTCTAAAGGCCTATCGTCTACTGCTCCTGTGTCATTATTTATTACTGTGCAACAGGAAGTTATCTGTTTGTCTTTGCTAGCCAAAAGCTTCTGCAACGATGTTTGATGACACTCAGTCCAGTGCACGCTGTATATGCACTAATAAAAACTTCTTCTGCTTTCCAGTAAGAGTGGTGGAGAATCTCCCATTCTCCACAGACACAGCAAAAGCTTTAGAGACATTATATGATTTTCTGATGTCTTTGCTGGATAAAGAGAGTAACATGATATTTAATCTTTTATCAAACATTTTAAAAGAGGGCTTTTTTGTCTTTTAATTTTACATATGTTGGTGAAATCAGCATGTTTGACTGGAAAAACTCTTAACTTCATGTCACCGGCATGCACAACGAGCGAGCTCCTTGATTCAGTGTAATGAAATTAGTGGCTTGAGAACAGGAAATTCTCTCCAAGAGTTATAACATCAAAGCTTGCATACAATTAGGCTTCCCTCCAAGTACCATCTATTTATCTATTACTGTGCCAACACCATTAGCTGATGTTTCATGGTTTTGATATATTTTTGCAGTGAGCAAGATGTCAGAGGGAGATTTTTGATGGAGATGTTTATATTTAGTCATGGGTCAAAGAAGGTGAGATACACAGAGGCGTGCATCACAAGAGGCAAGCACAATATGAAATGATGTGTCCATGAAATCCTGACTCATATTCGAGGAACACATCTATTTATTTGATTGTATTAGATTTTAAATTCAATTACTCTGATCTGCACCAGTAGCTATTTAGTCAAAATGGAAATATCTGTTTTTACATGCACTTGAAGTCTCCACTGGAAGAAACTTGTTTAAAAAAAGCATACCTAAAAAATGAGACATTCAACAGTGTGGCTTCTGTAGACTTTGTAAGGAGGTAGAGGAGACTGATTTTTATTGATTTTGTGGTTAGGAAGTGGCATTATTTTGGATTAAAATTGAAAAGTGGATCATTGCACATGGTATACTGGATTTTGTGAGACTGGGAAAAACTGGGAAAAAATGACAACCACATAAACATATCAGTTATGGTCTTTATGGCCTTCTACTGCAGGAGGTACTGTACTCTAGCATTGTAACATGAAGCATCATGAGCTGTTATGGATTATGGAAGCTTTACTTGTCCTTCCCCACACAAAGCATCAAGTACAATCTGGTGAACAAAGCACTTATGATTAAAATTAGTCCCATTGCTCCTTACAGATGGAGTTACAGTTCAGTCAGAATCATTCAGCCTTTGTTGTTATAGCTACAGTTCTGCCTGACACAGTGTTTTTATACGGACAGGTACTGCTATAACATATGCGCAGTGCTAATAAAGTCATCAGCAGACAAGCTTGGATGCAGCACTGTCCTCTACAGAACAAGAGTAAGTCTGTAGCCACGCTAGCAGCTGACATGTTGTCGAGTTTTTGTGTGTACGTCCACTTTCTCATAACTGCAGATTTAGACTGTACATGCTTTCAGCTCATTTTTTTCAGATGCCCATGATGAAAATCCAAATCCTTCCTTCTGTGAAAAAACACTTTCAAGAGTTATCTGAAGGTAATACGGGGTGTCAGTGGAACTGAATTTTAAGTGAATGAAAGAAATTTAAATGACAGAATTTTTTTTGCGATAACCATTTCTGAATTCAACAACAAAAATCAAGTGAATACAATACATGTGATTAAAGCTGCAGTCAGTAGGATTGATAAGCAAACTTAGACTGAATATTAGAACGAGTACAACTCCCAGGTCCCTCCCTCTCCACTGCACTCCAGCTTGCCTCCAAAGACCCTCCCCTCAGAGACGCTTCCTACATGCACATACAGTGGAGCGGAGACTGTGCAGGAGCAGCATTTAAATCTCTGAATTGGACATAGTGACAGCAAACAGGACTTAAAGTCATTTTTTTACAAAGGCTACCTATTCCTCCTGCTTTAACAGAAAATTGTTCCAATAATTCCTCATAGTCATGCAGTACAGTCACCAGCATCGGAGAGTTGTTTCTGATCGTTGTCCACTTACAGTAAATGATCCTCCTGTGCCAATAATACTCTGAAAAGTAGCCGACTGTAATCCGCGGCTGGTGTCCACGAGGAATGTGCCAGCTTCCTTCATGTGCATGACAACATTAGTGCTGAGTCAGACTGGCACGGCATTAAACACATTATGTAAATCCGGTGTTTTGAATCAGACACTATTTATGACTCATCAGTAGCTCATTCAAATATCCAGAGCCAACAGATTTAACAAAATCACTATAATTCATTTTTTTCCCTGTGAGAAAACTGATGCCGCTGTGTGGGTTGCAGGTATTAAAAAGGAAAGAAGGTGACACGACATACAGTGAGGCATACTGATCAGAAGATACTGGCACTCATTAGCCTGTCCATCAGCCAAGTCATCAATGCGGCTAGAAAAGATGATGTTATGATACACTGTAAGGTTTTTTATAAATTGTGCTTGACACTGGTCAGAAGTTCACATGCAATATTGGCTCACCCCATTGAAGGCTGGAGGCTGGATGAAAGAAACAGAGAAAAGACGAGGACAGAGCTAAGCAGGCAGAGCTGAAGGCAACTTCTTCCCAGGGTCAAAACCTAAGAAAGATGTCCATTAATCTTCATACAGCCGCTCGGCGAGAGATAGAGACTTTGGAAGCACCTAACAGTATCATTTTTTTTAAGTGATTAACAGTACAGGGTGGATAATTCCTTTGTGCCAAGCTATATGTGTACAAGCTGATTACAGAAACATTAATAGTCTCCTTAGTCACATTATCAGTGACATGCAAAACAGGTTTAATGTGTTCTTGTTGCTTGTTATATAAAAAGCTGTGTCTGGGTCATCCAGTTCTGGAATTATATCATATACTGTGTCTTGACTGCTTGCCTAATTTCGAGGTGCACAGTGTGCTCAGTAGAGATACTGGTCTAAACAATCTGAAGTTCTTCCCCTACTTGCCCTCTTTAGGGATGACTGATAGTATTGCCTCTCTTAATGATTGTGGTAGTTTGCTCTCAGTGTGTGATTAAAGCAATAAAGGAACAGTGGAGGTATTTGGTTTGTGAAGGTTTTGTAGCATTTGGCTCTAAAGCTTCCTGCAGCTGGTGCTTTATTCACCTTTTATCTGGAAACAGCTCAAGCTACTCTCTGCTGTTATATTCTCATTTTGCCTAACCTACCCTGCCTACCCTAAAGTATACAGTGTGGTAAATATAGGGTGTTTAAAAAGTCTGTCTTTAAACAATGCTGTTATGTCTTTGTGTTCGTTGAAACAGGTTTAGCTTGCTGTAATCTCCCCTCCTGTTCATACTGTCTGTCAAGACATCCATTCCTAACATGCTTCTGATGGAGGAAATGGGGCGGCCCTCGTTTTGTGCAAAAGTATATTTCAGAGTTTGTCTGCACTGAATGTAAAGCTTCAGTAGTCTGAGCTAAACAACTCAAAGTAACCTTAGATAACGTTTGGAAAGCATTTTTGAACAGAACAAGTACTGTGGATTTTTCTCACATCACTGAAATAGAAATCACATTAGTGGATCTCTTAACAGCCAGTCAGAGCGGGAAGAAGCTGACTGATGTTTTAATATTGTGAACTTCCTGTAATTGGTCAAAGCGGCTTTAATTTATATTTTCAGAATAACAATACATCAAATCACAATTTTAATCTATCTATCAATCAGTCCATCCATCCATCAGTCCATCCATCCATCTGTAGTACATGCTCTAATATATCCTACAGGCGTACAGGGACAAACTAATCTGATGAAAAGACTGAGCAGTGATTTCTGGCTCCACACAAGAACATGTCTCACATGGGCAGTGATGCGGTTTTATATCTCCCCTGGCACAGAGCGGAACATTTAAAAGGCACGGCTCAAATGAGCTTAGCACACTTTATTACCCATCTGCAAACAGCTTAAGTGTCAAGCAGCACATCCTTGAGTTGGTAATGTTCACAGGCAAACTGAAAGATTAGGGCAATTAGCCCAGAGAAGCACACATGGGTGGTACATAACCAAACAATGCAAAGCTCTTATTCAAACTAAAAGCTAAAACAATACCACACATTCAAATTCTGAAACCTGCACATAATACAAGATGTAATGTATGTGCATACAGTACCTGAACTGAGTTAATGGGACTTCAATTACCTGGAGAGCTGTGTGGTGGATGTTATGGACCAAAGTTCGGAACCATCCACTGCACTGCAATATCTTTTTCCAGGCGTGCATATGGTGTCTAATTAATTACTGCCACACAGTAATTGCAACATCATTACTAGCCCAATACTATCCCTCAATAGGCCTTCATGTAGTTAGACAGTTACCTGACTGTGAAGAAGAATAAGTAAAGGAGTTTAATGTGTACGACTTTGTTGAGACAAAAGGAGAATAACGTTCATGACATACTTTATCCAATCCTCCCATCCCATTTTTTTCTTGTACATGTTCAGATATGCACTGTGTCATGATCATTCCAGGTTTGTTATCCCACCACTTGCTCAAGAACTGAACTGAAGATAAACTGTAGTTAAGACAAGTGATTCAGATTTGAGACCATGTTAGTCTACAGTCAGTAGGAACTGATTTTGTTGAGGAGAGATAAATGGTACAAATATGAATGTGAATTTGACAAATGCTGTAGGAAATAAAAATAGACAGTTATGACAGGTGTGTTACAGTACATGTACCATGGGTGTCCTGCTGTCAGTCATGCATTCCAGTGCTGCTGTTTGAGTGATTAGGGAATGTCCAAGGTGCCTCCAGGCAATAAGGATACCAAAGCAGTCACAGCTCTGGGAGTGTTTGTGCACATAGTTTTTGTTTCTAACGAGCAGCAGAGGTCCTGTTTTCCCTTTGCAGAATCCGAGTTGTCAGTCCAGCTCACTCAAAATAGCTTCCTGTAAGTGTCAATGTGCAAGTGATGAGAAAGGCTGTCAGTGATATAACTTCAGTTCAAAGTTTGGAGGTCATGCAAATGTCTTTCAGCTTCAGGTGACCATTTTTGAAATTCACTGTGGTATTTTCATGTAGGGCATGTTCACTTGTACCAGCAAGGACAGCGCCTCTCTGACTCAAAGGTGATTTGTCAAAGCAAATTGAGTTTCAGCTGAGACTACTACCACTTCTTCAGTCCTGACAGCACACAAGGAGCAACATATTCTCAGACTAATGTAACATCTTTGGGTCAGTTTGTGTATTATTATTATTAGTTTAGGGAAAAAGGTTGAGTACACACAAGGTCCAGCCCCAATGCCCTCCTTAGCCCTGAGCACTGAACCCTCACACACTTTAATTAACATTACATGTATGCTCAGCAAAAATGTAAGAATACAATAGAGGTCAGGTAGTCGAGAGGTAGTGTAGAGCTGGGGCAGCACTTTGTGATGTCACATGTTACCAGAGCAGAGAGTCCAGTAAAATGATATTTGCAGTGTTTGAAGTTTGTTGTTTAATTAGGATTAATTGTTGGTTGTGGTTTTGTGATATGAAACTGAACTGATCTGGACACTGATGGTTTTGTGTGTTTGTACACAGGTGGACAACACATCTGAAGGATTTCAAGATTTCAGATTTAAGCCAATAGCTTCCTGGAACAACGGCACCCTGGTACGCCTTGAAAAATGATTGGCACTACTGTAAGGTACATCTGATTAGTGGTGAAACATACAAAAAATATCAGTTAGAGTACTTTGCCAGTGCAGCACTTGACAGGTCTGCTTTGCCAATCATTTGAAAACTGGCTCTGGAGAGTGGCGCCTCAAGTGCAGCAATAACGTGAAGAAAAGAACAAGACCTTCAGTAGGCTTACTCAGCACTCAATAATGTGGCACTGAGAGCTTACCTCGATGTCAGAGGTATTGTACTAGACTCCTATTTATCAACATACTTAAAACTCACAGGGGGGTTAAGTGCATGAGAAAATCCCTGCTATTAAGCTGATGTACGAGGGCAGTGATGGTCATTTAATTCTGCTTAAATGACCCAGAGGGATCCAAGCGTAGGCCATCATGTCGTTATGACCACTCTCATCGTCAGTTTAAAAGTGCGCTACTGTGAGTGGGGCTGAAATCTCTTTGTTTAATCATTTGGGCTGACACATGATTATAAATCCATTCAATCCATTCAATATTGTAATGCCCGAGTGAATCTGTTACCATTACTTGATTTGTTCTACGTTACATGATTTACCAAAGTGGAGTAATTCATAAGGAGTTTTTAGCATTTCCACAGCTTCAGAGCTGACCCATGATTTTAACATGTCCTCGCACATGGTGTTTGCTTTTTATCTGGTACAGATGCAAAATCTGGTGAGACTTGAACTCTACAGTTCTTTACTGGATGGAAAACATTACCAGTTAAGTGGAAAATGATGATCATTACAAGCAATCAAGATGGGCTTGTTTGCATATTGCAGATAAGTTAAGCAGCTGTAATTATAGCACTGGGCACACAGGGGCCTTTCTGGAGAGATTACATGGAATAGAAGCAGATGATTTAAACAAGGTTTAATGCTGGAACTGTCAAGAGCCTAGTTGGCTTTTAGTTTTCTCTTATGTAATGTACAGAACTTTAAAAATGCCAACAACAACTTGTTTTGATGTCTGCTGTTAAACCCCATTTTCTTCATTAGTTTTAATCATTTAAGATATGCTAAAGTATTCTAAGTAAGTATAATAATAAAGTTTACAAAGGCATATTGCTATCACTATCTATACATAACTCTGCTAATGCTGCACCATCTCATAGTGTGTGGTGTAGTTCTGTGGTGGATGTTGTTGACAGGCATCTTCTTCTTCATTCTTCTTCTTCATCCGCTTGGTCCGGGACCGGGTCGCGGAGGCAGCAGTCTGAGCAGAGATGCCCAGACTTCCCTCACCCCAGACACTTCCTCCTAGCTCTTCCGGGGGGACCCCTGAGGCGTTCCCAGGCCAGCCGAGAGACATAGTTTCTCCAGCGTGTCCTGGGTCTTCCCCGAGGCCTCCTCCCGGTGGGACATGCCTGGAACACCTCCCTAGGGAGGCGTCCAGGGGGCATCCGAAACAGATGCCCAAGCCACCTCAGCTGACTCCTCTCGATGCATGAAGGAGCAGCGGCTCTACTCCGAAGCTCCTCCCGAGTGACTGAGCTTCTCACCCTATCTCTAAGGGAGCGCCCAGCCACCCCTGCGGAGGAAACTCATTTCGGCCGCCTTGTATCCGCGATCTTGTCCTTTCGGTCATTACCCAAAGTTCATGACCATAGGTGAGGGTGGGAACGTAGATTGACCGGTAAATCGAGAGCTTCGCCTTTCGACTCAGCTCCTTCTTCACCATTGGATCGACGGTCCGGTACACCCGACCGCATAACTCCGCGGATGCTGCACCAATCCGCCTGTCAATCTCACGCTCGATCTTTCCCTCACTCGTGAACAAGACCCCGAGATACTTGAACTCCTCCACTTGAGGCAGGACCTCTCCACCCGCCTGGAGAGGGCATGCCACCCTTTTCCGGTCGAGAACCATGGCCTCGGATTTGGAGGTGCTGATTCTCATCCCAGCCGCTTCACACTCGGCTGCAAACCGCTCCAGTACATGCTGAAGGTCCTGGCCTGATGAAGCCATCAGGACAACATCATCCGCAAAAAGCAGAGATGAAATCCTGTGGTTCCCAAACCGGACTCCCTCCGGCCCCTGGCTACGCCTTAGAAATCCTGTCCATAAAGATTATGAACAGGACCGGTGACAAAGGGCAACCCTGCCGCCGAGTCCAACATGCACTGGGAACAGGTCTGACTTACTGCCGGCAATGCGAACCAAGCTCCTGCTCCGGTCGTACAGAGAGACCGAACAGCCCTTAGCAAAGGCCTCCCGGACCCCATACTCGCAGTGGAGCACTCCCCACAGAATACCACGAGGGACACGGTCGAATGCCTTCTCCAGATCCACAAAGCACATGTGGACTGGTTGGGCAAACTCTCCATAAACCCTCAAGCACCCTGTGGAGGGTATAGAGCTGGTCCAGTGTTCCACGACCAGGACACAGGACGAAACCTGCATTGTTCCTCCTGAATCCGAGGGTCGACTATCGGCCGAATTCTCCTCTCCAGTACCCTGGCGTAGACCTTCCCGGGGAGGCTGAGAAGTGTGATCCCCTGTAGTTGGAACACACTCTCCTGGTCCCCCTTTTTAAAAAGAGGGACCACCACCCCAGTTTGCCACACCAGAGGCACTGTCCCCAACCTCCATGCAATGTTGCAAAGAGGCGTGTCAGCCAAGACAGCCCCACAACATCCAGAGATTTGAGGTACTCAGGGCGGATCTCATCCACCCCCGGCGCCTTGCCACTGCGGAGCTGCTACGAACTACCTCAGTGACTTCGGGCTTGGGTGATGGACGAGTCCACCTCAGAGACCCCAGCCTCCGCTTCCTCATTGGAAGGCAAGTCGGTGGGATTGAGGAGATCCTCGAAGTATTTCTTCCACCGTCCGACAATGTCCCCAGTTCGAGGTCAACAGCTCCCCACCTGCACTGTAAACAGTGTTGGCAGAGTACTGCTTCCCCCTTCTGAGGCGCCGGACGGTTTGCCAGAATCTCTTCGAGGCCGACCGATAGTCCTCCTCCATGGCCTCACCGAACTCCTCCCAGACCCGAGCTTTTTTGCCTCCAGGACCGTCCTGGGCTGCGGCTTGCTTGGCCTGCCGGTACCTGTCACAACTGCGCCAGGAGTCCCACAGGCCAACATGGTCCGATAGGGACTCCTTCTTCAGCCTTGACGGCATCCCTTACTTCCGGTGTCCACCACCGGGTTCTGGGGGTTGCCGCCACTTGACAGGCACCAGAGACCTTGCGTCCACAACCTTCGAACTGAACCGAACGTCGACAATGGAGGCAGAGAACATGGTCCACTCGGACTCAATGTCCCCAGCCTCCCTCGGAATCTGTGAGAAGTTCTCTTCCGGAGGTGGGAGTTGAAGACCTCCCTGACAGAGGGCTCGGCCAGACGTTCCCAACAGACCCTCACAATATGCGTTTGGGTCTGCCAGGTCTGTCCAACTTCCTCCTCTGCCAGCGGATCCAACTCACCACCAGGTGGTGATCGGTTGACAACTCAGCCCCTCTCTTTACCCGAGTGTCCAAGACATACGGCCGGAGATCAGATGAAACGACAACAAAGTCGATCATCGACCTCCGCCTAGGGGTGTCCTGGTGCCACGTGCACTGATGGACACCCTTATGCTCGAACATGGTGTTCGTTATGGACAAACTGTGACTAGCACAGAAGTCCAATAACAGAACACCGCTCGGGTTCAGATCGGGAGGCCTGTTCCTCCCGATCACGCCCCTCCAGGTATCACTGTTGTTGCTGCCAACGTGAGCGCGTTGAAGTCCCCAGTAGAATAATGGAGTCCCCAGAGTCGGAGCACCTATCAAGTACCCCTCCCAGGGACTCCAAGAAGGCCGGGTACTCTGTACTGCTGCCCATTCAGACAAGGCCGTAGGCACAAACAACAGCAAGAGACCTATCCCCAACCCAAGGCGCAGGGAAGCGACCCTCTCTGTTCACCGGGAGTGAACTCCAACACATGGCGGCTGAGCTGGGAGCTATAAGCAAGCCCACACCAGCTCGCCGCCGCTCACCCTGGGCAACTCCAGAGTAGTGGAGGGTCCAGCAGCCCTCTCAAGGAGCTGGGTTCCAGAGCCCAAGCTATGCGTGGAGGTGAGCCCGACTATCTCTAGCCTGGTACCTCTCAACCTCCTGCACGAGCTCAGGTTCCTTCCCCCCCAGCTAAATTGCTGTCGTGAAAAATATGTTTTTCATACTATGTATTTATAAATGGATTCAGATGAAAATGCGCTCTTGTGGTGTGGTCAGTGACGTGTGTTGTTTTTTGTCATTGTCTGTACAAAAAAGTGATTTGATTGTCAGTCCACTACAGAGCATCATTACTGTTCAGTGGGTTAGGTAACATTCATGAGCCACAATTAAATCTCTATTTTATACCCATGCAAACAAAGGAACACTAAAATGCCGTTGCCCCAGCGTTGTGTGAGCTGTCATTCCCAGAGGTTCAACTCTCAGCTCTGTACATCACTCTCATTCATAATGGACTGCAATGGATCATCATGAATGTGCCCGAAAAAAACAGAGAAAACAGCATGTGCAACAGTCTTTCAAGAGTCTTTCAACAAAACAACGTTTTGTCATGTTATGTATGAAATTAAATATTCATCACTAAATTTTTTTGAGAGACTGTTTGTGTAACTGTTTTGCATTTCTGTTTCAAAATGAGCATGATTTTTTTTTTACACTTTTGTATAAGCAGAGGCCTGTCTTTTAAAATAATAAGTACATAATTTTATGCAATGCTCCAAGGAGAGAGTATGAAAATTACATTAGAACAAGACGTGATCTGTTCCATAACAGCTAAGTAAGTTCTGTAGTATGCATACCATACAGTTCTATAAAATGCACTGCATACAAAGCAGCCCTTCTCCCCACCAAATCTGAATAATCACGGGGTAATTATCAAACTGGAGATTCTGCATTCTGCAGTTGTTTAGCAAACACCAGCGCTCAGTGTTTTCATATTCACAGCAGGGCTTTTCCCCCTTAAATTGTACTGCTTACATAGCAGGATCAAAAGCTGCGGAGGGGAGATATCAAACCATGCCTGGATCTGTGTGGTGAGAGAAGTGTTCACCCCAGGGGCACAGCAGACAACACCTCTACTTTCATCACCAGCACAGGGCTCCCTTGGAGCACAGGATGTCGAACAATGCTTGTAAGAAACCAACCACCCCTTCTTCTTTAGTGGTGCCACAAGAGTATTTGTGTCATTCGGAAGCTGAATACCTTAATGGCTGTATTCTCTTCTGTACTCAAAGTAAACAAGTCCCTCGCTAACATGCAGCCCTGTAAGGTGCAGCAGACTGCTTTAAATTGTTTCCAGACGCCTCCTGCAGTGAGTCACAATACCCCATTGCAATGCTGCTGAATTATTGACAAGCCAATACAGATTATTCAGACCAGGGCTGGTGAGGTTGAGAAAAACTTAAAGCTATAGGAAACCTGATGTAAAATGATACTATTTCAAAGTCAAAGTCTGTTTTTTTTTTGTCTTTTGTCTCTTTTTGTTTTATTGTCAATTCTGCAGCATGTACAGGACAAACAGAGAATTGAAATTATGGTTCTCTCAAACCTTAGGTGCATGAAATACAAAAAATAAGCATATAAGCCAATAAACAAAACAAGTACAATCAAACTAGAAGAATACATAAGACATGATAATGTCTTAGCAATAGACAAGGAAAATTACAGTCAGTGCAAATATATGTATATGTTATAGTGCAAAAAGAAGATTGAGTTAGCTTATGGTCTGGTTAAAGTGATTAAAGTGGGTGTGTGCTTGTTCCTGAGGGTGTCAACCTGAGGGTGTCAAAAGTTCAAGTGTTGATGGGAGAGGTGTCAGAGTCCAGGGTGTGTGTGTGTGTGTTGTGTGTGTCTGTGTGTGTGTGTGTGTGTGTGGGGGGGGGCAGAGCAGGGAGAGAGTTCAGCATCCTGACAGTCTGGTGGATCAAGCTGTCCCTCAGTCTGCTGGTCCTGGCCCGCAGGGCTCCGCAGTCTCCTTCCCTGATGGCAGCAGGCTGAAGAAGCTGTGTGACGGGTGGGATGGGGTCCCTCGCGATGCAGAGGGCTTTACGGGTGAGGCGAGAGGTGTAGATGTCTTGCAGGGAGGGGAGAGAGGCACCAACGATCTTCTCAGGACGCCGAGCAGGTGCCGTACCACACGGTGATGCCGCTGGTCAGGACACTCTCGATGATGCCTCTGTATTTTAAGATTGAGTAACAGATGTATTTCTGTGCTGGCACTAGTCCCCAGAGGAATTTAATGAGTCACATCCACCCCTTCCAATATTAAACTAAACAGTTTCAATTTAACGCTTTCCTGCTTGTGTTACACCCACAATCTTCATGTGAAATGAACATCTCTTTGCTTAATTTCTTTGCTGTGACCACCTCTTTCCTACACACAGTAACGCCACTGCTGACCCCCACCTAAACATGCTGTAGACTCTCTGCTGATAGAAATGTCCTTCATATGCAAATAAAAATGTAAAAGAAGCCATGCAAACAATGTTAGCGCATCACACAGAAATAAACACACATGGTTGTTGTTGCTAAGCGCCAGTGAGCCAGAGGAGCTGAATGTCTAAACAGTCTGGTTGAGCAACAAAACCTAATGCCTAATGTGATGCAAACTTTAAGCTCAGTGCCACAACCACAAGGTGTGATTGTGAACAGAGAGGTGAGAATCTTTGACACCGAAGGAGCATAAATGCAAATTATTAATGGGCATAAGTTCTACTTTTTTTGTTTACACATCAGCCTAAAACTGCAGGAAATGTGTGTTGTGATGCAGCTGAGTACTTGTTAATAGTTCCATTAAAATTCACAAGTAATTTGGGGAAACTCACCTGCTTGTCTTCCAGTTTTCGTTTTGCACTCCATTTACCAAATATTCCTGTCATTTCAAGCTCAACATGATAGCTCAGTCAGCAAGACAGCAGTCGCCAAAGTCTAACTACAGAATAAATGAATTTGTCAGACAATTATTCAAGGCCACACCCAGAAAGCAGCGGCAGTCCACACCTGGACAACTTTCTTCATTGTGATGTTTTATCACAAGGCTGTTCACAATAACCCTTTGGCATTGGGAAAAGAACTTGGAAAAAAAGTAATGACAGTGGGACTCATGTTGACATAAAAAAATATTTATTTTGTGATCGAGTGAAATCAAATAAAATTGTGCAATGTTGAAAAGACTTAAGTAGTGTGTGATCATGAGAAAAGAAAGGCTTTATCACCAAAGTCCACAAAAAGCTAAATAAAAATAATGTTAACTTTCTTAGTTTCTTAGTTTTGCCAGTCATCACTGTGTCATTTTGTCCAGTCTTCCTCATTTACTCATTTTCTCTAAACAAGCAGGTGTTGCATCTTAAAAGACATTAAGTGTCAAAGCAAAGCATGCATATTTAATCTTAATGTGCCATATGTTGGAGAAAGACAGTTAACAAGGCACTAATTACCATGCAGGTCTGCAGGGATAGACTGTTTCCATGGACATATCATCCTGAGGGCTTTGTGCTCTGGTGGTGGAATGAAAGAACATAGATGGTTACATTTATAATCCTCTATCTGCCGTGATGTTATCTTAGAAAGACAAAGTGCCACACATGTTTAGATTTTCATCTTTTCTGTATTTTAAAATCTATCTTTCAAAAAGCTTAAGGTTAAGATGTCTTCAATAGTAAACTAAAAATGTGTATTTGAAGATATCTGTGTTTGTATGGTAGTAATTAGGTCAGCTCAGAGAAGAAGACAAAAGCTGTGACAATAAACAGGAAAAAAAAAAAGAAATGCGTCCATTTGTACACCTGACAGTGTTCTTCTTTGTTAAGTTATGCCCTGCTCACATGCTGCAGACCCCATCAACACGGGCGAACACAACCTCTTCTAATGAGCAGGCCGTGGGGAGGCAGCGTTAGAGGCGTGTTAGTGGAATGGTGAATACGGTGGTTACGCTGTCTCCCCAGGGTGCTTACATCCACACAGTCGGAGTCACAGTGACTTTGTTGTCAAGGTCAAGCAAATGAGTCAGGTGGGATGGCTCACTGCAGGGAGAGGGAGTGCAACTGTTCTCCATCCGTCACGGCAGGATCCAGCCTGACTGTGGTGACATAATGCCACTGAAGCTCAGCAGTAAGCAGGGCCGTGTCACAGCAAGAAGGACACAGGTTTCATTTAGCTTCTTTGTGGAGTGTGCACATTGTTGGCACGGGCCTCACCCAGGTGCTCCAGTTTCCTCCCACGCTCCGAAGACCTGCAAGTTAAATGGACTTGGATGCTCAAATATAGACCCTAAATAAGCGACAGGACATTCAGTACGCAGTGTTAAAGGGGAGACGGCTAAGGGGCAGGCTGTGTTGTCAGGTTTAAAAGCAGGGAGAATGTTTTGGGTCAATGCGCCTTTATCTCCCCAAACTGATGCTTTGGAAATGGGAATCGAGAATGTCATGTATGGAAATGGCTGCGGCCATGGTGTACTTTGTTTAATTTTCCGAGCCTCCCTCACAGCATGTCATTGGGCAAGATGCCTCACAAGCTGTTTGCAGGCAATTAAGAATATAACAGCTAATACTTTACTGTTGCTCCCATTACAGCTATATCAGCAGTGATATCTTGGGAAAATAAGACGCTTACTGTGTGAGAAATAGAGTGTCCCAGTAGGCAAGCTTCCATAACCACCACAATAGTCAGAAAGATAAGCCAGCGTAGCTCTAATTAGTCCAACAGAGGAACTTTTAAGGGCTGCATCAGAGCCAGGAGCTGAATAAATACATATAAATCTACAATAGAGAAAAGTAAATTCCTTTCATTGTGATCAGCCCTAAGCTGAGGCACTCCTCTGCAGGAGCTCTACAGTGTGTGAGAGCCTTTTTCTGATAAGCTGGATACACCTTTTCAATTTGCTGATTAAAGTCATATCAGGCAGTGCTCCTGACAGCTGAGCTTCTGTGAAAAGATAAAAGTCTGGAGTCTGTGGAAGCAGTTTCAAAACACCACATTTTTTCACACACCAAAGAGGATGAATGCTACACACAAAAATAAATTCATATCCATGCTGAAAATGTTTTCATTTACAAATGAGGCCACTCCTTTCTGGTGTGATGAAGCTAAGACAACTTGAATGATTTACTCTGTGTTGCTGGATGTTCTTAGGCTGCCTGAGGAAGAAGAAGCTGCTCCATCACTGCCTCCATCACTGCCTCCATCACTCTAAAAGCCCAGTGGAGGACCCTTGTAAAAGCTCAGGAGTCATCACCCGTGTTTCTGTTTCTCAGTCCACAGAGCTGCAGATGTCTATTCATGTTTATGTCTTTTCACCCCACCTGAACACCCAAAGTCATCTTGCTGCATCCTATATATACATATACATATTTACATCACATGATATAATAACACACAATACATTACAATACATACAATTTCTACTATATACTACTATATACCATTTAATAGTGGAGCAGCACTGTTGCTGTGAATAAAAAAAGTAAAAATGATCCCAGTAAGGTGTCCAATTTCAGTCAACATTCTCAGTTTGCTGAATGTATTGATTAGTTGAAGTGATGTATTGATTAATTGGTCAGTGTTGACAGTGTACTGACAACACTTGGTCAACATCAGGCAGGACAGTTAACCAAAATCCCACACATATCATTGTATTTGATATAAAAATTTAATTAGAAAATGTTTTACGCCCAATAATTTCTGACTGTTCTTTTGAAAATCAGAGCCTCCATGTTTCAGAGTGCTGTAGTTTTTAGTCACTGTGCAAGCTGCCATTGCTGCAAAGAGTCTACTGTTGTTTTTAATGAAGGAAGCACATCAAACAGAAAATACACAGCCCATACTGCATGCAGTGTTGTCTCTGAGTGGTGGAATGCGGTTTTACCCAGCAAGTGAAAGAAGATGTATACATATATTGTCTGTGTTTTACATATTTTATATACAGTATATCCAGAAAGTTTAGATGGGCATGGTGGTGGACCTGTTTCATAAATAGCTTTTAGGATGCGCTAGAGGCTTCAAATGTGTTTACTTCTGCAGCATGCACTTCAAAAGCTGTAGAAACCACATTCATCTGTGAGCATAATTCTTCTAATAAACTCAGTAATGTAAACCCTGGAGCCATGCAGAAACATATTTTATGAGTGAACAAGTTTAATTAAAAAAACCCACATTTGCAAAAAATGTCACAAACAAGATAAAAGGACAACTTCACCAACCTTAGTGACAGATTTGCTGTATGTAATGTGTATATTAATATTGATAGTCATTGTCAGTTTACATAAATTTATACTGTGTTCGAAATTATTATGCAAATTGTATTTAAGTGTCATAAAGATTACATTTTTTGTTTTTCAATTAAACTCATGGATGGTATTGTGTCTCAGGGCTCTTTGGATCACTAAAATCAATCTCAGACACCTGTGCCAATTAGTTTGCCAGGTGAGCCCAATTAAAGGAAAAACTACTGAAGAAGGACGTTCCACATCATTGAGCAGACCACCATTTTCAAGCAATATGGGAAAGAAAAAAGGGATCTCTCTGCTGCTGAAAAGCGTGAAATAGTTGAATGGATCCTCCAGAGGCTTGCAGTTATGCATAAACCTTCTATTCGGCCACCCCTAACCAATGCTCACAAGCAGAAACGGCTGCAGTGGGTCCAGAAATACATGAAGACTAATTTTCAAACAGTATTGTTCACTGATGAGTGCCGTGCAACCCTCGACGGAGTAGTGGATGGATGGTTGGTGGACGGCCACCACGTCCCAACAAGGCTGCGACGTCAGCAAGGAGGTGGCGGAGTCATGTTTTGGGCCGGAATCATGGGGAGAGAGCTGGTTTGGCCCCTTTAGGGTCCCTGAAGGTGTGAAAATGACTTCTGAAAAGTATGTGGAATTTCTGACAGACTATTTTCTTCCATGGTACAAAAAGAAGAACCGTGCTTTCCATAACAAAATCATCTTCATGCATGACAATGCACCATCTCATGCTGCAAGGAATACCTCAGCATCATTGGCTGCTATGGGCATAAAAGGAGAGAAACTCATGGTGTGGCCCCCATCCTCCCCTGACCTCAACCCTATTGAGAACCTTTGGAGCATCATCAAGCAAAAGATCTATGAGGGTGGGAGGCAGTTCACATCCAAACAGCAGCTCTGGGAGGCTATTCTGACATCCTGCAAAGAAATTCAAGCAGGAACTCTCCAAAAACTCACAAGTTCAATGGATGCAAGAATTGTGAAGCTGTTATCAAAGTAAGGGGTCCTATGTTAAAATGTAACTTGACCTGTTAAGATGTTTTTGATTGAAATAGCTTTTGATTTCAGTAAATATGACCTCCTAATGCTGCTAATTCAACAAATGACCATTTTCAGTTCTTTACAACCTATAAAATGATTTGAAACTCTGTTGTGCATAATCATTTGGAACAGTTAAGTTTTTTTATTTTTGAAAAAAATACTGTTATCATTGGGAGGTTTGTTCAATAACATTTGAACTATACTCTAATGGTTGATGACTTGAAAATTATGCTGACTGTCATTTGCATTGACTTTTTAGGAAAATCAGAGAAAAACATCATTTGCATAATATATATATAATAATAATTTGGAACGTGGTGTAAAGTTGAATGATTTTGAAATTTTAATTCTGTTAACTCTCCTCCAACATTTACACACAAAAGTAAGTTAAGGCAGTATTTTGGAAAATCAACACTAAACTGCAATATATTGAAAAATTGAGTGCTAAGAATACACAGCTTGAAGATGTTTCGCTTCGCAACATCCAGAGGACTTCACGGTCAGTCAATGTAAACAACTGAAAAAAACATCTGAAAGCTTGACATGTTTTATTTATGGTACAACATGGACACAGTGACAGTGCTGCTCTCCATAAAGATAATGATAAACACAAGGTTGCTAAAAGTCTATGTGAAAAAAACACTATAAAATGTGCATGGCATGCAATGTGTGCATTTTAAGAAGTGAATGAAACCAGAATAAAAAAAAAAAACACAATTTAAAGCGGGGCCATTATAGGCGAGTTTTAGTGACACCTGTTGTTCGTAGACTAAATTCATTACCAGCTTGAACTCTGCCTCAGTGCCTCTGGAGGCTGATGGATGGGATTGCTGCTCATTGCTCTTCTCCTGCGCCCACACCCAAAGGACACAGTGATGGATGATTGACTGAGGACAGTTGCTGCTCTGCCTCTCAGGAGGGTAACTAATAGAACGGGGGCAAGTGGGCCTGTGGCAGCGAGCACAGAACTGAACAGAACGCCCTCCAGTCCAAAAAAGATTTTATCTCTTATCAGCGGGCAAGACAAAAACCTGTCGGACCTGAGTGTTTCATACTGCTTCCTTTTTATCTGTTAATATTTCAGACAGATTATGTGATGAGGGAGATGGTGATGATGCCTTAAAGGGCATGCTTCATAAAGATGCAGTATATTTACTCTCCTCCTATGGTCGCACATAAAGCCGTGTCACATACTGTAATGAGCTAAACTCTGAACACACACTTGTTACAGCTGCTTCTCTTCACTGGGCTTGTGATTTCCAAGATAATAGCCAAGGCACGCATATTTAATGAGCATCACCTGCTTTGAATTAAATATGCTGTGAAACACTCTCAGCATCAAGAGAGCATCAAATGTCAGCCTGCGCTTTCTTTGCTTCAGCCACGATGCTTGACTTCCAAATGCGCCAAAGTCAGATGGTTTAAAACAAACAAGTTTTCTAGCAAGATCACAATATCGGTCACCTGCAACGGTAAGTGTCAAGATTATCACAATGGACTCTTTTTCTGTCAAGGAGCTCCAGAAAATGAAGTCTTCTTTTTTGTTTTTCATTTAAATTTATACAACATTCTTCTCAACCTACACATATCAGCAACAATAGATGTTTCTGCCTGACGCTCTTTTTCTGCTCTTTCTCTCCATTTCCCACTTTCACAACTGCAGAAAGCAGCTTAGATAAATATTACAGTAGTACATTTCCTACAAAACTTTTTCTCATTTGCTGTTTCACAATCACTCTCCCAACTACAAAGAAATGTGTACCTTTAAAAAACATTAAACAGCAGAACAAGCCACCCTCAGGAAAATAACAGTAATCAAAACCTGCGAAAGAAATACACGAATAAAGGGATAACAGCCAATCATGTCAACACATATCATTTCAACTAATAATAGAAAAAGAAAAAGGTGTAATTCAAGTCTTTGTGGACTGCACTATTGTGCCACATCGATGCCTACTAGCACTGGGTCAGCACTGTAAAGACGGGACCTGACGTATGGGATTGGACGGAGCCCGTGAGGCATTGCAGGGTGCTCGTCTGACTTGTTCGTGGACTTGTGACAAAAAGGCAGAAGACATCAGAGAGACTGAAACATCGCTACATATCGCTAATGAACAGCAGATATCAGTGCAGGGGTCACTGGAACTTGGTCTCAGCGCACTAAAGGCTGCCTCTCATGGTGCCCTTTTGTATGTGTGTAGAAGTTCTTTTTAGTGTACAGTTCCTTAACATTTGTTATTTCAATGTATTATTTGAAAGAATATGGAAGTACTATATAATTTAGTTATGTTTTGTTTAGTTTTTATACTCTATGTTTTAATTGTAGATATATGCAGATGTATGTTAATTTGTTTTTTAAATAACTGAGATGTGGGATAGGCCAGATGTTTAGCATAACTTGAACGTAAACTAAACTAACTAATTAACTATGGTTAGGGGATGACATGGGAACACTATTGTATCAGATGTTTTTGTGGAAGTTCAGATTTGATGGACAACTTGCAGGTTTTTGAGATCATCTATCTCAAACATAACTGGTAGTGGCCCACCAGCAAGCCATAGCAGTCTATAAGGATCAACTTAAGTGGGGTCAACTTGTCATGGCAGAGGGCAAGGTCATTAACCCAAAATCATCCTTATCAGACAGTGAGTGTGATTCAAGATGGCGTCACGCTTTGGCTTGCTGGTGAACCATGGTAACGTCAGAGTCTGAAGAGGAACGCCACCGACACATCATAATGTTTACAGGTCCTCAGGAGTGCTACAGTATAAGCAAACAATTTATGTAGAGCAGTTGTAAGCCTACTGTGGCTAGAGAGGGGGCAGTGCAACAAAGTACATTTGCGTTTCAGGTTTTGTTCAGACTGAAATCCCAAAGCTTTTTTTTCGGCATATCCAGGTTTTGATCGATTGATTTTAGGACAGCAAAAAAACAAAAGAAAATAAGAGCCAAGCTACATTTGGAGGTTGTTTGAAATGCAGTTCTGACTGGATTTCTACAGATGCATCTCAGTTCTGACGCTCTGTCAGTTTAAATTTCAAACTGTCTTTAGCGTCACATGCAAGCATACAGCATCAAATCCAGAGCGATGTAAGGGCATCAGAGCATCTGAGCAGAATCCACGCTGTTACAACACAGAGAACAACTATGGCTTGACAGGACAATTGTTTCGAGGGAGAGATGATGGATCTCCACTTCTCATGCTTCCCAGTCTGAAAGCCACGTCACCAGCATATGTGGATACTAACGCCTATGTTACCACAGCAACCCAGGCTGATAGGTTAGTGATGCCTGGACACACAAATCTGATCTGATTACTTGTGAATAACAGTGCAGACAATCTGTCTTGATTTGAGAAACAATTTTGACTTGCCTACAGTCAAACAATGACGGTTGCGTTACACTGTGTGCCACTTTGCACCAGATGTTAGACAGATATCTCTGCAGTGATTTTCATACTATTTTACACCTCTAGAGTGAAACACTAAATCAGTGGGATATTCTAATAAACTTATTGTGTTAATGCTATGTGTGCTAATCCAACCATAGTCAAAAAGTGCACTGAAGACATTGAAAATCACTTCACCTTGGGATACAGTTGTAGTATCCAACTTTACTGGGTATAAACAGTGTACATAGTGTCACTGGAAATGTAGTACTGATTTATATGAAATAATTTGTTGTTTGGTCTAGGGGATGTAATTACATCAGCTATCAGCTATTAACAGGCCAATCACATACACTGAATGTCTTCAGATGCCAACAACAACAGTGGAGGAATGCAGGCCTCTCCTGATCCCTGATGAGCTTTACTCGTGTCCTGCTGTCACTCCACTGCTTCTCCCACAGTGTCACTCCTCTTTTTGTATCACTAACAAGCTCATATTAGGTAAGACTCTCCTTCTTGTTGTTCCACTACCACTCAGCAGAACAAATGGCAAGCTGTGACCATGACAATGGGATGTTTCTGAGCAATGGTGGCTCCAGGTGCTGACTGAGGAAAATGCTGACAGTTGTATGCTTGAGATCATCGGTGGTGCACAATCACACAAACTCATACTCCTCTTGGGCACATGCAGCAGACACATGCAGGCGTTCAACTGATCCACAGAGAAACCCTTGGCAACAGAGGCTGTATCATAGGAATTAGTGATGTGTGATGTGAGGTGTGTCACCTGGCCAGTCTTAACAGTGGGTTCTTTCTACCAGTCTGCCTGCTTTCTTCCTTTGGGATGCAAATATTCCATTAAATTAATGACAGTCATAGAGATATGTTTTGCTGGGTTGCTATGCAGTGAAATCTGTTCCTCAAAACAAATGGATTCAGACCAAAAAACAGCAGATGTCCATTCCATAAGTGAGTGGGAGCTTGATATGGAGTCAAAAGTTCAAACCTTGAGAGGACAACTTGCTGATTCCTGATAAGCTTTGCATGTGGGGAGGAGCAGGTTCCTAATCCTCTACTCTGACAGTTATGCATTAAACAGGACTAGATTGTTAAATGTGCCCTCCCAGCTGTCTCCATACACTTAGTCCTAATTAACACTGAGTCCATTTACTGCACGGGTGATAGTTACTTACTATACATACTGCAGCAAGCACTTTGTTTAATCTACCATGCATCCACGCTCCCTTGAAGTTTCACAGTCGTAACATTAACAGCAGACACTTGGCAGGGTGTGGCTGGCTACATCATGCCACACACGCAATGGGAACATCATCATATCCACTTGCAGGAGTTATCTCCTCACCAAAGAGAGCGGTTGGCCATATTTTTTGTTCAAACTGCATCGTCAGCTGTTTAATGTAGTATCAGTGCAATTGACCATACAACAATGACAGAGAAACAAAACCAACATTGCAGTGGAGAGCATAAATACTTGCACTGCCTGCAGTGTCGGTGATCTCAAAAGGCTTGGAAAACTCAGAGCCATGATTTTCCAAGCAGGGTTTGTTGTTGTGGTTCCATGGGGAGAGTTGAAAGGATGGAATAGTTTCATCTGGGTCAGGTCATTCGTGCAGTTTGAGCCCCAGAGTACATTAGAAAGAGCTGAAATAACGCTCTTAGACAGAGCAAGGAGCTGACTTGAGTGCCATGGCTGCCCTGTAGTGCTTTTAACATGCCCTGTGGATCCTTAGGGTTCATTAAGCAGTTTGGGGTTTGTGTCAGAAGCCTCTTCACAAACTGCCGTGACACCGGGAAAATGCCCTTGACCGAAAAAAAGACCAAGGAAGCGCTATAGGTAATGCCAGTAGGTAACCCTGAAGGGCACTTTCTCTGGAAACCATTTGCAGAGTTAAAAGGAAGGTAGAACAAAAACCTGGATGTTGGCATTTGAAAAGGGAAAGCAGAATTCATACATGGTATTTCATTTTCCTGCAACAATATTTTAAAACTATACATACGTATTTATATATACAG
Organism: Scortum barcoo; assembly: GCA_023238725.1. Classification (NCBI taxonomy): domain Eukaryota; kingdom Metazoa; phylum Chordata; class Actinopteri; order Centrarchiformes; family Terapontidae; genus Scortum; species Scortum barcoo. The sequence continues at coordinate 17,983,104 of CM041531.1, forward strand.
CAAAAAGTTTTTCTTGTCAAATAAAAACTTACATCACCTGTCTTATCTCCCAAAAGTTTCTAAGAGATTTTTGCTTTTACTCATCTGACACAAAGTGATTTTTAATCCATATTCTACTTTGGAGCAAAACTCTGCAGTTGTTTCATTTTTTTTAATCCCAGACTGTTGCTTCTTCAGGCTTGTGTGTTCCAGTGATCAGAGAGAATGTGATTTAAGGTGATGATATGCTCATGAGTATATGCTTATACTCAATATCTGGCTGAAATGTGAAGAGGTTCTCTGAAGCTATTCTTGAAATTTCTGAAGAATGTAAAGGATTCGTAAGTATGCGTCAGCCTGTACCCACAGAGAGTTCATTAGTTGTTTTCAGTATGAGGAAAGTTCTTGGCCTCACAGGAGGAAATGAAAAATCAACATAATTAAAAAACCCACCAAAGAGCACACTGGAATAAGTATGGCAATTATGGCAAACATAACAAAATGCTCGGTCCAATTTTAAATGAATATTCTAGCCAGTCTGTCTGCCTATCTGTATTTGAGACGTATTAAATGGACTGTTATCATTAGCTGTCACTGAACAGTTTAATGTTATGTTTTATAACACACCTGTGGGAATCTGTCGACACTTGTAGTAGTTTTGGAACAGGAGGTGAGTCAGTTCTGCAGGTTGGACTCAGACCAGGCAGGATCACTGTAACATGTTGCATATTCAACACCTTTGTATCACAGCAACAAGGCAGTGTCTGTTACATATTTCGGCTGTCTGAGACACTTAAATGTGTCTGTGTTGCTTTTGAATGTAGCATCTATGTTTGTTTACTTTTAGAATCAGTCTGCACTTTTATGTAGATGCGCATTGTGTGCTGCCTATTTTGAACTTACCAATTTGACTTTTTTGAATCTTTCACAGCTTAATTCTGAGTTGACGTAGCCGCTGCAGTGTATTAATTTGCTAGCTTCCTTTCTGTGGCCTGACTATGATCTACTTGACTATTTCGTAGCATTAAAACTGTCCACCGGAAACTCTCCCTGCTGGTGCTCCGCTAACAGGGGATGAGCAAAATACTACATTTGGCAAGGGCTCTGTTTTTGGCTTCATCAGCACTTCACTCAAACCATATCATTTAAAACACATTGGTTTTTATGCAGCAATGATTGGGGTTTAGTACAAGAAATGCCACGCGTGATGAACAGTAAAGATTCAGGGCTTTGCTGAAAACATTAAGGGCTTAAGCCCCGTAAGCCGGCCCCTGGCACCGCCCATGCCTGAAATCAATATTTAATGTTCATTTTCACCCTGTCTCCTGCTGAACTATAGCAAATTGGTTGCCAGGTGCCAGGCAGAACCTGGCAGATACTGGAGTCAAATATATGACTGCCGGACAAGTGAAGCCACAACTCATCACTTTACACCTCTCTGGAAGAGACAGGTCATCCTGTGGTCCTGACACAAACATGAATCCTCCTAACCCAAATAAAGCCATCCCAAAGCACATCACCTAGTCTGCAGACAGGTGCGCTGAAACAGATACCGATGCTTAGAGCCACTGAGGCCATTTATTTTCCTCCCTGACAAAAGAGGCCACAGAAAAATATCTGAAGTTAAAAGAAAATGAGGATGTGCAACACCAAAAAAGAAAAGATAAAATAGCATAAAAACATTGCACTTCACAGACAACAGCACAGTTTTGTAATCCACGACAAAGTCAGTTGTCAACACTACACTGAGTTGTCAACACTACACTGAGCTGTCTGCCTGTTTGCAGATAATTGGCATACAGAGAGTAAAATGTACTGCCTATGGTTTAGCCATCCCACACATCTTCATGCTTGGCCTAATGCTTTTCGTCCACACCCTGAAACTGGAGTACTCAGCCAGTGGATAGGCTGCCCACATGGTGCCTTGCCTGTCAATTGATCAGGGCCTGACTCCAGCTTAGTGCAACCTCACTGGAAACCTCAAATGAGGCGCGGCGCAAACGCATTCATCTTCATCATAGGAGCACAGGATAAAGTATCAGGGAGTTTTTGTGCAGCAGAAATGGTTACAAGGAAAACACTGAAACCAGAGGATTTCTGAAATCTATTTGTTGTGTTTCAAGTGCTATCACTATCACATGATATCTGCGCTGTGTCCCTGATGAAGCCATATTGCAGGCCCTCTTCTGCCACCCTTATCTAATTATGTGGTGCTTCTGTGCAGTGTTTGTTGGCTTTTTGTAGCGAGATGTGTCGAACATGTGGACTTTTGCAGTTGCAAACTCTAGTCTACAAATGTATTTTTCATTTTGAATATAATGAAACTACAAAAGTGTGATGCCCTCAATTTTTTAGCAGGTCAAATCTTTCTTTCCTGCTGCATCTCTTTGATAAATCACCACGCCACCAGGACTCTTATTGACTGCAGTGAAAACACAGTGAACCTCCAAAGCTTTGACCTGTGTTGCATTTGGAGATGTTTGTGCTCTGTGTACCAGTCAATACCAAAGAATAAAACAGCTCGCACAGATGGAGAATCCCGGACTTATCCAGCCAGTGTAATTTATTAAACTGTTGGTCATGCCCATTTATCATAATCAATCAAAGGGCAGCTGGGCCAAAAGAGCCATTTAGAGCACTGCAGAGTTATGCCATTGCTGAGTCTGTAATAAGTTTGAGGAAGATTATATAAGGCAATATTGCACCTTGGGGTACAGTTTGTGTCAGAATGTAATGAATCATTCATTAGTTGAGAGCCATAGCTTACAAATTCATCGACAGGTTAATGCAGAGAACAGACAGTAAAAGATGAAAATTAATTGAGTGTGAATGTAAGAATACATATAAAGTCACAGAGATCAAGCAGGCCATGTTGAGAACATAAGGTGGTCTATGGCTGATTTTTAGGCGACAAAAACAAGAACACAATTTTTCAAACCACTGAATATTTCAGCGACTTGCTGTTGCCTGTTGTTTGGCATCACCCATGTACTGTGAATGACAATGTGAAACTTTCAGAAAGACAGAAAAGACATACTTTTCCATGACAGCAACAATATTCTGTGGGTGCTATATAATTGGCAACTGCTTGCTCTGGGCAGACTTTGGATCCTAACACTATTGATTATGAGTAACACCAGATGCCAGAGTTGGATGAGCGATGAGCAGTGAGAGGATGGAACTGATGAGTGTGCCATGAGGGGGTTGTTTGTCTTTTGGCCAGGGAATTGTGTCAAGACTCACAACCTCCAAAATCCATCAGAAACTAGCTGTCCAACAGACTACCTGTTCATTAAAGCACATTAGAGATGTGGACACTTCCTTTCCAATATGACCCTGTTGATTTTAAGACTTTGTTTCTGGAACATTTCCTGAGTCAGTAAAAAATAACTTTACTGATGTAGCACAGAATCTGATTTCTCTCTGAATTCTGCATCAGTTTTTAATATATATATGATAATAACAGGGCATGATGAAATGTATAACTTTGATGAAAAACATAAGTATCATCACGTCTTAGAGCGCAATAATGTATTCTGATGTAATCTGATCTCAGTCTGTCTTAGAATCAGTATTACTTTGTAAATTATGTCTTATTAAGTCACATTCAAAAGCGCATGCACACATTTTTCCATCCCCACTGACGCAAGACAGGCAACACTGATCATTTTTCAGCAAATTTCCCAGTCAGGCCTGCTGATACCACACGCAGCGAACGGCCCACAGTCCCAACAGAGACATGCTGCAGCTGCTTTGCTGGTGCCTCTTAGATCTTCAGGACTTGGGCGATGTTTTGCCCCACTTACATGCAGCAGCTTTGTGAATTAAAAAGGCTCCACAATAAACCCCGTTTGTGCTGCATCGGATAGCAAAGCCTTCCTGTGGGTCTGAATTAGTGTTCTTGGACTTGTACCCAGAGTCCCTGCAGCCAAACAAGGCAGCAAGAAGAATTTTCTTTGCTGCCTAACACCAGCAGAGGGGGGTGTGCTCAAGTCAGGAGGAGCATGTGAGTGTGTCAGATGTGCCGGCTGGAGACTCGCATGTCTCGCGGCAGCCACACCCTGAAATGAGACCACTTACTGAGAAAATCACAATGACATGCAATGACATATATGACATAGTGACATATAATATTAATTTGATTATAAATATTGTTTACAATCTTACTACACTTCACACATCTGTTACTTTCAAAAGCAGCCAGATGGTATGATGAGTTGGACAGTAACACCCATACCTACCTGTTTCTCAACACGATGTACTCTACTTCTACTTGTAAAGTAATGAGATTTAAATATTACATTAACTCTGACCAACACACTGACCAACTTTAATAGCTCATGCCAGATAATTGAGATGAGCCCGTCTGGCAGTTTGAGATTTAAATTAGCGCTTGCCTGCACTGCGATAGACTTTCTCAATGGTTCTGAATCATGGTTTTTACTTGTGATAGCTGTCACTTAGGAAACAAAACTGAAAAGCATTCTGCCTCAGTATATCCAAGTGAACTGTTTCCTTCCTGCGTAATGCAGAGGGCTAATATTTTGAGTTTTTTAAATGAAAAAAACAGGTTAAAGAAAACCCTTCTTCAGGGCTTTATGAAATAGTCTGAGATGAATTATGCACATCCACTGGCTTTTGATATCCATCCCACAGGGCCTTTTCTCTTTTCATTAAAGCTCTATTTTTTCCAACTATGCATCCCCCTTTTTTTTTTTTAACAGAAAATGACTGGGCAAAATCCTTTAGCTCAAATGAGAACAAGATTGAATAGCTTATTGTGTGTGTTTTTTTCTGAAACTGATAGCTGCTCTTCATTGGCTGGGGGCTGTGATATCTCACACTAGCCTAATTCAGTAAGGCCAACATGCTGAAGTGGCACTTGGATATTATCACAATGAAAAAGACTGATAGGACGTCAAATCAATACACACGCACTGACGTCATCTGCACAACAGACACACACTCACACACTTTTGCCTGGTTTTGCTGCACCATAAATACGCTCATACAGCAAGACCATCAACGAGTCTCTGAATGTCTGAAACAGCTGGCTGAGGCATAAAACTTGTAGCAGGTGGACTCTCACATCTGTTCATGTATTGTGTCCTCATCTCAAATCTAAACTTGTTGGACTGGAACAGCTGAAATGGAAAGGTCTGCCAAATGCAATCTGACATCAGACTGAATTTAACTAAATATAGAGCATGTACAGACAGAGGGTTGAGAAATTAAAGGAAATACATGCACATAAATATATAAAGTGTTTGAGTGGGGTGTTGGGCCACCACATCAACAGAGCAGCTGCGGTGCTCCTTGGCAGTGATTCTCCAAGTCTCACTCTACTGGAGGGATGAACACCATTTTTTTTTAAAAGATATTCCCTCACTTGGTGTTTTGATGATGGTTGCAGAGAGCGCTGTCTAACATGTCGCCCCAAAATCGCTCACAGGTGCTCAGCTGTGTTGAGATGTAGTGACTGTGAAGGCCATAGCACTTGATTCATTTTCATACTAATCAAACCATTCCACGACCTCTATGGAGAGGAGAGCCCACCCCCATCAGGACAGAAATGTTTCATCATAGGATGAAGGAGATCACTTAGAACAATGTTCTGTATTGATTTGCAGTGACCCTTCCCTCTAAGGTGACAATTGGTCCCAAACAATGGCAGGATTTTTCTATTCATTTGTCACTATTTGTGTCGTGTGTGTGTGTGTGTGTGTGTATACACAGTTATAAACAGCTGCAGTGGAGACACCAATTATGTCCTCAATTGAGATGTCTCGCCCAATCAATTAGTTAAAAGTCTGAAAGTCATTTTCAGGCACAAAGACAGACATCCATAAACTCCCCCGCATGCACTGCTTTCTAAATCATAATTAATGACTAATTAATAATTGATTAATGACGTTGGACTGGCTATAACCCTGTGCATCACATCTCTGATTTAAAAAGAAGAAAAAAGGAGAGACATGTAGTGTGCTGTGCCTCTGCTGAAGCTCGGTGGCATTTATCTGACAGAGCAGTCATTACAGTGCACACTCGCCAGCGCCGCGATCCATTTGGTTAAAAAAAAAAAGAAAGAAAGAAAGAAAGAAGGAAAAGAGAAAAGGAGATGGGTTGTAATAACGATGAGACGCGGGGCTCATCCATATTAGAGGAGTCTTTAATGAACTCAGACCGTATAAGACACTCCTCCCGCTCCCGGCTCCCTCCGCTCCGCTCCGCGCCCAGTCGAGGAGGAAATCCGCCTCCCCGCCTCTGTCACAGTCAGCATCGCCCCCTTGAAGACAAAGAGAAGGGACTGAAGATGCGCTCCGGCGGCGGGAGAAGCCCCTCTTAAAAAAAAGAAAGAAAGAAAGAAAGAAAGAAAGAAAGAAAGAAAGAAAGAAAGAAAAACAAAAGTCACTGTCTCTCTGCGGCCGAGCCCACCCGCAGGCAGACCGACGCCGGTCCTCGGAGACTCTTCGGGGGATGCGCAAAGATGTGAGAGTGGAGCGAGAGGCGTCGTGATTGGCCGCACTCTCTCTCTAAAAAAAAAAAAAAAAAAAAAGGCGTCATGCTCGGAGCATCCGCGAGGCGCCGTCAAACTTGAGCAGGACGCGTGTTTCTTCTTCTCGGGCTGCGCGGTCGAGGCGTTCGCGGCGGCGGCCATAAACTTGCGCCGTGCATCTCCCCCCCCCTCCCAACATCCTCCTCCTCCTCCCCGCTCCACCCCCTTCTTCACTCCACCATCACCTCAACACAAAAAAAAGGAGAAAAAAGGAGAGAGAGAGAGAGAGAGAGAGAGGCGGACGCGCTCTCCGTGGTGCTGAAACAGAGCGACTCGGCCGATCAACTAGTGAAAACAGGAAGACACTTCTCACTTCGCCTGCCCTGCTCCGGAGCTTCATGCCCATTTTGGAGGCTTCGTTATAAACAAGGTAGGTCCGACTCCTAATGCAGCGTTTCACTGAGATGCAGATAAGCTGTTTGAGCCACGTCTCCGAGATGTTGTGTTACAGCCTCTGAAGCCACCAGCGTCCGCTCCATCCGCTCTGTGTGTGTGTGTGTGTGTGTCCGCCTGGGCTTTTGTTTTAAAGTTTGAGCTCACAAGATTGTCCACGGCTGCAAAGTTACAGCCGTCAGTCACTTTTGCGTTGGCTTGGCTCACATGTTGACATGCCAACTCCACAGCTGTAGTGGAGAGGGATCGACCCATGGATGCCACAGATTTCACTTTTTTTTTTTTTTTTTCAAAATTTCCTTTGGTGTCCATTCAGTGTCATCCCCCCTTTCCTCCCAAAATGACTTTTTTTTCCTTCCTGCTGTGGCTTTCAAAGCTTTGGCATCAAAGTTTGAAAGGGAATGCATTTTTTGTCTTTTTCTCATTCTACTTATTTCTGTTTTTAGGTTTTATATAGAGTTTATGTACTTTAAATTCAAACATGCTTCCTCAGCTGAGAAATGATGAGCCATCTCAGACCGCTGCAGAATTAAGCATACTATTACCCACTGCATACTGACTATTATTGCAGTTTGTTTTCAGTGCCTTTTATTTATTTTATTTTGACTTTTATTACATGCATGTGGAGATTTGGCAAAGTACTGATCCGTCTTTGCATTCACTGTTAGAGTGACAAAGAGAAATGCATCTGTAGTGTACTGGTGTCTGCCATGCAACAAAGTACATGGCATGGTTTAAGACTGCTTTTAAAATAATAAAGCGCGCTGTGTGTGGGGAACATTGTGTGCAGTGAATACTCTTTGTATTGAAGCAGTGACTCAGGGAGCTGGCGGTTTGTGTTGGTTTCTTACTTACTTCTTTGCTGCCTGCTGGTACCTGATAATTCTTCATGCAGCACACATCCGTATGCTACAGCTTTTTGTTGTTCTTTTTTTTTTTTTTTTTTTTGGTGCTCCGCTTGCGGGTTCCCGGGCTTCCAAAATCAATTTATGTTCAGTGTCTTTAAACAAAAAGTATGTAATTGATGATGAGGGTCAGTGATCCATCCCACTGTTTTTAATGGCTTTTATTTCTTTCTAGCCTCGCAAACCTGTGGCTGGAGCACAGTCGGGAAAATAGAACAGATCAGGACAGAGTCTGTGTGTGCTGTTGTTTGGGTGTCACATAGGATTGGTGTGTTCACTAGACTGTAAAAATAGCCACTGCACGCAAACTGGCCTCAGGCATGTATTTTGGGTTATGCCACTTTTATAGCATGGATTATTTTGCTCCATCTTCTTGAACACAACCTTAAGCTTTGTAATGAAAATACTTGACTTCCTGAGTATTGTCCAACAAAAGCCAGGGCCCAAATCAAACCAATGAAATCTAATTAACTGTTGTAATTAACTATCCGGTAAGAAGGTGTTTGCAAGTAACACAACATTTCCTAATGGTTTTCACTCCCTATATGTGACTTGGCCATTTAAAAAAGATTGTTTTAAAAGTTTTAGATCCAGAACATCTTAAACAGTGTTGTAATTACAAGTACAGTGACTTACTTGCTTTCATTAATTACCCTGTTGAGCTGAGAGGGAGCGTGGGTGTCATCAAAGGAGAACAAGGGCCCTTTGAGGTGGGGAACTTGTGACTGAATGACTTAAGTTACGATTCATTTCAAAAGGCACGGCTTAATTTCAAAGTCCCATTTATCTAGTCTTTTGTTTTGACATACATTTGCTTGCATACGCTTACTTGCTATTTTTTTTTAATTTTAGTCATTATGTCAGTTAGTCGGTGGGCTCGTGGGAGACATTGCACAGAGGCTGCTATAGACATGCTTGCACATCCAAAGGGATTTATAAAACTATAGAGCCAGAAGGTCTAATATTATTGAATGCAGCTTTCTTAGGTTCTGCTGATGTTTAGAAGATAGTCTTTTACTTTTACGTGTAAATGTAGCTCTTTCCTCAGACAGAAGTCCTGTGTCCATTGCAATATTTAATTTGAGTCATGCATGCCTGCACTAAAGGCAGTGGGATTTCCTTAATCTAGCCAGACTTTGTAATTTACTCAGAGGACGGGTGTATTTTTCCCTGAAAAGCCTGTTGAGGTTCTTGACCCGTGTGCCAGATTTTTATGTTCGCTCCTCACACAAAGACAAACCCTCCACAAGATCATGAACAGAGCTGTAATTGCTAGTGAGGTTGCTCAGCGGCTTTAATCAATTACGGCACCATCCCCCATCCAGAGATGGGGAGCGCAGGTGTCATCAAAGCAGAATGAGGCTCCTTTGAGGTGGGAAATGCGAGATTTAATGACTTTGCTCAGCTGGGTCACTGGACACACAGCAGAGCTTTGACGCGTACAAATTGTGCTTGAAGATGCTGTGTTCATCCTGGGAGGCTCAGCGGCTGGCAGGGGACCAGCGAAGTGGGGACATTGCACTCCAGATGGCCCAGGCCCAGAGAGGCCAGAGGAAGAGAGGTGTCCAAGCCCAGCTGGGAGTAAGTGGAAGCTGGACTGCCGGGGTGTGTGTGGTGTGTGTAGTGTGTGTGTGTGTGTGTGTGTAGGTGTGTGTGTGTGTGTGCGTGATTGTGCAATGGAGGCGGGATGAGAGAAACAGTAAAAGACAGAGAGGAAGGGGTATGCACGAGGGTGTGTGCATGTTGAAGGAGTGTTTGGGAGAGAAAGGATAGACGAGAGAGAAAGAGAGAGAGAGAGAAAATGAGAGCAAATGAAATTGGCGTCTGTGCGTGTGCATGCTTGGAAGTAGTGATAGGAAAAGTGTGGGAGGGAGAAGAAATAAAAGAGAAGATGAAGGAGGTTGCATGTCTGTGCGTGTGTGTTTCTGTGTGTGCGTGCAAATGTGTGTTGAAGGAGTGACAGGGAAGCAGAGAGGGTTTGGAGATGCAGAAAATGAAAGAGAGAAAGAAAGAAACAGGCGCATGTGTGTATCTGTGTGTGGGAGGGAGAGAGAGAAAATGAAACTGGAAGAAGCAGGTCTTGTGTGTGTCTCTGTGTCTGTGTGCAATTGCAGAGAAAGCATTACTGGGAGAGGAAAGGCAGGAGGGACCGAAAACAAAAAAAAAGAGGAAGAAAAGGGGAATGCGTGTGTTCCTGGGAGAGTGAACAAAATGAAAAACAAGGAAGCGCTGCAATGGGATGCTCGCTTTGTGTGTGCGTGTGTGTTTACAGAGAGAGGGGTGCACACATGTGTGGTCTTAATGCTGATTGTAGCGTTCACTGATGATATTACGCAGCAAATCAAAGCTGCATGGAAAATTACACATAGAAATCAAATAGAGCCGAGTGTTACCTCAAACAGAAATAGTATTTCAGATTTTAATTCAGTCAGCCAGGTTTGACCGCTGACTCTGTGATCTGCTTCATTTACATGCTTGTACATGAGCCATGTGACGTGCAGTGCAATGGTCGTTGTGCGCTCCAGGCATATCACCTCCCGCTGTGAGTTCAAAACCTCATATTCAGTCCTTGCTCTGATTGAGGCGACGTGTTGCATGTGAGACACTTTTTTTTTTTTTTTTTTACTGGATGTTACATCTTGGAGGCGTTGCTCTCCTTCTAAAGTGAAGCCACCTGAGAACGAGCGCAGAGCACATGACGACAAATGCACAGCGGCTTCACAGAGATAACTTCGCCTCAGTGTTTCCATTTGGGAAGCCACTAGAGAGCAAGCGGAGAGAAAGCGTGCTCTTTTCATTCTGCCACATCTGCTCTGTGATGGAATGGAGCATGATCTGCACTTTGATCACAATGAATTATTCCTATCCCTGGCTATAAATATGGTCTGTCTTCAGCGCCCAATCTCGCTCTCTCTACTTAAACTAGGAATCTGTGCTCTCAGAGTAGCGCTCTCTCGAGTGTGTCACTGCAGGCGCACTGCAGCTCTGGTTTTCTTCCTCACACTGTGAAGGAACCAGAAGCCCTACCTCAGTGAGTGAGCCCTTCCTGGAGAAGACTGTGATGTGTCTTTAGATTTACAGATTCAGTCCAGTACAGCAATAGCACTGTTTTTTGTGCAAAATGTTGCATATAAGATGCCACAAAAGCATTTTGTGCTTCTTAAGGGATGAGCCTGGCATTATGCTGTATCTTTCCCTTTTTACAAGAACCCCCCACGAAAAGACTGAAACCAACAATACATTTTCCTTCCCTGTCGGTTACACCCTGAAAAGGGAGAAAATCAATTAAGATGTCCTCACACAGTGTTCACTCTGTGGCATCTTTATTGAGAATAGATTGATCAACATAAAAACATTAAGTGTACATGTAACACCCATTTACATAGTAGGTCTGTTTCCACTGTTACTGTATATTGCCACTCTGTTTTGCTGCTGCAGTCCAGTGTGTATTGTCTTATTCTGGTTAGCTTCTTTAAACGTCCTTTATGCATAAGTTATGTAATGTGTGACTAGTCCAGTTAATCTCAGTTACAATTTGACAAATAAACAAAACGGATATAAGTGTTTCCCATGAGGACAGAAACGTAATTGAGTCTCTTAAACCATCCAATTGGACTAACTCTGTAATCCTTACTTACAACATGTTAAATGTCTTCAGTATGTACATTCCCAAACAAGCGTTTTAGCATTTGTCTTGGTAAGCAAACCACAGACAACACCAAAACATCCCAATGAACACAAAAGTTCATCATAACAACACGTACAGCTTAGCTAACATGCATGCCTACACAGAGTATATTCAAAATGTGACTGCTGTGGTGTCAGAACATTTTTGTAAAGAGTTAGATAAAATCAAACTGTATGGAATAACTGAATTGTTTTTGTCCCATTGGGGGAAACACATTTCAAACCAGCGCTGTTTTTAAGTCTTCTGAACAAAGTGCAAGTCAAGTCAAGCTTTTAGTGGGCTAGTCCAAGTCAAGCCTCAAGTCGTTGAGACATCAAACAACATTGATATTGTTGAGTTAAGGAAAAAGTGCCTACCAGAGAGTGAAAGATGGATGACAGCAGAACATTGTTCAAGAAGAACCAAAATAACAACAATGCTTTGCACATAAAGTTGAGCAACCAAGTGTGATCTTTAACTTGTGTAGCCTCAATCAGGAGTTGAGCTATTATGGGTAATTACGATGTTGATATTTTTATTATGTAAAATCAGCCCCCTCGTCCCCACTTGATTAGTCTGTTTGCAAATATCATGCATCATTTTATCAGGAAAATCCTGGCAGCAGCAGCCTGACAGACAGAGACACACAGGCAGGTGGAGCTGCAGGCTCTCAGGTGAGCTGTCACGTCAAGGTGAGACTTCTGCTACAAAAACAGAGTAGCATAAACTATAGTCAAACTCTGTATGTACATTTTTAAGATTAATTTTAGTCTAAAATTTCCATTAGTACAAGAAAATAAATATCACTGTAGTAAGCGATTTTTAAAAAACAAGTTTTCAGGTTAAGGCTCACACACAAATGTTTATATTAGTCATGCAACTTAAAACCACATAGACCCATGGATTAACACACATTCAGGGTGCTATTTACAGTAGCAAGACGGTGTGTGTGGAATTCACTATCTATCACCCTCATGTTCACTGTAATAAAGCAACATGTCACAGCACAGTGTGGTTCACTGACGGGCTTTAATAGTTTTTTACACAGAGGAATAAGATATATCAAACGTTGACTACACAGTATTTGTAAGCAGAATGAATTTATTAATGGTTTTAGTGCTTTCATAATATTTGTTTATACTGATAAAAAAAAATCCTTTTCCTTTAAACAACAGATGTTGCTTAAACATGTGTCCAAAGTCAAAACATTATAATACATACGTGACTCCAATGAAAAGTATTATTTATTATCATAGTTTAACATTTTTACATTTTGCATATACTGTATATTTTTGGTGCTGCTACTGTGATCCATTACCTCATTGAAATACAAAACTGGAAAATAGACCATAATTCATTGGAACACCCCCAAACCGGACCTAGGCAGCTGAGCAGGGATTGACTTTGTGTTAATACATCATTTCTGATTCACAGGGCTGACTACAAGCTCTTGACTGGCATAATCAAAATGCCTCTGATGTTTCAGGAACAAACTACAGTACAATTCGCATGAGAACATGGAAGTAGTGACAAAGAATGGCTTCAGGCTGTGCTTTAGGAACAATCAACAGAGACTCCATCTATGTCTTTGTGTATCAATGCATCCCACAGGGACGTGGTGTGTTTCTTTTCTTAGCACCGCCGCTTGTGCCTGAGAGTTTGGCTAATTTTAATACTGAAAATTCCTGGTTCCTCTACACGGCGCCTTCACATCGTCTCACAGCCTCGCCGGCAAAGCATGGCGCTATCAACCTATCACCTCTAATGGGAACAAAAGGTCAGTCCTTAATTATTCATTCGGGATGTCAAACAATGCTTGCCGGCTGTTATTTAGGGTGGGGGAGACCCATTGAATAATTCAGGTCCAAGATTCTCTTTCCTCCGAAGAGCGGCGCGGCGGTTCAGATGTTTGTGAGAGTCTTATCTCCATGCAGGAGCCCTCTGTCATTCCTGCGCTGACCTTGGCTGTCAATGCAGCAGCAACACGGGTGGCACACAAGGTGGCAGGGACTCGTGTTCTTCCCATATCTGCAGGCCTCCTCCACACAGCGTGAGGAGGAAGGACTACAGGGAGCTGGCTGCTCCTCGCCTAAGTTCCCCCAGTGTCTGTTTACAGTACACCATGTGCCACGCTGCGCCGGGCTGGTGCCAGAAAAAAAAAACCCCAGCAGATTACACTTTTACAATGAGTTATTCTGCTTTTCACCCGAGGTATGTTTCTGTTTTGGTACACTTGCCATGTCAATTGCTCTTAAGCGGCTTTCTTAAGATGTAAGGGGTGTTTATTGCGGCTGAAGAGGCAAAAGCAGATATTAATGCTATTAAAGTGCATTAAACTGAAGAATGCTATAATGTGAGTCACTTCCATGGAAGGATTAGAGGGAGGCGGCATGGATTCTCAGAGGGAGGATTCTCAGTGAGGAGAGAAAGTGAAAATGTTCATCTGGTTATTTGAGAGGCAGGAGAGGAAGAGAGAGACAGAGGAGACAGAGAGAGTGAGAAGAAGTGTGTGTGTGTGTGTGTGTGTGTGTGTGTGAGAGAGAGAGAGAGAGAGACAGAGAGCAAGGGAGCGACAGACACCACCGTCATACCAGCTCTGCCATATCTGAACAATAACAGAGGAACATACATGGATACAGAACACATCTATCAAGCAAAGGCTCTGGCAAGCAGCCCAGAGGAAATCAAATGAGACGCGTGTTTGTCATTGTAGATGCAATCAACACAATGACCCTGTCTTCCTATGGCCACTATTTCACTGCTGTCTGTGCTGCAGCACTCGATGAAGGCAGAGGAGATCATTTGGACTGTGACTGCTCTGCGATTATAAATAAAACACAATGATCAATAGCTGTAGTAAGGGCTACGTAAATCTTCAGCTGCATTAAAGGATACCTCTGCTGAGTATGATATGGTTTTATACAACTCTCATTGTTTCATCATCCATATCATAACTGCTTAACATGACTGGTTTGGTCCTTGGGCAAATATTTAAACCACAGGTAACAAGTTACTCAGGAACAAGTGAGGAATGAACCAGGAACAACCTCATAATAAAAGAATCCTGAATATTTCTTGAATATCCTAGATTAATGGCCATTGAGGACTAAATGGTTGATGATGGTGATGATGAGTTAATAGAGAACTGGAAGATACTACATCAAGGAATGATTGGGTACTGATTAGCCCACTTTACTGTGAACACACAAAAGGAGCAACTAATGATTAAATAATTAATGATGACTGTTACTAGTTTGATGCGGCTCAGTGGCCAGTTCAGTTAATCAAGAACCGCTCATGAAAAAAAGTGGTCAGTGTGTGTGATGCACAGATATTTATGAACAAATCACTGCCTAATGGTTCACGGATGCAGTATTTCCCAGCCTGTTCTCTAGTAACTCATTATCATTTGGTCCCCGATTCACAGTTATTGAGGAACTACTTATTAACAATTCCTTAATTAGCAGCTGGTTCCTGAGTCACTCCTCACTTGTTCCTCAGTAACTTCTCAGTTTTGTGTATCATATTGTAAAATGTTACCAAACTACAAGAGAGACAGCAGAGATCTAATTGTCCCCACACCTGGCTTCACAAAAAGCAGGTATTGCTAACAATACCAGTAAATCACAGTTTTGCTTTCCATGTGCCTGACTTACAGTGTGGTTCCTTCTGTAGCACTTTGGTGAATCCAAAGCAAGCTAAAGTCAATGAAAATGTGCCGGCTATAAATCATGATCGTTGAGTGCGGGTGAAAAGTGTTGGGTGCCAAGCTTGAAGTGCACAAGTTTAAAATTAAAAGTTGACTCTTTCCTGCCACCTGCGCTCCGGGCTGATGAATTGGAGGATGAAAACAGAGAGTTATTTGGGGACACTGATGCACAGGGGTTGGCTTGTGAGGCCAGTATTTCTCTGAGAGATACTGCCCTTATTGCCACCGCACTATGTGCAGAGCAGTGACAACGCTCGTTTATCTTGGAGCTGAAAAAAAAAAAATGGTTGAGGAGAAGCAGGTTTCACGGGCGTGTCTCTGTATAATTGAGGAGGATGTGGATTGGCCCTAAGAAACTGAGAGCTGGGGAGCAGCCTTTTCTCTCAAACTGACAGAGTTAAGCAGTTCAGAGGCTGATACCGGGCCAGGTGCTCTTTAAATTCATAGAGAGTGCGATGCCTGAAACCAACCAGAACCGAGGAAACGAAACATGCTTGCTACCAGCCTCCATTTGCACCACTGCGGGGCTCTTAAAACGTTAACTCTTCTGGAACCGCACATGCCCGGGTGCCAGGGTGTTAATCAATTAGGCCAGAGTGTTGCTGCCCAAGTTAATTACACCAATTTATTTTGCCTAAGCTTGTCAGTGAAGACTTGGCAACAAACAGAGGTCTTTCTGGATGCAGTGGCTAGGTCTTAATTTGTGCTGTAGGTGGGCCCAAATGGGCTGATCGTTCCCTCATAGAGCAATCAGGCAAGAACACCGATTAGAGAATTAAAGCCAGTTTAAAGTAAAATTGAAATAAAGCCTGTCCAATTCCATTTTGTGTTACTCTGAGCTCCGAAAAAGAAATCAGCAAGATGTGTTGAGTAAATGCTCTAAATGTATTCATCAGCCACCCACAGCATTCTTTCCAATGTTCAGAAAGTTAAAAAAAAAAAAAAAAAAAAAAAACACTAAAAACTCTCAATCAGCACCTACCCCACACTGCTCTTTGGAAGTGTTGTAATCACTGTGCAACAGTGGTAATAATAGAAATGTATTGAAGTGTCTTGAACACCAACAAAACAAAAATAAAATATCAGTTTTACACTCTGTATCAGGACCATTGTTTTCCTACATAACGTCATGCATATTGTATATAATGTAAATTTTCTGTATAGTACATTCCAGGTTTTGGCCTTTTATCAAATCAACTGTGAATTATATTTGAGTGTGTATGTGTGTGTCTGTGTTTTTTTAAAAATATTTTCAAATTTAGCCGTCAGATAATCTCAGTCCGTACATAAAAAAAATGTATACTGCAACCTTTTGACAAATTACTGAGTCAAGGTAATATATCAAGCCAATAAATTACAAGGTGAGCAAAGCCATTTTTTTAACAAAGGCTGACATACAGCGATTACAGGTTCGAATGTAAATAACACCAGCAAACAGTAACAGTGCTATGTTGCTCAATGTAATTATTGAAAATGGGAGTAATACTCTGTGTGCATATTATAGACTATATTCACTGCTGAAGTAATGTCTTTAATCATGATTCATTATTTGAGGTAAAGATTAAAAAAGTTCCTGATAATTAATCATGTTTGGATTCTATCATTTTTCAGTGTGGTGTAATTTTCCTTTAAAGTGTTAATCATTCAGTCCCTGAGTCTCCCTTTTTAATTGAGTCAAGTACAAACACATCTACCTTGATTGTTATTTAAAGTTTATTGTTAAGTGATAAATTTGTGCACCACCATAATTACTACCCTTACCCCCCCCCTCCATAAAAGAAAACAAATCCCTTTTTTTTGGTTATCTGCTTCTCCATATGATTAAACAAGAACCAGAGGCAGTGGGTTGCTCATTCAATTAGTTTTTCATTTACCACATTTAATTACCCACAATCTCTGCCCTCTTTGACCCTGCAGGAAGCCTCATATGTCTAATGAGTGCACCTACCTGATTTCCTTGCCTGGGAAATCACATCAGTGTCTATTTCCCATCACCTGCTCACAGAATGGCATTACGTATGGTGACTGAAAATTAAAGGATTTTTGGGGGGTGGGGGTGAGTATGTACTTACCAGGGCAGAGGTTTCAAGCCTGTATTGAAGGCACCTGTGATGCTTCTGGCTGGTCACCTTACTCCAGCCAGACACTTTGATCTTCCAAAAGCCCATGCTGCCACAAGTAGTCACAATTCTTCCCCTGAAAAGGTGCTCTGAGCTAGTTTTTTTGTACTGTAAAGCACTAGATGCAGAGTGTTTTTAAAAACAGCTTGCCTTGCATGGAAATTATTCATCTCACATTTTGGACATGTTGTGTTTTTAGAGTTGGGGCTCATCTACTCAATAAGCAATAAGCTCTTAAATAGACCCTGGCTGTCTCCAGCTTTTGGGCTGAATGATGAAATTCTCCTTTGTATTGATATTGTGTATTTTACTGCCATCCTCTCTTCCTTCGGCTTATGGCAGGGCAGTTACATAAATTGCAAGTATCTCAATTTTGTTTCATTGAGCTTTCACCTCACTCACAGCTGGTGCGTGCATGAGTGAAAACAAAGAGAAGAGGAAGCATTTTTTTCAATTACAGCTTTGTTCTGGTTTAACTTGTCGCTGCTGCATAACATTTAAGAAACAATGACCTGCAGTATAATGCACACTGGTTGCATAGTAAATGCATGATGGGAAACTATCATGAATATCAATGTGCTGCCATACCAAAAAAAAAAAAAAAACACTTAAAAAATGTGAAAGCTGCATGATGGTAGCCTGGCATACTTTCCGTGGGATGCTCAAACATACAGTGTCACGGACATACAGTATCATATCAGCCCAGTAACTGCCACAGGACACTGCTGTGTCCATCATACCTCGGGTGTTAAATTATACTAAATTTCCAGGCTCTTCTTTAAAAGCCTGTTATTCAGCTGCAGGTGCTCCACACCCTCAGAGTGTGCGAGCTCTAGTCTTTCCTCAGAGCGAAATGAATTCTGTACAAGAGATGAGTCACAAGTATATCAAGGTTAGCACCCAGAAGAATTCACCCTCTGATTACCTGACAAATAAGATGGTCAGGAAGAGCTTTATTAAAACGAGAGACATAGAGTTTATTATCCTTCAGATGTGATTGTTTGTCAGCTGACTTCAGGAGGAGTTGTAACAGCATGAGTTTAATTCTTGATTTTTATGAAGTGGTTTAAGAGACATCTCTAAGTCAACCAAAACTGCATGTTTCATTCTTTCACTACTGGCACGCACATAATTACCTTTAATTGGAGTCATTTAGTAGCAACTGCAGCACATTTCAAAGAAGAAACCCACAACACATGTGTAGCACTGCTAAAAAACAAGTGAATGTGCCTGGAGTTGTCAAAAGATCCTTTGTCGGGTAACAACTGCAGAATCAGCCAACGGCAGGCAGAGTTTATTGCAGCATTTGAGCTCAATTGTCTGATTTATCAAATCTTTTAATTAATTTAAGAAGCATGCTCTGTGCTCACATTTCTGCATGGGCGTTTAAGTGGAGTTCTCCAAGGCTGAAGAACTGTGACTATCAGATTGGCAAAAACTGAATAAAAATGAGAGAGAACATAGCCAGTGGATTTAATTTCTTTCGTCTTGTTATGATATACACCTGCTGTTTAGCACATTAAGCAGTGGAATATTATTCCCTCAACACAAGTGCTTTGCATTCAATTTTAATGAAGGGTGGCTATTAATATTTAAGATTAAGGATTGCAGCATTAGTGTCCGACTGTAAGCTCAGTGTTGATGTCTTCAAAATGACTGCGATAAGTAAACTCCTGTCGGTGCTGTTTAATATGAATAATGATCCATTTAATAAGCCATTACAGATATACATTAGCCTTCACTTACTGTTAATCAGCTCCTAATCAAATGTGAGTCTATTATGCTTTGGTATTAAAGCAGGTATTATAAAAGGTACAGCGGGGCCACATGGTTGGCCAAGACCCTGAATTTCTCATTCAAAATATCTCCATATTATTTTTTACTACAAAAGCACTTTGGGCAGTAAAGGTTAGTAAAAACCTTGTGTGTCAAGTCACTGTTGACTTGTTTTAACATCTAACTAAAACGACAATATACATAACATAAAATGTTCACTAATGTTTTTGTTGTTTTATAACTATGATGCTGAAACTCCCCCAACACAAAGTCATTTTTAAACTAAAGTATGCCTAAAGTAACCTTAACTAAGTACTTATTTTAACCCAAACTATGATATTTCCATAAACCTATCCAAGTGTCTAAGCCAAAGCAAACCTGAACCATTATCAGTTGTCAGTGATTTGTAATGGTTTTGTAATGGTATTTAAATGTAATTTCTAGGAGACAGGGTTGTCATTATAAAGAGTGAAGGCTCACTTTAAGCACAGCCTAACTCATCATTCATTCAGGCATACTGCACTGTGGATGTTCACACCTGGGAACTGCCCAACCACTGCCACTGTTGGCTTGTGAACAGTTACTAAGGATTCGGCAGGGCATTACTCATTCCTTTTCCCTGGCCAAACTTTTCCTGCTGCTTCAAGAAATCAAACCTGCAGCTTCTTGATCACAAATCTCCTTTTGTTACCTGCCTGCTTGTTTCATATGCTCTATGATCCTGCTCGTGTTTGAACCTCTGACTTCATAAAACAGCTGTGGGCCTAGCACCGGCGCACTGGTAACGCATGTCCACTTGCAACATGTCAGCAGAAACTCCACTGGAGACTTGTTGAATACTTTATTGACATGTGAGCCAGGTTGATGGGAATTTGTTTTAGTAGAGCTCAAATAAAACAAGAAAGGAATATGTCCTGTGGGTC
This sequence comes from Scortum barcoo, assembly GCA_023238725.1. Taxonomy (NCBI): domain Eukaryota; kingdom Metazoa; phylum Chordata; class Actinopteri; order Centrarchiformes; family Terapontidae; genus Scortum; species Scortum barcoo. Next base: position 18,003,132 of record CM041531.1, read on the forward strand.
CTTTTAAAGAGTTTTGAAACAGCGTGCTGCGTGGCTGGACGACTACATTCAGTTGGAGAGCACAGCAGACAGTCATCACAACAGAGCTTTGGTTGGATGAATGTTGAACGACCTTAGTGGGAAGCTACAGATCTCAAGTTTCTTTCTTTTTGCTTTTGGTTGAAGAAAACCTTAGAGAGAAATCATTTTATTTACCACAAAACTGGGGATTCAGTAACCCTGAGTTAATACTGCAGTGGTTCTGGCAGATGTCCAGCCAGTGAGACTAAAATTATGCCGTTATAGCCGAGGTCATGGACACTTTCTACTAGATACTTTTTCCTGTCTGCTGTCTGGTCTCCAGAACTTTTGTAAAGTGAAAATGGATTTTCAAATGCAAATATGTGTTCTGTGCACAAAGTGAACAAAAAAGTACTTTTCCAAAACAAAAGGATGGCAGCAGGTCACCATGTAACAGGAAGACTGTACCTGTGGGAAGCTTTCTCTCTGTGAGAGCAACCCTTGATGATTTTTTTGAAACTGCACCAGTTGACTAGAAAATCTTTAATTCATTTTCAATAAAGGATTTTCTGTCTCCATGTGCATTCTTCCTTGTTAGGCAGCAGCTAAATTGGAGGTTATTCTGCATTTGTTCTATTGGCTACATTAGTGGAGGGCAGAGTGAATATTTTTAAATGTTTTAAAGTTATTAAGGTAATTAAATCAAACAAAGAACCATAAACAAAGGTAAGTTTAAATTATAATATTCTTAATGTACAATTTACATGATAAGGCATATTGGAGGAGGTGAGTTTGTTGTTCTGAACGATATCCTATTGAAAACAAGTCTAACCTGCAGGGCTGCTCCCTGCAACCACCAATTAGAGGTGCACACATAACTTCATATGTGTTATGTCATGGGGTGGGCAGAGGTCGATTGACAGGCTGAACCTGTTGCGATAGATTGTCTTGAAAGACTTTCGGTAGACAAAGAAGTGAGGAGCTAAAGTTAAAAAAGGTCATGCAAAAACTGTATCCAAGTTTAACTGCGTAAGCAGTGGAGTTGACTAACTCTTTCAGGATTAGTTGGGAAAAATGGTGCATTTAATTTCTGCTTTCACTACATAAATAAGCTAATGCTAGAACAGTTTGACAGAGGAAACAGTTATGCGGGGCTGTTAATTTGTATGCACTTCCTGTCTGTGTGCCTGTGACACATCAAGGCATTTGGAGAACAGTGACCTGCAGATGTATATAATAAAACAAATCATATATGTACTGTTATTGTTCTGGTGTCACAGAATGACACAGAGAGCCACTTTGGATGACTGCATGAATAAATCATTGATTTCAAACAGATTTCAACAGTGAAGCAGTCGAATCAGCACAAAGTCAGCTGAATACTATCATTGTAATGTACCTGTGATAGCAGACTGCAGATTGATCAAATACATTTAAAAAGCCACATCTTGCAGAATGAAGCAAAAAAAAAAAAACTAACTAATGAATAGATTAAAAGTGCTCTACCTGTTGCTAAGACACCTACCTTGTTTGGGAGAGATTTATTTCTGAGTAACACTATTAAACACTTGTTGTAAGTATCCAACCCTTAACACTGCAAAACGTCTCTGCGAAGATGGCATGTACTACTCATCTAGAAAAAGAAAGAAAAAAACAGAACACTTATAGGCTGCACCAGCATTAGCTGCATCCATTATTCATGAATTAATGCGGTGAGTTTTCATTTGTTGTTATGAAACAGTCTTGCATCCGAGTAACACATGATGCAATTCAGGAAGGCTCTATACCTTTGGAACAGTGGGATCATACCACTATATATTTATAACTGCAGTCTCTCACAAAGCACCGTGTTTTCCTGTGAAGTCTCACTTTGTAATCACATCCCCCATTTCAATATCTTTTTTTTTCTCCCTGTGCTTGCACAAAAAAACACTCCCCTCTTGTTTACTGAAAAACAATTCAAACTTTAATCCTTGGCTCACCTCTTTTTATTACTTCTGTCATACATGAATGCTGTGACGACACAGCTATCACGTCGCCGTGTAACACGATGACAGTGTCTGTAGAGAAGTGAGGGGAAGCTTCAGATCTTTAGCCACGCTAGCTATGTCCATCTATCTACCACTTTGGTAAATCTCAGCGACCACGGGATGGATTTACATCAAATTTTGTGCAAACATTTATGGCACCCAGTCAACAAATCCCTCTGACTTTAGTGATCCCTTGACTTTTCCTGTAGCACCACCATTAGGTTGACATTTTTGGCTCTCACTAAAATGTCTAGTCAATTATTGGAGGGATTGCCATAACATGTGGTACACATATCCATCATGCCCAGAGGAGGACTGTGAATGACTTTTGGTAATCTCCTGTTTTATCTAGCGCCCCCAACGGGTCAGTATTTTCAATTATCCAGTGAAATATCTCTACATGTATTTTATACACTGGCAGAAAAATGGTTGTGCAGACATTCACAGCGCACAAAGGATAACTTCTCATGACTTTTGTGGTGCTCTTTTTTTTCTCCTGCCATCATAAGGTCCATATTTATTGCTTTGAGTGAATGGACTGTGACATTTTGTAGATGCTTTTCTGTTCCCCTCAGGATGAATTGTAACAACCTTGATGATGCCTTGACTGTCTAGCACCACAATCACGTAAAACTTTAGATTTGTCCAATAGTTTACATTAAACCAGGGATGGAAGTAACAAATTACACTTACTCTTGTTACAGTACGAAAGTCATTTTTATGTATACTTTTTTGAGCATTTTTAGGAAAACAGTAATACTGCTTTTACTTCTGTACTTTTTTTTACATATTGTACTTTACTAAAATTTTATGTCACACTTTTTACAGAGTGAAAAACAGAAACAGAACAGATAACTCTGCGGCACAGAAGAAGCTGCTGGTATGTTTGTGGCTCGCAGGAGAGCAAAGCGCCCCAGAGAGTAGACTCTCTGCACCCAGCTGACCCTACAGAAACCTTCATGTTATAAATGTAAAACTTAACTGGCTTGTAGTGTCCTGTAGTTCAAGCTGGTACACTTAAGTGTGGGGATATTTTGATTAATGGAGTTCAATAATGCTGGTTGCATCTGCCGAGTGTTCACTGGCAATAAGGCAACACACAGGGCAGCTGTTTATTTATAATGAATAATCAGCTGTGTGCACAGAGTGCTTTAATACTTCTGCATTAAAGCGTTTGTACTGTTGGTCCGCACATGAGGAATCAGTGGTGTGATGTGTAGCTATGACTTGAAAAGCCACACACACTTTATTTTTGTGGCCAAATGTGTTCTTTAATGTAGTGGCCCTGTCATGTAACATCACCATCATATACTATTTATTTGTCTCTTTGTCTAAGAGTTTGAACTGCAAGTCCAGCTGACTTCATTCAGACTCTATGACCTGGATTTCTGTGTCTTTACCGCGTCTGACTGTTTCACATGATCTGACTGTTTCACATGATCTGACTAATTGTGTACCCTCCCTCCACCGCCCCCCTCTGCCCCCCCTCACATGTATGTTAAGGTGTCACTTTTGTCGGAGTACATTTTTCCCCCCTACCCTGGTCATATCCACCGTAATTAACCGCTAATTGAAGGCATTACAAGGGGAGCGCGCACTGTGACCCAAACACGCCCCCCCCACACACACACCCCATTGCACATTGACACACACACACACACACACACTACGCGCACCTTCAGCGTCCGGCCTGCGTGCTGTTGGTGACACGGTCCCTGTCAGAGTCGTGAGGAGCGCAGCGGGACAGGAGAAGGTTTGTTTATCTCGTACGTGTGTGTGTGTGTGTTGTTAATTTCCTGTTGTGCTGTTAAAGTGGCCGCTTATTTCCATCCTAATATTGCTTGTTGTAACCGCCGCGGGGTCCATAACTCTACTTTCTTCTGCTCTTCTTGTGCCTTTGTATGACTTTTGTCTGATTCTGCGGTTATTTCTGGCGACGCTACACCGAGGAGGGCGGTGGTATATTTATTATCGATCATCAGCTGCACGCACAGGCTGCAAATATCCGAGAGGAAATGTGTTTGGTTTGGACTCAAAGGCTCTCTGGTGCGCTTCACTCTGTGGTGCTGCTCCACTACACGCAAACACGTTAAACCACGTTAATGTTATCATATCATCACTATCATCACGTTAACAGCATCATCCTTATGCGCTGTTTGTCGACATAATGACGCATCTGCATCTTAAACTAAACTTAGCAGGACTTGGTTTGGTGTTTGGTGATTATGTGTGTGTGTGTGTGTGTATATATATATATATATATACACACACACACACATAATCTCAATTAAATCCCTTTACTTTTACTTTACTTTTACATAATCTCTTTACTTTTACTTTTTTTAACTTAAGGTGGTACTATTTTCTAACTGTTACTGATATTAATGTGTATATATATATATATATATATATATATATATATATATCCTGACAACAGTCTCCTTTTAAAGTTCTATCTTATGTTATTTTACATTACTTAACCACACGCAGCTTTCAGCATATGAATCGTGTTACTGCTCAGCTGGTCTGCTGTGCTTTATGTTTCAAGGGTACATTAGAGTCAAATGCAGCAGCGAGTGAGTCCAGCTTTTTCTCAACAAAGCAGTGGCACTTATTTGTGCGCCAACAAGACTGACATTCAGCATATGTCCCAGACTTCCTTTGGGCAAATGACACAAATGGGCTGCCTTCTCTCTGTCAGAGCAACATTTGATGTTTTTTTTTTTTTTTTTAACTGCACCAGCCTCAAGGTTCAAATCATACTACTGTTACAGTGGTTTTAAGTCATCTTGAAGTGTGAGAGCCACAGGTCAATATTGTTCGAGTCATCTGTAAAAGAGGAGAGCCATCTCAAGGTTTTAGTTGTTTACACATTGTTTTTTATCAGGCTCGAGATACATTCTAGATCCAGTTATCACCAGGCTTTATATTATTACATTTTCCCCCTTTTTGGAGAGACTGCTGCTGACTCCTAGTTGTATTGTGTGTGTATTAAAAGTGATGTGCTCATCTATGGGAAGTAAAGATGGGAATGCACAGCAGGAACAAAATATGTTTGTAAAAGTGCAATAGACTGATCAGTTATATTGTTTGAAAAAACTACAAGCTTCATCCAGACATATTTTTCAAACCAGTGTCTTTTACTAACACAGCTACACACTAGATACTCTGCACAAACAAGAGTTTCCTGTTTGAATACGCATTCTCTTTTACGAATGTTAAGCAGCTACCAGGACAAAACTTAGCCTACACTGTCGGAAAACAAGTCAAACCTGCAAAACCTCCCTCCCCTCCCGCCACCAACCAGCCACCCGTGTGGCAACATTTCAGACGGGGGGTGCTGAAACTGCTGTGATAGACTGCCTTGAAGACGACCAGCAGACAGAAAATGAAGCAGCCGAGCTACAGTTTCATTAAAAAAACAAATTCATTTCCTGCATTCTCGTATGGAGCAGAAATTACAGTGCAGCCTTTAAAGACAATAACAAAATAAAAGCTAATTACCAAAAGCTGCCCCAACTCGTTTGTGAGTCTCCTTACAGTATCACATGATCCAACATTGCCTTCATTTTTCTGCTCGCCAAGTGTTTAACAGGCAGCAATGGTGACGTGTTTGTCTTTAGCTGTGTTACATAATAGAAAGGATTATGTAAGTCAACCATCCGTAGAATCTGAAAAAGTTCCTCTGTGTAAACATCAGAGAACACGCTGCAAATCCTTTCACAGTGAAAAGTTGATTGTTTCCTATAATTTATGTAGTGCTGGTACATTGTAAAATACTTCATTTCTGTCATCCCAAAGCAAAGAAGAGTCAATAAAGTTCAATATTGTACACTAACCCTGTGATTTACAGTAAAATATGGGACCTATACAGAGAGGTATCATCAGGCTGATTTATCTGCTGCTCTTTCCACTGAGCATTTTAATGTTCATTAATCAAACCTATGGCTTCGAGTCCTTAATGTCAACTGGGTTCCTCTTTTATAGCCTGTAGAGTAGCTGGGAAAGAATAATTGTCTTATCAAAAAGTAGCTGCCGTGCTTCAAGTTCATTCTTCAGACACACCTTGGGGAACTTATTTTTGGTTTTATGCTGACCTTGAGCCGTGCTGTAAAAAGTGTATAACCAACTTGATTAAGTATTTCTGGATTCAATCGTTGTATATTCAGTTTTGAGGTTTTTGGTAATTAGCTACCAAAGTCTGGTTTTGTAAGCCTTACTTTTTTGCTCGCTGAGTCATGTTCAGAGTGAATCAGGTCTTAAGTCAGAGGTGCAGCTGAGATATAACACAGCAGAAACGTCTGTGATGTTAGAGCTGGCGTTGCACTGTTGGTGCCTCTGCTCAGCTCAGATTATTTGAATTGGACCCATAGCTTCTTGTCCAGGGTCAGTAAGTGTTGGTACAGCGAGGTGAGGTCAGAGCCCACCTCTCGGTCCTCAAACTCCCCTCACACAGCAGAAGAAGTTTAAATGGAAGTGGCTGATGATGGCTTTCTCAGATACATTTTTGACCAGTTTAGTTGTTTTGGCCATGCCAGCTGTGCAGCTCTAGGGATGGCAATTATGGTCTGTGTGTCGCACTGTGGATCCAACATTTGGTCCAATTGTTTTCATGATTTTCATGATATTATGAACCGACCTGACAAGTGTAGCATTGATGAACCCTTGACAGCATGAGGTGGATATTTTTGATTTTTAGTCAGATGAACATCTGCTAGATGAATTGGGACACACTTTCATATACACACTCATGATCCCGGATAATAATGTCAGAGATTCCCCGGCTTTTCCTTTAACATCTCCCTTTACTCTACATTTGTTAAACTTAGATGGTTAACAGTACACTTGCTAAATGCATGTTAAATCATTGTTGTTGTTTTATCATTAGCATTCAGCTGAAAGTACTATTATGCCCATACACCTCCAAAAAGCTATATATGCTGCTCTAGACTCTTAGTCCTGTTCTATATTTCCATTTAAAGAATGAGAATCGCTGTTCACACAAACACACACACTTAACACAGCGGGAACAGCTGTAACTTGGCATATTTAATTGTTGGTGACACTACAAGACAGACAGACAATACAGGATTGACACTCTCATTGTAGAAAGAGACATCAACAGGGCTGTGTGACAGCCAAAAGGACATGAGACTAAATATAAATGTAGTGGAAGCTAATGAATTGTTCCAGTGCAGCAGCAGAGATTTTTGAGACCAGTGTAGCTGTCAGGGTCACAATTATGAGCAGACCCAAGTGAACACAACTTTAACAAGCTGCTGAGTAAAGCCCAAAACAAAGAGTCAAGAATCTGCTGGTGTGTTAAAGTCACAGATGTGCAAAGCACCTGCAATTTTGGCTTTTGGCTTGTGGAAGCTGAAATCGCTGTGTGTGACTTGCTGTAACCTTGCTGTTGACAAGCTTGCTTGTGTTGAGTCTGACCTTGAAGCACACTGAATGAAAGGCGACTGAGGGCAAAGGCCAGAGACAGCGGGGGTTGTTACTGCTGCCCAGTGCAACGTTTCATTCTTGCTAATTTTAGCTGTTACCAAACTGCTCACTGTGTAATAAGCCAGCTCCAGCACCATCAAAGCAGATAACACCAGGAGCTGCAATCACTTTGTCATGCACAAACCCACTTAATGAGGCCTGTCAGGACATTTCAGTAATAGCAATAATTAGTTTGTTTTATGTCTTAAGTAGAGTCTGTCAGTATGGGCTCCTCGGAGTGGAAGGTACATCCAAAACCCTGACTAGAAACAAGATGAAAAAGTCAAGACAGTGAAATAGAAAATGGATTGATTTTCTCTCAGTGGTTTATTCAGCAATCTTTAAACTCCCACTGGCAGACATCAATAAAGATACTGTTACTTTGTGTATATTTGGCATCTTGTAGATTCCCCTATCAAATTCAATTGTGAATGTCATCTTTATTTTCATCACCTCCTTCTTGGTTGTTTGTTTAGGGACGTCTTAATTCTTATGACTTTCCAGCAGCTAACACACAATAAGAAGAGTGTCAGTGGCAGATGTCACTAAGCACTAGCACTAAGTTGTGTCTATCAGAAGTCGTGTGTTCTGTCAAAATGTTCTTTAAGAAAATACTGACTGCATGCTCCCTGACTTAGTTATGCGTGCTAGGTGAAAAGAAAAACCCCACTCATGAAAGCAAATGCTTTGGCACCAAAACATAACTGTACATTTTCATACTTTTGCATACAAAACATGAAATACATTAACTGAGCAAAAATTAGGGCAACATTATTAGTTGAAGGCACCTGCAGACTAAGAACATTGTATAGTTCTTATGTGTTTGAGTGAAGCATATTTGACTTACAGTACCTCATTTTTTTCCTTGTTCCATATTTGTATATTTTGGAATGCAGCGTTACTACTATATCACTGCGCTCTGCAGACTTTATACATTCACCATTTCAATCCTTCTAGAGACAATGAGCAGCTTTTAACAAACCAGAAACCTATCTGACAGATGCATCACAGACAAAAAAACTTTCTTCCAGTTCAAAATCTGCCAGAGTGGAGGAACTCAGAGTAATGGGGAATGTGTTTCTAGCAATAAAATTGGCTACGGTCTAGTGATTTTTTAAAATGCTGAGTTCCCCTTCCCTCAATCCCATGAACCCTGGGCTATTCCTGTTCATCTGATTCAAATCTGATGGCAATTGTGAAATAGACATTATCAAATGTATTCATTTCGGGCCAGATTGAATATATGCTACAAAATGTGATTCTTATAAGATTGGTTTCCATCGTTTTCATTTTTATGCCCACTGAATGAGGACAAAAGAGAGAATGTGTATTTATTCATTTAAGTGGTTAAGGTTAGTGACAATATATTTATGCATGCACATAATTAATATTTTCTGGCTCCCTTCCACTCTAGAGCCATGTATGCCTGTAGGAAGTTAGGCCTGACTGAGTAAGCATCTTATTTAAATCTCTGCAGTGAATAACACCACTGTCCATTTCAATCTAAAGCTTTAATAAATTGACATTCGTCGCTTTTGCCTTCCAAAGATATTTTGCAGTTACATAACATTTTATACTAGTCTAGGTATTTTATTTAAGTTGATGTAGAGTGCAACAGGTCAGTTCAGCACTGTCAGTAACAGTTGGAGAGTTTAGAAAAAAAAAACATATTACACTGGTAGATTCCTGATACAAAATCAAAATGTATACATCTACTGTAATCAGTGGGCAAATGCTGACTATAACCGAGGTTCATTAAAGACTAAGAGATGCAATGAAAATCTTCCATTCAAAAGTAGTGTGAGACCTTTGTTGCATCCTCTCCCATCTTATCTGACTCTTATCTGATCGTCACTGTAAGCCGTCAGATAAAGCAGAAATGTCATAAAAATAATCTTTTCAAGAAGCATTTCCTCTCAAATGCTTTGGTGGTCCTGGATGATGATGCTCCCTTGGGGGAGGAATCTTTAAAATCTACTTTTAAAACATCAATTTTTGTGTGTTGCGTACCCAGCAGTGAGCACATGCTTTCAAGACAGAGAAGTGTAGTACATGTGCATTTCTTAGAGATTCACCATGGTCTACGAAATACATGTAAAAAATCCAGCGTGAAACTGAGCAACTTTGAAATATCAAATAGGACTACAGCAAAGTAGACTTGTTTTTTTTAGCAAAACAGTTTCCATTTCCACTTTCAAAATTGAGAGGACGGGAATGCACTCAACCAAAAACACTCAACCGTATCACTAACTATGAGTTTTTTGTCTGTTTCACTGCACATTTCCCATCTGAACGATACATGCTATGTACAATTCCATGGCTAATGATGAGCAGTGCAAGCTGCATAAGAAGAAAGAAGGCATCAACGCGATGCCTGTAGAGGCTAAGGTCAGAGTATCCTCTACATGCATAGTGGTAATATCACAGTGTAAATGTCTTACACTTGTTGCTTGTTTGTTTTGTGTCTCATCAAATCATCAATGTCTGTGGTGCTCTATTGGGAAAATGCTACCCTGGTATTTCAGTCTGAAAAGGGCATCAAGGATAAAAAGGACAGGACAGACCTCGATCTTGTTTGGCCCTTCATATATGATGCCTGGATCTTGACCTCTATCTTGTTTTGAGACATGATTCAGAACTAATATACAATAAGTAAGGATTTTTTATTCTTTTTAAAAGTTTAAAAAAGAGGAACATCTAAATGACATATGACTATGACGTATGACTAACTTGACCTGTAAGGCGCCTCCCTAATATAATGGTAGGGAAACACTTGAGGTGTGTTTGCTTTTTCTCTCACTCGGATGTTTGGAGGAGTATTGATTTCTCAACACGTGTCCCACTGGCAATGCTAATCCACGTTAATGCTGTGACTTCACGCTCCATATGATGTCTGAGCAAATGTGAAGAAAGATCACCATTGGTTTATTTATACTTAATGTGAGAAAGCTGGAGGGTGACATTCTAGTCTTAATGCATTGCACAGCTATAACACGAGAGCTCCTGCACTGCATGTCAGAATGTACTCGTACATACATGTACAGTGTGTGCTTTAGTTTCTGGTATGTCTTCATTGCATAAAGAAAGAATGACTTATTTGGCTGCATCTGGACAAGTGTGTTCATTCAGTTCCAATGGACACTGTAACTGGTATAATATTTGTTTTTTGTAGATACAACCACTATTCAGATACTACAGATAACTATAGTTGCTGAAACTTGTCACAATTTTTTCAAGAAGCAGCTTCTTCCCAGTGGTACTGAAACTTAGGAACTTTTTTTCTTCTCTCATGCATTTTTTATAGCAAAGTTCAAGCACCGTACAGGTGCTTTAGCATGCTCAATCCCATTTGGTTGAAAATGCATGCTGTGGGCTGCTCTGTGAGTTATTTTGATGTGCTGTGTTTATGTGCTGTGAGACCTTAGAGTCCCAAGATTTGACAGCTGGCTGAATAACAGCAGCCTTTGTGGAAGTATCTTTCAAATACACTTAATCTTTTTTGACAATGACCGTGTTTACTTTTTGTTTGTTTTCCTGGTTTGATTTTCTGACAGTATAGTTTGTGAATGCAATGCTTTTTGGCAGGTGACTCTCAACTGTGGGATGTCCAGAGCGTCTTTTCGGTTTAAATCATTTTACCTTTTTTGGCTCTTTTCTGTTATTGTGAGATGGTTTCCGGAGTCTACCATGGGTTTTATAATCTCACCTACACAAACTGTTTTCTTTTCTGTTGGTCTCTGTGTAATACCTGTGTTGTATAATTTTTTAGCTTGCTCATAGAACAACTTAAAATGGCTGTTTTCTAATGAATTCTTGAGCATATAGCTAGATTTTATTTCACAAGTACTTGTTTTTCAAAATCTATGTCAGTTGAAATATTTGACTAAAGAACATATGGTAGCTTGAGGATAACGCATCACTTGCTTCAGTCTTGCAGAGGGCCAGGTAAACCCTGGCTCCCTTGAGACTTGAGCGTGCATGATGTGCTGTGCACACTGAGTGATATTGACAGACATTGTCAACATACACCTTTCATCTTTCAAAGGGCAAAAGCTTTTTTCATCCTGCGGGTCACAATAGGAAGTTGATCATGCTCTGTAAGCCCATAAAATCTCTTTGATTTTGGAAATTAGATGCAGCTGTACATACACTGGCATCAAACAGCACACAAGCTAAATGTAATTATTATTATTATATATGTATGTATGTATGTATCTATGTATCTATCTATCTATCTCTATCTATCTATCTATCTATACACACACACGCACACACATATATATATATATATATATATATATATATATATATATATGAAAGTAGCTTTTGAACAAAACTGCAGAATTTTAAAAGGTGATCATGTTATCTGCTCTTCTCTGACCACCCTGTAGTATATCAACCTTACATACAAGCAAAAAATTTACTATATCACATAACACATTACCCAAATCAGTGTAAAACCTAATGGGAATGTAATGTGTTTTTATGTGCTTTTGTTTAACACACACAGTAACTGACATTATAGATAGCTGCCATAACACCTTTAAACCAGCCAGGCATCACAGGACCTTACGGTTCCTGTCTATCTCAGTGATGCTTATTGACTTGAGCTAAACATGCCCTGCACAGGGCCCTTTGCAAGTTGCGCAGTAAATATTCCACTCTCTGCAGTTTGATTGTGATCTGGTGGAGCTGCCAACTCTGATCACCACAAAGGTGCCTGCAAAACAGGCCTGCACTGTACAGTGCATTACAGTAATTTCAGAGCTGGTGGGGACACAATATTCCCAACAATATTTGAATCAGACATCTGTGAATTATATTCTTATCCTCTGCTTCTTTGACTTTTCTCTATGACGTTTGCTCATAGGAAAACTCTCTTTACTGCACAAGCTTGTCGTAAATTGCTCTAAATGATCAGAGCGGATCATTCTCTACTACACGAAAGTGCAGAATGCATTGTTTGGGGAGAAAAGCTATGCACTATAAGAAAAAAACATTTATGATGGAAATTGGTCACTAGTTTCAGTGGAAAAATGAATAAATAAACCTTCACATGGCTGCATGGCACCCTTAATTTGCACTGCTTTGTTGTAGGGTCATTGTTGTCTTGATTCATTTGTATGGAACCCTAACATGGTTGGAAAATGTATTTTTTCTTTGTGTCATACTCCTTCATAAAATTTCAGCCCATAACATGAGTCCAGGAACAGATTTAATCACAGTTCTTTTTTTTTTTTTTTTTTTTGGTCAGTGCACAACTCCAACTGATTCCCAAACAATTAATCTTAGACAAACACTAAACAGGCTAAATTTGTTGCAATATCAAAACAAAAACAAAAACAAAAAAATTTCTTAAAGGACTATGGTTTGGACTTGCTTGTTAATTAGGAGTAGATTATGCCCCCTACATGTTCAAATGAAAGACACAAAAATGTATTTCCTGTAATGTTACAACTTCCAAGGTCCCATTGTGCTCAGACTAGAATTAGAGATGAACATAAAAAGATTTCAAAAAGGGAAATGTGTTTGTGTTTTGCGATCCGTCACAGCAGTGTCCCTCCATTGCATGATTTGTACACATTAATCGCATGCTGATTGAACACATCTGTGAGGAAAGACCAGCTTTCAATTTAATCACGTTCCAGTGGGTGTTACAGTGTTCAGTGCGACAATCATTTCACTGAGAGCAGAGAGCATAATTATTCACCCAAGGACAGAACCAAAGAAAACAGCTTCATATATGCCTTGTCACTGGCAGGGTACACATCCTGTAGTAAGTGTGCTTCCTCACTACCAATGGTGGCTTAAATGGCTCTTGAAATCATGTTTTCTTATTTCAAACTGATCACTGGTTATGCTTGCTTTCCTTTCTTTAGAGTACAAGAATCACAAGGGAGCTAAGAAGCCAAATGATTTTACCATCTAAATTTCCTTCCACTAAAATCAAAGTACAGGAGAATGCAGCAGCAAGCTTCCACAGAATTAACAAAGCAGACAAGCATTTAGGAGATCTGAAGGATGTGGTGTGACCTCCCTCCTCGCAACTGCTTGCAAAACCCTTTGACAATTAAAAAATAGGTGAGGAAAAATGAGTGAGATCAGCACAGATTCAGCACTATTGATTTGTATGAGTGTGTGTGGTCAGCACTCAAGGCAGTAAATCATGAACTGGTTGAGGTTTAGCAGATAACTGAATAAGCCATAGGACCTCTCTCCAAAAGACAGAGGTTTAATGAGTACTTGAGTGCATCTTGTGAGTGTGCAAGAGGAAGGAGACAACACAAAAAAAGCAGAGGCCACATCACATTTTTAGTGGCCATTGGCTAGATGAGTGAAACCAGTTGTGCAGTACTGGTGGTTAGACGACTGAGTAGGCCTTTGGCTGCATGGCTTTCAGCCAGTGCTGGCCAGTGCAGTTTAACCTGAGCAGCTACAATGGAGATGTAAATGTGAGTCATGATGATGCATCTGCTCAGGTGACGATAGGATTTTGTATGCTTTAAAGATGCATGAGGTCAGAGAATGGTGAAACTTTTCCATAAGTACTTAGTAGTTAAGCCAGTCAGACCTATCATGTTAGCTTAGGTAAGCAGATACAGAATGGAGATACAGATACAGAAATTCAAAACAGAGATGTGAGAAGTCACTGATTCTGTAGGTCTTAGATCTTCAGGTAGGGAGTTGACTGCTGACTGCAAACGCTCGGCCACCATTATTCTTGAGCCTGAACAGCCTGCAGAGCCCTGCCTGAGGATCTGAGGCTGTGCTCCGGCTCATAGGGGAGCAGCAATTCTGTAGCATGACTGGGAGTTCAATCATGAAGTCCTTAAAAGTAATCAGCGCAATCTTAAAAGCAATTCTAAAACTTACTGACAACCAGTGAAGAGAGGCTAAAACAGGGCTGATATGAGCTTGTCTTCTAGTTTTTTGTTAAAAGCAGAGGGACTATGTTTTGTACCAGCTGAAGGCGTGAGATTCTTTTTTGGTTTAAAGAAGATATAAAAGCATGATTAACCCTCTCTAGATCAGACCGAGAGACAAAAGATCTGATTTTTTAGATACTCCTCGATTGATAAAAACAAGAGTGACCAACTTTTGTAATTTGTCATGGTCAAGTAAATATGAGTAATGTCTATCTGCTTGTAACTTGGGAGATTTAAGATTTAAAGGCAGCTTAGAGGTGTGTTAGGTCAGGAATGGAGAACTGTCTCCTGTCATGGTGCTCAGTAGGTTTATGATGGCACAGCCTGATACCCACTGCAGGGTCTAAACATGAACACTGCGCTTCCATACACTGAAATGATGTACTAAATTTGAACCTTGTCACTGGGGCAGTATCAGCCGCTGTAACGTTTAGGCATGAACAAACTCATCTCGCTGGGTTAGCGTCTAACCCTAACCCTAACCAAAAAAAAAACAAAAAAAACATTTTATTTCCAGAATGGTGCTCATGAAAAACAATAACTACTAGTGTAACTACAGTAACATCTAATTTTCATTTTACTACTGTGTCACCACCACAAATGTCAATGACACACACACTCTGTCTTCAGCTGCAGATTAAGAATCAGTTTCATCAGCCAGTGTGTGCTTATATTTATTTACATTTCAGCATTTCAGCTAATGCAGCTAATCCAACTTAAATTCCCATATTAATATGACTTGTTGTAGGACCTCATGAAGGCACTGAATCAAGGCCAAAATATTGTGTAATTGTGTTATTTGCGCTGTATATGTCTGGAACATTGCATATTTTTATTTTTATGGTGCCTCACACTAAGGCCAGTCAGCAGGTATGAAGCTATGTCTGTGCCGCAACAGCTGACGAGATGCAGATGTACTGTCATGCAGCCAGATGAGAAAATTAATCCACCTGTATCTTCCCGATGCAAATGACTTACAAAGTCAAAGTGTTATCTGCCATGTGCATGTAATTAGAGAAGAGACGGATGACGTATGATGAACCGTTTTCATGAAGGCCATCCTTTTTTTTTTATTGTATTTAGAACATTGAAAGAAATGTGATGTAGCCACGTGTGAGTTTTTTTGTTAATTGAGTTTTACACTCAGACATTCACCTCAAATGTTGTTAATACAGCTGATTTCTTTAAACCCAACCTTCCTCTTGATTACTTGCTCCCCCTTTGACAGGCCCAGAGGCAGAAAATATTAAGAATACCTCCTCAACACTGAGTTGCACCAACATTGCACCATCTGTCTCTCGGTATGTCAAGGCATAAAGGTTCCTCAGCCCGTCTCCTCCCTTCCATCTATTTCTTCCTTTTATGACTGAAGTGCATTTAATAGTAGATATAAATAGTGAATACTGTAGATGCTGTCGGCTGCTTTCACCTGATTATTCTGTTTGTTGAAGAGCAAGCGGCCTTCTGCACAAAGATTTTAATTAGCTGTGAGTTCTTGGTGAGTTTCAGTGCACCATTACCAAGAAGAGCTCATTGAGTGTAATTGTATGAGTTTTAAATGGCATTGAAAGCGTTAGACAGTACAGCCCTGTTCTGCCCTCGGCGTATGTGCCGTATATAACTTGACTGTCAGGTACTGACTCTGAAGACAGTGGACCACACGTTTATTGATGTTGAAAGGAAAGGTAAAACTAAAACAAAGAAAAAGCATAATCAGCATCATGCTGGCTTTTAAATATGCCAACTCAATCTTTAGTATGAATTAAATCCACTTGTTTGTCTTCTGATTTTATTATATATTTAACTTCAAATGTAATATATGGCATCATATTTAAACACATTATTAATTATCTGTTCATTTTTTTCATCCGTGGTTATTCTTATATGAACTATCAATGGCCCAGGAACAGTGTTGTCATTACTAATAGTAAAAACTATTACTATAACTATAACATTACTTATAAAAATAACTATAGATAAAAAGACAACAATCAATACATACCTGCAGTGCTACCAAAGGCATCAGATGGATCAGAAAGGGATCATATTATTATTATTATTATTATTATTATTATTATTATAGAAACTTAGAAATGAAAAACTGCTGCCACAGCACAGAAACCTTAAAAAAAAATCCCATGCTCTCCAGAGAGAGAGAAGCAGCTTGATTAATTCCTCCCTTGTTCCCCATGTTCCTCAACACTGCATTAGCATTTAGCCAGTATCAAAATCACACTGAATAACACAATCACCTAGAAAACAAGGTACCACGTCTTTAGCCTTACAAAAAAAAAAGGTTAGGAGTACTAGGCTTGCATGTAATTCATGTACTCCACGCTGTTGGTCATTGAGCTGCTGTGAGGCCCTACATTTAAACAGAAACTAATCTCTAACCTCATCTGAGAGGTGTGTAGTGGAGCACAGCAGTGCCCTGTGGCAGGTATTGGGCTGACATGATATGGCGAGGATGTGTTGTATTTGAGCATGTCCGATTGTGTTGGAGCTGTCATCACCTGCTCTGCCTGAGCTGGTAGCTATCCCGAGGCCAGCGTGCCAGGTCACCGTCACACAGCTTTCACATTTGTGAGGGAGTTGGGTGAGGTGGTTTTGGCGTGGCAGTGCTTTGGTAGCTGCTACTGTACTGTAGGTAGATGTATTGCATAATTCCATTTGATTTGTGACTAGTTATTCATTTGGCTTTGTGCCAAACAGCAGGAGGCTGGTGGGATTGGATCCAAAGGAACAGCTGCGTTTCAGTATGCAGTCACATGTAAATGTGGTTAAAATTTTTGAAAATGAAAACCAGATACCCACACAGTTTGTTTTCCAGTCTGATCTCAAGTTTTGTTGTCAGATGTGTAATCACCCATTTATTGGTGTGGAATGGGTTGTGTTATATATCAGTTTTAAATGTTTAAATTACAGGTTTTAGTGATGTTTTCTACAGCAGCTGATTATTATTATTATTTCCACCAAAAAATTAAAAGGTGCAATAAAAATGTGACCACTAAAGGCTATAAAGGTGTTTTGTAGTCAGGGTATTTTTTCACATGTACATTACCTTCTTTTCAGACCTTTTCTATCAGTGAGCAGCATAGTGAGATATCTAGTAGGGTCTATGGCTGATCTCCTACACTGATTGCTCAGGCTTATCACAGCAGTGTGGCGAATGCATTAATTCATCCCAGAGATCACCGGCTGTCATAAATAAGGACAATTAGCAACGCTTTGAACATGATCCTATACCAGCTCCTGCTCTCCCCTCATCAATTCCCTCGCATGTAATCATTAATTTATGAAAGAGGCCTGGCAACGGCCTCCATTTCTTTTTGTTTACTCGCCAACACTGTTCACTTTCACTGACACACTAGAGGGACTAGACATGAATGGTACTGAAAAAAAAAAAAAATATATCCCAGAACATTTTCTAGGTCATCTGAAATGTTCTCAACCTTTGGGAGGAAGCAGGTGATTGGAAAATGCAGCGAGATAATGAAAATAGACCTACTTTGCTTTATTTCTCAGCGTGTGTTGTGAGACATTAAGCCCTCCCACAGTGTTTGATTCATACTTAGCTGTTAATATTGATATATATTATATATATAATGATATCTGATTACATGGAGGAAGATGAGGAGATGTGACAATACAATTGTATGAATCAAGGTGGAGCCTAGTAACAGGCATTACAGGTAACAGCTCTAACTTTTTTAATATGTTTACAGGGGGCAAAGCTTGGTACTTAAAACACTTTTCAGACTAACATTACCATGTACATCTGTGAAGAACACCAATTTTGTTCAAGAGAGAGCTTAACCAATGCCAAAGTTTGATACTTTCCTTACTGGTCATGCATATAAAGAACGTATCTGTTCAAGTAGCGTAAGTTTAATTTCCTTGAAACTAAAAAGAACAATTCTTTGATGTGTATTATGCATGAACATCAAACACAGAATAATCTCCATTACCAGTCTGACACAGACTGGTTCTGTTCCTGCATAAAATGGGACATGTTATGTCATTTCTTGGCGTATACATCTGTTTCGAAGTAAAGTACAAAGGCAGTGTCTTTTAAAATGAAGTGCCGTTTGATCATAATGAGATGTTTGTATCAGGTTGTGACAGTTGCAGTGATTTTGGTTGTATCTTTTGTTCTTATTATTTCGGATAAAGCTGACAGAATGCATGCTCTTTTTCCTAGCATTAGTTGCTAGAGAGAGTCATGACAGCAAGTCACTAAAATACCATATCAATGATCCCAGCATTCACATGAATAGGTTGGAGCATGTCTAGTGTCTGGACCTGGGAAGTGGCCCACCTCCTATTATCTGAACAGATGTTTTTTGAAAGTATATATATAGTATATATATACTTATGAGTTATGTTCAATATTTATGAATTAGACATTAAGATTTCAAGGGGCTTCTAAAACAGGCATTTTAATATATTTTCTTATAATTGTATTTTTTTATATTGTGTTGTACTGGTTTGTCCAGTATCCATCCATCCATTTTCTGTACCACTTATCCTGTCTCACAGGGTCACGGGGTGCTGGAGCCTATCCCAGCTGTCATTGGGCAAAAGGTGGGGTACACCCCTAGACTAGTTGTTAGTCAGTCACAGGGAGAAGGGATGATATACAGCAACAGAGCCCTGGGTTGGGATCAAACCCACTGCATGGGGGTTCATCTCTACATCCATAGGCGTGCATGCTCATCTAGTTGAGCTATCCGGCCGCCCTTATACAGTATCTACAGTATAAATTATGCATTAAATACAGTCTTGATTTTATATATACTTTTGTATTCCTGTCTATCTGATCTTTAACCTTGCCTGAGTTTCTCTTACTGTTTCCTATCTTAGTCTTTCGTTCTCAATGTTTGATGCTGCTTTGTTACCAAGTAAGATGGAAATACACTTAACTTGCAGTAAAAGTGGAAGTAGACAAGCAAGTGGAATGTCCACAGCATTAGGTTTGTATGAGACAGTCTTAGTTTAACAATATAAAGGGACCTGCTGAAACCAACCACTTGCTTGAGGGAAAGAAAACAAGGACACTCTTTTCAAATGACAAAAATCAACACTGACACGAATGCATGCTTTTCACACTTTGCTGACTCTTTGCTCCATTGCTGTTGCATGCGCTGGATTTAAATCTGAACTCTAGTTTGTGCACTTTCAAAAATATCTTAAATAGCCAGAAACAACAGACAAGTGTTTACCTGACCCCAGTGCCTTGCACAAAACTACAGTGATGCAAGTGATGGGTGAGACCTGAAAAAAGGATGGAGATGGAAGCGAAAACCTGGAATGATTTCCTGTGATAAGATTACGCTCTGTGGTTTTGTACTGTCAGTATGAATGACACTGGGATGTAAAAGGTCAATCTCTGTTGAGAAAACAGAATGAAAGGATGGCAACCTTAAAGGTTCCAGCTTCCCATCTTACATTGAACGGTTTCATGACTCTGAAAGTGTCTGAGGAAAACGGAGTCAAATTTACAGCTATCACGTCAGTCTTCACATGCAGTGGAAGTGATATCATTTTCCATTTCAGAAAATATGTAAACAAACTTTACCAATGAGGCAGTGAAAATTGGATTTCCTTAGCATCGGCCCACTATATCACTCTCATAAAGGCTGAAATTGTTCATGTCCAAACCAATGTAGTATGATACTCATGAGTGCTGCAAGTAGCTTTGAGAGAGCTGCAGCTCCCACTAAAACCAGATATCATAAAAACCAACAATTGATCGAAAAAGTTTAAACTTATTTAATGTTTTCCCCTTTATTATTGGAGTAAACATGCCACTCAATTACGTTCACCTGCTCAGCTGTTTATTAAGGCAAATATCTAATCAGCAAATCACGTGGCAGCAACTCAGTGCATTTAGGAATGTAGACTTGGTTAACACAATCTGCAGGAAGTCCAAACCAAACATCAGAATGAGGAGAGAAAGGTGATTTAAGTAACTTTGAATGTGGCATGGTTGTTGATGCCAGACAGGCTGGTTTTGTATTTTAGAAACCATTCTGGGATTTTTACGCCCAACTATTTCTAGGGTTTACACAGAGTGGTCTGAAAAAGAGAAATATCTATATCTCTCAGGGCGTAACTGCCTTGTTGACGGCAGAGGTCAGAGGAGAATGGCCAAGATGGTTCGAGCTGATAGAAAAGCAACAGTAATGCAAATAACCACTTGTTAAAATGGAGGTATCCAGAAAAGCATCTCTGAATGCACAACACGTCGAACCTTGAAGCAGATGTGCTACAGCAGGTGCCACTCCTGTCAGTAAACAACAGGAAACTGAGGCTACACAAGGCATGGGATCACCAAAATTCGGCAGCAGGAGATCGATGTTGTGAAGCTCAAATCATCTCCAACTGGATTCTTGAACATGACAATGTTTACTGTACTGAAATGGCCTCCACAGTCTCAATCCAGTAGAGCACACTTTGGATATGTTGGACTGGGAGATTCAAATCATGGATGTGTGACCAACAAAATGAAAAATACATGCATTTCCCTCTTCTGCTCCGCATCAAGCATAAGAAAGCCTGTCCATAATAATCATGTTTATGCACTGAGAAATCCATTCATGCACCTTTTACTCTAATGACATTTTCTATCTAGTGTGTATCTTTGCATGTATGGTTTGCCTTCAGAATGTCAGAAAGAACATTCGTATGGAAATGAAATGTCAAAAAAAAGCTGAATGAATGGGTTTCATGGTGGCCTAATGGTTTGACATCTCTCCCCACAAAAGCGAGTGCTGTGATGTTGTTCACTTTGATATGGGTTCCATGAGTGAAACCTGTCATTTTCATTTAAATGTTAATCAGCAGCGGCAGCCATTGACAGTGGCTACAGTGACTTACATTTACACTGCGACACTGACAAGTTTTCTAGAAGCTTTAACCATTGTGCGAAATTCTGTTGCTTCATTTGCTTCTCTTTATATCTCAAGGTAATGCTGATATTTGTATTGATTTGATAAAAAGAAGAGTAAATAATCTGTAGTAACCTGTGTGAAAGGAGATTATTATATACATTATATAAAGTGAGTTTCAGTGTCAATTCTGGAGCATAAAATCTCCCTATACAGTATTTGAATTGGCTATAACTATTCCTTCTCTGAGTGGAGCAATGTTCGAACTGTAACGCATCAGCAAGCCCTTTGCTTTTGATTCTGCTGTGGCTGTATCTACATTGATTAAAGCCAACAGAAGTTTAATGCTTACCCACACTGATCAATTAAAAAAAAACTGTTGTGTATTAATCTCTCTTAAAGCAGTAAAGCCAAACACTTAAAACACAAGTACAAATGCGTACATCCACAATCAGTTTCTTTGATTTATATATTTTTTGACTTTGTGGCATTCATTTCCATGTTGACTATTTAACATCTTTTGTGACTTTATTTGCTACCTTGATTTTGTAACTCTGTTATAAGCCCCTCGAGATTTCTGTTTCACCTGAAAATTCTTAGTTAAAGCCATATTTCAGTACCTCTGTATTTTATCACCCATGTAAACAAGTTAGCAATAAAACAAAAGTCTTCATTGATTCTCATTTACAGCTTGTTTAGAAGTCCTGGTTTTAGCACAGGGTGCATTGTGAAAGTCACATTCTTGACATCACTGAAACAGAGCCAATTTTATTTTCTGCAATGACAGCACATGCTTGAGTAGTCACCAAAGTTAATTTGCATAATAATTTGAAGACAGATGCTACACGGTCTTTTTGATGTATGAACAGGGCCCAGAGTTGGTCTGCGCTCATGCCAGTCCAACTGGAGCTGTGTTTACCAAACTGTATCCTTACAAACAGAGCACAGATTTCTTTATTTGGAGGTATTAGGTGTTAACTCAGCTTGTTTCTATGTTGAATTTCCAAACAGCTCAAATTTAATCAGACTTTATGGATTTTTACCTCCAACTTGAATAATAGAAGTAAACGTATGTATGTATACTGCTTATTTTGCCCTATACTGAGCACATTGAAACCAGACTAAATATTTATGTAGACTACATGAACACTATAACCAAACTCAAAACTTAGAAACTACTATTAGATTAGATGAAAACTAATTATTCACAAGTAGAGACAGAATCCTTTTTTTTAAATCACCAATTTACCAGTGGTGGAGGAAGATTGCAAATAATTTACTTAAGCAAAAGCGGCAATACTGCAAAATGAGCATGCTCTATTTCAAGTAAATGTTTTGTTGAAAATGTCACAACTGTGAGTAGAAATACTCTTAATGTGTCAAAAATGGTCCCTGTGAATATGTGTTGGGTATATATTTGGTAATCTATAAAAGTGAATCATATTTTAGAAGCTGATCAAGTATTTTACTTGTAATCAAATAAATGTAATAGAGTAAAAGGTACTATATCTACCTTGAAGAAAACTGTAAAATGGAAATATTCAAGTAAAGTACAACCACTTCAGGTTTCTACTTAAGCACAGTACTTGAGTAAATGTATTTAGGTCTTCCTGTCTTTCCACCACTGACATTCACAATACGATATGTTCTATGATTCGTAAGATCGATAGAAGGAAATGAAAAGCCTATTTTGCTCTCATTGCTTTTGTCTCACACCCTCTCCTCCTCCTTTGAATTTTCTCCAGAACTCGTTACATTAGTGTCTGACTGTGCCACATCATGCTGTGGATGAAGCGAAAGACAGTGGTGGACACCCTGCGTGGACGGAGAAGGAGGCTGTCCTGTTCCCTCTGGTTTCTCCTGCTGTTTGCTGCTGGAGGTCTGGTTCTTTTCATCCACCAGCGGGATCTGTCAGAGATGATCCAGCAACAAGGCCCAGGTTAGTCTCTATGCAAAAGCGTACTACAGTTCAACCACTATGACATTTTGAAGGCTTATACTGGCACTGACGCTTTCCCAAATGGCACAGATATTTTGTTTGATAATAATATTAATATTGTACTAATGAATAGTCTAATGTTCAACTTCCCTTGATTTCATTTGAAAAACATGTTTCCAGCATAATTCAGGCAACAAAAATCTTTATAGCATTGAATACTAATTGCAAAGCAGTCATGAGTTTCTGTCATAGGAAGGTGTAAGAGAACTTTTGAGATGGAGATGCATTGCCTGTGCTGATTGATTGTTTGGAAATATAAACTATAGGAACTATAGTGATTGATGATCAAAATAAGGTGGAATTAATTTCAACATGTTTATCATGCTAGTCAATTTTTGTCAGTCTTTACCAAACAAATGATCTCACACTGACCACATTGCAAGCAGGAAAATATTTAGCTGTAAAAGACTGTTTTGGATTCGAGTGCTGCAGAGCCCCCGAGAGGTCATGGTAGGAATGATCTGTCTGAACTTCTTGACTGTTACCTTGCAATAAGTTTTGAATTCCTGACCAAAGTGACCACCGCTGGTTGTGACACAACCACAGTTGCTTACCCGCAGATAAATATGAAGTTACCTGAGCTAGTAACTTGTTTGCCTCCACTGTGTTAAGACCGGCAGCTGCTGTGGTTGACTGAGAAGTGTGAGGTAACACAAAAGTAGTTCCGAAAAAATACCACAACGAATTTTCAGGTAGAATTAATCAAATTATAGAGAAAACTGGATGTGGAAATCTTTAATAAGAAAAAATATTTATCATTAGTGTGCATGCATGGATATAGCTTAACATATAACACAGACTTGTCAAACAACTTATAAAATGGTGAATGCTAAATATTATTGGATGTGGTGTGTTAGTACACATGCAAAACAATGAATAATGAATAAAGCTTTATGTATTTGCAAAAATATATGTAAACAGTGATCTAACCTAAAGTACAGCACATAGATACAACCCCCTATTTCTGCAAAATAACACACAAATGCATGCAAATAGGCACAGACACAGAGAGAGAAAGAAACTCATACACAGGTGAGTGAGAGCATAGATGCAGATAAAAATAGGAATGCACACGTAAGCACCCTAAGGTCTTCTGTACATAAACATAAGCATATGCAAACATAAATATACAAGCAGGCAAGTATCCACATTAATGCACATGCATAAAAGCAATCATACTGCACATGTAATCATAGCACGCATAGGTACACACACACAGAAACACTAAGAATCAGAGAAGGTGTTTGTGTTTGTAAAGATATTATTTGGTGTGTACTGTATTCAGGTTTAACCAGCATGGTGGAGAGAACATTTGTTCCCCAAATACTACCCTTTTCATTCCATTTCAGTGGCCGTGCAGTCAGAGTTTCCACTGTGATGGGGAGGCCGTACATTCAATTTCCAAATCAGTCAAACCTTTGTCCTCATAAAGGGACCCAATGTGCTTCTGCTTGGCACTCACCATTAAGGAGATTGGGGTTTAAGCAGCCATGATGGAAGAGTGTCCTGAGCGTGTAAAACTAAGCCGTCTCAGAAACAAGAGATCAGCCGCTTGCTTATGTGCTTCTTTGGCTTGTACTACACTTTCCACCTATATGAGAGCAATATTAGTTGAGTGTGTCTTCTGATGTTGGGCCAGCTCCTGCCTTTAATTTGAACTCAGATACATTCATTTATACACATCAGAGACCTATTGGTGATATTTCATCTCATCTTGATTTAACTGCACATTTTGGTTTTATTTTGGTTCTAGTCCTTTTGGATTAAAATCTAAAATCTCTAAAAGTATCAATGTGGTTCACATGAAAGGAAACCCAATTTGATAATGCTTTCAGTGAGCTGTAAATAGTCAATATTTTTTGTGGCTCTCAAAGAAAATGATAATGAACTGGTTCTGCAGGCTCTCTGGGGATAACCAACAGGACCAGAGAAGCTGCTATCCACAGAGCTGCGACACTATCGTGTGTCAACAGCACTGTGAATCATGAATATCAGAGCAATGTCACTCTACAGCAATAAGAGCCACTTAGCCAGAGTGGAATCTCTCCAACCCTCTGATATTCCCCTGATTGTCGGATGCTTTCAGGCACAGTGGCAGGTGGAAAAAAGGCCTTCACAACATAACACATCTTGAACAGTGTGTATGCAAGACAGACACATCTTGTCCAAATATACAAACCATAACAGCCAGTATTTAAAATTCATGGCAAATATCCTATCATGACCCATTAGAGCTTTTAAGAAGTTGGTTCTTGCATTCAAGGATCACACCAACTAGTTTTTATCTTTCTAATTTTTGTGTGTAACAAGAATCAGATGCATGTGATAAAAACAGTTGGGGGAGCCCTACAATAACTGCCATGTGAGTGGACTTCATCACTTTAAAGGGCCAACATTTTTCAATAAAAGCACTGCTAATGGAGGCTTTTGATTTTAACATGAAATCTTGATCTATGTTGTATTTAGCTTGTCTGCTTGATGGTAGGATGATGTTTTTTCCTGTCCAGAAAAATCATTTACTTGCACCAGATATTTAACTATTTGACTTGTGTACAGAATGGCACTTTTGTGTGTGTGTGTGTGTGTGCACATTTATTTTGTGCTTTGTTTAAATAATGAATAGATTCAATTTCTCTCAAAGGGGTAGGTTTATTATAACTCGTGTCTTATTTTAATAGCCATGAAAATGAACTTTGATCATGATGAGGTAATTGCTGAGATCTGGAAAAAATGACAGCATCACTTCCAATGAGGCATAAAACACCAAGGCAATATTTGTTTAACAGATTCTTTTAGTTTTATTCACAGGAAAAATCAAAAGTGAGTTCCTTATTGTACAGGAAATCTCACTCAAAGTTGAACCACGTGAGATGTTTTCAACAGACAGTATCATGTATTTAAAATAATGATTTACAAAATAATTTGTTTTGGAGTTATTTATTTATTTAACATACTTTGTAAAAAATGACTTTTATTATCAATATCGTACATGTTTGGCATAACATTTGGCTAAGCCTGGGAAGAACGGAGTTATATATATAGCTATAGCTATTAAATAGTACTGTGCATATTTTTAAAAAGGTGTTAAAATAGTTTTGGGATTCAGTGTAAAATCCATCTCATGATTAAAACAGATGTCATGTGATTACATCATAAACAATTAAGGAGCTGATTTTATAATTTTGCTCAGCAACAAGCTTTATTGTTGTTTATTAGAAAATCTACAGTAAATACAGTGCCAAGCTATTCAGCAGCTTCTTAAAAGCATGCATGAATAATTCAAGCCAAGCTTCAGCTTAGTCTTGAACAAAATATGCCCACATGTTGAATGTCAATATATCAGCTTAGTGTAATCATTAAGTAGAATATACAGTATATTTTGTTACCAAAATTAAGCAAGTGCAGAAAATAAAAGAGATCGCTCCATTTTCTTGACGATTTCTCTCTTTTGATTACGGATGATTTTTCTCATAGTGTATGACTTTGGATAACTTTTGCAGCCTAAGCACATCCTTTTATCTCGTCTGCTATATCGCTACTTGAATACTGAAGTAAGAATTCTCGTTTACTAAATCATGCATGAGTGACTGTGTGCTGTATACAGAGCTCTGTGGCTACAGAGTCTTCCCAGCCCCTCGCTAAAGCACAATGAGCAAGCAGTATCTTTGCCTTAAGCTATGGTGCTTCACCCCAGCAGAAGCTCATATCTAATAGAGCTGAGTTATAATACATTGGGTGTCAGCTTTTATCTGCCTCCCCCTCCTTCTCCACCTCTTTATTTGGCTTGCACTGTGCTTGAAAGCTTTGTATCCCATGGTTTAGATGGCCTGCACAATGGTAGCTGAGAAAACTGCAGTTTAACTGGCAACAGTCTCCCCCTGATCTCTCCCAGGTAATTGTTTAAGGACAATTGGAGAAACAGCAGCAGGTTTCTCTGGGAGAAAGAGACACCTGAAGAGCTAGCAGTTCAGATAAATTGTCTGCACAAATTTACACCTCTGGGCATTTTTCAGATGAGTGTGGCGGTGAAGACTACCTGCTCCGGTGAGTGGATGGTCAGCCTCTATGTTACTTCACAAGGTCCAATGCAGATCAATCCATAAATGAGGGAGAAAAGGGGAAGTTGTTGCCCTGCTGAATGTGTATCTGTGAAAATGTGTGTTTACTAGGAAGCAAGTGCATGCATGTCAGTGTAAGTGGTAACATCCCATTTGTTAAGTGCTTTCAACAAAAGTAGCCTACATTACCCTAAGTGCATACAGTTTAGCACTGCTGCCCTCAGCTGGCTGTGGCTCTGTGAGGGAGATACAGACAGTTGAAAATGTGTTGAAACAGTGTTGAAACATGTGAGTTTAAAGGGAAAAAAATCTTTGCATTTCAATGGCCCTCAGTTAAGATTTTTTAATAAATATGCCACTTGTAATTAAAGAAATGTTGCTATACTCATCAGCTTCCAGCTGCAGCATGCAGGTGTCAACAGTTTAGAGCTGTAAACAACACTAGCAAATAGTATATAGGCCTCTTAGCATGAAAGTGCTAGAACACTTACCTAATAAAAAAAAAGAAAAGGTGTGAAAACAGTATCAATTTTACATCCCAGCAAAAACTGATATTCAGTTGTTGATGGTTGAAGATTCCAGACAGGTGTGATTGGGCAAAAGAGCATTCACATATTACTGATCAGTATGAGAAGTGACATATTGTCCTACTTATTCTAGTTTGATAACCATTCAAAGAACAAATTATCATTTAAAATCTAAAAGCCAGGCATTCCCTTAGAATGGAGATAATTGCTGTTTTGATAATAATTTATAAAATAGCTATGTGTAATATGAGAGAGCACAAACCCAAAAAAACATCTTCCACTGAGAATATGTCATCAATACCTTTGACTCTGTTTAATGTCTGATGTCGCTGGCATCTACTGTAACGGTAAAGGGGGGGGTTGGCACAGTAAAAGGCCACGGTTTGAAAATGTCAGGTTCTACTGACTGACTTTCGACAAGTGAAGTGTGAAACGTAGCTTTCCTTCGAATTTCATGGTACATTTAATTGTACGATTTAGACCGGTCCTACAGCCACGAAGAAGAAGGACTAGTAAAGGGTTAATATTTGATCATGCAAGATTGAGGCAGCATACCATACAGTAAGATACTGAGGAAAGTGTAGAGGCAGATGAGGTAAAGCTATTTCGAATACAGTAAATAAAAAGCAGAAAAAAGGAAACATCACCAGATCAGTGTCCCCCTCCCCATCCCTCTTTCTCTGTCCACATGGAGCTTGCCAGGAACTGGGCATATTGTTTCATGCTCGAAGGTAAAATTTGATCTCTCCGTTAGAGGTCCAGTAATCCCTTAAGCCTTGTCTGTTTGCAAAGTCCAATTTAGCTGTCTCTTAATGTAATTAAATTGTGCTGATGACCCTCAGAGCAGTGGAGCTGTACCGTATTTGAATGCAAATCCTCCACTGGATGTTTGTGGAAAAAAACTAATGTTATTTTATTCTGCTTTCCATTCTTTCATCTGTGTGCGCAAAGCTCCTTTAACAAAGCCTGTTTCTGTTGTGCTGGCACTATCCCCTGTATTCCTCCCAGAGCAGGAAGATCATTGGAAAGCAATACTTGGCAAAGCCAATTCCATCACAGTGATTTTTAAACCAACCTTGTGTACAATGCTCTCCCTGAAAACAAGGGGTATTATGCTTTTGAGTGTAAGTACAACAGCACACCTTGGTTGGAATGTTAAAGTAGTGCAAGCCAAGATTTTACATACTGCTCAGTGTCTGGATCACATGACATCTGGCATGGGGCAGGGGTATCCCAGCAACTATTAAAGCAACTGCTGCTCCTCATTCAACGCCGCCCTCCCCTCCTCATCTCAGCCTGTAGAGGACACCTTAGTGGGGGCCTCTGGGATACCCTGAAAAGAAAGAAAAATCAAAACCAGACTTTTTTCATACATAGGTATCAGGTGCCTGCATCACTGTCTCTACAGCTTCTTCCAGACTTGGGCCATGTCAATTGGATTTACAATGAAGCCGCTCAGAGGCGACTGCAAGGTCATGAGGTTTTCCATTAACATTAATTCCCGGGGGTTATGCCACAGGAGCCCTGCAACATAATCTGTTTTCCCTGCCATCTGATCCTGCTCACCAATAGCTTCTGTATGCCAATCTATACAAATAGATTTTTATTTTTCAAATTTCTGCTCCAGCAGAGGTCAGTGTCACTTATGGATAGCCTTAAGAAATAACTGGTGCTTGAAGAAGAAAACTTTTTCATATTACCTGTTAAACTGTTTAAAACACACACACACACACACACACACACACTCACACACACACACACACACACTTTTTTTGGGAAAAAAGAAAGAAGCAATTTCTTTTCAGTTTCTTTTCAGTTTCAAAAAGGCTATTCTGTGTGTTTGAGTCCAATGGGAATGGGTGTACAGCCACAAATCACATTACTGCGGAGCTCTCCACTGAACTGTTGTTCACTCTCAAAAGTAAAAACTTTAAAACAGCTGATACTGTGCTACCAAGAAAATCATGAAATATGAAACACAAATCTGAAAGCAACAATACAGTATTAGGGGAATTATAAGAGGGAGAGAGGAAGGATGTTGCCTGAAACAAACAAACAAAAAAAGAAGAACATGTCCTGTGATCTGTCTTTCAACTCAGTGGAGTTGAAAATGCATCTATTGAGCCACTGACAAGCAGACAGGGTTAGGACCCCCACTGAGCAGCAAAGCATGGCTTGGCCATCCTGCTGGTGGTGGGGGGGCTTTCAGGTTGCCCTTTTCCATAATGCCACGCTGGATAACATTAAAAAACTCCAAAGGAAATAAAAGAAAACAAGGCTAGAGCACCAGGTGGATCCAACAGTGAGGCTGATTTTTGAAAATGTCTTTGAAGACTGTAATCACAGATGCTGCCTCTCAAGGCTGTCAGCCTGTCCCATGCTATGTCACTGCAGCAACCACAGCTGAGGCTCAGTGCACACTCTCTGGCTGTAAACACAAAAGGGTTCATCTTTAGGAAGTTAGTTTCAGATAAACATAGACAGTTGGAAAATCATAGATATAGCTTCAAACAAAGGCAGAGTTCACAGTGGCATTCATGTTCCACTTTCCAATTTTCTGCCCATATCTGATTGTTTTAAATGGCTGACTATCCCAATGCGAAACAAACTAATGGCGATTTTAAAAACCAATCTCTAAAGATGTCACATCTGCTTTTGTGCCTTTTCTGCCTCTCCCACTTATATTGAATATATATCGGTTACAATGTGAGGCTTTGAGTTTTGTCTGACCAGAAGCACCGAAATGCCAACTGAGACACAGTTGGCAGGACACCTCTGTACCTCAGAACAATGCATGTATTGTAATCGTGTTCCTCTATAATTATTACGAACAATTAGGCCTTAGCAGCACACAGCCATGCCAACACTGATTAAACTTAGCACTTGGGTTCTTGCTCACTATGACATTGTCCTGGCTGTCAGCGTCCCAGGTTGTTCTGCTATCTATCTGACACTAAACCTTCAGGCATCTCTGGGAACAAGAGGCATCTTGTTCCAATGGGAGTGCCAATTAATTGGGACTGAACTGGTTATCAAAAACTGCAGCGTGACTGACAAATATGGAGCCAAAACTGACATCTCTGCTCTGTATCCAGCAGAGTTAGAGGAAAAAAACTAAACAAAAAATGATTACTCAGTTTCTTTTCTGCTTCTTAGAAACTGGTCAACTTCAAATAGTCTTCAAAGTGTAACAGAATTTTTTTGAGTGAGTATTTCAATTTTCCAGTCAGTTAGGTGTGAATCAGATGGGCGTTTACTCAATCAATAGTACAGTACAGATGCTTGGTTATAATGTACCTGCTGCAGGATTAAGTCTACAGCATGTATAGTTTTTAACAGCTTGCACATATAGATGTTTCCCTGCCCTGCTATTGCTTTAATTACAAAGTATCTTCACTTTAAAATATCTATAACTTAAATTTCATTATCTGAGTAAATATGATTAGACTATGGTATTGCATCAATTGCAATTCATACAGATATCTTGCAAGATCCTTGCTAAATTTTTTATCAAATTCATTGTAATTTAATATAACTTTTAACATATTTTTTACAGTCATTTCGCCAACAGACGCAGATGTCAGTTGCTGTAGTACAAAGTGATTGGATAGATTTTTCCATGGTGATACTGTTTTAGTCACTTCATTCAATACTGGAAGAGCAAGTAAGAACTGGACAAAATACAGTGTCAGTTTCCCTGTACTCTTGTCCTTGGCATTTCTCTCTAGTACAGATCCATCAGATGCTTCTTTTCCCTGGCTTATACATTTTTGCACTTTATTTATTATTTCAATCTTAAGACAGCAGACTTGAGTGTAATCACTGCACTTAACAGTTTCTCTGTCTCTCTGTCTGCCTAGGCCTGCTGTCGCCAAGGTGTAGATGCAGGACGAGGTGGGATATATCAGCATTGTCAAGAGACAACTGATGAAAAGTGTGAAGCATAAATTAAATTCTGGGCTTAATTTCATCTTGTGACAGAAGATACTGTGTTGTACCTTTGACCATAGTAAACAGGAGCACAGAGAACTGATTTAGTGGATTGATCATACATGGAACGTTTCCCCCGCCGGGACCTTACCTGTCCCTATTAACATGCAGTCTCAGTGAAAGGGACATTTACTCTAGGGTATAGAATACTGAACCAAACCAGTCGTCTCTACAGGTCTAGATACGTCTAGGAATATCTCAGTTTTCCTTATAGTTGGTGGGGATACTATCTATTCCTATGCATGTCTGCAGTCTGACAGAAAAAAAAACACTGTCTGTAGAACTAATTTCATCAGACAGGACTGATGTGTTGCATAAGCAGCATGATTTTTCTGGTGTCACGGTCTCCATATAGTCTGTTCATATCAAACATAATGTTCCTGTCAGAGAGTGTGCCTTCACCTCTGCAAACACAGCAGAAAAGCCTTGTCTTATTCCCATCCAAAAAATCTCGTAAGTTTGAGCTTTGTAGCCATCTTCTAGTAGGCTTGAGAGGCTGAACGCTGTAGACAGGAAGAGACATACAAAGAGAGAGTGGGAGGAGAGAGGAAGGTTATATAACCACAGTTCTCACCAAGGAGACATCTTGTGGCTTCAAAAGCAAAGCCATGATAATAAATGCCAATGTTCAAGGTTGCTCAACTTATTATCTACTCAAGAAGAGAAGACTACAAAATTAGTGCAACAAAACTGTATATTTTATTAATCTGTTAAACAAGTCAGTTAATATCTGTGAGTATTAGTGACTGTCTCCATTGTCAAACATAATGATGAGACACCCAAGGCTCAAGTCTGTTATAACTTATTTTCTCCAGTCAATGAACTTCTTAAAATATGTGCCTTTAAAAGTGCCTCTTTATTTAATTATCTTTTCATGGATGAATGGCTTTCAGATTCCTGCAGCAAAACATTTGAGGCCAGCAAATTGAAGTCTGTCTACTGTACCACGAATACACTGCAGTGGGAGAGCTTGGACAAAAGGCAGCGAGGCGACCAGCTGCCACATCAAGGTCAAAATGTAACATAAGAAACTTCATGTTTCTTTGGTGGAACCTTGGCATGTGGGACCTGCCATTTCCGATAAAACATCTAGTCTTCTCTGTTTTCCGGTAGCGTGGTGTTTTTGCAGCACCTTCAGCAAAGGAAAAAATCTTTCCTCTGACACAATCAGTCTGAGATACAATATTATAAAAGACTCATGCAATTCTGCCCCTATTATGGTTATGGCTGTTATTCTGAGAGGGATTTCACATGATTGTTCCCAAAGGACAAGCCCTGCCTTCAGAGCTGTGATCCGTCCCTCCAGACTGAAGCCAGCGTACCCATTATCAAATCAGACTTGAACCCATCCCCTGTCTGCCAGGGAGACATGTTGAATGGATATCATTGTGCACTGCACCATCACTGTAATCCCCCTACAAAGTGCAGGCACTCTTAGAGGAAGATGAAAAGAGCAGAAGAGAGAGTGGCCTATTCACCGTGCGTGTCACTGCAGATGGCACAAGGAGGGAAGTCGGTGGAATCAGTGGCCTGAGCCGACGACTCCTCAGCCCTACCCCAGCCAGAAAAGAACAAAAGATTAAGCCCTCCTGCTATCCAGAGTGATAACAAGCTGTCAACTTCTAAAATGTAATCTGCTGACTCCGGGAGGAAGTGGTGGTGTCAGTGGAGTGGGCCGCCAACTGATGCTTATCTCCTGAATGGCGTGCTATTGATGGAGAGAGCCGTGGCCCTGCTGGTAGATACACTAAAGCCACCTCTGTTTGCCACCAAACAAAGAGGTCCGCACGAGCAAAGGAATCCATACTGAGCCAATTTTTGACATATTTATCTACATATATCCCCTCCAGACCTCGTCTCTCTTTCTGATGTGGGTCACAAAGGAAAGGTGATGGGAATGATAAATGACATGAATAGAAGGCAATAGACTGGGGATAATAAGGCATTGCCCCTGACAATGCTGACAAGTGATGGGAGGCTCCCCTCTGTCAACTTGTCTCCTGAGCCATTCCACTCCGTCTGGGCACAGATTGTTAAATGTAAAAGCCATATTGCTGCCAACACCAAGTCCTAATGCACACTTCAGTGGGCAGTGAGACTGCGATTTGGGAGCTGTCACCTAACTGCAGCCAGTAAATCAATCCAACCTGGGCATTATCCAGCCTTTTAACAAGGGGATTGCCATACAACTAATTGCCCATACCTACTGTATCTCTCTGTCTCCCATCAACCTTCTGCCCTACCACCCCCATTCTGTTTGTTTCTCCCAAATGTTACAACTCCAAAATTGCTTTCAGATTACCCAGCAGAGCTGCCAGATGGCTAATAAAACATGCAGGAACATCTTTGGTCATATTAGCTATTAATATTGACAAGCCCGATTTTTTTGTTGGATCTGCGTGGGGGTTGTGTCTCTAATAGGGTAAAGAATCTAATTTTCTGGTCCATACAAAAAGCCGCTTACAATCTCAGTAGTTATGGCAGAGAAAAGGAATTAGTCACACAGGAGCTATTTCAGGCTGTTTACAATTTGATTTCAGACCACTGCCAGAGGGTTTTCCCTTGTGGACTTTGGGCTATTGATCCTGAAATACCAGTCATGTGATATGAAACAAATACTCTTTGTTGTTTTCCATACAGCCAAGTGAGAAAGAATTTACTTTGACCTGGTGCAATTTTGGATACCTTCGTCACTCTATGCAGACTGGTTTGATAGCATCTGGCATCCAAAAGTGCTGATTGATTAATGGTCAAATAGCCAAGACAGCTAAACTGCTGAAGACCATTTTCTAATAGCTGATTGATCTGATTGCAAAGAGCTATAAAGAAAGCGCAAACTATTATAGGTGCCATCATTTATGTATCAAAGAACAAGCATTTTTTGTTTTTCTCACCAGAATACTAGAGTCCAGGGTCTACAACTATGTTCTGGAAGAAGGTACTTAGAAACAGTGGTGCTTTGTGCTAAATGTTAACATCAGCATTCAGACATCCTCACAGTGACAATGATGCTGATGCTAAGCAGGTGTAATGTTTTCCATCTCAGTTTGGATTGTTGGCATGGTAACATTTACTAATTAGTACGACTGATGCTGATTGGAGTGTCATTAGTTTTGCATTTTGTCATGAATCAAGATATTGAATTTTGACCTTTAAGATGGTACACCAAATTTCATGGCAATCCATCCAATAGCTGGTGATATGTTTGTCTGGGCCGACAAGTCACGGACTGACCGACAAACCAACTGACAGACTGACGTTGCCACGCAGCTAGCCTCGCTTAAAATATACAGATACAGTAGATAGACCTTTCACTGAATCACAAACAGTTAGTAATTTACATTATCTAGTGTTAGTCCCGGTATTGAGGACATTTTAATCTATTGGAATATTATACTAGTTTGTAATCAGTGTTCTGAATTATACTGAAAGGACTTCCCCTTTGGCTACATTTACTGCTAGAGTACTATCACCTGTTGTCTTGAGGTTGATTGCAGAAATGGCTTTGGCTGATTAAACAGTGACAGTGGTTGGAAAATATTGGACACTATGAGTTTGGCCCTGGACAAAAAAGTCAATTTCCTGTCTTGTGGCTGGGTTACTAGTCTGGTAATGAGCGCATCTGTTGTCAGTGGCTGATGTGGACTGAAACCACTGGGACAAAAAAAGGAAACGATGGAGACCAAAGATCCTGTTATTTGTCTTGTTTACTTATTTTTACATCCATGTATCCTGGAGTAGATTGACAGTGCAAGGACGCTAAAATTCAGTGCCATCCAGCTTCCCTTTTTGACTCACAGAGGAGGGGAAATATTCTGTTAATTCTTCAGTTTGAGTCCCTGAAAAAAATGTAGGAAATGTAGGTGACACTTTCTTCAACTACTTAAATATGACAAGTACCGCTGAGTTGTCGTTATGTATGACAGTTAAATTCCAATGACTCCAGAAGACTGTGTTTGTACTGGACACATCCCAGGAGTATAGTTTCGTTATATATTTAGAAAAATAATCATTTTCTGCAAAACAGCATCTTAAAAAAGGAATAATAAAATATATAAAAAATAGAGTAAATAGAATAAATAAACCAAAAAAAACAAGTGCCTGAAACTGGAGGACTAATGTTTAATTGTCATAAAAGCCACAAGGGAAAGAATATATTTGTATGCATGCATAAGCTGATTTATGGTTTACGGTAAAATTTAATCCACTGATGGTCTTATCACCACTATGGCATTAGCATTTGCATTTGCATTTTACATGATCAGCAAGTGTCATGTATTCATTGCAACTAGAAACAACCATGTTTAGCATTATTTTTTTTGCAACAGGGAGTGACACCGGGGAGGTTTGCATTGGAAATACCCTTTCTTGGAAGATGACAAAAGTCTGTAAAACTATTGAAAAGAAAATAATTACTGTGCTCCCCAATAATTATACACCCAAAGTAATCAAAGTAGTCATAATTTTTCTTTCACTTTGTGATAGACAGTAATTTTCAACATGTTACAGAAATACAAGCCGTTCTTCAGGGGTACATGTGGTATTCTCTTTGCTTCTGTCATCCTAAAATGTACAACTTTGATTAAGTGGATGTCAGATCCTGAGTTATTTTTCTATATACAGGCAACATACCCAGAGGAGCACTTTGCTTCCAATCCCAGCCATTACACAGCTCAGTCCATCTTTCCACCTTATCTCAGCTGTAAAGCGTTGTCCTTTTTAGCTAATGGCCTTCAGCAAACCAATGAGAGGCCATTAATGTCAGTTCTGAGGATGCAGCACAACAATCCAAACCTAATTTCTGACTCTATTACGACTGTCAGACGTTGACCATATCTGGGATGAGGAGACTTTTATGAAATGAAAAATGAGTGCTTGTTTTCCCATTGACAACCTGTATTCTTGAAGGTGTGCATCATGTTACACTTGACACACAGATGAACCTCTTAACTGTAATTTAAAGGAAGGAAAAATTAACTGAAAAATTGCTCCTTACATATTATTTAGTTATTTGATTGAAGGGGAAAGAAGAAATTCATCTGGCAGTTTTGCAAGGGGGGGTTCTATTCTTTTCTTTTTTCTCTCCATATATACATTACTACTCCCTTTTAACACAGCTTTCACAGAAAATTGAAAAGCTTTCAGGCAGCTGCCAGACAGTTTGCAGCCTGTTTGCCTGAATCAGAAGCATTTTTGCTCATTGTGTTTTACTGCATTAGACTGAGCCCATTACAGGTACAGGCCATTAAATTACAGCAAGACAAATTGAGCTATTCAGTACCCATTTCCAATTTTCTCAGAGGTTGGCACAAAAGAAAATTAGACATAGATCCCCTTATATTTATTTCCTGATATCTCGTGAGTCTTTGAGGCATTTTGTCTTCCTGTGCCATAAAACACGACACTGCCTGTTTTATGAGAGCTGACTTAGGTGAGGCAGGGGCCAAAGGACTTAACCTAGATACAGTGGGACTGTCTTCCATCTCCAATTGCTGCTGTATCATGGTTTGGGGATTTTGTCCACCTCCACTGGAATTGATACACTCACTCTTATGTACTTTATGTCTCACCAGCCCTTTGGTTTATTGGTATCTTCAGACAGTCAAGGCGCAGAAAATAGGACCCCACCTCTCACGCCCCCGTCTATTGATTATGAATCAGACTATATTTCATGACAGAACATTTCCTTATTTTTTGCCAACTTCATTGTGGGTGTTTATGTGCAAAGAGGATTTCGGAGGATCCATACAAAATGGTAGGAGCACTGTTAAGAAATAAGCCCACTTCAATGGAGGGATTTGCAGAGCCCACTCAGAGGTAGGAGGGAGCCTTTCAAAGCCGCCCTTTTTCTAAGGCTGTTTACTGCACTGTACTCCACACAGTGACTGGCATCACTCAGCATGGTTCCCATCAGACTACAGCCAGCACAACCAACACCACACTAAAAAACTCCACCAAACACCTGTCAAAGCCTGCTGTGTCTATTTATTGTTGTTTATTGCTTAAAAGAAAGAATAAAACACCTATTTTTCTTAGCAATATGACGTAACTATTAATGCATTTTTTGAAACCAAAATACATTACTGCTCTTACCAACGTTGTAATACCTTTCTTTTAAGTTTTTAGTGTGTGTGCTGATTGAAAAGACAACAAGTGCCTTTTCTTCATGAGGCTGTGAAAATTAAACATTCTGCAAACAGATCAATGTAGGCTTAAACCTGACAAATACGTGCCCGGCGCTGTCTGTCCCATCATGGCACGACTGACCCCTAAATGGCAACTCTATCAATTCAGTGTCAATCCTCCTCCCAGCGAGGCACAGAGGGAAGTGAGGCAGCATTAATTATGAGCCTTCAAGCTCCAAGGGACAGTTAATCTTTGTCATGTTGCGACTGGAGACGTTTGGATCTGCCACCAAGATTGGAGTCAGGTCACAGCTCTTGACCCTTAACTAAGTTTGAGAATTCTGCTCACGATTACGGAAGAAACCTATTCTGCTCTTTTTCCACACATCCCCTCCAGGCTTTTTTAGTTTGTGCAGTAATGTCTTCTGACTGAAGTTTCTGTGATTTAGAGGAAAAAAGTTAGAGATCGGTTGATGACCTCTGAATAACACCCAAAATAGTTTGAAGTCAAAGAAACTGAACTGAACTCAGCACACAATAAATCTGGATGGTTTATTTTATTTTATTTGAACTGTGTATATATATATATATATATATATATATATGTATATATGTGTGTGTGTACATTTTGCATCTTTTCATACATGACAGCATATATATATATTCTATTTTATTTTTATTTTTTACTTTACTCCCATGATACTTTGCTGTGCAGTAACAGCTGCCGTTACCTGAGGCTGGTGTAGTGTGCTTATTGAAATCATGAGGGGAAAAAGAAAGTCATTTTCTCTCTATGAAAAACGTAGTCTCCTCAAAGCTTATGACAAACTGCCAAAAATGAGCCAATGAGATGCAGCAGCAAAACGTGGTGTTCGCAGGCGACATTGTGTAGTTTACTCAAACAACAAGAAACAGGCAGCTGCCAGTGATGGAGGCTGAAAAGGAAAGCAGAAAGCAACCGTGGTTGAAGCTGACCTCATCAAATGGACTGATAATGCCTGGTCACGTAACGCCCCCTAAATTGAAAATGTCAATTAGATGATAATCTGCATGAGAAATAAAGACAGGGGTGATCACTGTAAGAGAATACCCACTGTATCCACTTTAATGATTATTTTGACACTTTAATAAAGTTTTTAATTTGCTTTATGCAAGCATATAATAATGTGTAACTAAATTGTCTAGAAGTGGTAGACAAAATAATTCTCTCAGTGCCAGAGTAACACACAGAGGTTAGTGGAGGCCATCATAGCCCAGGTGTAAAGAGCTGATTGATTCTCACAGGCGAGCCAGGCAACAAAGCACCACAGAAAAAAAAACAGGGAGGACTCAGTGAGGGAACATTTTGACAGAATTAGGGCATTGCCTCGATTATAGCTTCTCAGTGCCCTTTTGTGTGTGTTTAATATCTTTGGAACAAGACAGGTTTCACTGCAATAAAAACATTGACAGTAATAAATACAAGCTATTTTTTGTTTTTACTTCACATTTAAAGTCCGGCTATTCACATGAGGCAGGCCCTCATGGGTGCATGCATACGGTGTCTCCATGCTGACAGCAGGCTGAGGACACAACCTCTCCGCATTAACAGCCTAAGCTGCACTGCACTATGCAGGGTCACGGACACAGGTGTAGGAAATATAAAGAGGAGATTTCAGAGCTGCTTAATCTGTTAATTCTGCAAATGCCTTCACGCAGGTTATATTCAAATACACACCCTATTTGCCTTTCATCTGCTCCCCACCACATGCTCAATCTTTTGCTTTGACAACGTGCTGCACGTTCAGGATGTTGAATAGCGCTCTCAAGAGAATATGCCACCTAGCAGACAGGCAGAGAGAAGAGGGAGACTGACTCGAGCTGCTACAAAGATTAATGAGGCTCCTGTTGTCGGTGTCAGTTTTAGGCCATCTCTGCATGGAGACGAGCGTGGGATGTTTGAGGAAAGAGACCTGCCGTGCAGCGTCTCCTGGTTTGAGCCTGGTCCCTCTTATCTTGGAAATAGGCGGAGGTAGTCGGAAGGAAGTAGATCCTGGCTGTGTGTGTGTGTGTTGGAGAGAGGGTGGGGTGCGCACACACACCTGGGGGTCTGATGGAGCGCCGCTGTGTGGAGCTGAAACAAGGGGGATATGTTGACTGTGTAAAGTTCAAAGGCACCATCAGCTTCATCTGTGGCATTAGAGCTACTCAGCTCAGCAAGCCTCCAACAGCTGCTCCATCTGGACACTTAGCTTCTGTCGCTTTATGTCCGCAGTAACGCCCTAGGAGGGGCGTAGTCGGCTTACTACCACACTGATAAATGCGGATGACACATGACCAGCGGCTGTGTGGAGGGATTCAAGAACAAACAAAACTCCCTCTGTGGTTTTTACTGATGCACTGGCCAATAACTTTACACTAATTGTATCCGACCTTTCCATTTGTATTTATTTAGCGTTTGGCAACTAAACTGTTTTCACAATAACTTTTATATTAGTTATTCTAAATATCTGGCACCTGTGCTCTACAGAACTTTCTTGGGGAAAATTACGTTTCACAGAAATTGTAAAATAGCTGCCTCTTACAGTAAAGTTGAAAAGATACAAGAATCACTCAGATGAGGCCAACTAATAAAACATCGATGTTGCCTTCCCTAATTTAAAAAAACCCTGAAAGATGAGAAGTGATGATGAAAACAAATCCTCGATTTATACCAGTGGATTTCACCATTATTTATTATTTAAAGTATACACAGACAGTGTCAACACTGACTTGAACATTAGCCAAAAGAAAACTTTCTCATGCTCATATATCAGCATGTGTTTTCAGGCTTGATCAAACAGAAAAACTGTAAAAAGTCTAAACATAAATAGTCTTTTTAACAGTTTTTTCACCTCATCATCATTTCATCCTCTGCCTGCAGCTATCAACTGTAATGCATATCGTAGTATCGTAGTAGAATATGTTTATATTATATATACATAGTGTGGATACTACTGCTAAACCTTTATTTGCTGTCAAATGTTTGCTTGTTTGGAGGTTTGCGATTGCTGGAGAATTGGTGTAAAAGGAAAAAGAACGTGTCAATTTATTGATGGAAAACATGGTCTCAAATCATGACGTGAAATTGCAACCTCTAATTGGATGTGTTCCCATTATATGGATTATCAACCTCTAACAGAAATAGTTTGAGCGTGATTGAGGAAACTGCGTATTGATTTCCTTGCGTTGTCAGCACAGAGGTGTTAATGCATTTTTTCTGACCAACAACTGATTGAATCATACATTTAGGATGGGATAGGGGTATTTACGCTTTGTTATTCATAATTTACTCCTGTTGTTGTTGTTGTTGCTTAACCAGAGATTTAAAATGTTCTTCCCTCTACACTCGAAGTAAGACTTAAGCATGTACGCACTATGCAAAAATACACACTTTATAATTATCCGGATCTTATGGCACAGTGCATTCAAGAAGAATGATACTGCAGAAGCCAGATGCCATTATAGAGTCCCTAATGTGTATTCTCTAATATTTGAAGAAGATCTGTCAATAGAGATAGGAGCTTTTTCCTGGACAGCAATAAATTAGCAGTGGGCTCAAAGAGAAGGTTTTATCTGGCTCCTTTTCAGTACAGCACCTGTCATGTTTGGAGTGACTCTGTGCCAATCACCACATCAGAGAGATGATTACCATGTCCAAATTTGAACAGCCGATTAGGTGGGCTTTACTGTTTACACTCCCTTTAATTTGGAGGACAGCGCTGATCCGTAATACAGGTGATGACCGTGGGATGAAATATGCAACGAAGCCTCCGTTCTGGCTTCTGTAATCACCTTGAGGAGGTAAAATGTCTGAGGCAACGAAATCATTATTTGTAAAAGTTTTCCTCGCGATAAATCCACTGACATTGTGCCAGTTTGCAGAATAAATGGTGTCTGAGAGATTTATTTTGCTTGAAACAGCGTCGCACATTGCACCAAAGTGAGACAAAAGGTCCTATTAATCCAAAAAATACAAATTACAAACTCCTCGTGGCGCGCCATAATTGCAGCGTTTCAAAAGTCACTTGATGAATGTGTTGCTAAAAAGAATAGCTCAGAATTAATCAAGGCAAAACGTATAAAGTATATTTCATCACCTCACTCGGGTGCCATCCGAACAATGCAGCACTTTATATTATTGAGCCTTACCTCACCCTATTTGTCACTGTCCACAAGGAGACAAAGTTATCTGCAACAGAGGATTAATCTATTGGTTCTGTGGCTTCTCTGTTTCAGTGTGACGCCAAAACCTGAATACCTGGAGAAAAATCTTTCACTTGCTCTTGTCTGAATTTTTGCCCAGAGATGATGTAGTTGATAAGCCATCGCCTGCGGTACACTGCCAGCTGATATGACATTAAAACAATGTTATTTTTCCCAGTGAGAAGCAGTTAGGCAAATTACTGTTTTCCATGATTATATTAATTATCATGTAGCAACTCATGATGTGATAATTGTGCATAATATAATTAAAAACTCAACAAAAGCTCATAATGTAATAATCTGCCCATGAGGTATACCACATAATGTAGCCGTTTTTGCATATACATATTTATTTCATTTAAGTGGATTATATCATGCAAAAAACTGCCATTTTTTTTTTGTTAATTATTGTGTAGTAAATTATCAAAAACCAGCATATTTATACAGTAGTTCT
Organism: Scortum barcoo; assembly: GCA_023238725.1. Classification (NCBI taxonomy): domain Eukaryota; kingdom Metazoa; phylum Chordata; class Actinopteri; order Centrarchiformes; family Terapontidae; genus Scortum; species Scortum barcoo. Next base: position 18,045,845 of record CM041531.1, read on the forward strand.
CCATTTCATGATTCATTTTTCTAAATCAGTCATTGTCCTTTACATTGACGTAGGTAGACACACTAATCTAATTTATACAAAGGTCTCATTTCTGATACAGTGTTTCTTCCTGGCAGTGAATGCGGGTGCTCCCTTTCGCTTTTGTAGACGCAAGTGCTGGCCAGACTCCCACGTCTCCCCCGCATCATGTTCCTCCTTGTCTCATCTGCCCTTTTATCTCATGATACTGTTCTCTCTTGGCACCTAATGCACACTCGGCCGTCCAAGTGAGGACTCCCTCTTTTTCACTGAAAGTGCAAGTCCTCCAGTTTGTACCGGGATCCGATCTTTCCAACATTTTCCCTCCACATGTAAAGAGCTACTTTGTTGGGAGTGTTTTTCGGGCATCTCTTACCATGCATTAAACACAATTGTCTAAGTGCAGGTCAGCGAGGGATGTAGAGCAGAGGGAGCGTGAAGAACGGGTGAGGCTTCCCCCATGTAGCCAAGCTCATCTAATGAGGCGTCTTAGCGTAATTTGGCCCCATGGTCAGTCTCTCTCTGGTCCCCCGGCTCAAAGGGGCCAGAGGGGTCAGCAGACTCAATATCCCCCTCTTTAATTACTCACCTCATTAACACAAGACTGCTCTCACTCTATCGCGGCTCGATGGACGCTCACAAGCAACTGCAGCGAGCCTCTCATAACACAGCCTGATCGATTGGGCACACTCTTGTTACAGCTGTTAACATTATTGGCACAAGCAAAGAAGATGACTGGGATGGAAGCTCAAGAAATGTCAAGATAGGAATCATAGCGTTTGTTATTAATGTGGTTTTACCATATTAAACCATATCGGGTTCTAATTTTGGACACGTATAATATCTACACAATACATTATCAGTCCTTGATGATGTGCTTTGACAGATTGTTGTTTTTCTTACATTTGCCGTGGAAGATAATTCACAGAGCCGTTCATTGCATCTCCTGCAGGTTTCTTTGATTCGTGTACTAGAAACCAGTCAAACTAAGTAGAAAAAAAGCAGGAAGCACATTTGTAGTAAGCCTTTGGAAGAAAACTAAGCATTTTCCCTCCTAATCCTAAAGTGGCAGTTTTAAAAAAAAGTTTTGAATAATGCATAAACGCAAACCTCTTTCAGGGATCAGTAGCCTCTCTGCTGACCAGTGATAAATCACGCCTGCATTATCAGCTCTGCTAAAGTGAGGAGGACGATAAGTAAGGTGCCACAGAGACAATGATAAATACTCATTCTTTCCATGGGAGATGGAGGGGATTTTTGGATCCGCTTTGGTCTATCTTGACATCTGTATCATTGATTCTCTTTCCTTTGTGCTGCTTTGGCTTATGTTTCTAATTGGATCCATTCTCTGCCTGATTCATAGCTACGTTCACTTCAAATGATACTTTTTTCCAGCATATCAAAGAAAGGGTCAATTTTGTGGCAAAATGTCTTCATATTTTTACATGAAATAGACAATGTTTTAATTTAGTTTAATCCAAGGGTTCTGTTTACTCCTTTGAAGGCTCTTTAATGTAAATGGTCTTTAATTTCTTTGTAGAGGGAGCAAACTCTGGCTGGGAAACACTCACAACACAAGAAACGATGAGGTTGAATGAAGAAGTTGCATCAAGTGCACATAAGCTGTAAAGAGGCTTTCCCAGCGGTGGGAAATTCAAAGGACTGCTTCTACTTCTTTAGACTAATCTCATTCTGCATTTTTCTTCCCTAAAAATCTTTCAAAAGACTGCCGTAAGTTTATTTATGGTTTACAAACCATTTATACGAAAGTGTATGTTTTTTTTTTTTACTATTACAGCTACACTTTGGTTGTACTTGTAAGGAAAAAACACTTGTAATGCTAATCAAAGGATTAGCTACTATATTTTTCTTGTCATGTGTTTCCTCAGAAACAGTATCTCAGTATGACGTAGAGGCACATGTAACCCCAACACTGTCTAAATTTGACCCAGAGGCAATAGTGGGTATAGTAGCATCTAATATTGGCACAGAGGCATCTAATGTAGTGACATATCACTTCCAGCCAGTTTGTTCCATTTATTTGATTCCTCTCTCTGGAAAGAGCCTATTGTGTTTGAGGCCTGGAGTTATTGCAGCCATTTGTTTGCTGGAGAGCAGCTTTATCGAAGAGCAGCTACTGTAGAATAAGTTTTCTGTGTACGACAGGCTGCTTCAGTCCTCACCACCAATCCGTTGGAGGTTTGACGTGATTAATATTGTCATGGACAGTATTAATGAAAGTCTATTTTTAACCCCCCCCAGACAAAAGCAGAGCGCTCATAGCAAAGCTTTCACTTATGCTAAAATAAATTGAGAGCTTCAGCTTTGTGGATCAAATAAGACATTTCTGCATGATTATTTTGTGACTTTTGCACTAATTCATGAGCACATGCTTGGCTGTTTTTATATTCTGTTTACAAAATGCCACAGTCATGTGTCATTGTTTGTTTTGCTCTGATTCTCTGTTGTTTATGCCTTGCATATGTACTGATACAATACATCTGTCAGTATTAACTGTTAATGCCTATGCCTGCATGTTACAGTAATCTGGACCCCTGTCATTAAAATTCATACACATGTATTCCTTGGCACACAAAATAATTATTTTTTTGATTCACTGTCTGCTGTGACACTGCAGTGCCTCATCTGAGGTTTTAGGAGAGGGAAATACAGAGAAATTGAATCATTACTATTATTCTCTCCGGGTTTTCTCCAGGAGTTGTTTGAACAATAGTTATCATTGTGTGGGATCTCTAAACAGTAAAACTATATGAGTGTTTGTAACTGTGGTTGTATCAGTTATGATAGCCAGAACAACATACATTTTTAAAATGGGAAAGTTAGATTTTAAGATGTTTAAGCATTTTTTTTTTCCACAACAGCAGCTTTACCAGTCAGAGTCAGGAGACAACAGACAGCCTCGGTTGAGATCTGCAGTTTGGAAGAACAACAGACACGTCTTGCCTGGTGTGAACTCTGTATGCCCAGGGCAAAATTTTGAACCTACTCGTATAGTTGAACTGCAGTATCAAAAATCGCAAAAAATACCTTTGTATAACATAACACCTTTAACCATGGGGCTGAAGCATCCATACCTGTTTGCAGTATACTGTTAATACTAACGAACAAGAACAACTGTTTCCTAACCTATAACTAACACCATTACTGATATTACTACCAGCAATAAAAGTAGTACTACTGATGACAGCAAAGCACAAAATATATTACTTTGCTACTTTGAATGTGCAAAAAGAAATTTAATTTTTAAATACTTAAAAAAGTTCATAGATTTCATAGGAATTGAGTGGCAATATCCATTTAAAAGTGTGTTTAAAAGAAGCTGGAGACATTATTCAACTTGACATGACATAAACAGACCATTTATCAGTCCCCTGAACCAGAGTCATCAGTGGTACCCATCAGTATGTCTGTCATCATATTCATCACTGTCATCAGCGATCATGATATTCTTGGTATCCCTGTCAGTCTGGCAGGAAACATATTTTTAAAGGCAATCTGCCATACTTTTATTTTTATCACATTAATATAGAGAAATCAATACCTTTACCTTTAAACATATGGCATAATTAACACTAAACTGTGTGTCTCATTTGTTTAATTCATTCAAAAAGCAAAGTCTAAAGACAGCAATTCAGAGTTTTATGGTGGGTTAGATGACAGCTCCAGCAGAGACTTAAGAAAGTTCCTGTTCCCAGCAAAGAAATTGCAAATTGTTGTGTTTCCAATTTTTTTTTTTGCAAAGACAAAACAAACAAGATATAATGTATTAATCTTTGAGCTGAAGAGGCTATTGAAAGGCAAATAATATTTCTTTTGGACAGAGTCAGGCTAGCTTTTTTCACATTTTCAGCCTACCAAGTGGAGCTAACCACATACGCACTATAGCCTTATATTTAATGGACAGAAATGAGAATTGTAATGATTGTCTCATCCAACTATAATCTAAGTAAAGCCAATAATTTTGCATCCCAAAATGTTTGACTTTTACTTTAAGAGTCTCCCCAAGTATGAAGTAACATATTTGAATAAATTATGTCTGACTGCATGCTGCAGATACCCTGAAAGCAACAAACTGAACATAATTAGTGCATTCATTCATTATTTTGTGATTTATTTTTTAAACACTGAAATGTATTTAAGTGTTAATTTGAAAAAGCGCCACATTGTGATCTCTAGTTCACTGGTTTGCACTGAACTGTGAGAATGTGTGTGCATATTTTTAGTCCTTACAGCCGTGTCCATACCAGTCAACTGAGGCCTGGCTTGTGATGCCAGCATGCATGGTTTGCTCTGCAGCCGCCCATTCATGTGTGTTCTTATATGTCCTGTTTACTGGCAGCGCTTAGTCAAAATAACCGCTCCATTATCACAACGCGCTTTCATATCCATCAGCTAGGGAGAATTATTTAATAGCATCATAGACTAACAGTTAACAGGCTAAAACGCTTCAGGGTATCCACATGTCAAAAGGGAAAACATTTACATACAAAGGAAACAAAATGACATATGTAGTCGATTATATACAACCTCTGTTGTGCTTAGAACAGATTGCACCGTAATTGGGGGGCAAGCTAGGGGGCTCCAAGGGCCCTGGGCTGACAGGTACCCTCATAAATACAGCATGAACACAGAACATTAATTATCTGAGGAAATTATTTAGGGCCCCTAATGTATTATATTAGCCTCATGGAATTTCAGAAATAGGATTATGTGTGAGTGTTTGTCCATTCTTTTTTTGCTTGAATCATTCAGGTAGCATATCACGCTCCTCCATTAAAACACCGAATGGTTCAGTCCCATCGAGCTGCACTAACGAGTCAGGAAGGTTGAAAATTTGCTGACAGTTTGTCTCAGTCTGTGTGTAGAGCGTTCTGCCCAATACTGTCTGCACAAAATGTCAAACTAGGGGAAAAAAAAAAAAGAAAGAAAGGGGCTGAAAGGGGAAATTAAGGATAACTATTTGTTATCCAATTTGTTCTCCAAGAAAGGCAAGTGCCCATTTAGTGCCCATGAGCCTACACAGCCAAGTCAGCATTTTGGTAATAATAGTCTGGCTCAATGTTGAAACCAGTTGCAAGCTAGCTACAGTACAATAACATCATTGTGATGGTCTGATTTCACTGGAGTACACTCAATAGATCAACGTTATCCATTTACAACATTCTTACAGTCATATCTTTTTCATTTTTTCTGTCAAAATTCTATCTATATTTCAATCAATAATAAAGTTTGCCCTCATTGTGCAAATGCAGGTACCCTGAACCCACCACCACCACCACTCACCATCCTCCCTAGTGTGGCCCAGTTCTCAGATGAAGGAATAAAAGGTGAGCAGTATTTTGGGTAAAAGGTATTCCAGAGAAGAAATCAAACAAACAAACAGACAAACAAACATCATCATCATCATGTATTTAAGGTACTTTACATTTTAACCCCAAGCAAGATTATCCTGGATAATCCCATTCCTGTTGATACATTGCATTAAACTACTTCAACCACATAGTCGGTATGACAGCAGTATCGAGTTACATGAAGTAGTTCCTCAGATATTATTATAAATGACTATATTATAGCATTCCATATACACGACTATAGTATTAGTGTACACAGGCAGTATATGCAGACATTAAGTTGGTCATCATTAAATGTTTTTAGTTGAAATTACGATGTGATTATAGGATACACTATGTATTATCCTGGTATACACAATATATTATATCTGTGAGGTAATCATAGTCAGACTACAGTAGAGATTTTAGCCTGCAAAGATCAATTTGGTATTAATAATTAGGGTTGTCAAATGTGTTTTTCAGGTGTGATCTGTTACAGCTTTGTGGCCTATATGAGTGATATATGAGAGCCCAATATTCTGTTTTTTTTCCCCAAAATCTCTTCTGGCAAGCTTAGTTCCATTGTTGGCTGGACTGAAGCCTGCACCAAATGGCAGACAATACCAAAATCAATCATTGGATTGTTTGAGATCTTATTTTTTGTTAATGTTTTGCCCTTGCTCTGTTATGCTTCATGAGCCTATTATAGAGAATATAGTGAATTTACCTTAATGCAAGTCTGTTTGTAAGATATTCAGACACTTTGCATTGCTGTATGCCAAATTGAGAAAATGAGTGTGTAGTTATGATGCTGGTGGTTGTAGGTGTGATTTGTGAGGACAGCAGGATTTGGCTGGTTTGGTTCTTGGATACCTGTTTTAATTTTGAAGGTGTCATGGGGCTAATCGAATAAACATCTGTGCTGTGATGTGCTGGCCTATTTTCACCTGCCCCTCAATCTACTATACAGTCTGTTTCTACAAAGATGCTCAGTCCAGTATTGCACATTACTGCTCCACAAATCCTGTGTCTTTGAACAATCTTTGTTTTAGAGTTTGAAAAACTTCCCAGGTAAGTGTTTGTTAACTCACTGAATCATCACATTATCTTCGGGAGTCTGAGCTGCTTCTCATTTCATGGTTGTCCTCTCCTCTGCAGGCTGTTATTGTACTGTGACAGACAGATGAGTTCATAATCTCTTAGGTTACACCTTCTCAATGAATATCAGTCACCTATGGTGTATAGTATATAAACTAGGTGAGACGAGGGGAAATAGCTATTTTAAAAATCACATTTGGTTAATGAGCCCTGCATTTCCACAGCAGCGCCAGGGAGCGCATTGGAATATATGAATATCTACATACTTGGAGGGCTCCTGTTCAGCAGGAAAGTTCCCTGTTTTCGGCCCATGGCACCTCCTGTTATGAAGGTCTTAGGGGGCCATGAAGAAGGGAGAAGGGGAGAGTCATTAAGAGTAGTCTTCCTCGGCAGCAGAGAGGGTCAGCAGTTTAGATTAGCATTTTAATGAGAGGAGCACTGGGAAAGCACAGCAGGATGACCTATCAGGTGACACTCAGAGTATGTAAATGATTAATTACAGTATCTAGAATGCATTGGGATCCTTTGTTGTGTTAAGTGAATGAGGGGCTTGTCAGAATGCAATTCCAGTATTGATACCATCTCCCTGTATCACAGCTTTCCTCCAGTCATCCGCCAAATGGAATGTCATGATAATTAAGTGGAAATTAATGAGATTTCTCAAGGTAATATTTAAGAACATTGTCCAGTGAAAGCTGCTATTAAAGCATGCCGTAGAGCCATGGGCGCCTGTTAGGCTCAAAAGAAGACAGATTTTCATTGTTTTATCGCCTTTTAATGAAATCCTCATTATATGTAACTTGGCAACAGCCTCTAATCAAAGGTTTGTTTTGCAGGAAAAAAAAATAGATTAGCAAATCCTGTGAAGTTATGTACAAATTAATTTGACCTTGCAGGAGAACAAGCTAAAATATGCATAGTATTTTCATAAATGGTGTATCAGTCAGTATCCCATGCTTTTCCTCTTTACCCTAAAACAGTAAAGCAAACACAATATGACAGCAGTCTTAAAATTTGTGGCCAATGACAATGATGAATCTCTCCCAGCGTTGGCTTTTAATATACCATTTAATTACGTCAATTTGGAAATTAGTGCCACCTCCCGTTTAACTGTTTCCTGCACAGGCACGGATTAGCATACAAATTTGTGTAAGCAGTAAACCCCACTTGTAGCAGGACCTGATTTTGATTTGAATCACACCCAACTATATGAAATCATCTGAATCATTTGATCACAGGTTAGAAAAAGGGCAATAAAAAAAGTGAAATAAAAGTTAACCATATTTCCTATTTGTCACTCAGTGGAACAAAAAGGGAAACATTACTTTGTTGATCAGGCAATGAAAAATAATTTGGGAGAAAGAGTGGATGTACTTTATGAAACCGCATTTACTGCGGCTCATTACAGTATTAAAAATGTGTCGGTAATCTGTATTGAGGACTTGAACTTTAACCTTGTTCCCTCAGAGCTTTTTAAAATTTGATACGTGTCTGACTTGCAGTGCCAAGGCAAGCTGTTTTGATTGACAGGGAGGGCATGGATATCCAATATGTGATTTTAGGGTCCTTCTTGTAGATGATCTGTGGGGTGGTGCGAGGCAAGCTGTGTTTGACAGAATGTAAATAAGTTTGTAACAGTGTGTCTCTTCAGCTAGACACAACTGCATCAGTGGTGCAGAAGTCTGCAAACCACATCTTCTCAGTATCACACCAGGTCTACACATCAGGTAACCCTGATATGGTGCGTCCCCAGTGGAGAGATTCACAGTGGGGTTAGAAACAGGGAGTTCTCCTCACACAAGCTGCAATTGTAAGATGAAGTTTAGTGTAGGAGAGAGAGTGTGCCAGGTACACTCAGGCCAGAGAGGACGACGATCATGTGATGATACTATGCAGCAAGGTCGTTTAGATGAAATCTAGTCCATGCGGTGAAATGTGAACCTTCAAAATGTCACGTACAGTAGATACAAGGATATCTTCATTCACCTTTTATGTTCGGGGCAAAAAATAATTCTCATTCAAAACCTTTTCACAGCTGAAATGCCAATAAGTCTTATATTTTTCAGCAGGAAACTAAATCATACACAGCAATACATCTACAAAAGTAACCTTATTTAATGTAACCCTTCTCACTGTTTAATCATTGTAGGCGCTCCATTTAAAGCATGCTGTATTATTGTATGTGTTAATTTTGACCGCTGCATGGCATGTCTGATGATTTCCCAATATGCAGAATATCAAGACTATCTCAGATTAAGATCATGTTTTTGTGCAGCCAATTATGTCCTCCTGTGCGCACAAACCACTCTTATAGAATTCAAGGCCAGTGTAGCAAAACCTTGAACAAAACTCAGGCTCATAGTGTATACATGTAATTACCACCCAGGGACTGTGTTTAGTGGTTCATGGCATCCAAAACACCGCCTGCCCTGTTCTTTCTTAATTACTCTAATTATACTGCTGATTCTGTTTGCAGCTTTTACTTCTGATTACTTCCTGAGAACAAGCCAGTGGGAAACAATCTGATACATGCTCACAAGAAGCAGAAAAAGCTCTCACTGCAACCTTGTGCCCAGTGCAGACCAAATTCAGATTCGAATCATGCACCTGTTGTGTATTGATGCTTTGTGTGGCCATATGAAAAACAACACATCGTACATGGTACCTTCGAGAAATATTAGTATAATGCAGATTAATGGATTGGTTGTATGTTTTAGCTGATAACAGTTGGTTTTGAAGTTAATGGTGTGTCAAATTGCATAGTTTAGGCCACAAAATCATTTTCATTTGAACTTTGTAATCATTTTTGTTTGACTTCAGTGCCATAGTTATTGCTACAGCAGAGCAGTATTGGCCCGTTATAGAAAATGCTGAACACGTTGAAGTGTTTCAGGTGTAACAGCTGATCGACTCAGGGTTAGTAAGATTTTATTTCCTCAAATAAAAGAATAGGACAAGCTCCAGCTTTATTGCCAGTGGTGTTGCATTGTTTGCTGTACAGGCCTGAACATCAACATTTCTCTCATGGCCCACACTAGCACATTAATAATGGGAAATGATGGGAAAATTAATATTGTAAGTCACCATGTGTTTTATTTCTATAACACAGAAGTGCACACCCTTCATTTATACTATGATCACCCTCCTCACAGTGCCTGATTTCATTTTCATTCTGCACCCCACTGTAGACCTGCATGTGGAGGTAATTCATGGCAATATTGACACCAATGTTGAATGCATTTCACCACTAACAACTGCTTGTGTAAAACTTCCACTTATTTTATGGATCATGTGGTGTGCATATATCCATACAATATTGACCTTGAGCTGAATAAAGTGCAGGCAATACTAACTCCAGGGGTCCTGTCCTGTGTTTGAACCCCTACTCTTACAATCAATAAAGTATCACAAAAAATAAAGTTATGTCATCTATCACCGCTACACATACATTTTGGCGTTCTTCCAATATCAAGAATGTCATGTGTGGCGAATATAGATGACAGGGGATCTGTAAGTCAGACTATCCCATTTTCACAAGATAATAAACTCATAGCTCTAGATAACAGGGCATCTGGCAAAATGGGGAATTATTTTGTGCATCACTGTAACAAGAGAGCACATTGCTCACCAGGGAAATAAGACTGGTGGGTGCCAAATGTTCTAATTAATTCAGAGACTACCATCATGCCATGAAAATGCTCTGTAGATTAGCAGATTGGACCACAAACAACAAAAACAGTGTCTTTTTTAATGAAAGTGCACACCGTGGTCATATTTCACTTAACGGCTGATGTCAACAGATGTTATGTTACGGACTCATGCTGGCTCTTTTATTTCTTCTGGCTTTGTTTCCTGTTTAGCACTCAAAGCTACACAAATCCCCTGATAAGTAGCAATGGAAGCTGCTGCATTCCTCAGCAGAGAGTTATTTACTATGTCATTTGGAAAATTAAGTAAAAGAGGAAAAAAGACAGTTTTTGTTTGTTATGAAGCGGAAGACTTTCTATGGAGAGAGGATTTGTGCGCTGGAGATAATGGTTTCCTCCTTGGAGACAACACACAGCATTATGCCAGACCCAGCTCAGTAAATGAAAGGTTTCATACAGTGAAGTGTTATCCCTCTGTAATAGCAACAGAACCACTCTACCAGCCAATAATGAATGAAACAGATAATAATGTAACCAACTACATTATTCAAATGATTCCTCAGCAGTCAGAGCTGTGTGTAATGATGCTTTCTGTTTGACAGTCTATGAAACTGCAACCATTCATTCCCAAGGCACACAGAATCCAGAAGTACATGACATGATTATGTATGCCTCTCATGTCATTGGGGAAGGACAAGACCATGCTCTTCCAAGGCTCATAAAAAAGATTGATTTTTTCTTGAAAATCCTCCATCAGAATCTGAATAACTTTATTCTCCAAGTGCGGTTAACATACATGAATTTATCATGGTGGTGCAGGTAAGTAACAGTAACATGTAGTAACTTGAGCGAACAGTATGACAAACATCATCAGTGGTCCTAGTGCTCATCCCTGTAAGTAAAACTGTTATTTTCCATATTGCAACTTTGTGCATCAAAAAAATCATTTGAATATAATCAACAATCACTGTATTTTAGCAGGTGATCATCAAAGGTCTCGTCATTGTTTAAACATGTTCTGCGAGATTTTCTGCTCCATAACTGAGTGACATCACAGGACCAATCCTACCAAAGCCAAAGCTTTGTCTTTCAACGAGGTAGTGATCTTGTACCTAATCCATAGGCCACCTCTCCTGACTGCTCCAGTAACTGTTCCAATATACAGTACACCTCTGTGAGAGGCATATAAGATACAATTTTCTGATAACACTGTGCACAAAATAGCAGTTGCTCCAATTAAAAAGATCCTACCTGTGGCTGTGAGGTCTACATATTGCTGAGAACATGGCTTTGGCACAGGTGAGTGGGATGCTTAGTGTGAAGACAGATGACACAGCAGAAGCCAGTCTGCATCTCGCGGGATGACTGCATTATCCAGTCTGCCCACCCACTCGCAGGGAAGAGTGAAGGAACCAGCAGGGCAGATGGGACTAGAATCTGACTCATTTAAATAGGCCTTGGAGTTGCCAGTTGGCGTTTAGCCTGTGAACTGAGGCAGAAAATAACACCTTCTAAATAATGAAATAAGCCTTCATTTAATGAAAGATTCAGGCTCCATGTCCTTTTACTAAATCTGAAGGCCTTGGATGAGGATTATGTTACCATGGCAGAGGTTCCCCACATGCTAGCGAGTGATGTTGTGTACTATGAATATTACTCACTCTTTCTTTGCCTCTGTCTTCCCCTCAGTTATAGATGTTTGACTTTTCTTCTTCTGGCAAGAACAGAATTGTCTTAATTTGTCACATAAAATAGCAGCCTAGTTGTTGTTGACACGTTACAAGGCATCTGCGCAACAGGGGATTGACAATATACATGACACAACATAAGAGGACCTCACATTATGTGACAAATGGGACATATTGTGTGATAGAAGACTAAACGTAATGGAGGCATGACAAGTACAGACTCAAAGCCAAAGATGTGCATGCATCTGGAGAAGACTGGTAAATAAGATTTATTCTGCGAGCACTGTGGGGGCTGAAAACCCATCAAACCATAACTTATCATGTTCGTCTAATTAGCCTTTTCTACTGTGCGTTCCAGTGCCCTCACCAGCAGTCAAAAATTACACCTCATTAATATTCTGCCATTACTTGGACAACTTGCATAATTTTTCATAAGCATAATGTGACTTAACAACAGAAGACGTCAATTCACAGCAGTGCAGTCTGCAACACGCCTTGTTATTGCAAGTAAACATAATGTTTCACAAGAATAATGTGATTTAACAATCAAAGACACTGCTTTGAAACCTCAAAGCCTCTATGGTTCCACGTTGAAGGGTTGCAAACACTCAGCTAACACTTTGAAGTACCTCCTCAGGCAGAGGTAGGAAGTAAGTACTTATAGCGACTCAAGAGTGTAACCCAATATACGGTAGAGGCCATACTATCAACTTATCGCAGCCGCCTGTTGTTGTCTGCCCTGCAATAGTCATCACCCAGTTGTACTCACAGCATCTGCCATTTGTGTGGGCCTTCTGTGAGTACCAAATGTCCTGGAGTGACTTTCTCTCTATATGTTCCATGGGCTTACACAATTGCATGACTGCTCCTGCATTGTATACTGTCCCAACGTTATGTTTCAAAAGGAACTACATAAACTTAGGAGAGCCAGATACTATTTCAGGATACTTTTAAGGTCTAATGCCCTCATTGCCATGTAGAAGTCAGCCTTGTGTTATGTTATGTTTGAATGCATATAATTTTAGAAAGGTCAGTGGTGCATTACTGTAGGCCCTTTCTCAGAAAGGGAAGACTCAGTAATTGTTAGAAAGCAGGGCACAGCAGTGTAGGAGGGCATGCCACTTTCTGGAAGACAGCAACAAGGCAAACAAAAGTGGCCAGCCATTGGTTAGTTTGTGAAGGGAACCCAACTACTTGCCACGGCCAAGGGTTGCCTGGGATTACGCCTTATTGTCTCAAGTTGTAATATGATGCAAAACAGACAGTGCTGTCTTCAGCAGGGGTATTGTGGGTAACACTGGACTCTCAGCAACTGACCTTCTTGTAGTTTTGTAAATGAGTAGTAGGCGGTGACAAGGTCATTCGGTTCTCCCACCACTGTCCCTATGGGTTCAGTTTGTGTCTGACTGTGTGCAGATTGCAGTAGGCTAACATACTTTGACTGCAACTTTTGTGTGGACTAAAAGGGACTCCATAGAGGATATTTTTTGTGCTGAGCATTGGACTTTATTTTTGGACTCCTTGGACCTATCAAATGACTCATTATGATAATTTGGTAAATGAACTGTGGGGAGCTGAGTTTGCATGGCATCCAGATAAAGAACATTTCAATGTGCTTTTGCTGGTTGTTAGATGACTCTTTTCATCTATGGATATCCATTATAGGGTTTGGTTTTAATTACCTTTGAAATGCTCAAACCTGATTCAGAGTGAGTGGTAGCATTACAATAACAAATCAGCTCTTAGTACTGTATGGCAATGAGCATTCATTGTAGAAGTTAAGACCTTGAATCAATTAAAATTTGAAGATTGTTTTCTTCAACTATCACTAACCAGATAAATGATAAAAAACAAAAAAAATCATGATTTTCTATCACTAAAATATAATTGATCTTGATTTCATATTTTTAATTTTCCTTAGATTGGTTAATCTACTTTTAATAAATTAGAAAATTATAATAATTATAATAATAATTAGAAAGTAGCCCATGATGGTGGAAACCATATACGGATACAGACATAATGTGTAGGCATTCTCTACCTTTAAATGTTTATTTAATATAATCAAAGCCTCCCCCTTTCAATGAATATTCCATGAAATGTCCCCAGTGTTTTACACATTGTTATGAAAAAAACAAATTGGCTTGTAGCTCAGAGCAAAAATGAGGTTCTACAAACAAAGCAGGAGAATTATTATCAGAAGTAAGGGGCTCTTTGACAAGATCCCATCCTCAGCAGAGGTCAGATGTCTTGGGTCTGAGGCGCTCCCCGCTGATTGGATTATTCTGCTATTCAAGCAGAAGCGCTGCTTGGCACACAAATGTAAAGTGAGAAAATTCAATGTGTAAGGCCAGATGAGATGCTAATAGAAAAGAAGAATTGCCCTCGGAAGAAATTCAAAGGGGAGGCAATGCATATAAGATATTTTGAGACTGAGGGGCAAGGCTGATGTCTAATGCCATCTCAGCTCTGCTGCTGTAAAAGGAGGATGAGACTCAGAGTGAGATAATCACACTGCATGATCAGCTTTTATGTAGGCAATCATCACAGCAATAATCCCTTCCTATCCAAACAATTTCAGCATTGGCATGCTTGTAGCTAGCCAGCCGGCCTGCACCAGTCACTGACCAACATCTTTGGAAAGCGTTTTACTGTAGCTCTTCCATCTCCTTTGTCCCGCCCGCTCTAACACAGAAACCTGATTTTACCCCAAAGCTGTAATCCCACCAAAACTGATCCTACTACACAAACTCGTGGCAAAGTCTGCTCTGCACAGGGGCCGTCTTTAATCAGCCGATGTAAGCAGAGCCATAGTCACAGCAAGAAAAGCTGTTCCTCACACTAAATTAGCCTGTCAATCACAACACATTCCCAGACTGTCCCATTTCCCTCTGCTGCTGATTAATGGCATGAAGTGAGTTTATCAATGTGCCATATGCAGAACGCAATTCATTACTCTCATCTCCAGGATTCAGCAAAAAGCATGTCCTGCCTCTGTCTTTGTGACTGTCCACAAGCAGGGGAGATATCGCATGCACACAGTAATGGTGCTTGTTAGTATGCTAATGTAAATATCATTTTAGCACACACCTACAATTTCCAAGAAACATGTTATGAGACAAGCACGAATACCCTCCAGGTTGACATGCATCATAGAAGAGGCACACCAAGAAGGGTGGCCATTAATCAAATCATCCACAACTAACAAGGCAAACTTATTTTTCTTTCTCGATTAGCAAATATGAGCCTGGGGATTCACAGCTGGTTACATATGTAGTCACCCTGGGGTGACTTTATACAAAGCTGCTTTGAACACATTGATCAAGTTCTGTTTATTTGCTAATCTGCTTATTATTTTAGAGACTTTCTCACTGATGATTTATGAAAAAGCCCATGTAATATTTGCCGTTCTCATTTATTGTTTAATCAGTGCAGTTAAGGAGATTCTCAGTAGGTTCATTGTCAAGGTTGATCCTCTATTTTCAAATACATTTTTACAAATTGGAAAACATGCATTCCTAAATTGTGGCAATTTATGATCTACTCAATAAAATGTCCATTCTAATTAGGCTAAAACGTTCCATTGATTTAGTGGGGAAATAATTTTCTCAATCACTTAACCAAGCACTGCACAAATGATTCAGAGCTTTGGATCTGAAGATTGATAACTTATGAGGAGCAAAGTGATTTTTTATTCCATATTACATCCCGCTGTCAGATTGTCATTTGGATTCAGTGCTGCTTCACTCACTTCATCTTATGACATGGAAGTTTAATGAACATAGGCAGCTGTATGCTTTGCATATAACCCACATGTGGCAGTGACACCAGAGTGCCCTTACACTATCATCCGCTGTTGTTATAAGTAACAGCACCATATCTGATGAACCAAAGCCTCAGTGACTCTCGGAGAGACCCTAAATAGCTTGTGTTTTTTATCCTTGTGTCTCTAACTTTATCTTGGCAGCTGTGCAATGTCGTCTTAGAGAGAGCTCCCCAGTGAGGTCTTAGAAAGGGCGAGAACAGAGAGACACTTCATGGTAAAGAGCTGGAACAAGCCCAAGGAGAAACCAGTGTTATAGAGAGGGAGAGTGAAATATTGGCCCAAGAGTGCTGGAAAATCTCATACCAGACCATATACTTTACTACTATGTAGTACATACACTTTTGCCATAAACTAGTTTGGCTGCATAATGGACATATGCAGCACATGGTTTTGACTTAATCCTATTTTCCCAGTCTGTCATGGAATAAATAACATTATCTGTCCTTTTATACATACATAAATGATGTATGTGCAGTATGTGCCAGTTGGCAACACCACAGCTAGGTATCAGTGCTGATGTTGATGTGGCTTCATGCTCTCTATGGCTACTAGATAGTGGCTTTTACATTATTAATAACAGTTCCAACTTAACATTTATTACACAAAGAGTGAAGATTATTGCAGCTAATGTGTGTGGTGGCAAATATAATTCCTTTAAGAAGACATTGAGAATGAAAGAGAATTAGGTTTACGGGCATGATTACTGAGACTGACTAGTGTCATGTTTTCACTGTCATAGTTGCACCTTGCTCATTTCTCTTCAGCTACGTCCAGGTTCCTCCTCCTTTTAGGATAAATTTGGATTGTCTTTTTTTCAAGATAGGGTTAGGGTTATAGGGTTTTGAAACCTATAGGATGACCAAAGGTCACAATTTGTGTAGAGTAGTCATATAGCTTTTTGAATATTTGTCCTGCATCCTGAAGCAGGAGACAAGTGTCCTGAATTGTAATAAACACATGCTTTATAAATAAACGATGTGTGATTTATTTGTCCATGAATCATTAATTCCTAATATAATGTGCAAACATCAGCACATAGCCCTGTCTGCTCTAAAAGTCTCCTCTCCCAGCCTGTGAGCAGCGAGAGAGTTTCTATGGTTACAAAGACTCTCCTACATTTACATGTGTACCTGCACCTGTGCACCATTGTCTGTGCTTGCAAAATTGAGGTGTGAATACAGTGCACTTTTTGTAAACTGGCATCAGACAATTTGGTATAATAAGCTTTAGATGTAGAGCTGTGTTTTACATGGTCAGAGTGGGTGGCCTGAGACATCTTCATCTGACTTTCAATTTTGCCAGAAAAGTCTTATAATTAGTCTTAAGTATTATTTAGGAAAATGTGGGAATGTGGGAGAAAATGTAAAATAAAAAAAATGTATTGTTGCAGAATTCACAGACCTGAATTTACAAAAAAAAAATTTTACAACAAAGACCCAAAAGACATGATTAGAATACAGAATCATTAGTTTCTGTTATAGTTCAATATATATGATTCTCATACATAACATTCATTTGTGTATCAGTTGTATTCCTTTGCACAGGGTGCATGTTGACCTAATCTGTCTAGCATTTGTACAATTCTTTTGTATGGCAATTAGCTGTTTAGTTTTACTGAAGTTCTACAGTGAATCTAAGACTATCTCACTGACAAGTCTACATGATTTCCCACATTGGAAGACACTTAGTGATCCCAAGGGTGAGATCACAGATATTTACACACACTTATTACATAAACACATACAACATGTGATATTATGCCAGGATTATACCATTTGATATTTTCTAAACAGAGTTGCTATTTAAACTATTTAATAATTTGGATTTAACTGTGTTTTCTATAAGCTTGGACCTGTAGAGTACATGGAGTAAGAAGTGCAGCCATATACACACCATCATGGAGAAATGTCACCCTATACCATATCCGTGAATCCGATTTATTTTCCTCTATGAGAGATACAAGTGGGAGAACCATGTGGGAAATTACATCAAATTACAGTTTCATCTACAGACTAATAGCAGTGTATGTTCAGATATTGGTTCTATTATCATCGTGGAAGTGCAGATTGTGATCCCTTGTGAATTCAGTGTCGGCAGCTATTACTTCTTATTTGATTTGCATGTCAAATGAATCTAGAGTGCCCCCCACCCACCCCCCTCATTTACCAGTCTATTACTGTAACAGCTATTGAGTTGATTGACACACATCTACGCTCCCTATGCCTGTGCCTACTCTGTCTTACTACAATGCGGCAATGTCTGATCAAAGATTCTCAGTGTACAGTAATTAGAGCCTCTCTGTCTTTTATATCTTTTATGAATATGAACAGCAATGCACAAAAATGAAGTATTTCATGACATTCATGGGATGAACAAGTTGACAGGGCTGAGAGATGCTATCTGTGGATGAGAAAATGAAGGCAACCATTGTTCTGTATCTGTTTTGTATATTCAGTGGAAGACATATAACACATCTATAACAGTGTGTGTGTGTGTGTGTGTGTGTGTTTTTTCAATTAGATAATGGATATGTTTGTGGGCATAAAAGCATGTATATGCATAGTACTGTATGTGTGGTCAGTTACAGGCTGGTTGTGTTTTCTGTTAACTTACAAACCAATTCATTGTTGCTTTTATGATGATGAAATGAGGCCTCGGGAAGAAGCAGTGCAAGAACATGATGGTGATAAATATATTATCAAACGGGGTTTAGTGCGGGGCGGAATAAACATGAAGCACATTATCTCATGATGAAGATGTTTGGTAGACTGTCCATGAATACTGAAGGCTTTCTCTGAACAGTGGATTTGAGCACTGGCCAGTGATTAAGTTGTAAATTGAGAGGAGGCAGCATGGGTGCAAACTGCCGGGAGGATAATAGCGTGTTGTTTCGGGGGTCAGGGAAAACTAATTATACAAATTCCACTTCTACATTTCTCCTCAATCTTTTTCAATTCCACTCAAGAGTAAAAAATATGTGTCTTGTTTTTTTTTTAGAGGTTTTTTTTTATTTGCTAACTTCCAAAATGTTGGGCAGGGTTCCATCTGGAGAGAAATTATGTGGGGAGAAGTGTCAAGTAATTCATAGCAGCATGTTGTGGGTGTGAGAGGAGCGCTGGGAAAGGGAGTTGATTCATCAAACTCCAAATGATGTGCCTTTTACTTTACAGCAAAACAGCAGAACAGTTATGTTATGTGGCTTTCTGCCCTTGGGACACTCAAAGGCCTTTTTTTCTTTTTTTTTTTTTTTTAATTGCATCATATTCTCTGTTCAATCCAGAAGACTCATATTTGGAGATCAGAATGTATATATAAACTCCGATCTTATACCATTACTTTGACACAGAAAATGGTCCGCCAGTTCGTTTGTCTCACTGCCACCAGTAGCAGACCTTGAAGTCATTATCCAGCTTCAGTATTAAAAAGTCCCCTGAGTTGGGATACTATGTTACACAGATAGCCCCCATGCCACAGAGCTTATATAAGGCGTGTGTCAACGAAGAGATACATATGAATGCTGCCTGCAGAGTCTACAAGCTGCCAAAGGTTTTACAGCCACTGCTTGGAGCCCCATTAAAATAACACTCTGAACTCAGCCATAACTCACACTCCTGGAACATCTCCACATTGACCCATTGCTGCTTTGATTGGGCATTTCTGTCAAAAGGTCCACCATCACTATAGGGAGGTTTACGAGGCACAGCCAGAAGCCGTGTTTATTTTATGACAGGCATTTCAAATAAAAAAAAGAAGAAGAAAACACAAGCAATATCATTAATTCCACCACACGGCCGTGAAATGTTGTTCTTGTTTGCTGTGGTCATTTCTACGTGGCGTGTTGTTGAAGCTCTCCTTTATAGTTCAGCATTGCTTGTTTGATGCAATTTAATTCAGGCAAACTCACTCACGGTCTGCTGGGCCTCATTGCACCTCTGGCCACTCACTACACATCCACTACAGAAACATCTGTACCATATGCTTTGATGGGGGAAAAAAAAGATGTTTTGTTACAGTTGTACAATGTTCTGTCTGAATGTGTTGAACTGACTTGTTGGTGTGCCATTATGCTGAATCATCAGTGTCACTGAGATAAATTACTGTACATTTATTAATATCAATAACAGAGATAAATAATGATTAAGCTGACTGTAAGCTGGTGAGCTGCAATTCCTCTGAAAAGTATAAATAAATCTTTTCAGCAGTTATTTATATCTGTTGGGTGTTACTGCCAACTGGAGAGTATAAGGTTTGTGTATATTGTTTTTTTATCTTTATATTTCTTTAAATAAAAATAAAAACACAACGCAGATTAACTGACTCCTGCCCGCAAGAGTGGCAATGTTCTTTATCAATTCTCTTGTAGTTGCTCATATTTTTCTTGCTTATTTAAAATCTATAAAAATGTCTTTCATAATACTTTATTAACGGGAAAATGCATGCAGTGTCTCCTGAGAGAAAACTGCATAATATTCTTCACGAGAAATATTGAAGATTAACTTCTCCAAGCAAATCTGCATAATTCCACATCACCTGTATTTAACATATGTTTTGCTTGCAGTGAATGCTGATCAGCTGAATCAGTGTGTTGTCAAGACAACAAACTCTACACACGTAGCACAGTTGTGACAGTGTTCTGTAGATAAAGAAATGGTTTAATTAGGATGCATCTAAAATGCAGTGCCACACAGAATGATCCGGTGTATAAGTCAATGTCTTCAGCAGGATACAGATGGGGGCGTCTAATTTCCTCGTATCAAGACTTGATTCAATGCCTGGGTTGAAGACATTCTCAAGGTTTCTCTCAATGTCACGTCTGCTGCTTCAGAAGAGTTGTAGGCATCCTTTTTAAACTGACTGCCAACCTTGAATGTGCAAAGGCCCCATTTTTATCAGTGGAAAGTTTCAGAGCGTGGCTTGCTTGCTTACTTGTCTGTTTATCAATGTGGCAGCACCATGTAGTAGTATGTTGCCTTTCTTTTTTATTCAGAAAAGACCTACAAAACATGTATACTCCTACTCAGTCTTACACCGTGACCGAGCTCCCCGTAGCTGCATGTGTTTCAAGTCAAAATTTATGTTATCCCACAGTTGATTAACTCCTTGACCTGTCGTTTTATCAAAAATAAAAAGCATATTGCATTCAGTAATGCTGTGTCTCTGTCAGTAAGCCAAAATACCTATAATAGAACTGAATTTCAGATATCTGAAATACGCTTAACAGTTATATTTGAGATTTCTACTATTAACTTTGTAACAAGTCAGAATTTAATTTTATATATCAAAAAAGGAACTTCCACTATTAACAACATCATTACAGATAATTTCATTGCTGTATGTACAGATCCAAAATGAATATGGTCATTTGGGCAAAGGAAATGTAATTGTTTATATCTGAAATGGGAAATTGTCTTTCCACTAGTCCCAATCCTTTTTCAACATGTGGAAATTCAGTGAGAGCCAGTCTTTTGTATTACTGTAGAGCGACGTGACATGGACACTGTGTTTGAACGAGTAAACAGTTGGCGACAGTCAAGATGGCGACAGCTGCAGCCTCAAAATGCTTAGACATAAAAATAAAAAATGCAAGACAAAAATGACACTGATAAATTTCACTGATTAAAACTAGACTAGAATGTCTTTAGTCATCAAAGGTTTTTCCACATAAAGACGGAACATCTGGATACACATGCCAGGTGGAAATGGGATCCTAATTGTTCCAAACCACAACCTTTCAGAGTTCATACCTTTTGACATATGTAGATCCACTCACACAATGGATGACACAGTGCATACATTCAAAAATAAGTAAGCAAGCTGGTCAAAGTACATGTATTCTGATTACTGTGTTCTTTTCCAGTAAAATTTAGGGATTATGGTTAATATCATTTGCAGCTTTATTATGATCAATTGCATATTTAGCTATTACCAGACCTTGTGTGCGCCTGTAATCATACCACTGTCTTATATAGCACAGTGGGAAAAATAAGACATTAGAGGCCTGGTGGTTGTATTAAAGTCCATTAGGCAGATTTATTGTTCTCCATAAGAATGCTTATTTGAACCAAACATCCATTTCACATTTCCAATGAGTCATGCTCGATTAAATTCTGTGTGTTGAAGATGGAAGAGAGTATTATTTAGCTGAGCGGGTATGTGAATTAATTAAAGTCCTACTTTTTAATTCAATATAAATGTCAAGCTCCATGTGTGTGGCAGGATATTGAAATCAATCAGACTTTAATATAACGGGATCCTTCGTCTGTGACAGGGATCAACACGTCTGTGTCACATGTTGGCTGCTTGCGCATGTGAGTGGGAGGGGGTCTGAAGGCTCAGACTTTCTGTCCTCTGATCTAGAGCTGTGTTTCCATGTGTTTGACACCAGAGCAGAAGCGTGGCATTGAAAAATAGCTCCCAATCATTCTTAAGAGCAGTGAATCACTGGCAGAAAACTGGATTTGTTGTGGCTATTTAACACTGTGTTGTCATTGTTGATACAAATATATTTCCTTTAGCATTCTGTCACATCCAGCAGAAATTCATTGGTTTGAAGGTGACAGCTAATCCTTGGTTTTATACGTCCCTTTGTGGCAACTTTATGGGGTCTATAGCAAAGACAAGGGTTCAGTAGGGAAAACAAACCCATGAATTCCCCAGCAAACCTTTTGTTTCTTGGTTTTTTGCAGGCAGCATAACTTTAAATTACAGTCTCCTCATGCTGCCACTCAACAAGCAGAATTTATTTCAGCGCAAAAGAGAAATTGCTTTGAAATGTAAACAACATAAAAAGATTCAGTGCAACAACAAAGGTGGGTGCCGCGCCAGGCAAATCATGAGCACATTAGCTATACATGCTGTATATCACAAACTGCATGAAATTGGATCCATGTGTAGATGCTGAATCCAGACATTGAGCCTGTCATTCCTGCAATAACACCAGACTGAACATTTTATTCATCATCTAATAGTAATTGCACTGTTCACTGACACCACTAAGTTAGCAGAGCTGCGTATCTCTATGGCAGCTCATATTAAACAGCTTCATTCAAGAGCAAGAGAAAGATGATTAGGGTGTGATTCTGATGATTAACTTTAATTTGTGCACAGCTTATGTACCACAATGAATCTAAAAAAAATGAAATTATTATCATATAGTTGTATCGGCTGTAGCGGTGACAGTATGACTGTAATGTGTACATGCTAATAACTAACTACACTGTCCTTTCATCTCTTCTGCCGCCGGCCAAATCATTATCAGTTGGTCCAGTTGCAAAGTTGCAGGTAGTAATCATAAACCAATTTATATTTTAATGAGCATGACATTAGATGGAAGTGTTGAATGGGCCGTGCTCAACGATGCTAAGCAGGCAGGGAGGGAAGTTTTGAGTCCTATTAAAGGAGGTGGAAAACCAGCTGACTATGATTTGTGGTAATTGGCAAGGCGTTCTGCTCGAGTGCGCATACACAGCCCATTCAGTCACACTATGTGGCTTCGATTCAAAAAGCAGCAAAAAGCATAATTATGTTTATTACTTTTCCCCACACAAAGTGAGTGCAATCGATCCCAATTGGATGGCTTCAGTCTCTCACAAGATATGACACTCTGTACTGTAATACCTAATTATTTTTGCTGACTGATCTGGAGCCTGGCTACATTCTCATAATGAGCTGCACTTTCGCCTTTCCCAGTTGAATTGATAGGCTTCCCTGTAAAAAACAAAAAACTGTACAGTGGTAAAAATGGGACCTTATATAACAGTTTTGATCCACAGGCAAATGTACAACAGGGGAATAATATAAATTATAACAATATAACTAGAATCTTCAGAATGACCAGCAAATCTTGTCTTATATATGCCATGGGGTATATACAAAGTCCACCTCACTACAGAATGATTCAGTCAGTTTTAATTGTCGGAGCCATTGATTAGGTCTGTGTTTTTACATCTGTTTATCACGGGTGGCAGAGTAGAGCACAGCGGTAGGTGAACTCCATATGGGCACAGGTGGAACATGTCTTGCCCACACAGGTATTTATCTGCTATAAAATGTATGCTGTCAGGTAAAGTCTTCATTAAACGGGAACCTAACCCAACAGTTAATCCTCTGAGGGACGCACGTTAAAAAAAAGGTCTCCTTTTTGAGTGGCGAATTGGTGGGTAGTGTAGTCGCTATAATAATTCTAAACAAAATAATAGTAATTATTGTTCTATACCACATGGAGCAATAATGGTGACCTTAACATAATTTCCCTGTTAGTTCCCACTTGTCATAGGAAAAGCACAGGTGTAGTTACTAACATTAGATAGGTGTGCAGGTTTCAAGAACGTGGTTGTGTGAACGCTGGCTCGCTGGCTTGGTTTATACAGGGACATTTAACTGGAACAGAGCCATTGTTAATGTCTTTAGTTCCACCTGTGCTTTTCCTGCTCTGACCAGTTCAAATGTCCTCATTCAACCTGAGCAGCGGTCTAATCAGCCAGAGCAGCTGAAAACACCTGTGTTATACATCAGGTTACAGCTTCATTTTCCAGCAGGTACAACCACAGCACTACAGGCGTTTCAACCTGTAAGACCAACAGTGAGTCCGGCGACACCGATGCAAGAAAAAAAAAAAAAAAAAAATCCCAGATGTAGAATAGCCAGGTGGATGTGTGTGTCTTTTCATTACATGAACCCACTTCCTCCCTCAGCCAGTTTTACCTTTTGCACCGTTCCAGAGTGTTCCAGAGAGTTCCAGACTAATTGTCTTGAGCATAAACTGCAACCGAGTTGTCTCTAATATAATTAACATCATGCTGCCTTCAATGCCTGTGGGGAATGTCAGAATTAGTTTAAATTACTTAGTGGTGATAGTAAATAATATAAATAATAGGAAATGGGGATGGTCAAAGTTTCTGTGATCCATTGCTGAGATCGCTCATTATTAGGCAGGAACTGTGTCAACTTTGACAAAATAAAGATGAACGTGATGAGGTGAGATTGATGTATCTTACGTTTTGAATTAAAAATTATAACTTCCTACATAAAAATGCTGCCTTTTCTATTTCTAACTCCATTTCCAATGTTTTTTTTAAATTCACTATGTAAGTTAAAAATAATATATTCCAAAGGCGGATTGTGTTTCCTCCATTTTCAAATTTACTCCTGCACTGCTACAGGCTCTTTAGTTCACTCACAGAATTACAGCTATCTTGAACAACACCAGAAGCAGCACTGTGAATGAACCAAAAAAGTAAGCGTGTCAATATTTTGCAAAAGAGAAATGGTGTCAGAGAGCTGGAGGATCAATGAGAACTTCAGCCTTAATGCATTTTCCTTGTTAAACGTGAACATCACATTACCATTCAGCTTGTTGTAGTTCAAATGATTTATACAAAAAAACCTGAAGCATGAGAATTTTTTCATTTAAATAATTACAGACCATGATCCTGCTATTAAACTGAAATACATTACTATAGGCTATTATGCTAATTTCCACCCCAGTCTACAGGTGGGAATTTGCTCTGTAGCAAAGCATTTGCAATTTGATGGACACCTTTATTCCAAATGCCTCACAGTAACATCAGCTCGTACCATTCACCCATAAAGGTTTGCATTTCAATTTAGTCTGCTGCTCTGTGATCGACAGCTTATGTGACACAATCTGAATTGTCAGTCCCACATGCGCTGCTACCAGCAGTTCAATGCAAACATTAATAAGTATTTGCAAATAGTATTTGAGCCAGCTCTGATCTGTTTATATAGGACAGGAAACCCATTACTACAATGCTAACATCTATAAAATTAAATGTTTAAGACAAACCCCATTGATTGAGGGTAATTATACGAGATAGATGGCCTGCTTTGTTTCATTACCAATTGAAAGGATCATTATATTTGCCAGGATTTGCAGCCGTATAATAATTTACGGTGTAAAAGGGTGGTCAGTTGTTTTTCACATGCATGGTATGAGGTAGTTTATAATGTATAGTTCCCACCAATCATGCATTATGCCAACATTTTGAGTCAGGAGCGTCAGACACATTTGCAAGATTTTACCATATTAAGACATTTGTTCTATAACATGTTTGTTTTCAACTGTTTCTTAGTTGTGATTGGCTGCTTCTGCACAGCAAACCTAATAGCTGTGGACGCAGCAAGTTTAAACTTGTTGACATGAACCAGAGACATAAAAGCGACAAAACATGTCCTTTTTTAATTGACATTTGACATTGGGATAACAGTGGGAACATGATGATTATAAACAGATACAGCAGCCCATTAAAAGAAACTCTAATGAGCAACAGCACCCAAGGTATTCTCTCAGCAGTGTTACTTTAATAGCATTAGACATTGTTCTTGCCTGAAAACATTCTTAATATAGTTTTATCCTTCAGTCTTGCCTCTAGTTGCTGAAAGCCTTCACTGTTTACCCTTGCCAAAAACTTTAAGTGATAGTTCTATTTCAAACATACTAATAGACAAAAGAAGGTAATTATAGAAACAGCCGCTGTCATATACATAATATTTCACGGAAGGATGTGTGTTTAAGGGGTTTATAGTACAGCCACCACCAGTGATTTTCATAATTTAACCAGGCCAGGCCATATTAAATGTAGATTAATTGCCAAGGTGAACACTTAATTCAATAAAATATAATTTCCCTAATGTTTTATTTAATACCACTGTATAATTAATTAAATCACCAGCAATTTATTAGGAAGCAGCAACACAGGCTGTCGAGACTAAATAGGATAATGACATGAAAGCTGTGCAAAAAAAACTGACTGGGATTGATTTCTTTCTTATTGAACTGATAGTATTCAATCTATTTTTTCACCATTTGTGCATAGGCTAGACTAGAATGAGAAAGTGGACAAATTTAATTGACTTCTCAACCATGTTTATTTTCTTTCACCTCATCTGATAATCCCAACGCCCCCTCACTGTTCCCACATTGATTTTGGTCTGTGTTGCCTTGGGCAAGGCCTCGAAGCCAAGCTGTATAGTCATGCTAGAGGAAGCTGGGGGCCAAGGGCCAAGGGCAGTTCTCACTGAGGCCCCGGGGCTGATGGCTATAAGCAAGAGCAGAGCTGATAGAAAGCCACAGGGCATGGGTCTTCCATTAATTAGCAAGTACGTGGGTGAGAAATTGCTTTTTGGAAAGAAACATCTTCTGCAGGGATTGTCTTGAGATTGTCTTGAATGGGCCCCCAGAGATTTCTCTGTTTCTTGTTGAGCAAGGTTAAGTTGCTGCCTGACTTCTACTGCATCCAGCTGACTGAGAGAGCTGTGCATACTATATGTCCTGTGTGTAGTGTTTTTAATGCATTTTCAAGTTCCTTTGCAATTGTACACAGAGAGAAAGAGAGAAGCACACGCAACCATGCGCAAACACAGAAACACACTCAAGCATATATTCAAGTGGAGACAGAAGCCTGCATACTGCACATGTGTGCAGTATGCAGTGATGCAGCACTGTATGCAGAACTGCATATCACTGCATGTTTTGTCTTTGTAAATTTAAATTCTAAAATGTTGTAGGTTATGTTTGTTTGTAAAACAATTCATTTTTTAAGTCAAAGACAAAGTGTGATCATGATCAGCAAAATCATGTAGTATTAAAGAAGGCATGATAAATTCGCTGAGCAGACTATGTATATGTGTACCTATGAATAACATTCACTAAATTCACCCAATATGTGGGCCTGTTGAAAACACATTTAAACCCAAAAAGGTTTTCATTGTACAGCTCCACTTGGATTCAGCTGTACACAATGTCGAGACTGTAGCTTCATTTTGAGTGACTTTTGTGACTAACTTTGTTTTCCCCTTTGTTCCCCATTCCCCTCTCTCTCTTGCGGTGCGGCCTTTCGATCATCTGTTCATGCTGATGCCTGACAGGTAAGCATAAGCTCTGTTTCTGCTTTCTCTTTCAACTAAAATTACCAGTGATTACATCAACAGTGCTTGAGCTTCTCAAGTATTCAAAGCCTTGTGTTAAATAAATTCAACCTAATTACACCAACAGTTGAACTAGTATTTTGAAATTTTCCCACACAGTCGCACAGGCAGCACTTTGAAAGTAATGCAGAAGTCAGCCAGCCCATGGTACATACGATAATCCTCAAGAGTCCCTCATTGTTTCCTACAAGAGTTAAGTAATGTTTTATAATATAAAGTATTAGTGAAGCACAACAGTCCTGTGATTTGGGTGCCTGTAGGCAGTTATCGCTGGCAAAGTTGAAAACAGCAATGAGCTGAAAATTGATTTCAAAAGAAATATAAAGCAGATTTCGGATGAGTTCCACAAGGTTGCTTGTTCACAGAGAAAGCGCATAATAGATATGCAAAGTACATCCCTATGCACAGTGCAGCATGGCAGAAAACATTTCAGCAGAGCTTGCATACTTGCATTTGTTTGAAGATATCAAGGCTATTGTTTTTCCCCTAGAGGAATTTGGCTTGCTGGAGGAGGACATTTTTGTGAATTGTTTTCTATTTTGAGGGGGTTGCACAAGACGTGTAATGAATCTGTTTATGAGAAGCAAGATAAAAGTAACCTTAGAAAATGAATATTGTTTATTATATATTACAATATATATTATTACAATATATATTGTAGAAACTGTCATTTACTCCCATAGTATCAAACCACAGCAGCATGTGACAATGCTTTGGCTTGTTTAATCTTTGAGTATGAAGGAGAGTGATCAAGTCGTTCCTCGAATCTGACACAGTCAGAGAGTATTCCAATCCACTTTGCCTACCGACAAGTCTGCAGCGGTCTCTACCTGGAATCACCTGTGTTAGCAGTGCTTTGCACTTTTCAAGCTAAGTATAACTGACTGCAATCTTTAAAAGGGGTGTGATGGGGAATCCAAATATTGACCAATATTAACCACACCCCCACAGTGCAGTTTGAGCTGAGACCTCTTGACCACTGCATCAAAGTCCGTGAACTCAGCTGTAAAAATATTGTTTGCTCTGTATTGACTTTCTGATCACATCCAATGTATGAAAATATATATTTTCTTAAACCACAACTCAAGGCACAGGCTTTAAATGAAACTGGCATGTTATCATGTGATATAACTGATCCTTGTGCTGCTTGGGTGAGCATCTCTGTAAAGACCTGGGTTGGATATTAGCACAAAGGGTATGGAGAAAGTGAGTGTGTCACTTGGGCGTTGAAGTGCTCCTCTGCTCCTCCTCCATCACATATGTTTAATTAATTTAGACACATGGTGCTTCCAGAGGCTTCAGCAGTCAGTTCTGGATTCCTGTATCCATCCTACTTTACACAGACACCATCAATTATGCAATACTACACCTGAATTGTACTATACATCTAGGTCACATCATTACACCCAATAATTTCTGCATTTAGCAACTGACTCTTCCAGATGGAAGTGACAGAAGTGAATTGATATTTTAACTCTCAGGAGATAGCACATGCAGCTTTCTACACACAAAAAACAACCCAACAAATGCAGAAGAAATTGTTTAAAAAACACATGTACATAGCAGCTACAACAGTAATTCAGTGTGCAGTGGTGTAGTCTGTACATCATAACTCTGTGGAAAATGAAAGTGGGCTGAAGCAGCCCCCTGTTTTTTTGTTGTTGTTTCTTTTTTTTTGCTACATGATTTACTTTACATCAGATGATAATCAGAAACTCAGCATGGACGGGCCCTCCTCCTATCCATGTCCAGTCATTGTGGCGTTCTTTTGAAATTCCCCTGCAACCCGTTTCTCCACACACTGCTTGTTTACTGCATTCGTAGCACTGTCTTTGATTTTCACAGGGCAGCGACATGACACATCAGCTGCCAGTGTATTGTTGAGATGACTCTGTCACATGAGAGGCGTCCGGGTTGTTTGTTGCCGCTGCTCTGCTAAGACAGGCGGGCGGCGTGGTCCGCTTGCTTGGTTCCCATCTCACACTCCCAACTGGAGCAGTCTTCCCACATAAATTGAACCCCATACCATGAGCTTGTCGCTGCAAAATGTGGCCACACTGTCTCGCAGTCTGCAGAGATTTATCAGGGTCAGCCTGCCACGACTCTGAGCCACACAGCCAGACCTGAATATAATCCTGCTCTTACCCATCCCATCTCACTGATGAACCAAGCTCATGATTCAGTCTTGCTAGTATGCGTAAACCTCCCACACCCACACTCAAACACACATACACAGGCTTGTGCATCCATTTGTGGGCATGTGTGGGATAGAGTACAGACCACTGATATGGAACTGAATGGAAGTACAGTGGCTCTTTGGGTTGAAGGATCGATGGCTGGTGACAGACTGGTGTCTTCATAAGGTTATTAATGAAAGCTAATCTTTTGAATTGATTTATGCATTTATATCAGGACTCCTGATGGAAGGATGAGGACAGACAATAAGATATAGCATTAAACTTTAATACACCACAGTATCATTTTTTGTATTGACGAGCTGAATTGTTTTGTCTTTTTCTGGGAGGTGGGTGAATCTACAAAATGTAGCAGAGCTTACACAGGACACAAAAGGAGAAGTCAAAATGGACAAAGACACAAGGACAAAACATAGTCAACCTAGCCGTACATTGGATCATTGGTTGAGCAGGATTTAAAATCTATTAGATGATGGATCCGGGGATTGGCGTTCCCATGGCTAATGCTCAGGTGCCACACCATATACACTACAATATATTATATTCTTCTTCCAGTGCTGATGAAAATGCATAAAATATTTGGTAGATGCATTTTTGATAACCGGTAGTGCTAACCTTGTTGGCCAACACATTGAGTTTCCAGTAGTTGCTTCACAATAAAAGCAAAGTTGTGTTTCGCCAGTGTTACACTTTTAATGTGAAGCAACAGCAGTTCCTTTAAAAATTGCACTGAATTAACCACTTGCCTTGTTTCCTGTGAATCCCACCTACTTTGGTAGGGCATCTGAATCTAGCAGAGGACTCCACCACTACGAACAAAAATTATTGTATAGAAAGATAATTACTTAGTGCAAATATGTTGAATGGCTATAGCAGAGGGAATTCAAATAGTATTAAAAGTGGATTTTGGTTTATGATCATCTGAAGGATTTTAACTGTAAAGGTTGCAGATCAATTAGTGTCTGCTCTTTACAAAGGCACAAGGTTGTTTTCTTTTCATATTTTTTGTTTGAGAGATAATTACACATCCTAATTATTTGAGGGGAAGAGAATAGTGATTTTTTTTTTTAATAAATGCATCTTTTTATTTGCTGGCTGATATGTCTTCTTGCTGCTGTGATACCTCAGTGACCCCATCAATGTGGAGCCAAATTGAAGGCCTAACTGTGACCTCATGGAACATTACAAGGCTGGGATGAATTGATTCAATCTACCAGGCTTTTTTTTTCTAGTTCTTCTTTGAAAAGGACAGCATTGGAGAAGCATTGGCTCTTTAAGGCCATGTCCCACTGACAATTCAGTTGAATTTAAGCCATGTGTCAATCACATGGGCCTGGCCTCGAATCTGTTTGCCATTTCTGTTTCTCTCAAGGATGCAAAATACAATACAGGATTTACTGATCAGCCAATGCAGATACAGTATGAAAACCGTGTGACCACTGTCTGAGAGACGAGCTAAACTTTTGTGCTTACTTTATGCCACTCAACAATAAAGTTGTGATACCAACAGCAGGCATGACACTGATTTGTTTTCCATTATTTATCTGGCCCTTTGGCAGACCCTTCCACAAATCTCAGAAATTCAGATGTTCCTCCATCCTTATAATTATTTGTTTATAGCCTTGTGGCATTGATTATTTCTCCTGCTCTGCCTCAGCGCTGTCCTCCTACAATGATCAAATAGCTAGAGGATAGACAACCACACAGGCCTTATTCACCAGCCCACTGGCCCATCGTGATTATCCACAAACCCGGGTAGAGGCAGCATAAAGCAGCCTGATTACCACCTTACCGTAGGCTGCTTCCACACAATATGGACGGCTCTGATAGAACTGTTGGCTTTGAAGTCACTGAAAATCCCACGCTTTAGCATCCTACCCAGTGTTTTTTTTTTAACAACATCCTCCTTCCATCAAATATTTGTGTTCTTGAATATAGCTCGTTAAATGAGGTTTCCGGACCTTTAGTCTCATTAAAAAGGGAAGTCAAACTCTTTTCTAATACGGAATGTTATCTTGTTGGAGCCAGATGCTTAGAAGTGACTTAACACTTGAGCCTATTAAAAAGAAAAAAGAATACATTCAATTAATTAGCTGTTTTTTCCCATCAGCTTCAGTTATGTATTAGTTTTCTTGAATGAGGGTTGTGGGCTTTGACCTGTGCCTTGTGCAGGCCGCCACATTAGAAGTGCAGAGAGACTCACATGGAGGATCGGCTGAGGCCCTTCTGATGTGCAGCATCAGAGAGTTACTCTTCATTCTTACACCTGATGACTGGCTCTGTGTCACTTCAAAGGCTGATAGCTCTGAGGAGAGAAATCCAATTCCTCAGGACTACTGTACCGGAAGAGCAGCAGAAGACAGACGGCTACTTGACAGTTTTTTGATTGTGAAACGCATACCCACGTCTGCTGGCTGCAACCTGAGAAACACAAGCACTTCATTTGCCTGTAGTGCTACTAAAATGTCCTCCTGTACCTGTTTTATACAACAGGTTTTATGTTCACTAATGTATCATGCATTATGTGCATGAATCTTTGACAGCATTGTGTCTCCAAACAATCAGTGCAATGACTTGTACAAGCGAGAACTTTGATTGACAAGTGGAACGTCTGAGATCCAGTACAATACAGTCTAGTGGCAGTATTACATTATCAGACCACATTGTCAGTAAGTCAGCAGCCAGATGAAACAGAATGGAGTAGGTTCCCAGATGGCAGCTGTATTGATGTTAAGACAGCATGATCCCTGTAGGATTCAGAACACCCTGTCCTTGTTTTCATCCATGTAAATGGTCATTTCCTTGTTTATGACAACATGTGGTGCCGAGCTATCAGGTGGTTGTTACTATCACACAGAAGTCTATAAAAAACACAGGATGTGGATGTTGGTTTCTTTGTCAGTAACTGCATCTCTTTTCACACTGAAAAATCTCCACCTTAAAAATTCATTACTCATATTATCAGTATTTTTGTAAGAGTCACAGTAGTCATTGTTCACAAACTGTGAATATCTTGGTTTGAACTTTTAGATTTGTGAAACTTAAGCTTCTGATAGTACAGAATGTCATCATCTTTTGAAAGCTGCTGGAATCCCATTACATATTATACAGACTGATACTGGATAGAAAATCAGCTTTTATGACTTTTAAAGTAACAGACTTTTGAACACAATATGTTCTTGATCCTTTGATGTTTTTGCCGTCAGTGAACGTATAATACTACAAACAGGTTAATCAATTATGCAACTTTTATTGTGCTTTTCTAGACATATGGGTGCTTAGAATTAATTGCCTGCCACATTATGAAACAAAAATACTGTGAGCACAAGTGAAGCAGTTTTTTTTTTTTTTTTTTTTTTAACCCAAAACTAAGTTTTTCAAAAGTTTCCCAATTTATACCAAAGTATCAGTTTAAAGTTCCATTTCACAGAGCAACCAAAATGAACAGGGCTTTTTAAACCACAGCTGTAGCCAACATAGGTTGTCTAAAGCTTTAGCAGGCAGGAGGGAGTAGTTCTAAGACTGGAGTCGGCCCATCACAGTGCCTGGCAGGGCAAGGTCACCTCCTTTCTGCCCTGTATCGAATGCCAGTTGACAAGAGAAAAACATGCCTTCCCCCTCTCAGACACTTAAAAGAGCACCATTCAGGGACTTAGTAGGCTATTGCTCCTTTTTGATGACGCAATGCTGAGTAAATACTTTTGCACCCTGGAAAACTTTTTTCATTCCCCCTGAACATTTTCTTTAACCTGCTTCTGTAAGCCTGAGCACACACGTTGTCCTTTTACAGATTTATGACCTTCAAAGATGAGCAATACTAATAACAATGATTAATTATTAGTGGAATAATAATGCTGATGCAAGAAAATACGAGTGATTTACAAAAGATGACATATTACCCTGATAATATAAGGACTGCAGGACAACACAACTACAAAGCTGATCACATACTTCATAGTTTGCTTAATATGAGTCAAAATAAATTAAACGTGAAAGCTTGGACACCCCTTTTTGGAAATTTTTCTGCACAGTACATCTGAAATATGAGGTCTTGCTTATCCTCATATGCTCCACAATGGATCAGTGGAGGGATTGTATTTGTATGGAAGACAGCAACAGTGACATTTCCAGGTGGCTTCACTGATGGAGGAAAGACAGCGAAGCAAAAGGATTTAAAAACTTATTAGAATCTGTCCTATTTATATGCAAGGAAAAGCTTTAAATGGCCTAAAAAGGCCACCAATTCTGCCTATGAATTCTTCCGATTTCATATTTCCATTATCAAATGTTTCTCTGATTCATTCCTCCGACAGTGATGGTTTATCTTTGGAGTTAATCTTCCATTGTTTCCATACCATACTGACTTTACCGTGGTTAGCTGCAGTAAGCTATTTCCAAACCACCAAAGTGCCCAAGAGCTGTAATGGGTGACTTTTTGCAACATTAACTATTTATTGGAATTCTGTGCTGCACCTTCAAAATCTTCCCCCATGCCATCCATTATCCTTGAGGAAGAACAATGCATGGATGTGAACACAAATTCCAGAAGAAGATGAATTTGAGTCCATTTTTCTAGCCTGGCAATTCATTTGTCATCCTCACAGCCTGAGGAGTGGCTGCTACCTCCCAGGTCTCTGATTAAACAGGAGAGAATTAATAACAGGTGTCTGAGGAAGGGGAGGCTCTGCCTATTGAAAAAAAAGAGGTTCCTTGGGAAGAAAGGCCAAGCAATAGGACACAGTCTGCAATTAGAGCAAAGGAGAAGCATGCACCTTTAGACAGTGTATTTGATGTGTGGAATTAGTCCTAGCTTATAGTTTGTTGGTGTTATAGTTATTTTAGTATTGTTAGAAGGTTGCTATTAATATATACGGTTCTTTATACGCTCACAGTGATAGATCTCTCACTGCAAATTGCTACAAAAGAAAGACACTGCACCAGCTAGATGTCTTTCACAGTAAATCTACATTAAATCCATGATTTATGCCTGATTGTAGCGTGCTCTTTAAACGTATCTGAGATGGGAAAAAAACAGAACACTCAAGGTGCTCGCTGGAAGCCAAGGTAACAAATTCAGGAGAATCTTTGATTACCTCTAATGTGGTTATAGGTAATGGTGACCTGTCTCTAAGGAGCCAAGCCAGAGCTAAATTATATTTCAAATCCATTAAACCTTACTTCAGATCCATGATTTGCTTCCAGCAAGCAGCTACCCAGGGCAGCAGGTAATTGAATTTCAAACCTGAAGCCAGGAAGCAGATAGGCCCCTGAGCTAAGTCCTCTGCATGAGGTAGAATGCTGTTGCATAAAGTGCATGCATAAAGTCATGATTTATTTGTGCCTATCAAATCTCGTAATGGGCTGCTCCCTGCTATGGAGAGGAATAACCCCATTTGTTGAAACAACACTTTAGCGGAAAAAATTTGATTTCGATGACCAACAGACATAAGCAGTTATTAGATTTAGGCATTTAACCTGACTCCAGCTGCACTGGAAACTTTGAGGGGATGGAGGGACATGCTTAATTACACAGACACTAAAGTCTGAACAAGGAACCATGCTATGCTTTGATAAATCTGATTCATTTGCAATTTCTCTACACAAGTAAGGATCATCAGGCCCCCAGGCTGTTCACTTTACACATTTTTGAGTGTTGATTGAAGCTGCTATATCCTATCAGTACACATAGCATTTTAAAACGACCGTAGATCACTTATTGGATGAGGTAATGAATCAAAAACAGAGGTAATAAAAAAATCAAATAAAAATGTAAGATCCTGTTCAGTGGGTGTTGAAATAGAATCCCATCTTCATAAGCAGCTTTAATACAGCCTGGTGACAGCCAGACTGAGGCGTAACCTTGATGTGTCTAATTGCTTACAGTGGGCTGAACTCTCAGGGAGACTTAGGGCTGTTAACAGGAGGATCAAGCGCTCAGGGAAAAGTATTGGCTCCTCTTTGTCTTCGCTGTCATGCCTGCTATTTCAAGACATCCCTCTCTGCGGAGTCAAGACAGATGACACCAAACTCGATCACGAATCAATCATTAGACCAATTTACCAATTAGGCTCATTGTACTCTATAAATAAACACATCACATCCCTCCATGCTCTGCCCCTCGAGATACAGTCTCAACATCCAGTCCGGCAATCAGGGCACACAGGCAAAGACGTCACATCGATCAGGGGCCGCTGTTATACTGTTGCTTTGTTTGACAGGAAAATTGTCTCCTTATGAGTTGTCATGATGCAAACAGATTAAATATACTCCGGCATTGCATCTGCTTTACAGTTTTTGCTTTTTTATCTGCAAAGTGAGATTTAAACACATTTATTCAGAAGATATACACATGGTACACAGAGTATACTCACTTGGTTTTTATTACTCCAACATGCACGGTCTGTGACTAATGAGAGCTTAACACCTGCCTTTACAAAGAATTACCCAATCATACACCATCATTAATAATGCAAGGCCTCACCAGGGTTTATTATTATGAATTTGATCTTAGCAAACTGCAACATCATACAAAAATATTCTGATCTAAAGGCATGCATGTCCACTAAAGTGTGTACGGCAGTTCACGTAGGTGACATCTGAAACATTTGGAAACACCAGAGTTAAGATTTCAAGATGTGGTGTATAATTTATAGTGGAAAGAGAGGCTTTGTAATGATACAACAGCTCTTGGCACCATCACCTCCCCTGGCAGGCCGTCTCCTGCTCTCAGCCTCAATGCTGGAACTGCCACTGCTGCTGCTGCTGCTGCTGGTGCACAGCCTGCCAGAGCTCCAGCATGCGCTACCCACCTGTCACCATGCAGAGAAAAACATTTCATTCACGCAGAAGATACATGTCACTAGCTCTCACAAAGAACCACAAGCTTTTACAATAACTGTCAAATCACTGAGTTTTTGGGGTAAACTATCTACAGCTTTGTGTGATATGCGTATCTGTCTTTCAAGGCATGAGCATGCAGCGAATGTCAGAGCCAGGATCAGTTCATTTAGCAAGTACAGTAGCGTTTATAGGGGTTGTCCTGGTTGCATGTAAGTGCAGAGACATTTCAGAAGCTAAGAACAAAGATGGTACATGTTACAGGGCTGAGAGCAGGAATTGTAGAAGTACAGTATGTAGGATGTATTCATTAAGCAAATGCATTGTTCTATATGGACAGCTTTCATATAATAAGTACCCTTTTTTGTATCACATAACATATGATTGTTTTAGAAGTTATTAATCAGATTAGATAAGACTATCAAGAAAACATGTACACAGTGCATCACGAGGCAGAAGTGCTCTGAGAGTTACTGTGAATCTTTCAACACAAGTGTTGCTTCAGTGGACGACCTCCCAGAAACTGAGTGCATTCCCAGAATAGAAAGAGAACTGGTTATTGACTCCGCAGTACGCCCAAGTGGGCTTTATGATTTAGTGCAGCGAGCCGTCAACTCTCTGAGCAATGTGCAGCAAACAAAAAACATTTTATCAATATTCCATCAGGCAGGAGCCCTCTCCCTGTTAATATAGTGCCCAGACGCATCTTAGCACCCCAGAAGATCGTGCATTGAGGCAGCAGCACTGCTAAGAGACCGCTGCCTGCAGCTCATGGGACAGTGTTGAATTAAATGGAATGCCACTGGCCATGTCACTATGTTGACAAGCATGTGATTTTTTTTTTCTTTTTTCTACGTTGATGCACTTTTTTATCTCAGAAGATTTTGTCACTTGCAGCTAGCCTTTTGATATCGATGCACAAGACCCAGATAGATTCATGAAAGAAATATGAAAAATGTATCACCAAAAAAGTATATATCAAAAAACATATATAATCGTAATTAAAATTTACCATACCATACTATATTTCAATAAATTCCAAGTCAGTCTTTGCCTAAATGACTATTTTCATTGAGCAAAAAAAGTGAGGCTTTAAATTACAAACCTGTAAAACATTTTCTCTCTAAAACTCTTAGTAACTAATTACTAACAGAGTCTCTTTAATTTGTCATTTGTAAATGATCCTCCTTCCCTATCTTGATTGCCTGTAATAATCATTAACTCGCATCGACATGTGTGATTACGCTCATATTTATATGTATTTGTTGTGTCGGTTCATCAGAGACAATGCAACAATGTCAATATTGCAGTAAAACAAACAGATAGCTGCAGTTTCTCAGTGCACGGCACTCTGATTATTGTGATTAGATGGAGAAACAATATTGCTGCACTGTACGTATGTCTGATAAATGGTCCTTCATTTTCAACAGCTTGTTGAACTTTGTGTTGAACTCATTTCAAGCTTGTTGAACTCCATACTCAACACAAAATTTGAGGGCCATTGAGGGAGTTAGGGTACTGTTCAACATCATGTATGTTAATATGAAAATGAAAGCACTATAGAGGTATGAGATCTGTTACATAGTGAAAATTTAGTTGAGTGGTTTAAAAAAAGAAGGTAAATGCATTGTTAGAATGACTGAGATTATGAATTGTGAATTAAACCACAAGCACTTTTTCCCAGACGTGTAACTGTTTTCGCCGACACTGCTTCAGATTTATTCCATCTACATTATTCATATAAGCTATTGCGCTCTTACCCAGTGTGACATGAAATGAGTGCACCAGTGGAGTGAGTTTAAATTTCTAAATCTGCAACATACAAGCACGTAATAGTCCAGTGTAATGGTGAAGACGACAATGTTAAAGCAGAACATTTTCCTTTTCTTGTAGGGCTGAGTACAGAAAAGTCATATGAGGTGAAATCAGCTTATCAGGTGCATCTAGGATGGAGAAGGATGTTTAGATGGTGAAGGAATAGAAAGAAAATGAGGATGTTAAGTATTTTACAATAAGAGATTTTCTAACTAAATTGGGAAATGTTCAGTAATTTGTTCTGTAACTTTATTTTAGAGAGGCCAAGGAAGGCACATTTATTATTACACTAATGACTTTGTCAAGAGGCAGGAGGTCAGCGGTAGCAGATACACAACAGGACAGTAATCTAGTAAACTGACTAATAAAAAGAAATGATTATTTTGGTCACATTGCAACACGTACACAGCTCCTGTAGCACTGCCTCATGCACTAAAGATCTACAGTTCAGTTAGAATGGAGTTTACCGGCCCTGTGCTAAAAAACCACGCATGTGAGGTTAATAAAGCACATTACATTAACAAAATTATACCTAATCAAAGCATGATCTTTTTAGCTGCATAGCTCTGTGATTATCTACGACAATAAAGCTCTCATATGCCTCTGGAAAACACATAAAGGCTGTTTTAGAGACATTGTCAAATTACCCCTATAAACCGCAATTAGCTCTTAATAAACTCAAGAACAGACTGATAAGTTACATAGAAAAATTACTTTTGGGAGGTTTGGGGAATGTTTGGTGCTAAGGGCTCTGAGTGAAAACACCATTTAAACCACTTCCAGCAGCTTATCGGATGTTTCAAACAGACGTTTCCCGGACTAAAACCCTCTTTTGAAAATGCTATATGCAAGATTAAGGCTGGATCTTCAAGGAAAGTGCAACATAAATATATAAGAAATCTAAATATTTTGTAATATATTTCGCATCATCTTCACAATTCTTCCTTTTCTGTGTTAATAATATTACATTACATTACGTTAATAATTATACATTATAACTGAGTTTCTTGTTTGTCTTGTTAGCTCAGATAATTTGTGGACACAGTAAAATGAATATATGTGCTGTAAATCATAATATAGTCTAATACAAGCAATGCAATAAATGTGGTAATATGGTAAGTTTAAGGCCATAGCTTGTGTTGCATTACACTATAAAGTGCTGCTGTTGCTCTATAAACTAAAACCTGCAATGATCATATAGCTGATTTAACAGCTCTCTTACACACTCTCAGTAAAAACTATAAGCTCCACAAAGGCAGGATTTATTGCAGGGCTATTGTATACCATTGATTTATATTGCACAGGTGTTGCTTTGAGTGTGTCCACCCACTCTATCCCCTAAAGTAACTCTTTCGTTGTGCCAGGAGTTCAGCTTCCTGACTGGAGCCATGGACTGAAATGAGAAAATGCAATATGACCACCACAGCTTCCCTCTATTGCTCCAGTCAGGTTGAAGATTACTGCAAATGACTTGCCAGACCTGTCACAGCTTGATGATTCTATTTATTGTTCAGAAAAATGAAGCACATACCCAGTGAATTTTATTGGTTATTGATGATTGATTTCAGGAATTATGTAACTCACCAGAATATAGTGCAAATCAGCTTCCTGCTTTTTAGTGTGGAGCACTGTAGAGAAGCATGTGCTATATGAGGAAGAGCCTCAATATTAAGGCACAATATGCATCCTACTTATTAGATTTTTATGCTTTTGTATTTTCATCTTTTCCATATTTCCCAGGACAATTTGTACTGCATGGCAGTGAGGAGCTCAGAGGGAGGGGGGTTTCTGGAGTGAAATCAGCAAGGCAGCGCTCTGTGAAGGGACACAGAATGTGCGGCGCTGCTTGTGTTGTGGATTATGATATTCATCATATGGCAGCTTGCCATTAAATGTGGTGTGGTAATCCAAACAGCCCTCTGCGATAAGTAGATGGTGCCGCAGATGATTGCGGCCCTGAGGAGAGGCGAGTTCAGCTGCTGAAACAGAGCCCAGCACAGCCCAGCCGCCTCTACCAGCAGACGAGAGGGCCACAGGCTGCAACGAGATGAGCACTCTTAACAGCCATCAGAGAAATAGATGACTCTTTACTTAGAGTGGAAATCGGGGGATCCGTGCCTTATGATCACAGTAATTCAGCACTAAACACTTTGAGTAGGGTCCTTTTTTATGATTAATGCAGCTCAAAATGAGCTGCTTTATCTGCAAAATTATCATGAAATTTGCGAGTCCATTGTATTTTGAATAAACTGCAGTTATGTTTAAAACAAATGCAAGACAATGGAACTTTTCGTTTTGTTGTTATGTTGGCGGTCTCTGTGGACAAAGTGTTTGACCTAACATTAGACTATTTCACTGGGAGAGAGACGGACCTTCAGTTAGAAGCCGAAGCAACTCATCCAGAGTAAACCCCAAACCCCATCTGAGGTAGAAAAATCTGACTCGGTGGCAGGCATGAAGAATAACTATTAGAGACTGATAGAAATAACCAATCTTCTTGATGCTGGTTTCGTTTGTTTATGAAGGTCAGAGATAGACATTAGACAGACAGTTTCATAACCAAGAAAAACTGTAAATTCATAGAAGAGTAGACTGCGGAGTGTCCTTAAAAACACTCTATTATTAAGTAGGAAAGCAGGGACATATTTATTTTCAGTGTCAGCTGAAGTTGTATAAGCACCATCCTACCGGTCAGGAAGCCTTACTGAAAGCCAGCTGTGAGCTCAGGTTCAATGCAGATATTTTGGATAGCAACCACTTCATAATTCTCTCCTGACATGATGAAATCAGCCAAAGTGTGAATAGGTGACCCCAGCAGAATGCAGAGAAAGTGATGGGATGGGCAAAACTTGCAGACACAACACATTATATGGTCCTTCAGTCTTGGCACACTGGCAAATGAGGGTTTTGATGGGGAGCACTAGAGCAGTGGCTTGAGTGGCAGAATGCTCCTAAAGCCCCAGCTAGTTCTAATGAGGCAGCTTGATGTAGCAACCAGGTCCACTGGGCGCAGGAAGGACCAGATGTCGCTCGTACACTCACTCATTCCTTCCAGCACAGCCTGCATTCACCATTCAGCCCATCTGCTGCTATAAAGCACAGTCAATATTTAGCCACTGGGAAAAGGACAGACACGCTCTGCACCTGGATCATTATAGT
Organism: Scortum barcoo; assembly: GCA_023238725.1. Lineage (NCBI taxonomy): Eukaryota > Metazoa > Chordata > Actinopteri > Centrarchiformes > Terapontidae > Scortum > Scortum barcoo. The sequence continues at coordinate 18,087,425 of CM041531.1, forward strand.
GCCTCTGGTAAATTGGAGATATTTTTTTCTCTAAGCCTAACTAAGAAAAAGTAAACAACTTTTTTTCAGCCCACACTCCATAACCCTTTGGACTTGACCTCCTGATGTTCCACATACTTCTTTTCAGTTCCTTTTACAGTGTTTACTAATGAGGAGAAAATATAACACATCTCAGTGCTAGATCACATCCAGGAACCGTTGAATAAGCCTCACAGCTCATGTTGCATGAGTCAGGAGTGAATCATGGGTCGCCAAGGCGCCACTGAGCAAAACTGACATGCAATATGCCAATTCTCGCCTGAAGAAGAGACATTAACAAATTACTGAAGAGGAGGAAAATAAGAATCCATTTCCTGCAGAAAAAATGTGTGAATATCTTTCACAGTTTGTCTCTTGCACACTCTGTGTGACAAGTGTCTGTTATATCATTTAGCTCAAGGCATCATGATCTGCAACTGTGTTACCAAGGCTGACAGCGAAAAGTGATAAGTAGTAAAGTTTAGTCCGAGGTGCAAATTTTATACCATCAGAGTCTTCCAAATATCAGGAGTAATGTTAATCCAAAAATCCAGAAAGAACTGAGCCCAGATCATAAGTCATGATTCTTTAACCACATTGGCATTTTTCCAAGATAATACATTATTATTTACTTTTTATCTATTTTGATTCTTCAAATTTGTAATGATTTTGTTTGGGTGCCCCTAGTGGTAAGGTGGCCTGAAGTAGCCCCTTAATTTGCCAGCCAATAAGGTACCAGCACCATAACATTTAATGCTGGGAGTGATCCTCAGGATGCACTGTTTACAATGGAACTGGAGCCACTTCACCCAGCATGCATTGGTTAAAACTGAGGATTTAGTAACCATATCTTATTATTATCCGTTAACTTTTGTAGCATTAAGAACAACAGTAGGATCTTAACAAAGGCCCAGCTGTGGCAATTCACAATTGATCTGTGCTGAACACACGTATTGCATGTGTTGTGCTGTAGACATCTCCTGGGCAATCCAACTGCAATTGCATGCTCGTTCTGTGAGCAAGCATGGTGTTGAACATGATGAAATACCAGGAAAACTGCTGTACACTATTACCTTACTTACACAGTTCACAGATTAAAACACAGGGCAGCCGTTATAAATGCTTCCTCTCACCTGCAACACCTGCCAAAACTCCTGCCAAAAGTCTCCATTACAGGACTGTGTCCTTGTCAAACTGTGTGCATGGGTGCCATGCATCTCCGCTTGCATTAGCTATCAAATATCTTTAAGAAGAGACAGCCTGTAAAAAGCAGAGACAAGATATCTCATATTAGTTCTTCTCCCAGCATTCAGTGTGCCGTGCTGAGCCTCTCCTGTGGGGTGGATTTATATTCAAATTCATAGAACGGCATGCTTTGTTGCAGCAGCCCAGGTCTGCTTACATGAGGAACTTGAAAGGATGTGTTCGTGTCAGCGTTCTGCCTCGGCTTCTAGGCAAAGAGAGCGAGTTGTTTCACCGCTAGTTCTTAAGTTATGAATTGGATTTTGGCATTACCCTGAGTGGCTCAGATGAACTTAGGAGCTCTTATTGGAGTTCATTTGCATTCCATAGAGCTCTTACTATACAGTATGTGCTTGGCTTGTAGCTATTATGAAAATGAAGGTTAATCAGCAGTCATCGCATCAAACTTTCCTTTAAACTTCAATAGATGTGTGCTAAAATATTTAACACCTCTCTGTGGTTTTCAAATCATCAGTTAAAAGAAGAAAAAATGCCTTCCCACTCCTGGAATGGTAAGTGCAACAAAGGTTATATCATATAGCTTCAAAAAGTCGAAAACCTTTTAGATTACATTTGAGAATCAGACTGCTGCACTTAAGCACCAGCTATAACCAATACATCCAGTTGGAATTATGAGCCTCTGAAACAGCTTATGAAAGGTCCAGCATGGCTCAAGCTTAACACGGGTTACAACTCCAGCATGGCTCAGGTGAATAGTTATAATGAACATGGGAAGGATTTAACGGGTTACAAGCTGCTGGTTAAAGGCCAGGCCTGTACAATAGCATTATACATGAACATGGGAAGGATTTAATCACAGCTGCTGGTTGCCTTTTTTTTATACGCACAAATCATAATCACATTATGAAAATAATCCTATTTTATAACATACTTTATGTGTGCATCATCACAATTTAATCCAAGCCTTTTTTTTATTAAGCAATATTTAGGAGCAAAGTATGGCATTTTCCACCCTTTTAAAAAACATTCAAACTGCAAAACACCTGAACATGAATGTATTTAATTACATGTGCTGCTGTTTCTTTGTATGGACTGAACTCTCAAACTCTCAAATGCTTATTCATTTCCACTTCTCTGTGATGCACCACCACCACCACTCAGCAGCAACATTAACTCGATCAGAGACCGTGTGTTTACATGTCTGCTCATGCCCTGCGGTTTCTAAGTCTACATTTACTGTGAACATAGGGCTGCATGTATTTGTGTGTTGTCACATCGGGACATGTTATCCATCAGCTCACTGCCACATTTCTGTGCCATTAGATACATATCTAATGGGGCTGTTCTGAGACCAATGTGGCTTGAGGGTGTCACTGCCCTTTTTAGTTTGCGCCTCCATAATTACATTAACATCAGACATATCAGACATAAGATGCCGGGATAGCCCATTGATAGTCACTGAAGTAGGGCACAGCGTCTCTGGCTTAATCGATCTTGATGTGTCATAAAAACACATAAGATGCAAGATATTGTTGAGTATTTTGTTGTGAGAGAGAAGGAACAAGCAATAGAGGAGTCAAAGGACCTTAATAACTTCATAATTTCTGAACATTAAGATAAGGTGATTCTTTGAGTGCTCAGAAAAACAACTTCATCAGAAGATAGACTCTTTCACAGAACCCATTCTTTTGCCATTGAGGAGTATTTTGGTTTTCATTATTCTTTAGCTGTGCCTCCTGGTCAATAGTTTCAGGGTAAATCGAGGGATGAGTGGAGTGCTGGGTTGTCTATCTGCTCTGTCAGTTCTGGTGCCCTTCAATCGGCAGCATACAAAATGAGTCCCTCTCTCCTTGTAAACACAGAATGATAAGGCAAGCAACCCTCATAATCTCCTCTGATTCCCATGCCCCACTGCTCTGCACATCATACACATCTTGGAGGGTTCATTTCCATTTGGATTGGAGGCCCTGTTGGGGGATTTCTTCTGTCGTTTCAGCCAAATGCCTTCAGCGAAGGCAGGTGCATCGTCTGTTTTCATCTGAATAAACACCTTCTGCACGGTGCACTGTGTTTACTGTCAGAAACATTTTGTTGTAATTGGTCCAATACAATGTTTGGGAAGGTACATTAAATTAAATTGAGATGACATCTAAGCTGACAGCTTTATAATTTTCTTTCCAATGGGCCCTATCAAGTAATGTTGTGTTTAGTCCAAAGGATGTCGTAAGTGAAGGAAAGTCAAGCATCTCACACTCACAAGGTTCAGCTCACAGCTCACTTTCCCTCTTTGACACCCAACCCCAAGTTCTGCAGTTTTTACAGAAAAAGTAAACGTATTTACATTTTTTATACTCTTACAATATTTAGTCATCTGCTTTGCTCAAACATATGCAGATACATTGTACACTGTTATTCATTTACCAAGTCATGCAGAGTGTAGAACAACAAGCCCTGATCTATTTTCTCCCACAGCATGAACCATGAACAATCAGGGAGCATTCTTCTTCCCTTGTTCTTTCATCAGCAGTCGCTCTGTCTTCCATCTTCATCTTCACCCTGGCTTTTAACCTGCACAGCCTCTGAGCAATCCTCCCTTTAAACGACTTGTGACCTTTGTGTGATGCTGACGCTGAGCCACCATCACAGCTAATAATATCTCATTAGAATACAATAGCCAAGTAAAATCCAGCCTCTAAAGCTGTGCCAGGAGGATTTACTGAGTACCCACAGTGCATGCCAAAAGCAGAAAAGGAGAGTTCTCTGTTCATATCTCAAAAGAGGCCGCCACTCAGTATATACAACATAACAGCACACATTTAATATTTGTTTTCCTTTTTTCAATAATTAAAGCTGACTTCACCAGAGCTTAGAAGGAAAAGAGGGCCTCTGTAACATATGGTGTTTGTTTGGCACTTTTCAGCTAAATGCTTTAAGGATTTATATGTTTTCAGTACCACAGTTTAAATCAAAGTTTCTGTTTTTTGACTGCTAGCTGTTGACGTGTGGCTCTCGCCTGCATCTACTTATCCTTGAACCCAGTGGCCAAGCAGCCTCCCACCAAAAGATGTTGACACCTCAGCCTGCACTGTGTGCTGTGGGAGCTGCATTAATTCAGTAAAGGGGATAAAAGATACCTGCAAAGAGAGGAGAGAGAGAAAACAGAGGGAGAGGTTTTGAAGCAGATGGTCTCTTACAGTGTGCGTGCATCTGCAGCTTGTGGAGTGATGAAAAACAATACTGTAAGAGGAAGAGGGAAGAAAAGAGCTCATCAGGAGCAATCCAACCACAACAGGGTTATCACTGTTACTTGGTTTTTCAGCTCCCACGACCATTACTTCCACTGATTATTTCATAGAAACCTTCCCACGCACCTTATTTTGGCTAAGACATTTTGTATTTCCTGACCAACCTCCTGGTTAAAGGTAAATGAATGGGCCTTGATTGCTGCAGCCTAAACAGACAAATCTATGCTTTTACACATATGAGAGTGCCCATAAAAGCCCAGCATCAGCAGGCAGCTGCTGCAGTAATAGCAATGAAAAGAACAAAATGCTTACTCTCCTCTGTGTTACCAGAGGGCTGAAAGGAAACAACTCGGAGTTCTGGGACATGTAATTCTCCATGGAAAGTTTGGCAGTCATTCGTAATGAGGAGAGATGAATGAAAGAAACATGACGAAAAGCTCATCTCAGTGCTTGATAGCAAAAAGAGCTTTTCTCTCAACCTGAAGAGGGACCTTAAGAAGATTGCATCAATCATATTTCTTTCTGTTCTCAGATTACTTTGATATATGCAGTGCAGCCAATCCTATTACGCCCAGACACAAAGGACCACTGAGTGTTTCACCAGCTCAGCACTTTAGACCTATGTGGAAAGTTCTGATTCTGTATGATAGTGTCAAGGTCAGGTTGTTGGTACGGTACCCCTTGCCCTTTGATTAGATGTTTTAAATTTTGCCATGCCTGGCCTCCGGCCAGCTATCAGCTCACCCTTGAGAGTGCCACTCTAAAAGAGATCTCCCCAGGCAGTTAGAAGAAAGTGCTATTGGGCAGCCCAGGGAGAATATGCTTTTAGTGCAGAATAAATCAATCTGAAAGAGAGGCTTTAAATCAGGAAGGATGACACTGTTGTCCCATTTTGCCTGGCTCCATCTATGTGGCATTAGTTTAAGGTCAACTTCATCCCTAAGCACAGAAACAGGCATTGTCTTGCCAAAGGTGTTTTTATTCCCTGTAATTTCTAAAGATCGATAACAGCGGTCAGTGACCCACAAAGCTGGGAGGTTGACTAGGGGTCTATTTATAGCAGCCGGTGTGTTTGCTCTGTACTGAAACATAGCACCGTTGAACCTTCAGTTGTACCGGTTCAGGCTTGTTAGGGGAATAGGTGTCAGAGTTAAGGACCCACTGATAAGATGGCAGTACTAGGTTTGGCAGTGGTTGTGTTGATGATGGTGGCAGAAATGTAAAACTTGACTAGTGCAGTGAGGAAATGAGGTCAGTGGCGCCTCCACTACGAACACTTCCAAGAGTTTGTTTATGAGTCACAGCTGTGAGTTAATGCAAAGTGAATAGGGGTTTCTCAGAGTGCACTGCAAAATCCCAAACTGTAATATTAAACTCACATGGTGCGGAAGAGCAAGTAATCAATTACAAGCAAAATAAATTGGATGGCAGGCACGGAAGGGATGGACAGCTGATGACATATTTATCAAGGCACAATCACCACAGAGGAATTTTCCAGCTCTGTACTCACTGAGTGACAGATGGAGAATGCTGCCTCTTTAACAGCTTCCCTGGGAGACAGGTTTTAAGGAAATGGGACCATGCAGTACATTTTAGCTATTCAGGGAGGAGACTTGTGTTTCAAAGCTGGAAGGCATGTAATAAAGAATTCATCTTTTACCTGAAATAATAAAACGGAGGAGGTTGAATTATGCATCTAATCCCAACGTGTGCATTTCTAACTAAGTCAAAATTGAAAATTGCTAAATAAAGCTGATGAATCCAAGACAATGAGCTTCCTCTCTGAGTGCACACCTTATGCCATATTTATTACCACAAAACCTAGGCAAAATGACTAATTTAGATGATAAAAAGTAAGAAAGTCATTTTTCCTGCCTGCAGCGTAGTCCACTGTCTTACACTGGGATATTAGCTTCTTCGCTGACCAAACAATGCAGCTCCTCAGGCGATGCTCCTTCTCAAGAATGTGATAGCCAAGGAGAGGACAGACACTGTGAGACATGTTTGTTTTTCTGGCCCACAGTGCATGCTCCAAATGAATCACACAAATGTTTATTTAAAGAGATTAATTCCTCTTACAGTGTATTATTCATCAGGTTTTTGAGGGCATCGTGGCTGATAATATAGCTTGTCATTTTCTCCAACTGACTGAAGCACGGCTAAATTGTTCTGAATAATTCAGGGGGCTGGTAAATAAAATAGGAGAGGGGGCAGGCATTTGCCTGGATGGAAATGACTGAAAGGACTCTTCAGTCTCCAGGTGAGGAGTCTGCTCCTCTTTCAGAGGCAGGGATGCAAGAGAGAAATGCACATTATTTAAGCTTGGAAACACTGGGCCATTGTCCAACACAGGATGCTACTGTAGGCGACGGAGGAGGGAGGGAGGAGCAGAGGACGAGCAGTTGGCAGCTCATAGTTGAGCCTGGAGTGGGAAACAAACAGTACCAGTGAACAGAAGGCAAGACCTCGGAGGAGGGGAAGGCTCGAAGGGCTGGACATCACAGCATCAGAGCAAAGAAAACCTGTGGTGGTGTATAGAAGTCCTGCAGCACAGTTTAAAAAAATGTCTTCTGACATTATCTGAAATTTCACTATATTATTATTTAAAAGATATATATATATATATATATATATATATATATATTTATATATATATATATTTATATATATTCTTTTTTAAAACATGCTTACTCAGGGATTAAGGGGCATGCACTTGGCAGATAATGAACCAATCCAAAATTAACCCATCATTTACACTTATACCTTTGGCAAATTTAGAATAATCAGTCCAGCTGTCATGAATGTGTCTAGACTACAAATTATTAGAATTACTATCATAAATATACTGAATATATATTTGAGGGATGCAGAAAGCCTATTAAACCACACAGAGAACTCATAAACACATGCAGGAGTTTGAAGTCATGTCCCGCATGCTGTGAGGTCTGAGCCTCTGTGCCACCCCTGGAGGAACACAGTATGGAGTATATAATATGTTGGCCATTAATACATTAGTAGTATATTATATTCTCTGTTCAGTCTTAATTGTAGGTATTCCAGATCGTCACTGTGTTTGTCCATTTATACTGTAAATGCTCAACACCCCCCAAAAAACTGATTATCAAGATTCAGACTGTAGTGCTTTCTCGATATAAAAACAAGTTGTACAAGAGACTCAAATGAGCACATGCGCAGAAAAAATCCAGCACACCCTGAGGGAGGCTCAGTGAAGTGTCTGGTGTGTTTAGGCTACTACTTTCTATGCCGGCTCTAAATAAATTTTTAATCAAGCTGAAAATTTCTGGCCCTGCGTAGGATCCCCAATTCGAATGTCTTGCTAGGATTTCTTGAGTTAAATTTTTAAATTATAAAAGATCAAAGTGATGAAATTGGCATGGTGTTGGAGAGAGCGCTTCACAATGTATTCCTCCATTCTACCATCACAGTTTGGGTAAATTTATAGATCAGACTAGGTTTATTTTGTTGTCAGGTTTTGACCTGAGTTCCCTGGGCTGGTTACACAAAAACGACTTGGATTTTTTTGTTTTTTTCGTACAATTAATATAATGAATGTACTGTATACAGTCTCTGGACTATATCCTCTATACACGGTAGGCTGGTATCCTGGGAAAACATGGATTAAATAACAGAAATGGCCAATGGTAACACCAATGGTATAGATATGACTTTAGACAAGTGGGCATCAACATGATAATAGAGATGGTAATCAAAACTAATGGAGGCTCCCTGAGCCATCACGGTATATTTCATATGCACAGCATGATAATATATGAATGCTAAGGCACGGCCTGCCATGCCGTAACAGGTCTCTCAGGAAGTTTACTGAGAGAAAGAGACATTGGAGAAGACTGTTTCCTATTTGCCAGCAGACAAGAGTCTCATTTCGCTGGGAAAAGATTCTTTAAAAACCATGTGTTGCGCAATGAGTATAACACAAATAACAATATCTGATACAGCAATATTATGTTCCTAACCCATTACCTGTTTTTGGATAAACATAAAATATTACAGGAAAACAGGAGAACTTCAATTCATGAGCTAAATGTGATGATATTAGCTTCATAGATCCTGTTCCATTCTTACTTTTAGAAGAATAGATTAAATTGATTTCATACTGCATAAATGGACGAACTCAAAGGTGAATTCAGTCAACCCTTTATATCATCTCCACACATGGATTAAAAGCAGAAAAAAGCAACACGAAATAAGATTAATCCCAATCATACAAAGAATAGTAAATATTTTACTTTTTTTAATATTAATTTAATTATTAATTTTTATTATTTTTTTCTTGTAGATAAACCATTTGTGTTATCATGATTCATTTATCCATCACGCAATTTGTTTTACAGAAACACTGAATATTTCATATGATATAACAGGGCTTGCTGGTACTATAGATCTCAGTGAGAATCGACATCTCAGCCTGCAGCTCTGTGATTCAAAAGCTAAGGAAAATTAGGTAAACTGTTTCAGCACCCTCTAAAGGAAGACCTAATGAGCAAGTGGAAAAAAGCTGTGCGAGGCCGAAGGGTTAGTCGAGGTAACGCAGAGGTCCTGAACTCACTGAGGACACTTAGAGGGCTGGTATATACTGAAAATAAAAGCTAGAGATTGGATGATGTTGTATTGTAATTAGTGTAAATAGTACCCTATTTTACCCTGTTCAATTAAATTGTGGCAAAGAATATACTAAAATGTTCTTACTGGTGCTTGCCTATACAGGACACTGCAATGTTAGCATGAGTGCCATAAAGTGGGAGAGAGCTAAAAGAGATATCAACATAAATAACATTAATTATCTGGGGAAATTAATCAGTATTTAATATAATAATTAAGGCTCTTGATGCTTGTTCATTATTTCTTTTTGCTAAAATCTACAAAGATCAATTTGTAATTAATATTTCAAAATGGGTTTTGCAGATGCAGTTTATTACAGCAATGTGTGATCAATGGAGGCTCAATATTATATTCTTTCTCTGGATCCAAAATCTCTGACACCAACCTTACACATTATAACAAGAGCATGAGTGCTGGTTACATACAAGGTCATACACCTAAAGATTTGCTACCTGCCTATTGTGGAAATGAACCAGAGGCTGGTATAAAAAAAAAGAAAACCTAACAAGCCAAAGATATTTCTCTCAGGGGTTGACAGATCAAGTCGGACATAAAACAGCAGTAAATATTAGACTTACATTCAGCAGGTGACCAAAAGGAGTGTTCCAATGGGATATCTGTGTCAAGCTATCTCACTTAGGTCAAGGTTTTTTGATGGAATTAAGATTTCCATAGCCATTTCTTTGTACATAATATACTACAGATTGAAATAAAAACATTTTCAGGCGACACCCAATATTCGTTTTTTTTTATTTGAAAATGACTGTATTTCCATTTTTACAGTTGACTGACACTGTACTTTGAAACATTAAAGCAAAAATGCAGACGAGGCTTTTGCATTTGAATTTTGTGATGAATTTAGCTCACAACAATTGAAAAGGAAATAGCACCTTGCATTTTGATGTGAGTAATGGGAGCACCTTTTCATTTACTTTTGAGAAATAAAAGTATTTACAAAATTTGGGCTTGTTTATTAGTGGGTAGAGCACACCATTCATCCTGTTTGCACCTATACAAATATCTAACCATGCTTTCTGTTTTGTCCAATTAGATATACATCATCTAATATTACGCTAGCTGTCCCAGCTTTGTTTGTGTGGACCATTATATTTTGTTCCAATTACCATCAACTTTTACTTGGTCAAACAAAACGCAGATGGTTATAGATTACAGTGAAATCAGTTAGCCTATTGTTTACTGATTAAATTGAGACAATGGGTCTTCCTCCATCTTTTGTATTACCTTTTGATATTTATTACAGTCTGTAATTAGTTTCCTGTTTAAGTTTCTATGAGTAACTCTTATTCTGTTAAATATTACTTTAGTCTTTGCTGCAGCTGCAGCTGAGCTGTTTAAGTTGTGGGGAAAGCTTCCTTTTATCTCAGTGTTTCCTATTACTACTACTTTCCTATTGAATAAGCCCCGATTTACATAATTGAACTTCAAGGTCTATTGTGTGTCTTTGCAGAATTTGTTTAGTGAAACTATCCACGTGTTAATTTCCTTTCAGACCTACATGAGCAGGAACCCACAGAGGCAGAATAGACGTACCTTGCTATATATACACCCGCAACCCTTTGAGTAAAATGTCCTGACAGCTGGAATTAAAGGGTCTCGGGCTATTAAGGACAGAAACAGAGTCGAAGCAGATTAAGGCATGTTCAGGTTTATTTATTTGATTTGAAATTTGCTTCAAGTTTCTTAGTGTTTCTGCCTGGAAAGCAATCCCCAGTAATCTGTTCTCAAACGTAATTCTCAGTCCTCAAAGTCATCAGGTGTGCCCTGATTGAAATGTGTCTCTCCCACAGGTGATTATTCAGTATAAAGGCCAATTATACTTGTTCTTTGTTGGTCAAGAGATGTGGCTGTGTGTGCATGATGTTGCCTTTAGTTAGTTAGTGGTGGCAGTTTTTCTCAGCTATGCCAAGTTTGCAATTTTGTCGTTTATTTTTTGTGTGTTTCCTAAGCAGCAGAGATCCAACTGATTGGTGAAATTTTAGTGATAATTAACTGTGTGATTGAACTTGATTCCAGTTTCATCTTGTTCTTCAAAAGAATCATGAGTCATGTAAGTGTCATGTAAAAGAAGATGAATCAGAATTGCTTTTAAAGGACACCCTCAAGCTCTCAAATCAAAGTTATGTGAGGTAGAGGTATTCAGGCCCTCATTCCTGCCTGCAAACCCCCTCATGAAATCCAGAGTGAGTATAAGCTCAGAGGAGCTCTTATTTCATTAGCAGCTAGGTTCTGTGAGCATCCCCAGTATAATACAGGCTTTGCAGTCCCCCAGGAGAATCCAGAGTGGCTGTGCCAAAAGTCAGGAAATGAATCACCATCTCTCACTCTAATCCCCGCCACCACCTTCTCGTGAGTGAAGCGAGAGACTACACGGCTCTAGTCTTCATGTGGGAACGTACACGTACGCACCATTGTCTGCACCATCCTTCTTTGTAAATATGCAGCAAACACTGGATTAAGGTTTGTCAGTGTTCTCCATGGACGCCACCCCAACAAACTATCCAGAGTCTCCAGAGGCAGTCACTCACCATTAACCAGCCTAATCACTGAACATGCTGCTGTCACCCATTAATGGACTGACAGCGTTGTGCAGCATCTGGGATGTGATTTGAGTGGCACACGACCTGCTTTACTGAGCACCTTATTGGCCCATCAGCTTGGAGAGCTGCTTAGTGTTCTGTTGTCTGATCTAATGAGATATCCTGTGTGGTAGTCGCCGCATGAGGGAAAGGGGCTCCTCCTGACGCTGAGATGAGCACCGCTGGGGAGAGAAATGACACTGACCACCTACAGTTTGGCAATGTCTGATGATATCTGTATTTATTCAGCTCCGTTATCTCTATAGATTCAACTGAGCCCTTTTCATGGTATAATGTACACTCAAGTCCTTACCCAAAGTAACAGTCAAAGTAAATTTAAATTTACCTTTGTTGATCCTGTTCCTCGATAATACTATATTATGCGAGCTGAACTCAGTGCCTTTTTAGTGCAACTTTGACTTCTCTAAAACAGACAGTGACAGATTCAGCATAGTTGTGTTTGAGAATGGTGAATTCATTATCCCAAGAACATTTATTTCAAAAAAGGGAAAGCTTTAGTGCCAATTAATCACATTCGTTCCTAGCACTGGTCCTCTGTCAATGTGGTAAAAGCCAGCCTACTGAATCGCTTGAGAAGATCAAAAAAGAAAAAGTAATGAATAAATGAATAATTGAATAATAGGTAAATATCTAATGATGTACTCCTCTAGTAAGGTTTCCTTTTCTCTGTACATCTGTGCCACATGAGGTCGGAGACCACAGCTGGACTAATGGAGATGGCTGATGGACAGTCTCCTCTGATTAACTGACACTGTTTGAATTTCACATTATGTCTGTATGTCTCGCCATGCTGGAGATTTTTCAAGATCAGTAAAAAAACAAAAAAGGACGCCTGACATATGTGTCTATTGATTGACACTGCCAGGATAAAAAAGAATAGAATTTAATAAAAGTAAAAAAAAAAAAAAAACTACAGTACTCCTACTGATACACAGCACTGATAAAATCCGCCAGCCACCCGATCAATATGGTGATTTAGTTCACATGGTGTGTGGGGTTATCAATACTATGCATGTATTGAACACAAGACTATTTGCAGTCAGTCCTACTTTCATTTCTGGCATTGATATGTTTTAGTTAGTCCCTGCTTGTCAATAATTGAAACGTACTCTTCCAAACATCTTTCCCAAACATCTCTTAATAAGGCACCCTGCGGCAATATGCACTGTGTTGCAGGAAAAGGAGTGTCAAGATGTTTTCTGTCTCCCGCATACACTGGTCAAAAGCAAAAATCTTAGGACTTGTTTTGATCCAGTGTGGATCCTGCTCTTTTCTTGTAATTTGTATTCATGTTTTCTGTCAAATCTGAATATTTTTTTCTAAATGATAGCCATGTGTGCTTGCTTGTGTGGGCAATAAAATCACTTTCATTGCAAGAGTAAGCTGAGTTTATGGGAATTTTAGAAATTGATTTAGAAAAATATGAAATACTGCAGAGCACCATAGAAACAGAGACACTGGTTTTGTTGACTTTGTACTGCCCTATTTGGGGTTCAGTTTGACAGTCTGTGTGTACAGTATGTGTATGCTTGAAATTGAACATCACCTCACAGTCACACACAGACACAGACACACACATACACACACCCTGGGGGTTGGGCCATGGATCATTTTAGACAATGAATGTGAGTGCAGCGAGGTGGACTCACAAATAAGACCAGACAAAAGCTTTGAATGCCTCTGCAGTTATTCAGTCACATTTGATGATTTGATGCAGCAATTAAAGGAAAATCAAAATGTCTGCGTCCCCACCTCCACCCCTAAACACACATCCATACTCCCAAGCGCAATCTAACCTCCCTCATCTCAAAACAGACACACACATTAAATTCTTAACTTTATAATCCATAGAGTGATCCTGCGCGGTCATACTTCAGGCTCAACGTCCGGGCAACCCTCAGTGAAAAACAGTTTTACTACAAACTAGTGGGATGTAAATATGCCTGATGTAAATAGTCTTGAGTAGGAATTAAAATCCCATTAAGTCAAATGGGTTGTTGACCTTCCCTCTGTTAGGGAAAATTATGCAAGCAGTGAACTCTTAAAACTATTATGCAAAACTACTTTTTTTCCATGTAATTTTCAACAGAGAACTGCAAATATGAATCATTACCCACCCTTGTGGATAAGAAAACCCAGAAATATCCTCACATCATTCCCATAAAATTACTATTCAGTAATGTCACTTAACGCACTACATCTACATTTGCTGTCACTGAATGTAAGTTGCAGGGAGCAGTGTCAGACAGAGAGATAAAAATGAATCCTGCTGAGGATATTAAATTATAAGGATATTAAAACAGCTCTTCAGGGCGATATGAGGTACTGTCTATGGACCAGAGGATTTTAATAACAATAAAGTATTGCTTTGGATATTCATAATAAAAATAGCATGATCTTTTCAGGCTGCTTTCTTTCATTCTGAGAATTAGTTATTGCTTTCTTCTGCACTGCAGCTCAATGAAGTGGCATTTTGAAACTGAGCTTGTCTTCTTTATCCAGCTAACCAATTTACATACGAAGAATGTCTGTCTATTCAACTTGAGAAAGCTTGGTGATATTAATCCCCGCGTACAGTGTGTTTCTTTGCCATAATGGATTCCTACATGACATTACAATCTTCAAAACATTTTCAATTTGACTCAAGAAGGTCAGCTTAAACAATTCTCTATGTAAAAAACAATCACCAAACAAACAATTGGGAAATGTCCAGAATCATGCTTTCAGTTCAGTTCTCTCATTGTGGACGCAGTTCTCAGCAAATGTGATTTATCTTGAACTCGGCATAAGCACCAGGATAACAATTTTTAACTGAAAGTGACAAATACTCAACATTTTTAGTTATAACATATAAAAGCATGTTAGATTAGATGGTATTGCAGAAGATCACAGTTTTCCTTTGATATTGCTGATAAACAATCTAAGATTGTCATTGTTAAGTAGCCATAACTATTTTTGAAAAATACACACTACAGTTACACTCTTTTGTTGATTTGATGGTAGTTTTATTTCGCAAATACAGTCTATAGATCAATATTATCAACATTTTTAAAGTCATTACAGTCAGAATTACATCACATTTGTATTATATATTACTATTATTGTGTACCATATACAGAATTGCAGTATAAGCATCAGAGCATGTGCAGAGCTGCTCAGTGTTCTTCTAAAAGTAATACTATCATACAATACACTAAATATTATTTCTTTATACACCAGTGCTCAGTGCTGGTAGACAACGTATGAGGTACTAAAGATTCCAGCCTACAAAGATGAACTTATTATTATTCATATTTGGGGTTGTTGTAGTGACTTCATGAAACGAGCATAAGCCGCTGAGAAGCTGAGACAAGGAACAAGCAACACCTGTATGACACGCTGTTTGAATGATCCAGTTCCACTCATGACAGACATGTGTTGAAACACACAAAGAAACTAGAATTAAATCCGCTACATGAAGTTGATAGGTGCAAAAGGTGAACGTTGATGCTGTGAAATTTGCAGTTAACTGAAAATGTGAGAAACCTGCTAATCCTGTCTCACTTACCGCAGTGATTATTATTAGCCCACCCCTATGTGACGTCACACCAAACATAATCTGTAAGATGATCATCTTTTCATGAGGGTTTCATGTTTGTCTTGATCTAACAAGCATTACGTTTATCTGTGCAGTTTTATTTTTTGGAGTCTTTGTTTCTTTTGCTGTCAAGGGCCCAGTAAATGTGCGTATCATTAGTAGGTTATTGCTGCACCCAGCAGGAAGTATAAAGAACATCACATGTATCTGAAATCCGAGCATAGTCAAACAGTAGATGTCAGCTGTGTTTTGACACCCATGTAATTGCAAAAATAGTGCTATTTATCATAAAGGATAATTTCAGGCAAAACATAAATTATAGCACATGCTTTGAGGTGGAAAAAGGCCACATCGGATGTGATGTCAGTGCCAAGTAAGTCTTGTCTCTGAGTTGGCTTGGCTATCAGAAATAATTAGGAAAAAAATTGAGACCACACCAGCATTAGTAGGTAAAGATGTAACAATAAAGGAGGAACATGCAGTTTGTTCTTGTTCCACACAAACTGCATCTTTGTCTGCTAATATCACAAATAAGTGCAGTACATTTTAGCAAGCATGTCAAATTGTTTAACATAAACAGTGCTGATTTCAGTCATATTCTAAATAACAGCTATTGAACTGGAAATATTTATTTTGTTTTTAAAATTTGCATTTGTGCATTTACAAAATTAAGATCTATAAATACTTACATTAAAATACGACATAGAAAAACATATAATCACTATATAGTCACTGTAGCACCATAGGAATACATTGTATACAGGCAAAAATGTTTGTATTTTTAATTAGGTTTATTTACCCTCAGAAAACACACAAACAAAATAAGGTGAGGTGCTTGTAGTGCTGCCTGGTTCTTACAAAACACAGTAGAAAATAGCTTCAAAGTAAAATACAATCTGAAATAGAAGAGACAAGAAGTAATAAAACACTCAAATTATAAATAGCTACATCGCTAAAAAATATTTACATTTATGCCCACTTCAGACAGCTGCGGCATCAAACTGCTGTTTACACCCAGTAATAACAATTCAGTTTACATATGAATGTTTAATTAAATGAAAGATCTGAGTAATTCTTCCACCACTGCTGACAACAATAGTTTTCAGCTCTTTATGTCACACCTTTATTACTACTGCATTTTCTAGCCTTTAAAGCTTTCCCTCCAACTTTGCTTTGTTTCCCTCTATAGACTCCTGTTGATGTCCTGATAAATAGCAGTTGTCCAGCTTTGGGAAATCACACACAAATAGGATCAATTTCTTTTCTATGACTGAGAATCAGCAGACTCTCATTTGTCAAGCAGGATAGCATCCATCGATTGGTCAGTCGTGTGCAGCCACACCATGACAGCTTTTCAGAGGTTGAGTCAGGTCTAACTGCCTGGGCAGGTTTATGGGTGGGCTTGTTCCTGAGACAAACACCAACAAAGTAGTTTCATTAGTGTGAGCTTACTCGCTGGTACTCTTTCTACATTGCTGCTTTTATTATTTATTTAGCTTATTTGGGGGGGGGCTTATTTTGGGCTGCAGTCTCTTCTCAGTGGTTCTTCAATGAAAACATGATTTGGGTATTATCAGCTTAAAAAAACTGTGTATAATGTTAGATTATGAACCATGTTCACCTGTGGCAAGCCTCAAGAAGTCTTCATTTTTTTTGCTTTGTGTTGTCTTGTTTGGAATTTCCTCCTGCTCATTTTTACGTGTGTGTGTGTGTGTGTGTGTGTGTGTGTGTGTGTACCTGGTGTAGTGTAGGTGGGGGTACATTGACCTTTGCCTGATGGATTGTTTACTCCCAAATGAAGACATAAAGGAGGCGGAGGGGGTGATGGGCAGAAGGTCTGTGTGTGTGTGTGTGTGTGCCCTGTAGAAAAGAGGAAGGGGTTTCTTGGAGTACCTAGAGATGAGCTTCTGCTCTGCCATGTAATTATGTACTCCTCTTTCACCTCCCTCCACTCACCTCTTCTCTAATACCACTTCGCCTCTCCTCTTTTTTCTCAGCTCTCATTCTGCAGCAGCTCCCAGCTGAGCCGCAGGTGGTGGCAATCTCTGCCTGTCCCACTGCTCTGACTGTATACACACAGAGCTGAGAGCTGGAGGGCTGATGCCCAATAACACAGACTTTACCCCTCAGACACCACAACCACACTCACAATAACACACCTGCAGGAACAGCACAGACACACATGTAAAAACACACACATGCATACATACACCAGTGCTCTTGCACATATTGCTTAAACACAGGCACACATGTATACATGTAAACAAAGACACACACATCTGTTCTAAGGGGTGCTGTGTAATACCAGGTGTGATTTCATCATATAATCCTACCCTTTACTTTCACCTTTCTTACCACAAAGCTTCAAGCTGCACCAGAGAAGGTCTTAATGCACAAACACCTTAGTCACAACCTTGGGCTGTCATTCAAGCAGTTTACCAAAATGAAATTCTGCCTACACTGAAAGTCACCAAACCAAAATGAAAAAAAAAAAATCGAGTGATGAAGTAATCCAAGACAAAAAAAAACGTTAAACAGTAAACAACAGTACCTTGGTGCTGCACGTGTTTTAAAGATAATTTTGCAGCATGAGAGATTATTAATAGGTTGATATAAACAGTCACAGAGCTTTTGAATTTAACAGTGAGTCTGACACTTTATCACTCTCCTTTAGTTAGCATGCAGTTTCATCACACCAGTTCAAATATTCATCAATTTTCCTTATCTCTAAATTTATCTCCTTATTTGGATACATCCACCCTTCCTGTGCCTCTGACAACAGGCACAAATGGCAACAAATGGCAATTTTGTTGTTTATATGATAAACAGTTTAGGATAGAAAATGCTGATGGGTAAAAGTAGCTCTGTTTGCATTTTAAGACATATATTTAGATCAAATAATCTTAATTATAATTAATCAAATCATAAATCTAATCACATAACAGTATGTTATTTAAATTGTAAATTTACATGCCTTTTGTAGAGTTTTAATTGACATTATATGCTTTTTCATTAGATCTATTTTGAGTGCACAGTCATAACGAGATGCTCTTTAGATATTCCTGTGTCCATGCTGTTCCATTGCTCTGTGTACCCTGAACTTAACAGGAAGCATAAGGATTCATTTTCTTTTCTTAAGGGAACTTAAAGTCATCAACTCTTTTTTCTCTCTTTGTTCTTTCTCACGCTCTCTCTACAACACACACAGCTCCCTCTGGAATTAGTTCTCTTTTTATGGGGGGCTCGGTTCATTGTATATGACGGTGGCCTTTTGTTTTGCTAATGTAGGTGATTTTCTCCCCATGAAAGCACTGTAATCCATCTCCTGCTCGCAGGGGGTGGCGATTTATCGTGCGCACTGGGCGTTAACACACCACAGCTAAGAACAGATGCAGTGCTTTAACAGATAACACGCTGGAATAAGATGGAGCATTCAGATTAGCTGTGGTGTCAAATAAATTGCATGCTATTGGAGTAACCCCGGAGTTCTAAAACAGTATCCTCTATATCAGATCAGCCGTAGGTTTTGCAATGACAGAGACTAAATGAAGCGTAGCTTTGCATGGGTTGCTTCCACATGGGACCCTCGGCATGCCTCCTGCTTGACAGTGGAGTTGTCAAATAAAAACACATTCAACACAGGTAGGCACAAGCACATGCAGGTGCACACACACGCGAACCCGCATGTTTTTCTCTCTGTGTCTAATCACACTCTCGTCTGTCAGTCTAATGCTAATATTTGCTCTCAGTAGTTTCATTGAAAACCTACATGTGCAAAGAGGATCAGCCGTGTTCATTTCTTAAAAAGCCAGATTCTCTTTGGTGGATCCTTTAACTTTACGGCCTTTCATCAGGGTTTGACAGGCATAACCCAGAGAGCGAGAGAATATCACTTTATACTTTTCTGTGAAATTAAATTCCACTCTAATATCCTGGTATTAATGTCTAATTTTCTGCACCATGACCATGTTCACTAGAAAATTCCATTTTTGCCTTAGAATGAAAACATTTAGGACTTCAGTTATCTAAGGGGTAATTACAAATGCATGCCTGTAGCTGCATTAATGTTGTAATAATATGCTTAATGTGGAAAAAGTGGTTTGAAAATGAAATATCACCAACAGCGCCGCTTAGCTTATCCAGCGCCAAGATTCCTTCTCATGCAGCAACTTATGCAACTTTTGTGATAGGGACGACTTTTGGCCAAGTTGTTTCGAAACATTACACCTGCTGCTTCGTCCTGGCTCACCCTCTGCCAGGTCAGCAGCTTAAATGAGATGGCCAAGAGAGCATTTCATTTTGTTGACTTATGAGAACTATTGATTGAGTGATGCTGGTCCAAGTCCCGACTTTCTCCTTTAATCACTTAATCACATTTCCTCAATAAGTGAAGTTTACAGAGACCACGCCAGCGGGCCCGGGAGATGCACTCTAACACAGCGATGCATTTGCCACTGCATGCAGTGCATCTGAAAATGGACCTTGACAATCAGTGGCCATATAATTGAAGTACCCATTTGCTCCTGAATATTGTGGGAGAGGTGGCATCATCCTGAACAACCACATGCCCGCCCTCGCCCCACCGCCAACCTTTTTGCCTTTTAGCCTCACGGCCATTAGAGCCCTCTGTGTGGTGGTGAGGCAATGACTATTGCTTTTCTTTATTGATGGGAGTGTTTATGAATATTTGAAGGCCCTTTCAACTTGGCATGAGAGGAAATAGGGAAACAGCGGCCTTTGTGGGTGGCATTTATCCTGCCACAGCACAATATGTTCCTCCTCTTAAAAGCCCTTTATAACAGCTGTGAGAATCCTCTTCTGTGGTGAAATGTCAGTATCACCCAAAGGCCCATCAGCCACACCCACTACAATGGTGTAATTCACATCACCCCCTCCTTTCTTTCTCTCTTTCTTTTCTTTACATCTATCTATTTAATATGAATGATTTTCCAAGATATCAAACAAAGATGGCCACAGTGGGAGGAGGTGAATCCAGAATTATTGCTCCACTGACTCCTCTCGCAGCAGATGGCCTCCTTTGTCTTTGTGCGAGCGCGCACGTGCTTATGTGTGCATATTAAACAGAATCTGTGTAAGAGTTATGAAGAGGCAAACAGAAAAATGGAAGAAAATATGACCAAAGATGATGAAAGAGGCGCCCACACAGCGGGGGGTGCTGCCAGGTCAGGATGATTCGCCCTTCCACCAGCTCTCTCCACACCAGTTGCTTTGGAGTCAGTCCAACTCCAGCCGCCTCCGGTGAAAACAGAGCTGACCTTTTCCAGCACTTGGAGCTGCAGGATATGGACTCTGAAAGGGTTGTGATCCTCGTCTTGGCATCACTCTCGCTGATTTTTTTTATTGCTTTCTCTTGTTGTAGGGTGATTTAATCGCCATAGTTCACACAGGGTTACTTTGAATTTGTGTCCTCACATATTTTTCTGATCCAGATATGCATGTAGCCTTTCACCAAGAGGGGTCGGAGCACAGGGGGAAGCCTCCTGTATCCTCTATTGGACAGTTATTGGTTCAGGTTGTCACTGCCACTTCACTCTACGGGGGCGGAAACATCCAAAAAGCTGCAGCTTGCCCTGTCATCACCCTCCACAAACTCACCCATGTCACTCCTCCTACACAGCTCCTTCTGGCTGCTTCTATCAAACTCTGGTGCTGGCACGCAAAGCTGTGATGTGATACTCGTGATGTAGGAATTGAGGCTTATTTCATTGCTGCACTTCCTGTATGTTGCTCAGAAGCAGCACATCAGCTAAATGACTGTAATGAAAATGTGACGCTGGAGACACCAGGATGGCTTCTCCAGCCCACATGGCTGTCTCCTAAAAAGATAAAGTGATTCATTTTGTTCAAAAGTACCAATATCAAACACTGTCCATCAACTTGGAGACAGCTTGCCAATGTTAATATTATCTCCTTATCTGTCTCACATTTCATCAGACAAAGCAAAGAGAAAGGAAAAAGAAGCTGATAGTGTGTTCAGTGTCTTTTGATCCTGACGTAGTCTGTCCAACTCTGCCCCCTAAGGAATGTCTTTTGTTTTTTTCTTGATATGAGGCAAAAAGTTTAAATGGGTGGCAACTTTTTCTAAAGAACCTGGAATACACCTAATGAAATATCCTAATGCAAGTAAAACAGGAAACAGGAAAAAAATACCAGAGTGAAACAAATGACTGGCCCTGAGGTGAAATAATCTCAATGTACTCGGAGAACTCAGAGATTCCTTTTATCTTAACTTTGAAATCCCTCAGTTTGGTGACAGAGCAACTTATGGTTGCCTCAATTTTTTCACATTATGACCTTATCCCTGGGGTCTGGAAAAAGACTGCCTCTCTCTCCGCTAATGCTAAATTTTAGGAGTGAAGGAAATTGGAACTAAAAATGTGAAAAGCTGACAAATAAGGAGAGCGTCTCCCCGCTGTGCTGTTTGTCACAGGCTGCAACATCTGAATTGAGCTCCAGTGTACATGCCACCGTAATGAATGATGCCTCCCAGGTTTCATTTGCAATTAAGTTTAATTAGCAGATGTACAGTCGCCTTTAATATTTGCTGGCTGTGGATTCTCTGTATGACAGTGAGACACCCTGTGGACCAGCACTCAACACACACTGAAGTTGAGCTAATGGCAATAGCAGTAATTAGCTTACGTTTGGTCTCTATTGCGAGTCCAAATGGTTCACGTCATTCAGCAGTGCCGACAGATTCACATTTGCACCAATGAGAGATACTCTGGCTTGTTAAAATGACACTGTGCCTCCCCTTGCTGTAGCTTTTGCGGGGGTGAATACATAATGTACCTTTACCACTGACAAACTGTCACATGCTCTAAGAGTGTGAAGATGAGGACTGGAGTGTTAAATGGTCCTATTACAGCACAGCTGCCACGGCTTCCTCTCATATTCCAACATTTGTCATCTGCCATTACCTGCAGTTTGTGGATATTTCATGCAAACCACAATTTCTGCAACACATCTTGGGAAAACTAATGGTGCCGTTTTTCAAACAAAATTACAAACCTTTGTTTTTTTAATCAAATAATAAAATGCTTCCACCCGTTTATTCCAGTTTTTGCTCACCTTCTTCACCTGGTTCTGTCACATAAAATGATTTTGTTTACAAGAGACGGAGCCTGTCAACGCTGCTGTAGTATCTCCATCATCTGAAAATGTGTCAGTTCTTCACTAAAATAGCAGATGCAAGTACTAACTCTTTGTCAGTTACTAAGATATAATGCAATCACTGCATTCTCTGTGTTACGTGTTACAGTTGCATTGGTAGTAAATTATCCTGTGCTGACGGACTTGGCTCTGATACAGTTTGACTCAATTCTGATGGCTGCTGTCTGGTTCTGTTGCATAAACATCAGCAGAATGTGAATGGGCGTGCCTGGCACAAATATCTAACAAAAAAAGGAAATCCCTTTTAACACATTAATCCTTTTTTATTTCTAATGACACATTTTTGTCACAGCATTAATTTGACAAATTTGAGGTTAAATCTAAAAGAAATATACCGCATTTAAGGAATTAGTAAATGTTTGATGTAAAGTAGCCGATCTACCTATACACTGGTCAGGCAGATGAACTCCTCCACTATAACTCTTCTATAACCCATAACCATGAAAGGTAAGCTCTGCTGCTGAGCATTAAAGCCATTAACATCTGAATATACGTCACTTTCTACCACTTTCATTAAGCAAACAGGCTTTTGTTCCCATTTGGTTTTCTCATTACAGTGTTTCATGCATTCTTGGTAAACGTTTTCCTCCAAAACGTTTGATATGTCTCACATGTACACCAGAGAGCCACCTTAAACGCAGGGTTTGGCATTAGATATTCAAATGAAGCAGCTCGTATTACATCAAAGTGCCATAACCTTCAAAATGATGGAAACACTCAATAGGAGGCACTTGTTCCATGCTGGCAGGCGGCACAATTACTGCACTGCACTGTGGGGGATGAAGGGTGCAACCTAGCACAAATAACACTTAAAACTTCCTGTCTCCTTGCTGACTGCTGGTGCACTTTTATTTCAGCTAGACGTAATCTAAGATACTCACTATGTTAACCAGTTTGAATAGAGAAGGGACACAAAGGGCTCACCGGCAGAAAAACTCAAAGGAAATAAAATGCATTAAGATGAGATATAATAGAAGAAAGAACTTTCATGAACAGCTGATAATGTGCTCTTGGTTGAGACAAATGCAAGCCCACATCATTCAGCGGAAGAGGTAGTTATCCAGCATCACAAACAGTACGAATGTGAATCACATTTTTTTTCTAAAACACAACACTTATTCTGTTATTTCTCGCATTGCAAAGGTTAGAGAAGCATAGTTCACTTTTTTCTGCCTGTCGTATTTTTCTGAGAAAACAACTGCCTGCTCCTGCTGGAAATAATGCTAATGGGAGTCATGACATTGAACCAAAACAAGAAAGTTGCAGGCAGTAAATCCAAAACAATGAAAGATGCTAAAACACACTGTAACCCTGAAGGGAACTGCAGAGTTGAGTGACAGTTCTCTGCAAGATCGTCATTAAAATCCACACCTTTTGACTTTACACATACTAATTTGATCTGTCAACATAAAGTATTGATTAGTTCGATTGTACAAAAACAAGGCATGAAAAAAGATAATGTTAATAAATGAATGGAAACCAAAAGACACCTCTGGCGTTGGCTGACTCTTCCTTCTGACACTGATAGAATTACTCAACCGTCCTCCATGGAAGCATTGTGAAGATTAATGACAGGTATTAAGTCTATAGTCATGTCATACTTAAGCTATTTTACTTCCTTTGAATATAAAGTCTGTGAGTAATAACATTAGCACATCAGGTTATAATCTCACCTGATCGTTGCTGCTGTCTGACAGCCATTATTGTAACCTGGCTGCCATTGTTCGTCTTATGGAAAGTGTGATTGTACAGACTGTAGGCTGTGCTGCATTTTCACTTTGATAAACTAGCCTCCTTTCCTTTCTGGTATTAATGTAGCGCAGTATTATTTTGGTGGAATGGTTAAGCATGTCATTTATTCATTACCTGGCCAATCCCCGCCAGACTGAACCTCCGAGCTGTCAGGCGTACCCACCAGCTCAGGCTGTAACAAGATTTTAAGAGTCTGTCATTAATAATGCTGGGCTGACATGATGCAAGGCCAATCTGTCCTGGTATGTGGGTTTGTGGGCCGCCATCATTAGGCCGGATGGCTGGCAAGGCCGTTGACTCGCTCCTCTCTCTTCTCAGCGAGCTAAACGGCTGCTTCCTTTTAGCTTTCAGCTGTTGTGAGTCCTCTGCGAGTGTGTCAATCACCTGACTGACAGCTCATCCTCCTGGTAGTTGATGTCACCCCCGCTCTGTTGTTCCCTGGCTATTGGCTATTAGACTGATGCACATGACAGATTAATGGCTTAAGTAGCGTAACAAGATGCTCCTCAAAGCACAGGTATGAGGCTCAATCTGAAGTTCAAGCCGTGCTGGGACAAAACACATTTTATTTGAACTTTGAGGAATAATTATCTTTGCAGGCTTTAATTTTGTGGTTTTAATCGTTGGAATTTGGGACTTGAAAGTAATTCTCTAATACAGTCATTAGTAGAGTTTTCATTTAAGTATAGCACAAATTTGATCTATATTTCCAGAAAAGAAGGCAAAAGAAAATGCGAATTAACCATTAATTATTCATATTAATTAATCAGTGTTGGGTGCATGAGATAAACAGTGCCATTAACCACTGCAGCTCACCAAGATGATGTAATCAAAAAAAGCATCATTCAAAACTCAAGCAAAATGATTCATGTTGGCATTTATGCTCATTTCATGTATTGATTGGAGGAACATTACAGTCTCGTCATTGCTCCACACATTTTGGATGTTTAAGCATGTCATCTGGGCTTGTTTTTCACTCATGCCTAAAATTGAACAATTATAATTGAACAATGGGTGGTAGCATTGCCGTCAAAGGGAAACACTGTTATATATGAGTACCTTATGCTAAAGTTATTCTCGCGAAGATGCACATAAACACCTCTACAAATGTACACTGAGAGTTGTAGATGAGTAATGCACACAGAACCAAACCTCTGCCGCTCCGAAATCTCTGCAGTCGTGCCCTAGATGTAAAAAACTTGATCAGCTGAACTAATTTGTTGTGTGATAAGAGTTGGAAAAGGGAAACTGAGCGGGACATGTTAATGTTTTTCCCAAGTAAACTGCAGAAAACGGCACAGCAAACATCTCTACACAACACTCATGAGTGTTCTCTTTTGAACAGAGACATAACAGATCCCATTAGGCTTTTATAGTGTCCCTTTAGCAAATCTATGATTCGTGGAAGCCTGGTGAATGGTAAGAAAATTAATGGTTAATGGACTGACAGAAAAAGAGCAAATAAAAAGTGTATGTGAAACATTTTTGCTCTTATAAATACAGTATTCACAACATCCATAATAAAGAGTTGCCTAGAAATTTTCCTAGAAATAATTCAATGTTTATTATAAACTCCTTTTGTTTTTCTAAATAGATTTGGAAAGCATTTTTTTTTCTATTCATGGAGGTGCTGCACAAACGTTGACTAGCAAAGATAAAGGGTAAACATATTAAGATTTTTTATTTTGTTCTCTTTTACACCAGGAAAGGTGACAATCAGTAATTCCAGGTGTGTTTTTGGACTTCAGCTTCAGTTTCAAGTTTCATTGTCTGTCTTGTCTTGTTTGTTCAGCTATAGTAGCTGTTTACTGACAACACTAGCAGAGACCAGAAAAAAACACACTTCGGCTGATGAATAATTACAGTGTGAGAAACTGGGGAGAGCGTCTCGTGTCTATCATGTCTCTCTCTGTTTTATTTCATTGTCATATTTGGGTCACATATTGTTCTGTTGCACTCCGCTGGCGTTCTGTCTCTCTTTCTTGTGCTTCTTTGCTTTTCATTCCTCCCTTTCTCCCCTTTCTTATTATCTGTGTTTCTGTCACTCTGCTCCTTAATGTCATTTTTTTCACCACCTCTCTCTCACTCTGTCCTCCATATCTGTCTCTCAAACTCTTCTTTTTCTTCCTTTGTAGTGTTTACACCACGCGCCCCCTGTACAGCCCACCAGGGTTCTGTCCTGGTTGACGACATTGCACAAACTGAAGAACTGGTACATGTGTTATAAGTCCATTGTCAGCCACTGAGCAAGGCGCTGAGTTCAAAGGGAGCCCCTTTCAATAACACAGATCTCCCATAGAGCCAGAGCTCTCGCAACGCACCGCCGGCCAAACTCCCGCTCGGCCGGAGCTCTCATCAGTTGAACCTGCTTTTCATGCAACATCAGAGCTGTCAGTCGATCGACCCGTTGAGGACAGAAACCGGCCAAGTTCTGCAGCACAGTCTCATAGCACAACACTCTACAAAACAAGACAACAAGACTCTTCTATAAAGAAAGCAACCACAGCAGGGGGAAGGAAAAACTACTTTCACTTTTTCATTGTAGGCATTTCACTGACGCTGTGAGTGCAATGATAAAATAAGCTTAAAGTTTTAGGTCAGCAACATCAAACAGCCGGCAGCATAATAACAGTGTTGGGGAAGCTACAGTTTTAACCTAAGATGACTAGGCATAAAGCTGAAGTGTACACGTTCTGTAACACACAGCAGCACAAACTGAAGCTCAGCTGCTGCCCGACAGAGCCGCAAACCTCTACTGTTTACCAGCAAATAAGCTTCTCTAAACAGATTCAGAAGTGAAGAAAACTCAACCTCATTCAACATCCACTATTACATATCAACAGTCAGTAATATTCTACTGGGAAATAGTTCCATGACTTTAGGTGAAGTTAACTAAACTTGCAGCGAGTAGTTTGTTTAAATGTGCATAGATTAGTGCTAACAAAAATACTGTGCAATTACAGGACAGTGAGTTTCTTCTTGTGCTTGCAGCTCGGGCCGACTGTTTTTGGAACGGATTAATTTTATAGTACAAGGCATACCCACTTTTTTAATAGTATTCACTAGTTTCAGTAACTCAGGCTCAGTCTGACATCAGCTCTGCCTAGCTGCTTGCCTTCATCTCTCGTGGCCCCACCCTTACTGGCTTCTGTTCACCTCCCTCTTCTGCTACACCCCTGACATAGAAATCAACACTAAAAGCACATGAATGAACCAAGCTTCATTGGCGTAGCTTTACAAGTTGTGCAAATCGAGAGCAGTTGACCCACTTCTCTCTCTTCCACTTGAAACAATTGGGTAGAAATGCTCCTGTTTTTTATGTGCTCTTTGGATGAGCATTGTGTAATTAAAAACTAAATAAACCAAAATAAATGAAGAAAAAAAACTGCTTCACAGGAGGAAAGCTCTGCAACTGATGATCTGAGGTGCTGGCCTGCCTCTGTGTTAGTTTTAGGAGAAACTTAATAAATTAGTTATGACTCATTGAAAAAGTCATTACATTGCGTCAGCAACTATTCTACAGCTAAAGTAATTAGTTACCTAGTTTCTCAGACTAGTTCTTCTCAAAAGTGCTGTCCAGCGACTGAAAAGCCAGACAGACTGCAGTGTCTGTATTTTGAAGCTGCTCAAATCAATATATAAGATTTATCACTCTAAACTTCAGTTTTGTTTCATCACTCTCAACAGAATTGTTTCCAGGCACCACAAGCAGCTGCTTTCAGCGAAAAAACAACATAAACCCACATACACTACCTGCCAAGAACCAAATGGCAGACAAAGTTTAGCATGCAGCTAGTGAGCATACTGGAGTATTTAGCAGTTACTGTAAGGAGCCACATCCGTACCTCAGGAGCTGGTGGAGACCAAAACAAAGCTAAAAGAAAAGCGAATAATGGGCTCATATTTGCGTGTGGCCTAAAACGTGACTCCAAATGGATGTCACTTTTGTTCCAGAACTCCTGTTGAGTCTTTTTTATATATATAATTTTTGTTAATATGTTGTGCTCACACTTAACACCTTGTTCTATCACCACCAACTGTCCCAGAAAAAATCAGCTTATGCAGTATTGATGCAGAGGATGTGTAGAAGTAGCTCAACAGATTTCTGGATGTATTTTAACCAGCTATGTAGACACAACATGTAAAGGAGACACTTTTGGAGTTACTGGAAGGAATGTAATTACCTTTATCAAGATTTCAAGAATTTATTGTCACAACAATTTACATCGGCAATCATTGGTAATGAAATTCTTAAATCCCATGCTCCCCAAACAATGCTAAAAAAACTATTAATGAGAATAGAGACACTCAACAAGAAAAAAATAGATTAAGAAATAAAAATATAAAATACAATTTAAAATAAATAATAAACTAGAGTAATAAAATAAATAAAGACCTTAAAATATAAGTTATACAAATAAAATATAAACTATGAATGTATAACTAACTAACAGATATATACAATAAAATATATATAATAGAAAAATATATACAACAGAAGTGATGGAGTTGCTTAAAAAAGTGATGGAGTTGGTAAAAAAAAAATGTTTTAAATATTTTTATCGTTATCCTGCACACTAAAAGTTGTTGAAAACACTAATAACATCACACTGCTGTTGGGTTGGGTTGAGGCTGTGTGTAACAGATGGCCAAAGAGGACTTTCCCCTCAGGTGGACACAGCTGACAGAAGGCCTGGAAGAATCCACTGCTGGCATGAAACTCTCTCACTCCATTTCATTTATGCCCTTTCTGCCATTTTTCCCCCTTTCAGTCAGTATCTCCCTTTACTCTCTCTCCTTCTTTGTCTCCCTCACTCTGTCTGTGTCCCTTTCTCTACTACATCTCACCTCCCTCTGCCTGTTTTCCTTATTCCACTCTTGTCGTCTAAGGTTTCTTTCCACCACATCTGTCCCTCTTCTCTTTTTCAATATATCGGTCTCTATTTCCCTCCGCTCGCTTCCTCGCTGGCTTTGCCTTCTTCTTGTCTCTCTCTCATCTGATTTCACTCAATTTTTTCCCTCTGACAAGATATATGTTTGCCCTCCCACCCTCATTCACACGCACACACACACACGCACTGATGCACACATTCCCTCCTCTCTCTCTGTCCATCTTATCTGGATCTCTACCAGCCCGGTAGTTCTGGCCCGTTGCCTGCCCTCCTTGGGGGAACACAGCTGAGCGGAGAGAAAAGAGGAGCAACACCTAAAGCCCAGCCTCCTTAGCCTTATCATACACACACACACACACTTTCACATACTAACACCAGATATGTGTGCAGTTATACGTGAGCACTGTCGTACTTGCAACTTGACTAAATAGCGGTTCTCATGGGTACATTTCCTGATGAATCACAGTTTTCACTGTGCTGCAATTGAAACCGCATTCATTTTTTCCTGCTGCTGGAACTTTTGATTGAACAGAATTGAAACAATTTCAACAAACTGGCCTTGCAGAAATTTTAAGGTGTATGAGGCACTGGCAAAAGACGGCACTCAATAGTGGTGACAGCGCGGACAGCTACTCTATAAATGGTGACATTATTTGGTGAAAGAAGTTCTGCTCGGTAGATCGCTTGTAGACAAATTCAGAAAAACCTTAGATTACATTGGCTGACAAGTAAGGCACTATGTAAAAGTTTTGACGTTATCTATTTGCAAAAGAAGTAGAGTGTGTATTAGTCCGACTTTGTACTTTTCACAGCATCCATAGTTCGATTCCAACCCTGGGCCCTTTGCTGCATGTCATCCCCTCTCTCTTTTCCACCTAACCTGTTTCTGTACAGCTGACCCTATCCGAGAAAGTCTAAATGGCCAAAATAATTATATTCAAAAAAAGACTTATTACTTAGTTTATATAAAGTCAAGTCTGGAAGAAAAGATGTTGAACTTTGAGTTTGTTTGAACTTTGAAGAAAGTTGAACTTAAGCCTTTGGTGGCCGAAATTTTTTACATCCAGAAATAATTGAACCTAGAAAATGTTTTTTCCTTACTTGCGTCTCAGGGCTTCTCTACTGATGTTACCATAGTTAAGACAGATATCTCTGTGTGATTGACACTAATGAGTCAGTTTGCTGATTCTATGACTCCATGTTTATGTATTTGAAAAACCAAAGGAAAAACAAACCAGGAGTACCTCACCAGGAGATGTGTTTGATGTTTCCTTTGGGACTTATTCCACCTGCTTTTATGCAAGTTGTCTTGAAATTGTCATTTGCCATGGTAGTCGCTATATTGCAAGAGTCATTCACGTTTGGCTATCTTTTGACTCACACTAAATTACACTTGTGTCCATGATTATCACATGAGGTTAAAAGGTAAAAGTTTGGGGGCTAAGGCTGTATTATCCTGTATTATACATTAATTTGGTATTAATCATAAGGAAGACAAAGTCGGTTGGTACACTTCAAGTCAATTCTTTGCTCACTGCACAACTGAACATCCAAAAATGTAAAGTTTTCACAGGACAGAACACAATTCAATATATATGGCTATATGGCTATATGGCAATATATATGGCTAAATGTATAATAATTAATCAATTTTGTTTCAATTAGAACCAAATTGTATGGTTATGCCTTGGAAACATCCAAGGTAATCACAAGGACATTCATAAGAAATTACAGACCATAAGATGAAGCATTACTGATTTGTATTAAATAATGGACCAGGAAATTAATTATTATGTATCCATTATGCAAATGCAGAATCATAAAATGTCGAATTGCAGTGAATCAATTATTCACCACCAGGTATAAGAAAAAACGCATACATGCAATGCCATCCTCCCACAGCCCTGCAAGTGATCCGTCTTTTCTATTTGTTTGAATGGTGTTAATGGAGGCTTTGTTACTCCTTATCAAAACTCACCGTGCTTAACAAGGAATTACCACGGCTACAACAATCATGGCAGAAAACCTGCCCACTATCAGGAGCCTGAAGGGCAAGCAAGAACGTACACAAAGAGTGTGATGTGAACATGCACAAGCATACGTACGCATGCTTACGTGCACAGCACACACATGCGCCTGTTCATAGCTAAGCACACACGTATACGCGCTAACGTGAACGCACCTACTCGCACATGCCAGCAGCAGAAGTAGGCGGTCCCCAGCGAGGCAGAAACACACTAATGGATAATGACAGGGTTTGACAGCAGGAGAGTGAGCTGAGTCACTCTGGGCGCGCAGGCAATGAATAAAAGAACGCGAGTGCTGTCTGAATATCCCTCACTGACTGGATTTCCTTTGATACCGTACTATTCCTGCCAGTCTCCCTTGGTAATCCTGCTCATTACACTGTGCTGTCCCTCTATTGTGAAACTGGCAGCAGCAGCCAGTATGAGAGCAGAACAGGAGGAACAAAAAGTCGTCCCTTACTGGATAGCCAGCACCAGAGAGATGCTGTAACCACTAGTTGTATTTTCTTGTCTCCATCTCGATGATCACTCGAGCACTGAGTTTTCACTGTAGACCTCTCATACTGTCACTGGCTGACACACAAACACAAGCGCTGATAAATTAATACGCCTCAGCATCACTTCAGCATGGCAGCCTCTATTGTCCAAAGGGTGCAAGAGCACCCGTGCAGCTGGAATGCATGCCATGTTTTTGTCGAAGGGTGTGGGGCTTCTTTTTCCCGCACCACATACTCTCGCTGTTTTTCTCCCGTGTCATCTGCTAATAGGAAGATTCAACCTTTTCACGTTGGAAGCTGTGATTTTGTACTGTTCAGTGAAAGGAACCAATTAAAAAGTTCTTTGAAACCTGTCAGTCATATCGTCTTACTGCTTTTTGATTTTGGTTAGTGCTGTTTGACAGATGCACTTCTATACAAAATTGACAGAAATGACTTGCTGTTCCACTTCTTGCATCGGCTGATAATAGAAAGATTGGTTCTCTGAACAATATCACAATAAAAGCTGCCAGTCATTTCATCCTATGGTCTTTGGATGCATCTGCCCCACTGAGTCAGGTCCAATTAAAACCATCAGCAAGCTCCAGCTCTGACCAGCACTGGCTTACTGTTCAAAAGACCAGAGTTTGGCCCAAATCATCATTTGTATTGCTCCAGTCTGTTCTCCCAGAGCCTCAGACACACAAAAACTCTGACAAAAGGCCAGATGTCTAGTTTGTCTGATTAACCCAACACTTCTTTAGCTTGACAACTTGTGAAATCTATTCCAGGAATCTCTCGACTTGCATTTTTTCCCTCCCATTCCGGTCGGACACCTTAAATGTTGAGCCCTCTCCGTCAGTGTCACATTGACACGTAAATGCTATTCCAATTATTCTGCGCTCTCTCTGCTCGCTGTCAAATTACCAGCACTGGGAGCAAAGCATGGCGCTCACTGCACCTCTCTGGCATTTTCCCTGACAAGGAGAAGAAAGGAGCCTGAGATAGCAGAACGAGGGAGGGCTCGGGGCTCAATGAGCACTTTAAATGCTGAAGCCAGGTAATCAGACAGAGTCAGTGAGACCAGAAGAGAACTGTGGGATCAAAGACGTTTTGCCATGGATGGTTTTCAGCTGATTTTCCAGGCAAGACTGTAGTTTATGAATACCCTCACATAGGCATGGAATAAAATAAAAATGCTCGCAAACTGAATTTATGCTCCCTTAAGAACAGCTGTTTTATACACACAGCAGGCAGCAATAAGCAGAAACTTAGATGGGTGGACAGCATGTGAACAGAAGGCAGCTACTTTGGATCCCCGGACTGACAAAGCGAATCCGAGTTTACAGTGCAAAACAACCTGAAACATCTGCCCTTTGTCGCGTTAGTGCATGACTCAACTTCCAAAAGATGTTTAATAATCCACAGAAGCAGATTTTTTTGTTTGCTTGTTCAACAAAACCCACGCAATATAAAAGTTTTAAGGCAATTTTTGGTCACATTCAAGGTCCGTATCTGTCTCGGCATTGTTGTTTTTATTCAGGGTGATTTGGGGAGTTTTGCTTTCTCCGCAGACAGCAGAGCAACGGGCTGGCAGTCAGCAGCATGTAAGCTGCAGCAAAACCTAACTGTGTTTCTTAAATGACACCTCAGCTCTGGGGACCTTGGGGCAACAGCCACCTGACGTGTGTAAGAGTTATTTCAGGCATAAGGGAGTGTCAGTCAGTGCGACAGCCCTCTGCAGCAATCATACACACACACACACACACACACACAAAGACACACACACACACAGACACACACACATCTCTCATTAGCACCGAGCTGTAGAGGGGTTGAGTAAGTGCTGCTCTGTTCAGATGTTCACACACACTTCACTGCCTGTCAGAGCCCAACCACACAGAGCACTGCGGGACGAGAGGCTTCTGTAAGAAAAGGGAAAAAAAAGTGTCTAAGAAGGAAACTTTTACCGTCATTATTTCCATCGTTATTTCCGTGTAGGGCTGAAGACAGGGAGAAGCCGTAGTCACAGGGGTTATGATGGTACGGATTTTGTAGTTGCTGTTATGTTTATTGTTTGGTGCTATTTTTATTGTTTTACTGGTTATCAAGATGGCAGGTGGGGAGTAACGCAGAGTTCACAGACAGGAGTAAGAGGAAATTATAGGTTGGAGACTGGAGGCCAGAGGTGATGCGCTGGAGAGGGGGAGAGAGGAGATAAGACACTTGGGGGAGGATGGAGAAAAAGACCAGCATCTGGTGGGAGGGAAGGCTGATAATGAGAGGAATGTAGAGGAAAACAGAGACGAGACCAGGGGCGAGTGAGAAGAAAACAGGAAAGCGCTCTGGGCTGATCAGGAATTGCTCTGAAGGCCTGGAATGGTCTTGTTTGTGGGTTGGTTGGAGCCCAGAGGTGAGCTAGCAGGCATGTTAAAAATGCATGGCTTCAAGGCCACTGAAATAAAGTCACTCGGAGGAATGAACCCAGGTGCTGGTCCTGTTCTTCCCAGCTCATAATGTGCGGTTGCTTGTGACAGGTTATCAATATGAGCTATTTACACTCAAGAGACTTAAGTTGGTTTCACAGGCGCAATCATCTATCTCTCTGGACTGGATTAGTTCTGCTGTGAGCAGTTATATGTCATTTTTATTAGCAAGAAGTGTGTAATCCCAGAGGACTGTCCACACAGGATTAGAGAACCTGATGAAATCACTCACATTATTGCTTATGACCAGATTTACATGTTTTACTAGGTAATGATGTACTCTTGACTCTCTCTAAACAAGCACAACCACTAAACTCACTAGAAAAGAACAAAAAAACATTGCTAAACCTCAAAAAAAAAAAATTGCTAAACCACAGAGGAGACTCTACAGCATGTCATGATGCGATGCTTGCTCTGTCTTACTGACAATCTGTCAGAAGTATCATACATTATATGTCAGTCACATCTTCCAGAATTAGATTGTTTCAGCCAAATAACAACGCACTTTACTTTTTAGGAAAGTTCACTTTCTAAACTCATATAAAGTGTCGACAGATAAAATTTATACCGGGTCACAGTTCTGTATGTCTCTACAGTATATTGTAAAACTTATATTAATGATCATTGTGAAACACACCTAGTTAAAATCGAGCCTAACCAAAGAACTAATATTGTCCAGGATGGTTCAGTGATTTGTGAAATCTGCAGAGATTCTCAGTGACTTTAATTTGGTTTGGTTCTCTCTGTAAATTGTGAAGAACTAATGTTAAATTACCACCATATTTTATTGAAAGCTAAGGCCCATCCGATTGTAACTAATTGTATTGACTTTTTGTATTTTTTTGCGGGACTTTCATCATGTTCCTTTACTTAACACATATTCTATCTTCCATTTGGTATCTATAAAAGTTTTTAATATATTTCTAGCATCAGAAATGACTATGTAAAAAGATAAATAATATTTTCAATTATAATCCAAAAAAATAATTAAAAGCAGTGTTATGGGTCTTATTTAATTGATGGCATTTGGCTACACGGCTAATTTTAATCATCTTTCTGCATGTCGATGTGATGGACTGACGTAAACTGCAGGCAGGAGGTGAATGCTGATGCTTTAGTATTCAGCCACGGTCTCTGTGCTTTACTCACATGTCTGGACTCATCAGTGCCTGCTGTAATCAGTAGTGTTCTGACAGGAAAACAAGGGGTGTGTAGGAGAACGTGAAGCTAACTCAAATGAGAGGCCAGGGTAAACAGTGACAGGGCCAATTCCAGTTCCCAATCTCACTGCAAATAGAGGTGAACAAGGGAGCACAGAGTCTTAATGAAGACATAGCAGCATCTGCTCAGAGCACCTCAGTGCTGTACCGTCATGTACCAGCAGGTCACGATAAAAGGATTTGGTATCGACTTTAATCTAGAAGAAATTTTTTTAAAATGTGTGGAAAAAAGACTTAAAAGAGTTTATCAAACAACTCATTTAATCCCCCCCAATGCCAGTGCACAAGCCTTAAATGGCTCTGTGAAAAGTGAAAAAATCTGAATACAGCACGAGGGGAGGGCAATTATTTTTTGAACTCTTTTATTTCTTTGAAGGGTACAGTCAAAGTCAGCACACTTTGTCCAATAAAAGCCATCAGCTCGTTCTCAAATCAAAGAAAAAATATGGTGGATAATGAAAACTAGAGTTTTATTATAAAAATCGACAGAGAAGGACAGGATTTCTGTTTCAGCCAATTCCAGACCGGTCTCTTTCCAGTCACTATCACTTTTAGCAAGTAATACTATCTCTTCATGATTAATAAGATGCATTTGAATTACACATTTATGATATTATTTATTCAAATTTAAATTCTTTAATTAAATTAGATTATTTAAACAGATTACTTCTGTTTTTCTTCAGGCTCTTTGTTCAGCACCAGTAACTGTCACCATCCTCCAGCTAGTTAGGCGTGTACTTACCTGCTGAATAAGTACGTTTTCAGACCTTTTGGAGTTCTCATTTGCTGTGTATTTATTCATTTAGAATGTAACATGTAGTGGGGATAAGGGAAATAAAGCTTTTGCTGAAGCAGGCACTCCTGTACATGATTGTCCTGTATCAGCAGGACGGAGAGAGGGAGAGTAAAGCGAGAGTAGAGCAAGTGGTCACTTAGTAGAGGTTATTTCAAGTAAATGGGTTTGGGGAGAGTAATCATACAAGTGTTATGTCAATTTTTTTAGAAAGTTGTTTCTGTTTGTGATGCTGAACTTGGAGAAAACACAAATGGTCCCATATAACATAACTGACTGGATGACTATGTGGTAGAACAGGAGGATTTGTGACTGTACTGATTGGTTCTGTATATACTGATGATTGAAAGTTGTTGTTGACAGCTCTTATTGATAGCAGTTATGTGATGGTGGTATACGAGGTCACTTTTAAGGTGATGCCAAAGGACAGATGGTGGATGGCTGGGTTTGTGTTGTGGGGCAGCTGATGAGCATTTTCTTTGCTTCCTAAGACCTCGAGGCAAAGGAAGCGAGGAAAGGACCATTCTTGATTATTAAGTGAGTTAATGAGAAGAATGGGTGTGTCATCTGTATATTTGAAGTACTTGGTGATAGAATGGGTGCTGTTACACTCATCTGTATATGTTGTATAAAGGAATTGGCTGAGGATACGGAACCGTCTGCACTGGCAGTCTTTACTGCCTTTGTTCTGTTGCTCAAAACAAGAAGAGCTGACTGAGGAAGAAATGCACAAGTCACTTAAAGTCACGACAGGTGGAAACTAAAGGTGACAGTGTTGACAAAACACAGTGCTGCTTAAGTTAGTTCAATAATGGATGATTTTGCAAATTCAGACGTTTGGGAAGATTGTCAGCTCTCAAGTGATTCAGCTCTGTAGAGTGAGGTTTGAGATGGTTATGATGGTTGATGTTTTCCATGTGACTGCAATTTCGCTTGTCCTGAATGAATATTCAAGAGTTGTTAATAAATTAAAAGGCTTTGATTTTTAGGTGTTCCTACCATGCATGGTTAAAAAGGATTATATGGATCATTGAGCTTAAACACTTTCAGAAGGCACTGGCATGAATGTTATACAGCTTTTTTTTTTCAACTGAAACTTCAAGGTAGTTCATTTTGCTTCCATTTGGACATTGGTTCAACCAACTTTTACATGAGAAAAGAAGGTAGTATTGGTTTACTCACATCACAGAATTATTGATTATTACTTGCTTTTTTTCATCACCATATGAAATCCACCATATGGTTTGCTACAGTAAATTTATGAAACATAGCTAAAAGTTGTGATGTCTAACAGTGCCAGATTCCTATATGTTGGAGTATTAGTCTAAGGTATTGTAAATGCCATTGCCAAATCTTCTTCACAGTCTACATCTTTCTATTTCACAGATTACTTTGTTCAGAAAGCCTTCCTCAAAGTTTGTCAGAGCTGTGGCTCTCTTCACAGTGTGTCTGTCTTCTCTCTCCCTTTGAATAGTTGACTCAGTACTCAGGCTACAGATACATAAGAGCACATCACTCCTCTCCTGTCATCATCAGCCCCGTTCAATCCTCCTTTTTATCTAGCGGTGCCTGTGCAAGTTCCAGGACAGCATACAGCAGCTCCATCTGGAGATGTGACTGTGTGAACTCCTCTCACAAATTCCAGACTTCTAACCAAAAAACTTTACAAAATCTCCTTTCAGTGTGTGGCCTTTACCAATTCCACTGACTTCCCATTGTCATCGGCAAGGGAATGGTTCACATAGGGAGTACTGCAGTATGTACTCCGCACCTAGGTCAAGAGCTCTGCAGCATCTAAACAAGATATGTGCCAATTAAAGCCTCCCGCACCTTTTCTCGACCGAGATAATTCACTTAACCCCAGTCTCACAGCTGACAGGTAGCATTTGTTTACACATCTCTCCTCATGCAAGCTGCCAGGCTGTGTTCTCTATATAGTATTAAAACAAGCCACCTCCCACCACAGCCCCACATACAGCGCTCTGACTCTCTGTTTCCATGGAAATCTGCCCTAAGAAGTCTCTGCTTCTCCCAACCTTGAAAGTACCCCAAGTAGGAATATATTGTTGTCAAAATGAATTGTCATAACAGTAATCAGTGTCACATTTGATACCCTCTTCCAGCAGCTTCCTATCTGTATAGTTCATTATTTCCCCTCCTGCTGTGTTCAGTGCCCAGTGTTACCAGCTTGAGAGAAGAATTTGAAGATTGCACAGAAAAAGAAGTCCAACATTGGAGCAAATTGAAACATGAGGCAGATTATTATAGCTACCTACTTCATCGCCCCATAGAGGCAGTTTCTCTTTATCATTAAATGCAGTTTCGCAATTTTCTGGCTCTGTATCGAGGGTTTTATTCCTAAAGTACTATACAGTTGTCCATTTAGAGGGAAAAAATCCCATTGCCTCAATTTCCTCATTTAATTACTCACAGATAAAGCAGATTTTTCTGTATAACGATCTTTAAAAGAATATAAAATATATAAAACATAAAAGCTCCCATGCTTCTTTGAGGTGCCACAGTTTTAAAATGATCCTTCTTATGCATTTTAAATTCTAACAAAAAGGTATCTTCCAGTATACATTCATACATCATTTCTAATGTCACATCTTTAACCCATTCACCAACTCATACATAGGAGTCATGTTGTGATGGAAGTGATGATGCATGAGCTGAGCAGCTGCGCTGCCTCAAAGCACGAAAGCAAAGTGCTCTGAAAATAGTGCAAAGGTGTTAATGCAGTACCACAGCCTCACATTATAAATAGTCTTCCACCGAGCTCAGTTTTTATCTCACTGAATGTTGATGTATTCTTTGTATGCTTAGCCTGCGCTCTGCCACAGACAATTATGAGCCAAACCATGTGTTATTTATGGTGCATGGAAGGCACACTGATTTAATGTGGTGTGGGACTGAAGGAAGTGTTCTCTTTTTCATTTGAATCTCAACTAACAAGAGAGCACATTCCTTACAATTTACGAGTCTTCCCAACACTTGACCTTCATGTGGGGTCAAAGGTGTAAGGGGAATCCACATATTGCACTGTGAACACCATGTAATTTATGGTTTTTTACTAATAACTCTATCCTGGTTTGCACCCTCTGAGGTGCAGTAAAAAGAATTTGCGCTGAAGAGGTCAAAAGAATGTCATTACGTGGTTTAGGAGGGGAACTCGTGAGGGAGGTTAATACACACCTCTTGTTAGCACGCCATTGTTGTTGAATTACTTTACATTGTCCTTTATCGTAAAACAGTTCTCATATTACATTTTATTCAAAGCTGCAATCTGAATACATCAGTCAGTTATACTAAGCGAAATGTAATCACACAGTTATTGTCAGCGACTCACTCCTCACACCTTCTTGTCTCATTATTTCACTTCACTCATGCCGTGTCAGGCTCTCATAAATGTATCATAAAGTCATAATACCATATCACCATATCAAGTGTGGCTTCATTAACTATAATGTAGCTTAAAAGGGGGTATAGTCATCTATGACCTTTATCGACCTCTATTGATGAGTTGAAGGAACTGCAGCGACACTGACAGAAGTCAAAAGGAGAACAGCCCCACTCCACAACCCCTAGCAGAAATCAGAAGTCTGTAATTATCCTGTGCTTGAAATTAATAACAAACAATGAAGACAAATGATGTTTAATCAGGACACGGAGGCAGAAACAAAAATGTCAAATGAATACAGAAGCTATCAGCTTGCTTATGGCACTGTGCTCCGACAGTCCAGTCAGTAGTATTTGAAGTCTCAGTTTCATGACAAATCCCAGAGACAGAGGTGTTCTTTTTTGAAAATCAAAGTAAAAGGGGTTTCATTGTCACACATCTCAGCACCATCTCAGTAATAATGGAGAAGTAATGTTTAGGTTATTAATTAACAACACCTGCCACGCTCCCTGCAGATATATTGTGATCATTTTGTGCTGTGTAAGAAGCAGAGAGCTTACACAAAATATCATCTCTGCCACAGTCGCACATGCATTTTGTTTTAGATACAACCACAAATAGAAGGTTAAAATGTCATTGACAAACATTTAACAGTCAGCCAGCCTATAAGAATGTTGACACCACAGAAGTGTTATCAATAAATGACTACTTGTATGTGAAATGGGTCACTCGCACAAACAAACACACAGGAAATTATCACCCAACCACTCTGCAGCTTCCCTCAGTTCTACAAAGATTCTTGCACAGGCGCACAACTTTACTGTTTGGTTCAATCTCACTGCTCTCACAAAGCTTTTTTCAGTGAAAAAATGCTCAAAATACCCGACGCGCACAGAACCAGACAGTAGACAGACAAAGTTAGTGACAAGCTGGAGACAAGCTAAAGAACCACAGGAGTCACAAACAGTGTGAAGAGGGGTGAAAATGACTCTTACATTCATTAAGAGTCCAGAGACATATCTTCAAATAGATAATAATGTAGCCAAGTGTAAAAAAAAAAGCAAATGTTCATGAACAAGTTCGCAATATCAACTTAAACAGTAATAATGCTTTATATCAGTGTTGTGTTCACAGCTTGTTTCAGTTTCCCCAAGTGGCTTGATGATGATACAGTTTGTAATTATATACATGTAATTACTGTAAGCAGAATTTCAGTGTCATATTTAATCAAGGTGGAGCTAATAATTTAGCAACTTTATCTACTGTTGGGTAGTTTTCCTTCTGAAATATATAAGCAGAGGAAATAGAAAAGAGGGGTGCCCCTGTAGCTGAGGGTTAAAGACACTGATCAGTCCAACCAGGGGCCTGATTTCTGGACATCTCTGTCTGTAATAAAGGCCTAAAAATGCAAAAGAAATTCTGCTACAGTACTTGAGTTGGTAAATCCTTGTGCAGTGTTACTGGGCATTGGAGGCAAATCGTGACATGCAGAATGGTCCAATTGGGACTTTATTCCTAGAACAGTGTGTGAAGTCAGACCATGTCTCTTTGTAATATAATCTTAGGCCTCTAATTGGACAGTGTGTTTTATATTCAGCAGTTCATACTGAGTATGTGTGAATGTAATCAAATTAGAATATATTCATGTATTCTATTTCTAAATACTACTGATTGATTGAGTTGTGGTATGTCATGGTTCCTACTCTTGAAGTGATAGAAAAGGATTGCCTTGTTTCTTTCATTTATAGTAAATCCTAATTGGCTGGATTAAAGTTGTGTCAAGGATTCATTCTTGGCCAAACCTGTTCTTTGAGCTGTGAACACTCAAGAAGGTCTTCAAGCTTCCAATCCTTCCTTCACAACACAAGCCAGCCTTCAGATGATGATACACACAAATTTTCAGTGGTCTGTGTTTGGTCCTTAGAGAGCCTCTGCAAGCACGTCTTCAATCCAGAATCACTGATTGCTCACCCATCACCTCCCCCTCCTCCCCAGCAACTGCTCTCTGTGGCCCAGTCCTGGAGGATTTCAACACCAACTGAAACACCGTTTTATCTCTTACCACAACAAGTTAAAACATCAATGGACCAGAGCTTAAAGCCTAATACCTCTGTTCTCAAGCGTTTTTCCTCTGATAAACCACACCAGCATGCCAGAGCCCTGTATTCCCACACAGAGTCAAGTGGAGGAGGAGCGTGTGTGCAGAGTGCAGGTGTGGGTGGTTTGTTGGGGAGAGAGGGGGGTGCAGTTGGTTGGGGTCACAGCGACTCAGTGTGCTGAATGACTAATGAAAGGTTTATGGTGGCGCAGCATGACTGCCTCGCCAAAATAGTGGGCTGGAGGAGGACACGCCTTGTCTGGCTTCTAGCACCCTCCTGGCCTGTCTCTGGTTAAAACTGGGCATTTAACAAGTTCTCCCAGAACACGGGGGCCACAATCCTTCACTTAACAAGCTCATTATTTCACATTGTTTTTGTCCTTTGCTCCTGCTTGGCGGCAATGGCAGGAAGAAGGATGTTTGATGTGTGTCTCTGTTAGACGGTTGTACAAGGGTCTTTGAGAGGGAAGGATGATAATGGATCTGCTAATGATGTGGCTCTTGCTTATATGGATCCTTGCAGTAATGCTGGGTCGTCTGCATGAATATTCAGAGGCTTTGTCTCAGAGAGAGAGGTGGATGCTCAAGGTTACTTTGGAGGACATTAGAGGACAAGGCTTAGGAGCCGATTGTGCTTTTAAATAAGCTTCCATCATCAGCCAAATAATGGTGAAAAACCTCAGAACCAAAGCAAAACTTATTGGAGGCCCTGGTTTGATCTATGCTGTGGACAATGGGCTTTATATTTGTATGAGTTCACTGGAGCCCTTTAGAGCCTCTAAAAGAAGATAGCACAGCAGAACTACTGTAGTTTGACATTTAATGTCTGGGGATAAAAACTACTTCAGCTTTATTGGTAGACTGTTTTCTTCCCATTATAGAATTCCCCATTGGTGCGTTTATCCTGAATTCCCCCCATTAGTGCTACAGTATACAGTGACAACAAACCTATATACAGTATAAGCCTCTAATGACCCTCAAACAACTTCCAAATGATACCTTTCAAGAATCATCCACTTTTATATCATTTGCTAATTGTTTTTGTTTTTTCAAAACTTCGTGCTTCTACTGTAGCTACTACATCTATATGAAGAATTACTAGGATGAATTTTCTGCATCTCACAGATGAAACTTCAGTCTTAACAATTTATCACTGTTTCTCTGCACAGCAGTAAAAATCAATAGCATAGTTATACTGAGTGGAATTGACTGAGTGTGAAATTGCAATCAAACAGCAACTATCACCCTCAACCAAATAGATACTACAGAGATAAATGATGTTTACAAATCCCCCAGAAATTCAGTTTACATTGTTATATTACTTGTTTCAGTTATACTCTATCATGGAAAATGTTCCCCTCATGAAATGAAAATTTGGCTCCTTACTTGTGAGTGTATTGCATTTTCAGAGCCACAATTCACACTCTGTTTGTAACAGATTTTCAAGCTTAGATTTATCTAACGAAATCAACCCATGTCAGACCCATTTTCAGGACAACTTTAACGTGACACCTTTGTCACAGATTGCTGAACAGGACAGCTGAGCAACCTGCATGTGAAAATTCAATAACTTGGCTTTGAATCTACCCAGTCTAATCTAATATCTGTCTCTTTATCTTTTAATCTAACACTGTTGAATTTCAAATACTTTCCCTTTGTGGGACACATTTAAAAATAAATAAATAAAATATATGTATTGCACCAGAATTTTATTTTCACACTGAATTCTGTCAGTGGTTCAGGAGCCTGGCAGAATAAAGGCTTTGAAATGTTTCTCTGCTTGAAGGTGCAACATAGAAAGGGAAAGTGTGACAGTATTGACATCAACAGCTGTGACAAACTTGTTACAATGGTCAGACAAAACACCTCTTAGAAGGAACCAATTAAACCTTTGGAGATTTCAATTACCACCTTGATGGGGCTTTCGGGATCGATAACGAAGCGTGTATCTTGACAAGATGGTGAGAGCTACAAGGGGCTTGTGCCGCTCCATCAGTTTAGAACAGCACTGAAAGACCGTTGCTATTGTTGCGCTTGGATGTGTTTCCCTGGCGATGGCATCTGTGCGTGTTGTGATAAATATTCATGTGCTTCACATGCGCCAAAGTAAACTGATATCAAAGACGCACATCCTACATGAGCTATCATTAGGGTTAGGAGATCAAATAGCACAGCATCACCCAAACAAGATTAGAAAATGTCACCCGTCGCCTCCTTAGCCCACTCCTCGTCTTTTGCCTCCCCCGCCTCTTCCTCCAGTGTCTCGTTCAGAAGAATGAAGACAAGTAACGATTCCACACACAGAGCCAGACAGCAACACAGAGCTCTCCAGTGCATACTAATCTAAAACAACATTGCGTCTGGGCAGCGCGTTTTATTCCCTCCCCACCGAGGCGTGTTTAAGTGTGAGACAGGGATCTGCAGATCTCATCACTTAGGGAAGGTTGTGGCCTGCATCTACACACACCGCCCTAGCCACCCATCCCCCCCACACACCCATCCCCACCCCCCGTGCAGGTTCCTATCACTTCCATTCTCAAATTGGAAGTGACAGGCCACTCAGGCAGAGGTGTCTTCGCTGCCCCCATCAGCAGCCATGCAGCCCCACTCAGAACTGTCAGCCTGATTATATATCAGCAGGATGGGGTGACCTAAGGAAAGGAGATGTCCAGCTGGAGACAGACCACTAAACACGTTGTCTGTCCTGCTGCCGCACATCTGCCAATACTCATACCACCTGTCCCCAAGGCTGCCACAAAACCGATCTGTACGTCTCTATCACTCTCTCACTGTCCTCCAAAAATTCAGCAAAATGCATTTTTTCTCTGGTGTGCCAGCTATATCTTTTTGAAACTTTAATTGCTTATCTTTCTTTCTTTCTTTCTTTCTTTCTTTCTTTCTTTCTTTTTCCCTCTCTTTGCTGCGCTGCCTGCTACTGAGAGCACAACTCATTTACCAACTTTTCATGCTTGTGGC
The DNA here is from genome assembly GCA_023238725.1 of Scortum barcoo. Classification (NCBI taxonomy): domain Eukaryota; kingdom Metazoa; phylum Chordata; class Actinopteri; order Centrarchiformes; family Terapontidae; genus Scortum; species Scortum barcoo. Next base: position 18,132,041 of record CM041531.1, read on the forward strand.
AGCTCATTACACAGATAGAGCTACCTGTCTTCCCTCTGTGGACTAGTTGAGCGGTGGGGGCTTTCCTGGGGATCAAAAGTAGACGTGCTAAGTGATAGGAAGCGTTAAATTATTGGAGCCTCTGATGCATCAGCTCCTGACTCTCGTCTACAAGGACAAAAATACATGTTGTTTACTTAGGTGCTGATTTCCTTGTCTCTTTTCTCTTCTCTCTCCCCAGGCGTGACGCTTGGAAGCACTCCACGGCAGTCCAGAGAGGTACGTGTTTACTCCATTTCTCCCAAAACACAGATGCGCAGGTTGCTCCCAACTGTTATCTATTGCAAAAATAGTGATTGTCAGCCTTGTACCTCTCAGCGTGTCTGATAGCATCTGTGTAGAGAGGCTGACCTCACACTGTGCATTCAGCCAGTCAGACTTTACTGAGTAAACGGCCCCAGTCGAAACAGGCCTAGGTTCCTCAGGGTGTGATCACACATTTAATTTTTTTTCTTTTTTTTAATATCTTCCACAGCTTTTTTTCCTTCTATTTATGTTTTTGGTTAGTTTTCATCTACTCTGGCTGAATGGAGGGCCTGTATTTTTAAACAAAACACAGGGATTCATAAGAAGCTCATTCATTTCATTAGTGTTTCAATCATTCATAGCTATTGAATAACAGCGAACTATGATTTCCCATCGTTTTGAACCCATAGTGTCCTACACATGAGGTCAGTCCCTGTATTTTTAGAGAGTTAATTGCATGACAGTTTGAATTGGAAATTTTTCATATGCCCAAACAAAACAAAATGAAAGCTCCAAGGTTTGACTAAACAATTACACATGGCAAATTACCATGCATCATTATAAAGGCATGGAGGATTCAAACCAGGCATTTATCATTCTATTAACTACAAGGTTCGGATAGGTTCGGGCGGACATCATGTTAGACTCCAAGACAATCTATAAATCAAGTTTCTATGTCAGACATGCAACGCTGGCACTACTGTACCTTCTCTCAGCTGACCCCTGTTTGCTCTCATCTCTGCTGTGATCGTCAGCACCAGTGTAAGACTTACATCAGAGCAACCCTGAAGAATACGATGTCTGGTGTGTAGGTTGCTCGCCTTGCACATTAAACAGACAGGGAGGAACCACTCCTTCCTTTTTTTTTACCCTCCAGATGTCCCTGCCGATGAGAGAATATGGCCATTTAAGTCAGGAGGGGGGTGATCCAAGATTCATGACAGTCTCATCACCTTGTCTGTTGTAAAATTAAAATTATACATCCAGTCCATCGGCTTTATGATGCCATTACAGCATTTAATTGAAATAAAATGTCAGAATGCATGATGGCCTTGGGCATCGTCTGATGGTAATCAGGCAGTAGATGATTCTAATTTAGATTCCCCATTAAGTGTTTATAAGACATTTATATGATATTACAGCTCAGTTTATTGATAGGTCATGGATGGCATTGGGCAGTGTGTGACATTTGCGTGTAACAAAGGAAGACCTTTTTGTAAGGTGTGGTGAAACAGCACCATCAAGTGGCATATTTGAGTACTGAAGGCAGCCCGTGAGGTAAATGCAGTTGTTTCTGGTACTTAACGGCAGATTTATTGCTGCATTAAGTAAAAAGTATAAATTCTGTGTTCTTCTTTAAAATCGGCTTAAAACGTTGCTGTTTGATTGCTCTGAACACATGCCTGCTACTGCCTACTACAACCTGTGTTGTCTTTGTGTTATAGACTCTTTCTATGCAGAATGGAGAGAGAGGCAAATCTGACAGTTATCAGGACCACGAAGTACCAGAAGGCATCTTGTCCAGCCCGATCCCTCCAATGCAGTTCCCACACTTTGAGGAGAATACACAGACAACCACCCATGGATCTCGGGAGCAGAGCATAGACTCCCTCCATGTCACCAAAAGACACCGCAAACTGCTGAAAACAAGTCCCCCGATCCATCAATCCACCAAAAATAAAACTTCCTTGTTCACTTCTTCCTCCTCATCCTCAGTTTCCTCTGCTGCGTCAGGCTCTGGAAAAAAATGGAGAGAGCTCGCAATCATCCTGGAAGCACGCCGGCAACTTATAAGGGAGATGTGTGGCAAGTACAAAAGCAGGATCACCAGGACCATCACACATCACCACGTTGCAAATCTCTTCGTGGAGGACAAGCACAAGTTGTTGTACTGCCAGGTTCCCAAGGCCGGCTGTTCAAACTGGAAGAGGACCCTGATGGTGCTGGCGGGCAGGGCCTCCGATACTCAGAGTATTAACCACGACTCAGTCCACAATGGCCATCATCTAAAAAAACTCGACAGCTTTAGCCAGCAGGGAATCATGCGCCGTCTGGAGACCTACACGAAAATGATGTTTGTCCGAGAACCATTAGAGAGAGTGGTGTCGGCTTATAGGGACAAGTTCGAAAATCCCAACGAGTACTACCACTCTTTGTTTGGGAAACCCATCATCTCCAAGTACAGGGCGAGAGCGTCCCTGGCAGCACTGAGGACAGGCAACGGAGTCACATTCAAGGAGTTTATCCAGTACCTGCTAGATGTCCACCGGCCCGTGGGTATGGACGTCCACTGGGAGCAGGTGAACCAGCTCTGCCACCCGTGTCTCATAGATTATGACTTCATCGGAAAGTTTGAGAATATGGAGGAAGAGTCCAACTTTTTCCTGCGGTTGATTGGGGCACCACCCAACCTAACGCTGCCCAGTTTTAAAGATAGGAACCCAAATGACAAGAGGACCTCTTTTGAGATCACACAGAACTACTTTTCACAGGTCAGCATGATGGAAAGACAGCGGGTCTATGACTTCTTCTACATGGATTATATGATGTTTAATTACTCCAAGCCTTTTAACGATTTATACTGACTGCTACCATAATGCTTGAATCACAGGCACATTCCACTATGTGTACGTCTCTACCATGATGGAAATCCTAACATAAAGAGGCTCACTCACATGCTCACATGGATCTTTGCATCGAATTAGAGAGATTGGAGAGATCAGATGAAAAGGTTCATGTGATGTCATTTTAAATACTCCAGATTCTTCGGAAAGTTTATTCACTCTGATACAGTGAGAGAGAATATTAAAATTATAAATGCTATGCTTCAGAAAAAAGTTTATTATTGTTCAACAGGCTTTAAATTTTGCCTTACTGTGAATCAAATAGCAAATGTGTTTTATGGTTTGATTCAATACATGAATGAGATTTCTTTATAGGTTTCAGCCACATTCCTGAATTCCTGTTATGTGAGCCCCATTCCACCTACCTTTATAGTAATCATACCAAAACATTCATGAATATAGTTGCTTTAGCCCTTGGTTAACCTCAGATAAAGATCAAGTAATGATCACCACATGTACTGCAATTTGTTCAAATGAACTCTCTGCTTTTGCTTTTCTTTTTTCTATTTTAAATATCTGCATTCACTCTCTGACTTACAGCAGGTTAGGCATCAGTATACCTCTATGTATCAGTGCATACTAATACAGACACTTCATGTAAATGGTTTTACTAAACATAAACCTTAACAAAATGAAACACTATAAATAGTATAAATCTTTAAAATGTGTCAAGTGCTGCCCAAGCTGTGTGCACTTATTGTAGCATTTTTGTACCTCTAACTTTGTTGGTTAGGTTTGTGCTTTAGTCTAACACATACGTGTGCAGTAGGTTCCCCGTCACTAGAGGTATTTACTTGGGTGGCTGTTGTTAAATCCAGGTACTTGCAGGGTACAAAGTGTTGCTGCCAACATCTCTTAATGCCTGTTAGTGTTACAGACTTACTAATCATCCGGTTTCAAGGGTCTGTAAACAATATTGGCAACCAAATAGATAAAAGTCAACACTGGAAAAATCAGGACAACAGACATTTAGACATGGTTTCATGACAGTATAAAAATGTATGATTTGGGAATTTTGACAGGATGAGGAAAAGAAGAGAGCTTGCCCAAACTTCTCCATCTATCTCACTGAACACCCACTGAACAGCTGTCACTTGTGACTCTCACACTGTCAGTAACACCGTCGTACCCTCTGTATGTATCACAGCTATTCTACTTCTACTTCTTTTTCTGACACTACTGTGTAAAATTGTATAATGGGCATTCAGATGACTATATATTTTTCTATGTATTTCTAAAATATATATATCAGTGCTTCTTGGTGAAAGTATGTTTATTTCCTTTTTGATGTCATTGATTGTTTTTTCAGTAATACCAGTGTAGAGTGTTGTGTAACCGAAGAGTTTCTTTCCAAAACAAAATATCCATCATCTGAAAACCACAAGTCGATCTCCCATGAGACTGAATCACTTTTGCGGATTAGTTGGATTGATGAACCGATACCACTTGGTGCTTTTGAGGTACCAAATGATGTTTTTTTTTTTTTCAATGAAAATGGATATATAAAATTTTGGAAACGACCTCTTTAATTACTTATTCTTAATCTGTTTGGTCTCTCAATAGGATAATAGACCCTGTACAGATGAGCTGCATTCCACCTAGTTACCCATCCTGGCTAATGACATTTTTACCCATAGCAACTACACTGTCTGTGTGTGTGTGTGTGTGTGTGTGTGTGTGTGTGTGTGTGGTACTGAAAGAGATGTTTTACAATCTTTTGTCCTGCATTTTTTGGTAACATGTATACCAACACTGCTAAAAGATACGCATTGAAGGTAAGTATCCTAGACTGCAACATTCCCAACACACCACTCAGCTGGCACTAAAGTCATAAAAATACAACTTAACAATGTGCACCAGTGGAGACTGCACAGAGACAGGCAATTCTTAGGTCATGAGCACACACACATTTTTAAATATTGGGATCTATTACAACTCTTTATAAGACCAAACATGTCTTTAAGATTTAATATGAGTTAAAAAGAAACAAAACCATTCATCTAATGATCATGTACTGATCATGTAAATCTTTTTTTTTTCTCAGCCAAGGTTTCTCCAAATGAAAGCTGAGTTGACTGCACAATGAGTGCAATGAAGTGACTAAATGTGATGACTATGGCACCAAAATAATAAATGTAAATGAATATTTGTTGGTTAAAATTACAATACCTTGAATGAATAGAAGGCAAAGTAAAACTAGCTAAAAATGAAATCACTATAACAACCAAAGTGAATAGCGTTTTTTGTTTTTGTTTTGTTTTTGTTTTTTATGAGGGCACAATGTAGAGATGAACTTGAGCTATTGTGATGCTGGGAATAACCTCTGGCTAGTCGCCTATAACGTAGCAATCACTATTCAGCTATACGCTTTGCAGCTCACTGGAAATGTGCTTTATGTAAGAAAATACTTTAAAAAGAAACATACTGTATTTGAGTAAAGAGAAATTCATATTATTTAAATCTATACAAACTATAATCACCTTTGATGACCTTTAACAATTTTGGTGGTATTACCCTTTCACGGTGACGGTACGTGTATGAACCTTTGTCAGTATGCTATGTTGGCTTTTGCAATTCCAAAATTTACTCTTTGTTTAGGCCGTGGTCCGATTCTATGTAGGTATAGCTAATCTTTGGCCAAAACAGCTATTGCATTATGATGAGTATTACTCTTGCAAATATTCTGTCAGTCCCTGCCCCCTCGCTAATAAAGTTTTCTTGGTAAGTGGGTGTATGGACAGATTTATCAAAAGCGTAATTACAGTAACAAGTGAATGTATAACTGTTAATCGTTGGTGCAAAAGTGTATAAAATATGATCTTAAGCCCTTTGCCTTATTTTACACTGCCAATCAAATGGTGTATTTCAGGAAGACATTCTTCAGGTGGTTATTATTTCTGGCTGATGAGTGTCTACTAATAAACTGTCTTTAGCATTTTCAACGGATGTTCTTTTTCTTCTTGGGGTTGTGTTGTTAGCTTGTTTGTCTCAAGTCCAACGTGGTTTCGGAACTTTGGAGAACCAGCCAATGAGCTAAGAATGAGAATCAGTAGAAGGCTTTGCTTTGGTTCAATTGTTTATTAGTATAAATTTGCCATTTTGCAATCAATATGTTTTTGAATGCATTAAAGTCTCTATAATCATGTCAGCAGCTCTGTGATGCTGTGATGTTCTGTGCTTTAAGGTTAAGGCTAATATCAGCATACAAACATGCTCACAGTCAAAATGCTAATAGGTTGATGTCAGATATAATGTTGACCATCCTCACCATATTAGTTTTGAACTATAGGACAGATTGAAATTGAGTGCTAAATTGAGTTATTAGACTTCATCCTGAGGGGGACATGATTGAGTGAACCGAATTTCATGGCAATCTATTGACTATTGTTGAGACGTTTCACTTAAAGCCACACATGTCAACCCCATGGTGGTGCAGGCATTATCTGGTCACCATGAATCTCTTTGCAGGATTTTCTTCCAATCTTGTAGCTGTTGAGATATTTCACAGGATAATGCAGGATGTACACAGCTTCTTGCTGTGTCCCGTTCCAGCTGTGCTTCAACTCACCCCAGTTTCAGCATCCTCTGCAAACTTTTCAGAAGTGTGATCACTCATTTTAAACATCAGTGTAACTTTTACCTTGGTGTCAGGGTCAAATTCCATCCTTGTTTTCTGACAACAGAGCCTGTAAATGAAAACAACTAGGCTTATTTCCTGAACGTGGACACTTTGAAACACAGTACAGGTGATCACAAAGAGCAGGAGGAAACTGAGGTGAGGTTTAATATGCTCTTGCTTTTCTTTTTTTCTCTTTCTTTTTCACTAATTACAAACATGAAAAACTAGTTTTTCTCTATAACCTACATCTGAGGACAAAATCTGTAACTAATTCCAGTGTGTCATTAAAATTATTTTTGGTCAATTATAAATAAAAACAGGAATTTCTACAAATAACAAGTGACTTTTCTGCTTTTGCTTTTGCCCTGGCAAAGGTAGATCCCATGCTTGCATAAAAATAGGTACGGAAAAGAGCCACATGTGGAACAGTGCAGACACAAAGGACACATGCGTTGGCTAGAATGACAGCAGCTTGTTACTGGAACACAACACAGCTGGATCCTGTGTACATCAAACATAAGTAATAGTAATAACTTCCTGAATATCCACTATAGAGGTAGCTATAACATGTCATCAAAGAGAAAGATAAAAATCATCATAGTCTCGGGTTAGTAGCAGGGAGCTGCTTACAGCTCATTCATTCTCAACAATTAGTCAGTGGGTCTATCACTGGATCACTAAGATATCACAGGAAAAGACAAATTACTGCATCTAATATTAACAAAGCCTGCTTACAGAGTTTGTTCTTTGTCAACATAATTCGTTTTTTTAACTAAAATAAATTTATTGTGTCATCAGTCTGTGATGTTCAATGTTTGCCTGGTGAGATTTTGTAAAAATTTGATTTTTTTTCATGCACCAGGTTCCTTCAGTCTGCCTGTTACTGTCACTGTTACTTCATGTAGTGGTTTTCAACATTTTCCAGGATGGCTTTTAAAAAGTCAAATCAAAAATCAAATGTATTTATTTAAAGCCCAAAATCACATTGTTTGCCTCGGAAGGGCTTTACAATCTGTACAGTTGTGACACCCTCTGTCCTTAGACCCTTGAACCGAGTCAGGAAAAACTTGTACAGAGAACATCATCAATCATATCTCAAATCACATAGAGAATTATGTATCCTCAGTTCATGGGTTTAGTCCATGTATCAGAAGTAATGGAAATGAGTCCATGTAGTCCAGGTGCATCTCTAGATGTCCTCATATGGAGCTCTGGGCCACTCGACCTTCTCTCCACAACACAGACACAGATCATGTCCCCACCAGGCTCAGACAGATGGACCACAACTGAAATCAGTGAGAAACCTGCAAGACTGGAGAGAACAGGGAGGAAGTAACATGAACTTTACAGGACATAACGAGTATTCACATTAACCAATTTAACATTTTTACCAATTTAACCAATTTAACCACTTTAACCAGTCTATAAGCTGACTCCATTTTGCACTATTACCATATCTGTTTGCACTCTGTGATTTTGCTATGCCATGTCTTTTTTTTATTGCCATGTCTTAGAGAAACATATTAGTCCCACAGAATAACGTCTTTCACCCAGCTGCTGGTTTACATGAGAAAGGAAAGAAAAAGAGCATAGTTTACAATTTTCCAGTGTTGTTTGTAACACGTAGGTTTTCTAGTCACAACAAAGAAATGGTTGACTATTACTCAAAACAAATCAGACAGCTGTGCTGCATTGTGGTCAGCTGATGGTGAATGATTACAGTACTTTGCATTGTTACAAGATGGCAGTTCTAAAAATATGCTCAAAGGCCTTAAGATGGATTTCTCTTTCGCTTATTTGTTTACTTCCACTAAGCAGAGAGATTTCAAATTTTATTTTTAGAAATAAATGTCACCAAGTATGCATTTAAAGCTACATTCCAGTTTCTACCTGATATAAAGTACACTACAACTACAAACTTACAAGAAGGAGAATTGACATATATTGTCATATTATTAATATTATGTTAGCAGACATATCCTTAATGTTACTCATACATTATAGTCCTTTCTATTCAATGTCAGCACCACATTCAGTCACCAAAGAGAGAGCGAGATATTTCTGGTTTCTAGATGTTTGGATTTCTCTACCACTGGCTCCTTTAGTTTAACTCTTCAAAAGTTCGTGAAAGGTGCACAGAGCTGCAGATTAGGGGTTTATTCTCAGTGGGATAAGCAAAAAAAGCAAAATGGGAGTCATGAAACATTTAAAATGGGAGTTATGAAACATCCATCCATCCATTTTCTGTACCACTTGTCCTGTCTGACAGGGTGCTGGAGCCTATCCTGGCTGTCATTGGGCAAAAGGCAGGGTACAGGGAGAAGGGATGAGGTTGGGATCAAACCCACTGCATGGGGGTTTGTCTCTACATCCACAGGCATGCGCTCATCATGTAGTTGAGCTATCCGGCCACCAAGTCATGAGACAGTCAAACTTAAAGTAAAGCTTCATGGAGCTTTAATAGGCTTTTTTTAAAAACATGCTGAACTACAATAAAAATATTATCGTGTGCATTATCGTGTTACTTAAACTAAGTGCAAGATGCAGAAACAGCATGTTAAATCTGCAGTGCAAAACTTTTGTCTGCCCCTTTTGGAAATGAGAGTGATTTACAAAAACATGCTCACTAACGTAGCATGTTCTGAGATACTTACAAGAACAGAGACCAACATCCATAGCTCCAAGACAATATTCCAGCTACATAGCCCACTCCAGTTATTTTACAAATACCCATCTGCGGAAGCACAGACGTGTATCTGCCAATATACACCAACCAGGGTTGGTATATCGAGGGTTGTCCATGCTATAGAATGGTTTCTGGAACGGAAATCAATGACACAGCAGCAATTGGGCTATTTACACCCAGCTCCATCAACCGTACAAAGTCACAGTAAGTAACCAGCCCTCATCTTTAACAACTCAGGCACATCAGGTAGATCTCGAAGCACTTTGAAAGGGGATTGTATTAAATATTTTAAGACAAATGAATTTCGCCCTTGTGCATGAACTTTTTGACCTTTTCTGCATATTTTAGTATTTATGTCCTGTATATACATTTTTAGTCTTTCAATTTTGCTTGTTAATATGCACATAAACACAAGCCAGATAGGATTTTGAATCCCTTCAAGTTCAGTCACCATCTGCCCAGGGGTTTGTTTAGATCCACTCTGTGTCACAAAGGGTTGAAAGTCAGATTATTCTCCCTGAAGGTATCCTCACATCACTTCGCAAAGCCACACATTTGGGAAACACTGTCAGTCCACTGTTTCATGTCTAGAAGTGAAATTCTTCATTTTTCATTTTCAAATTGGTGCTTTTATTCTTCCATCTAACAAAGCCATGTAGTGCCTGTTCTGAGCAAAAGCATTTGCTTTATTTCCATTTTCTGATTAGATCAGAGTAAGTACCATATGGTTCTTGAATGTATAGTCATTTGTATGATGATGTAAAAAAAGCTGTCACAGCTGTAATTTTTGTCATATTTGCATTTTGTCTTCCATAATGACATTGTTTAATAAGAACAAATAGCAGCCTTATTTTCTTTTGTTGTTGTGCTGGCATATACAGTATGTGTGTATGTGTTTATGCAAACGTGAGATTATCTTGTGTACGCTTGTGTGGCAGATGAATATTGCAGCACAAATTGATCACTCTGTAGAGTTAGAAATTTGATTAAATGCTCAAGGCTGATTTCCGCAACAGCTCTTGTATAAGTCATGAGAGCACTTTGGGGGAAGTTAAAACTGTGAAGAAAACAAAAGCCATCCATTTACCTCATTAGCGTGCATGGAAAATCTTGACATGCTTTGAAGAGAACGTGCTTGTGTAGCTAAATCACCTTAAGGGCCCAAAGCAGACGTACAAGGGAGGCAACCAAACATCTTCCCAAAGTGATAAACAACCTCGCCTTGGTTAGGAGGACTGTAGAAAGAGACTTTGCTCCATTTTTCAAGTATTATTGTTACAGGTTCCTTAGTTAATCCTCATGTTTGCCTTCAAGCCAGCATTAACATGGTTGATGACACAGGTTTCTGCTGATTCTCTGATGACAGAGCTTTATCACACAAATATTCACAGGCGCACACACACAAACACACACACACATCCATATAGTGCAGGGACTCACACACTCTTACACACACTCACACATGGTCTACAGTGGCAACAACTGCGTCAGTGCCTTTGCAAAAATCTTCCTTTTATTAGCAGAGCAAAACCAATTTGAGGGGTTGACTCCTCGGTTCATCAGGGCAACATTTGAGAGGCAGAAAATATTTCCCCAAATGTCAAATTCAAGACTTCTCGGTCTCGCATGCCAGGTTAATTCTACCCCCTTTCACGTGAAATCCTTGTTTGTTTCGCCAATGCATCATGGCACGCTCCAGACACGTCTCTCAGTGATACAAACCTCATTAAAATGATTTGCCCAAGCTCTGTAATTAATCAAGCAAAGCAAAATGACAAGTGGGAAATAATTTTGTGCAGGAAATCTCAAAATTCAAGTCCTGTTGAGGACATGTGCTTCCTGAACATCTCATTTGGTTAACTAGCCTGGCCCTTTTATCAACATGCTGCTCATTTTGGAAACAAGCACTCATGAATAATTTGGCAGAATGGAGCCAGTTGATAGTATCATGAGGATGACTTTAGAGAAATAAAATCTCAATCTGTCATTATTTCATTTTGCCTTATGTGCAGGATCTTTCAGTGCCATGAATTGTTTCCATTTGTACACCGTATTTTGGCTGCTTTAAAACTTGACACTCTGAAGTTAAGATGGGAATATTTAAGAATTATTTAAACTGACTATTATTTTATACTCTTGACATTAACCTGACACAAAAATAATGTAGCAGCATGACTATACTGATACTCCTCTGAGGAAAACCTTTAACAAAATGTTATGACTGTATATTGAAAACACTGGTAAGTCCTGCTGTGCATTGTCTCATGCTGTAGACATATTGTACATAACCACATGATGGCAGTGCTGCATCTGAAATATTGTAACTGGTTTTGCTTTTCAAAGAACGATGCCCCCTAAATGCCTTTATGCACATGGAGGTATGTGCGGGATGGTACAAAATTTGCTGCCACCGTCTGTCATGCTTCTGTTTGACACTAAAACGCCCATGAAAACCACTGCATGTCTTCTAATTAAGCTATACAATGGCACTGACATGAATTATGCAGCAGCTTTAATGAACTCGAATCAATAAACACAGGATCTACAATGAAGCCAGTCACACAAGCCGCTGTGGGCAGAGTGGTTCTTTAACCTTGGGGCTATATGTGACACAACTGCAGAAAATGGCCTAAACATTTGTGTGGATAAAATAATCCTCCGCTTTGTTTTTTTGTTTGTTTTTTATATTTACACCCCTGCCCCTCGCCAACTCTAATGACAGCATATTGTGGATGTATTTTTAATGTAAAAGCACATCAAGGGTTGAGGGCGAACATCTGGGTGGTGATGCTGACGGACAGGAGGAGGAAGGAGGTGCGCAGAGACGAGATTACTGAGAGCAGACGTGGAAGTGCAAAGGTATACCACGCATTAACATAACAGCTTTGATTGTGTTTTCCACTGTAATATTCTTAAAAGAAATAAAACGCACATGCATAACACCTTGAGCTGGTGTAGCCTGCGACTTTTACAAACAATACAGTCATATTTTCACAGTAGAGAGTTGTGTGCATATCCGACTGTAATATATCAATGATTTACAGACATAATGACAGCGCCACAAATATAGATTAGTCAGTTCCTTTGTGGCCATGAGAACAAGGTTTGTTGGTTTGTGTTGCAACATTAGTCGCTTGCTTCTTACAATATTTTCCAACAACGAGCACAGAGCTCCAGTGCTGAAAAAAATATTCTCAACTCGCACTCAGAAGAAGCAGAAGTAAGGATGGGTAATACCAATTTGATTCACCAAATCTTTCACAGCCAAAATACCAACATTCTTCCTCAAGATCCAGAAAAAAGTAGTTACTTTTTGTATTGAAGTTGCCATGAAAAATCCACTAAAATGAATGAAAATGAAAATGCTGAATATGAATGGGGAAAATAATTTAGGGGATGAAACTGCAGAACAAAAATGTACACTCCTGTTTACTGCTGTCAGTTTAAGGTAAATACCAAGCTAAATAAAGAAACTTTCTTCTCCAAAGATAAGACATCAACAATGGATAAACATATTTGACTCTAATCATAAAAGGATCCCATTCATATCTTGGTCATTTATTTGCATTTGATCAGTCAATCCAGGCACACAGTACAAACATAAATCTGGTTATCTACATAAGTGCATCACAAGGAATAAGCCACAGGTGAAAAAAGACTCACACTAAAGTTTTTCACATGTCTAAAACCCCACTGGTGAACAGGCCTACAACCAATCTAACCGACAGAAGTCCTCCTAATTTTCATATCTTTTTTCAACAAGAACACAGCTGCAGCTCCTTACAGATTTCCAACAATACAGTGTTGCTTCTCAAACAGAAACAACAAACATATATGAGGACACTTTGTGCTCTTCATAAACCAGCTGGGATTCCCTGCCAGTTTAAAACAGCTTGACTTCTTTAGCAATAAAGGTGGATCGTACATCAGAGAACGCGTCAACCTTTCATTTTTAAAAGAAGTTTCACTCACTTTGGAGTAAGTCTCAGAGCTTCAACAATATTGAAAGCGTTTTCACATGTTTCTCCTGTTTCCTGGTTGCTGGCAGCTCTCACAAACACCGAAAAAGGCAGCCACTGTTTCTCTCTCCCGCTCCCTTTCAAGGAGAGAAGCAAGCTTTCAATGAATCACCCCCTGCTCCCGCCGTGCTCTGAACTGTGTCTTCCCTTCGTCAAGCAGCGTGAGTGATGGAAGTGACAGAGAAGACACCTGCCCTGAACCACCGCTGACAGAGAGGGAGAGAAAGAAGGAGAGGAGTGGAGGGAGGGAGGTGCACTGCCTGATGGGAGAAACACACAACGAGGCAACAAACTTGCAGAGACTATCACTTATAGTGACAGGCCAGGAGGTGCCGTGCTATTAGCAGGCCGTAGGGTAGGCCCTGAGCACAGCCCATCCTACCTAGGATGGATGGGCCTCTCTCTCGGGACTAAATTAATACTGGGAGTCTAGTGAATTGCTTTTGGAACAATGTCCTCCTAAGGAGCTAATCAGACAGGAGTTATCTAGAAGTGCCTGTAGGCTGGCTGGCGTGGCTGCAGCGCTGTGGCTGCCTGGCAGAAGGCAGGTGCACCATGCCGACTCACAGCAGTTCATTCCTGAGCAGGACACAGTGGTGGTGTTATTCATTAGACGGTGGTGATGACGAATCCCGAAAACCAAGAGTTTCCAAAGTGAGAGTTTTCCTGAAAGTACTCATAGTAAATAAACATCATCAAAACAAGGAGGTTTTTAACTGACTAATTACTAATACTAATTAACTTGGCAATAACTAAATAAATTGTAATGGTTTGAAATCATGTCAAAGCTGATTTTGACTAAATACTTTACTTTTCAAACCACAATGTGATTATTGATTTTTGGCTACTTCGGAACAGCAGAACAAGATAAGATAAAATAAGGTCAGATAAGAGGGAGCTTTATTTATCTCAGGGGGAATTGTGTGCAGCAGTTCCAGTACAAAAAAATGCAAATATAAATATATTAAAATAAAGATTTTTGGGAAGGTGAAAAATTAAATGTACACAATACCAGAAATGTAAACAGGTTAATGAAAGTATACTTAACCTTAACAGGATAAGGTACATATGATGAATGTCAACTGGTGAATGGTTGATACTCATCAATATAAATATAAATGTTAAGGATCATAGATGTATATGAGAAGTGGATATGAATGTACAATATCAAATCTGAAGCAGGAGTAAGTACATGTAGTTAATTCAAAATGTTCCTGGATTATGGCCACGATACTGCACATTATGTTTCATAATGTTGAATAAATCAGAGAACTATAATGATTGTAATCCACAGGGAGACAGTAATCCAGAGGGTGAGAGAGAGATTAATCAAACAGAGAAAATCTGAGAGGAAGGCTGCAGCCACCTCAGCACCCCATGCCTCTGCTGTCCATCTCTCGACATGAGGTAGATGATCATGCTGTAGACTCAACCCTAAAATATCGTCACCTTATAAAGTCGATCCACAGGCACAGAGCAACAAAGGCATTCATTTGGAGTCGTGTTTATAGGCAATATTCAATCTTCTTTAAGATCTGTTTTTGCTCCTTGCCCTAAGTCCTGAGGGAAATATCTGGTTCTTTAGTAGCTAAACACTCCATTATACGCACCGGCTAGCTGCTAACTTGGTTTGCTTGTCATTTCATGCTGAACAGGTTGTGAACAGTGTGCTAATCAAAGCTTGCTTGCTGAAAACAGTCAGTGAGCTGAAAGATGCTAAAACGGTCAGTACTGCAAGGAAAGTGCAGAGTCCAGCTGTAATTGTCACAACAAGATATTATACTTAATATATTTTACTTTATTTCATCCATTGTTAATATAAAAATATGAACTAGTGCGGCTTCAAACACTGAATCATTTATGATTTTTATATTCAAGAAAACAATGTATCAGGTCTGAAATAAAATCTTACATGTGTTTTTACATTTCCACATCCCTGAACAGTAAAACTAATTCTAATTCAAATAGCGACTAAGAGAGGGGACACACACAGCAGCCAGAGGAAACTTGGATTTATACTTCAAGACAAACCAAAGAGGATCCAAACTATCTGGTGGCTGAGAGTGCTTTACTAGTCGTCTGCACAGTGGCCCCATAGAAGTGGAGTAACGCTCCCTATCAAAGGTATAAACTGACAGGATGAGGTCAGAGCTGAAACAGAGGGAAAAGCAACACTGAGACACACACACACATGAGTGAGCTATAATGATGTGTGAGAGTATAAATTCTCTGGTTGCATGCACAATGGAAACCCAGTGTTACTTATGGCCACTTAACACAAAGTGTTGGTGAAAGAAAGCAATGTCTGTGGGGCATTTGCTTCTCAGCCTGTATCAGGCCAGCCTAGGAGAGATCAGTGCCTCTGGTGAGCCACAGTCTTGGCTCTGTCTTACCCTCTGGAGGACAGCAAACATATTTAGACTGTGATTCACTGCACAAAATAGATATATCATAAGTTAACAGGCCCATATCCAACAAAAACTGAGATGCTGGTTATGATGGGGAAATGATGCAGCTTTATGCTACTTAGAGGAAGAGGTACTGCATTTTATCAAGCACAGGTACATTACATTAGTATTTAGCCAATGATGGAGGACGTACTTTGATATTTTACTTACATAAATAAATACAATAATATCAAAAGTAAAAAACAGATTGACAATCAGTAAAAATACTACATTTTCCAAATATTGCATTCTTAGATTGTTAATGATGTTGCATCAGTGCATAAGTAACATTTTAGAGTTTGTTGTGTTGACAGTAAGGTAGTTTAATCCAGTCATGAGATGATTAGTGGTTTAGGAAAGAAGTTCTGCTACTATGTGTATCTTTCATTAAGTAGTTAGAACAGTGAAAATTTCTTACTCAAGCCACATAGAAGTGCTTCACAAATGGACTTAAATTTATAAACTCAGAGACTTTCATTTCTTAATTGCAGGTGGGTTTTTGGACTTCACTTCCCAAGTTGTATCATTTTTTGTTTTTCGGTCATAGTAACCGTTTACTCACAATGCTAGCAGAGACCAGAAAAAAGCTGTTCACACACTCGGGTGAAGAGCAAGACTGTCACATTAAAAGCCTCATTAAAACTCTAACCGTGCACCGCTTGTTATTTTTCAGGGAAAGTCACCACCGACACCCAGGTTGTAATACTTAAAGGCTTTCATCAATGGGCCATTAAGCTCAATCAACATTATGTTGCATCATTCTGTAATAGATGGGAAAAAGATCATATCTTTAAGTACAGTACTTGAGTAAATGTACTTACGCCGTTGTAGCTGATATCCACTAAGGAGCAGATTAAGTGTAAATTTATCAACAGTAAATGTTTACAATTAAGTGCAAATGACACACAATACAATTATGCACAGTGATTTTGAACTCTTGTTTGTGCTAAATAAAAGCTACACAATTATTTGGAAAAAGAAAAACTCTATTATCCCTCCATATGGTACGAGTTTAGAGATTATTTTACTGCCCACTGTTCTGTTTACTGTAAAAGAAGTAAAACTCAAAGGACATGATGACACGCAAAACTGCGTCATTCTTTGTGTGGCTGTAACAAAAAAAAAAAAAAACACACCACCATTCAGTGTATGAAAACTGGATTTTCACCAACTAAAGTTGGTGGGATTGCATGTTGTGACCATAAAATGTCATCAGCCAGCAGCCTCAGTCCCTATCAGGCAGTCTGCTGCACAGAGCACTCTCCTCTAGCCTTGGGCGCTGGCCACACTAGCTGGCACCCTTCCCCCCGTCTCTCTTTCTCTCTCTCTCTCTCTTTCTCTATCTGTCTCTCTTTCTCTCTGTCTCTCTTTTACCAGGGTGCAGTGACCCACCCTTCCCTCCCACCCCTCCCTTCTCTGTCACCCTGAGGCGCTGAGCTTCCATAGTGTCAGTGTGGAGGCCTCAGTGTTGACAAAGCAGCAGGCCTTCAGAAGACACATCAAACCCTGTCCCTCCTCTGTGCTGTTAGAGAGCTCAATGCACAACAAAAGGACAGGGACTCCAGTTTCAGTCTCAGGCCATTACTAGTCTCAACAACATGGCTGCAGACAGAAAAGGGCCCTTGAGGATGCTGTACGTATCACGAGCTGCAAACACGAGCCAGATCAGCTCAAACCGTTCAAGACGAGATCCGTGTTTTCTGACTGTTGTGATGACAGTGTTGTGATGGATGATTGTAAATACAAAGCATAAGTCAAGGCTGTGGGTTGATGCCATCATGACACATGCACTCTAATGAGGACTGTGGGTGCTCCGCAGTGCCAGGGACTTCCCCCAAGGCACGTTGAGTGGGGGGAATGGTATGTGATGCATACCAGATGTGATTGCAGACATCACACTGTTCACGTTGTTACTGCTAACCAAATAGTAGCAGCAACAAAAGCAAAAGATCATTTTTCCTCTGTTCACACATTCAAAGCATGATGCTGGATATGTGTAAGACTGGTTTGAGCCAGAAGCAAAATAACACATTTCAGAGGATTTTTTTAAGACTTTCCGACTGAATTGAACTTGAAAATAACTGCCTGGTTCGGAGAGTTTGGTGGAGGATACAACAATGGACACAAAACAAAGCCACAGTATCAGCAATCCCTCCCTGAAAACACAGAGAAAATGCTTAATTTCTGGGTATTTATTGTAAATGTGTCCTTTACACTCATAATCATAATGTAACCCTTTACACGCATACAGAACTTTGGTGGCAATCGTCTCCCAAACCTGATGAGAAAAACCCTCTGTTACCTGAAGGCCTTTTTCACAGGTGCTGAGCAGTTACTTACAGCTTGTACATATTCTGTGATTAGAGCCTCAGACCACATGATGGCAGCAAAAGAGATTCTTTAGCCAAATCTCAAATACAGGTCCAGATTTTGATGTTCTGCAAGACCAGTGATGTGATGCAATGAGCAGTTTTATAAGGTCACCCTGAACTTGAAGCAGAAATTCCATCTGCATTGAAAGATGAATAAAATCCATTTCAGCCATCGGGACTTTAATCAGAAATACACAGATATTTTCTAGTATACATTTTTTTCAATTTTGTTTTTTGTAATTTTGTTTTTGTTTTATCAAAACAAATATTATGAAATTCAAAATATTTCACCCCCTCAGGCATATAGTTAATTGATTATATAGGAAAGTTGTTTGGTTGAACCACTCACAAACAACAGATATACTGATAGCAGTGGAAGAAGTATTTAGATTCTCATCTCAAGAGAAAATCCTGTGTTGAAAATGTTAGTTAAGCAAAAGTACTAAATTATTATCAGTAAAATCGACTTAAAGTATCAAAGGTGGGTGTTATAGCACTATATATCATATTAATGGATTTGTATTACTGTTGTCTTGATGTACAAACAGCATTTTACTGTTGTAGTTGGTTGGGGTGGAGCTCATTTTAACTACTCTACACAAACCTGCATAGTATTTTATAAGCTAATCATTTATGTAAATTGTTGTAACTTGTTATGTAATTAGTAGTAAAGTACTAGAAGTGCTTAGTAAATACTGAGTAATACTGGTAACGCACCTCAAATTTGAACTTAAGTACTGTACTTAAATGCAAATGTGCTTAGTTACTTTCTGCACTTTCATACCAGCATGCAAACTGTGACAAGTCTACTGTGGTGGGGGCACTCACCATTTTCCAGTTGGTTAATATTTACTGAATGTCTCAACCAATCACATGATACTCTGAGTGCACCAAAGCGATAACTTGACAGCATCCGGATTATTGCAGTTTTACCTGTAAAAGTGGGATTGACTCATAAAGGCAACTCTCAGAAGTACACAGAAGGTACACAATCTCTTTGTGCTCAGCTTTTTCGAAAACTTAATTGCTGGCATTAAGCACTTGAGGGAATTCGGCGCTGTGCTTGTTAGGTGTTTGTGCGCAACACAACGCCACACATTCTATTAATAAACTGACACCCTCTTACCCCTCTCTCTCTCTCTCTCTCTCTCTCTCTCTCTGAAATAATGAACAATAAGTGTCGCTGCTGCACCTCAGACACACACCAACATCAAGCAGAATGTCAAATGGCTGGAAGAACGGAGCGATTGACAGCAACCGGGCTCCACAAGGCATGCAGATTACTAAAAGCAAGTTCTGAATGTTCTTTTCAAACTTTCTCCTCATGCCAGAGGGGAAAGCAGGAGTGTTGATCTGATGTGAAATGCTTGAAAGAGATTCTTGCAAATGCCCGTGTTTAGAGGGGTGGATGTGACTGTATTGTATCTACTGTTTTCACCCCAGTGCATAAGTACAGTGTGTAGGTGACCCGGGTTCTGTGGGTCACAAAAAGAGGTCCGTCAGGCCACACGCCCTAAAGACTCTAATGGAAATTACTTGAATGTGAGTCTTTGAAGTTGGGCTCAGGAGGGAACTTAACCTTTAACCCAGCACATAAATAATAATCTTCCAACTGCTACCCACAAGTCTACTGGGACTGGGACTCTCAAATTACCAGGATGTACATCCATATACAGGGACCATTCAGAATGATGGTTTATGCACCATTTATGCTGACCAGCAGATGGTACTATGTCCCAGTATCATGTGATCCAGCATTATCATGTATACAGACAGAAAGATGTATTGATTAATGTATTGATTCCTCAGTGTGAGACCATGACCTGCTTCACAACCCCCCCCAAAAAAAAGCAAACACACCAGCAAACACCACCACACTTATTTCAACAAATCATGGTTCTTTCAGGCCTAATGAAGTGTTAAATTGGGTTTATAGAGAATGAATGTGGCAAAATAATATTGTATAGTGCATTCTGAATATGAGTTTTACCAAATGATTACTGAATAACCTGTCAAAGGGAATGTGGTGTGTGAACATAGGATGAATATAGCAGTACTGAGTGCTACTACAGACTGTAACTAAAAGTAATTCTGCCATGTATGTTAAAATTCTTAAAAATCGTACACCATCCTCTGTTAAAAGGACAAAGCTACCAGATCAGAGAAAGGCACGATATTGTCCGCATCTCTACCACTTTAGGCAACATCACTAATAGCACCTGCTTTTGAACCTACAGGCACAGTTATTATTCTTATAGGGTCGTACATTAATGCATACACCTCATTAACATGTGATGTCTGACATCATTGAAGTTTTGACAGCTTTGTGAGTTGTTCCTTTCATTTGTGCAGCGTCGTCTTTCTCACTGCAGCTTAAACATCTTCACTCAGAATGAACGCAAATAAAAACTACATTGATTTGACCTCCATGGCTTAACAAAGGCAAACATTTGAAATTGTGTGGAAATTTAATGGAACAACCCTTTTAGTGAAAACTGGAACAGAGCTGTTATCTCTGTCTGCGTGCATCAGGGACACCAAACATCAATAATCTCATTACTTGGGTCAAATATTACAATCAGATCTGCATATTTCTCCCCTGAAAGAAGAAGAAAAATGATGTGTGTTTGAGACATGGTGATATTTCTGTGTCAGTAATAGAGATATTTGAAAAAAAAAAAAAACCTTTTGGTGTCCTCTCTTCTCACCTGCTGGTCAAGCAGGTGGGTCAGATGTTTGCATTTGCTGTGAAATCTCAAAGCTGCATGCAAATCCTCAAGATGACCTACTTTATCCCCTCCACATAGACACTCCGCTAAAATCCATAAATTAAGGAAATTAACTGATGGGGCCCGGGGCCACTTTGTAAGCTATTTAAATCTTTAAATTTACAACATCCCTGCATACTTCATGTAATTGAACTAACTCCGGGCTTGTTTCCTTTAATGAGGAAAAAAATCCAGTTTCCCCTCCAGTTCGTACCTCTGGAAACAACAAATCTGTGCCAGAGGGGAAGATGGGAGCGCTCTGAGGCCTGTCTAATTACGAAGACTTGGCCCGCTTCAAGGAGAAATGCATTCTCACACTCCCACTAGTCCTGCTGTCAAATCAGGAGCATAACTATTTTATTTCCTGTTTAAATACTTATCATTTTACACTTACTTGATGCAGATAGGAGCTGTGGGGAGATACTGTGAGTCCCTTTAAGTCAAAGGAGATCTTACAGGAGGATAGCAGAGAAAACAGGACCATTCAGTTCATAAATTGCATTTATAAGAAGTCTTTTTTTTTTAAATAAACAATATAAAGGTGCCCTAAAAGTGAGACTGTATCTTCTGTGGACCAATAACAAGTTCCTACACTGGTTGGCGCCAAATATCAAGGAACGGATACCTCACCTCTCTCAGGATGCTGGTACAGAGTAATTACTGGGCTCAGTGTTGCATCAATTATTCATAGTTATTTACCCGCAAATAAACAAACATGCAAATAAATAAATTATCGTTTCTTTGGTGTGAGCACCTGATTGACACCTCCCCCCACCTCAATCGGTGCAAAAATTTGCACCACTTTTGCGCCTCGCCACTTTGCGTTGCGTCTTTACGTTTTTAAAAAAAAATAACAATGAACAGCCAGAATCTTATTTTCCAAAAGTCTGGAGGCTGCCTGCTTTCATTGGAGAGTGAGGAGGAGGGTGGGGGTGGGGGGTGTTCTGGGCAGATATCTCCATCTAAGCCCTGCGCTATAATTGAAATGGCGCATTTGGCTGCAGGCAGGTTGTGAGGGCGCTTTCTGCAGCAGCATGCATGCATGTCCATAGACGTCATTTGATTTTAATGGCCTGCAGGAAATTTGGCGTTACAACTCCAGACATTAAGGCGAGAGGGAGAGAGGAGAGAGAGAGAGAAGGAGAGGAGAGAGGAAAGAGGGAGCGGGGACTCGGGAAAAAAAAATCACCGCATGAAAGATATTGGTTCAAGGATATCTCTTCATTTTCAACATTTCTTTTTTTCTGCCGGGACTTTATCAACAAGTTACTGCGCCTTCATTGCATGTTGCCCGAGTGAAGGACTATGGCAGCTCGCCTGGCTTTAAACTTTACATTTAGGCTGGAGATGGAAATGTGTGCCTGCTAGCTGGAACTGCCTGGGGAACTATTACATCAGACGAAATGACAATGATTAAAATCTGCTTTTTGCTGCTCTAAATCTATTGAGCGACTAACAGTCTACACCCCCCCCCCCAACCCCTCATCCTCCAAATCACAACTTCACACCGTTAACGGGAACGATCTACTTTTTGCCGGGGAAAAAAAAATAAGATAAGTTATTATATCTGTGCAGTCATAATTTCGGGAATAGAGGGGTATCACGTTTTCTTCCTTGAGAAAATTGCCTGGGCGAGAGAGTGGAGTTGAGCTAATTGTAGCCTAATCCCTGGCCCAGAGGCGCTCGGGCAGCCCGGAGCAAGATTTTTCTTTTTTAGCTCTGCTCTGTTATTTAGAGACGGATTATTGGCTTTCTTCTTCTCATAACAAACCACAGGGGCAGTTTCGTTTAGGCAACAACACACACACACGCACAAAAAAAAAAAGAAAGAAGAAGAAGACGAAGAAGCAGAAACACGAAGCAGGATTCCAACAAGAGCGCACATTTTTTACGCGTATCCAAAATAAGAGCGGAGAAGGGGAAGGAGACCGACTCATCTATGTACAAGGTAAGGACGCTTCCTGTGCGCTTTGGTACAAAGAGGCTCGGTGAGGACAGGTCGAGCCAGCCTTGCAATAGAGCCTTTTTTAAAGCCACAGAGACTCTTTTGCAAGCGGGTCCACCCCGGCCACTCAGCCTAGTGTCTTTTTTTTAGAAAAAAAAAGCAGTTTTGTGCGGGATACGGAGCGAGGACTTCCCGTGCGGCGGCGTAGGTCGGTGCCGGAGCCGGATGGTGGTTTTAGTTGTGCCACAAACTCGGGGGCATTTCGAGAAAAAGATTTGATTTTTTTTTTTTTTTTTTGTCGGGGGTTTTACGCGGACAGCAGCTGGGACTGACCGCCGGCACGGATTTTCCCCTCTGGACTCCTTACAATGTTTGAAACGGTAGGGTGTTAAAAATTTCATCTTTCAGTATCCAGTGTGTGTGTGTGTGTGTGTGTTTTATTTTTTATGCACAGCTCAGTGTGCACAGTTGTCGCTGTTGATCTGGTGCTAAAGAGTAACTCGAACACTGCTCGACCCCAAAGTGCGTGTGTGTGTGTGCTTCCCCCCTCTTTTCCTCACAGACCGGGTTTCATCGAGAGGACGATGAAACCCCGCACGTGTCCGGATTATGCTTTTTAATTGTACGGCGATGAATAACGACGCCATGTTGAGCGTTTGGCGGAATTAAAGGCAGAGCCGCAGCGGGATGATGCGCCGGATCGCGTCTGATCCAAAGGTCTGCGCGTCCGCTTTCTGCTGCTTTTAATCGTCTGTCAGGGCTTTTTCGCGAGGATGTCTCAAGCTAGAACAGCTTGAAGAGGGCCAGAGGAGGAGAGGAGAAAGTTCTTTAAAGCTGCTGCTTTAAAGCTTGTGGAGGAATTTATCATACGTGATAAATACGGTGTGTTTGGAGATGGAGAGAGTGGGGGATTAAGAGACACGTGATGTTGAAATGACTGAAATTGGGATCGATCGGGAGAGTGGGGAGATGTATGGGTCTGTTTCTCTCCGCTTTTGCCCACGTATGTCGTGATTTAATTAGTTAATTGATTGGCTGGTCGAGAAAGAGAGAGACAGAGGAAAGGAGAGGCAGAAAGAGAGAGAGAGTTACCGGCAGTGGGACAGCCCGGTGTGTGTGTGTGTGTGTGTGTGTGTGCACCCCAAACTTCTTAAGTCTTACCAAGTTTTTTCCCCCTTTTTTTCCTTGGATTTGAAATGTAATTCCGTCCTCCTGTAATCGTATTAAACGAACACGATACTGCTGTGAGACGGGCAACACCCTGGAAAAAAAAAAAAAGAAAGAGCCCCAGTCTCACTTTGTGCCCAGCGGCTCTTGTCTCAGGGCCGAGCTGGACATCCACAGCGGCCTCCAGCTCAGCGGGCACGACAGAGAAAGATCTGTGCATGTGGATGTGCAACAACGAACTGATCAATCCTGTCGATTTACTGCAGGGTGAAAAGGTATTATCTGACTCTGTCCAAACACAGATGTGTCGTTGTTCTGTGGAGCTCCAAGAATTATTTAAAGTTTAGTGCGTCATGGGAAGGTCTGGTTCTGAAGCAAAGCCTGCAGGGTAAAATCTGAGCAAACCGTGACCTTTAGTCAGTGATCATCAGGAAAAAAAACATAGAAAATAAGACCTGATGCGCATTTATGAATAAAATAAAAAATCTCATATAATCTAAATCACAGTGACAGTGTATTTGCTCCCTGTACCACCGGGCACAGTCACATTATAATGTGGCCACTCTGAGGTTAGGTGGTTGTACCTGCAGCTGTTGGCAAACAAATTACGCACCACTAAGTTGGAGATAAACGCCTCCTCTGCTCTTCCAGAAAGCAGCGCGGAGTCAAATGGCGCCGTGTCCAAGCAAATTAAAAATATTTTCTCAAACATTTTAGCAGCTAATCAAACTCAGCTCCGCGCTGACCCCGGAGTGCAGCCGCAGCGCACAGCGAGCTCTCCCAGATCTGCGCCTCTGCATCACAGGAACGTATTGCAGCGGCCTGGAAATAGGGAGTTTTTTTTTTTTCCTATGTCGTACAATTATTAAACTGTATGATGTCGAGTCCCAGCATGCGAGGAGGAGGACACTTCAGCGAGGACAGTGGGGCGATGCTTTCTCTTGAACTGAACTCTGGCGCGTCTTTACGCACGGTTGTTGTTTGCAAAGTTACCCCTCGTGTGCACAGCACAAGTCACGAGTATCTGTCGCTGCATGACAAGCCATCACCTTCCTCTTCTTTTGTTTTGAATGCATGCATGTGCCAAGATGAAAACAAAGTTGCCCCCCCCCCCCCTCCACCTCCACCCCATCCCCGCAGTGTTTCCTTGCTCTCAGATTGGTGGTTGGGGTGTCTGGGCGCATCACGTCTAACACATAAGGCGACCTTTAATTAGAATATTGCAGCAGCAGTTTGTTTTATTCCCCTGGAGGCTGACACCTAGCATTCCTCCCTCTCCCTCTCTCTCTCTCTCTCTCTCTCCCTCCCTCCCTCCCTCTCTCTGTCTCTGTCTTTCTATCTGTCCATCTCTCTCTCTCTCTCCGGTTCTCTAATAAGCATCCTCCTATCCTCGCCTCCGGTGCTGCATGAAAAGATGCAAACATACTTAATTAGAACGGTGGCAATAATTTCCAGGCTAAATATGCGACCAGACAGTCATGGAAGTGATCTGATACCAGTCAGAGAGGATACTATCCGCTCCCCTGTGTAGGATCACTCTGTTGTTGTTGTTTTTTTTTATCATTTTTCCCCCTTCACCTTTATTCCCATGGCTTTTCTGTACACTTGCTTTCAGGAGGGAAGAAGCATGTCACGGCTGTCTCTGACCCGGTCCCCGGTCTCTCCCCTGGCCGCTCAGGGGATCCCTCTGCCGGCTCAGCTGACCAAGGCGAACGCCCCGGTGCACATCGATGTCGGGGGACACATGTATACCAGCAGCCTGGCGACCCTCACCAAGTACCCAGACTCAAGGTAAGACAGGACCCTGGCTCTCTCACCCCGCTGCTGGACTTACAGTGTATTCATTTCTGTCGTTTGTTGTCAAAAATCATTATTGGCACATTTGAAGAGAGCTTTTGGCTGTTGTTGCTTTGCTTTAAAATGTGAAACAGTCATCCACTTAAAGGATCTGAAGTCTCTCATTCTGCTTCATAGAGGCAGACCTCTCCTAATTAAATCTTCAAGTAGATTTAAATCATCTAACAGCCTAATATTGCATCTTAGTCATTAAATCAATTATTAAATTATTTGACTGGTGTTTGTCTTAATTAAGTCTAATTGGATTTATGCTGTTAACAAGTCATTTAGCTGGCTGGAATTAGGACAACTGTGCTCTGCAACTTCTACACTAACAATTGCCCTCAGAAGCTACCAGTTTAATATCTTCTCAAACCATGTGGGGACATTTCTATTCCCTTCATTATTTCTAAACTCTCGTAGCTTTTAAATGATGAATTTGATTGTTTTTCTTTGCTTTATTAGCGATAATTTTAATTGTTTAATAAATACCCCCAAGGTTTTTATTTTTATCTCCTTTCACACGGTGGTTGTATTTGGAAATCCAGCTGCTGTCAAGCTGGTGAGTGCAGTACCTTTCACATGTTTTGCTGCTGATTTGAATGGTGGCGTTTGTGTGAATTTACACACCACATGCGTTTCTGCGTGCCCCTTTCAATGCCTTTTTTTTTTTTTTTGGTCAGTAGATCAGGGTGCTGTTAGGAATCCTTGGAGGAAAAACAGTGACGTCAAACATCATCAAAGCTGATGTGGGGCAGCTTCAAATCTGATTGAAATTTAGCTCATTGGCGTGTTACACATTGATTTTTTTTACTATTGTAGAACCACTATCAGATCTTCTTCATGGTCATTATTAGTGTTCAGACCCTGGGGTCGTTTTCAAGAGATACAGTATGTATTACATTTATTTGACTTTATTACTCCATATTTTTATTCTGTTAAACAACATAGCCGTTATTATAATTTTTCAAGAACATTGCAGTGTAACTTTCTATTCCCTGAATATGTATGTGGACAGGAAAGGAAAGGGACTCCTGCTCTCTCAGGCGTCTGACTCTCATACACAAAGCAAACTGCATTTTTATTTTTGAAGCACTTCCATTGTGAGATTTAGTCATGATGATTCAGATTGTGTAAGAGCTGTTGGTAATCCACCCCCCCACTTTATTCACGTTTTTAGCTCCATCCACAAACAAGGTGACACCACCGGAGGTGCAGTAGCTCCGAGAGCAAGCACACTTAAAACTAATGATAAAATTTCTCTGTCCTCTGCTGACTTCCACTGTATGGATTTTCACACTTTGAAACGACGGGATGTTTTAGGCCTCCTGCTTTTTCCTCTAATGCAGTCTGTCGTTCATTACATGATACAGTCTTCGATTCTGCGTCAGCTGACAGAGTCCCATGTGGCCCACGGTAAACATTCACCAGGTTGTTAGAAAATCTGCCAAATTGGCTACAGGAAACAATCCACCTAATCCCTTGGTAATAAAGTCTTGATATTCATAGAGTCTGCTGACAGGAAATCTCTGACAGCTCTCCTTTTATCCTATAACAAGTCATGAGAAAAACAAAGTTCATCCCAGACAAGGGTTTATGATTGTTTCTCTTATTAAGGCGCTTTTTTTGCCCACTGTTTCGGTGTTATATCGGGTTTATCCAGGGCTTGCAAGACAAGAGGGTTTTTTTTCTTATCAAAAGTGCTAATGCTATTTGGATGTTGATGTTTCTGAAGCCGTTGGAGCCAATCAAAACAGTTTCATTTAAAGCACGTTTGAACAGATCTCAGATAGCTGTTAAACTGCAGGACTATGCTTTATTTATATCTTTATTTGGTGTTTGTGTCTTGCCATTGCGTTTCTTTATATTTTATGCTTTGGTGCAGCTTTACACTTTTCAAAGAGGCTATTCATAGGGGGAGACACACAGGGCACCATGCAAATAGAGCACAGAGTCATGTCACAGCACCCAAACAGTGTTTTTACAGTGAGAGTAAAGACCGGATAGTAGTGTGAGTGTTGGTTGGAGTGCTCTTTCTCTCTCTCTCTCTCTCTCTCTCTCACCATCATCTCTTTTTTCACACATGTTCCTTTGCTCTCCTCTCCTCTCTCTCTTTCTATGTCGTTCTCACTCTGGATCACACACACACACACACACGCATACACTCACTGTTTCTCTCTCCTTCTCTCAGCCTCCTCAGTGTACAGTTGGCCTCGGGGCTCCACTTTCCACTGGAGCCAGTGGAAGGAGGGGCCCTTTTGTGTGAATTAGGATAATGGCTGACAGCAGAAAGCAAAACAATTACACTGGCACAGCCGTGTACGCCGCGTTCGGCCATGTCCGGTCGAGCAGGGCACGCTGGCGAAACTGAAAACGTGACGACTACAAGAGCAGGGTTAAAGAGTTTAAAGTTGATGATTACTTTTAATAGATTGGCCCCTAAATAATGTAGCATGCCAAGAGAAAGTTAGTCTAGTAACTAATGTGTGGTTATTCATCTTCTTCTGTGCGGGCCATATTAAGGGACAGGGGTCATGAAACATTGATGCACACTCTGTGTAGCTCTCACAGAGGACAGTCTGAGCAGTCACTTGAACAGAAGCTGAGGAAATTAGGGGAAATGTTCCACAGACAAGGAAACTATTTTGAAAGGACCACTGGACATTTTTCTCTCTGAAGACAAGCGTTCTGTGTCCAGAGTCGATAGATCCGTGCTGGCTTTGTGCTCTTTAATGTTCCCCCGTATCTTATAGTTTCCTTTTCTAAGCTAAAATTACCATAGATAACACAGAAAATAGTATGTTATCATTTACCACCTGTGAATTTCAGAAATCACTATATTCAGTTTCATTTTACTGCATTTCATTGTTAGGCATCATATGCACGGCCTCAAGTTTCCTTGTTTTTTAAAGAGACTATGTGGCACTCGCACACTTCATTGGTCTTAAGTAAAATAGTAAAAAAAAGACTTAAATAGAAATAATCATTTAAATTAATTCTTGCTCTTGCACAGATATCGTCGGATATGTTTTGTAGCTCCAAAATAGCAGAGAGCCTTCTTGAACTGCAGATGTGATTGCTAACAAAAACATTTTCTGAGTATAAGAGGAGATGTTTGGTTAAAGCGGTATAATACAGTCAGTTTATTTGTGCACGTGCAAACCACAAACCGATGTAGGCAAATATTGGGCAACAGAGCCGTGCATGATCAAATGCGTGTGAGTATTAAGTTAAACTGGAACCTGATATGAACATAGTCATATACATCGTCATTGTCATTGAGTTATAACATTCAGCTAAATTAAAATGATATTTCTTGTTTTGAAACTTTTGTCACACACCGTTTGGAAGAACGCCTAAGCAGCACTCAGCGACTCAGAACAAGGCATAGTAGCAATCTGGTTTTTAACCCCAGACTAGACGCTGCTCAGAAACCATTGTTGGTTAGGCCCTCGATGTCAGGCTGGACACACACACTGAGTTCCCGGGGTGTGTTCCTTTCACTTTGCAGGAAGCTGCCTTGCGTCTCGTGTTTGTCAGATGTCCATTAGTGGTATAGTTTCCAGATAGCATCTGGTCTTGTAGAATCAGCGGTACCTGCGCTGCGTCCCTCCTCCCGCCTCCTGCAGACCGTAGCTGCTGCAGCGAGTATCCTGCCAGATATTGCCCACCTACTGCCCTGCTGCCTGCCCTCACTTGGCACCGCTGGGGTGGGAGATCTGAGCTGTTCCTGTCCTTGATAACCTCCCACACCCACCACCTCCTCTCTCTCTCTCTCTCTGTCTGTTTTTATGTAGTTCTGTCAGATTTTTTTCTCCCACTCTCTCCATCTCTCTCCATCTTCCTCTCATATTCTGTTTGTTTCTTTTTCTGTCTCTTTCTTTCCCCTGCTTTACTTCTGTTCTCTGTATTTTTCTCTTCTGATTTTCCTTTCCAGTTTCCCCCTTTTTTTGCTTCTTTCTCCTTGTTTTTTGGGCTGTCTGATTATGTATCTTCTTACCCCAACCCCCCCACACACACACACACACACACACACACACACACATCCTTTTCTCCCTCCTCCTACCTGTTAAAAACACCCCCCCCATCCAATTCAAGGATTTAACAGAAAGGGAAAAAAATGAGGAGACCAACAGGGAAAGAGAGAGAGAGAGTGAAGGGAGAAGAAGAGAGGGAAAGAAAAAGAAAAACAGGCAGCATTTTAATTGCTTTTTAAAAAAGTGGAGATGAAAAACAGAGTTAGCCTGGAGGGGTATGGTGAAATTCTAGCTGGAAGAATTGCAAGACCATATGAGAAAGGAACACCTCGGGCAAAACAGGGAGATGAGTATTGGTTTTTTATAAAGCATTTTGCATCGATTTCCAGAGAGAAAGCGAGTAAGGGAGAAGGATGTAGACGGAGAGAAAGAAAGAAAGAGTGAAAGAGAGAAAGGATGGCAGGGGGGAGAGAGAGGGAGAGAGAACCATCTTTGCTCTGCTTCTTCACACAGTCAAGTCAAAGAGAAAGAAACAGGGTGAATCTGACGTGATAGCTTCAGTGTGTTGAGCAGACACATGGGGGTCAGGAGATACCTGATACAACCATTAAATACAGGCTCACACGCTTTTACAAAGTAGAGGGTTGTAATTGTAAATTCAGTAAAATGAGTCTGTGGGTGAAGCCAGCCCTGCTGTTTGTTCATTGACATTCCCACTGCGGCTCCCTTCCAGTGTCTTGTAATAGGCTTTGACAATGCCAGTGCTCAGGCAGTGCTGGGTGTATGTGTGTGCTGTGTTGGTCAGAGTGTTCGCAAATAGGTTTTACAATTTTCTTTGTCATACAACTTTGTCAGC
Source organism: Scortum barcoo (assembly GCA_023238725.1). Lineage (NCBI taxonomy): Eukaryota > Metazoa > Chordata > Actinopteri > Centrarchiformes > Terapontidae > Scortum > Scortum barcoo. The sequence goes on from CM041531.1 coordinate 18,162,642, forward strand.
TGACCTAGAAGCTGTTACTGTGATTAAAGAGCTGATTACATCAAAATGATGATAATAACAGGAACGCAAGAGCTGCCAAGAGCTGTTTCTCAGAGAGATGTTGGAAATGTGCAGCGAAACTGTTAAGGAGGTTACGTGCTACAGATTTCTTGTGTAAATCACTGGTACGACTTGTTTACACTGCAAAGGCATTCCAGGTTTCTCTGCTAAAGGAGATGTGAGGTGTTTTTTTTTTTGTTTTTTTTGTTTTTGTTTTTTCAAAATGAGTCACAAAATTAATTCACATTTTTGTACTTCAGAGTAATGTAAATTTAAGATTTGGGAGTGCAAAAGTTTTACAAACACTACAAATTGCGTTCTCAATATTTTAGAGATGCTAAGAAAAACTATTTTTAATTATTAATAGAGAATAGAGACATTTAGCATGTGGAAATGAACAAACAGATAGAGTGGAGGTGCCCAGATGAGATTATTAGACCAGCAAGAGAGGGGCCTGCAGGTAAGCGGCAGGAAAACCACACAAAAGACGAGGGAAAATGAATATCTGTCCAAGGGTATCTCGAGGCATGGCGCCAACGTGGTGTGATGAAAGTTTAAAGATAACAGCAATTTCCACTCTTTGTCTTGATGAGCCCCTGTAGCCAACTTCAACTAAGCCCTTAATCTTGCAGTACACTAGTGGAAGGGGTTAAATGCAGGACGCTATAGGCAGCAACAAGTGTCTTATTAATACACCAAAGTTTTGTCAATATTTGGTAAAAGCTTAAACACTTACATGAAATGCAAAAAATGGCTGTTTTTAATTAATTGCTCTTATTAAAAAGTTATTGATTTAATTTGTGGTTATGTTCTTGTATGTTCATTATTTCAGTTGAGATATTTTCTGATATTTTCTCTTTCAGATGTCCATTGACCTTTGGTTTGCCTTTAAATATGAATAAATATAAATATAGAAGAACCAAAGTGAGAATGCCATATATTTTGCTGTGATGATGTACAGTGTTGAGTCTCTATTTTTTCCTAAAATAGACATGAAATATACTGTTTTAAAGGACAATAAGCTGACTCCATTTCCAGTAAAGCAGTTCAATTCCACCAAATATGTATCTGAAATTAGAAACATGGATTTACACAGATAACATAGGAACTCATTATTGTAATCATGTCACTATATGACACGATGACAAAATTGTACAGTGAAATTAAACAAAAATAAAACAAGCTCCAGAGCATGTGACAAACTGTATCTCTGTATTAGGCACAGACAATGGCCTATAGTAGGTGTGCAGCAGTCCAAACATTCGTAACAAAGTCAAACTCTAAAAGTAAAATATCTATTTCCAGACATCCTCCTCACATTAGTATGTGGCCCTCCACCGTTTCCTACCTCTGTTTCATTTCCACCCCTCTGACAGATGGAATAATAGAGCTGTAATGCTACATTCATGCCATTAATTTCTGTAAGTACAAGCAGCAAGCGTGTGTGTTGTTATAATCTCTCTGCAGAAGGGACACTTCAAACAAGTCTGGAATGGAGGAACTGCGCCTTAAGCCCCTTGTTTCAACCTGGGATGCTAATGCATTTCAAGCTTAGTGCTAATAAAATTGAAAAATAAATGGAGGGTAATTGTTTCATGCATTTGAAGGGAGCTGGCTCATTCCATTATGTGTGTGCATATGTGTGTGTGTGTGTGTGTTGTGTAAAGTGTGTTGCGGCTGCTTTGCATGTGTTTGTGTGTGTGTGTATTTCAATTTTCAGAATCAGTCGTCTGTTCAATGGCACCGAGCCCATCGTGTTGGACAGCTTGAAGCAGCACTACTTCATAGATCGGGACGGCGAGATATTCCGCTACATTCTCAGTTTCCTCAGGACCAGCAAATTGCTCCTTCCAGATGACTTCAAGGTATACACCCGCACCGCAACATACTGTATTGTGTGTACTTGTCTGCCCCATCAGCTCACACAGTTTGAACAACATAACAGCATAAAAGGCCTCAGTATGTAAAGCCATCTGCCCAGACGTGCAGTCGAATTGTGTGAAGTTCCTCATTTCTCTCTGGATAATAAACTTAAGTGTGAATATGTTTGTATTTATTCATGTTTACCTGCCCTCTCAGGGGTTGCATGTTTTCAAAATAGACCGCAGTGATGCCACAACAGAGCTGAGGGTTCTGTTTTCACAGTGATTGACGTAGACTCGCCTTCCTCCCATTCAACACATTAATTACCTGTAATATAAGCATAAGCAATAATTAGCAAACGTTGGGGGGTGAAAAAAAGAAAGAAATGTGGAACAGACTTTCACAGTAGTGGAGAGGTAAAATGCTAGCTGGCTAACTGGAACATGGCCCCGTGATGTGTGTGCCAAAGCCCTGAGCTGTTGTTTTTCACTCAGAGTGGTTTCTATAGAGGTGAGCCCAGGTGAAATAGCCTGTCTGCCTCCGCCCCCCCACCCCCCCTTTGATGACCGACTCCCACGCAGACAGGAAGTCTCACTGATAGTCAAGGACTCGCTGGGATTAATGCATCCTAATTTTCTCTGTGCCTGCATACACATACATGTGTGCACGCTCATTTCACTCTTTGTGGGCTGTTGAATCCGCTTTGGCTCGCATTAGACCACTGAGGCTGCACACACCTGGCTCCTGTATTAGCATCTGCATGAAAGAACTCGATTGTATATGAAAGCATATACAGTATATTGTGTCGGTTCTGTGTATGAAATGATCCAAAGCACATGTTCACATTCGGTATCAAATAATGCTTTAGTCTACACAGAGGTACATTTCCCATCCTTGTGTGGATATAAATACACATATTTTGTATTTTTGTCATCAGTTCACATCAGTGAGTTGATCATAAATCTGTCTCTGTCCCAACTTAATACAGTAAAATGGCACTTTCACTGTTTTTATGTTAGCATCTGTTATAGTTGATATGTACAAAGATGTGGAGAATGTGTTGCTTTTTTACATGGAGCCACATTAGTATTTATTCCACGTCATGTTTCTGGCAGTTTTCTAAATTCAAGCCTCTGCAATGCTCTGCTTTGGTCTCCACCACTTTATGAGCAAAATACCTGGCTCTTTAGCTGTTACACACTCCACTATGTTCACCAGCCATTTGTTAATAGTGTCTGTATGCCATTTGGTTCTGCACAGGTAGCATTCACCTGCCTTCTGCTGCTGAAGTAAATCAAAACAATGACATTGTACTCCAAAAAGGATGGAAATGAGTGCACTGAAAACAAGAACAGTGTGCTGAAAGATACAAAACTCCTCCGTAGAGTGTTTCATATTACACATAGTCATATAAAAATATTAATCGGTGCAGCTTTAAACCAAATGGATGGCACCACTAGCAAGTTAGTCTCACCCAACAAGTAGCCACACAACCACATGTGGCAGGATTATTATATATTCTGCCTGCAGCTCCTTTCTTTTCAAGGTTTTTATTCAGTGATACTGTTTCCTAGGTGTATTCTATTCTTCAATGCTACCCCACCTTAACTTGCGTGACCTTTCCACCGGGCTGGCGCTTGTTCATCATTCTCTACAAGGGAACAAGGCGAGGCCAAGCCACACAGAGCCGGGGGCAAACTCTCCAGGCCTCACGGATAGTCTGAACGAGAGCCAAACCTCAGACAACAGAACATGACATGAAAGCCCTGCATATTTTCAGCAAATGACGGCTTGACTCAGTACCGATTAGTTTTTCCCTTCCTATTCATGCTTTTTCCCTCCCTTTCTATGAAGATTTGACAGTCCAATCAGGCAGCACGGTTGAAGAGAATGCATTGGACTTCATTGTTTCAACTCATTACGATCCCCTCGCATAAGCCTGTGTTGATCTGCATACCTTTCAATTTGCGTGAAGCCGGGGAAAAAAAAAATGCAAATAGTGCGAGGCGGAATTGAGCATGTCCTTATCTGAACACAATCAGGCTTGCCGTCGCCAGAGGGCTGGGTCTGTTCTGCTGCTGGCAGCCACGGCGCTGTGTGTTTTGCTAAATCAATGTGAAAGTCTGAGCAGAATAGGAAAAGAAATTTTTCAGCCTACATCAGTGGAACAAAATATTCACTATTAATATCCTCCCTCGTCTCATTATTCAAACCACAATTAATCACAACAGTGTAAGCAATGCTCAGTCATATTGAGGGCATGGTTATAAAGCGTTAAGAGTTAGCGGTCTCTGTGTCGGTTTATTCAGGCTTTTGTACTGCGCTTTAAATCAATAAAGCTCTGTTTTTTAGATAGAAAGTGCTAAAAAGAAATAATAGGAAAGAGGTAATGTTTTCAATTTTTGTTGGTGCTGTATGGTAGATGAGAGTCGGCTGGATTATTTCACCGGTGGCCTATTTAATCAACAACCTGTGAACCCCTGCTTGTGTGGCTTTCGTCATTTTTTTGTCCAAAACATGCAATAGGTCTTTATCAGTCCACGGACTCTCTCATAGTGACAGTTTCCATCATTTTCTTCCTCTTCTTCTCTTTCTCTGCCTCCCTCTCTGTCTCTCCCTCCCTCTGTCCTTCCCTGAGATGTTGCCTTGCCGGTGGGCGATCAGGTCGGATCATTATTTTGAAGCTCAAACGGGCTGTCTGGACACAGGATTGGGGGATGAATTGTCTCGTAGAGCTGGCAGCAGTAGCAGCAGCTCCAGCAGCCAGGACGGAGCTGTTGGCCCTGTCTCCCTCTCATCCTCACCTCAGCGCTTAGGATTACTCTGTTGTTTTCTGCACTGCACAGGATGACTAAAGTGCCTCGCAGACAGACCCCTGTTAAAAACATATCCATCCATGACTTCAGACCTGTGAAGGATGAGGAGCTACACTTTGATACAGAGAGCTGCCTGAAGGGGAGCGTCTCAGTATGAGTTTTGTCAGCTGCAGCAAGAAGGCCAGGAGAGAAAAAGGCAGGGAGAAAGGGAGAGAAAAAGGGAAAAAAGGACCCGCCACCCCCTCTTTCGCATTCTGAAATCTTAAATATTAGACCGTCAGCCTAAGATGTATTGCGTCAACGCTCGTCCAGATGGAGTTGTATTTGGGTGTCGTTCACACGCCTCAGATGAAGGCACAGCTTAGATGACGGGGTAAACCAGTGAGGGAGGCTTTTCAAGGCTAAAGAGTCTGACAGAAGCAGCAAGGTTAATGAATATGCTGTTTGCTGCCATGCTCTGTTTCTATACCCAGCAGTGGTCCGCAGAAGGGAAGGGGAAAAGCTCTTTTTAGATCAGGGCTCCCTGGCGGACTCAGCACCCAACACCCACAGCCACCAGTGATGCAGACTATATGAAACATATGTCGTTTCCGCAGCGCAATCGTACATCGTCTCACTTTTCAGGCATTTCGACATTGCACCAAGATGAGCAACCTCTATCTGTAGTTGTTAGCCATATAACCAAATGCATAATAAGTTGTTTGTTGTGCTTTGATGATGTCCATACGCTAAAACAAACTATAAAAACAAACTATAGCCAGGGGCCAAGGACCATGAACAGCATGTAAGACTAAACTTTGAATGGCAGTAATGGAAGTTCATGAACTAAGAATGGATTAAGCTGTCATTCTGTGTCACAGTGAAACACTAATCACAACACAGATTTATTAATTACTAATTGTTTAGCTGAAAGATTTGCAGCATTTAGGTGTAACCTAATTAAATCTTGTTCTAATAGGAGCTTAACATCGGGCCACAAGCCTCATTAACATAAAACTCCCTCCATGTGAGGAATACATTAAAATCCTCCTTGGCTGATGATTGTCCTCATGTTCACTTGCACATATCTTTTCCTCACCTCCCGTCTGCTTCCAATAGCGAACCTCCGTCTCCCTGTATTTTCTATGGTAGCGGTGAATGATAGTGCCATCTGGTCTTGTGGGAAATTAGAGGCAAGAGCACAGGGGCAAATGCCCCCCAGCAAGCCCTGCCCAGGAGGGAGAGGCAGACAATCTGCTGCAGACTGTCTGCACACAGGAATGCACCATCCCACTTCACTGGAGCCCCACTGACGGCCTTTCTGGAGTCGGTTCGCTAAAACATGCTAAGGGCTAGCACAGCTCTGCCAAGAGCTACTGCGGAGGAGAGCTCCAGCATGGCTATGCTTTGTTTATTGAGAGCATTGTCCTGCTGGTCGTAGGCCATCGCCAGTCTTGGTTTACTGTTCTTCTTTCCAGAAGATGTATCACTGTACATGGTAACAAGTGAGATGTTACCAATTAGAGCAATTACACATCTTTGACTTCACAAGGACAAACAAAGGTCATTGACTTACATTTATATGTTGGGTATTTGTATAATTCTTATTCCACTAAACTTACCATGTGTGCAGGAGTATAAATTTAAACACTGCTGCCATTATTAGAAGCCTTTGTTAATGAGTTTATGTCACAAAAATGTTGTTCCTTCACACTTTGCACTCTTTAGTTTCTTAAAGAAGACAGTGAGGACAAAAGATACTAGTGGTATCTGACACACACATATAAATGTGTTCCTGTTGATAGTCAGAAATACTGTAGGACATTTTAGAGCATATTTATCACTGTGCTATTTGGTATTTGTTCTTCCATGCACGCCTGTGCTGCACAGTTAGTGTTTCACTACCGCAGAAGGGTCAAAGTGCAGATGCAGCCAGAACGGCTCTCCTGGAGTAATTAGAGGTTAAGTGTCTTGCTCAAGGACACTTTGTCATTAGTTACTGTCGGGGAGCCAAGAGAATACCTTTTAAATATTCCTTCTACTGTTATCTTAATGTTGCACAGCACTGTATATGTGTAGGGTTTTGTCCTGATGACCTTGGTGATGAACTGTGATGTAACGAAACTCACAGTGTGTTAGTCACACATATGGCCAAGAGCAGCATACACACATGCAAACTCAGTGCATTCATTTTCATCCTAATCTGCCTGTATAGGACTTCCACCTGCTGTACGAAGAGGCCCGCTATTACCAGCTGACGCCCATGATCAAGGAGCTGGAGCGCTGGAAGCAGGAGCGCGAGCAACGGCGGATGGCTCAGCCCTGCGACTGCCTGGTAGTTCGAGTCACACCCGACCTGGGGGAAAGGATCGCCTTGAGTGGGGAGAAGGTCCTCATCGAGGAGATCTTCCCAGAGACTGGGGACGTTATGTGTAACTCAGTCAACGCCGGCTGGAACCAGGACCCAACACACGTCATCCGCTTCCCCCTCAATGGCTACTGCAGGCTCAACTCCGTCCAGGTAACACCGGAGATCCCTTTTGTCCTCTGCTTGTGGCACATTTAATACTTACAAGACAATTTATGAAAAACTGATCCACGAAATCTTGATTTAATTACAACATCTGACAAAATACAAATAGTTTTTTTTAGTGGTGATTGAAGCAACCCAGCACAGTGTTTCACCGGGTTTTATGGAAGGTATCATGTCCTGTTGGAAATGCAAGTATCATGCTTGCATTTGGTTGGTACGGGGATATTAGTGTATCATGAGTACTGCAGACAGCAAGCGCAAAATTCAAGTTTGAGTAATACGTGACTGCCCAGGACTCATAATACAATAAAAACTTTCTCTTTTTTCACAGACAGATTTGGCAAAATAAACCCTGGTAAAGGTCAACAGGATATACAAAACAATCACAGTAGTAATATTATGGCCATATGTTAAAATTAAGTAAGTAGTAAGTTTAAGTTTAAATTCAATATTAAATTAAATTAAATAAAAATTAAAATAAAAAATTAAATAGCATGAGGTACTGTAAAGTAATAGTAAAACATGAATGATGGAATGAATTAACATTTTGACTTCTGAGGAATCATCCTGTATGTTCAGGTCACATGTGCACAACCCAATACTGAGTTCATTTTAGGAATATTGCAGGGCTGTTATACTGTGACTGGAATCACTAAATAATTAACTAAATGAAAGTAGTGCTCCAAAATGAAAATGATATTTTAACAGTGCTACAAGAACCTGTTAACCACATTTCCAATCGCAAAGTATTTGCCCTTAGCACAGACTGAATCAGCATATAGAACGGCATAAACTTTATTCATAAAATTCTTTGTTTTTTTTAAATCTCTTTTTTTTAATTCTGAAAGTATAATGCAACACAAACAATGGATAACCAGCTATTAAATACAAAAATGCATATTTTCATTGCAGCTTGATGTAACATTAAGTTCAGCTGTGATTAACCTTCATAATATCAGTAGTTTGAAGGTACCATAAGACCCATAGTACGATAGCATCCCTTTGGTGAATAGACACAATATGCAGTATGCAGGGTTGAATACTTCCTGGGGCAGGTATACAGAAACTGTTAAAGCTTTTAAAATGCACAGGTCTCCTTATGATTTTACAATGAAACCCTTGTGTGTATTTTGTCTGGACCCAGCGGTCCTGCATCTGTTTGATTTGGCACTGCAGGTGTTTTATGGCTCCAGTCCCATCTTTGAGGTTAGCCATAGGATGCAGACTCCACAGAGAAACTTCGCTATGAGTCAGTCAACATGATTTTTGGCCTTGTATGCACTCTGCATGTTGCCACAGTGGAGACTTCTTTTTTTTTTCTTTTATTTATCCAGCAAGGGATTTTTGCTGAGCAAGCAAACGATTTTTCACCACCACCCTTCAACACTTTCATACACACTTAAACACCTGGCTGGGATTTGCACTGTACAAGAAGCACTTTGATGGCCACTGTGCAGCGGCACTGGTGTTACTGAGCCTTAGCTGCCCTGCTGAACAGCATGTTGATAGTATCTGCTGAAGGACAAGAGACTGTAAATTGTCCCCCCTCTCAGTCCAGATTCTATCATCTATCATCATCTTGCAGATTTTCAGGTCTGGCGCCAGTATAAAGCTTGTATGTACACTGGTTTTATTCTTTGTCTACATGTTATAATTCCACCTTAAAACTTTTCTTGAGGGCAGTTGGCATGATTTGTGGCCCTTTATATGGCATTTTGCCGCAGTAGAGATGATAGCTTGTTGTCACTAACCGGGATAATAGCTATGGAAGGAGGTAATGACAGGTGTAAAGAACGTGTGTAGTTTTTCATTCTGTCACATTTTCCGAGTGGCTCTTGTGGCTGTAGTATGATGTGAAATCAGAGCCTGACCTGTCCTTTGTGGTGTGTGATCATTATCTTTTTATGGTACTCACAGCACATGTAAAGTAAATCAACATTTATATTCTCAAATACATTTACTTTACAGTACGTTGTACCTTTTTCAAACAGGTAATCTGGCTGAGATGAACAATCCCCTTTCTTTAAAGCTGGCTAAAGTGCAGTAAAGCAGTGAGAGATTAAAAACAACTTCAGAAAACTAGTTTTACAGTTGTGTTACCCAGAGAGGTCTGTGAGAGGGAGAATGGGGAAGGGGGGAGCACATAACAGCCTCACACCACAGGCTCGATATAACACACTTCAGTGCCCACAGCCATGAACAGGCCAACACATAGAGGAGCCTTCCCCCCTCCAGCACCCAGAGGGAGCCTCTCCCAGGCAGGCTAGTGCGCTCTGACACCTCCACCTCCCTTCTGCCAGTGTGAGAGACCACCTCCAGGGAGGAGAGCCGAGCAAGCGGGACAAAGCACGTGTGGACTGCGGCCATGTTTTCCTGCGAAAAAATGAAGAGGAGGAATGGAAAGGGGGGGAAAATGATATGCATAATTTACGCTTTACTCCTTTTTAAGACACAGCTCCTTTTTAAAAAAGACTCCAATATAACACCGCTCAAGGCAATTGAAATACACGTATTGCATTTTTTAATACCATACTTACAATTTCTCAAACAGCCTAAACCGGTTTATACTTCTTTTATAGATTTTTAAATGACTTGCAATATAATTAATTGGCCGCATCAACTAACACAACATTTTCCCACTCTGTTTACCAGTGAGACTGGTTATGGAATGTGAGTGCATCTGACTATCATGGTCTGAATGGAGGTTTTATTGTTTAGGTTTTTATTGGCCTGCTCCCTTAAAGGCGAGGTGAGCTGAAATCTTCTTTTCTGACAAACTATTAACAGAAAGAGGAGCTGGATCGTCACGGTTTCCTGTAAGCCATGCTCCCCTTTGTCTCGCAGTAAGGTGGCGTTAGTTGTGGCTTACTTGTCTCATGCCGGCCCCTTTAAGGAACACAGATACATGAAATTCTGTTGAAAAAAAAAAAAATCAAAAGCACAAACACACACACACATATGCAAGCACAGTAGAAGGGGCCCGGCTCATTGAGTCGATGTAGATGAGGACACAAGGAGCAGATGGAGGTGTTTTTCGGTGTAAGGGGAGATTTTTCTAAACAACTTACTCATTCTGTCCTCTCTCATTGTTGCGTGAAGGTATGAGAAGGTTAGGAAAATAATCCTTGTCTTACCCGCCAGACAATGAGCCTCTGATCTGATTTCAGTCCTGGACCCCAACCCAGGGGAACACATACACAACCACACCCTGCCCACAGAGGAAGACCAAGAAGAGAAAGGCGGGCGGGGGCAGGGGGGGGGCAGATGTAGTGCTGTCTAGAACAGGGTATTTATGACTGGACTGGTTTTTAGAAAAGGTCCTGACAGGAAAAAGATGGATATGTGACTTTTAAATGTACACTGTTATGTCACTGGCATTGAGAATTCATTTTAGTCTCAAATGATTTTACTGAAGCTAAGGCACTGTTGCTGTCTTGCCCAGGGCTGGAAACTGCTAGACCTTGTGATACGTTGGTCACAATGAGATAACATGACATTTTTCAGTGCTTTACTGTACACTAAGCACAGCAACCTAGATTATGTGGTTTATTATTCACTTAAAGATAAAGTGGCACCCCTAAGGTCAGAAAAATTGGCTATACTTGGGAGTATGTCACTCGATTACTCAGTGATATTCATAGCATTGGATTCTTGTTTTTTACTTTTTTTTTTTTTCGAGAGTATCAACTTCTGATATGTTAGTGTATCATCTTCGATTTACAGTTAGAAATATTACAGTACTAACTGTTTGTATCAGAGAGAATATCTTGGACGGAAAGTCCTACAGTATTACAAACCATACTATAAAGTTAGCCCCTTCTTTAGTCCTTCCTCTTGTGTATTCAAATGTGAGAGAGCGAGAATAAACAACTCCACCTTGGCGAGTGATTCTCCATGAAGTCATGAATGGAATTTAGGGAATAATGCAAACCACCTGCGCTGTGATGTAGATCCAGCAGAGAGAAACAGAGAACAGCAAAGGCACTTAACGGAGGGAAAACATTTAGCCAAAGAGCCACAGAGGTGTACACACACGCGTCCCAGAGCTGGAGCCGCGCCTGCTGCTCCATACATCACCATGATGAAGCACTCGGATCAGACCAGAGCCAATCCGTCCTTTATCAATGTGACAGCGGAGGCAGTCGTAGAGAAGGGCCCCCTGTCCCCCTGCTGCCCAGGCGGGGAACGCAACACGTCGCAACACTCTCTTACATGTCACTCTGCCACTCCATCAATCCTGCACTGGGTGGAAAGAGAAAGCACAGCTCATCAGAGCAGACAAGGCCACACAAACACCTCAGCTGTGCTCCTCAGTGGCCTGAGTGGCAGAGCAAGACATTAACACTGCTGTGGTTAGAGGTCTCTGTGCTGCCTGTGCCGCTCAGCAGGTAGAGCCCAGCATCAGGCACTCAGGCCCACCAGACAGCAGATTAACCTGCAGCGTGGTGGGGATAAAGACTGGACCATGCTGCCTTATGACAGCCTCAGCAGCTGGTGCCAGAAAAATGCTTTACAAAAAAAAAACGTTTCATGTTTTTGTTGGATGCAGCGTGGTCAGGTGGCAGGAAGAAGGTTTTTCTAAGTGTGACCCTGGCAACAGCCAACAGCAGTTATGATACACCTGGAGGAAAGTAGAGGAATTATTCAGATAATTTATTTCAATTTAAGTATCAATTCCAATACTCTGTTAGAAGTAAAGATTTTTTATTCAAAATCATACTTAAGTAAAAGTCCAAAAGCAAAAGTACTCATAATTCACAATTTACCCTCAACATTGTTTAATCAGATATTATTGGATCATTATTACTGATGTAGTACTGTGTAAATAGCATTTTAAAGTTGCAGTTGATCAAAGCAGAGCTAATAACAACTTCATACTGTTTAAGGTGGTTGTAAAGATTGCATCAGAATTTATAAGCTTAATTATTTTGTAAGTAAATTATGGACCTTACAAAGCCCAGTAGTAACTATTGCTCTCAAATAAATGTAGTGGATGCTTAATGTGGAAATACTCAAGAAAAGTACAAATGCCTCAAAATTGTATGTGCAGCACATGAGTAACTTAGTTAAGCAGCAGTACTGAGTTATGTTCCACCACCGGTCACCATAGTTTACCAAAAAGAGAAACAGAGCACAGATGGATGAGAAAATGTCACTGAATGAGCCAAGTAGTGTGGAATCCTTCATCCTCACATGCACACGTTTGTTTGGTTTTATTCTGAAATGACTGACCTAACACTAAATACCGCTGCTCCCTGTGTAGCACAGTGGGTATTTACACTGCCAGGGTTAGGGGTTGTATTGCCACCAGTGTCACTTGAACTGAATTACTATGTGGTGTCATAAAAGTTAAAGACACTTTAAGTCAAAGTGTCCATTTGTAATGGCGAGCTCTTGTCTTGTCAGCTCCACAAATATGGCGACTTGATCATGTGCCGCAAATGCCATGAGAATATATTACACTGTCAAAGTGTTTTTGTCGCTTGTGATTCCTAAAAAAGCTGGCAGATGGCTTGGAGAATTAGAAAGAGTGGGAGCTTCTCGGCTGTTTTACACCAGATGCTCGTGATAAGCAGAGGATGCGATGCAGAGACTGCAGTTAGCGCTCCCTGTCACATGTTAAAGACTGTGCATAGTTAAACAAAAGCAACCCCCTGAGTGCAGCGCCCATCACATGCTGCAGCGTGAGTGCGTGTCATACGTGTCAATCATGTCTGAGCCCTGTGCTGTGAGGAGCAAGTGTCTTCAAGCGCCTCCTGAGAGGTGTTGCAAGTCTGTGCGCACTCCGGTGGCCATCAATATTACATTGTGCTCCGTTTTCCAGCCCTGAGACTCATCCCCTTTGATTCCTGCCTTGCCATCTTCGCTGTGCTGGAAACATATACGGTGCTGGGAGGTTAGAGTAGCTGGGCTGATATATCCCGTCCTCATCCCCACTGCGACCCCAGATTGAGTGGCAGCTCAGCGAGCTGGTTGTATGCCGAATGGTGTGTGCGTATTTTGGGGGCAGATCCCTGTGCAGCCAAGTCGGCCCTGTAACAGTGAGAATGGTTTATTATGTTTCAAGTCTATAAGGATCACTGGGGATGAAGAGGGCGAGGAGACGCTTTTGTTCAGCTTTCTGCTTCGATCACACAGGCGGGAAAAGACAAGAAGAAGCGCTGAAGTTCAGAGTAGAACAAGAAAACTTTGGTAAAGTGTTCTCATATATTCTGTTCTGTTGTATACTGATTTCCTGTCTTGAAAACAGCCAGGGTAGTGACATACACCAAGCAAGGTACACAGCAATACTGGACTCCAAGTTCAAAGAAGTTTACATGAAAAGGAAGAAAAAACAAAGAATGCTAATTAGCTCTAATTCCATTTCACGGAAATCATCATGCTTGGAATGAAATTTGACCAATCAGATTGCTCACATGCAACTCACTGTTTGAATATTTTGCTATGGTTTCGCTCAAGTGAGGCAGGAAAGTAAGCAGAGAAATCTGCATAAGTACAACATAAGCTGGGATCTTAAAGCCTGCAGTCACAAGTATGTTGCGCTGAACTGAGCCACCAGAACATGTGTTAGCTTTTTAAGAGGGTGCATTATTTTCTGTTGTCAGCTGGGACTGATTTCAGGACATTGTCCTGTGGACATTGAAACCTTTTGCTTGGATACATCTTAATTATTCAGTGTATTGTTTATTCCCCTGTGGCACTAATTCACTGTGTCAAACTGAATATGAAGTTTTTTTTATGGCTTCTTATAGTCATTACAGTATCCTTGAATCAGTTACAACTATCTATAATAATATCCTTAAGTCTTTTGTGTTGCCATGCATTAATGATAAAAGTGTTTTCAGACTATCTTTATTGATCAGGCCATTCTCCTCTGTGACCAAATTCATTGCCGAACATGACAGAGTCCCACATGCGTTAAGAGATGATGGGGAAAAATGCAATGTGATGCAATGATCAAAGAAGGCTATGTAATATCATTTCCATAATCGTTAGGCTCCTCCGTCGTCTGTCATGGATTTGGGAGTGTTTGATGCTTGGGCAGGTCTCTTAATTAGCCATCCTCACCATCAGCTGTCTGCCACCCCTTCTGTCTCACAAATTACAGAGTTTGTCGTCGTCGTATGGCCAGAGGACGAAAAAGGAGGGGGGTTTAACTTTTCCAAGTGGTCTCACAAGCAGCCCGTCGGCCCACATTTTAGTTTTAATCAAGAAGTGTGGGAGGTTCAGGTCTGTTCAACAAGTTTGTGTGTGAATATGCGCGTTGAGATTTGCATTTGTATGTTTGCATTCTTTCACACCTTGTCATTACCGTCTCGGCACGTGTTTGTGTGTGTGTTATTTATCTGCTCCTCTCTGCTGTGTTAATCCACATTCAGGGGAGGCTGCAGCCCTTCGACCTGGAGGCCTAAACGCCCCACTTTAGTCCTTCGACAGGGTCCTCACTCCTGTAATTAGAGAGGTCATCCTTCGCCATGAGTGTATGTGTCAGTGTGTACGTGTGTGTGTGTATGGGAGTCTAAAGAAACTGATCTATTTTGTGCAACTTCTCTGGCTCTGTATCTGACAGGAGGGGCTAGCCCTCGGCGAGACCTTTCATTTCCATGTGCTGCACACTCCATTAAGAAGGACGGGGGAATAAGTAAATACACGGCACTCCGCACGCCGGGATTTAGATATACCCCCTCCAAAAAAATAAAAAAACATCCCACAAGGATTACGGCAGATGAGGAGAGAAAAGTGATCGTGGACTTCCCATGTTTGTGTCTGAGCGTATCTGCATTTGGACTAGTGTGTGTATCAATGCCCAGACTCGGGGGCTAACATGCATCCCTGACTCCCGTTATCTCCCTGCAGCTCCAACACTTTGTCCTCACACAGATCACCCACAACTCCCTATCCTCATTCCCCACACGTCGCTTTCTCCTTCGCTCACGGACCTCACTTCTCCTCTCACCCCGGCCTCATTACTCAAATTAGGAGCTCCAGTAATCACCAAGCTGAGCTCCACTCAGCCCCTTAACACACCTCGCTCGCGCTCCGCTCTACTCATCCCTTTGAGCTTATGCCCTCAGTTCAGTAGCCAGTCCAGCACAAACGGCATGAATATTGCAGAGGTGGTGTGATGTCGGAGTGCCCCCTGGTTTTCTTCTATCACTACGTGTGATTGGAGGAGGGGGAGGTTAATGACACATGGTGTATGTTGAGACTGATAAAGATTTGAAGCTGATGTGAGGATGGATGGATATCAAAAGGTGATATCTATGCAAAACTTGTTCATTTATTGACTGGAAACCTTAACCTTCCTAGGAACGACGTATCACTAAACATTCCTGTAAGTCGTCTTTACTTTTGTGGATTGTGGTCTGCCTGTTTGGGAAAAGAATATATTTTAAGCAGAACAATATTTATCACACTACAAAAATGTGCCTACGTTCAAAGAAAAAGTTTTGACATTTTGGGCAATATGTGAGTTCACTTATTTGCCAAGAGTGTACTTGATACCAAAGATTGATACCACTCTCATGTCTATACGGTAAATATGAAGCTACAGCACTTTCCAGCACCTCTGAAGGTCACAAAGTAACACACTGCATCTTTTTTATTTTATTTGTGCCAAAAAATTACGTGTAAAAATGACAAATGACCATTATAGCTGTTTCCCTTTTCCAATCTTTGTGGAAAGTTAACGTAGCTGGCTGCTGATGGTAAGCCCATATGTAAACACATGTTAACCTGTCCTTGAAAAAAGTATGAAACCTGAAACCTCTCTCTGTCACTAATACCTCTCAGTTTATTGACAGAGCAGTTCTGTTATTAATGCCCGTCTCTTCTTCTTTGCTGCTTCTCTTTTTAGGTTCTGGAACGTCTTTTCCAGAAAGGTTTCAGCGTGGCAGCGTCTTGCGGAGGTGGCGTGGACTCGTCCCAGTTCAGCGAGTACGTGTTGTGTCGCGAGGACCGACGGAGTCTCTCCATCAACACTCCCATCAGGATAAAACAGGAACCCCTGGACTAGAGCATTCTGGGAGAGGGACTTCCAAACCCCCCCATACTCGTTCCATCTTCTCACACCACCCCACCCTGCCTACCCCTGTCCCTTCCCCGTCCTACCAGAACCACAACCACCCCCAACATACCTAAGTATTAGCAGAGGCTTGTTAACCTCGCCAGCTCTGCAGAACTCTAAGGGGAATGTACCAAACAAAGGAAAAAAAGCATCAGCAGCAAAAGTTTTTGATTATGTTAAATAACGCCCAAAGAATCTGGGACTGTGATGAGAACAACAACAACGACAAATGGACTCAACAGCAGCTCACTTGAACCATTTTAGCACCGTGACTGGTTGATTTTTCCCTCAGCGTCTTATGAAAAGGTTGTCCTAACCCTTTTGGAGAGACACAGCTGCCCCCCCCCCGCCCCCCCATCCCCTTCGAATCCTAATGCAATCCACTCCCCAGCGCACACACACACACACACACACACCCCTTCTATCCCTCCCCTCTTTCAATGTTTCATCCAGTGAGGCCCACGTCCTGCCTGAGTCGTGACAGGTCTGGCCTACTGAGGGACAAGGAAGCTTTGGCAGACAGGAGGACGCTGTTAAGGATGAGAGGACTTAATCCCAAATCATGAGTCCCCCAAAAGGCCCCAGTCCCCGAGACCCCGCAGCCCTCCAACCCCATCCCGCCTCACTCCACAGGCCTCGCCACAGACGGCGGGGCCTTGCTGAAAACAGCATCGTTTGCCAAACTGATTGTTTATTACAATTTTCATTGTTGTTTCTAAAGTATGTTCTTCTTGCTCCTTTTGCTGTTCTTATCATGACATGGTGTAAACAATTATTATTAATAGGATTATTTTTAATGTCTCTTTTTTTTTCCTTTCTCCAATATGAAGGATGTATGAACGTTGTATTCATTAGGCTTTGAGAGCTTGTGAGGGAGCGTTTCTTGGCAGTAGCTGCAGAAACTCAGATGTCTGCAGGCTATGTGGCTAAAGCGATCTGGCTGGCAATGGATTCAGAGCCGGAAAAAGTCCCATTGTTCAAACGGGGATGGAAGAGAACCTGGATGTTTCAGCGTTGTTTATAGTCAAATGTGTAGCACACATAAAAAAAAAAGTGCTCTGGAATTTCTGCTTATTAGCTCTAAAACATATCTCGGCTCTCTGAACAGATTCTCTCTCACGAGCACTAACCTTTGTTCCTGTTTAGCAGAAGTTTGACAAAGTTCGTAAAAATTTGAAATTCAGGTTGAAGTTGCACAAGCTCTAAGTGTATTGCAGTTTTGTTGAGTAAGAATGTCGAAGACTTGAGGACCAACGTGGAGAGCTGACGTTTACCAGTATGTCTTGTGATCAGCAAGAGATGTACTCTAAATGCTTAATGTTTCTTTGCACTTAAACATTTCCTACTGCCCCATTCCCACCAAACCCAGCAACCAGTGCTAAGTCAAGCTGTTTATCTCGTTATGTTTTAGGAGACTGGAACATTAAAACATTTTAAACAGGCAACACGTACAAGAGGAGGAGTATTGCAGGTACCAAAGGAGACAAGGTGCCTGTTTTGTTGATTGTAGAAACATAAAGACGTCACCTCTTTTTACAGTTTATAGCTAAAGAAGGCACAATGCATAATTTAAAACTGTATGAAGGGCACCAACATTTGTTCCTCCGGGCCTCCAGTTGTGACAGCTTCGTCGAGAATACCTCACAGTACCGCCAGACAAAGTTTGAGAGACAAAGTCTCCGTTTCAATATTGTCACTTCTAAGCCGAGATTATTTCAGCAGTTCTTCACATGTATGTATGGCAGAACCCAAAGTGAACTGTACTCCCAGCATCAGCGTGTTGTTCACAAAGAGGCGAGTGGGCGGCATTTACTCTATCCTGCTCTCATTCTTTTGGTCTTATTCTCAACATTTCTGGATCAAAGACAGAAACAAGAAAGGCCAAGTTTTCATGCTTTACATTTGTGTGTAACTTACAGATGCTGTTTCTTCCATTCCAAAAGACTGATAAAAAAAAAAGAAAAAGAAGCCCATTCTGATCTTTGCGGGCTGTGGCAGTCGTTTGCGTTTAACTGGGGTTGTTTTTATAAACTAGTTGTTCATTAAAAGTGGGTGGTAGTTCTTCTTACCATGTTGTCCTAATATCTTCCGCTGATTAAACAAGGCCAATGACTTGATAAAGATGAGCTCGGTTTAAGTGTAGCTCCCAGTCCAGCGCGCTCCTCCCTGGGGGTCTCTCTCACAATCAAGCCCGTCTTTGTTCTGACCTGCCAGTGGCCTGCGCCTTTGCATCCAGTCGCCTCAAAGGGAATGGTCAACCAGGCCTTTCATGTGCCGAGGCATGTTGGGGTCTTCAGAGCGCTCCTCACCCCCCCTCCGCCTCCCCGAAGGCTCCCAGCTCAGTGGTACCAGTAGAAACTCGGGCTGCACCCCCTGCTGCTGTGTCATCCCCGTGCCCTGGTTTTCAAAACGGCCTCCTACGCTGTGGCTCGCTGGACCACATCGCAACAAACCAAACAAACTGATGAGTCAAATCTGAGCATACTCAGAACATACTGTACAGCCAGGCGACTCCGCTGCTGATCCTGAGATCTTTGATCCAGTTGATACGAGGTGCGGAAACTCATCTGGGTTAGGTTTTGAGGAAACAGGGGTAAAAAAAAAAAAGGATCAATGCTGTATTAAAACCTCACATCTGCAAGACTTACTTTGTTCAGGGAGGAAGGAAAGAAGGCATATTTTCTCACAGATTTTGAAATCACAGAATGGGCTTTCAAGAGCTTTAAAGAGCTACGGGGTCATGCGCACGTGAATAAAAACATAACCGACTGTTCAATCCTAGACGTGAAGCGAGAAAAAGGAACAAACAGTGCAGCTTTGGGTTTCCGTCTGCAATAACCAAACATGGGATTCCCCTTTCAACTCAGCGTGTAAGTGGCAGGTTAACTACAGAGCGAGACAGATTCGACAGGACTGGAAACTTCACAGACATGTTCGCGCACGCCAAGTACTGGTCAGTGTTTCAGCCAGTTCACATGGCATTCACTTCACCTCTGAGGCGGGTCAGTTGTACAGTTATTGTATATTGAATTATCAGGACTCTGGGTTTTACGGGACCCTCGTGTTTTTAAGAGACCTCTTAGTCCAAAAAAGAATGAAAAGACTTCAAAGCATTACATTGTGTACATATGGATTAAAACATTTCAAAGGGTATCATAAGGTGCAAATGTATATTATTTAAAGTGTTTAAAACAATTAGACTGTGGTATTAAAGGGCATGTGTTCATTTACAGTGTCTCCGTTTGACTTTTCTTGCATATTTGCGATAATAAAAGGATGTACTGTATATCTGTGTCTCACTGCTCTCATGTTGTTCCAACGAGGCTGAGTTTTAATGGCGATCTGCAGAGGCGTTTGATGCCAGTTTGAAACGAAGTCGATCTCTGTGTCCTGTAATTGAAACTGATGAAACCTAATACATCTGACCAGTCTAGTGTAAACAAGCACATGTGGGCTTCCTGCTCATTTTTGTAAAGGGGGGAGATCGGGGCTACAGGGCTGAATCCAAATCAGCAGTCTACAGCTCCAAAGGGTCTGAGGAATAGGTCAAGATCTTGAAAAAACCAATATGCTCCCAAACCCCAATATTTTGCACTGAGTTAAACAGTTTGGTCTTTTCAAAAATGCTTCTGCTTAATTAGCAGCAGAAACCTAGGGGGACTTTTTATAGTTGAGCAGCAGCACTTGACTCAGTTTGTACTTAGCATGTGCAATGTTAGAAATGGAAATGAAGCAGGCTGAATTAGTAGTTGACTTAAGTAAGACTGTCTTGTAAAAAACATAACAGCTTATTTTTCCCTCTAAAGAGTAAGGAATGAACAGAGAGGAAAATGCTGCTTAGTTATTAAGTCATTTTTTTTCGTCATTATTCTGCCAAGACTCCTACAGTACCTAGAGACATCTGAATGTGTATGCTGTTGGAGTAAAACAACAGATGAAATGGACAAAGTCGGCATCTGCTCAGTTTAGTAAACAGCTTATTTATTCCTTTACAAAATAGGTACAAATACATAAGTATTGTTTTTTCACACAAACAGGAAATCTTCAAGATATGTACAAGAGTTTACCAAAAATAACGTGGTTCTAATAAACACATAGTTTTGTAAACAATATTTACAAATCATCCTCACATTGAAATGTTATTTCCTCCGTCTGTTTACATCAGTAATATTGTCCTAATATTTTGGCTAAAAAGCTGTAGTAGTAGTAGAAATGTCCTCCTGTGAAACCACCAGAAACCATAGAAATCACTAATAAAATCATTTGAAATCACCACAATAGATATTGTTGTGCTTGTTTTTAAAACATGGTATTTTGGAGATAAAATTTATGAAAATGTGTTAAGCATAAAAGCCAATCCAAAAAAAAGAAAAACGAAAATATATTAACTGTTAAAAATAAGTGTCTTTAGACATAAGTTGGCAATACTGTTTACTACTTAAAAGAGTCATTTCTTTGCTATAATACAATGACAGCTTTGAGTTGTCAGGTAAAATAGATATAAAAAAAAGTGCTGTCAAAATGTACAATGCACAACAATTGTTTCAAATGTCAACCATATTTAAATAAATTTCAATATGACAAGAAAAGCTGCATAGAGGCCAAGATATTTAGTTAAATAGAAAAAAAACATGATGGACAATATTACATAATACAATAATGATAAAAAAAGAATAATAATAATAATAATAATAATAATAATAATAATAATAATAACAAGGCGACAATGCAACACAACATGTAAAATGCAGGCATTTTGTCCCATTCCTCTTTTCAGTCAGTAATACAATGATAGAAACACAATGAAAAAGAAATTAAAATAATGATTTAGGCTGGAATAAATTGCTTCCGTCTACAGTTCAACATTACTTATCAGTTGAGATCTTTAATTTAGGATCAAAATACAAACAAGTATGTGTGCTGTGCACTAAACTGCTTTATGGACAAGCTTTCAGTCATTATAAGTGTGTGTGGGGGGGTTCAGGGCCTACCAGCAAAATTGACAATAGCTAAAATGTCTTTTTTTTTTTCTAATGTCATTATTGTGCAGATAGGACAGAAAGAGGAAAAGATAAAGGAATGTTTGTTTTAATCCAAGTTTTTACCACCACACCTCCAATGTTAACCTCTCTGAATTCAAACTTACCCCGTAAACCAGGTAAGTTTTTGAGTGAGCATGATGGTACACAAACATGTAGTCATAAAAACAATGTTCATATTATGTGTGGGTACAAAAAAAAAAACAAACAAAC
The DNA here is from genome assembly GCA_023238725.1 of Scortum barcoo. Taxonomy (NCBI): domain Eukaryota; kingdom Metazoa; phylum Chordata; class Actinopteri; order Centrarchiformes; family Terapontidae; genus Scortum; species Scortum barcoo. The sequence continues at coordinate 18,184,191 of CM041531.1, forward strand.
AAAACAAACTGACTCACTCAACATAGGTGACCAATCAGAAATCAAACTGGTGTCATGGTGTGACCGTGGTTTTGCTTAGTGACCTTTGCAGAGGGGTCATGGGGACCCCATCTCATAAGAAATACTGTCTAATAAAACTGTCTAATTTTGACTCTTTCAAAGCACATGGTTTTACAAACACATGGGTTATTCCTTTTTCTTACAAAGCTTACATGTGGTAAAAATATACATGCTGTAAAATAATTCAAAAAGAACTATTTACACATACAGTAAGGAAACCGAACGTGATGCTCTTATTTGGAATCTCAAAATGATGTCTCGGTATAGAAATCAGTAAAGTCTCTAATTTATTGAGTTCAGCTAAACTACATTCATTGAACTACGTCCAACAAAGAGCTTGTGGAGAACATTGTAGGCTGTATCGAGGTGTGAACATAATTTCTGCCAAAATAATCCTTACTTTGAGGTGGTTCATTGAAGCTACTGCCAACGACGTCAAATAAATAGCTACCAAAAATACACGGAACATGGTATGGGTCAAGTCCTGCGACGCAAAAACCACTTTGCTCCTTTGACAACTTCAACTTCAAGACAAAGAATTCGATATGGCCTTCAAACTGAATGATCTAACTACACACCGTGGATCTAAACTGAGAAGACACGGAACAACAGTTTTATTTTTGTACGTTTTTTTCTATCTTTCTCTCTTTCTGTTTTCTCTCTCTTCTCTCTCTCTCTCTCTCTCTTCCTATTAACAGCTACATAAAACGTCACTACAGTACAAATGGAGACACAGAGCTGAAACATTAGACCTGATCTGAAGGCACGTGGCTGGGAAGGAGGAGGAGGAGGAGGTGGTTGAGGTGGGCGCTGAGCGGAGCAGAGGCTACTTCAGCAGGGCACGGTAAAGGAGGAGGGAGTGGGCGGTCTCTCTCTCCTGCTCCATGTAGAAAATTAAGTCCCTGAGGTTGACGCGAGTGATGCGTTGCCGTGTGTACTGGCGCGATGAGGTGGACGGGGTGGAGGAGCTGGCCAGGAAGCCCGCCGTGCTGCCTGAAACCTGGAGACAAGGGCAGGGGTCAGAAGGTGAGATGGGGGAGGTCACACCAATTACACATTTTACATCTCTGAAGTCCGTAGTTTTCAAGGATTAGCGTAGCCCTTCAATATAAAAGGACCAAAGAAATTTGTTTCCAATATCTGAAACAATACAACAATACATAGTCTGTTACATGATATGTACAACGGCTGTGCCTACAAACAGATAAGGCGCCGCTTGTGTAAAAAACCTGAAACTGCATCAATAAAATGTCTTAAAACTGGTTGACTGACAAGACATATCTGTGTGCAGAAACACAACAGTAATGAGCACTTAGCACCAAAGACATCTGCAAAATAACATTTCAAAAAATAGTCACAAAAATGAAATATTATAGTGCAGCACGTAGAAACACAGCTAAACACTGTATAAAGTCGGATTGTGATGGTGTTTGATTCAGACATTCATGTTCCCCACAGGATGAACTGTAATAAGTTTGGTGACTTTTCAATGTGCTGATTTATGACGATGTACTTGCTAAACTATTTACACTCCCATCAGCTGGATGATGAATCATGGCAAACATGTTAGTGTTATCATCGGGCGCATGTTAGCATCCTGATGTTAGCATTTAGCTCAAAGCGCTGCTGGGTTTGAGCATGGCCTTGCAGAGCCACGAGCATGACCGTAGTCACTCTCTTCCAAAACTGTGTGGGAATCCTAAAACTAATCAGAGGACAAGAGGAGGGAATATTACAGATTTGTGCTTTGGTATAAATCACCAGCAGCCATCAACACTGCTGTAACGACCTTCATCAACACACAGATCCCACCGCACTCAGACTGCTTCAGAGTACTGACCTCGCTGAGGAAGTGCCTTTATGTATCCAGCTTTTTGTAAATATGAATTTTTAAGTGAGGTGAAAGTTTCTTTTGCTCTTTATCAGAGATACCAAATGGTTGCTTTTCTGTTTGGGTTTCATTAACTTTGCAGATGTGTGGTAAGCACTTTCTCTTTCATCCTCACTTTGTTGTGCAGCGAAAAAAAATATCTTTGACTCAAAATGTAGTAACAGTTAAGAAGACATGTTTCCCATATCCCATAAATGAAGTAATCGTTGTCGAATGGCAAACACATTGACAGTATCAATAGTAAGGAATGCTGTGGCCTCCGAGCATGTATACACCTCCAATTAGGAAAAATAATCCCTCTTGCAGAGCACGAATGAGATCAAAAAGATGCTCTAATAATGTCCAGATCTTCAGGTGCAGCAGAGTGTTCGGAGATTTTTTTCTTCAACTAGATGAACACGGGGTTGAGAAAAAACCTTGCAGACGTGCCCGGACGGTGAGGGAAACCGTCACTTTTATTTGCGTGCTCTACGGCTCTTTACATTGCCCTGAATGTGAACAGATTTCCCCTGTAAATGAACAACGCTGCTGACACAGATCTGAGCTGACGTCCCACTCTGAAATGGAGCCCTTGTTGTTTGTATTTGATCCAGGAAAAATGAGAACGATAAAAAAAGGGAGTGTATACAGAGGCTGATACAAATCAAGAGATGCATTTACATTTGGAAATGAGAAACACTGGGAAACAGATCCAGCGAGTGCCCACTTGAACCCAGACAGAGAGAAATAAGACAGACATTTCAGTCAGGAACACCCTCTCACAATTACATTGATTGCACCACTCTGTAAACACACAGTACAGACAGGCCTTAATTGTTAACATATGATGGGTATGAATTTACAAGAACCAAACCAAAGTCCCTCCAGCACCCGCCCCCTCATATGCTTGTCTTTGTGTACACTGTATGACGGTGCTTTGTCTCAAATTTCCCTCGGTACACTCTCTGACCCCTGGACGGTGGATGATGAGAGAGTGCAGCCAGACCACCGTTCCCGCCAACTTACCACAGCCACATCTACAGTCTCTGGCAGACGACCGGCCACGGGGAGCACCATCAGGCGCCGAGGTGAGCCGATTAGCCCAGAGTGTCGGGCCGGTGTTAAAGAGGGGCTACACTTAATCACACAGATTCTTGTTGGCAAGCGGTGTTAGTACAGGTGATGTTTTTCCCAACACACTTAATACTGGGTGTAAAATGAGCTTGTATGTGTTTGAAAGTTGGGTTCAGATGAATTCTCCCATAACCCATGATAACACAGACAGGACTCAGATGTCTGTTACAATCCAATCTGTATGTTGGAGTAGTAGTAAACACAACACGGTGACACACTGTGCTATATTCAGAGCTAAACAAGATATGTGGGGTTGAAAAACACTAATGAACATCACGGCTATAGCTATGTGATGACAGTTCCCTACAGAAACACGTAGTAGGCCTGCTAGTCCAGCTACAACCCAGGTACCCACACAGTGAGTCTCTCTGCTGGGTGTCAAAGCTCCACCACTCCTCATGTAACCAACAGAGAAACAAAGAGTCTGACAGCTTCTCGTGAATAGCTCCACGTCTCTGTCCATGCTGAACCCCATGTCACACACAACGTAGCCAAAAGGCAGCACCTCCTACACTTCACAAACACCACAAACCTGACTGGTAAACGTGAGATAGTACATACCACAGTACGTTCCAGTTTATCACAATATTTCTCCAGTCGATTGTGTAATAAATTACATCCATACTTAATCATGCTCCGTAGGGGAGCAGGAGATGTGTATGTATGGAATATATAATATAGAAAATAAAGATCTGCGTACTTTTTTCTGTCAGGTGGAAAAACCTCCAGTGATCAACTCTTTAAAACTATTTTAGTTAATACTTGAGGGCATTTTTGTGTGTAGAAATAAAAGTAAAAGAAACATAACTAACATAAAACGGAAAACAGAAGAACTGTTTCAACAAGGTTACAGTATACATGTTATTGGCCCCCAAATTATTATCCCAGTCTGGTCTCCTGGTTTCTTGTCAGTGAAGACATGCAGCGGGTTGAGGCGCAAGTGGGTACAGCTTGCTCCCCGGGGCACACCAGGCCCTCACTTTGGGGAGAGACCCCGGCCTAATCAGGTCAATCATGGCTGACCACATGTGAAAGATGGGCCTGCCTTCTGCCATGCCAATTACTGCCACTCACGAGTAAGACCGGCGACAGGGCCACAGATTTTACCAATCAAAGCCATCCATCCACCTGGACAGATGGGCAGTCGTAGCTACAGGCAGCCGGTTCGGAGGGTGGTTGCAGCGGCTGACAGTGGGGAGGAGGGAGACAGCGGGTATGGCCAGATATTGCTGCCCAGGTAGTGTGCCACAGCTCCCAGAATGCCTCATTGCCTTTAGGGACAAGGGGCAGTCTTAAGTGATCCAAATGCAGGCAGAAAGGTCAGCGCTTGTCCAGGAATTCACTCAACGCAGCCTCTCCTGTACCCTCCGTCTTTATATGCCCTCCACATGCCAGCAACACAAACACCGGTATGTTGTTGTCGGTATCCATGGAGACCAATCTCTCTCGACCGTACGAGCAGGAAATCATGTTGTGGAGGAGGGAGTGGGGGTGGGAGGGGTAAACACCAACACTAAACAAAGCAGATGGCTGAGTGTCAGTTAAAAAGGAAAGCGAGACATCGACGATCACACTTTCCCTGTCGCCAGCAATTACACAGTAATTGTGTCTGAAATTCAATAGAAAACAAAATGGCAGGCTTCGTAAGGTCACGGCGGATGAAAAGAAAAAGTGAGAACACGAGAAAAATCAGGAGAGCAGAGGCAAATAGAGAGAGAGAGAGAGAGAGAGCAAAACTGAAAGTCTCAAAATCAGCTTGGCCAAGAAAGATCCATGAGGCAAAAAACAGCATCTGTCATTTTATCTGTGATGGGCGCTTGGAGGCATTATGTCATATGACATATCCATCGTACAGAACGCGCAGGGATACTTCGATACACATCTCTTCAGACATTTGACTTGTTTGGAGCGGGGGACAGAGAGAAAACAGAGGGGAGAGAGAGAGAGAGAGAGAGAGAGAGACGATGGATAGAACCTGAGGAGAGGAGAGGCGATGAGAGGAGAGGAGGAGGAGTTTGTAATAAGGCCTCTTTGCTGGCTCTGGTCTTCAGCCACATTCTGTTGACATACGTGACAACGTGCCAATGGGCCAGACACATTATTTCACACTATTTCACTCTTCCATGGTTTCCCACACACACGTTGTTCATGCACACAAGCAGAGAGGGAGAGCCAGGGCGTGTTCGTGTGGCTGGCAATTAGTGTAATAAAGTAGACCAATAAAACAATAAAATAGAATAAAAGACAGACAGGCTAAAGGGAAAGTCATTCCTGATTCTGACACATAAGATTTATAAATGCCATGCCGACCGGGTCTCAGGAGTATTGTAGTTGTGATATAAGCAACTTTAACTAGGTTTAAGCAATCATATTTAGAAAGTTTCTCCACCACACATATCAACTAAAAAGAATAAGGCTAGCGTTATTAGCATCATACTATAGGCGCCTACAAATCCCATGAAATATCCAAAACCACCAAGCCCACATGGCCCCTACTGAAAATGTTACTCCACTACGGTTAACTAGTTCATCAAACTGGTTTCTGTAAAAAAAAAACAGGAGCGGTAGTTTTCAGAGAACAGGAGTGTAAAAGTGTTTTTTTTTGTCTAAATCGGTTGCAGAGTTTTTCAGCTCTTGTAAGTGTTTACAGCATTTGTGTGTGTGGAAATTTTATAACAGTTTCCTTAGTCAGAGCTCACATGATGCCCAGGAATCCATAAAGGCTTGTTCCATACAGCCCCCCCCCCCAAAAAAAGAAGAAATGGCTAGAAAAGAGACAGAGGAAATCTGAATTTTCCCATAGAAGGACAAAGTCAGCAGGTCACACTTTCCTGTTCTTGGCCCTCAAATGACACTCACTTCAAGCTGGAGAGGGCTAAAATTAATTCCCATTTTGCTAAATTTACTTTTGATTAATAATGTATGTTTTCACCCTCTCTCTCTCTCTTCTCTCTCTCCCTCTCCCTCCCTCTCTGCTTTTTTTCCATGGCCTCAGTAGTGCAGCTGCAGCAGCGATGTTTGTAGGTGTCTTGAGGAATTTACATTTAGTCCTTTATTGTTTGAGAAAAGAAAGGGGGTGGGGCAGGAGCTGTGGTGGGGTTCTTGCTGATCTGTGGCTTTGAACCCTGAGTGGCACCTGTGCCTTGATGCCGGAGCCAATATTGGATTTGGCCCAGGTCACACCTTAGGGCGGTGGGTTAATGGCCCACTTTGCCAGGCGCACAGAGCTGCCCGGCCCTGCAGCACAGGCCAACCTGCTGTCTCAGCACTCCGCTCCTCGCAGCACAAGTTGCAGACAGAGCCTGCATGGTGAGAGAACGCACACAGACACACACACACACACACGAACCGTATGTACAAGTGTGTGACGACACCCTGGCTAACATACTGTGTTAAACAAAACTGGGGGAAAAACGTTGCTCAGCATTCATGTTGAGATAAAGACTAGCCCCATGTTAGTTGAGAAACAGATAAGCTGTTCATGATGCAACATTACTCTTTTGTTGTTATTACTTTGATGCTGAAAAATCCGTTTAAACTCTGATGTCTATGCTCCAGGCAAGGAGGACATATATAGCACAACAGAGACAGATTGTTGACAAGCTAAACAAAGAAGTGAAGCAAAAGCTGAACCAGGTGGTGCTGAAGCCAGGGTGAAAATGAACAGCAGCTACTGGTCAAATATTGATGAGTATTGTCAGTGGTGCTGGACACTGGGGCAGGTAGCCAGCCGTGATTTGATGGTCCGGTTTTATTTTCTAAGTGCAGTCGGCTGACAGTCGGACCTTTAAAGTGGCTTGTAGGTAGTCAGATACTCCTGATGGGCCTCCCCTCATCAGGAGTACCTGACTAACTCACAAACGGGCTTACATGCTGGCTGACTGAAGGACTCACTGATTTGCTGACTGACGGACTAACTGAAGAACTGGCTGTTTTGCAGACTGGCTGAGGGCCTGACTGACTCACTTACTGGCTGACTAATTTACTGACTGAAGGACTGACTGACTGACTGACTGACTGCCTGGTTGACTGATTATGTGCCAGGAAGCAAAGCTTTCCCACATGTTCTCCTCCACGCTGCATTTCAGTCGGGGAACGCTGCCTCGTCCCTTCGCAGTGTTTACAGTGTGGAGCCCAGCCGTGGGAGTGCAGCCCCGCTTCATCTCCACACTCGGCCTGAAACGCCTCTCCTACGGCCGCCATTAATCAGCAACAGAGACTTTCTCTCTCCCTCTCTCACCTCTCCTTTTTCTCGCTCCTCTACGCCCACAGACATGCTGGATGAGGCCATTTTGAAAGAGTTAACAGATGTCGGCTGATTTGCCCGGGGCTTTCTGACATTGCTCGAGTGATGTATTTGATGTGGAGTTTATTCAGCTCTAATAAACGTATAAAGAATTAGAATAATAATTCACAGATGTACATACCCAGATTATATGCTGGAGCCTCTCTTTGAAGCAGACAAGGCAGCCAAGATTAACAGAACCAGGGGAAAGGATGAAAAGGGTTTTGGTTCAGCCCACCGATAATCAGAGAGGTCAGGATGGACTAATGCCGCAGCTTTATGTTCATGCACCGACACAGACGGCCTTTGTTCCTATCACAGGTTCCTTTTCAGTGAAAAGCCTAAACAAGAGGCTGGCATTGTCACTGTGCCTTTTTGAAAAATGGAGCAGAGTGAAAAACCTTGCCTGCATCTGTTTTTTTCTTGTCTCATACATACTCTTGCTAATTTGTCATTTTGTTAACAGCAGAAAGAAAAACTGAAAGAATAAAGGGAAAAATACAAAGGGATAAGAGTGAGGTCTAGCATTCTGATCATGGTAAAAAAAAATGAGGGAATTACTTTCAAAACAAACAACTTCCATTTGCTTCACAGCTAAAGAACAACAAATCTCAAAAATGGCCAGTTGCAGAGCATCTTAATACCCACATAAACCATAAAAACAGCTACACAGCTCCATGGCAATGCATAGCAACCGTGCAGAATTTCAGTCAAGGAGAAAGAAGGCAAAAAAACACCTTATTACTTCTAACTCCTGCAAGCCATTTTGGTCTCCAAAGGTTTTAGAGCGCCGCAGGCCATGTGTCTGCAGTGTTTCGGGAAATGACTTGCCTTCGCACGAACACTGCTATGTTCTGCAGCACTGCTGCCCCCAGCATCCCCGCTCAATTTCTGTTTAACCCCTTCCTGCCTTCCATCACACTGACTCACTGCAACAGAGAGCTCACACCCAGCACAATACTGTCACATTGTTCAGCCTCCCTAAAACCAAAGCAAATCAGACCAGCTTTTTCACGAGCTCACACATTAACTCCACGTCTAATTTGGCTACTTAAGCATGTGATGGCTCTTAACAAACATGGTGCAGAAGAGGCGTAAGGTTATGTGGGGCAAAGAAAGATGGAGCAAAAAGCCCCTTCACCATTCCACTTGATCTACTACAATGTGCGACACAGTTTGCACACTTGAGTGTGTATCAACGGTGGATTAAATCTGCAAACTCGTTGACACAACACATAATTAAAACATCTTGCTCGAGGTCAGGAATTTTCTAATTAGTAGTGTACTGACAAAGCTGCAATTCCATCGCCCTGAGTTTCAAAGTCCACAGGTTACTGCTAAGATGAAAGCTGACCCTGGAGCACTATTCTGCAGGGCTGCTCATACAATTCCTCAGAAGACAGTCACAGGGTCACCAAGCTAAACAGTGTGCTGCACCCGGAACCTGCACTTCCAAACAAAGAACTTCAAACTTTCCTGCCTGGAAACACAATCTTGGCTACCCCCCCCGCCCCCACCCCTCTCTCTCTCTTTCTTTCCAACCTGAGAGAAACAAAAGATTGTGTGAAGGCAACCAGATGAAGAAACCATAACATTGTTTTTAATCTGTTTAATTAAAATGCTCTAAGCTTGGCTAGCTGAACGACTTGTTAAACACTACAAAGGCTTTATTAGCTGGGTCTTTGTAGCTTAAGTTGGCAACACCATGTAGGACTGTGGAGTTTTTTCATTTTAATTATATTGATTGTTATTATGTATTAAATGCATAGAAAGTCCTATCTACAATTTACAACAATGCAACATCAGCACAGAAGCTAATATAACAACAGTCCAGATAATGATTTTGTTGTTGTTATGATTTATAAATCAGGTTTATTTGTCTGAGAATCACAATCCAATATATTATCCACCACGCCGATGTTTTCTTTGGGGAGACAGAGAAATCGCTAACAGCTTGCCTGATAACCTGGACAATTAACACAGGCCAAGTATCTTTGGCTACATAAAGTATCAGAAGTAGAACTTTTTCAACATTAAATATTCAAGGCATTTCATATATAAAATGAACCCAATTAGAGTTAAAATAGGAGAAGTGTAATGAGTCTCAAGTCAGAATGCTTGTCTTCAGAACTATTCGCTAATGAGCCCTTGTTGGTTTTGCACACTTTACTTTCAATGGTGTGGCACTGTCATTTCTGCCGGTTTTAAATTTTTAATTCAAGTTGAATGAGAGGGTGGTGACTGAGTTAATAATCAAGGCACCGGGGTGTTTTGCAGCCGATGGATAGCTGGGAGAAGTTGCCAAATGAGGCTTGTGGTCCGCCCTTTGATGTCTTTGCGAAACGTTCCAAATAGGAACAACCAGTTAACAAAAAGCCTATCAGTTCAGAGTGGTATCGAACATAAATGACCACACTAAGGGGAACGCATCCTGCAGATGGCCTAATTAGGGAAAAGAGAAGGCTAGCAAAATACCGCGGCACTGAATAACACAGAAGCCGAGCGCTAACACACACTGACTTGAGAATGAGATGAGAGACCAAAAGGCGGCATGACTGGTCCCGCCGCTCCGCAGACACGTGCTGTATGCTGAACTGTCAGTCTTTACATAAATCCTCATATGAGCAGTGAGACATTTCACTTACAAGAAAAGGAACGCATCAAGGGGTCACAGTGGATATGCAGATGGAGGAGATTAGAAAGCACATTTACGGCGGAGGTTCACACTACGAATTGGTCCTTGATCTCAAATTGACATAAATGGGGCCATTTTTGACATCATTTAGCCATCACAGGCTCAGCTCCGGCACCGCTGTCACTGGTCCCCATGCACCTGATGTGACGCCTGCTAAGTATAAGAGACGGGAAAATGGCTGTCTGAAGAGCAGGTCTGATTAAAATCCAGGCTCTTCTGGGGAAAGAGTGGAGTTTCATGTTTTATATAGATGGCCCAGAAAGACGAACCGAAACTTTACAAGAGGATTGTTTTATTGTAGAGTGCCTCTGTGAACATTTGTGACCCCCAGTGACATTGGTTTTCATCCAACAAGCTGCCAGAGTAAGGGGCTCACACACGTTTTTATAGCTACTCAGAACTGAATGTTTCCTTTATCATTTTTGACATTTGCATATGTAAATTTTAATATACACATACTACTTATACTACTGCCAATGCTTCTGCAGATATATACACATGGACGTCTACTGATTCCACATTTGAGTACATTTGGCACTAAAATATCAAAATAAAACCATATAATACACCATCAATTAGTAGTGTGGGTTGGGGGGTAACAATGGCACGCAGTATCATAAAATTTGGACTCAGTTAAGGAGTTCCTCATTACAGTTTTTCTGGCACTTTCCTGGAGGCCTTGTTCCTCCCATCAGGTTCCTCTTCCACAGGGCCAGAAGGCTTCCTTCCTACCTGCACAGCATTTTGGCAACCTGCTTTATTATACCACATACAACAGCATCATTTTCCAGGCAGCTGTGTGTGTGTGTCTGTGTGTGTGTGTGTGTGTATAATGCTTATCTACATATTGACTTGGTTTAAACCCACACCCTTGTCTGCCATAATAATTACATATCTTGTAAAAGGAAGTACTCAATTCTTCCTGCACCTGAGGCGGGCAGCTGCAGGAGATGCCCACTGGCGCCCAGCAAACACACCTCCGGCGCTGCCTGGTATCCAAACAGCTTCAGCATACACCCACAGCCATTGCCTTCCATTGTGTAATGGCGGCTTTCTATTAGACTCCAACTGAACAGAAAGCGCCAACGCAAGCGTGGTTAAATGTTTTTCTATGTATTGCAGGAAGAAAGCAGTTGGGATAGGTTGGACAGGTAATAAAGACAGCAGGGGCCTGTTTTATGGTTGTCAACGAGTCGGACCACACACGCACACAGCGGCACACACCTCAATACACACACATACACAAACACACAACAAAGCAGTGGTGTGTAGTGACACAGGCCAGCCCAGGAGGTATGTTTACATTTTGTGGCTCCCTGGACCTTGTTGTATGTGTATATAAAAATCGCTACAGAAGGCCAGCCAGGTCTTTTTCGGCCAAACCACATCTATTGCTCAGAAACTGCCAAGACGTGTAATCAGGACGCTGATGCGGGTGATAGAGGCCATATCCAGCTATTCACAACTCTCCCAAAGTTCTATCAGTGGAGGGCGTTCATTAGTCCAACAAATACATAATTTATGCAATCTAAAAAATACATGTGATCATGAATCAAAATGGGAATGAGAGACACAGAAACATTGAGGTTCTCTGGTGATGCCAATTCTTTGTTTCGGGAAAGCGAACGGAGGTCAACTGCTGGGCAGCTTTCCTGTCAAACATGGTCAAACGCAACATCACTGCTCTGCTGCTTAGAGGCCAGACCGGAGCCAGACCTGGTGACACTCGACTGCAAAACAACAGCAATTCATGTTATTACAATGCTTTTTCTCTCTGACTACAGTGCTGTATTTCAAAGACAATTGTTTCCTCTATTATCCATTTTATGATTTGGTACATTGAACAACAGTCAAGTCAAATGTACCGTATTGTTTAACTGTATTCAATATACAGTAGGCCATCATATGTGTGGATTTTAGTGGTCATGTATAAGAGCGGCCCCATTCAGAAAACTTGCAGACAATAGGATAGACTGCATGCTAACTGACATGAACTACACACCACTGTGAGCACACAGCGTTTTCAGCAACACAAGATATCTACTACAGCACCAGAGCCAATAGCTTTTATCCTCTCTCTATTCAGGACTGATAACATTCATGTGTCTGAATTCTGCTGAGATTATTTGTCAAAAACGCCTGAATTTCACAGTTAATTGGCCTCCCTAATTAGCACAGGATGTCTAATTCCCATTGCAGTCAGTGTGCTAAATGGTAAAGCTTTAGCAAGCGGATGCCATTCCTTTTTCGTTTGAGCAGAGAGACTCCCCGTGCAAGTCGAGCTACACTGTACATTACACACCCAATGATCGATTCTAAATCTTAATTAGGGAAACGACAAACAAGCAAGGGGACTTAATGAACTGTGTACCCTGTCAAACAGCTGGCTGATTATATTTATTGAAATATATGTTAAATTTAATGATTTGGGCAATTAACTGTGGACCCCTCTGTAATCTCTGAGGGACATGAAGAGACCAGGGAGGCGAGCACCGGGGCCACAGACCTAATGGAAAGCAGCTGACAAATATTTGTCATCCCCAGAGTGCTGAAACAGGCATCGGCGGCTCAGAGAACCTTGTGCTCAGGAATAAAGATATCATACAAATCTCTCTCCCTTGTGTGCTTTGATTCCAGTCATTTACGGTCCTGGCTTATACTGCTCTGATGCTGTAATAAGTCATGTTTTAGGCACTCTCTGCTTCGCTGGGACCTCATCCCATTTAATGATCTGAGATGTTCCACAAAAACAATACAGAAACATAACAAAGGATATCTAAAAGTGGGCACAGTCTTTATTATCAGTGCCTTTTTTTTCACGGCCATCCATTTCAAACTTTTTTTTCCTAAATTGGTCAAATGGAAAGCAGTGAAAAGCGAGGAAAAAAAAAATTAAGCCGAGCCGAAAAGTGCGACTTGGATTTAATATTTTATAATTGCCAAGGGACATTCTAAGATCAATGAATTTTTGCCCGGGACGCACATCAGAAAGAGATGTACTTCAGTCTTTTTAGGGAACATTGGTCTATTTAATTCCAGTGTCTGATGCATGTGAAATATGCCTTCCATGGCCTCCTTCTTCTTCCCCAGGCACTGCTGCAGGCAGACATTACCACTTTTAATGGGCCGCCATGAGAAGAGGCAAGTCAGCCAATAACCCATCCTCACTAATGGATCGCCTTGTTTGTTCTCTCTCACCATTTTCTGAAGCTAATTTTAGATGTTCTGTTTTTCCGTTAAAAGACAAAATAGAGGACACAGTATCACAACAATATTTCAGCATAAAACAATGAAATAAATGGTCCTCAGACTGAAGGACAGATAAGAAGTGTATTATTAATTAATAGTATTGAGCTATTCATCTACATGGACCATCTCTATTGAATAAAGCCAAAACAGGGCCTCTCCCAGTGGGAGACTAAGAGAAAAAGGCACTTCTGGACCCTGTAGTAAAAAGTGTTGAGTGGAGTAATGGAGGTAGTTAACAGCAGAACTTTTTAGGGGTGGGAATGATCACTGACTGATTTATCACAGCTGCTGAACCAATTAACAATATATTCACTAGTCATAATCTGAATTTAATAATCCCAAAAGTCCCCATGACAAATGTAGATTTGAAATTAAAATCCCTGCCACACAATTAACTTTTCATCAGTTGCCAGGTTATGTGGAAAGGTGATATATTTTTGATGAACATAATAAATATTTTCTTATCATTCAACATGCAACATGAAATATTTACTACATTTGTTGAATGGGTGACCTTTGCACTGTGGTCTTCTTTTTTTGTACAGCAATGTACTTTGAGTCTCTTAAACATACGGTGTTCAAACTTTCACCATAGAACAGTATTAATGCAACATCAAGGGTTCAGTTCCAATGGCATTCCCACATACATAATTAAAGATATCAAGGTTATTAGTGAGGGAGAACAACCACTACAAAATTATTGTGTATGTTGTTTTGACAAAAAAAAAAAAAAAAAGGAAAATGAAGACTGCTAGGGAGAAGCCTTGAGACAGTAGAAGTAAAGATAGTGCTCTATTATTTAGTATTGAGTTTTAAGCAGAAAGCTGCTGCTTACAGGATGTATAATGTACACCTTCACAATGAAAAATCCTGAATCAGATTTTGGAAACTCAAACTACTCTCTCTGTTGGCATTTCTGCCATCTAGTTGTAGTATTTTGCCTACTCCATACATATTACCACCTCTCCTCCGCCCTCTTTGGCATTCTTCTGCCCCCCCTGCCAGCACCTAATGAAAGATCTTTTCCAGCCTTTTCTCCTTTCTTTCCTCAGGCTCAAACCTTGACAGCTGACAATGGAGCTGACATAAAACTTATAGTCAAAGGAAAACAAACTTAAACACATAGTGACACGAAAATGCACTGCTTCCTGGTAATGCCACGGTGCAGTTCTGCACAAGGCAATCAGGGTTAAATCTAACAGCATCGCAGGAGGTCCTGTAAAAAAACGACAGTAAGTCACACAAAGAAGCAGGAGTTTCTTAAGTGAGCCATAACAGAAAGAACTCTCCAGGCTCTCCAGGGTTTCACCATGCAAGTTTCAGAGGCTCCGTGTTGACAACTTCATTAGCGCCCGCGCTCTAAAACTCTTGAGTCGTTCAATAACATTTTCACGTTTAGACTAAGAATTTGGAGGCCCAGAGTTTCCATCTCCTTCAGGATGGAGGAAACACAAGCAGGTGCAGAATGGTAAAGCACTGATTGAGGCGTTTTCTCTGCCTATCCCTGTGAGTGGCGAAGGCGTAGGATGAGGAGAGTGGGTTTGCACAGTGCGGTATAGCACAACATGGGGCCCAGGATGTTAGGCTGTCCCCATGTCCCTGGCCAGCAGGCTAGCTAGAGAGCCAGCCATTATCGGCTCGCCTCCATAGCAGCGAGGCGGAGAGGGGAAAAAAAGGCAGCAAATTTCATTCTTCAGAAATTTAATTATATCAAGATTAACAAGGGAGGTAATTAATTTCTTTAAGATGGGTATCTTTTAAGTGCCTGGGGCTCAACTTTGTTGTCAAAACTGTATATTTAACCATTATTTCAGGGCAAAGTTTTAAAGGCAGAAATGAGGGGGATCACTTCTTTGCCATGAATATGGATATATAGGAGGCTCTTATCTAAATAGGAAGATTACAGTGTTAACACTAATGTGTACATTTATGCACACATACAAATCTAAGGTAGATTTAGGCATTTTTAAAAATTTATCATAAAAATGGGCTGCATCAACAAGTAGATTTAAAATAATATCCAAAATGTATAATCAAGATTTTCAGCTGAGATTGAGCCCTTATTTACTCAGCCTGTTGTGGATAGGCAAGGTTGAAACCATAAATCACTGTGTGGACCACAAAGCCATCAGAACTTCAGACTGTCTGAGATGCTAAACCGACCCTTCGAAAGCACAAACACGATCATTTTCAGGAGGGAGTTCTGAGAGGGAAGAAGGTGGCGTAACGCTCTCCTACAAGTCAAGTAGAGTTTTCATCAAATTCTCAGTAAGATCAGGATGATTAAATTATAAGGCAGTGCCAAAGGGGGTCCCAAACCTGCTTCTAGTTAAGTTTATAAGACACAGTGTATCCCATTTAGATATCTACATGAAAATATTTCCAAATATGTCAAAAGCATAAAAATATTTTGTCAACATTTTTATGGAGAAACAGTTCTAGCCAGTTGTGTTTTAGGCTTTAGTGTGAGTATGGACTTCTCTCTCTTGAGGGCGACTTGAGACTTAATGTTGTGATGCAGACAGATTTTCTAGATTAGATGAAGCACCATCAGCAGAATATAGTTCATCAATATCCACTGATGTTTCACAGACACTGTGCTAACTACCTTTCATAGAATCACTGAGTTATATATTCATACGTTTAATTAATGTCCAATCTTTCATGCATGTCTCTCTAGAAAATTTAAGCTGAATAACTGAGGTGGTGGGACATGGATATCCTGTGTGTTTGTCTGTAACTGATGTTAGAGGATCTTTTAACCCTCTGTCCATGAGTGAAAACATTAAAGCCAGTGAAGCTGAGTCAAGTTGACAGTTACCATATATTCAAGACCGAACTGACTATAACGGTTGCAACAATATCTCTCTCTGCTATCTCATTCCATATATTTCAATTACTGTGCAGAGAACATGATACAAACATGTCAGAGAGTACATTTCTTTTCTGTAAACATTCTTTCAACGCCTCACATCCATGATACAGTAGAGAAACACCAGCCCAAGTCACACACATATAGACTGACAGAGACAGGGGAGCAAACAGGCTATTCAAAGACTTTCTTAAATGCAACACACTGAGCCACAATACCTGAAAATACCTGAAATATCTCAACAATAATTTTTCAAGTTGGCCGATGCACAGATATTCCTTTATCCACATGCCACAGAGTTCTTTTAATGCACAGATATTCCTTTATCCACATGCCACGGAGTTCTTTTAATTCTTTCTGATAAAACTAAGTTATATATATATAATGTGGGTTTCATAATTTGTAAATTTCATCACAGAACTTAACACGAGTGGATAAATGTATTTATCTTTTCATGCTTATGCTATAGTTGCATGTGTAATGCTTTAACCCACAGTACATAGTGCATTAGCCACTGGTGGGTAAACCCTGTGCTCTGCATTGTGCAAGGGAAAGTTGGCAAAGTGCACTGTGTTAAAGCTCTAAGAACGCATGGCATCCGTCCAAGGAGCCCCTGTAACCATTCTGAAGACTCGACTCTGTCTCCTTTGTGTCCTCGCTGGAAATACAGAATTGCCTTGAGACGTAAAGTCAAACTAATATTGCAATCTTCTTGACATTATGAAACCAGTAGCAGCCTCTCTGTGCCCTCTTTAATCACATTTATGTAGTATGTAGTGAGGGGGAACACATGCAGGAATCTGTACGCTTCATTACAGCCTGATACAAGTCATTGTATTCTACTTCGGATCCCACCCTGCATAACTTTAGTGGTGAGATAAATAATTAAATAAATACTTTGGCTAATCGGGGGTTAATGTCAGCAAAACCCAGTTGGTTTAGAAGGGGCCTCCATATTTTTAAAAGCAAAAGTGGAGCTCCACATGTTCAAGAAAGCTGAAAAAAAGGTCATGTTTGCTGTCTTTTCCACTGTGCATATGTGTGCGTGGTTTTGACATGGAGAGGAGTGTTAGTCGGACAGAGGGACGCTGAGGTGGTGAACGGTAAACAGGAGGAGCTGTAGTGAGCGCTGTATACTCGCACAATACTGCCACTTTTACTGTACCAACAAGCAGGCATGGCTTTTTAACTAAACACTATCCCTAACAGATTGTGGATAGAGAAGGGGAAAAAAAAAGATGGAAAGGAAGAAGAGATGGGTAGGAGGAGCGAGCGGTTTCCTCCTCCATCCAGTTGGCCTGTCTCCCTTCTTAACCAAACAGCCCGGTTGGTCCTAGTCCTCTGAGTCCTTACGCCCCCCCCTCCAGCTCCGGAACCCTCGTGCTCTGCGAGTTTCCTGTTTGTCTGGCTGAAGACCTGGCCGTTTTACTCCCAGGCGGCACACTGGGAGGGACGCGAGAGCAGGAGGAGGAGAAGGAGAAGGAGAGGAAGAAAAGCACAAGAGAGAAGGACAGAGGGGAGGTTGGCGGGGGAGAAGGCAAAGGGAGAGACACTGAACACTCCCGAGTTGGGATTGATTTACTTCATTAACCGAGATTACAAGTTTAACTTACAAACCAGAGGTCAAAATTTCTCATTAACAAGGGGACCGTGGAGAACCTCGGGGCTTGGAGACCACTCTTATTACTGACTACACATTTCAATCTGTCTTTGATGTTCCATGTCTGCCTTTCTACCCCCTCTTTCCCCCTCCTATTTTTTGGCAGCGAGGTTGATTTTAATTGTAGCTATAGAACAGAGCATAGTTTGCCTGTAAGCCAGCCTCCACATCTGTAGTGAGTGCAGCTTTAGTGATATTGGGTGCAGTCCATAGCTCGGGGCTAATTTTAATGGTCCCCCCCCTCCACCTCCCCTCCCTCCTTCATTGGAGACTCAGATTGTTTTCCACGTGATTCCTGTTAATTTAGCTGGAGGAAAGGGCATCAGTTTTCCTTGTGCTTTTCCCCCTCTCTCCCCATGCCTCTCACTCTATTGCCTCACTCCCTCTTTCTGATCTACAGCCTCAAAGAAAGAAGGTGAAATGAATTCAAATGGAAAAATAGACTGTGCTCACTATTAAATCGCTCGCCTACCTTTGTCCCTCGCATTGCGCCTGGTCGAGACAGATACGAGGAAGGCAGTGTGGCTGTACAAAACTGAGGCAATTTAGCTGCTATTGTCGCTTTTTTTTTTTTTCATGTCAACAAACAAAAGCTCTTCCTTTGATGTGATAAATGGCCTCAGTGGCGGGATGATAAGTACGAGCTTGCAAATGTGTCAAGGATGTTTCAAAGCTCCGAGCGTGTTTAACACCGCAGGACACTGTGCGCCAAGGCACATTTTACATGGCAGAACCTTTAGTGCTAACCTCAGATGTACCGAGTCTATCTGTCTTTCAAAAGCTAGCTGCACAGACACCACGCAGTTTAGTCAAGATGCGCCGAATGGAGAGAGGAGATCACAACACAGAAAAATCAATGAGGGGGAAATGAAACAGTAGAGCCTTCAAATAATGTTAAATGTGTGAAAGGACAGACCACAGAGGGTGTGATGGAATAATCATTGTGACTAAAGCTCTATTAGATAGACTGTCCTCTATCCACTATTCAATGAGCTAAAATCCATTTGTATCTCTTCTCTGTATAATCCACAGATACTGATGTATCTGAACATGTTATACAGAGCTGAACATGTTATACAGTCTACCTATGTGTGAGCTGTTACCACCCCATATTGTTTGGTGGCAGCAGTATGGTGTAGATACTAATAGTTGAGCTGCCAAATACATCCAAGGAATTATAGAAAAATCAGCTTCTAGCAGTGATGTTTATTTTTGTGTACATTTTCTACAGAGGTGCCTTTTGGTGTCCAACAAAAAAAAAGACACAAGAGATTAAGATATCTTTTTTCAATGCCTCAACACTTTTTAATCAGGCATTATAGCAGGTCCTCAAGCTAATGTTTCGAGGGCATTTGAGCCTCCGTCACATCTCCATCCTCCTTCAGCTAGCCTTTGTCGCTGCACTTCATCTCTCCGCCTTCTTTAAGGTATCTCACCCTTGACTTTTGTGCTGAACTTCAAAAGCCTGAGAGTGCTGATTGGAGGGTTAGAGCTGTAAGAGGGGGGACCATTGAGCTGGAGGGGGGATTTGCGGTGTGTGTGTCTGTGCGGCCCCTGCCTGTGCAGTGACCCACCGCTGGGGCCACAGCAGGCCTTCTTCCAGCGAGCCAGCCAGCAGCCCCAGCCATTGGCTACTCGGAACTAATCCACCCTGCGGAGGCCTGTAAGGCCCCCTTTGTTCCCTCCTGCAGACTAGATCAGGCTGGAGACAGACACTCCAGTCTTGACTGGCTATCAGTTTCACAGCCCGTGGCGATCCACATCCAGGCACAGGCCCAAGCCCGGCCAAGCCACCATCAAATTAAAGGTGGGTGAAAGGGGGTGGAGGGGGAGCTGGGTTGAGGGGAATGGAGCGAAATTGTGTCACCTGAATTCCGTCACAGTCTGAACATGGTAGAAAGGTGGTCTGATGAGGAAAAGAACAAGCAGGAGGGAAGGAATATTGAAGAGGAGGATTTCAACAAGAGCTCTGCCTCTCAGTGAACAGAGCAGGATCTCAACAAGGCCATTATCTGGCTCCTAATTTGAGCTCTGGCACAGCACTGAAGGGCTGCCTTTGTCTGGGATTAATGCGGAAAGCTCAGGATGCGATGTCAGAGGGAAATAATCAGCATGGGCCCTTCATAACGTTGGCTGCTTGTGCTCCTGGCCAGGGCCCCCGGCTCATTTCTGTGGAGATGAAATCTATGACAAGCCCCTCAGTGAAGCTAAGAGCAGGCAACAGTCCAGTAACACCCACAGGCCTCCAGGCATCCTGTGACCCCCTTAGAAAAGTCACATTCACTTTGCTCTGGAGAAGGGAAAGAGAATGCTGCAGGCGCTTCCAGCCCATGTGAAATGAAGAAATGTGAGGAGGTGAAAACGAAGTGAAAATAAGTTAAGATTCCTCCTCCGCCCCCTCTGAAATCACTCCAGAGGAGGGGCACACTGTGACTTCACTTCATTATGCCCCTCTAATTAAACATGAACAGGACATTAAAAATGGGATAAAATAGAGAAAAAGACAACAACTCCAGCATAATGTATATTCATGTTTATGTTGTGTAACTGCATTTGGGAGAGCAGTTTGAGAAAGTAGCTTTTTTTTAATGCAGCAGAAGGTCGCGGGCTAATACCCATCAGGGTAAAACATTCTGAAAGAGGTTGGCACTGCACTCAAGGACCAGAAGTAATGCTTTTATTTTGTTATTTATGCTTTTTTACCGGGTGCATTACTATGCTCCTCTGCAGCATATTGCTGCTAAGCGAAGGATGTGAAGATGCAACTCGATAAGCAGGTTATTAAAATGACCAATTGACATTCAAAATTCAGGCTTATTTTAGATTCATCATATTTACAGATTAATATATGTGGAATTTAAATGTTTCCCCTGCTGCCTAAAGGAAAATGTGACTTTGTACAGAAACTGTGCATGACTTCATGTATGACCCTGCACTGGAGAAATATGATACTCCAGTCATTGCTTATGGAACCTCAAACAGGAGACGGTTCTTTATAAAAACACAAGTTCAGCTTAATTAAGAACAGACCAGGCAGGTCACATGGGAGTATGTCACCATGCTACATACAGATGCTTCCAACTATCTTTGTCATGTTCACCAACTCAAACTGTGGAGTGAGGGTTATTAGACTGATTCTCAAACCTGGCTAATGCTTAACAGGTTAAGCATGAAGAGGATGTGTGGTATTAAGAATACAATGGCTCCTAAAACTAAAGCCGTGGGGGAAGGAGAGACCAACAAAGAGGCCTGCCCACAAAACAAACCCGCTCCCTGGAGCCTCCAGAAAGGTACTGGCTCATGACTCTAATCTGAGATTTCAGATTTGTTCATCTTCATTCACTTTGTAGATGAATAACCATGAGAACAATGGTTCAGAGGGCTGCACACTGTGTCGCCAACCCACCAATGCACTTCACAGCTCCCTCACCACACAGGCTCAGTTGTGGATACACAATATCAGCTTGATTCTGTGGGAATAAGGATGCCAAACTAGAAATGAATTTGAACTCAATCTGTGATTTGTTGCCGCTCGGCCAAATCCAAATATGCACATATTCAGTACATATTAAATAAAATGAAGGCAAGACATCTGTTTCATCTGTTTCATCTGTTGTTATCATAAATTTCAATAATTTTACTTGGTCACCTGGACAGAATAATATTTTAATACAGGATCAGAACAACACCATTGACCACCCTATGTGAATGTCACACATCACGCACTGGGTGTCTTATTCTATATTCTGTTGGGAGCGTAAATTACCATGTATTACTATTTTTCAGCTATTGTATCTAAATATCTATTCTTCATCTTGTGATTTTAAATATTTGCTTTTTGTGTCTCGATTTGTGACTTTGTGTTTCTATGGTGCACGGCATCTTGCTAAGCTGTTTTCAAGTGTGCTTATAAATAATCTACTGGTACAACTTAGAACTCCATGTAAATGCAAATATATAAGAACAACTGTCCGACAGATTAAATCAATCAATGAATTTCAAGTAACTCATGTATTTACCATTGTTGCTGGAGTACAGATTTATTTTAAATATCACTGTATAGTTCCTGCCTTATCATTTTTCATCTCTTACATTCTGTTCACCCCTGTAAACATTAGAGCCTATCATATGTCAAACTGTCAGTGTTTTCTACACAACAACTGAATAGCCAGCCAAAGAGAAACCTCTTAGAGAGGTTGGGGTCATACTTCCTCAGGGAGTTTTATTTTTATTTCCAATCTCCATTTTTAAGTCTTCATATGTATGCTGACATCTTGACATTTCAAAAATATTACATAACTTGAAACAATTAATCATTTAAATTATCATTTATTCAACTTAAAATTTAAGCCTGGTTTTTACTACTCTATATAAACTATAAAAACAGACAACCAAATCTAATCTAATGTTTGTGCAAATTTAAATTAACTTGAAAAAGCATTTAAATAAAAGTGTATTGGTAGAAAAGAAGTCCCTAGGGTGGACAGTGATTTGATCACATCTTCCACCAAAAGAGGCCACATGTTATTCTACAAGCAGTGACAGATGACAAAACGGGTTTGAGGCCAACATAAAAGCATACAGAGGCTGTCCCTGTATAGATTATATAAATTAAATTATTTGTGAAAAAAAATAAATAAATGAGCAGTGTGACGCTGGTAATTGGTTTGGGTGTTAAAATGTTCAAGATGACAGAGCCAGATTAGCTGAAACTCATTTCTGAATCAGAAAAAAATGATGTGCTGTTGAACACTGACATATATGAATTAAGTGGCTATTACAAAAGGTACTAGGCAGATGAATAAAACAGACTAGAACTAGAATAACAAACTACAACAAACTAGAATAGCTAAACAATTCCAAATATGATGTATGTTAAATCATCAAGGAGCAGTGGGAAGCAACTAAAACAAAAAGTGAACTGTGTATATTGGGCAGCCAGCAACTCTGTTTTTGCATAATCTCTAACTTCAGTGCCACCTACTGTATATTATTGATTAATTGTTCTAGGAATAATGTCGCTGCACTTATGTTAATAATGTCAGACAAGTCTTAGATCTACCAAGTGTCGAGTTTCTGACTACTACAAACCTTGACCTACAGACACATGAAAAGTTTACAGCGTTCTGGGGAGAGTGACTGATGTACAACCTAAGGTCTCTGAACAGTACGGTAATTATATTCAGGAAAATATCCTGCGTTTAAACAAAAACATGTTCCAAAGTGTCTTGTTTAAGAGGAGTAACAATATCTGACCAGCAGCTGGAATTGGAAACCACTGATTTACCTGCAGTTATGGATTTCTATTTCTTATTCACTGTCTTGCAGATACATATTCCGTGACTCATTTTTTTGCATATCCAGCAACCCTCCAAGTTTGAACTTAACACTGTGAGCGATAAGAACATGAAAATTACCACTGAAAGCTGTCAAAGCAAAAATTACACTGTAAGAAAAAAAACAGAGAACAATGTGAATTCCAATGTTATAAATGCAGTCGCAAGAACAAAACTTTCCATTCATATCATAGAGAACTTATCTAATTCTAAGTACTCTAATGATCTATTAGCTCCCCTGCTCTTTCATTCATTTCTATCTGTGGGATGTCACTCATTTTTCATTGACTCTCTCTGTGTGCACTGTTTCGTCAGTGCTTGTTATTCGGCGCTCCCCCTCGCTCTCTGCGTATGGAGAGCTTTTTTCTCGCCTAATCTGCTCTGTTCTGAACTGTTACACTGTGCAACCACCATCCTCTCCTCTCACAGCAGCAAGTTTTATGTCATTTTCCAATTTCATTCCCTCACCTGCCACAAATTCTTCATTTAAGAAGATTATGTTGTTCTGTTTTTTTAGTTGAGACTATCACAGGGAAGTTAATTCAGCTATAGTTTCAGTTACATTCAGGATTTTGCAGAGGCATTATAACCTAAAAAGCCATTATTGGGAATCACAAGAAAGTTTTAGAGAGATAGATGGCGGAGGAACAGAGCATCTAAATATATTAACTCAACCACTCCAGCCTGTGTGCGCAAGAAGAGAGGGACAGCCTCTGTGCTGTTCTCTGTCTTGTCTGTCAGTGTTTCTTTTGGCAGCTAGTTCGAAGCCAATTGTCTGGTCTCAGTTCAAGCTATGCAAAGCAAGATCAGATTAAGTTGGGACCTAAGTAGTGAGCGGGTGTAGACTCTTCAGTTCTGCGCAAGTGAAGGATAAACCTACGAGCGCTTCGTCACTCAGTGACAGGCTTTCATGTTTAAAGGGCTGGCCCTCTGTGGTCCAGCTAAAAATATTATCTTGGCTTACTATTACTATTTTTAATTTAATGCCCAGTTGGTGCTGGAGGAATATATTTTTTATGTAGTATGAAGTTTGTGGGACAAATACAGCACAACTGAAATAGATAAGAAGTCCCCCCTTTCTCTGTCAGAAAGAGTTCCCCAAAGTTAATATTGAAAACGGATAGATAGATGTCAAGACAACACTAGCAACTGGATATGGACAAAGAAAAAAAAATTAAATGTAGTTCTTACCTCTGTCCCTGATGGTGTGGCTCCTGGTGAATCCACTTTACGTTTTTTGCGGGGTCCAATGGCGGCTAGTGCTGTGAGGTTGGCGTCTCGCTGCCTCATCTGAGCCAGTTCCTGTTGTTGCATCTGGTGAAGAGAACACAAAGATAAGAAAAATATCTGTACCCTCTACACTATATGTGGTGTTTCCCCAGTTCCCAAGTTACATGCCTCCGTTTGGGTTGGCAAGTACGTCATGTGCAAGAAAGCAATATGCAGTACATTTAATGTCTCTAAACAAAAAGCACATTTTACAATAGTTACAACCCTTCATTAACATACAAATCTACAATATGTCTTGTATTTGGTGGCTTTGAAGAAAAGCCTTCGTCTGAATAAAATAAATACATACGACACATTTCCACCAAAAACAACTAACTGTGATACAGAACTGACCAAGTTAGGTTTTTCACTTTGTAACACTGCTCTCTTTTCGCTTTATATGTTAACCACAACATATATAACAGTATATTGTATAATCTCTCCAGTGCCGAACAAAATGGAGGCCTGTTGTCAGCCATTAACAAAGCTCCTGTCAAAGATCGTATGTGTGTGTGTGTGTGTGTGTGTGTGTGTGTGTGCGTGTGTGTAGTCACGTGGTCCCATTGTGATTTTTGCAGTTTGTGATGTATAAAGGGGAGGTTGTGGGGAGGCGCTGCCCAAGGTAATGTCATGTCTAGCTGCAGGGTTGAGGGGGAACCCAGCGTCGCTGGGAGCTGCCCTTTCTATTGGGTAGATGTGTGAGGGCCTGAGGCCATGGCACAGAGGGTGTCAGCACTCCCTCCACCATGCAAACACAGTACAGACACACACACACACACACGTGCCTATCAATCCTGGCCACAGAACAGGGAATGCCTACCCACCAGCTTGCCTGCGTGCCTGCCCGCTGGGGGAGAGAGGCCTGGGTTGAAGCGAACAGGGACAATCAATGTGCGCTTTCATGTCTTTCATGTTCTTTTATGTTATCTCTCAGCATGCGTTCGCTGGGCACTGGTGTTTGTGTGAGGCATGTATGTTGTCTGATGGGGGAAAATTTCATGTTACTTTCAGATGGCGCTCTGTAAAAGGTTGCTTTGGTGTATAAAGCCTGATCTAAAATGTGCATGCAGTTGCCTCTGATTTTTTCCTAAAACCCTGCTGGCAAGGCATGCCCTTTAGGGTGTTGCCACTTCACATTTAGCATGGCGGAACTGTTGAAAGATTCAAACACGCTGACAACACAAAGTAGGGGAAATAATAGCAGTAGGTCCAGCCAGCTGAATATTTAAACCAAATGTGTCTGTCTGGTTTTTAAATGGATGCTGGTGAAAATGTATATACTGCAGTCAACACTAATACCAGTTTAGTAGACATGCTATGGACAAGTCCACAAAGTCATTTCAGGCAATGTTGAGTTAGGAATCAAGCTCTTAACACTATGCAAATGGGGACGGAGGGCATAATGGAGTCAGAAACTGGGGATGGTGGCTGGATGGGTGGAGATTATTATAGCCCCTGTCCACATGGCAAATGTAGCATTAATGTTATCAATGCTAACCTTATTAGGCTTTGCCACAAAACAACACACAAATCTCTCCAGGCCTGACCTTAAAGAATCCCTCTGCAAAGTGAGCTGGGAGAGAGCGATAGAGCATAAAAGAGAGAGAGAGAAAGAGAGAGGTCCGCTATCTCACTGATGGCACCGGGATGCCGGCATCTCCGCCTGGCAGTTGGCACCAGGCATGGGCTCCCAGCGCCCACAGCAACTGCCTGCATTTTCAGATTTATGACTGTATGATAAATGAAGACTTCATTTCACCATCTGCAACCCTCCAGTCTGCGTTTCCCGTCAGTAAAGAGGCCGCCACGACACAGGGAGACTGATTTCTGATTTCAATCTGGTGCCACTATGCCGAGTCTACCTTCCTTTAATGACTGCCAAGTGATACAATAAGCCGGAGTTGGGCCAGGGTTGGATAGATCTGTTTTTCCTCAGGAGTTGTTTCGACTACCATTTAATTCAAACATTTACATAAAGTACATTCATCTAGACACACGCGAATACACACAAGAATACCATCAGTAAATCTGTAAATGAGTTTCCTCATACCATTCCTCCTTTTTACTGATGCTGACAGTCTGTTAATAAACTCGATGATTTTAAATAATTAGTACTGCTGGTATATTTACTAATTTTGCTGTATCAGCCACCAGAGCATCTGTTTGACAAGAGAATCAATCTGTGACTTTCAAATGAATCTCTCTCTCTACCTACAGGACTATCCTGCCAGCAAAGTAGCCGTAGCCGTAGGTGCAGTCATCACCGAAAACTGCAAAGGTCACTTGCAGAGATTCATCCCACACCGGAAGAATAACCAGCTGGCAGGACACATACATTTGCCAGGTTCGATCAATGGTCCCGCATAAATATCTACTGCTCCAAAGTCACGTAAATACCAGTGTTTCCAGTCTGCCTGTATGCCCTTTTAAAGCACGGGACTGGAACTTGTAAAGGCAAATTATTAGCAAAGGTCAGGAGATGTAGAACAATTTCAAGATGCCCGACAGAATCAATCTAGAGCTTTATTAGAAAGAGATTTTAGTCCTGATACAAAAATCACGATGGCAGGTGATGATGATACAGTCAGTGTGGAGTCATGGGCAACGTATATACTTGTATGCAAACACACATATATACATCTCTGCAGAAACACTGTTATGTATAATTGGCCTTAAAGGTATAAAGTTCACTGGATTGCATTCAATGTTGAATATAGAGAGAACACAGTAGACAGTTTCACAAAGCTGTCTTACAATTGTTGAGTGCCCTGCTAACTGCACATCAGTTAATACCACGGTGCGGACATTCAAACACTGAAGCTCTAAATCTGATAATTTTAGTCAGATCGGGGCTTGTTTTCATCGAGGCTCTCAGAATCATTCCTAATCTGCACTCAAAGTTTGATTAAGCTAAAAATACACTGTTGTATTAAGCTTCTACAGGCACTCTCTGCAAGACATTAAAGCTCTCCTTTGAGAATGTCACACAACGTTTTATGACAGTAAGAAATATAACCCACAACCCACCCGAAAAATACGACATCTTTTCCCCAGATATGAATCTGAATTAAATATGCTTGATATGCTTGAAAAATCTGGCCTGGATATCAAATTACATGTATTCATCAGATTATTCGTGTCATGGGGTTACGTCCTGGAAGATTCGTCCAAAATCATATTTAAATAAGACTAAGACCTCTAGTTTGAGGGCAGTGGAAGTTAATATTTATCAGCAGACGGTTGGTTCGCAAGTTTAACTCACAGCGGCTGAATCAGAACAGCTGGTGTTAACGACCTAAAAGGTGGGGCTGAAAAAAATGTAAACTAAATAGTGTTATACAACATTAGTAATGTTTTCATTACCGCTTTGTCATCGCTTTGTTTACTGAATTGATCCAGGCCCTCCTTTGTTTTTGCAAATGCAAATTATGTTCACTGCATTAAAATATTTTTATTTGAAAAATATCATTTCTCAATATGTGATTTTCACTAATTCACTACTTATTTATGATTAATGTATTTCACAAGTTAGAACAAATCAGTGGTCTGTGTATGTTTTGGTATTATTGTTATTTACATGATTACAAATACATTTAAATGAGACGATAAGAAAACATGCATGAACCGAATGTCTGCAGCTGAAAATAATTAGACACATTTGTCTGTCTTACTATTGTTTCCAACAACTTCAAGCTCTTTACCGTTAACAGATTGACTAAAATGCCCATGAAGACCTAATAAGAAATAACAGGGATATTTCTCAACACAGAAGAAAGAGCAGTATGTTCCCCTATGATGCAAAAATGTCCAAAATATGGCAAGAACCTTAGAGCGGTCTGATACGCTCGGAGTGAAGAGGAGGATGGGCTGCAGGAGCCATGATGGCCAACCTGCCGTTCTCCATCTCTGCTGTTTTTAACAAAGGCTTTTCTCTCCATCCTCCCTCCCTCCCTCCTCCTGGCCTGAGGGGCTGCTCGCGGCCCCCCAGACGCTTACAGACAGATGTCCTTGGTAGAGCAGAACACGCTCTGCTTGACGTCACAAGCAGCTACGGGGCTGTGAAGGAAGCTGGAGGGCTCTCTGCCCTGCAAAGACCACAGTATAAAAAGCCAGACCATGGTGAGCTGGTCTGTCTTTTACTCTCCCCCTAGAAAGCTCTGGTCCAACAGGACGCAGCAGGGAGCCTCTCAGTATATAGACATAACATATGCTACTCAGAGTGAATGAGCCCCCCCCTCAAAGAGTCTTGGTAAAGTGCATACATTTCCAATAATCAGATCCCTTATCATGGCTCTTGCTAGCCTGTAGGTTATAAGGTTATAAGGAAAATGTTGGACCGGAATGGAGTTGCATTTAAATGAATGTCTAAAATAATTTAAAATTATTTTTAGCACATTGTAGAAATTCTAATAAAATGCTGAAGGAAGCCTTTTCAGGAGGCATATCCAGCTGTTCTGTAACTTTGTGCCTGACCAAAGAGCGACTGCAATAAAACTATAATGTTTGCTCAATAGTAACAGGCAGTGGTTTGTATAAACTGCAACTCAAAAAAATAAACGCGTCGCATGCGCGAAATGAAACTCATGTTTTCCAGCAGCAACCTCTGTGGTCCAGACAATATATAGGTGGGATGGCACTGCTCATAGGCTCATAATTTTAAAACAAGACGACGATCATCTCATCTCCCAACAGGGTCTGCATACTGTGTTTCTGTTTGGTGGTTTGGTCAGAGCATTTGACTACTTAATAGCCCTTAATTTTGTAAATTAGCTGAGAAAATGTAAGTGTTAATGTTAGCCTACTTAACTATAAAGATTCTGCAAAACAGAAAACTGTCCATCAACTGTTTAGCCAGTGTTTTTACGTTCAAGCCCATTTTTAGTAGAATATTAATGCATATAACAAATTCTGTGTCCTGCGTGTGAACATTAGCAACACATTATGGCCACCTCTAGACATCCCTTTGCCACCGCAGTTAAAACAGCCACTGCTATGCAATACGGCAACGTAAATGTACAGCATTAGAAGACTGAGACCAAAAACGTTTTCATCTTTTGTTCAGTCTCATTAAAGTGTGACAGGATCATGATTTTACTTTGACGAACATCTTTAGCTTCAAACTAACTCTCCTGGTGTGGTATATAAACCCTATTATTGAATTAACACCAATAATAATGATATTCAGTGTCAGCAGTGTAAGAGAAACACTTGTCACTTATGATTCTATCACTATCTATCGTTCTATCAACTCAAAATGTCACCTGTGAAAGATAAAAAAAAATCAGAGGCTTAATTTACAACCAGAAACTGAGAAGAGGATTTGTCTGCTGTCAGATATATCACAGCCATGGGAGCAGGACAGACAGTTTCAGTACTACTGGATATTGGTATTCCAACAGCTCCACATAAGCCATTATTTCTGTTATTTCTGCACGGTCCTGGTGGCCCACTGGTGTAACCACAATAATGCCGGATCAAGTCCAACCGGGGTCTTTATTTCATCTTGTCTCTCCTCATTAAGTCATTCTTGCAGATGATGGCAAAAATTCTGCCAAAATGGTGGCAGATTTTATGCCATCCAACTTCTAATATCAAAAACATTTAATAATATAATTATAAAGGAACATTTTTGTTATTGTTTCATTGGGTTTGTGCAAAGCCAGAAATTTTGGGTTGCAAGAAGACACGGGCAGATGGAAAAATGTACATCTCGTAGACCCTCACAGCTATACCAATGGAGGAATACTATATTTCTTTAAGGACTGCAACCAGTTTAATAACAACCAGTTAATAACAACCAGTTTTGTTATTAAGCTATAAACCACACCAAAATATTTTGCGGAAAATGTCTCCACAACTATCGGGTGGCTTGTCATGAAATATAGAGCTGCTGTTCATGTTTCCCTAACGAAGAAATGTAATAACTCTTGTAAATGACTTCCTTCTAGTGCCATCATCAGGTCAAAGTTTGAATTTGTTTAATACTTTGGTGTATAGCTGCTTACCTGCAAAGTTAATGACATTCCCATCAGCCTCAATTGTACTTTATTTTATGCTAATTATCAAACATCAGCATGCTACAATGCTGAACTAAGATGGTGAACGTGGTAAATATTATACCTGCTCAACATCAGCATGTTAGCCTTGTCACTGTAAACACATAAGCGTTGCTGATGTTAGCTGTGCAAACGTATTCACAGAGAATAGCTGTAAACTCTTGTCTTTTTTCAAATTATTTGTACTTTGTTCACTGTTTGATCAGAAAATAAATTGTGCACATTGGCCAGTATTGGTTATAACACTGCTTAAAAAATCATACTGATTAAGTTGAAAAATGTTCTCAGCTTAGGTATATATAAGATCAAATCTGTGTGTAGAAATGTTTCATGAATGAGGCCCAGCAGAATTTGTGACGTGATAG
Source organism: Scortum barcoo (assembly GCA_023238725.1). Classification (NCBI taxonomy): domain Eukaryota; kingdom Metazoa; phylum Chordata; class Actinopteri; order Centrarchiformes; family Terapontidae; genus Scortum; species Scortum barcoo. Next base: position 18,215,042 of record CM041531.1, read on the forward strand.
AGAAGATATTTTTTCTCCCGACATCATCTAACAGAAACTACAAATGATCATTTGGCGTTTCAAACAATTCAAATGGTGGTACCCAAAATAGTGCACCCTCTTGTGCGTGAGTTTCCTCCTACTTCACATGAGCTTGTGTTGACATTTTACGCATGTGTTTCATGCATGTCTGTAATCCATGGATCTCATTCACCTGACACCCACATGGCCGACATTACGTGAACATCTGGGAGCTGCATCTTGAGGCCTTTCTTCATGTGAAGTGCCTGGCAGTTAGTTTGCTGCAGGGAGAAGGGCCATTTGCAGTAACCAATCAGGTCTCACTTCTCCATCTGTACTGAGACACTACAAAGAGAGGGGTTCAGCCTCAAACTGCTAATGTAGGGAAGTCTTTGTGTTAAACCTGGATAGAGACATGTATGACTTTATCAACAGAACCGTATAATTACACATAGCAGCGTTTTTAAGAGAAAATATTATATTATTAAATATGTATATACATATATGAAAGTATTTGTCTAATGTGTGCGTGGTATTATGTTCTGTACTGTGAGCTGTTATGAATAACTGGCCTTAAAGGTATAAAGTTCACTGCATTGCATTCAATGTTGAATATAGAGAGAACACAGTAGAGACATATACATAGATTCAGTACAGTTCAAGCCACGTGTACCAATTCGACAAAAACTATTGTAGCGATAACAATGTTCTTGAATAATAGTGTATCCAAAAAAAAAAAACTGCTTTGAAATCCTGTTTCATCATCTTTTTCAACATACATAAATCTCCCTAAATATTCTAGTAAATCTGTTTGTGATTATTTTATTTTACCTATGGAGATGAATTCAAAATACATGCATGGGCTAATAGTCTTGGCTTAGAGTGTTCCATTTCCTCTGAAGCTGAATATGTCAGAAGTGTTTCCAGGGCCAAGGACCAATTATTCAGAGCCCTCAGCCGTCCCCGGAGCTAAGGTCATTATGTGAGTGTCACTATCATGACCCTACGGTTCCTCTTCATCTGCAACTTATTTGCAGGAATTAAACTGTGTAGAGGGAGACCGTGTGTGATATGTGGATAAATTGAATGTGTCTAACAGACTTGATGCCTTTACTTCAGAGTAAGTATTATTTTTATAAATAATAACATTCGCACTACACATTTGCCAAGGAGCAGTGTTTAATGAAGCAGCCAGAAATCAGTGTTAAGCAGATTCTGACGGTGTAACACCGGCGCGTCAGGAGGAGAGTGGTGATCATTAAAAATACTGCTTATCTAAGGGAAAATTTCCTACTTTAAGTGTTCTCTCGCTTTGTCTCATTCTATGCTGGCGTGCTTCGTCTAGCAGTCTTCTCTCTCCCTGTCTCTCTCCTTTTTTTTTTTAACATTTAGATTCGCCGCTCGTCACCTTCTATTGATCACGCCTAATTTGCATCCAGGAAAAGATGAGAACTCAGATATTCACACTCCGAGAGAGGACGATCTCAATGATTTATTCATTTCCAAATCAAAAAAAAAAGGAGTGAAAGGAAGGTAGATGAGAAGGGGAATCTTCATAGGCAGCAGGCGACTAGCAGGCTCTGAGGCTGGGCTCCTCTTCCCCACACTGCCCCCAGGCACATGGTGTGCAAGTCCTCCTAATTAACAAGGTGAATCATGCTGCCGCTCTCTAATTAGCCAACATGACAATCTAATGGAAACATGCAGGCCGAGCTGGCACACTTAGCATCACCTCACAAAGACCCCCGGTACTGTCCTCCCCATATGAATTCCACAAAAATGACACCTCACATTTTAAATGGAAAAGAAGAGAAAAGGTAGGGCAGAGTGGTTCAGGCGAGTGTGTTTTTGGGAGAGGTCAGAAGGGAGAAGTTAGCTGGTGAGGGTGAGATGTTTTTTTTTTTTCCTCCTCCTCCTCCTCTCCCATCCGTGCGGTGTTTGTTGCCTAATTGAAACGTGTCCTGCCTCCTGCCTCCCTCTCACTTATATCCCCGGCACAGGAGGCTGGCACCTCGCCACCAGCGTACCTCAGCATGCCCAATTCCCCTGTCGCTCGAGTCCCAAGGAGTGCTCTGGCGCACAAAGAGAAAAGTGAACCTACAGGCTTGTACAGCGAGGAGACGAGTCGCTATCTCCCTCTGAGGCAAAAAAAAAAAAAATCTCCTTTTTTGTTGTTTTCCTTCTCATTACAGCACTTTGTAATATTCGAAAACACACAGGAACACCAAAGGTACTTTTAAAGCCTGCTTCTTTTTTTTCCTTGTAATATGTCTTGAGGTGAAGAAAAAACTGAGGTTGAGACTACCGACAACAAAGCAACAAATAAAAATAGGGTTAGCGTACTATTTAGCAGACTGCGCATCTCAGGGACCTGCAAAACAGATCTTTCGTATGTGATAATTAAATCATCCACATCAACCCCTTGTATGATCTTTCAAAAAACATAGAAATCCGGTTGGAATTACATTAAATAAAAGGACACCTGCTAAACTAATGCATAATCTAATTTGTAAGGAAAAGAAACACATGAAAAACACATGATCTTTCCACTTGGGCGGAACATTAGCATAATGTTCTTCTGCTCACAATCCAACGAGCTGACCAAGGCTGCTGCTGCTCTTTCACATTAAGGTATGTGCATCTGCAAGGCCAGAAGACAAGAATATAACAACTCTGAATTGGGACACACAAAACAGCAGGAATTCTCTTTGAAAGTCAGCGCAGAAAGGGAGAGGACATGGAGGAGGGTAGAAGGCTTTTTGTCCCGAGGCCTGCCTTATGGGGGAGAGCGCCTCTTTGAGCAGAGCAGTTTGTGGAGGGCCAGACGATGAGAGCCTATGAACTCGCAGATAGAACTGGCCTAATAAAAACTAAGGGGCTGCTACATTGTCCTCTGACACACAAGAGCCTCTCCTCTCTGGAGTGAAGTGCGAGGCTTTGGCTGACGGGGCTTTGAGTGTGGGTGGATTGCAGTCTCTCCGTGACCTGGTCACTTGTGGAGGATGCCAGGCCAATCAAGAATAACATATGTGTGCATTTAGGCCTGGTGCATGCTGGCTGAGCAACATGCGCAACATTAACGTGAACGATACCTTATTATGAGAGCAATAAGGCTAAATATGCTAAATTTGACCATGGCGCTGTTCATGTGTCACGAGTATCACATGTAATCTAAACAGATACATACATTCTAACATGCACAGTATGTGCAGTGCAAGAACGGATGTATGTACTTTTTTAATTGGAGCCACGCAAGGTTCAAAGTTGAGCCAGGGCAGAATTAATTTGGTGGAGGTTCAAGACATTTCAAGTAATACTGGTGTGTCAAAATGAGCAAAAAAATGCCTGGAGAAGAAAAATATTTGAGGAAAATTATTCTGACAGAAACCTTTGAGATTCCTATTGGACAACTCTCGGTTTCATACGGAGTCTTCTGGAATCACTCGAAGCTAAAAGTGGAGTCTCGCTGCAAGGGCATGGTAATGTGGACAACTGGAAAACGGGCAATAGTTTCTGATGGTAGGCTCTCATTAACAATGTTGTACAGTGGAACTATTAGTGGTCTTGGCATGACAGTCTGCGTTAGCGGCTGTACAGGCGCAAACAGGAGCTTTTGGCCAGCTGTTGTAGCCAATTTGTCTTTCCCCTCTTCCATCGTCTCTCTTCGCCTGTCCTTGCTCCACTCCTCTTCTCCAGTTCACTCGTTTCCTGTGTCCAGTTGCGCCTGCAGACGCGGTTGCGATGATGAATCTGTGGCTGCAGTGTGTCTGTGTGTCTGACATCGTGATGTATCTCTACTGGCCTTAACTCCCTCTCTATCTCTCTGCCTCCCCCCTCTTCTGTCCCCCCACAAGTCTCCTTTTCTCTCTGTCTCTTTGTCTCTGTCTCTCTGTCTCCTTCCCTCTCTCTCTCTCTCATTCTCTCACTCTCAATGACGAGGCATTGCCCGGCCTCCTGCCTCAGTGATGGAGCAGACAGAACACACAGACCCACCACAACCACCAACAACAACAACAACAAACAGGAACTGAGCTCCACGATTTGCCCATTGATTTTCACTGGGGGCATTTCTGAAATAGCCCATCTGACCTTTCGGCCAAATGGTAGTCAATGGAGGAAACTGAGGCGCTAGACTGCTCTGCCTCTCTCTCACGCAAAACCTCTGCCAGCGTCTATCTGACCAGCCTGCTCTACTGGTGACTAGGTTATGGGTTAGTTTGCTGATGCACAAACAGAGGCATACAAATGTACTGGATTTAAATCGTTAAAACCTGCCTGTAATATTCATTAGCCCGAAATACAAAAAAAACGCTGTATTGTTAAATGAGGTATTTTTGGGTCAAATATTATAAGGTCTAGGGGACAGGTTGAGGAATCATTAAAAACCAAAGGCTTTATGGCACCGTCATTTGCCTGTTATAATATTGTGAGATACATGCTGTGTCCAGAGTTGACATTTTGGCCTGAGGGTATTAGCAGACAGCTCACCACAAGTCGCAAGTCCTAAGGCTTCTCGCTTGGGTGAGCGTGCTGTGTAGTTGGGATGATATGATGATGTGGTTCGTGATGATGACGACGACGACGGCAATGATGACGAAGATGATGGCGATGTCGATGATGACAACGACGGTGACTGTGATGTCTAGGATGTTTTTTTTCACTTTCACTCTCACAAACTTGAGTATGATGAAGGATCATGGATACACATTGGTAGAATTGGGATCCTTTCTCTGTTGCTGTCTCTGAAGTTTTTTTCCCATTTCTTGTGGAGTTTTTCCTTATCTAAATCCTGAGTCTAAGGATGGACATGTTGCCTGTTGTACTGACTGTAAAGCTCCTTAAGGCAAGTTTTTGTCTGATTCTGGGCTGTGTAAATGTAATTGACCTGACATTCGATCTGAGCTTGACCACTCATTTGTTGGTTAATACCTGGTCGCCGGCCTTCTCGCTGGACTCAGGTCTGCAGCAGTAGCTTAACAACACACTGCACCTGCCTTTTTAAAAACAAACCATGTGCCAGCTCAATTTACACGCCGACACTTGGTTCGAGTATATAACACGCTGTAATTCCATCTCCCCAAAATGATGATTGTTTGGTGGTTGTTTTGTGTGTGTGTGTGTGCGCGTGTGTGTGTGTGATCAGGGAGAGGGGCTTAAAGGGAGGCTGGCTCCTCTGCCCGTCGCCTGGAAGAGTAGCTCAGGCTCATTATCCTGATGAAATTTGCACAGATGTGTGAGCTGCCGACAGACTCTGCAGTGACTCAAACAGCCAGCTCAGGTGATGAAAACCGGAGAGGCACAGGGGCTGAGAAACGACAGCCATTAAGCAAAAAAGAAAGAGGTTCGGGAGGGTGGAAGAGCGGTTTGTTGTGTGTGTGTGTGTGTGTGTGTGTGTGTGTGTGTGTGTGTGTGTGTGGGTGTGGGTGGGGGGCAGCTGAGGGGGGGGAGTAGAAGTCTTCTTTATCTCTATATAGAGGGAGAAAGCATTACATAAAGTAACAATTTCCAAACCACCTTCTTAAAATTCCAGATGAAAATGAAAATGTGCATTCGTGCACTCTGCGTCTCCTCACGAGGCACTAATCTGGCCGTATCCAGATGACGAGCGGACTGCCACTTAACAGGGAGGAGATCCACTTTGATCACATGGCCCCCAGGGCAAACCTATCGCGCTGCCTATTACGCTGCTTCATTTGCATATGTGGGGCTTATGGATAGGCTGAGATCTAGTGTGAATGTTCTAAACTGCAGCAGGGCTCAGTGTTGCTAGAAAGAAATGTCCAGGAGAGACGCAGAGAAAAGACAGAGCGCTGCCAGTAGCCAGAGGTAAGGGAAGTAGAATTGTCACTTGAAGGTCACAAGTTCAGCACCACAGACTAGCTAAGTCCCTAAAAATTCAATACTTTGGCCAAACAGCAGTACAGAGTTGCCTTTGAGCAAGGCGTTTGAGGCTACCCCTAAATGTAAATGGCTGAGTGGACGACATTTAAAAATGGTGGTTGCATTGGCAAGATACTGAGCGGAAAACTGTGTAAGTATAAATGAAGGTGTTAGTGAGAAAAGTGCATACGTGCTCAGTAAAATTTACCAGGACGAGTAAAAGCCATTTTTTAAAAGAGCAAGTGACTAAGAAGACGCCACATTTGCTCCTTAAGTTCTACATCAACAACAACAACAACAACAGGTGAGTGGTGCTTGTTTTATCCTTCTGCCTACTCAGACTACTCTATGAAAGCCCCACACAATCCTCTTGATCCTTGTTAGCGAGCCAAGGACTGAAAGCACCAAGTGAAGTTATTCTGGAGTAAACAAAGAAAAGAAAGAAAAAAAAACTCAAATGCAAACTTCCGCAGTGACAGAACTATTTCGTTTGCGTAAACAACATTAACCAACCACTAAAAGAAGAGTGGTCTACTTTCTGAGCTCTACTGGGAATTCTACCATATACAAGACCTGCTCTTAAAATGAGCAGGATATAACACCGTGCACTACATCAGTAAAACATTTCCCAATTTGTAACACTACGTGTTGTGCCTCAGCCTATTACTTAAAGAGGGAAATAACTCTTTTTACTCCTTTGTAGTAGTTAAAGTTAATGTAGAGCATGAATTGGTACATGCCTTTGCTGAATTATGGTTGCAACTTTTACTTTTTTCCAAAGATTTATGGAATGTTTTTTCGCCTTCTTTTACATTCTTTTAAATTCTTTCTTCTTGCAAATTCTTTTAAGTCACATCGTAGGAAGTACGTTGAGAAACATATTATTGTTCTGAGTGGCAACAAAATTGCATTAACAAATATTAACAAAAAGGAAATAAACCTACAAAGGCTACTACAGTTAACACTGTGTCCCCCCTTGATAGCCCATCTTCCAAAAAAAGGGTTCAATGAAGTCAAAATTCAAACTGGTGCAAGATAGAGAAGCTGAAATAGATGAGGAAAAAGAAAAAGAAGGGGGGGTGGAGGGTGTCTTTGGTGTGCAGAAAATCATTTTCCACACATGGGCATCAATCGGCGCGAATAATTCCTCAAACTTTTTTAAGTCCGACTTTAAATGGCATTACATATGTAGTGAGGCATGAAAAATTAATACGCTGGAGTCGGGGAAATGTCAAGGGTAATGATCTCCACAGCAGCTTACCTCCTTAGCTTTCTGTTTCAGTCGAGCTTGCTCTGGGTCCTCTTGCCTGGAGCGACTCTGTGGAGTAAAGGGGGGGAAAAACACAGGTTAACAGCTGGTTTAAGAAGCCCACCCCCCCTCGCTACTCATCTGTTGCTGCTGCAGCAAAAATAGTGCAAAATGGGAACAGGATACAGAGGTGTCAAGGACATCGTATTTGAATTCAGAGAAGTGCAATGGAGCGCCCCCCGGGGGGCGGTGGCCTTTAAACCCGCTCCAAATCCAGCCCTAAATAAGCCGCTGGAGGGGGATTCTAATCAAAAGAGGTTATTAAAAATTCTGCACAAGCCAGCACACACACATACACACATACACACACACAGTTATACACACACACACACACACAGGGCAAAGGATGTTGGTGAGTATCAGTGGCAGTGGCTGCGTGTGTGTCACTGTGAGCCAGTGCAGCTATCCGTCGCTCTGTGTGTGTGTATGTGTGTGTGTGTGTATGTGTGTGTGTGTCCCTGGCGTAACAACACAGCACTTCTATTTTAATCAGCAGCCAAGATCTGGGTGAATGTACTTGTCCCTGGGAATCTTTCACCACACAGCCAAATGTACACGTACGGCTGACCACTGCGGGCAATACGGGCAGATTATGGAGCTACACACTAACTGAGCGCTGTTACACTGTGGACCTGGATATGATCCGTGTGTTTCATTTTTGCTGGATTAAACAAAATTAGGTCAGGTCCACTTAGATCCAATTATTTTTCCAACATACATTTCCCATATTGTCCAGTAGTCCTATATGTCAATTATTACCTTTCTTGTATTCACTGACACATTTTAAAAGGCATATATCATTGGCGTACTCACAGAACACGTGGATAAAACACTAAAAATATCCTTAAATTATATTTTACATTATATATTATACACCACTGAGGATTAATATCTGTGTTGCTTTTGTACTTAATTTCTCCCTCCAACACCAAATCACTCAGAGTGAGTCCTGGGCCTACCTCTAAAGCAGGCCCCTGCCCTCTACCTCCCTTTCTCCCCTTCTCTCCTCATCTTCTCTGGCTTACGGATGGAGAGCTGCTCCTCCTAGCCTCCCTGCTAATTGGCTTTAAATATATCAGGCGGTTCACGTACTGGTCTGTATCTCAACTAAGACTAATGTGTTTGCCCTCCGGTCGGCCGGAGCATCCCTCAAGACTTGAGTCATATTTTAAATGGACGGCGTAGGGGAGGGCTTGTTGTGCAGGGAGGAGGAGAGAAGACGGGGGTGGACAGGATTATTTTGGTGGGTTTCTTATTCAAGAGGTCAAATTAGCAGGCGCTCGAGCAGGGGAGAGGCAGGCAGGCGGACAGGGAGGTGGGTGGCGGAGGAGTGGGAGTGGTTGGTACAGATGGACTGTTTACAAAGGGCAGCGGTGCCACTGGCATGCTTTACATCTCCTCTGTCAGCTGCCCTGGTTTTCCCACTTACAGGAGAGAACAGAGGGGAGAAGGGGAGAAGAGGACTGGGTAGTAGCGCTGCTGACAAGCTTTATTGGGTTTGGCAGAGTGGAGTGCATCATTTTCCAGGAGTTATTTTGTGATGGCATGTTGTAATTTTTTTTTTTTTACCTTGACTAGTTTTGTCCACTTTAACTTCTTAAACCCCCAGAGGGTTGTACTTGTTTCATTTAGCTGTGGGTTGTATGTGGAAAGAGTTAAGTGAACTTGATATTGCATATTCTGTCAATATAGTCTCCCAAATAAGTCCAGTGGGTGAAATTTGTATTCCTATCTCCCGTCCTGCAATAATCACTAATACATTTATTCATCAATATGTTTTTTTTCCTCATTTGCTTTACAACTTATTGAAAGTGAAAGACAGTTTCAAATGGCCAATAATCAAGCTTTACTTTACATATTTTTTAAACATGAAAGCAGTTGTGTTGCATGTTATGTTGTAATATTTTTTCTGGCTGCATAATATTATGGTGTTTTGAGGTTTATGATGTATTCTGTGATGGATTTCTCCCCGCATAGTGGCTGAACATTGGTCTAAAATAAAGAGAGCAAATAAAAAAGCCTCTTTTTTGCCTTCTAAAAGAACAAATGCCAAAACACAGCATTTAGGGTTTGGGCAGTTATCATTGAGATAAAAAAAATAAACTCTAACACTGACAACAGCCCAAAAATAGAAAAGAAAGCAAAATAATTGAACTGGTCCTACATACAAAGTTCAGATAATCTATAATCTATAACTTTTCTAATAGTGTTAAAGTGCCTGTTTCTTTCAAACCAGCTTGTTACACTGCCTGCAGGGATGAGAGCCAGTGCTCTGATAAAACAGATGTGATGAATATGTTTGTGTCCATACAGTAATATAAACAAAGACATGGCATACATGGTTAAAAAGCAGTACGCTGTCAGGCAGTGTGGTGGTATAATATCTCCGACAATCATTAGACAAAGATTTGCTTTCCAAACTTCTCCTTGAGTCAAAACACAATAGCAATGAGGGCCAAAAAGACATAAAAATGGCTCCAAGGTGAAGTCAAACTATCCTCAACACTGCCCATGTAATCCAAAAACCCCCGAGGTAAGCCCTTCCAACAAGAACTTAGCTAAATTTGCAAAAGTTCTTCACTAATCCCGTTAATGAAGAGGACTGTTCAGAGTAAAGGAAAAAAAAAGATTACACTGTTCAACCATGTAGAACCAGGCACTGACAGAGGATATAAAAGTGTCACTATTCATTTCTTTAACAACACACTTTACAGTGTCGTTTTCCTGCTGAGGCAATGTCTTTTTTCACAACCAAGACCGAGGCTATCTGGTCTCTCCTAAAAGAAAAAACAGACAGGTCATGAGGTTTGGTGACCAGTGTTCATCAACTAGAGGATTTTCTAATATCCTGCATGGCAGGACCGGGGCGTAATAATGCAATTAAGACGGTGAGGTGTGCTGCAATGAGAATCTTTACTGTGGGACATTGGCTCCATTTAAAATTAATTAAATTAACCTAGCTTTCTGCTAATGTTGCACTGCGGGGCATTTTCATTTGCAAAAGATTCTCTCTCTTTTTTTGGTCGGTGGTGATCTTTCCAAATTTGAAGACCTTTTTTACTGATAAACAAATGTCTATGTATGCACAGGGCTGGGATCAGAATTACTGGACAAGGAAACCCCGTTGGAAAAATGTCATTTTAATACTTGCAAAGTCAATGCATTTTATCGTGTCATAAGTTTTGTGCAACAGGAAAATCAATATATCAATTGGATAAAAGTGACACCTACAAAGTGCAACAATTCATAATATTTTCGGGAGGTTATGTCTTAAAACCTGAAATAAATAGGTACTCAAAAAAGACTCGAACTGTACGAACTGTACTTCTTCTTATAGCACTTCGCCAGAGTAGTTATGAACCAAATAACCTCACATTACTGTTGATAATTTTTTAAAGGTTTGTACTAGTGTATGCAATAGATTTTTATCTGCACTATGTAACGGAAACATTAAGAGGGATTAACAATGGACAGCAAAAGGCTTGTGACACGGAGCCAAGAAAAAGAAATCACTACAGGTTTTGCTGTTTGTTGATTAATGTTGGATATGAGGCTTGCTCTATTCCAGGTGGTTTAAATTATTCTCTGCCTTGGCAGTAACGTAGGCGTTAGCAGCTGGGAACTGTTGAAATGACGGCTGGCAATTAGATATCTCTTTACTAAATATACACTAATTACAGGCCCATGCATTAACTGTTACCATTACTCAAGATTCAGTGAAAAATATTGGCTATAGTCGTGATTGTGTTTGAAATGATTTGTGTAACAGTTAGGATGAAGAGCGCGCTACTCCGCAAAAGCCGACGCAGCTTCTCCACAAGTTCAACAAAATTCATGTAAATGATGCATCTGTTGATTTAGTGATCTTTTTTTTCTTTGCCAATCTTCAGGTAAGTGGCTTTCTGGAAAAGTAAATTATCATATGATTTATTACATAACTTTGTAATCTGTGACACCTGTAACTTAATACAAAATATCATTGGCACTTATTGCTCTCTATATCAGAGAGAGAAGCCAGTATTAAGTGGCTTTTTTTTTTTTTGTTTAAACCAAGCAACTATCTCTGTTCATGATCATTAATGAGTTTATTCCCAACAAATATTTGTCTGCTGTTACTGCTGTGGCCAGTGCGATCTTCCTGGTACTTGACACCAGATGCTTGGATCGGCACATGTAAAGCTTGATGAATAGACTGACAGAACAATCACATGCTGGCCTCTCTGAGAAATCTACGCTCTTCTTTTAAAACTGATGCTCTGTTGCACCTGAGCTGTCAAGGTTTGTGATAGAGGGGTGTTTTGCAGGCTGTACACGAGGGCGAGTGAGTGAGTGTGTGTTGGCTACACGGCGCACCGAGGGGGGGGGGTTGCGTTGCATACCGTATGAGGCCCCCCACACACACACCATCACCACCACCACCCCTCCTCGCTGTGTCCGGGGAGGAAGAGCCAGGACAGAGGAGCCCTGGGGCCAGGAGCCTGGGAGGACACGGGGAGGTCACTTCATCCACTGGTGTCACACTCTAATTCATCTGTCAGGGCCTGCGCGGGAGCAACACGCACTCACATACACACAGCGGTACACAAAAACACACTGTTGCATGGGGACATAACAACTCTCTCTCACTCACACACTCGCTCACTCGCTCTCACACACACAGTAGGCTGGTGAGGTGACAGTAACTTACTTTAGCGGCTTTCAACAGGATCTCTCTCTCCTGCTCGTCCTTCCTCTGCTTCTCGATTCTCTCCAGCTGCTCGAAGAAGCGAAGCTGCGAGCGAACGTCTGCAGACTGCTCATAGCACTCATCGTCCTGACAAGGAGATAGAGAGAAAATCACTGCGACGGCAACAGTTAAGAAAAGCTACGAGTCCAATTCAGCGGCTAGTTCTGAGGCTTTCGGCACACATTTCATAAGTTCAGGGCAGCCCTCAGTCCATCCATCCATACCGAATTATGTTTAAACCAAAGAAACGTACATTGCCTACTGCAAATAAATTACTTGCACATTTATTCCACCCAAAGCACGAGTATTGTAGTAGAATATTTGAGTTAAAACTTAAGCAACACCAAGCTTGGCAAGATGAGACATGTATTCCCAACTAATCCCCTGACAATGAATGTAGATTAGAATAATAAATAATAAATAATAATAAATAAATAATGATAATAAATAATAATCTTTTAATTTCAATATTGTAATCTCTGTCATACATTTAGGGGGTCTCACAACCTTAGTAAATGAACAATAGTGCTGAACAATATATTGATAATTAGTCAGCAGCTAATGATTATTTTCATTATCCATCATTCCTTTAATTTATTTGTTTAATCAATTAATAATTTACTATTATTATTATGTGAAAAAAATTACTATTGCCCAACACAATTTGTCAGACCCAAGCATACTTAATTTTAAATTGTGTACAACTGAACTGAGCAATTCTTGGGGCCATTTTTCTTGAAAATTACAACAAAAAAAAAAAGAGTTAACAATTATAAAAGTGTTGCAGATCAATTAGCTGTTCCTCATAGTTGTTTCAGCACTATTCCACAGTGAATGTAAGTAATCAGAGAAACCAGACAAGTAGAGAGCAACTTTCCAAAAAAAAAAAAAGTTTTATAATATGTGTGTTCTTGAGAAGATGTGGGTCGTCATTATAAGTCAAGAATGAAGATAAATTATTGTGTATAATGTGTGAGATGACTTCAGGGCTTTCTAAAAGTTAAACGTTTCTGACATCACATCAGTAACACACTTTATTGTAAGCATCGATTGTAACTGTAGTGGAAGAATCCTCGCCGATGTACAAGCATGACAGCTGCATTAAAATCTATGAATACAACCAAAGCAGAAAAGATATCAGATGGTTAAACCAAATTTAAGTCACAGCTCATCTGGAGCACCACCAGTCTGATCACGACAAGACTCCAACACACTAACTTTTTCTATTTACAGACGACGCCTCTCTTCGCACATGGCACATCACCTCCCACTTGGGAAATGGAAAGGCAAGTGTGAAAACAACTTTTGTAGGTCATCAAAAGTTAATAAGATAATTGGCTTATTTCATATGTTTGTGAGTGCGTACGTCTGTGCGTCGTCTATGCTGCTCTGTTCTCCCTCTTGCATTTGATTTCTATATCACTCTCTTTTGTGTGTGTGTGTGTGTGTCAGGTCGGTATGTGTGTGTGTTTCCATGAGTGGATGAGAGGAGCTGGGTGGCACAGAGCACAAAGACACATCAGAAGAGGCTCATCGCCAGCACCCTCCCCACCCATCCACCCCCTCTTTCTCTCTCCCTCTCTCATCCAGCCTCCCTCCTCTTTTTGTTGCAGCGCTGAGCCTGCACTCTTGCCGTAGCTCCTGCTGCCATGCCGCCGCCGAAGCCCGGTTGCTGTTCTTTAAGGCCGCTTTGTCTTTTGGTCTTTTCTCTTCCTTTTTTTCTTTTTTTTTTTTTTCGCTGATGTCAACAGAGTGGCTTCACAGAGCTTCATGCCTCTCTCACACACACCTCATTTACAAAACCACAAAAAAGGGGGAAAAGAACGAAGGAATAGAAGAAGATGCACCAAACAAGATGGGGACAGATGCAGCGGTGCTCTTCCTCCCTCCCTCCTCTTCCTCCCTTCTTGGTGTCAGGAAAAACACATTTTCAAAGTTTCCCCCCAGTTCTCCCAACAATGCCAAGACGTAGGCTTGTAGTCAAGGTGGATTTGCGCTTTAATGTACACCAATTAAATGTGGTTATATAGTTGCATTCAAGGGCTACGAGAGATGAAGTCACCAATAACGAGAAAAGTGCGCAGGTGTCTGCAGACGGGGACTTACAAGTTCTTTTAATGCTCCAAGTTTTGGCTGACTGACTGAAAAGTGTGAGCTCTCCTGTTTATCAACTTACGGATAAAAATACATTTCTCATATTAACTTTATTGTGTTTATGTTAGCGGTGCCCTCGCATTTCTGTGTGTGAGTTGAAGATAAAAGTGCATCTGTGTGGAAATGTTGCCGCACTCAAGCACGTCCATACTCGAGTTAGACTGTTTGACTGTGTGTGTGCTCGAATGTCCTGATGAACTTTCTTTCCCAACTCGTGTGATTTGTAATCCCCTGTTGATCCAATGTTTACTGTATATTTCCCAACATAATGGTCTGTATATTGATGTGAATGGTTGCTTGGATACATGCCACACATTTTTACAACAACAGAGGTTCATGAATCCTATGGTTTGTTCTGTCCCACAGATCAGTGCACGTATACGTCATTGTCTTCTCGTGTTAATCAGAACAGGGTGACGGCTTGGGTGTGTCGTGACAGGGCTCAAATAAACAGGGCTGCGTTTGATCAATTCTGTTACTGCTTAACAATGCTATTAACGATCTTTCATAGTAATGTGGCAATGGATAAACAGTTTTTGTACTAGAAAATAAGCAAGTTGGCTTTCTCAGGGATAATTTCTTGGATCTGAAAGCAGAAACATAAATCACAAGTGTTTCTTTATGATGCTGGTCACCTTGCTTTCTAAAGTTAATAATGACAACAAAGTTGTTTTATAGAATCAAATCAGTTAGTAAGTAAGTTCAAATCAATTTGCGTTAATTTGTTATTTTTGACACAACTGACATAGCATATTTTAAAACGCGCTGTGGCTGTGGTTGCACCAGATTTCACTCCACATTCATTTCCTCTGTCTTATTGGACTGTCAGGATTTGCACCACCAACCTTGCAATTAATGAGCCATATAAGTAGTACACAGGAGAGGGGATTGAACTGAACTGGGCCAAGAACACCGAGCCCGTGTACAAGAAAGGCCTGAGTCGCCTCTACTTCCTGATAAGGCTGAGGTCCTTTGACATCTGCACGACCTTCTATGAGTCTGTGGTGGCTGGTGCTATCCTGTATGCTGTTGTGTGCTGGTGGTGTCAGAGAGGAGGACGCTGTCCAAGATGACACTGACATTGTCTCCCACCCACTCCATGATGTGCTTGTCAGGCACAGGAGCTCGTTCAGTAACAGACTCATTCCCCCATGATGCAACACAGAAAGCCACAGGAAGTCATTCCTGTCTGTGGCCATCAGACTTTACAACTCCTCCCACTGACCACCACTCTTATTAACTGAAACAAACACTTTACATAAACCTGTGCAACTTGTGCAATATTCTGGTTGTGCAATATCCTCGATACACTCACCCGTGCAATAAGCAGCATTTATATTTATAGTTATCTAATTCTATTTATTATATATATATTCTGTTCTGTACATATTCTGTTTATAGTATTTTATTTCTATTGTGTTCTCTGTATGAGAGCAACTGGAACACCAAATTTCCCACTGGGATAAATAAAGTGTTTTGTTTCTGATGACTCTGATTCTGATTAACTGAAAGTAATGACATTTCTATAAAACACTGTACTTTAGCGAAACAGCTTTCAAAAATGCAGCAAAGGATTTGAAAGTTGAAGTTTGCGTATCTGGAGCACAGTGAATTCCAATAAAAACTGATTGGAAAAAAGTGCACTGAATGACTCCAGTGATGTTATAAGCTCTCAACATCCCTGCTTTGTGGGTATGTGTATGTGTGTGTGTAGGTATCTGTCTTTGCGTTCTTCCCACCTTACAGGAGTCCAGTCGGTGCTGTGCGATAGTCGAAACCTTTTCTACCACAGTACGAAGTCGTGACTGCGTTGCGTGTGAGATGAATGTCACCGCCTCCATGGGGACCTCTGTGACTCCAAACTTCTTAGCTGTGAAGAATACACACACAAAAACGTACGCACACATTTAAAACAAGATGATACTTTTGCGATTAGCATATCATCAATATGAATTTGACAGCTCTCTCTCACAAACATCACTGGTTCTGTAACAATTTAAATGTTTATCTTCCCCTTTACCATCTGGGAGTTTTATAAAATAACCTTCATTCTCCCTTTTAATTTACTAAAGGGATAAACTGGTTGAAAGTGATTGTTTTATCATCACTTCTCTTGCTTCCATGATTTGCCATCTTGAAAAACAACAGCTAAGCATGTAGAAGATAATTGTTTCACCACAAACATACACACACACAACCAAACAACACATAAAAACAGAGCAACAGAAGACAACACAGTACTTCGTTTCAGTATGTCCACTCATATACACCTACTGTACCCATACACACATTCACACAGAACAACTGTCTGGATTAGTACGTGCAATCAACTCCCAGAAATAGGACTCATCACATAGTTAAAAGTTAATTTGTTTCACAGTCTCAGTACAAATTCCAGAGTGGCTTTACTAGCTAAGCTCCTCCAAGTGTGTAAACGACATTGACCATCTCTTTTTGTAGAAGAAGGATAATTTAGTTTCCTTGGAGCAAAACTCATCTGAAGTCATAACAAAAGAGAAGAGGACAGACTTTGGTAGGGTTACTATCTGTTTCCAACTTCCTTTTAAATTATTCCATTACCATAATTTTCTCTCTGGCACCCTTTTAAGTAAACCACACCAATTATTTAAATCAGCCGAACAATACACATACTCCTCACCCGCTAAAGCTTTGAAATGGATGGGGGGGAGCCCTGGTAGCCTTATAATTACAGTGGCAATACATGTGGCAATGTCACAAGGTCAAACACAAACAGGCTTCTGTTTCCTAAAAAATAAGATCTTTCGGGGACATTAATATTTCAGAGAAAGTTTAAGAGACTTAATCAGCGAGCCACATTTCAGTGAGCAAAAACAACTGCTCTTTACCATGTACTGATACAAATCACTATTATGCACCTAGAAAAAGAAGAACGTATAACAGTACAGGAAACAAACTAATAAGGTTTAATACTTAATACTTGCTTTATACATAAAAGACAGAAAAGATGACAGGAATAAACTGCACTGCAGATTTTACCTGCAAAAGTAGTCACATTCAGCCTAACTGCACTTTGTGTTTAGTGCTAGTGAGCAACATGCTAACACAATAAAACAAGACGGTGACCATGGCAAAAATTATACGTGCAAAACATCAGCATGTCAACACTGTCATTGTGAGTATGTTAGCATGCCGATGTAAGCATTTAGCTTGAAGCACTGCTGTTCCAAATTGCTCTTTAAAAGGAATAAAAAACACTAGGACAGCCTTAAACCTGCGGAAAGAGCTTATCTAGACATGCATTACGGAAAACGTCCACACACTCAGACACCCAGTGGTGTGGTGTGGAGCACTACATGCACATCCACTATTCACATCCACATCCACTCCTTTTTACATGTGCAGCTGGCCTGCACATCCCACATGGTCATACATGTTGGACAACACACCCTCATGGCTACACAAGAGACAGAAAGTAAAAAAAATAGGTTAAAATTAAAACAGATAGTGATATAAAGGCAATCCAGATCAAGTTGAAGCAGGTTGGAATATGCTGTCAATTATCTCAAACTGTGTTTAAAGGTTCTCCCTAGATAACCTACATTAATATACCTAACTAGCCTGGGGAGGTATGACATGCAACATGGTATTAGGCTACAAGGACGTCCACTAACTAGCCTTCGAGTTCTTTCGTTACATTTTTAAATGGCTGTGTGACTATTGCGAGTATCCTACCGAACACTTTATCACCTTTTTTCATATGTTGGTGTTGATATTTAGTGCTCAACACTTTTGTTGGACGTGCAGAGTTTACTAATATACGATCAGATTTCTGAGAAGGTATCTTCAATATTTTTGTATATAAAGTAGCAGTTATGTAGACAGTGTATTATAAGGTTAATCACAGATTATTTTCCACTTACGTCCACTTGTGTCACGCTGTTCTCTTCACATCATACAAAACTGGTTAATGCTAGATAATACTATTCATTCTTTGGCGGCAGCTGTCTGCTCATCACTTTTAAAACAACAGAAAACATAAACACATGCAATGGAGAGACACAATCTGCATTGAGGCCTGGTTAATTTAATATCTATTTTGTATAGTGCTGAATGGTTTCCATAGCAACAAGGATCCCCCTGAAAATGCAGCTCGCAGTGAACAGTGAAAAGGTCTTGAATGACCCATCTATAGTTTGTATATCTATAACAACGGCAACTATGTGAGTTTTTCTTTTATCTGACAACAAACACACAGTTACCCAAGACCCTGACATACCTGAGCTTCATTTGGGGCATGCGGCTCCCCCTCACATGAATTAAGCAAATTCATCTTACCTTTGAGGGGACCATGATCTCAGGCTTGCAAATGCTGATCTTAATCCTGATCACTTGATACCAATGCACATCAAAAGTTAAGGTCCAGTAAAGCAACAAGGTCATGGGCTTATTTCAGATCTGCGAAACGTAATGACGCCTTGATGACCCATGATAGGGTAAAAAGTTGGTGTACTGTTCTGTGACCTGGTGTGAATTCTACATTTTTTCCAAACTTTAAAATGGAGTTTCCTTTAAAAGATCCTGACATGGCCTGAACTGAGAAGTTACACTCTTCTGTTAGTCCCAGTCTTTATAAACGGGCACTAACAAATAAAGAAAGAGCAATATTTATGACATCCATACACTTAGGATATGTCAACCGTGACAACTTAAACCAGCATTATGGAGTTTTTAACTGGTTATTAAACAGTCTCAATTTAATACAGATGCTCCTATATCACAAACACAAGCACACAAGACCAACAGCAAGAAGACTGACTATTTCTATTAGTTTCTAATTTATTATTCTCATTGCTACTGGTTCGGGTTTTCCATCAGACTAAACAGCGCATGGGTTTTCTCTGGATGAATTCAAGTTGCTTCAGCCTCTAACTGAAGGTCTGTCTCTGGAGCTGCTGCCCGCTCTCCTCCCAGTGAAGTAGTCTCCTTGCAGCTGGGAATGAAGTGGAGGGAACATGTAACCTAATGTCAGGTGAAACACTACCTGCCTTTGTCCACAGGGACCGCCAAAATCAACACAAAATGAAAAGTTCCACTGAGCTGCTTTAACAATAACTTAAGTATTTCTAAAGGGTAAAAGTTTTGTTTGTATTTGGTGAAATTCTACAGTTACTGTATTTATACTATATTTATTGAAGGATTTCAAGGGTTTATGCATAAATTGATTTAACTTGAGTTGCCAACAGGAACTGTGCTCGAGACAGATTTAATAAAGAAAAAGACAAAAACTGCCAAAAACAGTGTAGTCGGGGGAGTAAAGGGTCTTAGTGTCTTATTGTGTTTAGCAAAGCAGAGACTATGCATATTGTACCAATACTACTAATACTAGCATAATCAGTGCAGTGGCAATTATGCTTGAAAACACCTAGAATCCAATCAGAATCCAACTATTATTTCTATTCAGCCATTTGATTGTGCTATTAAGATATATCTGAGGATGACACTGAGGTTATAATTCACACATGACATGCTTATTTTAATGCTGAGAATTTGATTCTTTTAATACATTTTCAGTAGTTTTAAGAACCTCTTAACCTCTTCCTGTTGTGTGTTTTGCATTTTTGCATCATGCTGTGTACTTCTGTCCTGTCAACACTCTTGCGTCTGTCCACATGTTAAACCCATGTGCATGTATGTGCACCTGTGTGTGTGTGTGCATGTGTGGACCTTTAAAGGTATTGGTGGACTATTATTACTTTGAGGAGTTTTTCTAGAGAGCTCCAGTTGTGCCTATGTTCTGGTTCCTAAGATGGGGGGGTGCCTCCCAAGCTCAAGGACCAGCCTGAAGAGTTATGAGGGGAGGGAGAGAGTGGTTTGGGAGAGGAGAGCTGCACATGTGTTTGTTTGGAGGGGATAAATAAGAGAAGAGAGGAAACAAGACACATAGAGACATAAAGAAGAAAATAAAGAAGGGGATAGAAAGATGCAGCCAGCATCCTCTCCTGGAATCTGTATTCAAAAGAGATAAAAGAAGAATACGGGGGGTGGAATGGGGAATCAGGATGTCTTGGCTGATTTAAAAATAAAGAAGTAACAAAGAAAAAAGAATGCCGCTGGAATCCATCTTTTTGTGGGGGCAACCAGAGGCCAGGAAAGGTCACAGAGAAGTTTTAGCGGGATGTTCAACAGTAAATGAGAAGGCATAGCGGAGTCCAACTTGGTGCTTGTACAGTAAAGAGGAGCAGCCAAGGCTTTCTGATTGAGTGGAGCTGGCAGGCCGGGGGAGCCTCCCTCGGACTGCTGTCAGCTGAGAGCGTGGAGAGGCCAATCACTGACACAACAAAGCTGCATAAGTGCCACTTCCCCAGCAGGGGGCTCCCTAGCCTCCTGCCCCGTATCATGCTGTGTGCCCCCCCTGAGGAAAGATTTATATTTTTAAACAACCCCTCTGCCCCAAGGTGACGCGATAACAACCATGCCAAGAGTCCACGTAACGAAACATGACCCGCAGGCCTCCGTGCAACACTAAAGATACTTTAATTGAGATAAAACAAGATGAGGGCGCTAGACTCCCCGTCACGTGGAATTACGCTGTGTGTTTTTTGATCTGAAGCACAGAAGCAAGATGCTAGGCACAGTTTTAGTCTGAGTAATAATGCTCATTATACGTTTTCACAGGTTTCACCGTGCAGCAAGAGCCTGAAGTATATTTCAAGCAATAAAATTGACTGCCGGTAGCAAAAAGAGGTAATGAAGACACTATCACTCTCATGCGATGCTGCAAACAAACCAAGACCTCTCCGCCTGTATCGATTAGCACACGCAATCTTGTGTGCTATCAGAGTGTCAAGATCCACTAAAAAGAGAGAAAGAATCAAAATCTCACTGCCAAGTCTCATTCCTCTAAACTCTGTTCCTTTAGTCCAGAGGACAATCTGACAGCCAGCCTTCAAAAGACAAACCCATAAAGTATTTATGTGTGTGCCTGGGGTCCAGTGAGTTCAGACAGCCACTGAAGAATTCATTAAAGGAGGTGAAAGAATTGTTAAGTGTATCAAATTTAAACCGAGGCCAAACAAGAAAAGGCTCAGCCTGAACCACTGAAGGAAAGAAAATCAAAACTGTCTTTAGTGATGACAATATAAATACAGAAACAACATGTTCCTAACACAAAAGACAACAGATAGTGATTTCATCACTGCTATAGCCTGGATTTTCAGCTTTGGACTGTTGTTTAGAGAGGAGGGCTGGGAGCAATTTGATATAACATTTGGATTTTTTGCTTTAACATTACCGCTTCATTTCTGAGAGGCATTCTGTAACTGCAGCTAAGAACATTAAAGGTAAACAATGCATGTTGACAATGACACCTGTGAACATTATGTCAAAACCGTGACGTGACACACACAAGACTGAACATTTGATGACATTAGCTTAGCAGACTCCTCTTATTATAGCATTATGATCCCAAAATAAACAGATTTTGCAATTAACAGAATAAAAGGATGCCAAAATAACTACATCATGATGCTTATTTGTCTGAATTCTGAATTCATGCTTTGTCCGCAAGACGACAAGCAAACAACTTTTAAAATGCTTGTTTACTTGATCAGGGTCAACATTGTAGCTGCTCCATCAACATTTAAGATAGTGTCATCTAAATTCTGTTTAAATATGAAGAAATATCATAGAGCTAACGTTAGCTAGTGTTGCACACTGTTAGTGCTGTTGTGGAGCTGAAGAAAGAAAAGACACTCGGGGAGGCACAAAACCATCCCCCATCCATTACATAGCAATCAATCTACAAGGGTGTTACAGTCAACAGAAAAAGTCGAGGAAGGTCTATTTTTTCAGTACTGTTACAATCTGTTCACACACTAGCAACAAGCAAACTATTTAAAAAACAATTAATTTATGTAAATAAATGTGAACTTTACCTGTTTCCAGAATTCGTCGATGCAGCAGTCCTGGATGGAGAAAGGCTTCGTCTTTACATGAGCGGATCTGCGTTCCCACTAGTTCGGAGTTGGTGGCGAGTATTCTTGCGCTTTCCTCATTCAGGTTCACCCCGGCCATGGAGGCTACGTCATTGATGTCATCATCATCCCTGTAACGTAAGGAATGGGAGATAAGCAAAATATATGCTTACATGGCATTTATTTATCCAAGCTACTTACAAAAACTGCATTCAACCAATCTGGATACAACTGACACTTTCTAGAATCACCAACTTCATCAAATAAGCTGAACTTAGAAACAATAATTGATTGAGAAAATTTTTTGGTTTAGTTTTTTATAGGCCACTGTCTGAGAAGTGTTCAGTCTGCAATGGAGGATGTTTCTGCTATAAACAGGGAGCTCGTTACACTGTGTGGAGCGAGGACCATAAGCAGTTGTAATTTTGTTGAGCGGAGAAGAAGAGCCAAGGTGCTGCATTCCGGCTGAGCTGCAGAGGTCCAATGGCGCATGCATGCACACCAGGCTGGAGCAAGTTTCAGCAGTCTAGGCGTGAAATGACAAGAGCCCGGAACCAAACCTGGGCCGCCTCCCGGCTGAACAATGCAGAGGGTAACACCCAGGTTCCCCGCAGTCCGAGCCGTTGACATCCACTGAGAGACGTCAGCCAGACACGCGGAGATTCATGCTGCCACATGGGTTTCAGCATACAACGGAAAACATTAACTTCTAGTTTAAAATCCATTAAAATTCCAACTAAATTATCTCTTCTGCTGCAAGTGTATTTAGTGATTAATTGGTAGTTAGGATTCAATGATTTGCAAATTTGCTAATATCAACAAAGGAAACACCTTTTTAAAAAATAGACGTACAGAAGAGATTTAGGGTAATTTTTGTAAAAAACTGCACCTGTTCGGGCTGAACTACAGGTAAAGTTACTAAAGTCAAAGAAGGTCGCACACCGATTAAGCTGCCCGCATAGCACAGGGGAGAAGACCCATTTGAGAAGCTGTCTATAGGGACTGTGTCCATGTCATAGCGACTCCTACTGGTTGGTCCGTCTACACTGTCCCCTTCTGTCGACATCCTCCACATCTAGCAGACAGACAATCTGTATTAAGTGAGAAGTGGTCATTATAAAATTTAAGAATAAAACAAAAAAAAAAATCCAAAAGAGAAAAGGGAGAATTCTGCTGGGAGGAAGTTTGGGAGGAATGGCCTTATACACTAACCCTTAGCCTTACTTTATATTAGTATTCAGGTCCTAACATCATTATCAAACATCAAAATCTACTTTAAGAACCTGTTTTTATTTGTGAATATTTCCTTGCATAACAATATGCATTAGTTTTGCTACAGAGTGCTATGCTGTGTTCATAATAGCACTGCATTCCCATTCCAGGGTCTATTTGTGTAGGCACTCTGCGAGGCAGGGAGATGAAGAGGGTTTGGACGGAGGTTAGCTCGGTAAGGATGCACATGAGGATTGGCGTGGGGCTGTGATGAATTTGGCTATATTCTAATGTCAACAAAGTCTTTGCACACTGCTTTTTTTTCACTTTCCTTTGTATTTTTTTCATGTACTGGTCATTTCTCACACGCCTGAGTTCAGATTGTTTACAGGATATTACATATGAGCAGAGACATAGAAGGGGATAAAACATGCAAAATTGGTGTTTGAATCATTGCGTTTGACAGTCAATGAGGGCCCCACATTCTTTAAAGGCTGTAACTTTCTTTGTGAGCTGTCACCGAGACAAATTCTCCCACAATTATTGTACTTGGCAAGTAATGATTCTGATTCTGTCCTGAATTAGCCGAGCGGTGACGTGTTGTGCTTACAGGACTGGCCCAGAGCGAGCAGCAGATTTTCTGAGTGGCTTTGACGGAGAGAACAAAGAACCACAGAACACACACAGAGTGGCCTCTCGCCACTCACTGGCTCACCTCCACAGTCATTTACGTTCATGCCAACGATGTTGGTTGCGACAGAGCTTGTGCGTGTGTTGCTACGCTTTTGTGTATGCGCGTGTGAAGCGCGTCTGCGTGTGGGCACAAACCGTCGGCCAACTCCACCCTGCCGAGGCCCTCCTGCTCCTTGGTGCGGCCACAGAGAGCCGATATGAAACTTGACACCGCAGCAGGAGGTTGACAAAGATGATTAGAGCATCTCACTGAACCTCACACACCTCTACCTTCACTCCTCTGTTCCTCCTCTCCTCCAGCACTCAGTCTAATTACGCCTTCACAGAGAGAATCTACACAACAACACAAGCATGGATACAAAGGATTATACCCTGTGCTGCACCTTTCTTCATCATGTCCTCATGGATAACTTGACCTGTCCTAAAAAGAAACATGCCTGAGGCCATGTTCACTCAGAGAAGAAGAAGAAATGTCGCTACTTCCACAGCTTAAAACTCTATATGTAGTCAGGTTATGTATACTGGCCAGGTAGATGACCTTATCATCTGCGTAACACTGTACTGACATCAAGATGGGTGAAGAGCAGCAAAACAACAAACACTGTAGTATAATACAGTTGTGCTTTTGTGAATCCACCAGAACACCATGGGGCTGTAATTTGGTTTTCATTTTCACATGTTAAGCACTGGTGACAACTAATGAATCACTGTGGACAAGTTCACAGTCAGGTTACCATTTACTCTCTCTTACTTCTCTCTTATTTATCTCTCTTACTCTCTCTATCTCTCTTACTTATGTAGCACGCAAATCTGAGCGAGGCTACCCGGATCTCTGAGGTTGACAGACACAAACACAACAGGTTATATCAGATTGTCTGTAAAACTGGGCATGTGACTTAATAAATCATACATGAACTGCATACTATTTATATACACTTAAATATTATGGTTGTATTTCATTATTTCTGTCAAATTTAACCTGCTTGGACAAATTATTCACCTCGGGGGTTGTGCATTGAATTCTGAAGCATAGCTAGCTTGGTAAGTAATTTAATATTTTTTTCAAATGATGAGACAAATACTAACCAAAAGACAGTTAACTTCACAACATCAACGGGTAACGGGTATATCACAGTCAAAAGTCCATTACCTGCATTCACAAAAGTATTTACCACAGACTGGTTTAAGTAATATTGTACATGTTATCAGATGTGGCATCAATCTATTTAGCGGACAGCATACGCCCATGTATCTGTTCCTATTAAAAAAAAAAAACAAAAAAACATAAAAGTGATTAATTTTGTTATGTGGCCTCTAGCATCCACTTCATATTGAAATAACCCTGATCAAATGAGGAATAAGCTACATTAAGGGCAAAAACTACCAGCTTGAAGTTCTCCCCATTAGACAATAGGCTTATCTTACTAAAGCCCTGAAAGTAGTCTGAGACCAAAGTGAATTTTGCTTCATTTTCACCAGTCAGGATCTACAGTGGAAGTGTAGGTAGTGTTGACGCACAAAAAAAACAACGCTGAATCTATTAGATGTCATATATAAAAGGCCAGCAGTAATATAGGGCAGGGAGATCGCAACACTGGCAACCCCTGTATCTGTACATAAAATATCACCCAGTATCCAACAACAGTAGTAATATTGCGACTGTTGCTCTTTCTTGGATGGTCTGCTTTCTGGCTATTTCTGATCGCCGGGGTTCAAATCAAATGAGAATGCCAAAGACAGGTCTGACATTAAAACGAGGCAATGAGATATGAAATGCAAAATATTCCTGACTATACCTCTGCGCTAATAAAGCAGAGATGTAATTAGCTTCCACAGTAGCTAAAGAGCAGCCTCTCAGTTATTGGTTTGGGTTGGCTCGGGGACATGGAGCCGGCGGTCACATGAATACATATGCATGTCGTTTCCATATCAAGCTTGTGTTTCAGAGAGGGCACGCCATCGGTGGTGAGGGGATTGCATTGCCATTTAGAGGCTGTGTGTGTGTGTGTGTATGTGTGAATAGATGTGGGGGTGCATCCAGATCTCCACCATCACACCAACCCCCTACCCCGTGGATAAAGATCCCTGTTCCCAGGCAGGGGGCCCTGATTGATCCCTGTGACTAACACCCAGGCCATGCAGGCTTGTTGCGCCCACACTGAGAGACACTGCAACACATTGGAGGAGTATTCTCCACAAAGCAGTTTGGGGTTCACTGGGCAGCCGACGGGATATGTGTTCATGACCCAATTGGATGACAGCACTGGTGGCAGTACAAGAGGTGCCAATAAACCCTGCAACAAGCGAAATGCTGTTACATGTTTAGTAAGTAACTGCTACTAAGCCAACAGACCACACAGACTCAAGCTGTACTTATTCACTAATATTAAAAATCCAGGCTAGGTGAAGGTGCACCTCATGTCCAAATACCTCAGTTTGATGTAGCTGTGAACAAAAATACATTAGCATCTCAAACTTTCCTGTTTTCCGTTTAAGGGTTTTGGCGTGCCAGCATTTTCTGGACTTTTTGCATCTTTATAGTGGCGCAGCACCCAATCTGAGCATAATCTAATCTTGTGGCTGCTGTGTTTCCAAGTCTCTCCGTCAACAATTTTTGGGAGGTCACTTTTAAGTTCTAATTGACTCAAATTTATTTATAAAGCCTTTTTTCTTTCACAAAACCGGCACATCACATAGCAATTTACAGAGCAACAAAGGATGTAACCACAAAGGCTGAATGAACTCAGTTTGCTGGTAAATGATGGAAAAGAGCTGGTGGGCTTTCAAACCCACTGGCAACAGTGATTGGTGACACTTTTCCGTTCCTTATTTTGCACATGGATCTGTGTGTCTTTTTTCTTCACGAGTGTTTCGCGCACGGATGTGTGTCCATCGTGTGGGACAGGGTTGGATTTGCGGGGCTGAGGCTGAGCTCGGAGGTTGGCAGAGGGCTGAGGGCCTCGGCTGGCTCGCCTGTGATTACAACGGATGTCGAGTGTTTACAGAGAAATGGGGGGGGGGGCACAGAGACAGCTGCTTTCACTCTGTACTGTAAACTACACACACACACACACAAGCACTTACACAGAATGCTGTAGCTGCACTGGAAACCCCATAAGCCCTGCAGTGTGTATGTGTGTGTTTGTGCTACAGCTGGCCTGCTGGGACCAGTGGCTCAGAGTGACAGCCATACACACATCAGTCCACGACTACAGCTGAACACAGCGCAGGCTGGATGGGCGAGGGGCTGGTGGCTGCTGACTGACCAGGCCGGCTCACATTCTTACAATATTTTTCACACCTCTTGTGGTGTTTGTGCCTCTCTTATCTGAAGCTTTTGTTGATTTGTAAGTACTTTGCAAAATCAGGTCGAAAACATTTTAATGAATACATTTAAAATGACTACATTATGCTAATGGAATGTTGTGAGAGTTGAAGATCAAAATTAGGAGAAACTTTTACAGAACTTTGAACAACTTGTAAAGCAAAAAAGCAAAAAAAAAAATCTTTTTTTTTCATTAAGATCTACTGGAAACACTAAAGCTACTTGTGTTCACAGGTCAAGTCATTATGTTCATGTTGCAGGTTGCAGGTACTGTTGTGAAGACACAATGGCGTCAACGGATCACCTTTTAACACTGGGCTCTGTTCCAACACGTTTATATCCTCGGGTAAGAAAACGACGGCAAACAATAAAAAGAGATTGAGAGGTTTCAGTAACCAACTACGGCCCTGCTGAAACCTTAACAAGTAAAGTGTTTAAAGCACACTGTTTGAAGTGTGTACAAAGAATACAGGTGGCAGTAAAAACTCATTTGTATTTTAGTTTCCAGAGACACTCATGTCTCACACTGACTGAGGAAGAGTTAAAAAACAAAAAAGCAAATGAGATAAGAGATATAAATAAAGTCAACAGAGGCCAACTACTTATCAAACACTAAAATCAATATCGGCCTCAGCAACCTCATATTTGAATTAACTTAAAAATGTGAGGAAGTTCAGCAAGCACGTGTTGACGGAAGAAAACAAACTATGCAGAGACAAACGCGTGGATGCAAGCAAGAATGGTGTTGAGGGACCACGTATGGTGTAGTTATTCTTGTTTAACGAGTAAGTGCAGATCAGACAGGCCATCACCCGACCTGGATAAAAGGAAAATATGCTACAAAAAGTCAGTGACATGCTTCCTGCGTGACAGCGGTTGTTGTGTGTTATTGGTCTTATGTTGAAACCACTGCGTTTGTGTGCAGCGGGCCACTGTGATCACCGCAGGGGAAAAAAGGTTGTCAGTAACAAGCGAGCCTGACAGCTTAATTACCAACGCAGCTAAAGATTTATTGGTTTATCAATCAGAGCCGCAGGCGCTGCCTTTCCCCTCAGGAGACGGGAGCCATTACCATGAACCCGTTGGCCCATGTGACCCAGACTCTTCTTGCCCCGGCCCGGTCACACCAGGGCAATCCCGAAACCCTGCTCCTGTCAATACACGTATACACACATTTGATACACACGCACAAACAGCATTCTTAGATTTGTAGGATATACACATATGTTCATGTGCACCCAAGCAGGGACACAAACAAACACAGATGAACAGGGAACATACACATACACTCTTGCATGTATGGGCTGCACACACACACAGACACAGATACACACACAAAACATGGACCACAGAGGCCAGCATGTGGGCGATGAACCTTTTATGTTTTGAGACAAAAGCCCAGCTGAAGCAGAGACAAGACCAGAGAGAGAGAGAGAGAGAGAGAGAGAGAGAGAGAGAGAGAGAGAGA
This sequence comes from Scortum barcoo, assembly GCA_023238725.1. Taxonomy (NCBI): domain Eukaryota; kingdom Metazoa; phylum Chordata; class Actinopteri; order Centrarchiformes; family Terapontidae; genus Scortum; species Scortum barcoo. The sequence continues at coordinate 18,243,764 of CM041531.1, forward strand.
GAGAGAGAGAGAGAGAGAGAGAGCAGAAGAAGCTGCGGGCTAAATACCGTATGTTTGACTTAACCAAAAGGTATTTTCAGAACCGCATCCAGAAAATCCAACCATCTGGACACAATTACCTTATTTCTAAATTAAGATTTAGCTCATTTGTAATCCTGTCGATGAGTTGTGACACTGACACAAGGAGGGCGATCGCGAGGGTGATCTATTGGCTGGCAGTGTGTTGCTATGTGGTGGGCGCAGAGAGAGGACCACCGATCAACCAGCCTGGCAGCCGGGCAGGCAGCAGCAGGTGGCCAGGTGGCCAGGCAACTGCGATAAACACTCATAGCCTTAGCTGAGAGTGTAGCCTGTAGTCATGCGGGAGCATCTTAGTGAAATGCTGCCCCCATGTGATGGCTGCCAGGAACAACAGGCGCTCCGCAGTCGGTCTCATGGTGAGAAGAGTTGTACCTGAAAGAACCTCCTCCGGGGTCGTTGAGCTTGTTTTTCTGATTCCCAGAGATCTGAACAGCCATGCCCACGGGAGTTTTGCCTGCTTGGATGATGGCTCCCTTCCCCATTGTGCCTGTTCAGCAAAGAAGGAGGGGGGGGAAAACAAAGAAGAAAACACTAAATAAAACAGGAAAGGAGTAATGTTATCATTGAAGTGTCCCTTTCTATCTGCGTCAAATATCCTCCTGCCTAACGACTACCTTCAACTTTGCCTGTCATCTGTCATCCTCGCAGAGGGGTGGATGGAGGGAGGGGTGGGGTGGTCGGGTGGGAGCGGTACTGTCGCTCTCCCCAGGTTGGTGCGGAGAGCGTCACTCTGTCAATATCACTGCGCTTCACCGGCTCTCCTTACACTCCTAAACCGCATCCTGCTCCGAGACACGTTTTCCAGAGAGGCACAAGGACTGCCAGAGTGAATTTAAACTTGATTTTAACAGGCATGTTCCTAGCCAAGAGGCACAGAAAAGTATTTTTAGAACTATCCCCGCATTCCAATTTATGGGCATAAAACAACCTACAGATCTTTCACTGCAGGCAATCTTGGGGAAGGGGGCAGATCAAATTTGTATGCACCTCCGATCGTACACACACACACAGTACAAAAACAGGTACAAACACGTACACACATTACACACACCACCTGAGAGCACACAGCTCTCTTAGGGGAGCGTTACGCCCGGTTGGTGCTGGGGCGATATTTGTGGGCTTCTGTGGGAAGAGTGTTTGTGAATCAGTGTGAGTAAGCAGCGGCGCAAATGTTTGAGAAGGCTTTATAACCAGACAGGAAAAAACATCTGTTCTCTCTGTGGCTCCTGCCTGTTTACACATCTTACAGCCTACTGAGAGAACATTTGGAGTCTCACTAATGGTTATCTTTGTTTTACCTATTTCGCCAACTTTTTGTTTCACCAGGAGGTCAGGCTGAAAATCTTGAAATATCTGGCCGAGCGTGCAGCCTTACTGGGAGGTGTAAAAAATTGCAGGCAAGACACAGAAGGAAAGTGTGTGTCAGAGGGCTTCATCAAAGATGGAAAACTGGAACTCAGACCTACCAGATGTCTTTCTTTAATCTTTCCTCTAACTGAACTTACTTTGGCACATTTTTAAAACATCTTCTTCTGAGGAAGAAAACACTGCCTAAAATACAAATGATAGATATTGTACAGTGAGATGCAATCAAAAGTGGCTGCAGAAAACCCGCAGATGTCCTTACCTTGCGCTCTGACAGACTGTGTGATCACCACGGGCATCCGGACCTGGCCACTGACAGCGCCTGTTGTCTTCATACCCTGAGGAAGCAAAACAAAAACAATAAGAATGTTTAAGTTTATGTGCTTTTCTGTAGCATTTGAAAGAATTAAACAATTCGAGAGGGGAAATTATGAAACGGCACGCCCGCTGAACCACTTCTCCACTTTTACACCGTCCCCAAGAGGAATTGTTCGAGGGGAAAATCAACTTTTGCTCCCATTTCAGACTTAGTCGCAAGAAATGATGCAGTGACAAACTGGCGGAGAGCCACTTGAGTTTTGTGTACTGATTTCTATTACACTGTATAAAAAAAATATGTGTGGTAGTAATGCAGGAGAGGATGATGAATTCCACAGTGATGATCCCTACACATTGTACTGAGAATGTGGAGATCAATTTAAAGGCGCAAGGAGGATGGATTTCTGTCACTGTACATAACCTACATTTGCTTGCTTTTCCAGATAAGACAAAGGCAATAGGAAGTCAAGACCGCAGAGAAAAAGTAGTTTAGAAGAAGAAGAAGTAGTAGTGGTAGAAGAAGGAGGAGTGGGGGGGTGGTGGGGGTTGTGCTAGGCTATTAGAGTCACTTCCTTCCTTGGAAGCAGCCACAGGCCCAGCCTCGGGCTCAGCCATCCATTCCTACCAGTTTGCTTCTTGCTGCATATTTTTTAGCCTTGTTTTCCATTCCCTGACACATGCTATATTACTGTTCAAGCTGCTGAAAAAAGACAGAGGCCATTTTTCCCAGAGATCCACTGCAGGGGCCTTACGAGAGTGGGAGGGAAGGGGGAAAAAATGCATTCAGCACAGGCAGAGATAGCTAGCACCTCTGGCCAGCCAGCGACACAGTTAAGAGGGAGAGGAAGTCAGGTAGAAAGTTTGGGAATCAGAGGGAAGACGCTTCAACTGAGCTCACTGCTCATCTTTCCTTTCAGAATTAGTTCTTCTATTTTAAACGTCAAAGTGATATAACATTTTAGCTGTTATTATATTTGCTGAAAACAAATCATACCCAGTATATTTTGACTGTGCGTGGTGTTTTTAGTGCTAGTTTTCTACAACGAAGCTCCACTGGTATCAGCTGTAAGAACAGCGTGCCCGTTCTGCAATATTCATTTTGTGGTGTAAAGTCATAAATGTGATTTCCAAACATAATTCAATGCAGAAGATCAACATTTAAGACTGGAGGTGGCTGCCAATCGTCTCTGAAACATTTGTTTAAAGTAATATTTCAAAAAAGATGTAAGTCAAGACCACACACATTTCACTGGTAACACTACAAGTCTTGTTGGCCGCATACAGTGGAGTTTAACTGGCCAACCATCAATGGCTACACACATGTGTTGTATTTATATTTTGCTTTGTTGACTTCCCAAAAGTTCTGATATTGTTATATTACAAAGACCAGGGTTGGAAATATAACAGTTATATTAATATATAAGTAACTCCATGTGTAATAAGATTATACATTTATGCACAATATTGCAGTGAAGAGTAAACCATTGATGTAGTGATGTGGCCTAGTTTTCTCTTTCCATTCCTTTATCTTTTTATCAAGTCCACTCACTTTTTCCAACATTTGCCCCGAGGGAGTTTAACGTCCTGCATGTGTCATTATAACTAGTGGTGTAATTAAAAACAATAAAATAAATAAAGACATTTTGAATTGACACCTGTCTTTAGATTTTCTGCCTTAAATTTGCTTAAAAATGTAGTCCTACTTCAGATTTCCTGCACTGTAAACAAGCTGTAATTACGTTTAACTAATACCATATCGTGTTATCTCCAGCATATCAGCCTTTTTAAAATAACATTTTGAAATTCAATATGTATATTTGTATACCCTTGTGTATGTAAGTGTAATTATAGAAGAAACCTTAATTAATATAACTCCACATCTATAGACTTTAATTTACAAATGCTACAGATGTTTATCACATTAACATTACTGAATTTTCCATACTACTGTAAGAGATGTTACACATACTGCAGTGGTAAGAGCAGATTTTTTTGCCTAATTCAACTAGCTGTCTGGTTTCAGACTGTTGATATGCCGGGGGCGATCATTTACTAATGTTTTGTGTGATAGCTTATGTTGGTGTTTTATGCATGTGTGTGTGTGTGTGTGTGTGAGAGAGAGAGAGAGAGAGAGAGAGAGAGAGAGAGAGAGAGACCAGAGGCATGTTCTGGACATAGACAACTGCGGCCGCCACATTGCTTTAAAATTGACCCGGGGCTGACCTAGTTACCTCGCTTCACCCTTCAACGGTTAACAGTAGAGGGAGGGAGTGAGTGAGTGTGCGAGAGGAGAGAGCGATGCAGGAGTAGATACAGTGAGAGAAACCGTTGGAAAGAGATGGAGAGAGATCAGAAGAGGGAAAAGAAGCAAAGAGGGAAAGCAAAGTGAGAGGGGGGGGGAAAGTATTGAGGGAGATGGTAAGAGACACTAGCACTGGATGAACTGCTAACAACACAGTAATGCTCGTCATATTGCCAGAGGAAAGGGTGACCAAACGGATCTTTAACTCGGACAGAGCTCACAATTATCTTTGGCTGAAAGACGCTGAAACAGTATTGTCTAGTCTTTCTGACTTACATTTCATTTTCAGGAACAATGAGCAGTGTAATGTAAATAATATCAAACCAAAACTATTAAAAGATCCACAGGGAATAATGGAAGGATGAGATCTGATCAAAGAAGATTATGATACAGAACCATTTATCAAGTTTAAGGCCTTCCTGGTTGTTGTCGTCTTGTCAGTTCATTTGGGCTGAGCATCATTTCAGACGGTGATGCGGATACATAAATCAATTGAAAACCATCAGTATTCAATACATGCATCAAGAATATGTAGGACTCATAATTCAGAGTATTTAACAGAGTGTGTTTATTTTAACCAGGCCCTTCTGCTAAAAAAGTACGGAGTCCTTAAAGGCCCCATGTGTAGAACTTCTATGCCAATGAAATGTAACACATTATAGAAATAGAAAAGCAGAATGACTGAAGAACACTGTTCACAAACAGTCAAAATCTGCAATTATTTTAATAATCAAAGGATAGTGTGTGTGATCAAGACAGTATAATGAATGTTTTTGGACAACTAATAATCAAGCAAACGACTGGCAGTATAATTGATTGAAAATCCTTCTATTGATGTGAGGGAGTTTTCAAATCAGGAATTTGGTAAAAACAAATAAACAGACTTTTTTCTATATCATCTTGCATACTTTAAATGCAGCATTTCAAATTTCAGAAAATGATCTTGGTTCGTCACTGTGAAGTTCCTGGGTCAGATACTTCTAATCAGGTGTTGAAGTCTTGGCAGGAGTAAACAGTTATGAACAAGGTGCCCCTGAGCCAAGTGCCCGACCACCATCTGCTCTGATCAGTGGCCGGTGGTACAGTTTGTTCACACTGAGCCTCTCCAAGGTGTGAATATGGAGGTGGAAAATATGTGTCTCTGAATCCCTTCCTTGGAAAAAGAAATCTTAATGAAGCCAGAAAGTGCTTCTGTGTGCCGCCTGCATGTTCCTCCTCTGTCCATGTTATACTCTTACTGAGCTTGGTTGGATAAATGTGCATATTTTGAAGTCCTAACTTCACATGCTACTCACCTAGAACTTTTCTAATTTTCTAGTAAACTGAGAATAATTCCTCACTGAGTCTGTGAGCTGGGTCTGACTCAAACTCACTGTTTGCTGTGTGACTCCCAGCCATGGCACTGTGACACTCTCCAGCCTGATAATTCAGCCTTGTATAAGACCCATCAACACACACACACACACACACACACACACACACACACGCACACACTTTCACACACACACACACACACACACACACACACACACACACACACCACCCCCTGCAGGTCTGCATCCATCACAATCTAGCACTTCTCTATTGAATGCAGGAATATTGTGGGTAAATATTTGTCACATATATTACCTGACCACTATAGCTCTTAGCCTCTCTGTCCTCACACATCTTAAACACACATTTCTCTGCATATTTACATTTTTACATGTACACTTGCATTTACATTCACTTGGACTGTAATGTATTTTATTTGCTACATTTTACTGCAATGATCCATCTTCCACATACACACACATCTATTTAATGAAACTGTTATGTTAGTTATCCAACAGTTTGAAGTTTGAAGTATTCTGCTCTGTAAGTCACTCTGGACTTTTCAAGTTCAACAGTTCAGAACAGTTCAAACATAAACATAAATGTGAATAATGTGATAACTGTGTCTGCACTGGAATGTGTTTCAGCTGGTCCACTCCATACATACCATGGCAGCTGCATGTCCAATCGTCCCAGCGGGCAGCGCGCTGGCACCCGTAGTGGTGCTGACGCTGTTAGGGTGGCGTATGCGGACAGCTGGCCCAGCCACGATGGCAGGAGGGGTCCCGCCGGGTGCTGGTTTGACTCCCTGCTGCGGGGGCTGGGTCAGGGACTGCTGACTATTCAGTAAAGACAGCCTCAAGGCCGGGAGGCTCTTCTGTTGACGGGCAGAGAGAGGCCAGAGTTTACGGTCACAGACACAGACATGCATGGGAAAAGGCCATACACAGCTGCAAAAAACAAAACTGCTGTGGTCACTGGCTAATTTGGCAAAATGTTTTCACATAAACATGGTTGCCAAAGCAAAACCAGCTGACATGCGTGACAGTACCTGTTTTTATCACACAATGATTCATGTGGTTTTATACATTGTAAACAAAAACATTCACTTTGACTGTTTGATTTGAGGATCAGGAACCTACAGTGTGTAAAATACTTTACCATATACACCATATGTGAAACAGTTTTGGTAGCCCCCTGTCACAGCCAACCTGAGGAACTGATGTTTCTTCATACAGACTATTTCAGGCAGATTTTTTGACGTAAGCGACCTAACATTGCATGACAACATGTGTTTGTGGCCGGGTTTACAGTCGGGCGCCTTGATGTGACGCTCATCACGGTTGGCTGGAGAAACCTGCTGGCTACTGGCAGGGACGGCTGCGGGGGCCACTGTCACACACAGTCAGAAGTCAGGCCAGAGGGGTGTGTGTGTGTGTGTGTGTGTCTGTGTGTGTGTGTATCATTCCACTGTGAGGCCTCGCCATCACAGGCCCTAACGCCAGGGAAAGGACTACTTCAGGGGGTAAGTTTAGGAAAATACAAGAAAGGGACAACTTCAGGATGAAAGTTAGGGGATGATTTAAGGGGCAGGTTAGGGAGCAGTTCAGGAAACAATTTTGTGTTTAGGGGTCCACTTAGAAAATAGCTAAAGGGATCCAGTCATCTGTAGGGCCCCAGTAAAGAGGACTACTTTATGAGACAGGTGTAGATGGCATGCTTAGGATTCATTCTTAGATAGCAAGTTAAAAACTATTTAGAAATCAGGTTTGGAGACGTTCAAGAGAGATCATTTAAAGCTACTAGATTAGAGAACTTAGACAGAGAGAGATCTAGTTCAGGGAACAGCTCCCTGAGTCAGTGTGATATTTTAAAGTAGATGGAGCAAGCTTAGAGAGAAAGGGCACACCTTGAGAAAGGGCACCAGGTAAGGCTGTGGAGAAGACTTGAGCTCAGTCTGCAGCCGGCTGGTGAACTCCTCCGGTTCAATCTTGGCATCCTGTTGGGTAAAGGGTAAAGTACAAACACCAGTTTACAAGGGAAGCCAAACAATAAGGTAAGTACACCACGGTGACTTGAACACAATAAGGTGAAATCCCATCGCAGAAGCTGATTATCAACCGTTCAACTTCGGTCCCAGCAACCTCAGGGTGCAGCTCATTAATGAGTAACTGTATAAGATGAAAATTCATGACAGAGATGGGAAGGTTTTGGAAAGAGTTTCATGCTGCCATCTACAGGTTTAACATATTCAATACCACAACATATTAAAATGTTAAGTTACACTTAAGTAGAATAACTGAGGAATTGTTGATCGATCCAGTCTATCAGATGTGTAAAAATTCTATAAGAGTCTGCTTATAGAAAGTCTTATTCTTTTCTTAGTCTTTTCTTAAACTAACTACAACTTAACTACTTAAACCGCTATTCATTTGCATTGAAATGCTGAAAAACACGAGTGAACATGATATGCACTTTAGTAATTGTCACAAGCACAGTGCTTCCATGATGTTTGTGTGTGCTGAGTGTGTGTGTGTTGGTTTCTGAAGCTCACCAGCAGGTCCTGGACCAGAGCTTTGACGTTCTTGGAGGTCTCGGGGGACGGAGAATTGTGAGACGCCAGCTTGATAAGTGTGGCCAGGAAATTCTTGCACTTCTTGACATTCTCTTGCATTTCCTGTGAAAGACAAGTAAACAATTAGTTACCTTCTGTGAGAATCCTTTTTAAAAATGATAGTGCAAGATATAAATACCTCACTGTCTCAGAGAGCTCAGGATTAAAGAGCCTATTTCTAAGACGGTAATCAACATTTTAGGAAATGACTGTCTGTAGTGCAGAATGAGCACCAATGTCCGATAAGCATTCAATGTTTAAAGAGAAGTGCTGGATCAAATCTTGAGCACAGAGGAAATGGTCTTGTATTTGTGCTGCATTTCTTTCATTAATACTTAGTAAAAAGATACTGCAGACTGAGATGGGTTGGATTGAAGAGGAAGCTGACAAGCATCAGTCACAAATCAGAGCATAGTGCACACTTAGCATGCTGCCCAGTCATCTTTGTGGCCAAATGAGACATGGCACCTGTCCACTCAAACTGCCAGTGGCAACAAACTGTAGCCCCTCTGAGGGCTCTCCGGCCTGAATACATGGAGTAGTGAGAGTCTGTGTGTGTGAGCTCCTGTATCTCTGTGTGTATTATGTGTATCTGAGCTTTCATCTACAGCTGCATCTTTAGGTCTCTGAATGTGTGTATACATACAGTTTGTGTTCATGGTGGGCCCTAATGTCTACGTCTGTATGTCCTTGGGTTGGCGTGCGCTCGTGTGAATGTACAAGTGCGAACGTGTGTGGGCATGTGTGAGACTATTGGTGCATGGCCAGCTGTGTGAGGCAGTGGGTCTGGGGCTGAGCTTGTGACACAGTCAGCCTGCTGGCAGCTGTGACAGTGCCTGCGCCCTTGAGGGTGGAGTGTGGGCGTTGAGGGGAGGGGGGGGTGGCATGGCGGCAGAGAGAAAACGGACCTGGGACACGACAGGAGCTCCGGGGGCCGCGGCGATGCCCGTCTGCGGAGGCTGTGCTGGCTGGGAGGCAGCCTGGACCGGGGCCTGCGGGGCCATAACCACGGGGGTCTGCATGCAACCACGGGGGTCTGCGTGCGGAGCCAGTCACAGCCACGGCCGTTGCCACAGGGCCCTTCTGGAAGAGCAAGGAAGAGACAGAGAGATAAACAGGACATGACGCCTCGCTCGCAGCAAGGCCACAGAGAACAGGAGGCAGGCGCCACAGCGCTCCTGTCACATCTGGTGTCCTGACTTCGGTGGACATCGCTTAACAGACAAGGAGGAGGAAGGGGAGGTGGTGACAGGCTAGAGGCTGGGAAAGACAGGAGACCGTCAAAGTTTTTCTTAATAGTCACCTACCTGACAAGGGAAACCTCCTTTCAAGATTTGTTACTGGTCATTCCAAATATTCACCACCTATTGTCTGCATGCTCACAAGAATGTGTGAAAATATCTCACATCCGAAACACAGATTTTGCTCAACAGATGAAGTGCCATCAGCAGTCTCTCACTCCATAGCCCTCATCACCTCTTTGAAATCTCTCAGGGCCTGTTCACACTTTGCAATAAAATACATCCTATGTGATGCAATCCTAAGTGGACAGTTATAAATACAGGTGTGAATGCACCCAAAATGCATAGAGGACACATTAGAGTCTGATCACTCAAGCCACTTATGGATGGGGGCAATGCTACGTGTACATCCACAAAGGTGATGTAGTCATGCAAGTGTGAAGCCTGGACAAGGTAACGAACAGCCACAGCGATCCTCTCCTCTGAGTACAAATGCAAACTAAACTGTACAATTTTTAGTTTAGCACAGATCACACTTTCAGGGAAATAAAGTCTGCTCTGAATCTCAACTGGTTCTAGATACAATCTGAACACAGTGTTTTAGTCAGGAGACACCGAGTCCGATCAGAGCTTCCAGATCCTCGGTTCCTTAGAAACTGGCGAGGTAACTTAAAATATTATATCCACCAGTGCCAGCATAGAGTACAGGATGTTATGATGTGTAGCCAGGGCAGCAATACCCAGCAGCTACACTTGTTTCACCTCACTTATTATTTTCATTTTTTCTCTGCAAATAAGTAACTTGCTTGCAAGATTAAGTTTGAAAATAAATTATTTGATTCATTCTATTGATGCACTTTGAAGAGAAAGTTACTTGATGTCCATTACTGTATATTTAACAATCAAATAACTACATCAAACAGCAACTTTGCCAATGTTTAATATATTTAAAAACTTCCGACACGCCAGATTCCCCAACCTGCTTTGCAACCTACAGTGTAACGTCCGGGTATGCTAAAGGAAGAACGTGTGAGGCACAAGAGTGAAAAAACAGGTGAATAAGGAGGGTTATCTCACTGGGCGGAGTGCAGGACAGGAGGAGGAAGAGGAGGAAGAAGAGGAGGAGGAGGTCTGGAGGGCAGGGCTGGAAGGAGTGGGAGAGGCAGACGGTACCATCTTGGCCGGGGTGAGAGGACACTGCCTGCTGGTCTGAGAGGTCACGGGAGACTGCAGGAAAGACAGAGAGCGACACACAGAGGCAGAGGGAAAAGAAAAAGACGAACAGGGAGACGAGAGCATAAAGATATCAAAGGAGGTGGCTGAGGAAGGGGAAACACAGGGAAGGGGGGGGGGGATAAATGCAATACAAGGCATCTCAAACGACGCAGAGAAAGAAAAACAGCTGAGGTGAGCCCGTGTCAGTTTGAGAGGCAAAAGAAAGAGCGAGGAGGAAGAGAATGGAGGGACAGCATGAGGGAGGCAGAGCAACAGAGGGAGAAAAGAGCAAGCGGCGTGCCTCGCAGATAGATGAGGAAAGGTCATGACAGCAGGAAAGAAGAAAGAAGGTGGCAGCATGTTGATGGTGTTGAAGATTGAAACAGAGAGGGGCATGTTTGGTCAGGTAGCAGTGGGTCATGGTGTCATACTGCTGGGGTCTCGTGGACGAACATGTGTCCACATGGCAACAATATCAGAAGCATTTTTCCTTTGCAGAATTTAACGTGAGGATGGCTTTATTAATACAGGAAATTTAGCAACAAAGTCATGATAACTGTGGGTTATGAGAAAGTCTTATTTTGCCTTTCATTTCCTATATTCGAGTTGTTTTAGGTCTAAGCATTTACAAAGCTTTGATGATTAGTTTGTCGAGGTTGAATAACATTGCTGTTTTTTGAAACAAAATTTTTCTAGTGAGAAATTAGCTTACATAAGTGGCATTTGTTTTAATGAAACTGCAGACACAATAATAATTGGTGAGACTAATGCAACTAATAAAGAAATTAGAAAAAGAAACCATCTGCAAACACCCAATACCACCTTGAAATATGCCTGTGCGTCTGTATTCAGTGATGCCATCTAGGATAAGAGGTCTGACTTTATTGTTCCAGCAAAAGGAAGTCTGGTAAGTTAAGCAAATTACAGTGAATTGGCAGTATCAACTCTGTACATTTGTTACATTTTAAACATTATAAGGAAAATGCTAAACTCCAATTAAACATCAACCTTTTACTGGCTGCCAAATTTTCATTTTGCATCTACATCTGGTAAGGCCACCACTGGGACATTGTTTTGAGCCAACTATCTGACTTACGTGCAGAACCTGCTACACAAGTAGTGAATTTATGAGTGATGAACTGACGAATGAGTGCATGATGAATGGCTAAATACACACTGAATCAGAAATCATCTGTAATTACAAATTGATTACTACAAAGTGCCATGAAAAGTTGAGAGATCAGTCCTGATGACACTGATTCAAGAGCAGTTCAAGAGCAGACATATGACAGGCAGGTAAAACATCACTAGCAGATCATGCAGCATATTTGTAAGACTGATTAGGCTGCTTATTTCCCTCTACAATGACACTTGTTTTGAAGTATTTAGATAGATTCTTTTAGCACTTTACTCTAGCGAAACAGATTTCAAATGAAACATTAAGAGCAAGGTTTAAATGTTAACATTCAGTTTCACTGTTTAAGCCGTGCTGCAACTGCAGCTATAGAGAACCCAACTCAGTCAGACAATAGGTTGCTCAAATATTTCTTGGGCAGGTGCGTTTCATTTCATTGTTAATTCATGCACAAAATAAGCAAGATGTCTTGTGCTGATTCTAGCAGTGACATTTGTATTTGGAGTCTGTCGCTGTCTGTTATCTCTTTCAACCTGAGTGCATAAATGTGTACAAAGTGTTTTATACATACACACACACACACACACACACACACACACACACACACATACACACACACACACACACACACACACACACACATATATATATATATATATATATATATATATATATATATATATATATATATATATATATATATATATATATATATATATATATATACACACACACACTACATACAGACAGGTCCATAAATGTTGATAAATATTTATTTAATAACGATGTGCTTTAACTGCAGACTTCCAGCTTTAATTTGAGAGTATTTACATCCAAATCAGGTGAACGCTATATGTTTCTATATGTGCCTCCCACTTTTTAAGGGACCAAAAGTAATGGGACAATTGACTCTGAAGCTTTTTCATGGACAGGTGTGGGCTAATCCCTCGTTATTTAATCATCAATTAAGCAGGTAAAAGGTTTGGAGTTGATTCCAGGTGTGACATTTGCATTTGGAATCTGTTGCTGTCAACTCTCAATATGAGATCCAAAGAGCTGTCACTATCAGTGAAGCAAGCCATCATTAGGCTGAAAAATCAAAACAAACCCATCAGAGAGATAGCAAAAACATTAGGTGTGGTCAAATCAACAGTTTGGAACATCCTTAAAAAGAAAGAACGCACCGGTGAGCTCAGCAACACCAAAAGACCCAGAAGACCACAGAAAACAACCTGTGGTGGATGACAGAAGAATTCTTTCCCTGGTGAAGAAAAACCCCTTCACAACAGTCAGCCAGATCAAGAACACTCTCCAGGAGGTAGGTGTATGTGTGTCAAAGTCAACAATCAAGAGAAGACTTCACCAGAGTGAATACAGAGGGTTCACCACAAGATGTAAACCATTGGTGAGCCTCAAAAACAGGAAGACGAGATTAGAGTTTGCCAAACAACATCTAAAAAAGCCTTTACAGTTCTGGAACAACATCCTATGGACAGATGAGACAAAGATCAACTTATACCAGAGTGATGGGAAGAGAAGAGTATGGAGAAGGGAAAGGAACTGCTCAAGATCCAAAGACATACCACCTCATCAGTGAAGCATGGTGGTGGTGGTGTCATGGCGTGGGCATGTATGGTTGCCAATGGAACTGGTTCCCCTTGTATTTATTGATAATGTGACTGCTGACAAAAGCAGCAGGATGAATTCTGAAGTGTTTCAGGCAAGTATTATCTGCTCATATTCAGTCAAATGCTTCAGAACTCATTGGACAGCGCTTTACAGTGCAGATGGACAATGACCCGAAGCATACTGCGAAAGCAACCAAAGAGTTTTTTAAGGCAAATAAGTGGAATGTTACGATGCAATGGCCAAGTCAGTCACCTGACCTGAATCTGACTGAGCATGCATTTCACTTGCTGAAGACAAAACTGAAGGGAAAATGCCCCAAGAACAAGCAGGAACTGAAGACAGTGCAGTGCAGTAGAGGCCTGGCAGAGCATCACCAGGGATGAAACCCAGCGTCTGGTGATGTCTATGCGTTCCACACTTCAGGCTGTAATTGACTGCAAAGGATTTGCAACCAAGTATTAAAAAGAGAAAGTTTGATTTATGATTGTTTAGTTTGTCCCATTACTTTTGAAGCTGAAAGTCTGCAGTTAAAGCACATCTTGTTTGTTTCATTTCAAATCCATTGTGGTGGATAGATAGATAGATAGATAGATAGATAGATAGATAGATAGATAGATAGATAGATAGATAGATAGATAGATAGATAGATAGATAGATAGATAGATAGATAGATAGATAGATAGATAGATAGATAGATAGATAGATAGATAGATAGATAGATAGATAGATAGATAGATAGATAGATAGATATCTATATGAATAAAACTGAATAAACACTGTGCAAAACAGCAAAGCGACAAACAGTATTTTAAAAAAATTATATATGTGGATGCAGAAAGTCATAATTCAGGTCTGTTTATTAGAATGTTAAAGGCACGAGAGCAAATGGGATGTCTCAGCAGTGAGTGCCAATTGCCACAAAACCACAATGATGCCAAGTGGCTCATCTCTCTCACACACACACACACACAAAGGGAAACACACAGACACTCATACACACTTCCTGGCTGCTGTCCTGTCTATGGGTCAAGACAACCCAAGAGGGCCTCTGCCTCGACCTCTGGCACACAGCCTTCCATTCACAGAGAGGCCAAAGCATTCACGAGCACTGACATACAGACAGAGAAGAGAACATACACACACACACCCTGCACTTGTCTTGCACACAAATGAAACCACACAAACAGACAAGGATAGGAGACAAGGCTAAGAGAGCAGCGCGGAGGAGAAGAAGTAGGATAAAAAAAAGAGGAGGAGGGAGTTTTCCCTCCGCTAAAAGTTTTGTAGGATGCAAAAGAATGTTGCACTGAGGAGTTGGGGGAAGTGGGTGTATGAGAAGAGAGGGGATGGGGGTAAAGGGGGGTTGGTAAGAGCCACAGGGTGCATCCCACCGCTAGCTATGCCTCCCTCTCTCTGCTCACTCTCTCTCCTGCTACCACACACACACACATACACACAAACAGACTAAAGAACCAAAGCCTTGCTAGCTTTTTAAAATAATCAGGCAGTTGGATGATGAATGATTTAACAGGTATGGAAGGAAGGAAGCTCAGGATGCCTTCCGTTTCTCCCCTCAGGGTCATGGGAAGAGTGACAGGCCGACAGAGGGGTTGAGCTCTGGGAATAAACACCATTCCGTTTCATTTCCCTGCTACTGCTTTTCCTGTCGAGATGGCATCGCCGCGGCCCGCTAATTTGTCATCAGCGTGACTGTGAGAGGCGATGACAATCTGCGACTCTCTTCTGAGAGGGGTTCATATCAGGATGGATACAGGTTGGCTGGCTCCGGGTACAGAGGCGGGAGGGTGCCGCCGTTGTGTAACTGCTGCGGACTTCTGTCTGAGAAAAAAGGACACTCACACCTGCTGCTAGAAGTTTTTTATACAGCGAAAGTATAAAAGTGGAGTTTTACTTTAAGGAGAAAAAACTGTTTTCAAACGTTACATGGCCTCAGTCTGTAGTGTAGCAATACTGCCTGAGAACATTAAACTACTCAATGTACAGCTGAGTGTGATGGATACACCAAACACTAGTATACCGGTACTAACCCTGCTATACATTATGGATGTGTTTCGTACTGTAGGCTGTATTTCCTGGACATGGTTGTCAGGTTTGATACCACTAATGCCACATTATTTTAATATCTGCTCTCTTTCAGCATTCAGCGATACTGTTAGTGTATAATAAATACTCATATCCGCAGTATGAAATATGACGAACATTGGTCTTTCTATAGCCTTTTATACACAATTCTAATAGAAGGGGAAACAGTTTAATTCATAAGTGCACACATTAGAAAAGGAGCGGAAAGTCTAACCAACTTGAAAAAGATAATGAAACGCTGCCCTCTAGTGTCAGTCTTTTGTCCTTGCGGTTCGTGATATGATGAGCAGACATCTGATATCATCAGAGGGCCTCTTGACTGCAGCCCTGACAGGCCAGAACAAAGACTGAGTTGGAATAAGTTAATAAATTTTTTAATGAAACTGAGCACTTAACCTTGAGTGAAAAACAGCTGTTTGTTAGTTTGTTTTTTAAATATAATCTGACCAGATAAGCAAGAGTTATTACTTGTATTGCATTACTCATTATTAATTATTATTCATTATTAGGAAACTTGTGTGTACTCTTTTTCTGATTCCTGAGCTGGAGTTTCAATAAATATTTGTCTGCAAACTAAATTGAACCATTTAAAGTACAGGGCAGTATTTTAAAGTCCACTGTGTAGAAGTGGACCTGGTTTTATTATTGGGGACAACAAATGCCAGTTCAGCTCACTGTTGACTACATGAAACTTAACCCAGGTGAAAGTTATATTTGAGGCAGGCTGTGCACATTTTCTGTAAAAAAAAAAAAGAGTGAATAAGTCAGCTTGGGCTTTGGGAACTTGCAATGGGCACTGGTTTATAAGATAAGATAAAGAAAGAAAATAAATTCATCAATTAATCAAAAAAACAAAAAGTAGATTAATTAGTAAAGAAAATAATCAATTCTTACAGCCGTAACTGAACTTATCTCGACTGTCCCACAGCAGTGAAATGAAAAGTAATGCTGAATCCCTATTCAGTTTGATTAAATTTAATGGAAATGTATAATGACAAATGAGTTTTAAATGCCTTGAAAATGAATGAGCTCTTAAGATAGCTTTTTAATACCTTTTTTTTATTTTCTAAAAATAAATTCCTACTATGAACATGCCGACGTGAACAAATCAATCTGATATGTCTGTGCTGTCTGCTCAGAGGTCAGTAAGAGCGACAGCAATCAAGAGAGGATGAGACGCTCTGATCAGAAAGAATATTTATCTGCGCCGTTCCAGCTGTCCTATTTGATTTAGTGTGAAACTGCGAGAGACAAACTATCCAGTAATCTCATTATTAAAGGCAATTAAGTTCATAAAAGGTGTGGACCCAGCAGCACAAGCTCAAGTTTTTACATGAATGATGTATCCACAGGTGATCATAAGCAAATTCCCATTAATGATTCAGTAGCTCGTTAAATTTTGATGAGGACCCCATGGAGCCATTAAGGAGCATTGAGACATTAATTCACCTATTAATCTCAGTTTAATCTATACATAAAATAATCAGGAATATTTATTCATTATAATTACACAGTTTAATATATTAATCACATCCCAATTAGGGTCTAGAGCAAAGCTTCACTTACTTAATGAGGTGGTGCCCGCCCAACATCAACTCTACCTGTCCACACATAATCAGATCAAAGTTTCTCCAATTTAATCAGCAGGATTAGCGTTGACTAAGGTCATCAGATGTGGTGATGGAAAAATAAAACAGGAAGCCTTCCATATTGTTACTAGATGCCAAAAATGATTTTCTAAAAACTTTGATTTTTTTACTTTTGTTCTACTTCAGAGTTTTAAACACCATGTTTTTAATTAAATCATCCTAACAATTTGAAGCACAGGGGAGATGTTCAGTTCTGAGGTCAGTGCCTTAGCTAAAGGCAATGCCAGGAGCTTCTTAACAGCTTATATGCTTTTCACTGGGGTAGGACAGGGCACTTACTGTATGTTGGGCAGTGTTGATTTGAACTAACAGCAAAGCTTGTAGAAGCAGAGCAGGGATTTCAGGTGCAACTTCACCTACTTCAAAGGTGCATGGAGAAGGGAGAGAACTCCAGCGACACAAGTTGCGACACATGGCACACAGCTTCAGGCCAATCATATTCCCAACCTCCAGACGTGCATCCAAGGGGCGACATTCAAGCTCGTATAGAAGAAGTCCTGACCAAACACACACACACACACACTGTTTGACCTTTTTAAAAGTTTGCTTCATACTCATCTTATCTGAGTACTCTTTGCTCTTTTTTACTCTTTTCTGACAAAAGCTACTGTATGAAAGGTGTTTTGTACCAGCAAAGCTTCACAGGTCGAGTGGATGCAAATGTTTGTATGGTTTGAATTTTTTTGTTTGATTGTTTTTAAGTGGTTTAAAGTAAAATAGATACATTTATAAGTGGTTGGTAGATGTAAAATATCTGCATCTTACCCATATTTACCACTGCCAGGCCACAAGCGCAACAGTTGGTGCCAGACAATAATACAATCTCACCACCATTTGTGATTCCGAGACACAAATCTCTTTTGATCTAATAATACTGAATAATTAATAATGATTAATTCAATTAATAAATGTGTATTGTTTCCTTAAAATAAAATGGTTTTCTTTTTCTTCTGTTTATTCGTCTTTTCATTACTTTTACAACTTTTTAACCCTTATTTACATTTAATTCAATCATTTAAATCAATTTATATTACAATTTCAATTTACATGGAAGTATTGTTTTACGTTGGTTTTGCACGTCATCACACCATTACCTTCACACTACCCTCATTTTCACTACTACCTAACTATTCGTATTGTACTATATATTTCACATTACAATGATATTTAACATACTGTATTTTTCTTTTTTTCTTCTCTTTTAATTGCAATATATGAAAATCTGTATATATGTTTTCTGTGTATGTGGGGGCTACAACTGTATTTCATTGTGCAATCCTGCATTCTTTAATGACAATTAAGCTGAACCTTGAACCTTGAATTTCAGCACCAGGAGCTGTCCATAGTCCTACACCTCTGTGTGATCAAACCATTTTCTGTTCTCCTGGTTAATAATGACTTTCTCACCTTTAAACCTAAAACATGGCGTCCCACAACAATCTGTTTCAGTCCGTTCCACTTGACGTCACTGTCCAGTGAAAACCATGTAATATCGGTTTTTCCTGAGTCATGATAAACTGCCCTGTTTTTGGCTTTCCAACAATACATCTCTCACAAAGTTTGTTTTTAAATATGCTATGTAATATGTAGGGCTGTCTTCATACATTTTTGGCCTCAATCTCAATCAGAGTCCTTTAATATTTAGTATCTGCCAACATTGAGGATATATGGACAGGGAGTGAAATGCTTGCAGTGTAGAGCGCGGCTGGCTGAAGTGCTGCAACACCAGCATACACTTAATTTCTTTGTTTATCTAAAAAAAATTCTCAATCACTAAACTCTGGGCACATTTCACCAGCAGTAACGCTATGCTCCTTCTTGGCCACTTTCTTAGCAGCATAAACTCACTTTTCACTGTTAATCTGATAATATATATATCTTCTGTCCACTGAAAACCCCTGACCTGAAATGACATTGATAGTTTGATGTCTAGAAATTTCTTGTAGCTAAGTCTGACCAAGGCTTTTGGCAGATTTACAGATGTCTGCAGGTTATGGATTTACACATTTAGAAAGAAAACAACGATGCACATGTGCAGTCACACCTGTAACTATATATCACTGCAACTCATCCACCCCAACTATTCAGGAACAGCATGCAGTCACAGCACAGCGCTCAGGGACCAACTCCAGTTTTTAGGCCAATAGTACTTCTGATACATGAACATACAGTCCTTTGGTGTGGGTTCCCATCTAAACAAACTCCACACAGAACAAACTGAGGCCAAGATTCACACCCTATAAATAAATCATACATAAACATTTATTTGACTCTATATATAAGGACAAAGCATGCACTGGAGGCACTGGAGACTTATTATTGGCTAAACAAGGAAAGGTGACGTGCATTACCTGCTTAAAACACAGTTTTCACGCCTTGTGCCACTCCGCAGAGTATGAGCTGAGCCTTGCTTTTTTTCATATAAATTTTTTTTATATGAATCTTATGTGTCCAGTCTATTCTTGCCAGCTGGGCTTGTATCAATGGAGTTTGTATATGGTCGAATTCACTTGGGAATGTTTCTACTAAATGTACAGAAAAATGCTTTAATTTATTCAGTGATGATATGAAATTCATAATAAATCATACCTTTGATGTGTTTATCACAGTAAAGATACTAATAAAGGCAACCATTTTTTGTTGTTCATATTATAAACACATTTAACAGTGACAGGCATGCGCAGACAATAGACCTATATGGATTTGAAAAATAATTGCTATTTATGGGTGTTCCCCTTAGGCCAATTAGTGACACAAGCCTCATGCACAAGTATTGCAGCGTTGCAAATGTCTCTACCAACAGGAAGCAAAGAATGTTGTTCAGAATTGCAGCCCTTCTCTGCTATCAAGTTGTTACTGTCAATTTTATTAGTCTGTTAATTGTAAAAAAAAAATAATAATAATATTTGTGATCCTACTCAAATGAAAATCATGATTAATCTCTGCATAGGAATGTTTCTGGAGTAAAGGCCATTGTGTGTGACGTGACCTAAAATGAAACCTGTTGCCACTGTGTGTCCTGATACATGCCAACACCAGGTATCTTCTTCTTCTTGTCTATCTGTACAGAAACACTGCGGCGCAGTAATACTGTGTGCTGCGGCCGTGTTAGCTGCAGCCGCGACAGCTGCCATGTGTAGCGGAGTCTCACCTGTGGAGCTGTTACTCTGAAGGATGTTCCCGTCGTGGGGGTGGCAGGTCGTGGAGAGATGTTGTTCTGGGCCTGGGCCTGGGCCTGAGCTTGAGCCTGAGCTTGGGCCAGAGCCTGCTGAGGGACCATCACAAGCTGACCCAACTCCGTGCGTACCAAGACCATCCCTGAAGAATCACAGGGGGACATTCATTAGGGGAAACACTAGAACAACATTATCAATGGATAGTTCTTAAACCGGCTAACTAGCCAAATGCAGATATATTTTAGTGTGGATGGCAGGTTTGAGATCCCACCGACCACTTACACGTAGAAGCAATTATCATCATAAGACATTTAGTATGATTTTAAAATTGTATCAGGTTAAGTTTACTGAGTGGTACAGACACTTCAACACAAAGAATGGGAAGCAAATGAATCATTTAATTGTCACACTAAATGGCAACAAAGAGAAAGTGTTAATACATTTATGTCAAGTGTGTTGGATGAATGATCATTGAGTGATGAATGATCTGGTAACATGGGCACTTTTTTTCTGATTGGCTGGAATATGTGTGTCTAAAAGGTATGAAAGGACATCTGAGGTAATCCTCTCCATTTATTTAACCACCGTTTAAGATCAGTGTAATTTAAAACTGCAGTTAAACATTAGAGCAGACCTTTGCTTTGTTCCACATTTCCTGTAGAAAGAGGTTGAGACCTAACACGGGTTAAACTGTCCACAAACTAAATGACAGTAGATGCTGTTGCAAGAGCGGCCATCATCTAAATGTGAGGTATCTTAATTTAGAAAATAACAGACTCCCTTTCATCTGTGATTTTCATATATCAGGACAACCCATTATGCACTACATGACTACTGACTACATGACTACTCACACACACATTCCAAGAAAAGATCCAGACAGTGCTGGGTGTCGGACGAACACACAAATGACAGTGTAAGGTTTAGATCTAGTTAAGATTTAGCTGAAGCTGTGATCATGAGCTAATCAAACAGACTCTTTGCTCTTTCTAAAGAAGAAAGGGCTGCTGTATCATAATGCCGCGCTTGTGAAGTAGCCCATGTGAGGTCAAGATAAAATGTTTTATCACACATTTGTTTATCGCTGCAGAATTTCCATAAAGTATAAAAAGACATGCGGTCCACATAAAGGTTAATAGCTTATTCTGATCGTCCTCTGAGCGATCTGACCTAGCCATTATTCCCCAGATGAGATGACTCAGGGCAGCACGCAAGACAAAACAGCTGGGCAGCACACATATCCTCCCAACTACTGTCCAGTTATTGCTGCCATTCTTAATAAATGACAGAATTGGAGCTTCATAAAGGCTGGCTACTTGGCATAATAGAGTAGGGGATTTAGGGATACTAAAATATTACACCATTTGGCAGGTGGCTGTAAGGGAATTCCCCACCAAATGCAGACAACTACTGGTTTATTTTGGCAACCAGAAATGTTTAAATATATGTGTTAACTAGATGATTGCATCAGGCCTTTGACACATTTTTGTTTTATTAGAATGATATAGATCAGTAATTCTCCCAGTATCAGGTTATGAAATTATCCACATAATGACAAAAAAATCACGAAGTTTCCTGAAACATGACATTGCAAAGTGATTTTTAAAAAAACTCTGTGAACACTGCTTGCTCATCTGGATTTCCCCAAAACTTTTCCCCAAAGCTTTACTTAAAGCATGCAGAAAACAGCGTAAAACAAACTCTGTGTGGAGGGCAACAGGTTTCACAGCTTTTTCAAAGAGTAAAACCTGCTGAAATTAAAGAGCCATTGTATTTTAAGCATGTGCCACAAACTCCATCTTGAATCATCTGATGGGATTCTGCACACGACTGATGTTAGTACTGTATGTATAGTGTTGAACTACTTTACTGGTGAACATTTCAAGTTCATGTGTTTGCGCTGACGTGAAGACATTTTCCTCTACATCATTCCTGTACCTAGCAATGCAAATCCTTCTAATTATTACTCTTGAAAAAGCTTGAAAAATACAAACTCTTCACGTGCCTGCTTATGGATGTGGCATTTTTGTTAAGGGGCGTGTGAATAAATTGTTGGCCACATTACATGATTTCAGTGGGAAGAGCCCTGTCTGACAGCAAACTCAAAAAAAATGTTTGCTTTGGGCTACAAGTGTAACAGCATGGTCACATTACATTAGTTTTCCCTGTGAGCACAAACTCACAAGTTGGATCTCTTATGGAGACTCCAATCAAAGGCTTAAGCATCAGCTGGATTACTAAATTGATTGATTGATTACTAAATCATTTGATGCACTTTCACTGTAAACTTCATGCGAGTTTTGTCTTATTTCTTGTTTATATTTTCACAACTGTGGTATCAATGTTGTGTCATGGTGCTGTTAGGGATGCTTGGTGTGAATGTAAAACTTTGCATGGCTCAGTTGGCACATCAGAGCACTAACACTGCTAAGTGAAGTGTCTGACTCCCCATGGGGCCACCCATGCTAAAACTCACAGTACAGCTACTGTGAATAAAAGCTTTTATCAAAAGGTGTATTTTCACTCAGAGGCAGGCCTCGTCCTATAGCTCATACAAGGAAGCTTCTCCAACACACTGAGACAAACATAGTGCGAGAACAGAGTGTCACATACACACACAACCTCGTGATACTGAAGACATTACAGACACACTGTATCATACTGCCAACCAAACCCATGAGCCTCAGGTAAGGTTATCTTAATGCAGCACCATTTCGCTGCTCTCCTCCGCCTCCTGCAAACCTTACCCGGCGGGATGGTAAACCCAGGGGGCAGCTGAATGGTCGTCTGCTGCTGAGGTGGTCTGACAATCAGTTGGGGGGCTACGATCCTCTGAGGTGCTGCAAGCCCGGGCCGGGGCTGAGACTGTGCCGAGGTGGCCACAGCGGGGATCGGGGAGGGGGCCGTGGGCCTGACCACGCTGATGGTGGTAGTGGTGTTAGTGGTGGTGGTCACTGATGCAGTCTGAGCGGGCGCACACACGGTGACCGTTACCCCAGCAGAGCTCAGAGGCTGGGTCACTGTGGTGGTGGTGGCTGCTGCTGTGGTGGTTGTTGTTGGTGTGACAACAGGAGGCGCAGGGGAGGCAGTGTTTATGACAGAGTTGACACCACCAGACTGGCTTGACATTACAATTTTGGACTGACAATCGTCTGTTTTGGAAGCCCCAGTGTCTGTGACCGCTTTGCTGTGGTTCCCCTGCGGGGCCGGGGAGCTGATGGATCCGAGGCGGGCGCCCTGCTGGACCAGGGCCGACACGCTGGTCCCGTTCTGGGCTATGCTCGCCACGATGTGACTGGGGAGTCTGTGCAGGGCGATGGTGGGAGTCCCCCGGTCGAGGGCGATAGCCGACTGGCCCACAGGGAGGCTGGCGTTGGAGACTGTGAAAGTGGAGGTGTTGATGGAGGATGTCACGGCTCGGGCAGAGTTTGCTGTGGTGTCCACCGAGCTGACGCTTTCCGCCGCCGTCCTCCTGGTGGTCACCGCGGCTCCGTTCAAACTCTTTACCCGGGCAGAGGCGCTCCTCCGCGGCGTGCTTACGCGCTTCCTCGGCGGGTTCGCCTCCTCTCTCTCTCCCGAGCCCGGGGCCACCACCTTGCAGCCCGGGCCGGGCGCGGTGCCGATGCCTGTCGCCGGAGTTGACCCACCAGATGCGGTCGGTGTTGTGACGGATGCTCCATGTGACTGCGAGCCGCCGCTGGTGGCGTTCACGCCGGCAGCCGGACTGTCGGAGGGCTCGCCGAGGGAGGCATCGCAGCCCGGGGAGGGAGAGGAGACAGTTTTCCCCGGGCTGCCGTCTTTAGAGTTGCTCTCCTGGTGCGTCTCGGGCTTGCTCCGCCGTCCTTGTTGTTGTTGTGGTTGCTCCAGTGTTGTGGTGCCCGCCGGAGCTGGCAGCGGTTTTCCCAAGTGATGGTTAGCGGGGGCCACCGAGCCAGCGCCTCCGTTCCCGTCCGTTTTCCCCGCCGGGTCGCTTTGGCCGGCGAGCTGCGACTCCAGCGAGCCCACCAGGTCGCTCACAGCCTTCTCATCCACCTCTGAAAACAGCATATCTTCCAGGGGGTCGGAGGCGCCCGCCATCTCTGATCACTGATAGCTGTCTTATATTGTCTGTTTTTACAGTGCGCCTGCGTGTTACTAGGCATTGTGGGAATGAATCTGACGTCATTAGAGCGAGAGGAGGACGGGATTTCATTTTTCAGGGTTTTTATTATGATGGAAAAACGTTATAATGAAGGTAATAACCTTATAGTAACGTGTAGTAGTACCGCTGTATTAGTGTAAGTACAGTAAGGAGTCAGCACAAGGACATGTGATGCGAGTGACTCACTTTTCAGGAGTCAAAGTTCATTTTTGAGGGATTTCTGGCAAAACTACGTCCTTTTATTACTAAAATATCATCAACGTTTCACTTTAGGAAAATGTATTGTTGATCTTTTGGAGAACCATACATACAAACACTGAACAAATTCCATATTCATAAATATAAATTTAAAAGTAAGAAACTTCACTTAACTGCTCATAGCAAAGAGTTGAAATAATATATTTATTCAGTTCAACACTCTGAAAAACAAAATGCAGTTTAAACTACGGCAGCATGTGTTTATATGGCTCATATCTGTAGCTCTCGCTACAGATATGTATATATTTGTTAAGTATCGTATTATTATTATTTGAACTTGTGTATTTATAACTTGTTTTATTTGTAAGAGAAAAATGTGTGTACTGAACAATAAAGCTTTAAAGGTGGGGAATACAATTTAATAATAATATAAGATCATAAAAGGTTACAGTAGAATAGTAATTATTGCTCATGGGCTGTAATATATAGCTCGTCTCTAAAGGCAAGAAAAAGGTTACATTTTTCGTTATTTAAATTATAATAAAGTGACGATAGGGTTTAATGATACTGTTGTATTAGTGTAAATACAATAAGCTGCGACATGTGGCACAAGTGACGTACTTTGAATGAGCCAAAGTCTATTTTTTAAAATTGTGTAATTTGATAAGTTAAAAACGAACATCCGTGCATAATTAAAATATGTATGAAATATGTATTTAATTGTGTTATAAAATCTGTATTAAAATATGTATTTTCTGTCAGTATGGGGGCAGGGTGGAGAGAGGGCAGCCTGCGTAATATCGCGATACGATAGAATGTCTGCATCTTAAACCTCTGATGAGCATCCTCTGATAAATTAATTCACTACTTTTCTTCACTTTAAATGCGAACGTGCACTATCGATATTAATGAGTTCAAAATGATTTAATCACAATTATCCTTGTCCAGTAGTGGTAAAAGGGCGGCGGTGCGGGGAGGGAGAAGATGAGGGAGAAGAGGAGGTGACTTCGCAGTAATGAGCCGCGGCCTCTCTCCCATCATGCTCCGCAGCGGGCGAAGGAAAATGAAAGCGGCCATGTCGTGTTAGAGAGTAGACTCACAGAGCGGCCCGCTGATTCGTGTTGAGCGTCGTCAAACCTCGCAGCAGCTCTCAAAGCCTCACAGCCGAGCTCTCGTCCGACGGAAAACACCCCTGTGTGAGTTTATCATCGACAGCCGAGGAGCAGACATGAGCGGAGGAGGGACGCCGTACATCGGCAGCAAGATTAGCCTGATCTCTAAGGCCGAGATCCGCTATGAGGGGATTTTATACACCATCGACACTGAAAACTCCACTGTGGCTCTGGCCAAAGGTGAGTTAGGCGGCCAGGAGGATTTAAATTTCTATTATATGTCGTTAAAGCTCAGAAAGGCGTGAAGTTTCTCGGCGACAGAGCGATTGAGTTAAGTCAGTTAGCCTCGTTAGCTGTAGCCGACTAGCTAAGTGGTGCAGGAGTTGAGACTCCTTTGTTTACTTGTGTTTGTGCTCACGGTGAATGTGTGGCTCTCACTGCTCAGCTCTGGGTGTTAAAGAAAGTTTAACACACTGTTAATATCATATCTCGTATTAAATGTTTTATTAGGGGCCAAGTTGCATTTTTGGGTCTTTGTTTTGAACGTGGGTGATGGTGGGTTCACGTTTTAATACTTAAATAAAGTGAAGCCCATTTATGCAAATATGGTGATTTAACATGTCACTTTTTTAGTTAGGAAGTATCTGACCCTTAAAAAAGTCAAGGGGAAATCTTATTTGATGCGTTTTTTTAAGATATGGCCAAGAAAAAAAAGTGTCTGTTTTTTCATTTGCAACATTAATTTGACACAAAAATGTATAATTCAGTACAGTTGTTTGTCACCATTCATAGTTGAAATGAAGTATATTGTGACAGTAAGAGTTACATGTGGACATATTACCGAGTGCTAGGGGCTTTTTTCCTTCTTTTTCTTTCTTTTTTCTTTGATTTGTTGTTTGGATTTATTTTTTTAAGATGTAAAAGGATTAATCTATTGGTGAAAACGTTTGCAATTAATGAACAATGAATCTACTTATTGGTGCAGCTCTAGAAACATCATGTAATTTTATGCTGTGGGTTTTTTTGTCCAACAGTTCGCTCATTCGGCACTGAAGATCGGCCCACTGACAGACCTATTCCACCTCGGGATGAAGTGTTTGAGTACATCATCTTCAGAGGAAGTGATATAAAAGACCTGACAGTTTGTGAGCCTCCCAAAGCCACGAGTAGCCTGCCTCAGGACCCCGCCATAGTTCAGGTAAGTTGATTTGGAAACGTTCTTGGACCATAAAATGTCTGTATATTTGGCAGTGCAGCAGGTATTGTGAACATTTTCCATGAAAGTCACTGGAAAGGCTTTGTCGGGGTCTTTGTAATGTCTTTACGGTTCCTGCATTGGTCGTGTTGACTCCGTGTAGAGGCTAACTGACACACTTTAGCAGCAGAGTCATCGTTAGTGTTATTAGCAACACATGTGCTTTGCCTACAATGAGTCAAAATGTCTGCTGTTAAAAAGTTTTTTTTTTCTCTGTTTGGCAAGTTTGTGATTATTGTTTTGGCTTGTCGCAGCAGGAGAAGCTCAGGTGTATTGACTATTAATCCTGACTCTGTTTCATTAAAGTTTCCCAGTCATTAAACTCATTAAATATAAAATTCACTGTGCACTAATGATTATTTGAGCTAACAACATGGTTCCACGAGTCTAGATTCTGTTGATCTAACAGAAAGAACACGTACACATTAAGCACCTGAACATTTGCCTATACTGAGAGCTTTGCTGAGACCAAAGTAGTTTCATTATATGGTTAAAATAACACCACCAGCTGTTAAATATTAAGGTGTTAAATATTTTCCATTTGATACTTTTGATGTCATTTCTCTATCAGTAATCCTGTTAGTGAGGCACACTGAATGTACTAGCTTTTCCATGAAATTGGTGAACAGTAGAAAAAATGACATACAGTAGACTTATATAGTATATATAGTAGAGGCACAGTGATAGTCAAGTGTTTACTGCAGCTTTGTTTCAGGACCACACTCACATTCATGTCTTGCAGATGATGATTATATCCGTGCCAGTGGTTTGAATGAACGGATCAGAAAACAGTTTTTGACAGCTCATGTTGTCAGGGGTTTTCATTTGACTGTGTTTGTTTTTTAGTCATCAATTGGATCCACCAGTGCTGCAGCAGCACCGTCATTCCAGTCGGCTGCGTCCTATGCTCCCTACAGCAGGGCCCCTGTCCCACCGTACAGCCAGTTTGGTGTTACACCTCTTGCAGCTCAGCAGTTTGGATCTGCCGGAGCAGGAGGTAAGGAGATCCGATCCTGTTCAAAATCATTTACGATTAACAGGATTCACAACAAAGGAAAGCTCTGGTTGTTGTTTGTGTTTTGTTTTTTTTGCCTTTATTTCTTAGCTTTAATGTAAAGATGAGAAGTTGTAAAAATGTTTTACTGCCATGTATACACCCTTTGTAATGAAGATGCAAAGAACGGAACCATTTTCAAACAAGCCTTGTGAGAAAGGCATCTGTTTCTTAGGCAAATTTGGACCACCTGCTGATTTGAGCAGAGCACAGCTGCATGTCGTCTTTTAAGTTTCCTGCACTGCACCTGAACTCATCATGTACTCATCATTTGCAGTGTGCTTAAAGTGCTCACTAGAGTAATAGTTTCTGTATTTGTTGTTAAACTATTCAGTTTGCAAATACACTGGCCTTATTAGATATTGGACAAGATGAATAGCCCAGTAATAGTCAAAGTCTCATTGCATTTGTCAGCTGCTTGAAGACAAACTATGCTGCCTCTGATTTTTGAGAAAACCACATAGTTTGAATCTCAACTTTGCTGTTTTCTGCAGGGCGCACTAGTCCCCAGCTGGACCCTTTAACAAAAAGTCCCAACCTGGAGCAGGCAGTGCAGCCCCTACCATCAGCTGCCCCAGCACCGCCTGCACCTGTAGGACAGAGGAGTCAGACTGCAGTGGCAGCCCCCAGACCCACCAGCACCGCCGTCGGCAGCCAGAAGCCCCCAGACCTCCTGGAGCAGAGAAAAGGTACCAATACCTGCCGTGCCTGAAATAGTTTGCACATATATGTGACCATGTTGGTTAATCATTGTGTCCTTGTGCCTGTTGTGCTTTGTTTGAGCCACACCACTTTACCTCGGGTTAAACTGAATGTCAATTGTGTTTTTGCTGTTCAGCTCCTGAGATTCAGAAGGTGTCTCAGGCAGATAATGAAACTGGTGCTGTCGAAAATCGGGATCCCAACCAGAATCAAACTGGTAAGTACTTTGACACCTTTATTTAATAATACCCACGAATGTATGTAATGACATCCGCTAAAATGCTTGTTTCCACTATTTGTATTGGTATCTAGTTGTAGCCATAACATTGTACATTGTGGTATGGTTAGGTTTTTTTTTTTTTTTTTATTTGCTAAGAAAGCATCTGATTCCTCTCATTGTTAGTGTCCTATATTGTGGGAGAAAGAAGACGTCATTTTACTTCCTTTAGTTTTGCATGTTCAACTTTAACGATCTATCTTTTCAGTATTTCATTTTCACCCTGACACCTCAGGTATCAACAGAGCAATACAAACATATTGTAACAGTGATGTGTTTCTCACTTTTCTGTTTGTAACACGTTGGATTGACTGTAGCGTAACAAAGAGGATAAAGTGCTGACAGCCAGCTTCAAAGATCTTTGTGGGTGTGAAGGAGCACGACAAGTCTGGCAGAACATTTCTAGGAAAGCCACCTGGTGTTTCTGATGTGTGTGCTTGTAGACCAGAGTCAGTTACTGACTGCAAAAGGTGCAACCAAATGATTAGCTTACTGTTTTTGAGTTTAACGTGTTCATTTATTCCGGCACCCATCTAAGGGGCTGCAGTTCCTACACTCTTCTTTCTAGAGGGATATTAAAATCCCCAAATGAAAGCTGAAAGTCATGACATGGTTTAATTTGAAATATAAGTACAAAGCTAACTCAACACTGTCCCAGTATGTTTTCCTGCACAGTAGGCAGACAGACATGTTGCTTGTTGGAGCATTGCTGGATTTTAGTTTGCCCTCGTTCTTTCTCAGCTGCTGCTCAGTCCAACCGTCGTGGCCGTGGAAGAGGAAACCGCAGCAGAGGTAAAGTAAACGTGCGTAGGGATGGCCCCATGAGATTTGAAGAAGACTTTGACTTTGAGACTGCCAATGCCCAGTTCCACAAAGATGAGATCGACAAAGAGCTCCAGAACAAGCTCAAACTGAAAGGTACGGCTTTGACACACTTTAGTCCTGTAGGCAATGACAAGAAACTCTCTTCAACATATACGTGGACTCTGATCAGTATCTTCTTATGGTGATGAAACTGACACCAGCTGCGATTGAAACTTGTTTAAACCAATGTAAGAAGTTCCTTCAGTACCGTGCAAGACATGCGAGTGAATTGTAACTTCAAAAAAGCCCAATATGACAGAAGAATCTATAGTAGAAATAAAATGTTTGCACTAATGTTTAATCACTAAACATATTTCATGTATCTTCATCTTTAGATTGTTCTGATTTGTAGCCACTCTGAAGGTGAAATGATGTTGGGATCTGTACTGTGCAGTGTTTCACACAATGTCTTCCAACATGACCACAGACGACAAGACCGAAAAGGCGCAGAATGGAGAAGAAACGGGCGACTCCGAACATCCGGCCACCGAGGCGACCAACGAGGAGGAGGAGACTGTGATCAACACATACTATGACAAGTCCAAGTCCTTCTTTGATAACCTGTCCTGTGGAGACATAAGGTAACTCAAACTGATGTTCAGTCGTAGGACTCTGGGGCTAAATTCATTGTTTATTTTCAATGAACCCTCATATTCTGACGAAGCTCACGCTTAAGACAGCACTCAAACTTACAGTAGAACCACTTGAAAAAATGCAAGGCTCTGTGTTCGTACAGTTACCTGTTTAAGAAAATGAAGTAAGAACCAGGTAGCCAGTATTTGCCACCAGGTATTATTGTAGTTGGACACGTGTTTGCACATATGATTTGCCAGATGATGTAGATGTGCGCTGCAATCTATGCTGAATCGGCATCAGTTTTACCGGACCACCCTGCTTTTTGTGTCAGAGCTTTGGTGAGGGCTTTACTGAAACAAACCAGGGGGGTCCTTTTTTATTGGTCTGGACGCTATCTGTATGAAATATTCTCCAAACTCAGTCACTTATAACAATGAGCATAAGCCCTGATGCCTTTTATTCAAACATGAATTTTACCCAGTCAATACACTGAAAGACGTTTGTTTTCATCTTTTTCAGTAAATCAGGTGAAAGAGGATTTTCAAAGTAAGTCACATGGATTTTTTTTTTTTTAGCTGTGTTTAGAGAGCCATTTCAGGTGAATAACGCTAAAATTCACAGTGAAAGTTATCATGAAGAATAAGCACGCAAATACAAACACTTTTTGGATTTTGACTCTATTAGGGCTGAAATTTCTTAGTAATTTGGTTTACATTGTTTGAGTCGACTGAACAGCCTTGCTTTTTGTGAACCGTAAAACTACACCATATACCCGTAACGCTCCACATAACAAAGTACACACACAGACTGTCGTTTGCCAGTTGAATATTAAAAAGTAGCGCGATGCACAGCTAACTTCTGTACATTGTTAAAGGAGCAACGTAAACTTACTGACTTCTACAGAAAGATTGGAACTGAAACAGATTTTTATTTGATACACCAATTTCTAGTTGTTTCTGATTGTTCTGTCTTGAATAAATACCGGAATAAATATATTACAGGATATGTTAGATTTGAGAGCCAGCATCACCATTTTAGCCTGCGGTGCCTCACTTGAAAGTGCCCTCCCCCAAAAAAAATGGATCCTGATCAGTCTTTTTTTTTTGTGTGTCAGGGAGCAAGGAAGGTCGACCTGGGCAGAAGAGAGACGGATGAATTCTGAGACATTCGGCATCCCTCTGAGGCACAACCGTGGAAGAGGGGGTTTCCGCGGCCGAGGCTTCATGGGGGCTGCCTGCATGGAGGCCGAGGGTTGGCGCGCTGAGCAGAGGTTCCTGGCCATCGGGCCATCCCGGGGTGCCCCACCCGGGTTCCGAGGAGGATTCAGAGGTGGCAGAGGAGGCCGGGATTTCTCTGATTTTGAGTACAGGGTAAATCTTTCAGCCTTTTATAAGCTTTCGCAAAATTCTGAAACAAGCTGTGGGCAATTCTTTAAAGTTTTGTTTTAGGAAAAAAAAAAAAGAAGATTGATGGTTGACTTTTGGTGGTGTTTGTGTTTTGTTTTTTTTGCCCCAGAAGGATAACAAGGTGGCTGCATAGGACTGCAGCCATGGATCCACAGAGAATTGTAGCCCATCATCATGAAATAGTTCCTGTTGAAGAAATTGTTTGGTTTCGACGTTTGACAGAAAGAATGAAGACATCCTCTCAGTCACCAGCTCCAGGGGGTGACTGCTTTACGTCAGGGGGTGAGAGGGCAGCTCTCTCTTCTCCACTTTGGGAAATAGGCTTTTTGTTTTTTGCCCCCAGTCACCAGATTGACAAGAACATGTGTAAATAACTTGCTTTGGAGTAATTCTGTATTTTTGCATCAAGTTCATTTCTAACTGAAGTTGTCTTTGATATTGAAAGCTCTATTCACGCCAACTGATACTGTGAGTGGATCACAGTTCATGTGATCGATAGCTTTATTTTTATTTTATTTTATTTTTTTGTTCTTACGGTGTACGTTGGCACCAAAAGTCACTGCATTTCCTGTTGCACCATACGTTTCTCTGCTCAGACTAAGTTTGGTCACCATGTATTAAGTATTTTTACCCAGTTTTCAGGAGTAGTGTTTCTTTTTTTTCCCCTTTTAAGATATCCATTCATTCTCCATAAAGTAGTGACATTGAGGCCAGCTGAGAGAAACACAATTTGAACAGAATATTGTAATTAATGAATGAATGTATATCTAACTCATGCTGTGCTCAGCGCCCCCCAGCAAACTGTTGCTCACCAGACAGACTTTTAGTTTAGAGGTTTTTAGAAATGTGCAGTCAGTATTTGAAAGCAGTAGATCATACTTTGACCTCTCAAACCTCCCACAGCAGATGAGTTCTGTTTCTGCTTTATGTTCTTAGCTGGATGTCTGTAAGCCTCACGCATGCACTCAGTAGGAACCAGTCATTATCGATATATGGAGTTTACAGCAGTAGCATTAGAACTATTTGACTGTAGATTAATGACCGGGTTTGTTTTTATATGGTCGACTTAAACGCAGCATTCCCATGATTTGTTTCTGCGAAAGAGGAACATCCGTTACTATTATTGCCTTTAGAAGTTGTTAGGAAAGGAAGGTCTTGAGTTAATTCAGTCAAAACACGCAGTCAGAATTGAAGATTCGGATTAAAGATGCTCTGCTATTTGGCCAAAAAGAACATGGAAGCATTTTGGATGAGCTAAACTAATGATAATAAGTACATATTTTCTTTTGTTTTTTTAGTACCTGTTAAAACTTAGTATGTCCAGACACACTGAGCCATCTGTTAGAGCACGTTGCTTTTTGTTCTCTGCATCCTTTTTAGTTGTCTTAGGTGTGTTATGTGCATTGTTTTTTCCACCGTCTACAGTTTCAACTAATGATTTGCAGTGTTGTAAGGATTGTTTACTGAAAATGGGAAATCCTGTAAATGGATTGAATGATGTCTCGACACATAATGTTCCATACAAAATGCAGAATTTTTGATCAATATAAGCGCTCTGGCTTGTTTGTCACTCCTCTTGTTGCATTGTTGTCAATGTGATTGTTCTCTGGAGTGACTTTATTTTTTTTACTGACTTCTGAACAAAGGGACAACAATTGGATGCGGTGCCAGTGTGTTGGGGGGAAGTGGGATTTTTTTTTTTTTTCTGATTTGTTAGTACTTTAGGGACTTGAATACTTTTGCCTTCAAAGTGGTGAATTTTTACAGCTTTCCCTTTAACTTAAAGGTCACCTGTTGACAAAAGTTTTGATAGCACTACAAGGTGAAACCAGATCCTTCTCAGTCACTGTGCTTGCGTAGAACAAAGCGGCCCAGCGGAAAATTTGTTGTTTAACTGGATATTGCACAGATTGCGGAGCATGACAGCTGTAGAAACCATCACTTTATGAGCTTTCGCAATAACCAGCGATTATTGAATTTGAGACAAAGTATTACTAAACTATTAAAAACTAATTTGTTTTCATATGTTTGTTACTCCTTCCAGTCACTGGAATTGTAAACCAGGAATTGTTTTCTTGAAAATATCGACAAAATGGAGTTTTTACGTCAAATAAAGAGTTGTACAATATCCATGTCTTTGATGTTTTATTTTTAATCCTCAAGTTCCTGAATTTTCACCCAAATTATTCACTAAGTCAACTTACATGCTCGGGGTAAAATGTGGTTGCAGTTGTAGTATATTTAGGAGCATTTCTTTCCAATATTGATTCTGACAATAGAAACACAACAGCTGCATCTAAATAATTCATTTTGAGACTAAACATTAGCTCAGGCCCACTACAGGGAACATGTTGTCTTTCAGTATTCATTTCTACTGCTACACACAATGTAGTCTTTTTATTTATATGTGCATGTATGTGTGTGTGTGTGTGTGTGTGTGTGTGTGTATATGTATGTATAGATAGATATAGACATAGAGATATATAGATATATAGATAGAAATATAGATAGATATATATACTGCTCAAAAAAATAAAGGGAACACTTAAACAACACAATGTAACTCCAAGTCAATCACACTTCTGTGAAATCAAACTGTCCACTTAGGAAGCAACACTGATTGACAATCAATTTCACATGCTGTTGTGCAAATGGAATAGACAACAGGTGGAAATTATAGGCAATTAGCAAGACACCCCCAATAAAGGAGTGGTTCTGCAGGTGGTGACCACAGACCACTTCTCAGTTCCTATGCTTTCTGGCTGATGTTTTGGTCACTTTTGAATGAATGCTGGCGGTGCTTTCACTCTAGTGGTAGCATGAGACGGAGTCTACAACCCACACAAGTGGCTCAGGTAGTGCAGCTCATCCAGGGTGGCACATCAATGCGAGCTGTGGCAAGAAGGTTTGCTGTGTCTGTCAGCGTAGTAGTGTCCAGAGCATGGAGGCGCTACCAGGAGACAGGCCAGTACATCAGGAGACATGGAGGAGGCCGTAGGAGGGCAACAACCCAGCAGCAGGCACCGCTACCTCTGCCTTTGTGCAAGGAGGAACAGGAGGAGCACTGCCAGAGCCCTGCAAAATGACCTCCAGCAGGCCACAAATGTGCATGTGTCTGCTCAAACGGTCAGAAACAGACTCCATGAGGGTGGCAGGTATGAGGGCCCGACGTCCACAGGTGAGGGTTGTGCTTACAGCCCAACACCGTGCAGGACGCTTTGGTGCATTTGCCAGAAACACCAAGATTGGCAAATTCGCCACTGGACGCCTTGTGCTCTTCACAGATGAAAGCAGGTTCACACTGAGCACATGTGACAGACGTGACAGAGTCTGGAGACGCCGTGGAGAACGTTCTGCTGCCTGCAACATCCTCCAGCATGACCGGTTTGGCAGTGCAGGGTCAGTAATGGTGTGGGGTGGCATTTCTTTGGGGGTGCCGCAGACAGCCCTCCATGTGCTCAGTAGCCAGTAGAGGTAGCCTGACTGCCATTAGGTACCGAGATGAGATCCTCAGACCCCTTGTGAGACCATATGCTGGTGCGGTTGGCCCTGGGTTCCTCCTAATGCAAGACAATGCTAGACCTCATGTGGCTGGAGTGTGTCAGCAGTTCCTGCAAGACGAAGGCATTGATGCTATGGACTGGCCCGCCCTGTTCCCCAGACCTGAATCCAATTGAGCACATCTGGGACATCATGTCTCGCTCCATCCACCAACGCCACGTTGCACCACAGACTGTCCAGGAGTTGGCGAGGATGCTTTAGTCCAGGTCTGGGAGGAGATCCCTCAGGAGACCATCCGCCACCTCATCAGGAGCATGCCCAGGCGTTGTAGGGAGGTCATACAGGCACGTGGAGGCCACACACACTACTGAGCCTCATTTTGACTTGTTTTAAGGACATTACATCAAAGTTGGATCAGCCTGTAGTGTGTTTTTCCACTTTAATTTGTGAGTGTGACTCCAAATCCAGACCTCCATGGGTTAATAAATTTGATTTCCATTGATAATTTTTGTGTGATTTTGTTGTCAGCACATTCAACTATGTAAAGAACAAAGTATTTAATGAGAATATTTCATTCATTCAGATCTAGGATGTGTTATTTTAGTGTTCCCTTTATTTTTTGGAGCAGTGTAGATAGATATAGATATATAGAGATATCATATTTATAGATAGATAAAAAAAATCTGTATGTGGGTCTCTCAAATGAAACTTAACACACGCATCCAAGTCAACAGTTTTTCTATCAATGCTTTCCATCATTTTTGAAAATCAAAGAGTCTTCCTTGGGGGAAATTCATTTTATTCAGAACAACTATTTACATGAATACGTTGGATGTTCAGAAGTAAAACAAAGAGAGGCAAAAAGTATTAAATTACATAACTTCATTAAAGGTCTGTGTATTTATATATATATATATAAGAAATACACACACACTTCAGACTTTCATGATATGCTATGGGATGCTATGAACTGTCTGCTATGAAAAAGGCCCATTCCATCATTAGATCAATCAACATTTGAACCAAAGCCTTTAGATATAAACTAATGTATATGTATTACCTGGTAGTTCATGTGTAATTAGAATATAAAGTACAGTATCCATCCACAGTGTGGTTAGTTTTCTCAGTCTTGTCAGAAAACTCAGGATCTCCACTGTGGTCTGTGGTGCAGATTATGATAGAAAGATAGAAATATTTAATTATGTATTAGTTAGTTTTGTTTGTGGATTATGCAAAAACAAATCATAGCTGCATGTACACATTCTGGTTCTCAATGACAGTGTTTTCTTGACAGTTTTCATAAAATATTGTCTTTGTTTGTCTTCTACTGGAGGGTATGAAGTGACCTGTTACAGTTTTAAGATTTTACACAACAGAAAGCACAGGTACAGCATTAATCTGTGTTTACTCACTGTGACTGTTCCTCTGAGAGATAGTGACACTCCAACATTTGGGTCTGGGTCAGTTTTTGCATTGTGGCCTGAGGGTGGCACAAGAGGACAGCTCAGCTCTCAAAATGCAGATGTTTTTTTGTTTTTTTAATCTCTACAGTAGCTGGATGTCAGGTATTGACCTGAGTGTGTTGCCTGATGAAAGCTCCGGTGGTTGGCTTACACTTAGATTTATCCTCTGTGGACAATGAATAGAGGAAAAATAAATGGGTAGGTTAATTAAAACAATGATCACCTTGTCAACATTTGATTTAACATGAGTAGCATTAAATAACAATCAACATTTAAAAGGCAAACAGATAATTGAAGAGTTCAGACACGCCGGAGTGGCAGAAAAAAAACATTTGTTTAGTTCAGGTTGTTGTACTGCAGCTCTCCTGTAGATGGCGGTGAAACGACAAGGAGGACACGGAAGAAGAAGAAGAAGAAGAAGAAGCGCCTGTTGAAAACAGAAAACGACAAAAATGTCGATCGTATTTGTGCCGAAGAAATTACGAGGAAAAGCCAAAATTAACCAGGAAACAATTCAGAGGGTGAGACAGTTAGCAGAAACATCAAACGGAGCGGTTAACTAGCCGTTAGCTCATATATCACCATAGTAACCAGTGGTGTTAGCAGTTAGCTACAAGCTAGTTACTTTATTTACTTTTGTTTACAGTTTGTTTACACTCCGCCAGGCTTCATGGATACTGAACATCATTCATTTAAAACTGTACTATGTGTGGCACCCGGCGGCTTTAAAGGCTGTAACAGTCTGCATGTTGGTGTGTTTGACTTGTGTTTTGTTTGTTTTAGCTGCTGGATGAAAACGACCAGCTGATCAGATGTATCGCTGAGTACATGCAGAAAGGACGAGCAGTGGAGTGTGTACAGTGAGTCAAAACGAAACTCATGCAGCATGTGTATTTATATCTGATCTTTACTTTCAGCTGTCGTTTAGTTTTGGTTCTTGTGCTGAGATGTGTTTGTTTTCTCCCCCAACAGATACCAACAGATCCTGCACCGCAACATCGTGTATCTGGCCACCATAGCAGATGCCAGCCCAGACAGTGTGCCCCCCTCCTCACATGTAAGTCACACATACTCTGTTCCTGAGCAGCGATGACAGGATCACTGCTGCTTTTTAAATACCCTGCTATTGTTTGTGTCTGCAGTCTGCAGCTAACGAGGCCTCGTCCTCTGCACCAGCTGTGAATGGAGAAGGGACGTGATGGAGACAACAAGAGTGTGGCTGACACTGTTTTACATCACAAGGAAACAAATCAAACGTAACTCATCCCAGGATGGCTGATGTTTTAATTCAGTGATGATTTATTTAAGATTTATATTATGAGGAGAAAATCTGTGAGTTCAAAATGCCTTTTTTTTTTTAGTTTCTCTGATTTGTACATTAAAAGAATATTTTCTACTTTTCAAAGTTGTTCTTGGTGTCTGTGTTTGAAATGAGTCAGTTCAGAGACCACATTGTCAGCACACAGGAGGCCCAGTTCTATATGTGATGTTTCCAGTAGGAGCTGAGGACAGACTGAACACCTTCACATTTCAGCAGAAAAATACAGACACAGTATTTTTGAATTGCTAGTCATTTTTATTCATTTTTTGCATTGCTGGTACACTTGGAAAGATTCAGTTGCCAGCTCAAGAGAACAATAAGCAACATAAGCCAAGCAGTCCCCGTCATATCTGCTATCAGGGCAACATGTTTTTATTATTATTTTTTTTAATCTTTTGTAGAAGCCACTAGTAAACCATTTGACACAGCTGAGAAGCTAACAGTTACAGTCCAAGGTCTGTAATGATGTCTTTAAAAAAGGCTGCAACAGTTAGGGAGAGAACACAGACAAAAAGCAACAAACCCTATATCTTGATTGTGCAAAGCACATTAACTATAAAAAGATATATATTTATATGTATATACAGCAAACAATTCTCTGTAAACATGTTAAGTATGTTAGTTTTCTGAAAACATGGTGTCATTTCATAAATACAGGCAACATTGGCATCCGCAAACATCACAAAAAGATAACATTCTGGGCTCTTAAATACAGCCCATTGCCATAGAAACCGAAGAAACAAGGGCTCGAAAACACCCTCATCACACAATGTTTTAGTGTTTAGCATGGCATATTTGGTAACCTTTATAGATAGATGGTGTAGTTCAACTCTGTAGGGAAAAAAAATGTGCTTTTTCACATATTGGGAGGTGGAAAATAATGTTTTATGTAATATGCCTAGAAGAATACTAACATACAGTAATGGTATAACATGTAAGAAAATACAAAAATAAGATTAATACTGTCAATAATTGTACAAGAAAAATATTGTATTATTAAACAGAAGAAACGTTAGGGTCATGGGAGTTAGTGTCAATCTGGAGCAAACAACTGCCAATTAGAGAGGAGGAAATGGATACGCGTGAAGATGTTCCCCCTGATGCTCTCATCTAATAGGGTGTGTAACTTCACTATCACTCAATAATCTCAGACCGCCTCTTATCTCTTCAGCACCATTCATCTTCTGCACAACGCTTTGGTTGGAAATAATATTCTGCAAGTGCTATCAATACCAACATGGCACATTGTTACTGCTATAATTCTTTACTCTGGTCAGTTGTTGAAAAAGTAGTGTATTTCTCTCAAATTACACCTCTGCAGTGACTTACTATATTTATGCTGAGCCTGCTCAAAGCCTCTTAATAAAAAGAACTAAATATTTATATTTTAACTTCAGTATTTTACAAGCTATGAAACAGTAGATGGTAGCTGTATTCTGAGTCATCTTGCGTGAGATTTGGCAGTTACAACTATGTAGACACAGTATATTTATTAATGGGCAAAATGAGAGCATTTCAAGCCCCTGCCCCCTAGTAATCCCCTCCTTTACACACACGCACTAACACACACACACACACGCTCACACTCACACGTTCAGCTGCAGAAGCAAGTGGGCGACGGCCGTGCGCGTCTCCAGCTCTTGTCTGAGGAGACGTCAGCTCAACAGACAGAGAAACGACCACTAGACTGACTGCTGCCAGCATGACACATGCACCTTTCGTAGTTAAAACATGGCAGTTCAAAAAACTTCAAAATACGTCTCTTTGTCAAATGGGGATGTTTAACATGGAAAAATATAGATACAAAAATGTTGAGCCAGTGTGTGTACTTAATTTGAACTCTGGAGGCTTTGAAATCTTCCAATTCAGTGGGTGTGGACTGTAATGGCTGCAGCTCGGCCCACTCAGCAGCTCATCTAACAGCTACAGGCCCTCTGTGGCACTCCACCGTGGACTCGTTTGGCATTAGACTGCCATCAGTACTGGTGGAGGTAGGAGGGCCTGTGCTCATGTTTGAGGGGGAAGGATTTAAAGCCTTGGTCATGGGTTTTGGTCTGTTGCAGGTTTGCTGTTTGTTGTTGCTGTTGTTGCTGTTGTTGTTGCTGCATTTGTTGTTGCTGCTGTTGCTGTTGTTGCTGCTGTTGTTGTTGTTGTGAATGCTGCTGTTGAACTGTTGCTGGGTGAAGGGTGAACCAGAGGTGATGCCGGTGGAGGGGGAGCAGTCACTGGCAGTGGACCACACGGGAGACTGCAGCATCTGCATGGAGTCGCTCCACTGGGAGGAAGGAGGGATGTTCATCTGGTACAAGGAAGAGCTGGGATTGGGCATGGTGTTGGTGTGGGTGTGGGTGTGGGTGGAGTGCTGCCACGGCGCTTTGGGAGGCCAGGTTTTAGTTTTGCTGTCCTGTGAACACAGGATGTCAATCAGCAAAGTCAAAAAAGTCATTAACCAATCAAAAAGTCACAACAAGGTCTTACCAATCCCATTAAATTAGGAAAAAAAAAATGAAATCCCCATCTAACAGTAACTTCTCTCAAAATAAAATACTTGCCCCACAAGAAGTTTAAAAGTGTCCACACTGGTTAAGATCCATGCACAAAGGCTCATATGTTACCTGGTTGTCATCTCCGAGGTGATGGAGTGGTGGTGAGGGCAGGGTGCACACCTCTGGCTCACCACAGCTGTGTTTTCTGAGAACAGAGACATTTACATCAGCACTCACACGCTAAAGTACGTCTTTCACCGCCAAGCTCCAGCAGGTGATTTTATTGTTATAATGAGCAGAGTGGTGGGAGAACCCGTTTGGGACTTACCTCCTTTGTTTAACCGCCGCTACGAGGTCCGGCCCAGAAAACATGGAGAACAGACTGTCACCGTTGGCTGAAGACGTCTCATCACTGGAGCTGGCCGAGTCCCCCTGATTGGCTGACCAGCTGCTGTTTACGGCCTCCCTGAGGACACAGCCGGAGGAGGGATTAGCACTGCTTCTGCTATACTCTCAGCATTGTGGTATTTAAAGGTATCACAGGTTCAGATTCATTTGACAACGTCTGAATGACTTGATGACACACAATTCAAGAAAAATCTGTGATGTATAAGGTGACTTCTCCTCTTTGTGTTTGGGTGATTTGAAGGGTTAGAAGAAATCAAGGCATCTATTTAAAGACTGGAGGTTACATGTAACTGTGGATTTAGTCATCCATATTTCAAGGCAAGTGCTGTATGAATGTGGTAAAAAAGTGAGATCCCCTTTATAAACCACAACATTACTGCAGTGTTTACAAGGAGATGCCACTGCAGCGCGGATGCTTGTTTACTTTCTCAGTTTAGCGGCCTCTTAGCGGGATGGTGTCGTCTTACGCTGAATTAATTGACAACAGTCATGATTAACTTGTTAGATGCCTCGCATATCAATGATGTCTGCCACATTAATAATTTAATCAAAAACACTGCTCACCACTGTAGTGTCATATGATCAGTCTGACTTTAAATAACACTCCAGCAATTCAGCACTACACTGCCACTAAAATCAAATCCTGGAACATGGCATCAGGGGGTTTATATGTCTGTCTGTGTGTGAATCTTGTTTTCATTACCCTGAAAAATCTGTCAGATGTGTTAAGGTAAGAATGATACAGACATACTGTGCTGAGAGAGCTGGGAGGATTGGTAGGAAACTGTCTGCCTTTAAAGACTACTCAGTACTGGTTTGTGTTGTCTGTGTTTAAATAGGGGGACACCAGAGACAGAATTTCATTAAGATGCTTCCATTACAGATTATAGCACACTGTGGGTGTCGTCTAAATTTTGCACATGGCTTCATCTTTTCTTATTCCTCTTTTGTGTTTGTAATCATGGTCTTTTCAATACACTGCTGTAGGACACATGTTAAAGTGCCAGTTAAAAAAAGGTTTGTTTTTTTAAAAACTACTTCTGCTGTGTAGCAGTGGATTAGTGATAAGGGAGATGTTGTGTACAGATACCTACCCCTCACTGTAGTACTCTGGGTGGGACCAGGTCCTGTGCTGCTCATCAGGCATTGGCCAGTTGCTGCGCGGGTTGCTGGGGCGACGGATGTGCTGCACCTGCCGTTTCTGCTGCATGGCCTGACTGACACCGGCAACGTAACGCGCAAACTCCGGGTCAGAGCCAACTGCGAAAGGAAAGGGAGGATAAACACAGCTATGAGTTTCTGACACTCTCAGCTTTTCCCTTTTCGCTCCCCGGAGCTCAATCTGTTTAGCCAGACTGTCTACCATAGCAGAAAAATCACAATGGCTGTAAGTCAACTCGGCACAATGGGCCTCCAGCGCAATCAAAAGAGTCTGCTGCACTGTAAAAATAGAGACTGACATGGGCTTAATTCTGCATAAATCATCATCTTACAGTCACAGCTGCATGCAGGGACAAACAGCTGCTCATACTATCTGACCTGCGCTGATTATGTCACACAGATCAGGGTCCATACTTGTCTAAAATCTGCCTGAATGGTTAGAAGACAGCAAGATATTAATAACAAATAGTATAGAGAATTTATAAGACATGACACCTGTTTTGTAGAGATGACATCCAGCATACTTCTTCACAGGATATCCGCCAAACTGAAAGCTCTGAATAAAGACTTCTAAACATTTTCTGTGTGTAGTCTGGTCTTGACAAACTTTCTCTGACATTCACTGACATTCTCTTGACATCACTTCTTGCTTTGGTGAAAGACAAAAATGAGCAGGGACTTAATTTAGCCCCACTGCAATCACACTGCTTCATTTTAATGTAATGATGTGGCCTTTTGTGCATGATAACAATCTTTGTATAGCAGTCCCTTAATGTCTATATCAACCAATCACTAACAACAAATTGTCTTTTATGGGACAACAAAGATTTAAATTGAGATGAGTAAAGTTTTATACGTCAGCTGGATACCCACTGCAACCGTCTGAATTTTTCAGCTGGGTTCTATGGACACCCTGTTTTGAACATTAGTCTGCTGGTATAATGAATGACTGCGCTGTAAGCCATAAAAAACTTTGCTAAGCTGCTTCTCTGAAGGTTTGTTTGATAATGAAACGTAGGTGTCAGCAAAGCTCTGGGCCGGCCCACCCCTGCCCCACTCCTCACACTGCTGACATAACAGTCTGACTGAGGAGCATGGGAGGTCGACAATCCCATTAGGACATCTCTTCATGACAAAAGACATGACTGTTCAACTTTAGAAAAATGGTCATTGGAACCGTTAAATATTTCCTGTAAGAGGTAGCTCCAAAACAGAGGATGACGACTCGGAGAGAAAATTAATGAAATGCTATTTTGTCTGATAATTTAGTGTAATGTGAATCCCAAACTTGATCTGACCAAAGCAAGACAACAAAAATATTGTGAAGCAACAATCAACCATAATTCAGCCAGCGTCCACTCATCTGGTGTCAGCGCAGTCTTTTAAAGCTGCAGGTTAACCACATATATATGAATAATTAAATACACACACAAAAAAAATATACTATACTCTATTCCAATACCTCAAACTTTGTCTTTTTTTTACTTTCTGTCTACATGTTTTTGACCATTGTTGGAGGGAGCCTGTGACTCACGAATTTCAGTGCCAACGACTGCTCCATTTAATTGACAAACAAATCTTTTTTCAAACCAGCCTTCTTACCAACTGTTAAAATATCACTGACAAAAACCCCAACACGGAGTAACAAGCAGTTTTACATGAGAAGTTAGTGTGGAAATGCAACAACTGCATCAACTATAGTTGAGACTCATCATTCTCAGTTTTTAGCTGTTTCCAATGAAAAATGTACCACATTTGTCAGATTTGTTTGACTTAAACCAATTTTTAAGGATTTTGTCTTCAGACACATAAAAGTTAATTTTCCTGATTTTTATCTTGATGTTGTATCATCTATTTCTTGATCCGACTGTCTGTATATTTGTCCTCATCAACTGACTCAATGGGTCATACTCTAGATAAATGGGGTGTACATTTTTTTTCATTTTGGGGTTAACTGTTCTTTTAATGAACCTGTTGAATAATTTCAGCCTTACTGAGATGTGTATGGTATAGTATGCTTTGAGGATATATAAAAAGGGAGGAGGATCTCACCTGCTGGGTCAAAGGGCAGCGTGTCTCCCAGGACTCCAAACACTCCTTCACTCTGGTCCCTGTTGGGCCAGGTGTTGT
This sequence comes from Scortum barcoo, assembly GCA_023238725.1. Classification (NCBI taxonomy): domain Eukaryota; kingdom Metazoa; phylum Chordata; class Actinopteri; order Centrarchiformes; family Terapontidae; genus Scortum; species Scortum barcoo. Next base: position 18,287,961 of record CM041531.1, read on the forward strand.
TGCGGGGACCCTGCGGCTTCTGCCCCAGCATCTCTGACATGACACTGTCCATGTAGGTGCTGACCAGGCCCAGGCTGTAAAGATCCGAGCTTAGATCTGTCAGTCCAGGAGAGGCCCACTGCCCGATTGGACCCAGGGGTGACAGACCTGCTGGGGGGCCTTGTGGTGGAGGCTGTTGCCCAGGGGTGCCAAGCCACTTGCTTGCCACTCTCTGCTGTGGCAGGACCTGGGGTGGGGTCTGCTGAGGAGGAAGCTGAGGAGGAGGTGGCTGCTGTTGACTGATGGGTTGTAGGAGGTGCTGGTAGTACTGCAGAGCCTGTGGCGAGGGCTGCTGAGGTTGAGGGGGCTGCTGTTGCTGCTGCTGCTGCTGTTGTTGCTGCTGCGGAGGAGGCTGTGGCTGTGGCTGAGGCTGCTGCTTCTGCACAGATGAGAGAGGCTGGGGCTGGGGCTGGGGCTGGGGCTGAGACTGAGGCTGAGGCTGGGGTTGGGGTAAGGTCTGAGCTGGGGGCTGTAGGGCATTGTGAGAGATGGACTGGGAAGTTGGTGGAGGTCCACTCGGGGGCTTCAGCTCAGCGGGGTTTGCAGACGCCACCGAGTTTCTCCTCTTAACCAGGGGAGAAGCCTGCTGGGATTTTCCCATGTTGAATCCTGAGAGAAAGTCGATGACATCCTGCATCTCTTGGTCAGTCGGCAGGTTCATCCCCTGGTCGTCGGACACCAAGCCATTGGCCAGCTGGCTTTGCTGGGTAGAGTCAGGGGTGCAGGACAAGCTGCTCATCTGCAGGATGCTCTGTAGCCTCCCATCACTGTGGCCCAGGCTCTTGGCCTTATCCTCAGAGCTGCTGCTTGTTAGCATGCTGCGAGACGGGGTGTTAGGGATGGAGTAACTGCCCCCACTGTTAGAGTTGGATGAGACCTTCTTGGTAAACTTGGAAGTCAGCTTGGATATTGTTTTGGGCAATCCACTGGAGGTCTTGGAGGTGGTGCCTGGAGGCAGGTCTGCCTGGCTCCCATAGTCTGGGCTCTCCCGCTGCAGCTGAATCTGAATAGTGGGCAAGGCTTGCTCTCTTTTGAAGGGAAGACAAGGACAAGTATTTCATTATCTTGTATTAAAAGTACTACATACCGTAATCTGAATTCACTTCTCAACATATTCACTGCAGAGCCACCTGGTAAAGTCAACGGTTCATTTAAAAATAAATGCTTTGTCATTATTATTAAATGCTTACTCACTTTCTCTCCTTCCACCTGTTGATGTCAAACACTGCTGTGTAAAGCACGTCAACGAGACCCAATGTCTTCTCTGGGTCCAAACTGCGCTGGAGCAGGGACATAGTGGCTGGGTCCTCCTTCAGACACCTGAAGATGTACACACACACGGCAAGACAGGACATGAGCTACAAATTCAACACACTGTCTTGAATACAAAAAGCCCAGGTGCATTTGCTGAAGGGATGATTAGGTGACAGTGAATGTGATATTCATAAACAAGAAGAGAGCCAAAAACAACCCGACAGCTCACAAACTCATTTAGTGGATTCACCATGCCCACCGCCTGTCCACAGCTCAGTGGTTCAGAGTTGGAAATCAAACACACATCTCCTGGATGCTGATTCAAACTTCTTGAACTGTCTAACCACAAATAGTATGCAGTATCTGCCAGTACATCCAACCTAACTGCTCCAACAGAGGCAGTAGATGTAATGTAGTTTTAATGGGTTCCTCAGTGAGTGTGCATATAACTGTATAAATATGGCAAAAAGCCAGCACAGAGCTCACAGCACCAAGCTCTCGTGACAGAAAAATATTTTTTAATTTAAGATGTGATAATGCCAATATCCAAGTTTCATAATATACTGCTGATGCTATGATTCATGCACATGAACCATAGCACTGTATATTACAAAAGGTGCTGAATAGCATAGTGTACTACCTCTGTTAAATCCAGTGTATTAACCTCACTCCTAAAGATGTTTTAAATCTCCTTTAGGGAAGTCTTTCAGTGTACCTCCATTCACTGACTGACAGATTTACATGTGTAACTTCTGACTCATCAAACTTATTTCTTGGTGTGCCTAAAACCACATGATCAAATAATGGTGCATATAACTGGACCTGGATAATAATCCAATATTTCACATTTCTCATCTCAGACAAATAAAAAATAAGAAAAGATAAATAAGACAGTTGGTGATGTACTTGAGGAGGACTTGATGTACTCACCATGTGGAGGGAACCTGCACCACCACCTTGGAACCCTCAAGAGTAATCTGGGGTGCGTAGGCCTCCTTGTTCTCAATCTGAGCTGTATCAACAACCACCTGTTGAGAGACAGAAACACACCTGCGTAAGCTTCTCCAAACAGCCATTTATTTCCCTATTGTGAATTCTGCTTGTGCAAGAAATTCAAAGTTTGCAGCATATGGTGTGCTGACTAATTCACACATACAGTAACTAAAACCGACTGCGATTTAGCCCATTTACCAGCAATGGAAAAATTGAGCAAACAGAAGTCTGAGTCTTTTCGTTGGTGTCTGGCATTCATTTCCCACCAAGCAGAGAGAGGTGGTTCAAGGTGAGGAAGCTCAAAGTGTTTAATCAACCAGTGACAACAAACAGACTAGCTTTCCTGCCTGCTGCTACTCAAATATATTTGAGAGTTCTTTGAAAGTGGCCATGACTCCTCGAGACCCGTGCCGCAGGGTCACAAAGAGTGAGGGAAAGTGGGAGGAGTCTATTTCCTGTATTGCAGGAAGTTACCCTATTGTTATGAGAAAAGCAGGTGTATCCTCGGAAACCTTGGGCTGCCCATGTATGAGCACCTCGTGCACACACAATCTGTCAGAGGTGACTGAGGGTAGGAAGGAGGAGGAACAGCAGCAACACAGACCAGGTCAACTGGACTCTGAAAGCCATGACAGGTAGGAAAAAAGGAGTTGGTGAATAATACTGCCAGGAACGCCAGCAGAACAGATACCATGATTCTTACTTTGAGTGTTGTCTGAGAGTAGAAGAAAGAAAATTGGGAGGAGAAATACTGTGTAAGAATGGCGCATGACTGTGAGAGTGTGAGTATGTGCATGCATATATTTAAAAGGTGTGGGGAAGATACTATGTGCGTGACAGAGAGAGTGTGTGACACAGAGTGTGTGTCCCTTCACTCTGTTGTGTCATCTATTTCGGGTGGAGTGGCCATAGGCTGAGATAAGGAGCTAATGCAAAGCGCTCGTCCATCATCCAAGGCTTGTTTTACAGTCAGCGCGGGGCTGGCAGGGCTGGATGTGAACACTCCCTCGGCCTGACACACAAAACAGGGTAGACCACACAGAGGAAATAAACACCAGACCATAAACACACTGGTGTTACTCTGAGGAGAGTCCTGCCGCTGACCCTCCCTCCTTGTGACTCTCCTTTTCAACAGTGGGGAGGGAGAGGGGGGTCTGATCTGTTTGCAAACCCGCCTGGACGAGCCCCCCCAGATGCTGCAGGAATGTTTCGTCCCTTTTGTGTCTCTCCGGTGTTTGTTTACACCTCTCGGCTGCCTCAAAGCAAGTGGACACATCTCCTCATCTCCATTACAAATCTGACAAACAATAGGACGCAAGTTGCTGCCAAACCGACAGACACACAAAAGGAGAGGATTCAGTAACTTAAGTAGAAGTGTCGGTGAAGCACAACAGGCCTGTTCACGTTAGCGTGCCACCCATCAACTACACGGTGGTGATGGAAGTTAACAAGAGCAAAACACAGAATGAGGAGCCAACTTTCTATGCAAACATTTAGCTCTATGTCTTACACAAAAATAAAAGTACACTTATGCATTTTAAAGGAACATTTAATGGAACAACAAATGTCATATTAACAAGTGGAAAAAAAATCCTGTCACTTCATGCTCTTATTTATTTATTCATAAAAAATATATTACCTCTGACATCATACTGTTGGTTATCTAAAATACAGGTGATACACTGTAGCAACTGTGGCTTATATTCCTGTTATGCTTAGTTAAGAATATTAGTAAGTAATTTGAACTAAACTAATTCAAAACATAAACATCCATTTATATCCAGCTAGTAGAAAGGTGCACTTTTGTTTAATTTAAAATAAGCAGATTTCAATGAGAAGAGGCTACAAAGTTGAGAATGCTGTGTTATCAACAAGATTACAAGTTTAACCCCCCAGCGAATCCATCTTTGACAAATGATCAGGAATTATCTGACCCAGTCTTTAACATCTCTACTTACCAGACCAGCCTGGGCAAACAGCAGCTGGACGGCCGTCTTGCAGGCTCCTCTCCAACTGGATGGGCAGACTTGGTTGAGAACCTCGGTGACGGGAGAGTCGTCCCTGGGCGTCACTCCGTTCTGGCCTAGCGCCTCCTTAATGAGCTGCAGCATTGTGTGCTGAGGAAACAAAAACACAGTGGGCCATTGACAAACAGTCCGCCATCACTGTCTGCTGATATCAGACTACAAATGCAACTAAATAAAGCTTCACCAGTGCACACACTCCAAAGGATCATCATTCTAACTGCTGATTCAGCAAAGGTTGGTGACTCTAAGAGCAACTCAAAATGAACTCAAATGACACTGGTTGACAATTCAATTGTTTTTTCTAACTGACAGGCCAACTTTAAGTTTTCAGGAGAGGAAGATGCGTAATCAATGGAAGTAGTATGAAGCTGGACAGTCAGGTCAGGGTCCATACCGTTTTCAGTTTGAGGTTTTCAGCCGCTGACTCATTGAAGGACACTCCCTTGAGGAAATGTGAGCCAATCTGTACTGGGATGGTGGGCAACTCGCACTGGATGGGCTGGGAGGTGGTCTGCATCCTCCCTGCCTGCTGGGCCTCCGCTTCACTGCAGCAGCCCTGAACACACACATACACACACCACCATGTAAAAATATACACAGCAGTACAAAAAATAAAAAAAAACTGTGAAACATAATGGAGACACATAGAAATGAAAGAATGACTTCTGGTCTTTAAATATAATTGAATGACATTTTGAACCAAAATTTGTAAACAAACAAATCAACATTTTCCACATGTAGAATATATTAAATTTAAAGAATCCATATATCAACACATCTTACATTGCTTTGTTTAATTACATGATTGTAGACTACCCCGTTCAACTTATCATTCTTCCAAAATTCTTACTGACTGCTGGAGAGTGAACCCACCTGTAGGGCTGCCTCCACAGCTTTTGGGTTAAGGTGAAAGCCAGCCTTCAGTGCATACTCACTATGGCCCAGGCTCTCTAGTGCTGCTTTGTAAGCCTGAAATTAGAGCGATAAATGAGAAAACATGGCTATCCGTCCAACATCGCCTTCATCACCAAGATCTCTGACAGGTTTGGACGTTACACTTCCCTGGAACCTGATACTCTTTGGAACTATCTACCTCCACTGTTTATCAAATCAGAATCACAATGCTTTTAGTTGGAAGCGATAGTTCTGATACTACAACATTTATCTGGGTTTTTTTCCTGCATGGGTGGATGTCCCTTTCATTCCTAAAACTGCTCTAAATCTACAGTAACTGCAGTTCTCTGTCCTGGACTTTGGGGTGATACTGTACCTGTAAAGCATTGTCAATCTTCATGTTGAGCTCCTTCAGCTGGTGCTCAGGGATGGTGGTGTTGTTGGAGCAGAAGAGCTGCTGAACCTGGATGCCTGCCAGGCAGCCGTCCCGGCCCCTCTCTCTCAGCCTCGCCATGGCCTGAGGGCACAGCAGAGTACTGGGTCAGACTGACAGCAGGAACATCAATGCTACTACAGAACAACTTTACAGAGAAATGCAAGAAATACTTGAGAATGAGTGGGGATTGAGTTCTACAGCAAAATTAGATAAGCAGTGTTTAGAAAAAGTGATGCTTTATAAGAATATAAAGACCAACACAGCAGGAGATTTTACAGGCACAATTTCCTAAAATATTCTATTATAAATAATAATATATTATTATAAAAATGTTCTGAAATAGAGGTTTAGCAGACAGATGTTAAGTGATGGGAAAAACAACCTTTTAGATGACAAAAAGCATGTGTGTAGCTTTTCAAAGAGTTCTGGCAGCCTCCCTCTGCCTAAACACCCACCCAGCACATTCTACACGGATCTATCCAGGCCTAGTCCCCTCCAGGGCTAACACACTACATGCCAGGGCCTAACAGATCAATCAACCCACTATTCTCCTCTCTGCCTCACTTTATACAACAAAGCTCAAAATGGGCCACTGGTACTGATTAGCCTGGGGATTAGGTAGGTCCTCTTACAAAACTGCCTCCTTTACATGGGTTGGGATTTAGAAGGGTACAGAACAGAACATAACACTACAGGTTCACAAGCTGACAGCCCCAAAAAAAGAGGAAATAGGAAATTGAGGTTGGAAATCATAAACGGCTGGTATTTCTCAGGAATGTGTAACAAGTCAGCTTTTCACCTCACACAGACAAAACCCATATTTGCAAGGCCCAGACCAGGAAGAGTCCTGAGGCGCCCTGTGGCTGCATACCTGAGCTGCACCTTTCCACGAGCGGGAGGCTTCCTCCAGCTCTGTGAGGGGCCCAAGGTCAGAGCTCTGGGAGCGGGCGTTGGTGCATCGCTCCTGAGCCTGGGCAAGAGCCTCTGCCAGGCAGGACTGAGCCACAGGCTGGACCTTCTGCAGAGCCTGCGATAGAAACTGGAAATGGACCTGCATCACCGTGAGGAAGCACCGACCCAGCACCTGGAGAGACATGACAGAGATTACTGTTACAACACACCTCATTCTGAGGAGCATCCATCTTCATGATGCATTCAGTCAGGATGTTTGAGACACTGAACAAAACGGATGCCTGCAGGCTAGGAAACATGCATGTCTACATGCCTCAGTGATTGGTTAACACTGACTAACCAACTTCTTGTGCTAAGTGATCAACAAAGCACTGTTTACTCATAGAGCAGGAGCTCAAAATAATGACTGACTGCCTCACTGACAGGTTATCTGACATTCTGTTTATTTTCAGGCTTGTTTTCAAAATCCAGCAACTAAGAAAGTTAGTTCCTTTTCCTCACCTTACAAACAGAGATTACACATACATTTTCATAAAATTCCACACTATTAAACAGCTGATTCATCCATCACATGCATTTTTTGCCACCATATCTTATGAACTATATCGGCAGATTGTCTTCAGGATTCTCTCTTTATTGATAATAAAAAATAATCCTTTAAAAAAGTGAGGGAAAAGAGGAGGATGAGGAAACCTGGAAGAGTTCCATAGTTGAATGTAACACAATCTGGTTTATCCATCAGTCTAAAAAAAAAAATCATCTCCTCTTTAGAGAACAGTTGTCCACCTTGTTTCCCAGCTGTGTGCCATAGAAAATACCAGCAAAGCTGCTTCTGATCTTAAAATGTAAGAAGTCAAGATGTCAAGAAGCAGAAATTAGAGAATACAACATCTTTCAAATTGAAACATCTTGTCAAGGCAGATTTCAGCAAACTCAACATGTGCATGTGTTTGCATTTGTGATAAACTGTTTGATGTAAACTGATATCAAACATCTGAGAATGAGTACAATGTGTATTTATATTTGCAAGCAAAAGACACATGGAGAACATAACGGATTGAATATAAGTACATCAGTCTGTGTGAGATGGAGAGAGGGAAGGTTTGTGTATTTGTACTTAAAGACTAGAAAATTTTAGCCAGGAGAGCAACGTTTAATGTATATACTTCTGTTTATTAATCCTTGCGTTGCTTTTAACTTTTACGTTCAGAGGTGAAACAGTTTTTTCTCTAGACAAAAAACACAATCCTTATCAATGGCTTTATGGTTCAAAGTAGTTGAAAGGCTTCCTTATCATTGCCTTTTGTCAAAGGTTATTCAATATTTATCGCAGGTTTATCAAAACATTTTCTTACACATACAGTAAGTATCTCATTATGAAAATTGTTCTGTTGATTTGTTGTAAGTCAAGTAGTAAATGAACATTTTTCTAGGTTTCATTATTTGTGTTTTTTTCTAATCTAATCAAGGACAAACAAAAAATTTACATATAAGAATTTAATTACACACTGAAATACACAAATACACACTCCACACCTACTGAGTTGAATGTGCGTGCGTGTTTGTTTGGTGAGAGAATAGTTCAGGCTTAGAGGCGGTTTGTTGTCCAGTTAGCAAAATAAGAGAAACAAGACACCACAGGATCCACCATGGTCACAGGGTTTTCTTTTTCAGGTACCTACTGAAAATATCTCAAGGGGGAGGCTGAGTTGTAAAGACAGAAATATGCTGCTGCTTTCTGAAGGCAGACAAGAACAACAAGACACTGTTTCTCTCACTTCTTCAACACCACACCTCACAGAGACCAAAATTAAACTCTAACCCTACTAAACAAGTACAGAACAGGCAAAACAAAACTGAGTTGGAAAATCCATCGTTCTCTTTGAAATGTGTCATGTGAGCCGTGCCTGTTCATTCCCCATTCTTCCTCCACAAATGAGATGCTTCCCTGTTGACTAGATGAGTCAATCTTTGAAATCCAGAAGCAACAGATAAAAAAATGCCATCAGAAAAAAAAATGGTGTGTCTGAGGCCTGCTCTATTTGCTAAGTGTATCAAGATTTTGTTTGGTTTAATTGTCAGCGGATCAACATAAAAATGTACTTTAAATATAAAAAAAAAACAATCCATATGATACCATTTTCAGCCTCAAACTGCTCCATTGTTGTCCCCTTCTGTATTATCTCTCACAATATTTCTACACTCTTGTTCTTTCAGTATTGTGTTGCTTTTTAGTATCTAATATCTAACAATGTGCATGTTGTTTACATGTGTACTAGTTTTGCAATTCATAATTTAGGGACAATAAGTGTTGTTACAAATTTTCAAGGCAATCTATCCAATAGCTGTAAAGATATCTAAATAAACTAAATTGTAAACCTGTTGGTGGCACTCAAGGAAAAGGCAGAGGATTACCAAAGTCAGTAGAATTCATCCTCTGGAGACCACAAATGTCTGTACAAAAAATATTTCATACGTGCAAAAGTGGTTGAGTGACTGAATGACTAATACTCACAACACGAGAGCCATACCATTAGCATGGCTCATAAAAGCAAAAGCTGTAAAAGTCTGTGTTCTCAAACTCAGACCCATCATACCATGAATAAAATATAACAATATACCGCCCATCCCTCCACCCACTCCTGGCGGCTTGATAAACACAGGCCCAGAACCAGTGTGAGAAACAACATGAGAAATTCCTGCTCCTGCTGTTGATGTTGAGCAACTAATCAGAAGTCAATCAGTCAATGGGGATTTACTATGTACTCAAAGTAGACAAAGAATAGATAACATAACACACAGACTAATAATTGGATGGAAAACACATAATAATACCAAATAATACCAATTGATATCACCTGAGGTGTATTCTAGTGTAGACCACAAAATAGCACGAACACAAGCTGACAGTAAGATCAAATGCAACTCAGTGTTGCAAAGTCCTCTACAATAACCAAGGGAGGGAGGAAAATGAGGCCATGGCTACAGCACGAGATAATGGATAACACATGTGATTGGCTGTGCAGTATCCCACACAGTCATGGAAAATATGAGAAATAAGAGTGCAGCAGAGCCAAGCCGAAGTTGGGCCCCTCTCAAGCCCAAACAAGGCAAATCATGAATCAATCAACATTTATACTTCTATTTTCTGAGAACACCTGCACTATAAGGGGCACCGAATCTCAGAGAGTGGTGTTCCTGAAATCCAGACCTCTTTTAGGGAAAGGGAGAGCCTGTTATAATAACCAGATGGTCATGTCATCATGTTGCATCTGTGAAAAAACATGCAGCCTACTTTGGTTGGTTAATGTCATTGGTAATTCTTTGTGTTTTTCTGGCTCACTACCTCTTATGTTATACATTTCTTTATCTGGGACTTCCCTTTCACGCAATCACTCAAGAAAACAGGAAGGTAACAAAAGCCCTGACCCCTCCATTTCTCTAAACTGGTCATTTAATGTGAATATGTACTGCATTGCTACCCACTCCTAAAAACATACCTGTTGGCAAAAACACCATCAAACTACTCCAGCCTGCAAGCTTTAAACTACACTATATTTCAATACAAACCATGCATGTCTTTAGCCTTACTTTTGACAGCAACTAATATTGCTTCACTTTTGTACTTTTGGTACAGACGTTTTTGTGCTCACTGTTGCCTAATGTTATCCTGGCTGCCTTACAAATATTCATGAGGATGTTCAGCAACAGCGAGGCAGAAACCTCATAAGTTCAATCCAACTCATTAACTACGTAACAGCTACGTCCTTGTTTGTTGTCTTAACTGCATTCAAAATATAAGCCTCTTCTTACAAGGGCTTCAAGTGTTTCTTTCCCTTTTTTGTCTAGTAGAAAAAGCCACTGTCTTTAACTCCTACAATAAATACATCACATGTCTCAGTGCAATTAGGTCAAGCCCTCATATGATATGGTTTCATTTGATCAAGAAACCAGAGACTGTATAAAAAGAGGTGCCAAGAGTTTTTGGCATCAGCTGAAAACGAAGGGGTTGTTTTTCCAATGTGTTTCCAGTGTGCATTGGGGTTGTGCTGGGAGAGCTTATGCAGCTGTATAGGGCAGCCATGAGGGTCTCTCTGGTCGTGGGGACCTCTCCGTCTGCCTCTGGTCTCTGCTCTGTGGTTTAAACTTACAAGCTCGGCAAACATCCTCTAAACAAACCGTGACATTTTCATGCATATTTGGCAGCGGAGTCACTCTGTGAAGCCAGGAAGCCGGGCTCTGATTTGGAAAAGAAAGTGGTTTGTTTTGCAGACTGCACTGACCTGAACTTTTGGGGGTTTGGAGGCAAAAAAAAGAAAAAAAGAAAAAAAAAGAAAAAAAAAGGGGGCAAAAGGGGGGGTGCAAAAGGAAAGGAGGGGAAAAAGATGTGAGCTAGGGAACAAAAGGGGAAAAGCTTCACATACCACAACTCCCCAAACTCAGAAATGCATTTGGCTCTTTCTGAAGACCTCATAATACAACCAGCTGCCAAACAGCATTCTTCGACTCATGCAGACAAAGGAAAATCCCTTTTACAGTCACAAATACATCACAACACGAGGGACAGGCTAAATTAGCAGCAATTACTACAAGATAGGTCTAAACAAGTTTAATCTGGAAATGCACAAAACTTTCTTCCACCAAAATTAAACATGGGAGACAGCAGATATTTATTCAAAAGCAAAGCCCTACTCAACTGAACAAAGACTTCAACTATAGATGACTCATTGCAAAATCACAAAGCCTGTTGCAGATTAAATTAACTATTGGTGTTTGACAACAATACTTTTATCATTTTATCTTCCTCAGCTCTAAATTATATTTTTCACTTTCTATTGCTGATACTCTCCTCTGCCCTAATTCTACAACTTTCTACTTTGGCAAACATTTTACTGTAAAAATATGAATATTACTTTCACCATCACCATGCTCTGTAATATCAATACAACATCTTGTGGTATTAAAAGAACCTACTTACTGTGCTGCTAAACCACACTTTTGTTCACGTGTGACTGGCACATTATACTCCACTCTACCAACATAATGTTATTGTGTACCTGCAGTGTTCACACACTCGAATAAGGCCATTGTAAAGAACAGTATAAATGTGTTTCCTTCTGTGCTTTAACAAATGTAGCCTTTATACCCAGGGCCAGACAGCAAGTGAGTGCCAAGCCATGTGGTCTAAACTTTCACAGACTTGGGCTTCCTCTAATATTCATCTGTGCATATCCAAGACCACAGAGAGTCAGATTTACTGACTGCGGTGCAAAAGTGTTTCCTGTTTTGGGCTCAGCCACATCCACTGAGGTCTTGCAGCCCCTACAGTGTCTTGGCCGCAGCCGTGTGCCCACTCGCTGCTACATGTTAAAGGATTACGGACACAAAAGTAACACCCGGCATTTCTGCTCTGCTTTATGTTGTAATGTTTCACCTATACATAGCCACCTGTGGCACATTGCTGCAATTTGGTCACAGGTGCCACAGAATCAGATTTAATGGGAATTATTTCTTTGTTTAAAGCCTGTTTTTCAATGTTAAAATGTTTATGTGGTCTTGGTTCGGCCAATATTTACATGTAAATCATAAAACTATTTTTATTAACCTACTTCCTATGGTGTCTGGGATTTGTATAGTGCAGCATTTGTATACTGACCACAGAAAGAGGAGCATCAGCTTGGAACTGTTTTGCTGTCCTCACAACTTTCACAATATACTTTCATATATTCATAAATAAATGCAGATCTCTATTTGCTGCCACCACACAACAGCTAGAGACTTTTTCTCCTAGTCTGTGGGACAGGGGAGTGGATAGCCATACAGACAGCTCCACAGGCTCACAACTGTGTATTACATGAGGACAAATAAGTAGATGTAGTGATCATAAGAAAGAATGGAGTTTAGGCTGGGGGGCTGCTTGGGTGTGGTGTACAGCTGGTGCACAGCTACCTCATGATGATGGTCTCCTAGGGCTGCAAAGTTGCCATACTGTCATTGAGATTTCCACAATTATCATTCATCGTTACTTCTCAAAGCAGGAGCACTTGTTCAGTCTCTTCAGTTTTGAATCATTGTGTCCAAATCTTTTGCAGATGCTCGTTTCAGACCCATGCTGTTACCTGAAACGAACCCATGCTTGAGGTTATTCACATTATCCAAGCTGGCTTCATGAACCTTCTGATCTGTTTAAAGTGGGTCTGACATGGCCCAGATTTAGTAGGAAAGCGTGAGCAGAGGTTTCTATAACAACTGAAGGATTACTACACTCTTATTATTGTTAGTGACATCTAAGTTTCTCAGGCATAAGGTCTACTCCTCTAAATAATGTTCATGTTCTTTTCTTCCCCTTTTCATAGAGTCCTCATCTCTGTTAAATAATATATTTATAAAAGACATGACACTGTGCAGATGTAGACCTGATTCTTCTGTGAACAGTGACGACCACAGATGAAGTAGTCTGGAATTAATGGTCAGTATATATGTGTGTGTGTAAATCCCTTTTAGGGGAAGCTAACCCTCTCTCAGTTAATCAAGGGTGACAAAAGACAAATGGAGAAAAACAGCAGTGTAAAAGGAGAGAGACATACAAAAAGAATGTGAGCCAGAGACAGAAAATGATTCAAGCCTTTTTGCTTATTTAGTACATCTGTCTCCTAACAGTCTATTGAACTGGCATGAAACACACTTTGGAGGACACAATGTTTCACTTTCTACACGTAAGCTAATTCAGTGGTATGGAGCGATGGTGTGACAAAAGATGACTTTTCCTCTCACATCCTCAGTGTTTTTCACACTTCACCCTCAGATCTTGACACCAGCTTAACACTGGTCGTGAGAATCCCATTTAGGCCAGGAAACACTGATTCATGGAGCCAGCCTTCTGATAAAGTGCAGTGAAGCATCTTCGCATTACTGCTAGAAGATGAGTCATAAGTGAAAGAATATGATGAAGCATCAGGTGCTTTACTACAGCACCTCAGGATGTGAGTTTAACTCAGTCTTTTCAAGAAAACAAACAGTAACTTTGAATGTCAATATTCTTTTGTTTAGTGGCAGACATGAGACCGAGCCAACTGACTAAAGTCAACACATTAAGACATACTCAAGCATACGAACAAGTCAAACCAGTGGTTATACTGAATGGTGTGTGATTCTGTGTGAGCTCCTACCTCGACATCCTGCATGCTGAAGTCGTTCTGGTCTTTGAAGTTGGCAGCCCCGGCGCTCAGCTCCATCAGCATCTTGGCAATCTCAGGCTTTATTGCTGCAGTCAGCCTGCTGGCCGCCTCCATGACGTGTTCCTGCACGTCCTTCAGTTGCATAGCTGCTTTGGAATAGTGAGAGTTCCTGAACACACTGCTGAACAGGTCTGTGAGGAAGGCGCTGGCCCGGCAGAACACATTGAGGGCATCCAAATATTTGGAGATGCCTTGCTGGATGTCTGCAACTGCAGTGGTGGTGCCAGAAGGAGGTGGGTGGCAGCTGCCAGGCATGCCCACCCCGGTTACCATGGGTGAAGAGGCCGAGCAAGAGGAGGCCAGGGAGGCGCTCAGGGCCCGGCTCAGCTCAGGCATCTGGTACTGCTGGTGCTGTTGCACTTTCTGCTTGGACCCGCCGAGCAAAAAGCGACGCTTGTAGTCCATTTTACTTTCCTGCGCACTACAACAATACATAGGTGGTGCAACAGCACCGGAAGCTGCTGTTTTTAGTTCGTTTTCCCCACAAAATGCTCTTGTCCTTTTTCAAAAACACGAAACCCAACTGTCCTGAAACTGTTCAAGTTACGTAAAAAGACAACTCAAGGATTCCACCTGCCAGAGGCTCATCTCAGTCTGCCTTGTAGAGAGGCAACACAGACCTGGATGAGGTGGGAGGGTGATCAAAAGGACTGGCAGGCTGAAAGAAATGCTTACATGCAGTCCTGCTGCAGAGACGTCAGGCCCAGCTTAAAAAAAAAAGCAGACACACCTCCAAATTCTGTTTCCAGCTTCAAACACAATTATCATAATAGGGGAGGAAAAGTCAAAAACACTCTTTAATTTACTTAGTGATACTACAGCCAAGTTTTAAAGTGCATTAACTTTCCTTCAGAATGGGGAAAATAATCCTTCTTCATACAGTATATAGAGTATATACACATATGTATGTACATATATAAACCAATACCAGCCTCCACTAATAAAAGTAGAAAATCCTTAAAAGCTGAGAGAAAAAGTGAAAACTGAATTCAAGGAAAATGAGACACTGGTCAACAGCACGGAGGAAAAATGACATTAATAATAAAAAAAAAGAAAAAAGAAAAGAAAACAACAGCAACTAAATAAATGCTGGAATCAGAGGATGTGGGTTTGGCTCTTATTGTGCACTGGCTGGTAGAGGAACTGTGCGAGGTGAAGGGCAGACAGATCCAGTCCGTCTCAAATCCTCTTCACAAAGCAGGACTCTGCAGGCAGTGAGCGAGTGGCCAGCTGATAGCTCTGTCCGCCTGTCTGAAGTCTCCAGCAGCTTCCTGGTTTCTCCCCTGTCTGCTGGCTGAGGTAGATATTACTCACCGCGGAAACAAGTGTGCTTCCAGATCTCGCTGGTCTCTGCGGATGCAGATTAGAGCGACAAAAGCACAAATGTATCTGTAAGGCCTCTAGGTCATTTCCTGAGGGAGGGAAGGGCAGAGACACAGAGGAGAGGGTTAACTTCGTGTCAGAGAGGAAGGATGGGCTTCGTTACAACTGTTTTACTGTAAAGCTCAAAACAAACTGGACTGTCCTTTGCAATTCAAAACAAGACTACTAGATATAGCTATTTTACATGAACTGTAGTATTTTCATAAAATTGTTGGTAAATATTAATACAAAGCCTAAATGTTATAACAAGTGAAACAAACACAAATTGTCAAATAATATGCCTTTGAAAATTATAGGTCTAGCAATAAATCATATTCTATATCTATATCTCTTAAAAGCAGAAAGCAGAAGTGAGAGTGTTCAAAACATTCATTTCGCAATAAAAAAGAAAAATCAGATCACATGCATCAGAGTCATAGCATAGCATCTTCAGTCTTATTTCTGATAAATAAGATCAGTAATAGTCAATTTTGTGCCCAAAACCAACATGTTGGGGCTTATATCATCACACTGAAGTCAAACTGTGGCGATCTACAGGGGCTGACCATTATCCAGAAATGGCACTGTTTCTCCTTTTCTTAGGGCTGATCTGTGGCAGGCAGTCACAACTAGCCACAGTCACTGGACAATCTTTCAATTACATTATCAAATCTTAAGGCATGTTTCTCTGAGTGAATACAGCTGGAAAGTTATAGTCCAGCTGAAACAACATTTAGTCAGCAATTTTAGCAGTTAAAAAATAACGTCAAATTATTATTAGGAAGAGGAAGAAAAAAATATCTTTGGGGAAATAGAGATTCTGCCTTTCCTCTCAGTTGGCTGGAAGGCATGTTGATATCTGTTTGATTGACAGCAGCAGGTAGGTAACACACCAAGACACAAAGCGAACAAACCTGCGCTGTGGCCTACTAGCCATGAGCAGACAGTGTATCGTTAGCGGTGTTTAAGAGTAAGGACACCACCAGCTTTTGCTCATTTACATTTTGTTTGACGTGCTGCAGCTGAGCAGCTAATAAGCCAACTAGAGCCCCAACAGACAAGGTACGGAGCAGGACAAGTGTTCATGTTGGTAAGTTAGATGAGAAGTTAGTTGTCTGCTGTAGCAGACAAAAAAAGATGCTATTTATGTATCAGCTGGACCCCAAAGAAATGCATCATCAGTAGTAAGATAAACTGTTACTATTTGACCCCCTCTCATCCCAAGTGGCTGGCTCACTTCACTCCCAAATGTCACAAACAGATGAGACAAAGGAAAGCTAACATTTGCTGTAGCAAAGCGTTGCCTTCTACGTACATGTAACATGCTGCACCAAGGCCAACCCAATCAGAGACTGACTTTTTCTACCGTAAATGTTACAATTAAGTTACAAACATGGTTTCAGATGTCTCAAAATCCTGTTTAATTCTACGCAACTTGTTTTGCAAGAGCAGTTTTTTGTTCTTTTTGTACTGAATTTAAAACCCCTTAAGGATGAAACAGCTCTTAACATTTTATTTGTGTTTTCCACCTCTCATTCTACATTTCACACATTAAATGTAATTTACAGGATTACAGCTTTACAATAACTAGTCTTTTCTTTGTAGAAACACCAATGCAGTGATAATATCAAAGCCCAACCATAAATTGTGACATCCACAATATTTTAGGATGTATCAACTGTCTGTGTGACAGATACAAACTGTTATTTTCCTGCTCTGATTGAGAAAGGATGACATTTGGCCACATTTCTCTAAACTTGGTGGTAATATTATATTACAGTTGGGTAAAGAGCTGTGGTTTAAAGTTGTACATTTCTAGACGATTACTAACAGCGTACCTCACACAGAGCGTCTCTGAAAAGAATCTCTGGCAGCGTCTGGTTTAGCTGAACGCAGCTGCAGAGAGAAATTCCTGCAAGAAGCCATTGTTGGACGACACTGCAGGGTCTGTTGAGCTGCACATAGTAGGAGTTACAATACTCCCATTCAGTACACAAGCATTATATGACTTGTCCTTCTCTCTTTGGCATTTTAACTTGATTATGAATATAATATTTTACATTGTCAAGATCAAGGGGAATTTGGCCTTGCATCTCTTATGACAAATAATCAAAAGACAACCAAAAGGTCAGCTGCTGACTGCAGATTTCAGGGAGACTTGTTTAGGGCCTCGTCCACACTGGTCTATTCTAAGACAGATATCCCCCTGCCCCTTTAAAAAGAATTATGTCCACAGACTTTAATTTTACCAAATGTCTCCGTCAACACAAGAACACTAAAGTGATTCCAAAGACTTCCAAAGACAAGTATGCTGGGCCAGTAGGCGGCAATAAAGTCTAGGTCAACAATACGTTAAACACCACAGAAGAATATTTTGAGCATGCAAAGTGAGCTTATTTTCCATTAGTAACTTAAAAAAAGACTAGTTAATTATTTATTTATTCATAGTTATTTGACAACTTATAATTAGACCAAGCAGTGCTAACCAAAGTAAACGAAAAGGTCTTTCACTGTCCTTGGAAGGAGTTTTTTTTAAAAGGTTTGTTTTCACTGACCTAAAACACATGCGGAAGAGAGGCCAAAAACACATAGCAGAAGCTATGTTTTAAAAAACACCCATTTATGTGTGAACTGAACACAGACATTCCTTAGAAGGCCAAAAACAAAAAAACAAAAACAGATCTGCAATCATCTGAAATGCAACATTTAAACTCTACAAAAAACATGCCTGTGTCAGCAAAGCTGTCAGGAACTTGAAATAAAAATTACTTTAAATTGGTGTCAGAAAGTAATTTGTTTGTCTTCTTTCCATCTCCATCAACCCAAAATAAGCATACATCAGAAAAGATGAAAAACAAAAAAAGGCTAATTTTTCTGAGATAAAAAAATAAAACTGGAGGGGAAACTGGAGTGCTGAGTTTTGTTATGCTTGAGGAGAGTGGGTGTAGCTTTCAAAGAAAACAACCCATCACTACTCCTGTTCCTTTGCTACATTGAGCCCTGGTGGCTCTGAAGTCGATACAGACACACTCCTGATGATATTATACTCAATGGGACGCCAAACATCAACATGACAGACTAATCTGTTAGATACACAGCTTCCAATGTAGCCTGGCTATCATTCTGTGGAACCCTCAGACTCTGTTATCTCGTAGCACCACGCCGAAAGCTTCTGTGTTTTGGGATGAGTCAGGAAAAGCAACGTGCGGAAAAACATACCGTCCCCGACCAGATAACGCCATCCGGCCTACTGTCATTGTACGCTGAGCGGCTGGTGGTGGTGGCCTTACATGCGTGCCTTCCATTATGAATCCCCGCCAATAACACTCTCCCGACCTTCAAACCTCACTTCCTTTCACAAACAGAGGGGTACGCCCCAGCAAAAAAAAAAACAAAAAAAAACAAAAGCCCCCCCATCTGTCCCTGGGCGTAAAGTGGAGAGAAAGAGCCAAGGGAAACTAGTGACCTCCTCATGAAGGGACAACAGAGATGTGCTTCCCATTTTTTAACCCTTACATTACAGGCAAGTTGTTAATATTTAGATTTAGATATTATTGTTTAAAGAACGGTTACATACTTCCACAGACACATGCCTGCACACTTATCACTTGTTCTGCCAGCATCACTTGTTTACATCTTCCGAAGCTTCCCCTCGGCTGTGTTCACACCAGTGTTTTCCTAAACAAAGCTTGGTGATTTCCACAAATTGAAGACGCTGTGTAAACTTAGTTACACTATAAATCGCGTCAGAGGCTGGTTGTCGACTCAGTATGGTAAACACTTTTTCAAGATCTTTGTATACACTAGAGATCAGATATAGCAGATCAGTATCACCGCTGGCACGGACCTCGTTAAGTGGATTAAGTGTCAGCCATGACGTGCCATATCCACACTGAATACAGTTTCTTCCTCAAATTCATTGAAATTCAGCATTTCCATCATTAGCTAGTAGTTACATTAGCTCACTTACAACAGGCTGATTCATCCTCTTGTTTTTTGCTATGTACGTAATGAGCAATAGATTTGGAGCAGGTAAACTCACAATGCATTACACTGTCAGCTCTTTAAGATGGAGGTTTCCTTAACGGAGCGGTTTCCTGGTGAACAGCACTCACAAACTGTCTCCTTAGGACTCTGTGGCAGTTTGAGAACAGCTACCCCATACACCAGTGCAGACCTCGAAATCTAAGGGATTACAGGAGCAGTGAGAAGCTGCCAGGTGTCCCACAATGCCTGTTAGTTGACACAGTTAATAGGATATTAACTTCAGCGAGGTAAACAGGAAACCTGAGCTCAGCTAGCCTGGGGTTAACCACTCCAGTTCTCATACTTTGACAATGTTGGACTAAATAACAGGGCAGAGAACAGAAAAACAGTACGTGAATCAAAGAGTTTGGAAGTGGGCTAAACAGGTTAGTGAGGCCACCACGCAGACAAAAACTTTGAATTTGTATTTTGTTTATCATGGTGACCCTGTAAATCACCTTGAGAAGCCATATGATTTTCTGTTCATTTGTTATCACTATACTTGTTGCGTATTTACTTGCCTATTGCAGCATTTCTTTGAAACTCTGCTGTCACATGTAGCGCTGCATGAAATGGAGGACGTGCTCACAGCTGGAAATAATCTAAACTAATTGTGTGGCCAGCGGTGAGACAGCTTTAAGAAGGTGGTTAGGAAGACCGAAAGTTAAATATTTAATCCTTGACAAAACATTTTGCTTTTTTGTTAGACTTAATTAGCAGTGGTTTTCCAATGTCACAGTTTGACATCTACTAACTCGCATCTTTTCTCTGACTGATCTCATCACCTCATCTTGGTTTGATGCAGTTTGTCTCCATGCTCCTCGGTGAACAACAAAAGTAGGAACTGATTAAGTGCAGTGAGTCACAGTCCATTTCTCCTGAACAACAAAGCCAGAGGTTTTTTTTTTGTTTTTTGTGGGCTACTTTCTTTGTTACACAGTTGTTCCAGGCAGATATAATTTATCCATGCAACATTATTAGAGTGTGTTAGTGGTCTACATTTCCTTCCTGGCTACAGGACTCTGTAAGCAGAGGTTATCCCAAGAGAAGCAGACATGCCATCAATATTAATGAGGCCTGCTGGCTTCACGGGGTAACTCCATTGGCTGCCAGCCTCCTGTTGCAGGGCACACTGTGTTAGAGATTGCACCCAAACAAACACATGTGATAGGAGAGTCCCTCCGGATGCACTGGAGCTGTGCCAGCCCACTTTAATGTCCTTCCTCCAGCAGGGGCTGCTTCGGGCTAATGTTAGCTCTTCTTCCCCACTCACCGCACATGTCAGCTGCTCTGCTTCAACAGGATGAGGGGTTAAGGTTTCCTGAAGCAAGCTCCCTGTCGCCAGTAACAAAAAAACGTCAAACCAAGTATGCCACTGGGGCAGGGGTATGTAGTAAATCATAGCACCAAGTGTGTTATACCTGTCTGTGCAAACCTTCAGGCAAACAACTGCAGCGATCAAACTAAGGAGGGCATTTTTACAAGAGGTAGCATTCTAGCAACAAGTTCCAAGAAGCTGTTTTTGTTGTTTTCAGCAAAGTAAATCTAATAACCCACCAAAAAAAACAACTCTGAATTCTCCCCCTCTTTTCACAGACACTACACAGAGCATGCATACACTACAACTATGCAACAACAGACTTTGCTTTCATTATGGGAAACATATTTCCACCTGGGCTGGTGCCCGGTACATCTGTACCCTTCTACAACTGCCACCAAGCAGCTCCATTCGAGCAGCATACAGCTACCATGGCTCAAAGGCACCTTCACACCAGCTGTTGAGGAGCATTTGCCTTTTATTTTATTCACTTTGCCCGCGCAGATTTCCCAACAGATTTGACGAAATAAACCAGTCAGCCCTCTGGTCTGGAGCCCACTTCTGTAACCTTCAGGTTACTGCCTCTCATTATACCAGCAGCATTACTTTTGGATCTCCAGCGATATTTGTGTGACTGTCACATCACAGCGAGGTAGCTTAATAGCGGCGGATGGGGCAGCTGTTACCCATGCTGACAGCTCCTTATCCATCTGCCACTGTGAGGCAAACACAGGCCCTCTGACGCTCCAGCCACAGGCCCGACATTAGCTCTCTCATGAAGTCTATTTCAGCCTCCCTGGGCAAAACAGCTGCCCTACGGTCCACACCACACTGTTTTTAGACACTCTGAAAGGTTCAGCTCCGAGAAGGAAAAAAAAAAAAGTTCTCCCCTACATCTGTTGCCAATGAAGCAAAGGAATGCATTTCCCCAGAACCCTCTTAACGTGGGTTCAAACGAGCACAAAAAAGCAGGTCAGGAAAACCAACCATGCGCTAAAAAACGTCTCCTCACAAAATCATGTCGCTGGGTAAAATGGATAAATCTAAAAAAGAACTAATTGAGTTTTAGAAATGAGGATTCAGAGTGTTTATTTGGTCGGAAAAGGTTTGCTGAAGACATTCCTCAGGACAGATAAGCTACGGTAAAGTGTGAGAATCAGCAGACAGGTCGAGGAGGTCAGTCCAAATGACAGGACAAGTGCCGTGAACAACTGTGTGACAGGAGCTGAGCCAGGCTCCTCTTGCCCGCAGAGCACAAGGAGAGTATTGTGGCAGGCCCCAGTCTCCTCATACCAGCAGCCATTGGAAAAAACAAAACAGGCACAAAATCTCATACAACAGCACATTGGAAAAAAACAAAACAAAACAACACATATTCTCGTACATGCAGCTGCATGACTTGAGAGAGGAAGAGAAAAATAAAACACCTTGGCTACGATTTAATATTAACTGCAAGAATAGATTTTGTGCCATCAGTATCGGGTTTCTCCTGGAATTTTTTTGTAGGCAGCTGCAGGTTTTGGTGGTTTGAGGGTACCGTCTGGTTTTGTTCCCACAACTAATCCTGTTTTGGTCCCATTTTTGTACTGAGGGTTTGGAACTAAAAATAAATTTACTTTGATACTGAGCTACCTTAAAATGCTGTGTATATACACTCTTCTGTGAATTTCTAGCCAATTCTGCTGAATGTATATTTCTTTCAATTTCTATTCTTTCCAAAGCAGTGGCAAAACTTTTCCTGCTGCTGAAGCGAACCACCGTTAAGTTGACTCATATCAGTCAAGAGGCTGACACGGTTAGTGAACGGGCTGGATAATATTAGGCTAACCTGTACTGTCATAACACACAATGTAAGTAGCTTATGGCTTCAATAAAAATAGCAGACAAGCCACACTAACAAAGGACATACTTGAGGGCCCCACAGGTCTATGTCACACATGCAAACACACATTTCAACGGGTGCCTTTCCCCTAATAAAATAATGATGTGTTCCAACGCCCAAAAAAAGAAAGAAAAATTAATCTAAGCCTCACCAGTGGAATCAAGACAATGTAAACATGAATGCCAATAAATAAGAGGTCCTATCTGATTTGATCTAATCAGAGTGTTTGCACAAAGCATGCATGACCAGTATTCAACAGTAAGCAAACAGAATTAGCTCAGATATCCCCTCCAGAATAGCAGTGTACAATAGAGTGAGCCCAGCCGGTGGGTTTCAACAAGTGAGAGCTGTGATGAAAGGCTCTGACGTCAGTTCCATTCATGAAAGGCTGGTGGCAACCTGTGGGGATGAAAATGCTTCCCTCAGCCTATATTGAGCCAGCTATATACTGAGGTTGCAGGTTGTGCTGCGTGCCAGCCGCCAGGGTGCTGTATTTTTAGCCAGTACAAGAGTGAGAATTTATTCTTCCACTTTAGGCACAATGAGACATGAAATGGAGGCGCTATAGGATGTCAGAAAATGAGGCTCGGTCACCCAAACAGCAAAATTGTTTTGTGTGTGTGTTTTTAACACCAGAAAAATTAAGAGAGAACAGTCTCCTTTACTACCGATGGCTTGAAAAGGATGTGTAAACTTTATTGAAAGGTGTGATAACAGCAGGGTATAGTGGAGTACTGGAATAAGGAAACGTACTTTTAAACTGCAGAGCCTGGTTCGAGCCACTGCTGATGTTCCCTTGAACAACAGATCAAATCTCTATCAGCCCCACTGTTCTCTGTTTGGTAGCTGACCCTGACTTCCAACCTCCTTGTGAAAAAACACAAGCAAAATATTTCCTGCTGGGGTATGTATCATGTTACATGAGAGTTTTGCAGCAGCCTCAATTCTTGTTTTATTTGATCATCTCTAGTGCACGAGCATTCACACATCTCAGTGGGAACGTTTGATGGAGTGCAAATAGCTGACCACAGACCTAACTGGTTTCCCAGGAGACAAGGGCGACATTTCCCATGTAACAAGCTCTGTCCCCCTTATCTGTAACCCTCTAGCTGCCTCCCTCTGGATGAGGACTGGCATCTGGTTCAAGTCTGCCTTGAAAATAGCCCATTTGGTTTAAGCATACAAAATGAGCTGCGCTGACCGAGCGGCAGACGAAACACCAGCGGACTTGATATAGAGCTGAGATGTCCCCTGTTACAGAGGAGCAGCCCCTCCACCACACAGCAGTGCAAACAGTGCTGTTAGTTTTGTGCATTCGAACGAAAGTCCTGTCACACAATGCAAACTCAGACCAGCCCGCATTTCTCTGAAGCCTGGGTTGGCAAAACTTGTTGTAGGTGGATATTATCAAATACGATGATGGAAGTGATTCCAAGCCGTCCTGTGTTTCTAACTCTCAGGCCAGAGGTGGACGACATACCACAGGACAATACAAATATATTTGGACAGTGTAGAGATTTCCCAGTAAATAGCACAGCTGTGATGTCTCATTTGATGTTCATTTTATGCAACAAAAATATATACCCTGACAATTCAATAGTGCTTCTTTAACCCAGTAAAGTATGACCTTAAAGTATCTAGTGATTATAATATGAAGACACGCTCTGATTTGTTTTTCATGCCAATGAGACAACTTTGTTTACAATTAGCAGACCAATTGATTGAATCGACTTCATTCTTCCCAATTAATATGATGATATGTTTTAACCACCAAAGTTTGTCTGTTGTTAAAGTGTACCTATACATAAAAATGTCGAGGTTAAGATGGTGGCTTTGTGGAAGCTACAAATCCGAGGTAAGGTTTAGCTTCCTTTTTGTCACACCTGTTGTTCTTTTCATAACCACTCAAGAAAGTTAGCTTGCTAAAAATCTAAAACTTCAGAGATAAAATATCTAATGGCCACAGACACACACTTTAAAAAGAGGAAAAACGGAGGGGGAAAAAAGTCTGTCTTTTCCAATCCAAAAGACGGTACAAAACAATGAACAAAATGTTTGAATCCACAGTTTCAGATAATACCATGTCCTGGGTTAACTCCCCAAGCCAGAGACTCTTCTACAACACCCATCTGTTTAATCCAAAACTGTGCAGCAAGAGAAACACTAGGAAGCTCTGTACTCCACCCGAGGCAAGCGCAAACAGTAATCTTGTGACTGTATGTCGACTTCCTCACACATGCATCCGGATACAGTGTTAGACTAAGGTAAAGTGTTGCCCCTGGTCATATCACAGGTTGACAAACACTGACAAGAACAAAAAAAAGTGGAGCCTCAGTACAAATCTACTAACTGATGAGCGTTCAGGCCCACAGTTGAATAAGCGCCTGAAAAGAATTGAGTTTAAACAGAGACAGGAATTTTGCAGAGCAAAGCACGTATCTGCACAGTGACACAGCTGTGGCAGAGGTCAACATGGCAAAACTCAATGAAAGAAAGACAATGAACTTAAGATGAATGACTAGTAACTCTGAAAAGACACTTTTTTAGATTTTAAATGTGAGGCAAAACTATACTTCATATCATAAACATCTATATGATCCCATCACTGAAAATAACACAAAGAGCTTTCTATACAGTTTAAGTGTAAGGTTTCAGAACTTTTTACTGTCACAGTTCAACTGTTAATAACATTTTGCTTTAAAAAGGGAGCAAAAACAAATCCATCTCTTCCAACAAACTAGAATAAAATTGAGTATTATGGTCAGCAAGGACACTAGCACAACTTGATTTACCCAATACTGTTTATCTCAAGTATTTTCCCTTCAAATATGGATGATATATCAGTAACTACAGCTGACTATCGGACTGCTTGTGACAAACCCTGCTGCTCTGGATCATTTTTTCTTCAGACTGAGCAAATCTCCTTACTCTATATCATCAAACCTTACAGACAATTAAATGGTCACTTCTGCTTTAATCCCCACATGTCCAACGACCAAAACAGGAAACACTTTTCACATGATGTCAAAACACGGATCCTTGGCTCGACCGTAGATACCTGCACCCCTCCAGAAGAAAGTGGGGCAAACCTTATTTATTAATGTAGTTCCGAATATTTCATCTGTACTGTAGAGACGATATAAAGTATATTAAGCCACACCTACTACTCACAGAGTACGAATACATCTATCAGTAGAAACGGATGAAAGAGATAGTTGATCGCATTTAAATCACAGTTTCTGCACAACTGTCATGTGAAATGCATCTGAGGATAATCAGTCCTCTCTAAACAAACACATTACATGCTTATGCAATAAGTTTGCAGTTTTATTCACTCAACCCTGGAACTTCAGCGACAGGCAGAAAACTAACTAGTTGGTTAATTTCGTAGTTGCTGCGGGATTATTTTAAACCCCGATCACTATTTAGCAGGAAGGTGTAACAGAGTCCCCGCAGACGCAGTTTCATCGAAACTCTCCGGCCCGAGTCACGGGAGCACTATGTCGCAGCTATTAATACGGCCTGTTATCGCCCTCAGTGCACGGTCGACAGACAGGCTTCATCGGCATCAGAGCACCAAAACACCAAAACCACAGAAACCTGCGAGACCGCAGACGGTGGATGTCCGGGGCTCCCTCTCCGGTACAGCCCCGACTTCGACACTCACCCGCCGGCCACGCAGAGCCCGGGCGCCCGCTGAGTAGACAACGAGCTGGAGCACTTTCCCATTAAGTCTTTACATGCTGTCAGCCACATACATGACTGTAGCCGTGAATCACGCATTTGCTCACATTTTCCCCGGTGTTAACCTACATTATATGTTTAGTGCGGTAGGCGATCGCTGACCCAGAGATCCGTCATCGGACATGCAGGCAAACCAACTAAAGCTCATTAACCCGCCCTCCTCCCTCACCTGCACTGACACGGATATCATACTGAGACGTAAAGCAATTATTGAGCATCGCCCGGAGACAGATAACAAGCCCAGGGCGATGAAAATACAAATACCCAGCACAGACCCATTGCTCCTTCGGTGCTAACCGAGGCGGATGCGCTTCATCAGCACACAGCAAACTGGGTTTGTACGTCAAAAATATGTGCGTGTAGGTGCACAAAAAACGTCTCACGCATTTGTAGCACTTTCTGAAAACATGCGTCACGCTATTTCTGTGCGTGTGATATCGCTATTTTAAAGGCAGAATGTGAGCTAAGATGCGCGTCCGATAATGGACGCATCTGAGCTTCAACGGTCTCTAAGCAGGCTAGCTAAGCGAGCTAACGTTAGCCGGGCAGCTAGCTCCCTGCGACACGATAGTAACGGCTGGCGGAGCTCGCAGGCTGCTGAGAGCGGCCCGGTGCTGCTTCAGCACGGGCCGACAGCAGCCGGGGGCCCCCGTGGCCCGGAGGAAACCGCTCAGCTTCAGCGAAACACGGTGAAAATGTTGGTAAATGTGAAGTTAATCAGCACATCGCTCACCAGCTCGCGGCATCCACCCTCTTGACAGCGAATCCCCTGTCTGCGCGAGCGCCGTCAGCAGCGCGTCAATAAAAACAAACACTTCCGGTCAGACTTTCACGATAAAACCGCGACGGACAAACTCTTCCTCAGCGTTTTTTTAGTAAAAACACCAACATTTTTAGATAACATATTTTCGAATTGGCATGATTTAATTTCAAAATATTATTTAAAATTTTGTTTCATATGATCACATACAATAAAAGACAATCAGTGGAATAGTGCAAGTTTCAAAAAGAAAATTAAAAATGGAATTTAATATCATGAAATAATGTATTAGGATTAACACGATAAGACAGCGTGCTTAATCAATTTAATGTGGAACCATAAGCGTATATACCATACGTTTGCTGTGAATTTTCAGTGCAATTTAGTGTATTGGCAGATCCTGAAACTATACTATTACAATACACAGATGTAATAATTTCTCTATACATTTACAGTTCGTCTGAACAATTTACTCAGTGAACATGGTATCAGAATGAAAAGAAAACAACAGTGCTCCAATCTAAGTGCTTAGTGTCATTAAGGTATATTGGGGTAATAAGTCATAATGGCCACGCTAACAGACTAATTCTTACGACTTCCCATTTATTTCTGTTGTTAATGTCTTCGACTCCACCTTATTTTGAAATTAAATCGCCGCTCCCGAAATTAAAGTGGTCATAACCATCACACTGCGCGCACATTTCAGCAGTATGAAGTGGTGTGATAACTATTCACTGTTCTTCCCCCAGGTACGAAAACTGCTCTCCAAGAAAACATGGAAGAAAAC
The DNA here is from genome assembly GCA_023238725.1 of Scortum barcoo. Classification (NCBI taxonomy): domain Eukaryota; kingdom Metazoa; phylum Chordata; class Actinopteri; order Centrarchiformes; family Terapontidae; genus Scortum; species Scortum barcoo. The sequence continues at coordinate 18,315,633 of CM041531.1, forward strand.
ATATTTGATAAAACAAGATTCTTTCAGATGGTCTCTGTGTAAGATCTATATTTGGTCAAATCAATTAAACCATTTGCTGCTAACCTAAAAGAATAATTTGTTCAATCGACAGACTTTTCTCGCCCTCTAGTGTTTGATAAGCAACACTGCATCCTGCACAGATTGATAAAAAAAATGGTCACTTGGGGGCGTTGAGGTCCACAAATCGCTGTAGGACACCACAAATAGGGGATATGAGCATCAACGTGTTCTTTAAAAGTTTCCCAGTGCCAGTCCAGAGAGATTTGAGCTTTTGAAAATGCCAGATTCAGGCCAGGTCAGATTATGATAATGATCTGCCACAATTTGCATTACATTACGTGACAAAGTCAAAGTCAAAGTCTGCTTTATTTTCAATTCTGGAGCATGCACATGACATACAGATAACTGAAATTAGAGAAAATTAGTCATTGTATTATTTATATTTTTTAAGAAAATAAGAAATAAGAAAATTAGACTCAAATTTCAAAATACCACATTTTTTAGACAAAAGCTTAATGACTCAGACTCTTTAGTTAAATAGTTAAAGATAAATAAAAGTTTTGAATGACATTTTTGTTAGGATCTGAAGGTTGTGATTTTTATGCATATTAATGTATCTGTATATATATCATAAACCAGTTTTCAACTTTGACACCCTCTTGTCTGTAATGTGAGTGATAATGACTATTTCTCATGTAGACAGATATTGTGTGTATTTCAGAGGGATTCACAGTGAGTGCCAATGTACTGCAGTATTGTCTGACAATCTGAGCAGCACACTGAACTCCACGTCACTGTGTTGGTGTGCTGATGACACTCCCGTGCCAACGTGCACTGTAAGCCTGCAGGACAGTGTGGAGGTGTGACACGCACAAGCCCTGAATATAGTGTGTCTCTTGTGGGAGGGGCAAGGGTGGATCCAGACTGGATGCCCTTCAAAAAGCTTTCACTGACCTGCTCAGTCCCACTCAGCAAGGGTAGCCGAGCACAGCGGAGCACAGCAAGCCCCTCCGGACATCATGGGACTCACACAGGACCCCAACTTCCAAAAGCTGCAGGACTGGTACACAGCCCACGCCCTGAACCTCAACTTGAGGCACATGTTTGAGGCTGACAAGGAGAGATTCAACAAACTCAGGTGGACATCCTGTTAAAGAATGAATTATTCATTGTGTAAGAATGTAGTATCTACAGCATCACAGGACAGGATGTAGATATTTTGTACTGTGCTCTGATGCATTCCTGCTGCATATCTGGGCAGATTCATTACATAACATTGAAAACCAGATGTCAAAGTGCCACTCAACCACAGGATCCCACTGTTTGTTTGGATATTTTAGTTGTAATATTTTCTCTTCAGATCACTGACATTTTTATGTGTTTGTACAGCCTGACACTGAAAACAGAGGATGGAGACATTCTTCTGGATTACTCCAAGAATCTCATCACTGATGAAGTCATGAAGATGTTGGTTGATCTGGTAAATTTATTTCCATCTCCATTATCTCTGGCTTTTTAAATGGTTGAGTTTTTTTTATTTTATTTACTCCCTTATATAAATAAATATCAAGAGCTGTTGTGGACAACTTTAAGGTAGGAAACTTGTCTTTGCAGCAAGTCTCAAGTGGGTGTCTATCCATCTGATGTATGACTTAATCTTGAGATAGAGTATGTCTTTTTATGTACACAAAGTTGAATGGGTTGATTCAAAATTTCATCACTGGCATATATAATTTGAATATTTTTCTTATGTTGTTAAGTTCTAAAATGTATTTACTTTTCATTCAGGCCAAGTCAAGAGGCATTGAAGCTGCCAGAGAGAAGATGTTCACTGGAGAGAAGATCAACTTCACTGAGGTGCTCACTGTTAACCACACAGCTGTAACTTCTCTGGTGGCAGTGTTATCCCCTTGACATTTATCTCAGTGGGGTGAAAGTGACACTGAATTTACACCATATGACACAATGACTTTTGCACATAAACTTTTTTTATTTTTAAATGAGCATTGATTACAGTGAATGCAACAGCAGAATTTAACTCCCTGATCAATATAAATATAAAAAGCAAAGAGTGGAGGTTTAAGTATGTATGTGTGTGTTTTGTTTCCTGGTACTGTGGATGTGTAGGGCCGCGCTGTGCTCCACGTGGCTCTGAGGAACCGCTCCAACACTCCCATCATGGTTGGTGGCAAGGATGTGATGCCAGACGTCAACAAAGTTCTTGAGAAGATGAAGGGCTTCTGTCACGTGAGTGAGATGCACCAACATGGAGATGCAAAGTCACAAATCTTTGTTGCGCTTGAGTTTTCAGTGTGAGTTTAGTCCTCCTGCCTCTGGTCTGATGCTGCTATCAGCGTTTTGTAGACAAATCTGTTAAACTTTTACAATGACTGTGTTTGTGCCTTGCAGAGAGTTCGCAGTGGTGAGTGGAAGGGCTACACAGGAAAGGCCATCACAGATGTTGTCAACGTCGGTATCGGAGGATCTGACCTTGTGAGTGCACTTAATGTAATTTTCACACATTTTATTGCAAAATGTCAATTAGCCATCACATGATTGACAGCTCGCACATGCATTCCTCTGTGAGCAGCCCAGTACAGTCACACCTGAATCTGAAGCTGAACTGACTCTAAATTGCAGGGCCCCTTGATGGTGACTGAAGCCCTGAAGCCTTACTCGAAGGGTGGACCACGTGTGTGGTTTGTGTCAAATATTGATGGAACCCACATCGCCAAAACCCTGGCACAGCTGAATGCTGAGACAACCCTCTTCATTATCGCATCCAAGGTAGCCAGTTTACACAGGGCAGATTTCTAAAAACCGCACCACATTAACATCTCATATCTAAATAATCATCACAATAAAAAGTGCTTCCTAATTACAGTTTATACAATCAGTTTGTTAAAAATCTTTAATGGGTGGACCAGTTGTAAATGAAGTTTCCATTCAAGTAAATAAATCTGGTTGTGCTGCTGGCCATGAGAGGCTCTCTCCAAGCAGATGAGCTAAGCATAACTAAGAACTACAGACCATATGCAGTTATTCCAAAACACTGTACATTCATGCAGGAAAATTGCCTCATATATAGGAGCATATATCTTAAAGCACAGATCGTCACAGGCACAGACAATGAGATTCTTTATTTTTATGGTATCTGGTGATACAGAATTTTGTGATAAAACTCTCCAGTTCCTCTTTGCATTCCAATCTATAATGTAAGTTTGATTGCATTATATATTATTACTTCGTCATCTATGTGTTTTGTCTATTTAATTCTCCATTTGAAGACCTTCACTACCCAAGAGACCATAACCAACGCTGAGTCTGCCAAAGCATGGTTCCTTGAACATGCCAAAGATGTGAGTATGCAGTAGCCTCACACATCTGCAGCATTTTGTTAGCAGGCTGACTGGAATCCTTCAATCATGTCCTCTCTGTGTTTCAACAGAAATCCGCTGTGTTGCTAAGCACTTTGTGGCCCTTTCCACGAATGGAGTAAGTCATAAAGCACTATTTACAAGTTAAACCTTCCCTCTCTGCCCCGACACCTGATCCTAACTGTCTTGCTTTTTTCTGTCTCCCCCCCTCAGCCCAAAGTGAAGGACTTCGGCATCGACACAGAGAACATGTTTGAGTTCTGGGACGTGAGTGCTCTTTAATCCTTAAAGCAGACTCTGCAGCGGGTCCTGGTGTTAGGCACAAGCTGTGATAGGGACTGTGGGCAGCAGCTATAAATAAGCAAGACTTTTGACCTGTGAAGTAGATGGGACAGACACTCTGGCCAGCAGCTGCTGGGTAATCAGAAGCCTCTCTCTTCAGACTCAGTTATTATTGGTAGTGACCTTCTCTCTTGCAGAGGTTACTGTAAAGGCTGAGTTGCATCAAAGGTCAGGGAGCTGCATTTAGTTACATTGTTGGTATTTAAAGGGTAGCAGCTACATTATGCCCCTTATGTCACAGAAAAAATGGCTGCCAGTGATTTACACTTTACATTACCTACACAGTGTACAATACTTTCTGAACCTCAGAGAAAAAACTGGAGCAATGGAACAGGACCTGTGCAGAAGATAGATGATGAATTGCTCATGACGATGCTAATTAAAGATAAACATAGTTTTGTCCTGAGTACCAATAGTACAGTACAAATGTGGTTTTAGGTTTATCATATTAATGTTGCTCTTGCAGTTAACATCACCTTCTGTTGTGTTCAAAGCTTGTTTCTCTTTAATTAAATACCCACAGTTCGCAAAGGAGTTTTGGATGAGGATGTGGATGTTTTGTCAGTATTTTATCATTTTTTCTTTCAGTGGGTTGGTGGCCGTTTCTCCCTGTGGTCTGCAATTGGAATGGCCATTGCCCTGCACATTGGTATGTACAGTAAAAACACACTTGTTTTTGTGTTTACAGCATTGCAAAACTAAATGACTTAAAGCCTCCATGTTCTGAATTTGAACATTTCTGACTTTGGTGCCTCCCAGTAGTACCATCAGACAGACAGCAATGCAAGCTTCATCCCTCAGATTTCAAAGATGCTACAAACGCATAACAAGATAAAGGGTCTGCAGTCATGCCAGCAGCTCTGTGAGGTTGTACTGACACACAGCTGTGCTTTGAAATAATGCTGTTGTATGGCAGGTATAATTTTTTGCCATCATAGTCTCTAAATTAATCAGCACTAAACACAAGGTATAGCCAAGGGTTTTGTCAAGACATTAAACTCAAAAAATTAAAATTTAATCTTCATGATGGTGTTTGCAGAAAATTATGATTCATTGTGTTGTTGAATCATTTCATATAAGTTCCCTCAGTAGCTTATGTGATATTCAATTCTGGACACAGGCACACTGAAAATACAAGAATCATTCCAAAGAATCAATAGATAGTTAATTTATGAGTTTTCTTTTCTCTCCTCATCAGGTTTTGACAACTTTGAAAAGCTTCTCTCAGGAGCTCACTGGATGGTAGGTGCTTCTCCAACACCTTCGGTTCTCCACCTCTGCAGTGCAGAGACACTGATCCTGGAGAGAAGATAGCAAATACGTGAATGTAAATTAGTCTCCCTCCCTCTGCTGCAGGATAACCATTTCCGCACCGCTCCTCTGGATAAGAATGCTCCCGTCCTGCTGGCTCTGCTGGGCATCTGGTACATCAACTTCTTCCACGCAGAGACCCACGCCATGCTGCCCTACGACCAGTACATGCACCGCTTCACTGCCTACTTCCAACAGGTCTGCTCCCCACAGTGCCGCAGGCCTCGCAGGTTTCCATGAGAACATCAAAAAGAAGATTATATATTAAATCATAAAAAGATGTTTTTGAATTAGCTAGTCGAGGTTCAGCATCCCTCACATTTACAAAAGACAGGATGACTTTGTGGACACAATCACTGTATGCATGGGGATCTTAACGCAAACTGTCTCTGTTTATAGTCCACACCTAGCAGGGGAAACTTAATGTGTTTAAGAGTTTTGATAAGTGTTTGTCATCTAGGGTGACATGGAGTCAAATGGAAAGTACATCACTAACCATGGAGCACGTGTAAACTATCACACCGGGCCAATAGTGTGGGGAGAGCCAGGAACCAATGGACAGCATGCCTTCTACCAGCTCATCCACCAAGGTAACATCACCAAAGATCATCAATCAGTCACAGAAAAACAAACATTATTAATGTTATCCTTATCCTATCTTTACTGGTGGCATTGCTCAATGGTTAGCCTCATGCTGTGAGTGGTTGTGTGTATGAATGGTGTCACTAATGCAGTCCAACTCTATCCAACTCAGGAACACGCATGGTGCCCTCTGACTTCCTGATCCCCGCCCAGTCACAACATCCCATCAGAGACAACCTGCACCACAAGGTATCGCTACGTTATAGGAACCAGTAGTGTGGCCAAGAGTATGTGTGCTAATATAATGAAGTTCCTCATTTTCTTGTCTATACCTACTAAAATGTTGATTTTCCTTCCTTGTTGGAGGGAAGTTTGTTTAATCAGGTACTGGTTGAACCTTAGAAGCAAACATTTTATCATACAGTTTCATTATTTATACATTTACAGTATGAATTCACCTTCTTGTGCCCTTTTGAGCCCAAAATGGTTAAATAGTGATCTGAGCTACCGCTGCAGCGGTGGGTGGGTAGTGTGTGTATTAATTGCCTGGAAGGCCTGAGGAATACATATTTCGGGGAGATCATCCTGAAAGGTCACACATTCTTCCACCACAAGAGCCAACTAAAGTAAAAGACACTGAACCTCAATGTGCTCCCAGAGTGTCGAGTGGGCTTCCACAGAGCTGACAGGTCTAACTGAATATGTATTCATAGAGAATTAAGAAATGAGGAAATTCATAACACAACACTGTAAGAAGATGTTAAATAATTAGGTTTTCATAACCAAAACTACATGCTGTAGTAGTCTGTCTGATGCAGGTATAAAGGCCATATGTCAGTACATTAGAGCACAACAACAAGACTACTTGAAAAGTCTGACATCTATAAAACTCAGTGTGAAACACACACTGTGCTGTATCTGAAGCTGTGTGTGTGTGTGTGTGTGTGTGTGTGTGGCTGTAGATCCTGCTGGCCAACTTCCTGGCCCAGACAGAAGCTTTGATGAAGGGTAAGACAACAGAGGAAGCCAAGAAGGAGCTGGAGGCCAGCGGCCTGAGCGGAGAGGCTCTGGAGAAAATCCTTCCACACAAAGTAAGTTGAATCAAGGAAAAAATGAAAAATATATAAAACATATAGATCCTGTGCTCGACAGCTCTCACAACAGCGACAACAAAGTTGAACCTGAATTTGAGAAATGTCAGTTGTCTCATGTCATTTGAACAAAAAGAATCACGTCTGATATGAGAAAGTGCTAACAGTAGATTATATAGTTTTACGTAGAACAGTAGCTTCGGGTACAACTTTACCTATTCAGAGCTGCATGGTGTGGGGAAAAGTCTGAAGAGGTAAAATCTCTAATAACAATAGTATAAAGAGCAACTTTATTGTTAGACCATTGCATTCTAGACAACCGTAGGTTGTAATGCGTTGGTCTAACAATAAATTAGTTCTTTACACTACAAGTGTCACTGGAGATTTGACCTGTACAGTAGAAAGTACCAGGACTGAGAAAACACAGGAGGTAGTGCCCCCCACTGACCGCAAATAAATATCGCAATCCAGTTATGAACATTTGTGACAATGGCTTGCACAAAATCATCTGTATGGTTAAATATTTCTTCTTGTTTTACTCAGGTATTCCAAGGAAACAGGCCAACCAACTCAATCATCTTCAAGAAACTGTCCCCATACACACTTGGAGCACTTATAGGTGAGAGATGTTTCTCAACGGCCACTAATACTCAAATGACGCCCATGAGTGAAATAGTGCAGTGCTGTTATTGTCAGTGGTATTGGAGGTAGTTTTATTTAGTTTATTTGGATTTTTTTTTTTTTAGCACAAGGCTAGTCACCTAAGAGTCCATTTGAAGGTCACAATAAAACCATTTTCAGAAATACTACTGTGCACATGCATACATATCATAAAATACAAATGGTTTTAGATACATGTATGCAAACTCACACAAACACATCTATTAAAATATCTGAACGAATGTTCACATACTGAATATAGAATAATATAAAGTATGTTGACAGCCACAACTTGAACTACAGTCTACAGTCTATTATATATATCACACATGGAAAAACATTCACCCCATTACAGTTTTATCTTTTCTTAATATGTACTTGTTTAATCTCTATTTCTTATGTTGACTTTTATGCCTGCTTATTGGCCTTTTATACTTTAGAACTTGTCCAAGAAGTATAATCGAATGCAGACTTGCATGTTTTACTACAACAATCTGCAATCTGTCTGCATCTCTGAGTTGCACTGTCCCACACTGCACCTCAATAACTGATATGACTACAAATTAGACTATGAGAGAGGCCTTTAAGAATATCCTTAGATGAGATCTTTAGGTTGTACTAACAGTAATGATCCCACATTGCAACAATCTATAGATGAAGTTTAATCAGGGCCCTGCACACTGTTTCATGGTAACAGCCTGTCTGCTTGCACTGAGGATGCCAATCTGAGAGGAGAGGTTATTACCTCTGACTTCCTACTCAATTAAAAATAAACCACCAACCTAACCCTGTCTGGAGTCTTTTAATTTGTTGTCCTGATAATGATTATTCTGTCTTGTTTTACAGCGATGTACGAGCACAAGATCTTCATCCAGGGTGTAATGTGGGAGATCAACAGTTTTGACCAGTGGGGGTGAGACTGTTATTATTATTATTATTATTATTATTATTATTATTATTTATCCTGTGCACATACAATACACATACAGTTGTTACACTACTTATTGAGAAGCTTTCATTTTACAACGCCTTAACAAGCAGCAGCCTGCCATCAGTACACACTCTGGTGGAGTTTCCAAACATACTAAATGTGTCAGCGTGAAATGTGTGTAAAATAATGCACAACCCATCACCAAGTATATCTCCATCCAGTGTAACGATGCAGCCATAAAAACACAGAGTCTTGGGTTTGAATATTTCATTCAGTGTATGTTTCACAATGTAAGCATTATAGAGCTTCATTGAAGAGAATAAAGTGACACTACATACATGATAATTTAAAAAAAAGGGTGATTTTTTTTCAGTAAGCATAAGGATTGCTGAAAAATCTGAGACTTCTATTCAGCTCTATTTTTTTCTTCTATTCTTGTACAATACTGCACCTCAACTCACAGTATTATTGTGACCGGAAGTGTGACCGTTTTCATTTGTATGTTCTTGAAGCATCCACGTCACTCGACTTCTCTCTCCTGCTCATCTCCTCTCTCCTTCCCCTCTGCTTTATTAGAGTCGAACTGGGCAAACAACTCGCAAAGAAGATCGAGCCTGAGCTCAAGGACACCGCAGAGGTCCACTCCCACGACTCCTCCACCAACGGACTCATCAACTTCCTCAAGAAAAACTTTGCCTGAGTCCCCCCCCACCCCCCCACTTCCAGGCAACGTCCACTTTACTCCACATCATTATCCATCTAATCAGCTCATGAGCTGCATGGACAGGAGACTCGCTCAGACAGCTGGTCACTCCCACGCAGTTGAGCAGAAGCTCTCTGCGTGTTTTTACCCCCGTTATGAAAATCGTGACTGTCTACAGTGCTGTCTTTTCTATGTTTGTTGGTTCATCACTGTGAGGGGAAAGGCGTTTTTGTATTAGAGTGCTGTGGGGGGCAGAGTGAAACATGCTCTCGCTGTCTCTCCACTGTCACAAGATATTTTAGTTTCTGAAATAAACATCTTTACAAAATGTCAGTGTCAGTCATGCAGTAGCTGTTCATTATCCTCCTGTATAAAAATGGCCGTTACTGTAACAAAGTGCTGCTGAAAAAAAAGCATGCATCCTCTCAACCTAATGAGTGTGAGCAACACATCACTAGATGGCATCAGAGGGCCACATTTTTATTCTGGGAGCAAATCAGCCAGCCAGTAATCTACCATTTATTTAGTGGAACAAAGGGTCAAAGGTCAGTGCATCTGCACTGTTCCTCCCCACAAATCCCCAGACTCCACAGCATCCATTTAGAGAGAAAAACAAACAGCTGGACCAAACAGCATCTGGACTGCAAGCCACTCCACCCTGGCACTATATTTAAACATCATTAAACTTAATTTGCCTCATGTTCAGCATCTTGGGCCGAAATGCGCCTGTGCATTTCTTCTGCAAACATAAAACCATCCTTAATAACAGCCTGAGAGTAAACAGTACTTTTCACACAAACTCATCACATGATGCCATTAACCCACACTGACACACTGACAACGTCAAATATGTTTCACGATGTTTTTTTTTTTCTCTTCACACTCACTGCTGGATACAATTACAGAGTGTGTATGAGGACAAACAGAAAGTAAAAAAAAAAAATCATAGACCCCCAGACACTGCTGGGTTTTCAATGCTGTTGCCAGGCAACAATACTTTACTTCAAATCTAACTTGTCCTTTTTATCTCCGGCTCGGAAACAAGATACAGAAGAAAGTGAGTTTGACTGAGGGAAGTAAAACCCTCCTCGCTGTTATTTTCAGGCTGCTGGTGATTATTAGCAGATTATTACCTCTCCGGTTCTTAATGTCCTACTTGGTCGTGTTTATGATCATCCCGGAAGATAAAACTCACCTACAGAGAACTGCCAGCTGAGTCACGAACTCACACTTACTTACAGCTGCTGGTTTACGACTCCAGACTGCACCAGCTCGACAGAAACAAAGCAGCAATGAGTCGACGTGAGGAAGTCCGACTTATGAGAAGGAGAATCAAATGGCAGCGTGAAAGCATAAAAAAAGCACGCGTTCCTGAGATGTTTGCTGAACAATAGCGCCGCATACCCTCACATTCCTCTCCATGCTTTATTGCCTGGACCTGTCACTCATTTTCTCTCTCTCTCTCCCTCTATTTGCCCCCCTTCCCCTCCTCTCTGCTCGATCAGGGGTCGCAACCTGCCCCAGTGCGGTGGTTGCTATGGCGACGTCACCCCCTGCCACCGTGGACAGTCCCAAGTTCACGGCAGTGTCAGATGGAGGGGTGGACTCCAGGTTTGGGACTCTTCTGAACAAGACCAGGCTCCCCCCTGCTTGCAGCTCACCCAAACACCCTCCGAGGGGGGCATGTTGTCCACGCACTCGTGTCATTTGTATTCATCACGGGCTGGGGGCAGTTTTTTAGGGTCAGCATCCCTGCATGTAAACAACAAGAGCGGCGGCCTGCGGCATCCTCCCCTCCCAGAAACCTTCAGGGAACAACCCCCTAAAATTCCCAGTCTGTGGTCTGTTAGGCCGCCATTGACAGCGGTGACACAGAAGTCTGCAGGCTGTGAAAAAAAAAGAAAAGAAAAAAGCTATCAGATGGAGCCCAGCTTCATTTTTTCCCACGACTGCTGGAGTTATATAAAGATTAACTTAAGTACGTGGGCAGAGCTCGTCATGCTGCAGAGTAGGAAGACAGCAGCAGTCCCATGAGGCCGCAGACGGCTCCAGCTGACCCCTTGGTGCTCGGGCTCCGTGTCCCCTCTGAAATAAGTCTCTCCAGAACCCCACCAGCTGGAGCCACCTTTGTATGCACGGTTGATGGGATGGAAAACACAACACACAAAAAAAACCTTAAGGCCTTAAAAATGCAAGAACAATATGATCTAAGATTATAGTTGCCCATCTGGTGAAGGGAAAACATGAGGCAGTGCAGCTCTCACCTCCCTGAGAAACTTTAAAAATACTCTTAAGCGAGAAAAAACACAACTTTTTATAATACTTGGGTGTAAAATATCACATGAAAATATTTGCATGCTCCATATCTGAAAAATCTCTTCGAGATGTCAGAGGTTTCTCTCAATGGTTCATCTCTGCCAAACCAGCAGACAACTGGGCTTGTTTGTCCTCCTGGGACCCCTCCGGGTCAGTTATCTGGTTATCTGTGTAGGCTATTGAATACTGTGCATCCATTGTATAAGTTTTTGTCTTCACTGCCTCTCCTGAATCCACAGAAATACAGCCAAACTGGCCGACATCTGGCTCTTGTTCAGCATCACAATGTGAGAGATTAAAAAAATCTAAATTCCCACGCTGATTTCAGCTTGCATTGGTCTGCTGGTCGTACAGTTTTTTCATCCCATCCACACAATGACAGTGACTGCTGGTATCTCATATTTTATACATCAGAGGTGGTTTCTGAGCGTGATGACATTTTTGGTGTCATGCAGGCATGACTGTGAGGCTTCTGTCGGCTGCAGTGGAGGTAGGATGATTTCTTTTTAACCTTCACAGTCGTCTATGTCGAGGAAGTGACTCAGTTCAGTGTTAACAAGAAACAGTTTTTTTTTCTCCAAGGGCAAGAGAATAGCTTTGACAAAAAATGAACAATTGGTGTAGTCTTAACAGCACCTGAATGGTTTGTTAGATGGGTGAAATCGGCAACGTAAGCCAACAGGAACAAACGAACCACACACTGCTAAGCTTCAGTCATCAATGGGATTACTGAAGAGATGCAACTTTTTGGTCGCTTTTGGGTAAAGTTGGGAGACTCACAGGTGACAGACTAAAACACAAATGGTCGACACTGAAGCAGCAGAGGCATCCTGACTTTGGGGCCAAGTTCAAGGTAAATGTCCTTCAAACCCAACACCTACAGTTTGTAATGCTAACTCTGATAAAACATAAGCAAGCAGATTTTTTATGTAAAATTGACCTAAATCAGGAAAAATACCTTTTCCCAGTTGCTGCTTGTGGTGCTACATTTCATATCTCTGGTCCTGCTCTGATCTGCTGTGACTGTGATACTTCCTGAAAAACTGTCCATTGTGAGTAGAATGCTAAACCTCTTTTAAGGCACCGACCGTGAACCACAACTTCTCGGGTTGTTGTCGGGCTGTTGCATGTCGTTCCCCTATTTCTCTCTCCCCTCATCTCTCTTCTATCAGCTGTCTAATACAGAGAAACAAATCCTCTAAAAAATATATAAAGAAATAGGTAGAAGCTGAAATCTTCGACAAAAAAAAAGAATCTTCAAAAGAAGTGACTTTCTTCCACAGAAATAGACCCAGTGCAAACTGTCATCACCAAGGATTAGTGGATTATCCAGGGGAATCGGGATGTCGTTTCAAAATCTTTTTAGTACTTTGAGCAGCAAAAATGAACTTCCGATCATCCTCACTGTATTAAGATGAGATATTCATAGGGGAATATCTCATCTTGGCACATAAAACCTCTCCAATGGCTAGATACCACGAGCAGGGATATAGTTATTCTTGACACTGCACATTTCTGCCAATGCTCCATGCAATATTCATGGGCCCCTCCATGCCTTTCGACCCTGTAAATTAGGACCATTCATCCCCTCACCCCCGTTAACAAGGGGCAAGTGAAAAATATGTTGAGGTGAACTGACCCTTTACCTTTACCTTTAGGGTGTAAAAACAATCGGACTCATTCAGAATGAATGCTATCCAGTACTTTCTGCGGATGAAGTTTGATTCTCTGTAAGTGGGGCTCGAAATATCCCTACTCTGCTACCGTTGCTTCAGCTTGACACATGGATGACCTCACATCAGGATTTGTCCCTGAAAGAGCCGACGGTACGTGTTCAGGGCGTCAGATGTAATGGCTTTCATCAACGAAGATGAGTCACTGTTGTTGTGTATCTTTCTGTGACGGAGAGCAAACTTTAAATTGAAAATAGAACGCTGGATTGCTAAAGAGGAGAAAAAAAGTTATAGCAAACAGGAGGCTGACATTTTTGTTACAGGAAGGGGACAAAGTGTCAGTAACCAAAGATTCAGAGTGTATGAGGTAATCCTGTGGTGAGCATATTTTCACTCATTTCCTGGCAGTGGCTGGACTTGTGAGCTCCAGCGGGAAGGTGCTCTTTTGTGCGGTGTAACAGAACTCACCTCACAGCCGATCCCCGGGGGCTCTGCTACCTCTGCACACACACACACACACACAGCTCCCTGAGTCACAGGGTGGAAACCTCACACACATAAAGGGCGCTTTGTGCCCCAACTCATGGAGCTGACAACCAACACCAGAGAGTTCCTTGCACTGCACACCACTGTTCAGCCAACAGGAGAGCTCAGTAAGTGGGCAGACAGCGCTTTTATGTACACCCACACAAAATGTGGCTCCATCTCTAACTATCTGCGTATCAGTGGCTTATAAATACAGCTGCACCTACTGTAATTGAAATTCCAGACTAAGAGGGTGACTGCGGGCGTGCATGTTTCCCATTTCTCTTTTTCAAGTTTTACTCTCAGTGCAGGTGCAGGAACTGTGAACGTCCTCTTGCCTCATTTTCCCTTTTCCTCTCCTTTTGAAAATTATACAGTCATATCTGGCTGCCTCCCGTGGGCCCGTCTCTCAACCAAGTATTTCCGGAAAGTGAGAAGAGAGGATGACTTGACTTCTTGGCCTCTTGAGGATTGAGCCAGACGGCAATAATTTAACAAGCGAGCAGTGGTGCTTCTACTGAAACCCACCCCCTCACCTGCAGCGTCTCCAGAGAGACGACAGCAGCACTGCATGTTCCTGTACTCGCAATCCTTACAAGCAGCCTCACACAGAGGCACCATTAATAACTTTTAAAGCTATGATGAATATTCATATGATTCAAATGATCTAAATAGTTGTATTATTCAAGTAACTCATGTAAAAGGTGTCAGTTCTGATGACGAGCCAGCAGACGATCATCATGCAGTTCATTTAGAGCCTTTAGGTTCATTGTTTTTATTTTAGCGGCCTGCAACTTCACTGTTTTGGTTCACTTTCACTGCTCGCATCAACGCCGTTCTCAGCCTCAGCAGGCAGATGTTTTCAGCAAAAAGGCTGGTGGAGATTAAAAAGAGAGCGAGTAAGAGACTGAATATTGGACAGAAACATAAGTCCAAATGAATACCAATGTTTCTCTGTCTCTGCTGGATAAAACGAAACACACTTAAAGAATATGAAAAAACAAACCCATGCGGCCTCTCCATCAACTCTTAACATGGTGTGATGAGTTTAAGCGTTCAGAGGGAGATTCACACTTTTATATCTGACATCAGGGAAGAGAATTCCTGTAATCAAACTACTTTATGCTCCAATTAGCCCGAATGTTGTACAATACAGCACCACAGGGGTGCAGTCTCCTCATTCAGGACAGACCAACAGCTTTACTCAAGTTGCAAAACCTAGAGAGGTGTTTAAAGCCAATCATCCAACGAAACGGGAACGGGAGGCAACATTAATGCTGTGAATTAAGTTACAGTCAAACAATCTGAAGGTTTCTGCAAGAATATTCTCTCATTCTGACCACTTCTGCATCTCACAACCTCAGGGGATTTTGTCAGCAGAAGTCCAAGGACCAAATCATTTATGATGCCAAATGAAATACAATATTTGACCCGAGGCTTGTTTTTTTTTTTGTAACTAAACAGCTAAACAAATTCTCTACCGTATCAGTTTATCATGCATGTGTGCTATTTCCAGGAATGTTGACGGAGCGGTTCACTGAAACGGGTCAGCACCAAGGGAACTGATTTATCTGTGACCGTGTTTCCGCTGGTTGCTCTTCATCTCCGCCTGCTGCTCAAATTCATGTCTGTCAGTTGTTTCTGGTTTGATTATTTTTATTTATGGTTTTTAAACTTGTCTTGGATTGTAGGGGGCTTCTGATGTGTCATATCTTTTCCAGGCTTCAGATTATCTGACCATCGGAGCGGCGGGCCACGTCCCAGGAGGGAGAGCCCATCACATGACCCGCTACAGGGTTGCGTGCATGGGTGTAATTATACAGCGGTATTTTACTAACAGCGGGCAACACCGACCCCAAGCACATATTGAATGCAGCTAATGATGATTTGTGGGAGTTTTTGTTGTTCCCACTGGGGGTCTGATGTTCTAATTGTAGTTTTTAATGAACAGTTTTATTTATTTTTCACAATGATGGTGCTTTGAAGCCTTTTGAGGCTATCCGCTATGACTGACTGCTATGTAAATGAACTTGACGGGAGTAAACTACAATTTGTAAAACAGCAACATTAAAGGCAAGCAATATGAAAAGGAGCACAGTGAAAACATGCACAGTCCAGAGAGCCCTGCATGATTACATTACAGACGTGTCAGCAGAAGACATTTAAGAACTGCAGAGAGACAGAAGAGTGTAATTAGAGTGAGGAGAGATGAGATATAGTGGCTTTAAAAGCTTAATCTTTCACCTTAAACAGAAAGTTAAAGGTCAAATGAAAACGCTGAGCAAAAACACAAGATCTGTCTATCTGAGTCTCATCTACATCCCAAACACTTTCAAAGCAGCTCGGCCGTGGGAAAACCACTGCCATGTAGTCAACTCCGCACTGTTGACTCCACTCCATGTTGTGTTATCCAGACCACCACACTACGTTTTTTAAGTGTACGGATAACTCAATCAACACAACAGGTTTGATTTTAACAACCATTGTTAGCAACATAACTCCTACCAACTTCGCCACCTTTGCCCTTCATTTTAAATGAATAGTATTATAGGAAGAAGAAATAGGAAAAGTAAATGCGATTTATAAAAGGATATATGTGAAGAAATTTCGGTTTCACTTTTATGTCAGTAGCATTTTGTAACATAACTCTTGATTTGCTAAATATGAAATAAAAAAAAACAGACATTTTTTACAGTTAGCTACAAAACCACTTTATTGAAAAAGCAGATTATGTCATCTACAGTTAAATGGTACATCCCGATTTTTAATACATTAAATAACTTTAGACTTTTTTCATGTTTAGATAAATAGATCTAGTTTTCTTTTTTTTTTTTTTTTTTTATGAACCATCTAGGTAATCGAAACACTTAGCGATACAAAAGATGTGTGACAGGTGTCGAGATGTGCTTGTTGGAACTACCAGTAAAAGAAGAAGCAGTCTTCTCTTTCCAAGTGATTTTTGACAGAAAAATAAAATAAAAAACTAGCCTCTTTATGTACAGGGTAACTAGCTGTGTGCTATGCAATAGAAATTGATGTAGTACTTTTAAATCAGGTGGATTAAGACATCTTAAAGGGGACACATGCTGATGTTACGTTTTTTTGGGGGGGGGGGGTGATAGTGTGCAGACAGGTTTGAAAACAGGAAAAAAAAAAGCGTCCTTCTTCAAGTATGGCACACATTACTTGAGCAGGACCCCTGTACACAGTCGAGGTTAGGGGGAATGTCTCACATATGCAGTCCTTTTCTTTTTCACTTTTACAAATATACAACCGAAAGGAGAACAAACACTAATCATTATTACATTCGAATGAATCTCATAACATCAGGTTACATTAGAAAAGCACTTCCTGTCTGTGGGGACTCCTGCCTTCAGTCTCTGCTTCAGTCTGTGTCGACACATTCAGTAGTATTTATTCAGACTCGCGTGTACAGTAATACAGTATGAATAAGAGCTGGGCCAGCGTTTGCATATGCTAATAGTTGGTGATTGTTTTATTGTCCTTTGAATACCAGCTGGGTGCAGCTAGCTACAGTCGGAGGATGATATATCAGCTACTGGAACAATAACTGGAACGTGTGTGAACACTGCCAACGTGGTACGAGACAGTGGTTCAAACAAACACCAGGAATAAGATGCAAATTTCTGCATCTTAAAAAGGGAATGTGAAGAACGAATGCAGTCATCAAGATCATCACTGGGTTAGAACAGAGAGAGCAGCGGTCAGTGTGATGGATGCTGCCCTGCAAACACAGTGAGGTGTGTGTGCCATGGCCCTGCCACTAGTACACACACGCATGCACACACGCATGCACACACACATACACCCAAAAGACTTTTTCACAATTTGCTCATATTTGAAATAAGCACACATTGTTGGGGTTTATCTGCCTGAACATGCAGCAGCTCAAATGTTTGTGTAGCAGAATTTTCCTCAAGAATAGAAGTTTTCTAAAAATATGTTGAATTCTGACTTTTCACGTACATGGAAGGATCTGCTGAGTGCCAATTTGAAAAACCGTAACAGTAACCGAGTGGGGAAGGGTGAGACGGTTTTGTTTTTCCAGCACCGCCACAGCTCAAAGTTTCAAGTGTTTTTGTCTCATGTCGATTTTTTTTGCATATACACACAAGCACACACACACACACACACACACACACACACACAATCAGCAAAAGAAATATGGGAGGACTCCCATAAAAACGCGGGTGGGACCAGCAGCTCCGCGTTTTCAGGAACATCCTCCCAAAATACAACAGCAGACTACATGGCAGACCAGCAAGACACAAACATACCTGTTCTGTCTTAAGGCATGCGGACAAGTGGAGGTTCCTCGTAGTAACGCACCGTGTTCGCAGTGCTCATGTGACAAAAACCAGTGTCTGGAAAAACATACCAGGAAATGGTGTACTGAACAGATCTGGAGCGAAAAGGTATTTGCAAATACTCATTCAAACGGTTTGATTCCTCTTTGAGTACCAGACAGGCCGGATGCCACATGCAGACTCTATCAGGACAGGCGAAGTTTCTAAATGCCTTTCAGTAGTAGTTTCGACCATCTTTATAGCAGATTGCATGAGCTGACTTAGTGTCCCACCGAGGGGCCTGAATCTTATCGTACTTTAAGACTGATTTCTAGCTAAGCTCTCAGATTGGAAGATAAATCTTAACCTCAGAGCTCTGTGCAATAACTTGGTAAAATAGTGGCACCCATGACAGAAGGTCAAGAAAGTCTAAAGTTAAGATGTGTTGATGTATTGTTACTTTTTTTTTTTTAACCCAAGGACTTGCACAGAACTTCAGGCCCTGCTTCATTTAAGGTCACATACTGGAGAGGTTAATCACACAGAGTTGGTGGCATCAAATGTGACACAGTGTGACATACAGTGATCTACATCATTTCCAGATGAATAGAGTAAATCAATTTTCAAGTCACATTTACTTTAACTTGCTGCTCGAGGCTAAAGCAAAGACGGTGCAAACTGAAGGCAAATTGAAGGTATGCAGAAATGACTGACTGTCAGTGTGTGTTACAGTCAGCAGAGAGAGGGGGGATATGCAGTGTAACAGGAGCACAACTGACGGCAAAAACGTGATGGAGGTACTAAACATTTGGTACTCAGAGCGGAATAAAGTACTTGCAAGTAAATACTATTTGAGCCAGGTCTGTTCCTACAAAGCCTGTGGATCTGTCACCCCATTGCAGACGTGAAGAGGAGAAATGATACAACAGACCCAAAGTCTTCAGAGGTGTTGGACTGCGGGACTGACAGCGTGTTTCACTTCTGAATCTATCGCGAGCGCAACAACAAAAAAACAACACAAAACAAAAACGAGAATCTACATCTATGATCTTATGTGGAAAACATCTGCAAAATATATATTCATATATAAAAGACAATCTATGTGCATCTAAATTTTTTTTCTGTCATAATATAATCATTAATTAAGACACTGCTTGTGAATCTCTCGAGGTCTCGTCTAAGACTTCTAAGTGGAATGTCAGTCGGTCCTCTGGGCTTGTGGTGCTACGGTGCATCTGTTATTTCGGGGTGGCGTGGGGTGACAAGCGATGAGTTAAAAGTTCTTCTCACGGCCCTGTGCCATGATGCTGGGTGTCCTTTGCATAGCCTTTAGCAGGACTCCATTTCAGTGTTGGAAGCTGCATGGAAGAAGGCCCGCTCTGAAGGCACAGCACGCCCGCCCCATGGGTCTGTCCGCTCCAGCCAGCACAGGAATGTAGTGGCTCGGTCCGTGGCCTTCCTGACGCCATAATCGGCTCTCAGACGTGACAGGGCTGGTGGATCCACTGTGGTAAACCACTTCAGTCGTAGCGCAGGAATGAAAAACATGGAAAGCAAGAGAGGGAGGCAAGGAGAGGGACGAGTTTGTGTTCTCTCCTCAGATCCAAAAAAACCCCTCTTTGATGAATGCGCAAGGGTCAGGAGGTGTGACGTCACCGGGGACCTCTGGGTGAGCCAGCGTGTTGGCTTTCAGGGTTAGGTACCCCAGGGGAAGGGGGGGGAAAGGACCACAGATAGAGGAGGAGGGGGACCCTTTTTCCCATCCCTGTCATGTGTGTGACAGCAGGGCTTGTGGTGGGAGCTGCAGTGTGTGTGCATGTATGTATGTATGTGTGCGTATGTATGTGTATGTGTGTGTGTGTGTGTGTGTGTGTTAGTCCACGACCCGGCTGTCCAGTTGAGGACAGGGGCTGCAGCTCAGATGGCCACACGGAGGCTTCCCTGGAACTGCTGGAGCTGGGGCAGTCCTTTCTTTTTCTTCCCGCTGCTGGTGTCTTGGATCACCTGGGAGGCAGGGCTTGGTCACCGCCCACCCTTCTCCCCCCTCACAGCTCTGTGACGTGGAGGGGGTAGCTGGGGGGGAGGTGGGCAGGGACCTGCGACTGGAGCCGGTGGATGTGGCAGCCGTGGCAGAGAAGGTGGCCTTCCAGTGGATAACAGCGATGGCCCTCCTCGTCGTTCAGCTGCAGGCCGCAGTCCTGCAAGATACACACAGAGAAACATGAAAAAGACAATCAATAAGTAAAGCCAGATATGTGTGCGTGCTTTGTTAATGCCAAATCTATTTAAAGGAACTATTCGACATTTTGGGAAATATGCTTCTTCAGTTAGATGAGAAGACCGATATCGTTCTCATACGTCTCTGTTAAGTGTGAAGCACAAAGACTTGAAAACAGCTAGCCTTGTTCTGCAGCTCATAAATTAACATGCTATATTGTATTTGTAGAAAAAAAAAAAGTAAAAGCACCCCATGACCGCCTGTAAAACAGCTAATTGTTTTTTATACTTCAGCTTTGGCCCAGATTAAACAAATATGACAAATAATGTGTTAATTTTTATGAACTTAAGAGGTGCTGATAGGCAGTTTTTCTTACTTTTCGACAGAGCCAGGCTGTTCCCTGTTCCCAGTCTTTGTACTAAACTGAGATAACCTGCCCCTGGCTATGACTGTACAGATGTGAGAGTGGTATCGATCTTCTCATCTAATTCTATGTCAGAAATAAAATAAGCATATTTCTAAAAATGTTTCATCGTTTCAAGCTTAAATCTGCTGAATTAGTACGTTTACATTTAGAGCGAGAGGTCGGGTCTTGTTGTGAGGGCTCAGTGTGTTGCAGGGTGGACTGGTGCATTAGTGACTCATGGTACTCAGTCATGCGGATGTTTTACTGGACCCTCGTGGTGAACAGGGCTGCTGAGCCTGAAGACAAAGCTCTGACCCGAGTGACTGAAATGCGTTCGGCATACAGACAGAGCGTGAGTTCATCCTCGGAGAGTTCAGATCTCCAGGAGGAATTCTGGGTATGAAAAGAGCCGGTTTCGTGCACCTCCAGGACGGGTCCCTGTCTTGTCTATTCCGCTCTGCAAAATTCTGTGCATTTATGAATGAACACATTGAGCCTTGAACCTGCGGAGGAATTCTGTGCATATCCGACAGGGAGGAGACCCCCGGGGTGGACCCTGAACATGCTGGAGGGATTACATAAACGCACTGGCTAACTTCTCTGCTGCTACTATGATTCAGACCTGGATAAGCAGCTCAAAACACATGTATCATAAATGAATTTGCACTAATGCTCATGTGAATATCACTGTATCTTTTGCTCAGTATTGCTGAAAAAAAAGGCTGGAGGCACCTTGTGTGTTACAGAATCTGAAAAACATGATTATTTATTTTCTAATATGTAATGAATTTAGTATCTCTAGGATGATTCATCTCTAGACTTTACCCTTCCTCTGTCCACAAGCCGCCCCACCACCCCCACCTCTCTCCACACATCGGCTGAATCATTACCCTCTGCTTACATAATGATCCATTTCTACAAAGTGGAATGTCATCCATTCAGAGAAATCTGTCTTAACCTGCTCATTAGGACAGTAGAAATTATCCGTCTCTCAATTCATTTTTTTTACAATGCATGAAACAAAATGCAGAATCACTGGCATGAAATGTGTCTTTGCTTCAGTAAACCTTTCTGTCACATGTGAACTGCAAACCGTCTGATGGAGGAGAGTGGCACGATGACTGGGATTTCACAAGTCTGGTTTAAGCAACAAGTCCCCAGCTGAGTTCAGAGCTCAGGGCTGGAATGTGCTTTGTCAATGAGTCACAGTGTTGAGCTGTAACCTTGGTCTGGTATCTGTCTGTGTGTTTTTTCTGTGTGTCTGCGTGCATGTGTCTCATTCATTCCACAGGGACTGCGGTGGTGATTCACTCTCACTGCTACAAAACAGTCTGGTCTCGTCCCACGATCTGCAGCTCTTGGCTAGGTTCACTGTGTCTGTGGGACGGAGTCTGTGTGTGTACGTGATCAGGTGTGTGTGGCTCAATGCTGTGAAGTGTGCGCGTGCCTGTTTTACAAAAGCCTGCAAAGCTGAATCAGACGCAGCAATGCTGAATTGACTCCAGTCAAATCACATGCATGGTAGACTGCTCTTACTCAATTCCCGTATCTGTGACTGTGTGTGAACGTGTGAGACCTCACCTCACAGTGGTAACACTCCACGTGGTAGTCCTTGTCCATAGAGACAACACGGATGGTTTCCTCAGAGCCCTGTAGGGATAAACACACGTCAGACCTCCAAATCCCATCAGCCAAGTGTCTCATTAAAGTGATCGTCCAACAGGCAACAGGTCTCAGGTTTGATCCCTGCATGCTGCCATGTGTCCTGAAGCAACACACACCCCCAGCTCCACTCTCTCTTAACACAATGGAGCGTCAGAGCTGCTCTCTATATCTGATTGGTTTTATGGCAAACAGAAGGAGGGCGTTTCTGTTCTGTTATTTCTTTCATAAAAATGGAAAAAGAAAAATGTAAGACTTCAGAAAACAACAATTAAAACATTTCCTCCTTTTTAGAGTCTCAAAGTTTTATCCTTATGTAAACTCCACTGCTTTTAATTTTGATACATCGCAACTAATAAAAGATCAGTACTTTGCTAAAAAATGGTATACAGTAACTCTGGAAAATTTTCTAATCTTATGTTTATCTTTGGATCTTTATAATTTAGTCTGTGAAAGTGTTTTCAAGTTCGATAACCGAAAACTTAATTTAATTAAATCTTGTTAAGCATGGCACGAGTTTAGTCTTTATCGCATGTCAGTGCTGATCTTTTCATTTCATTCAATACAATTTGGGCCATTTGATGCATTTGAATGGAGTTTTAGTAGAGCTTATTTCTTCAGAGAACACGTATGCATCATGATATGTTCCTTACCTGGGCTGGGAGGATGGGCTGGTTGCAGGAGGCACACTTGGGAGCAAAAACCCTGTCATGGAAGAGACAATGAAAATTACAGCCTGGAAAGTGCTCTTTCCACATTCCAAATTTTTCTTTTTTTCGTGCTTGAACTAAAGCTTGTTTGCAAATTCCAGGCCACATACTGTCATGCAATAATCACATTTTCATCAGTGTGCGGAGCAGACAGATGTTCTCCTTACGTGTGGTAGTCTTTGACACAGTAGATGTTGTTTTCAACGTCCACGGTGAAAGGCACTCCATCCAGACCCTCCTTACACACCACGCAGCGGAAACAGCCAGGATGGTAGGACTTGCCTAGTGCCTGGAGGATCTAAACACCCACACACACATCCACACACCGACCCACCCACACACCGACCCACCCACACACGCACACACACAGAAAAAACACACAGAAGATAACAGTAAGACTTGGGAGGGAGGCCACAGAGTTTATGCATCAGTTATTATCATATCATCATCTGATAATAACATGCGTGTATTCACTCTTTGCTTCATGTGTTTTGTTTGGTAAAGCTCTTACCATCTCCATGATGAGGTGTCCACACACAAAGCATTTCTCTGCCGTCTGCTGGAAACCAGAGTACTGTAAGACAAGAGGCAGGGATTATGAACCTCAGCAGTGAACGTTGGTCGTGTAAATGAACATGGGTTTCTTTCACAACCCTTTGTCTATCAGCTGTCATGTTCATCAGGCAGCGGCGACCTGTGACACTTTTTTTTGTTTTTTGTTTTTTTTTTTATCTTTGCTGTTTGTCTACAAAGCGCTATGGCATATTAACACTTGTGTTTGTTGGCCTGGAAGTTTATCCACTGGACCAACAGGGTGTGAAGAGACTTCTGTGTTTAACAGAAAACAAAACACCCCACATCCCATCGATTGCTCCTTTCCCTTAAACCCCAAGCACAGGCGGATAATGAAGGTGACCATCTGCAGCTCACAACCCCCTCAGGGTCGTGACCTGATGACTCGGAGGGGGCTGGTAGAGGAGACATGGCTGCCAGGTGGAGGTGGGAGGTGATGATGGGCAGGCTGCCCCTTCCCCTGACATCTCCACTCCAGATCTACCATCTGCCAACCCCGAAACACCCCCAGGGTGACAGGCCAGACTAGTCCAGTCTTAACTGTATGAGGGAGGCGGAAGAAGATTAGTGTCATCCCGTCATCTGAGCTCCAGCATCAGTTTATCACAGAGGGGCACTGATTGTAAAGTGCAAAAACAGGAATTGGAGTATTTCCTAACAGATCAACTGGCTCTACTTAAATGGGAAGCTGCCTCTAAACAGGAAGTGTTGACAGCAGATGAAGCCATGTGTTATTATGACATTTGGATATAAAGCTGGAACCTTTTGTGAGCTCCTTCCTCAATTTTTGGTCTCTGTCACATTTTATTCAAATGTTCTTGGCCTTAATAACAGCACCACATCCAGCTGCGGCACACAAAACAAGATGATCAGACACAATAAACTACATTAAACTTCATGTAGAAATTCATTACAAAATTTCTGATAGAGCATGAAGGCATCGTGAGGGCAGGGCCTGTGTCTGCCCTGTTAACCTGAAGCAGATGGGCCAGGAGCCTGAGAGCTACAGCTGTCCTCCTCCCACTCCTAATTGTAAGTGCTGGGGAGCAGCTTGTGGGGTAATTGAGCTCCTCTGGGAAATCTGGGGGAAATTAGTGCGAATTGGAGGGGTGGTGCTAAACTTCTAATGCTGCGATGTCTGTTTCCTCTGGAGGGTTGCAGAATGCAGCCTGAGATCCTAATCCCTCGCCCTCTGCTCCACCCGCTCCTTTGCCTGCCAGTCCACCCCCCCCACCCCTATCAGGAAGCAAAAATACGGAGCCGCCAGCTGATCGACTCATGGCAGAGCAAAGATCGAACATGACAGGAGACCTACCAGGAAATCCTCCTCGCAGTAGACCTTCCCGTTGACGTTGTAGAACGCTTTCCCTCGCAGCCTCCGCCCTGGAAAGAAAGACAACAAATTACATCTACAGATTCAAGCATTCAAAAGTCAGTGTGCTGCTGCAGACACGCTACATGGACAAAAGTATGTGTACACCCATTAAATGTACTTTTGGTCTCGGGATGCTTTTCATAGGTTAGCTCCTAAACTCATCGCCACAGTATCCAATAATATTTTAGGAAAGGGGACATCACTTTTCTATTTCACCATGATAATGCCATAATGTACAAAGAGAGGTCAATAAAGAAGTTATTTTCTCAGTGTGGTGTGGAGGAATTTCAGGCAGGAACTCTCTTTTCTCATAAAGCAGAGATATTTTAATCTTCAAAAGGAAAAGCTTGTCGACCTCTCAAAGACGTCTTCTTCTATTGCTGTAAAATATGTGCTGTGATAAGATTAGCCACGAGAAAAGGGCTTGCTGACGGGGACGGGGGAAGTATTATAGTTGAGCTGGTTATTGCTATGAAGGCACGAGTGTCTCTTTCTTGTGAATTGTTCGCCCATGATGTGCTGGTCAAAACTAAACAGTGAATTGATTATGTCAAACACAGCACACTGTTAACATGTGACACAATAAATACATATGTACGTACTGTAAGCCTCTTCCTAATCTCTCTACTTTACAACCATGACAGCAGGTCAATTAGAGCAGATGGGCCAGTCAGAGGCAAGCGACATCCTGCCTTTGCTAGCCGTTTAATCACTTCGACCGTTGATCACAACAGGATTCCTTTCACAGCCCGTACACAATCAATACGGCAAGCTGCTTCCCCCCCCAAAATTTCTCCTCTTCCCTTCTCTGCCTTTGTGCACCGTTCACAGACAGAAAAACAATAGCAGACTGGAAGGAGGATGTCTTTCACTTTGATGCACGCATGAACACCGGTGCTAAAACAATTAATCAAATAGCATATTGAAATGTACTGATGCGATTATCGATTACAAATGTTGGCCCTACATCAAGACACAAGTCCAAACTTTCTGCTAATATCAGCGTCACTCATTGTTCCGGGGCCTTATCAAATTAAAACTCTTTGGTTGCTACTTAGACTGAAAAAACAACACTTTTGTCATTACATCTTAAAGACTAAATATCATGAAAACAATCAATAGTTGCTGTTCTCCACCTTGAAAACATATTGACGGAAACATGCCCACACCACTGCGGGCCCAGGTTCAGCACTGCTGAGCTTCCAGCCCCGAGTGTGAAGGCTGAATTCCTCTGGGTGAGTCTTCATTCATCAGAATCCAAGTCTGAATCCAATCTAAAAAGAAATTCTGCTGCGGGCTGGCTTCTGTAGCCCCCTGCCATGCACCCCTTACAGCTCGCCCATTCAAATTCATTTAACAGCAGCGGTGTGTCTCTGGCAGTGCGATGACTTCACCCGAGCCTGGCAGACGAAGCACATGGATCTCATAAATCTGCTGGATTAGTCAGATTTAATTGTCGTCCCGAGCCACCATTGATTTTATGGGTGTCCCAGCATGGCTGTCCCAGCATGGGAAATCCGCCCCCCCTCCCTCTCTTTTTTAACACTGAAATTTATGCAATCGCTATATTTCACACACAAACACAGTGTCACAATGCTGGGAGATGGCAATACATTAAACACCCACATAAATGGCTGGAGCAGCCGAGGAATGCTGTCCACACAATAGGAGAGACTTTTAAGACTTTGAGACTGAGGAGCAATTAGCATTTTGGTTGCGTGGAGAAAAGAGAAAAGCGGCACGGAGGAAGAACTCCATGTGAGACAACTCTTCGGAGACACTGTCTTCGAAGACCAAAGACTTTGGAAAGGCTAAACTTGCAGGAGCAGCGAGATTATGGCGAACAGTGCAGCAGCGGGGGCTACGAGGTGTTGCTGTGTGCTCGTCTGTGGCCTCTGCTCTGGAGTTGGGTTGGGGTCTGGAAGGTGAACACAAAGGCCCCAGTGCTGATGACTGTGTGGAGCGCTGCTAGGGGAGCGGGCCGACTGAGCAAACGGGGACATTCTTTCTGCCTGAGGTCACTAGCTGGTCCCATTCAACCCCCTACACCTCTCCAACACCCGCTCTCTGCCCGCTTCCCTCATCGAGAAAAGGAGGGGGGGGGGGGCTCCGTGCCTGCCTCTCTCTCTCTCTCTCCTCTGGCCTTTTGTCACCAGACAGAGAGTCCGAGCCTCCTCACAGCGTCACCAGCGATAGAGCCGGCAGCCTCTATCTGTCTGCAGGTTTTTAGAAAGCCTCATTTAACAGCTCTTTAACACTAAATGAAATGGGATGTATTACAAACTTAACTGCACAATGTGAGACCCAAATGTAAAGCTAATAAACATGAGATTTCTCCTATCACTTAAAAAAAAAAAACAACCTGTATTTTGAGCTACAACTGGCTGCAAAATACAAAAAAGTAATTCTTTTCATTTTGCATATATAGTATGTCATCTTTTATTAGGCCCAAAACGGACTGATTTGGCCTAAACAAGCTGGGAAAACTCTGTGTCTTATTGAACAGCTAATGGATGCTGAATGAGTTTAAGAAAAGCAATGTAAAAAATGTAATTTGCCATTGTAAATGGTAACTTAACCAGAAAATGATTAACAACGACATAATGATGACTGATTTTCTCCTCTTGCTTCAGTTGCTCGCTCTACAGTCACGGTGCTGCTGTGGTCCTGACCTCTGCACCTCTTAATGCTGCTTGCTTGTAATTTTTGGTTATTTAGGAATTAGAGCTCATTCTGCAAACGCACTCATTTCGAACGATGGTGTTGCCATGGAAATGAGCCTTGGTTTGGTGTAAGCGGACTGATGTGTCACCATGGCAAAGGCATTATTCGGCTAAATTTCCCCTCGGTATAGCAGTCTTGCTGCGCCTATTCACACATAAGAAACTGGAACTAGAACGCACTCGTTTCCAAAAACAAACAGGCAACGTTTATTTGCTGTTGGACAGAGATGTTGCATTACAGAATCTAACTTTAGTACATGTCATTTCTATGGAAATTACAGTGGGTTCAAACAAACAACCAAAGGAAAAAAAACGATAATGATTAATTAACATCTTGAGGTTTGCCAAGGTCCTAGGCATCACTTAAGTTGCAAGAACAAGTTGTCTCAATCAAATGTTTGAAGCTACTTCAAGTCTTTCAAAATATGGAAAGAACAAGATTTCTATATATGCAGCCTGAAATAAAGGTCTACCTGTGAGGCTCAAGGCGAAAAAAATATATAAACACAGCCGCCACTTTAGCCAAAGAGTGCAAAAGGCAGAGGCACAGTCACTTGTCTCTGCAAATGTTCGTTCGATCACTCATTTACTCCAACTGCAGCCAAAACAAAGGACAAATTCATGAATGGCTTTCAATGAAAATGGTGTAATCTTGAAGCATCTTGAGTTTGAAAAGTCATTATTCTGGTGCTGTGGTCAGTGTTAAATTATCACCTGCTGAACCTGAGATGTCACAGTCTTCGCAGGTAGAGGACAGTTTTGTTGGACTAAAGCAATAGGACCGCCTCTTTAAACCTGGGAAAAATTTTTAATGAATCATAACAACCTGTTTGACCACCCAATTTACACTCTATAAGCACAACATAATGTTTGAAATAATTTGCTGTGTGGCTCAGCAGAGGAGCTCTTAAAATTCACTTAGAGACTTGATCTATTGCAGCCAGGCAAACTAAGCTAATGAATAAAACTGGAGGACACAAGTGATCAAATAATCACAACAATGAAGCACCGTGTGGAAGTGTTCTGGGTTCTACACCGCTGAGTAGTATTCACCTTTGAAATCTTCATCGCAAATGCTGCTTAAAAAAAAAAAAAAAAAGGAAGGAAAAAAAAAAAGGGGTCATATAAGGTCACTTCCCATGTTGAAGTATTTGTCAACTTCCTACTGGTCATATGCCAGCTGCTGTGCGTCACCATGTGATAGCTATTCCTCTTTGTTCCTCAAAGTTCATGCTCATCTTGACATTAGCAGTTTTCTCAGAATTAGACCTGTAATCTCTATAGAAAGGGTTCGTGTCAGCATCAGCTTTCCTTCTACGGCCACTCCAGTGAAGACAAAAGACCATGTTGAGTGGAAGTGTTTTCACATCTTTTTTCTACAACTGTGGCATCCACACTAAACAGACAGAAAACAACGGCACATCTTCTGATATTTGCATTTTATCACCTCAGTATTTCTTATTCTGCGTCGTCGTCGTTCTGCCTCTGACACTGAGAGGTATTGCTCTTGCTCTTGCTGGCGGGAAGTATTGCTCAGTCTCTCTGTTCTCCGTCTCTGGCAGAGAGACCACAGCTCTGGCCAGATAAATGTGACAATTTGTTCATAAAACGGAGCTTCAAACCGATCTTTTTATGCAACATCATAGTAAGCCTGTGCCAAGTATTTTTGGTGAAAACCCAGCCGTAGAAGGCACAGCACCAACAGGAGTAGGTGTATTATCCACCACGAATGATGCGGTTCTCCCCTACAGTCAGTAATGCATTGCCCTGTTCTGACCAGCGATTGTTGCTATGCCCTTTTACCCCTAATTTGCCCCACCAGAGAGTCAGGAAAGATGTGTGCCAATGTTCGCTACAGAACATCTCATGAAGTTTACGGGTGACACTTTCGCTTTCCATTACTCTCAGGGTAAAGTTTTGGGCAGGCTTATGGAGAACGAAGATGCTGGGTGTGTCGGATCAATGGAAAAGAGATGACACACTGGTTTGTGATGAAGGTAAATTCCCTCATAACTTGTGTTGATTACTGGGGCTCAGCAGGCAGACAATCTGCTCCACCAGAAACATCTGTAAATGAACAGCAGGCAAAACTGACTCTACAGAGTATTTTCATAACATCTCAGTTCTGATAGTAAGTTAGTTAAAATGCCTTAATATCATATAATCATCGACTTATCGATCTAAGTCCAATCACCAACTGCTACAAGCCTAGCGTGAATGAACCTAAGGGCCACTGCAGGCTCTACTATGCACTTGGAAAGGACATGGTGAGGGCAGGTGCAATCTGCATCCTTGCTGCTACATAGCGCTAAATCTTATGTACCACTACTTTAAAGGTAGGGGGAGAAGGCTGGTGGAAATATGGCAACAACTGCAGAAGCTGACGTGTCTTCAACTGTGGAGAAAATGGATGAGAGCGTCTGTGAGAGAGAGCTTTCTCTCTGTAGTTCTACTGAAAAAAATAACATCCTCCTCTGGTCTGTTATTTTCTGATCCTGTAGCCTGCGTGCATTAGGGATTTTAAAGCAGCTATACTGTGAAATAGTGCTTATAGTACAGAATGATATTTTCAAAGAACAAACTAATATCAAGGCAAAATGTTAAGGTATACGGTGAAAGAAAACAAATGTACCACAGCTAAAATATAAATATACAGCAGAGTGATACACCGTTCATGTCTGCCATGCTTTGTGCCTGTACAAAAGTTCACCTGCAGTCAACTTTTCACGCCCACAAATAAAGCTTCAGCTCTGGTGTCAGACCTCTGATTGTTTCAGAAACTCGTTACGAATGTCATGATTTGACACTGGATCTGAGAATAAAAAACAAGCAACAAATGAATCAATCATAAAAATACTACTTAGCTGCAGCTCCAACAGCAACAACACAACACAGATTATTGGTGCAACGTGTCTCGCAGCAGCCTGTTATTCATTAAAAGAAGAGGAGGAACTCGACTGTACGGCTACAAGTCCAAACAAAGCAGAAAGGTTAAATTGAGGTTGTCAAAAATACAATACTGCTACAGGCGTGTTGGCTGTCTGCTCGCTGACCACCAGCTAATGAGCACACTTGTTAGTATCTAACAAGCTGCTGGCTTTTTAACTACATTTTATATATAAACTGGTAGGCCTAACATCAGTATCAGTATTTTTCACCGACACAAAACATTTGAACCATATATCTAAACTTTCGTTCGGCGGCTTCCGCAGTCAGTTTTCCCTCATTCTTACCGTAATCCAATTATTTCTAATAACACAGCTACAATTACGTGTGCATGTAAACATACTGTGGGACTCCAGGAACAACACACAAAGAACTAAATGTTCCCTATTTTTCAGCGCTCTGATTTCCGCTGCCTGGCAGGTGCGACTGGTGGCGGTGAATGATATGAGAAATTCAAGCTTCTGAGCTCTCTTCTCCTGCCAGTGCTTTCAGAGGCCGTTTGGATTACTGTAACACAGACATGAGTCATCAGCCTTGCGGTTGACGGCCTGCTCATCCAGCCTGAAGCGTCATGTTTATTTTATTTTATTTTTTTGTGAGTGGAAGGCGTGCTTATTTACACCCTGCCTCGCAGTCACATGGAAATACATGTTCACTCTACTTAAAGTGGATTTCTGTGGGAAAACATCTCCTGCAGCAAACTGGGGAAAGTGAAACTCCCTCTGTTTCAGGTAAAACAGTGGAGAGACACAAATACCTCATCTAATGGTACTTTAATAGGAGCTATGAGAGGAGGAAGTACTGCTCTTTAGCATTATGTTCAAAAATGTACCTCAGCAGATGTGCATATTTCACTTTTAGGTGAATGTGGCTGCCGCTGTGCAAAAAAAAAAAAAAACTGAGCTGACTAAGAGCGAAATCACGTCCGTGTGTCCGCACATGTCTGCGCGCATTTCTCTGTGCACGCCATTTAATGTGAGTCCATGCCAGGCCTGCCCCCTCTGATAAGCAGGTCTGGTACACTTTGTGACTGTCTGATTGAGGTCCTCCAGGGAAGGCCGGCTGAAGTGGAGGGGGGTAGTTTGCATTCTTGGCCATTTCATGAAAAAAGGGTGCAACCATGGGAGTAAGCCAAGAGGAGGGCTCAATTATGCATGGTTAAACAAAGCCCAAGGCTACCAGCGAGCTATGTCTCAGCAAACTCTGCCTCACTCTGGAGCTCCAGACTCCAGGAGGACCCTACTCAAGGAAAAATAAAAAAAAAAAGTGGGGGAGAAAGAAACCAAAAAACAAACAAACAGGGACATAGGAACGTAGCTCCTGATAAATCACTGGATTGTGTTATGACAAGTGCAGGCACTTTGAAACTAAACTTCTCAGAGGCCTTCAAAACACTGCTTAAAGGAAAACATTCCCATTCACACAGGGTCAAATGATACATCACAGAGTTTACGTTAGTGATAAACCATCTCGAGAGGCACGACGGCCCATGAAGCTGTCAACAACGAGCCCACGCCGAGCGCAGAGAAATGACTCGTTAACTCATCCTGGACATGATTTCTCCAATAAACGCGACAATGATTCTCTCAGGAGCCATCTGTGGTTTTTGCTGAACGGCAATAAAGTCTCAAATAAATTTTTTGATGTAATTACTCCCCTCCCCCAGAAGTAATCCAACCATTCTTTCAGAGTATTTTTAGTCTTCAAAGGAAATAATCTGGTTTTCTTACAAAGATCTGCGTCTTCGCTTTATTTCATCACTGAGACTAGTTTTTTCCTGAGTGTACCTCTCTGATGGCTCCTGAATAAACATCTAAAACATAATCAGGGCTATTAAAAAGGCACTTACACCTCAAGCGGGTCAAAGGCTGCTTTTCCACAGCAAACCCCACAGCTTCAGCAACTGGACACTCAGCATCTGGCCCCTCTTTCTTCAGAAAACAATATATTGGAAAGTATGTGGCTTTGGTTACATGTAAATTATAGGCAGGTCTTCCAGAGCTGGAGGGGGTGGGATGGAGGATCAGTATCCATGTATAGTACACATATGAATGGAGGCAACCTGGCTAAAAAGCTCTCTCCCGACATCTTCCTCTTGTTTCCCCGGGAAACAGGAGAGGAGGGCTGGAGTCGGGTGTCAGGGACATCCAAAAACACACACACTCACATACACACACACACACTATCTATACTGTGAGCTCAAGAACAGATTTAATTACAGTCTTAAAGACCAAATAATGTCAGCATTTCATTTCTTTGTGGCATTTTTAGCTTGTTCCTGCTGCAGAGAGAAGCTGAGCTGCACTGTTATTCTACCATTTTTTTAAAGGAGCAGATGTTTTGATTGCCGACTGTAACGCCACCTCTGACAGCAAGCCGGTGATACTAATGATGATTTTTCAGTAGAGACAGCGGCGGCTGAAGCTTAGAGCAAGGTTGCACAAAGGAACAGAAAACTCTGCAGGCAGAGACAAACTGAAGCACCAGCGTTTTCTATATTTTATTAGAATGTCTGATGCTGTCTGAGAGTCGTGGGATGGATCCTCACACACATTTGAGGAATCAAAATGGATTTGCAGAGCACTAAAGCATAAAGAGGCGAACTTGGTTTGGCTTCAGAACAAGCCATTAGCCTGGCTCCAGACCTCCAGTCGCTGCCCTCATCTCAGATGTTTCTGTCACACTGGTTTCTCTGAAATATGTGCAGAGCTGCATCCAATCAGAGCTTTGAGGGTGAGATTAGGAATGACGCATCATGTTCCTGGGCCAGGAAGTGGAAGGGGGAGAGTTGCGGGGGGTTGCATGGTGGGAGCGATGTGAGGCAAAGATACCATGCGAGATGAAACAGGTGCATGTTCTAACAGGCAACAAAGTTAGTTATTGTACTTTGGCTAATTTGACTGCTTATCAGACGCTGCAGCTGCAGCAGCTGCTGGGACCCGCAGCTTATGGAGACAATTACTGGGTAGTTTAAATCCATGAGCTCCTGACTGCCGAAACTGCCATCAAAAATTGCACTCCTTCTCTGAGTCATAGCTCTCACATCTGACCACAGAGGCCTGACACACAACTTATACCCTCACTTACCCAAATGTCCATCGGAAATTTCATCCATAAATCCAGAACTTGCCAGAGAATTATCACACCTTTACATTTCTTCTGTATCAAAGTAATCCAGTGACGGTACATACAAATACACTACAAAAAGTAACTGCTGATAGGTAGTTCTGCCAGTTAGTCCAAATGTAAACAATTACAGGCTGAAGACACTGGGGCTCAATTTTGTAGCCTGCAGCCAAGTTCTCTGAATCCACATCAGCATTATATGTCCTCTTTACATCCCCCAGAGGCTTGTGGGGGCTGCAGTTCCATGATAATCTACCAAACAGCGGTAAGAGTCGACAGCATCAGACTTTGAAAGAAAGACTTTGAAGACTAATAATGACATCTGTGCTGCTCAGTATCAATTAGTTATGGCAAGATGTGAACCCCTCGAATACAGAGACTAGGCAACATGAACACAGTGTCAAACTGAATCAAGAAAGGAGAAAGAGAAGAAAGGAGAAATGACTGTTTAGTGTGATTGTAAGGCCACAGATTAATGACTGAGGATGATGCTTTTGTAGTTTTCTAAAACTGCAGATAGAAAATTTAAATCAGGCAAGTGGTTAATATTGTCTGTATACAATATCTCTGGTCTACCAAGTTAGTCTCCAAAAATAGCAAGCAGACTGTAGAGAGCTTTCAAACCTGCTACCTGCAGCGTCACTACAGAAATACAGAAATGTCAGAATAGTTTGGCTGATGTTCTGTTTTTATAAAGTTTTTTTTTCCTGTGGGATGGGGGGGGGGGCTCTTTCCTTTAGGTTTGTACCTGATCGCTCAATGGTCACCAGATGAATTGAGGTGGGTCACCATTCACATGTGCAGACCTTCGTTTCGTTAAAGGGACAGTTTTACTTACCACAGGAGCAGCAGGTGAAGCAGTTTGTGTGATACAGGTTCCCCATGGCCTGGCAGGCTTGGCTGGCTCCGTACACACCCTTCCCACACTTGACACAGATACCTGCCGGAGACACGTGGTCAGTTTGCTGATGTTATGTATTCTGAGTGATACACTTTGCATGCAGCAGTGCAATAAGAGCATCCTACATCCAGTGTGGTCAGAAAATCTCCTGAGGATCATTTAAAGCACTTTTTTTTTTTACCGTTGGAATCACGTCTTTCTTTGGCCCCAAAATACCACACTGTGGGGAACACTGATCTAACTCCGCTTTGTTGTTAATGTTATTCTAACGAGTTTGAGATTGAGTGGATGTTGAACTAGCTTGTAGCGTTCAATACGGATATTATCTGGTACCAGTGTGCACCATTAAAATCAAATCATTGTTGGACATGCCAGATTTGTTGGAGCTTTGCTGGAAGGCTGATCAAAAGAGGCAACTTGGCCAAACCACATGAGCCTTCCCCTTTTTTACGCAACAGTAAAAAAGACAAAATGATGAAAGTGATTACCCTGCAACAAAAACCACATCACTGCTGTATTTCCAGAGGTAGATTTAATCCCCTGTTCTCTCACCCTGGCCAACATTGCAATGAAATTCAGAGATGTCAGAGCACGTCCTGCTCTGAAAGCACAGTGTGCCAAACAAAACATATTAACCAGCTATTACAGAGGTACAGTTGGGAGCTTTTATTTAAGACGAAAGACCAACGAGAGCACCTCAAATTCCAGTTTGTGATTATTTATTCACAAGTACTATTTCTAAACATGATTTCTCTTCAAGTTGCATAAGTCTAACCCAAACTTCTGTCATTTCCATGCATTACATCATACACGATTTCACCAAAGATGAAGGTTACATTAAAACTCGCTTACAAGAAATGCAGCGGAGGTGAGGGGATTGTCAGGAATGGTGAAACAGAAGCAAGGTGCACCAACAACTTTGTGCTTTTCCTCGTTAGTGTGAAAAAGCTGACTGTCCTAAGTATTTCTAAAATCCTGCCCAAAATATAGAAGAGCACCATCCTCACGTGTAAAGCACCAAAAACTAGTCGAGATATGTGTGTTATGTGATTGTTGCTGTGCAAAAGTGTCATACCATTTTAATACAAATGGACTCCAAGCGATGACCAAAACACCTTCAACAAGTCAAGATCTTTACAAGTCTTTAAAAAGTCATCATACGTGAATGTAATGTTCTCCAACAATACTAATGACATGACCCTGATGTCCCTAATGGTAGCTTTAGTCCAATCACTGCCCCCCCTCAGAGTCACAGTGTTCAACGAGGTGTGGACAGGGCACCGTGCAGGACAGGGGTATGAGTATTTGACGACTGAACAGCAGAAAAACGAAAGAGATTGAACTGATGTAAAAGCTTTTTAAATGTCAAGGACATCTTATGAACTTCAAAGCTGCAGTTAAAAAATATATATCTCTTATTGATTTACATCTGGGAGCTTCACAGTGAGTTGTCTTATAGTTTTTTGGGTTTTTTTTTTTTTTTTGCTTAAGGGCACATTAGGAGAAGCTGTGAGTAAAGGGCTCTTTAATTGATCATTCGCTTTGATAATCTTTTGTGTTCTGTGTTGTACTTTTAAAGGTGACTGTCAGTCCAATAACAGCATACACAGGGGAAGTGATGCACTGACGAACCCCCAGGGAGGAAATGCCCAACGATCCACAGGTACCCAAGTACTACAACATAAGCCTGAACAAACCAGCTACAAAGAGTATTATGACCTTTGCAGAAGAAAATGAGATACGGGGAAAAGAAAACAGTGGCTTAAAAGTATTTGGACGCCACAGCAGCAGCAGACTAACGATCTCCAAACTCTCATGCACAAGACGACCTCCACCGGGGTCACATTCTTCAGGGAGTGCAGGGTCAAAGCCTGGGTGGGGTGAGTCCAGGGTCACAGTGCCTAAAG
The DNA here is from genome assembly GCA_023238725.1 of Scortum barcoo. NCBI lineage: Eukaryota > Metazoa > Chordata > Actinopteri > Centrarchiformes > Terapontidae > Scortum > Scortum barcoo. The sequence continues at coordinate 18,352,019 of CM041531.1, forward strand.
GACACAAGATCGCACAAGACCCCAACAGGGAGCTCCTAACCCCCCCCACACCCGGCCACCTCTCCTCCCACAGATAAATCATTACTTATCTTTGGAATAAATCCATATTTCAGGCTGGCTTGGAGCAAGGAAACACTTCTTTCTATGACATAATCGTAGAAGTCCCTGGCTATCTGAAGCAAGAATTTCCCTTTCATAAGCCCCGGCACAGTGTGTGACTTTGTAGGAACAGATAAAGGACAAGGGTACAGGAAAGCCATCCAAAAAGGTTACATGTCTTCCCCTTAAACCTGAGGTGTTTGCACAAATTAATTAGTCGGAATCAAAGTCAAATATTGGCATTTCCTGGCGTGCCCTGAACCCATGACTTCATTCAGGCACTCAACAAAGATAACAGAGCAAAACAGGGCGATAAGAGTGAAGGAGTAGACTTCAAATGGTCTCAAACGATTTCTCCAAAATAAAAGTCAAGGATGGTAAACACAGACTAGAAAACTATATGCTCAGAAAGTAAAGTACAAAAAAAAAAAAAAAAAAGGTCGTCTTGATAAAACACAAATGATTTATCTGTCAAGGGCAGGAGATGCTTGAAGTAGAACCATCAAAGCAGGGAGCTGACCGCAGTTGTCAATAAGGAATAACATTTACTGCTTCATATAATTTCTTTGAAATTTCTTCGCTCCCGATACAGGACTCATGGCAGAGTCTGACTCAGCAGCGGTAGCCTGAGTGTTTCTTTATTCATCGCTGCAGATCGAGGGAACATGCGGCCACTTTGTAAATAGAGTAAAGAGCTTTTTGTGGACTCAGTGAGACCATGACACTAAATAAAAATGACCTCTTTCATCACAAAATCATCCACTTGCTCCTGGTAAATTACACAAGCTGCATTTTGGTCAGATAGTACTTAGCATTTCTTTCTCTAAGCCATAACATTTTAGTTTCCCTCTCAACACAAAAACCGATAATTTACAATTAGCTCATTACTTATTTATAGCATGTTACTACAGTATTTGGTCAGTGTTTTATTCTTATTGCTTCTTGTTCAATTCCAGCACGATTATCTTTATCTTTACTTTGCTGATCTCTTTCTGCCACTGCGATGACCTCATCTGAGTTTATCTCATACAGTATTAAAACCTCAGCTCTTAATCTGGTGTCGTTGCTTGTTATTGTGAACGCTACCTCTCCCGTGTAAGCGTGCAGAGAACGCGGAGTGAGCGTTAGGGTCAGCGAGGCCAGACGTGCCCCGATTTCCACATTCACACACACAAGGCGTTTGTTCCTTTTCTGGTTATCTGCAGGGACAACAACGGAGCTGTTCTCAGCTTCGTGTTGTAGACCACTCGACGTATTATGAGTATTTCTGGAAAATGCACGTGGGTGGAGTGACATATAGTCTTGCAGCTTCCATCACTATGAATTGTAAGTGACTTGTCTATATTCTTGAACAATCCTCACCGCTATGTTCTTCATGTGTCTATTTCTCTACTGTAAGTACTGACACTGTCGCACTCGTACACTGAGACCACAAAGTCGCCTTGATACAAAGTTCGTTTCCAGGATTTCAACATGTATACAAATGAACTGACCAGGAACCACTGACTCACCACACATCCGACTGAAAGCCAACAAGCAAACTCACAGATCATCTGCCTCGGGATAAGATGGAGTTTCAGCAGCTATATAAATACACATATATATTTCTAAGTCTTTTATTTCGTTCCCACAGAATTAATCTCTGGCCATGCAATTACTGACATGGCTCTCTGGGTTTGACTCTCTACCCAGTGGCTAAACTAAAACAGTATGACTTACTTATAAAAGCTACATCGATTTACCTTCATTACTTTATTCCCTCTGGTTGTAGCTATACTGCAGTTTCTTCAAAACCGTACACCATGTGTTGGCAAGGCTGCCACGTTCTCGTCTATCAACATTGAAACCTTGTTTGTCGTGGGAAAGCCACTGGAAACAAACACCCTTCATGTTTTTTTGCATGCAATTTATTTACAGTCTCTGCGCAAATACTAAAAATGCTCAAGTGTCTTTTGAGTAAGGATGTGGTTATCATTTTACAGGAGAGGGGGGAAATCTCTGAAGCGCTCTTGTTGTTCATTTAAAACAGGATGCTGAATCCCTCATGTGCCCATTTCATAACATGTCCATGTGGCAAAGACAGGATGTTGTGCATTCGATGGGGTTAAAAACAAGCACTTCACGCACATACGTTTCTGCAACCTTTGAATTAAACACTGCTGTCAAAGATCAACGCTTGGTTTTTGGGGGAGCAGCAGCAAAGAGAAATGTAATATGGAGGATCAAACAAAAAGGAACCTGTCTGATCTTTCTGATGTAATAGTGACACAGCATGTGATTCGAATGGATGAATAACAATCATTCATTCAAGATGTTTTATAAAAAATACACTCGCCTTCATATTCCACAATCGCTGAAAACAATGCAGGACGTGCTGCGGATTGTAAGAAGGCTGGCACAGCCTGAATCATGAAACTTTAACGACCGCTCGGTGCAATTCTGACTTCATAAAGCAACAATATCAAATCAGCCTCTGAAGATATAAGCAGGACAAATGAACAAATGAAAAGTAAAATTTATAGGCGCGCTCAACGGCACATTTATAGTTTGTGGAAGCACAATGCTGCCAAAAACTTGAAAATCTCTGCAGGAGTGACTGTGCAGAGAGCATGTTCATGCATCTGTCCAGGACAAAATAATCACCTTCCTCCTAGTTTGCAGCATTTTACTTCTAAATCTGTGCTGGCGAACAGTGAGAAAAGGGGAAGCAGCATCAGAGCCTGGAAATAAAACGTCATTTTGGGAGAGAGGTTTTCACTTGCAAGACATCCAAAAGCATCAGACACATCAGTGGAAGCGGGAGGCTTGACACTCAAAAGTGAGACGTTAAACAAATTATACATCTCGTCTTATGTCGGTTGCAATTTGCGCATGTACAGTGTGTGCAGGGCTGGCCGGTGTGCTGCTGTCCGCAAGTCAGCATATGTGTGTGTGTCAGGCATGTGCATGACTACTGCCATTATAATTCTGGGCAGGTGATCAGACTTGACCCCCACCAACTATGTCTGGCCCGCCAGCCAAGATCGTGTGCCAAGTGTCTGGTGTTGCCCGACTCCCCACTGGCTGGTTAATGAAGGGCTTCATGGGGAGTCAGGGCCAGGGGTGGTGGTGGAGGGGAAGAAGGGGGGGTGGGGGGGGGTGGGGCAGGGGTGGGGTGGGCTGGGCCTCCCTCTGCTGCTTCAATTGCAGGCCTGTATTGGGCCAGCTGTTGATTCACAGCTCCTTCGCCACCACAACAAACAGAGGCCACACAAGGGTCAGCTGGCGGAGCAGAGCTAGGCAGTGTGGGACACTGGCAGGCAACTCTGGTCCCCCCGACCCACCCCACTTCTTTAAAAATAAAAAAAAAAAAAAAAAGCTCCAGCGATCAATTTCTCCACTGTCGCTACGGAAACAGAGCTGACTCTATTGGGCTCGGTGCGAGGAGCATCTGACTGCATTCTTCTCACTCTGTCCTTTTCCTTTCCCTCTCCATCTGATTCTCTCCCCCTCGCTGTCTTGCTCACTTCTTCCTCCCATCTCCTCTCACCTGCCTCTCTGGAACAAATCAGCAGCTGTCTCGGCCTCACTCTGAGCAAGTGCCCTGGCTGTAAAACAAGCCACCGCTCTGCCCGACTGCAGCCGTTTGTCTGGCTGCTGATTAAAAAAGGTGAACAGCAACTTCCTCAGTGGGCTTTCTGCAGCTGCGTTACTGCTGCTGGTGAACTCAAAAACACAATCACAACATCCCCGACCGCAACAAGGCGCCACACCCGACCCACAATCTTTACTCCTTCCTGCAGAGGACAACTGCATTTCAACAAACCCTGCCGTGCCGCTCTGAATGACCGAAGGGTGTCTGCTTCGGCAGAACAGAGGGGTCCATTCAGCGAGGTGCAGCGCTGTGCAAACGTTAGCTCTGCCAGGACAGAAATTAGTATTGCCCTCCAAAGCCACTCTTATCTGCCACAGAAGGAGCTGTTAGTGGTAATGTGGTGCTAGCAGGCTGCAAGTGGACCTTGAAGAGATGACAAAGCTATAAATACGCTTCTTCCCGTGCAGAAAAACAACAGAAGTTTAAATAATTTCTTTGAATGCCAATTTCAGCAGGAGCTCGTCTGCAGTGTAGTGTAGAAAAAGTTACACATGACATTTCACTTGTTACTACTGCCATGTTTCCATGGAGAATTCTTTGTATTCTGGAGAATGAAATAAAGCAATAAAGGAAAACTTTAAAAGCTTAATTTTGGGGTTTTGTTTTGCATTTTAAACTTGTTGCATCTGTGCAGGACACCAACCTTTGTCAAAGTTTTGCTTTGAAAGAAGCATTGCAGCAGCCTCCCAGACACCTGTGAGGTCGGGACTGTGCAGGGACAGTGTGGGAGAAGGAGTCGGAGGTCACGGCGTCAGTGCCTTACACTGCATGCCAGATGTCAGTATGACTGATCTGGAGCTGCGCTGCTGCGACTTATTTCACATCACTCAGGCACCCACAGGTCAGGAGAAAAGCCTGTCAGACCGCAGTCAAATGAATACTTAGAAACCTATTTTCCTAAATTAATTTCCCTTAATGCAAAATCTTTGGTGGTCCATGTGTGCAAAATATTGACAATACGTTCAATGAAGCTGTGTCCCTTAACTCTCAGGTGTACCAAGGACCACAGAACCTCTACTTTGTTCTGGATAATTCACACTGGGGCATAGAGGACTACATACAAACTCACTCTGTAAGACCCTTGTTAACATGTCCACGTGTTTTGCACGTTTTGAAAATATCCAACTGATTTGAAAACAAACCTGCAAGTAACATCACCTACCAAAGTACTCCTTTTTCATGTGCATCTCTAACTCCTTTTCCAGCTCCAGGGTGAGCGCCTCCAGCCGCCGCTCCGCCTGGCTGGGCCCGCTCTCCCGGCTGGGGGTCACCTGGTAGGGCAGCTTGAACCTCTGGCCCGAGGAAGCCGCTTTGGTGGACACCCCATAACTAAACGACGACGGGGACCCGACGGTCATCTCCGCGCTGCCGCCGCCCGTCTGGCCTCCCTGCTGCTCCTGGAGGTGGACCCGACTTTGGATCCCGTTGGAGTCTCCAAACTCCTGCAGCAGCGTGTCCTCGTGCAAGCCGCTGCCCAGCATGGACGACCTGGGGGAGGGCAGCTGCAGGTCCGGGTAGGTGCTCATCGACCCCCTGGAGCTGCGGGAGCTCCGGGAGCTGTGGCTGGAGATGCTGGACCGGGGGCTCACCACGCAGTTGGCGGCGGTCCCCGGTCTCGCGCTCCCGTCCTGGCTGCAGATGCTCGAGCGGGGGCTGGCCAGAGGCGCCGCGTGCAGGATGGCCCCCTCCAGGTCGTGGTTGACCACGGGCCCGTACCGCGAGTCGGAGTAGCTGGACCTGGGGCTGGTGGTGAAGGAGTACTGGCTGGCCGTGCTCGACCGGGGGCTGGTGTGCCTCTGGTCGTAGCCCATGCTGATGCCGCTGGTCCGGTTGCTGCTGGGCTTGCTGCAGCAGTCGCAGCTGTTGAGGCTGGCCCGCGGGCTGGAGTGCTTGCTCGTGTCGCTGGCGGTGCTTGCATAGCTGGACCTGGGGCTGAGGACGCTGCTGCCCTCGCAGTGGACTAAGCTGGACCTGGGGCTGGTGTACCTGTCCTGACCCGGCACCACCAGGCTGCTGCGCGGGCTGCTGATGCTCGAGCGGGGGCTGGCGTGCTTGCTCTGCTCCTGAGAGGACAGGGAGGACGCCAGGCTGGACCGGGGGCTGGTGGCGTTGTACCTCCCGTCGTGGCTGCTGGTGATGCAGACGCTGTTGCACCTGTTGCCGGGCAGAGCCGCCGGCTTGTTGAGGGGCACGCCGTCGAAGGTGGAGCCGGTGCTGTACCTGTGGCCCTGCACCTCCAGAGAGTACCTCCTGTGCCTGTCGGAGGCGCCGGTGTAGCACGGCAGAGCCACCTCGGATTTGGTGCAGCAGCCCTCCTCGCCGTAGACCGAGTCTCTTTGCGGGGCGCAGAAATCCACCGGCACGGTCCGGCTGCAGTTGACGGGGCGCACCGGAGCCGCGTTGTACACTTTATTCCCGGACGTGAAATTTTCCACGGTGTGATGCTGCTGGTGGAGCACAGAGGTGCCATTCATCGGCTTACTTTTGTGCTCCGCTACAGCCGGAGCGGAAAAGTCCAAATCGGGGTTAATCACCAGGTCCCTCCTGGCGCCATACATGCCGTCTTTATAGGCGTCGTACAGGGAGAGGTCCTCCATCAGTTTGCTGGCCCGGAGTCCCAGATCCTCCTGGTAGTGCTCCATGTTGAGCTCCCGAGCCGAGAAACAAGTTGAGCGCGCTCCGCTCCGCGAGCCAAACTAGCGAGCGCCGCGGAGCACTAATTGCATTTCACATGGAAATCAAAACACACCGCCGCGGAGCAGCCGTCGCTCCTTCACACAAACCCGCCGACGTGCTCACAAACCTGCACCCTGGGCCGCATCGTCTTCCCCTGCTTCGCCCCCTCCGCCGAAAAAACAAACTCTTTCTCACAGTTTCAGCCGACGGGGATACGTTTGTCAACTTCAGTTTTTGTTAAGTTGAAAGGTCTTTACAGTCAATGGCGCGCTGCGCGGAGGAATTTCCCCTTGTTGGTTTTTCCTCTAGTTTCTCTCGCGGCCGCTCTGCCACGAAACAAAGTCGGCCGAATAATCGGATACGCCACAAAAATCCTTCGTATGTAAGTCTGAGCCCACCGAGCGGCCGAGAACCTCCATAAAACAGCGTTTCGCGCCGGGGACTCGTTTGCGTAAAAGGAATGCGGGGATGGAGACGGGATGCGCTGCGCCTCTCTGGAATGTGGTTAATGCTGCAGAGAAACAATGATTGCGACCAACTCAGCAAGGGGCTGCCGGCTCTGAAAAGAGAAGAGTTTAGAGAGAAGGGGACGTCTGCATTCAGCCCAGGCGGACTAAAATACCACACAAAGCACACCTCACCTGGTCCGACTCCTTTTACACCAGGGATAGGCTGCACAGAGTTGGTAACATGGAGGACAAAGCAGTTAGAAACTCAGAAGTTAGTCCAGCTTATTTAGTCTGCTGAAACAAAGATGTTCAAAGGGCGCCCTAACTAAAGTGCGTATGATCCATTTCAGGATAAAGTCCAATTATCATATTCAACTATGGGTATTTATAGGTAAAGTAATATGAATATTTTGAGTTTACATGAATTTAAAAAAGATCGCTCAAATATCAAAGACTAGGCTGCAGAAAAATATCACATTTCATTTAAAGAAGAACTGAGGTGAATGCAAAGTGTGCAAGTGATTTTAAAAAGGCAACCAAATAATGACCTGTGGAAATGCATGGTGGTCTCTGATGACCACGGATGAAAGCCTGGAAACCAGACTATTTTGTCTTTATCAAGGACTGTCTTCAAAGATAAAAACTATTATCCATCTAAAATATGTCTTCAAAGCCAGGCCATGTTCAGGTTAAAATCATACAAACCGCATTTGCCATGTGAGGTTTTATTTCTTACAGTCTTCAGAACATTTCTTGTATTACAAAAACAGCTTTGAAAACACTGAGTTTGTAGTTAATCTTTTTCCCCTAACTAATCTTTTTTTTTAAAGCTTACAGTTGTGGTAAAAAGAGGTAGCATTTGACACAAAGTCCCTGAAAGTGACATCAGTTGTAAGATGTAAAATTAAGACATTAAGGTTCAGAGATGATATGGTTATTTTCACATGTGATGGGTGTTAAGTATAAAAAGAAAAAGGTGTCCATGTTTTCACAGGGCTGGTCTGTAGAAGACTGAATTTTATGTCTGAAGCACCTGCCAGCACTGAGTACTTTGAAATAAAGTGTGCACATGGACCCTGTTGAGACACTGAGCTGCTCATCAGCTGCCAACAACAGGAAGAAAAGAGAGAACCACGGCAACAATGGCAGAAACAAAGAGGATGTCCAGGAGCATTCGGCCGAGGAAGGAGTTGCGAGATGTTTTCCCATGGCCTCTGCTTCTAAACCACTGGACCACCTCATCCAGGTTGTGCTCCTGGGGCTCATAACCAAGCTCCGCCTTGGCTTTCGCCATGCTAAAGTAATGTGTCACACCAGTTTTATACACCTCTGTGCGCGTCAGCAGGGGCTGGAAGTTATAGATGGGGCCAACAAGGTGGTGGATCATTTCTGTTAGGAAGGCAAAGAAGTAAATGAGAGAGACAGGGAGACGCAGCTTGGGAAAAGGGTAGCCCAAGCCCTCCACCAGAGGTCTGAAGAACTCAAAATTGTTGACTGGCCTCCCGTCGGAGATGAAGTAGGCCTGGCCAGCAGAGCGGTGCTGCTTCTCTGAGGCCAGAGCCTCTGCAGCGAGCTCGTGGGCTGACACCAGGTTGTCCACGTGGACAAACTCCACCAGGCTGCTGGGTTCACCGTAAACAAACCTGAAGATTCCCTTCTCAATATAGCCAACTATCCTGGGCAGGTGCCTCTGCTCTCCGGGCCCGTAGATCCCCGCTGGACGCAGTGCACAGGTCCTCAGCACCCCGGAGCTGCCCTTCAGTGCCGTGCCGTTAGCTTTGAGCACTGCCATCTCTGCCAGAGACTTGGTTCTGGAGTAGTGGTCGGGGTGAAGATGGAGAGGCAGGTAAGGGAGGCTCTCATCCCCGTTCTCTATTACCTGGCCTCCGAACACTACGTTGAAGGTGCTGGTGTACACCAGCCTGGACGCCCTGTGCTCCACGCAGGCCTTCAGGACATTCTGCGTGCCTTGAACATTCACTGCCTCAATCAGATGCCGGTTGAGCTGCTCCCTGCCAGACATGCCATAAGAGGCAATGTGGAATACACAGTCCACTCCGGTGACGGCCTTCTCCACCTGTGCATAATCGCGTATATCCCCTCGAATAAACACAATGCCCTCTAGCACCTCTTGGTTTGGCGGGACGGTGTCGAACAGAATGATTTTGGCCCCTTTTTTATGCAGGGAGCACGCAAGGCTGCAGGGGGAAACAAGTCATAAGACATCAGTTCATTTCTGCACGAAACTCATCACAATCCTTCAGCTGCACAGAATAAAACATGCCTAAAATACAACAACTGCATGTATTTTTGCTATTAAATCTTCCACAGTTCAAAGACCCAATCTAACAGACATATCTGGAGAGACAACGCCATCTTGCTGTGGTAAAGCAGTGTGACAGCTCTGAGATCAATACTGTGCCTTCACTGAGTTTAAATGTGCGTCCTTTTCCTGAGTAATAAAGAACATGAAATTGCTCTTACCGATAACCAAAATAGCCACATCCCCCTGTAATCAAAAACGTCTCTGTGCGAGCACTGTCCATTGCAGAAAGGCAAATCTGTGAGTGAATAAATGACAGGATTAGACATAGTAGACATATTATTAATATAAGGCCAGTATGTTTATAAAAGTATACACAAAGGCTTCCACAAGCATGTCAGCATATAACACTCACAAAAAGCTGCTCAGGTGAGGTTACCTAACCTGCAGACTGAAGTCCAGTTCACTGACCTTCTGCTTCATTGGTTAAAACCTTTATGTGATCAGCTGCATGCATTAACATTATCAATAAACCCTAAATGTATAACAACAGCATTATTACAGCCTGTCTCTCTTACAGCCCACCGCGCTCAGTTTCCGTCAGACCACCATGTGTCAAACTTACAGCAAAGTATCGTCAGTGTGCTGTGACCTGCGCAGACAGCGGATAACACACATTCACAGCTCAACTAGTCCACTTCACGTTTGCACCGTGGGTACTAACCTCAGCATGAACCAGGCACAAAACAAACGAGAAAGTATCTGATAATATCACTCATTCAGAGGTCTGCTGGTGGAGCACCGGGGAGCACTTCCTTGGTCGGCGGTGTACGTGCGTTTTGTTGCGTAACTTACGCACAAACAGCCGACGGCGACCTGCAATTGGACGAGTCTCAAAACGGTGAAAGTACAAAGAGGAGGAATAACAAAGGAAATAGAGCGACATCACCTTCACATTGTTAATGTGCTGATTTTTATTTATACGAGAACAATGATGTTAAAACTCATAATGGGATGTTAACAATTACATCATTGTCAAATAAGCACGCGAATTTATGATTAGTCTTTTGAACTTTTCGTTTGCGGGTTCAAATTTCTCCAAGTGAGCGACATTGCGGCTTTTATTTTGAAAGTAGCACCCAGATGTTGTGATCTTGATTACGTCACTCTGTGAGTCAGTAACACGGGGACTTCCGGTATGCATCCTGTCTTCAGAATAAAAGGTGAGCTATAATTTTTTTTAAATCGTACGAAAACACACACTAAGTCACTTACATAGTACTTATTATTATCAGAAAAATAATGAAAATACCATCACATGTATTTTTTTGTAACTGAAAGTCTATATATTGCTCTTATATTTATATTTATACGTTCAATCAGTCGATAAAAGTGCATGACAGTGTACAACCCATCTCAGACCTGTACTTTATTCTCAATCCATCCTGTAATCTGTAGTAAGAAAACAAGTGATATTTAGCAAAAGAAAGTGACTCTAGTTGGCTGATGGCGCTTCTAGCGGTCAAACATGAGCACAGCTCGACCCGGGGGCTCTACGTCACATTTTACTCTCTGCCGCCCTGAACTACAACAACAACAACAACAACCACCGCTGCAAGTTTCATCACAGTCTGAAGATCAGAGGTCTGTCAGCTGATCCAAGATCGGATCGTTGAACTAAAGGGTGGAATAAACTTTTGGTCTAAATGCTGCGATCGCCGGCTGGCGAGACTTTTTTTTCTTCCGGTGTTTGTACATACCATAGGAAAACATCTTAACAAACATTCATATACTTTTGCAGGGAAAAGATAAGTCAAACCCGATAATGATATGGATCCATGATCATTTTGTTTTCACCTTCATATTACGCTTGCAGCTCGTCATAGCACTTCCTGTAAATAGTTTTCTCAAATACTTGAATAACATACATACACTGAAGGTTAAACACAGCTCCTTATACTCATATTTATAACAGCAGATAACTTTCCAGCAACAGAAAGTCTCTTAAATATGCTTCTTGGTGTGATTAAGACACGTTGTCATTGTGTTCAGCTTTAACAGTTGACTATACATAGATGTCTTTGTAAAACAGAGGGCGAACCTGCACCAGGTGGATGTGTCCTTTAAATTCATCATCATCTTTCAATACTTTATAAAGGTTTGAAGCTTTAACTGGTGGCTTTACTCTGTATGTCTCATTAGAAGTGTCATCAATTCATGTCATGTCCTGCATTTTACAGGCAAGATGAATTTGGAGGAGTACTTCAGAAGAATTGGTTTCCACGGCTCATACGATAAACTGGATCTTACAACTCTGAAGTTAATCCACAAGCAGCATGTCATGTCAGTTCCCTTTGAAAACCTCAGCATTCACTGTGGTGAGAAGATCATCATGGACCTTGAAGCCATTTTCAATAAGATAGCGAGGAACGGCCGCGGGGGTTGGTGCCTCGAGAACAACTTCCTGTTTGGCTGGGTGCTGAGACAAATGGGCTACGACTCTACGATGTTGGAGCTCCAGAGTTTTCAACAGTTGGCCTCAATGACTTTGGTACCCCTCGAATCTCACCTCATCAACAAGGTGGTCATTGATGGAAAGGCTTATATAACAGATGTAAGCTTTGGGGTGTCTTTTCAAGTGTGGGAGCCTCTGGAGCTCGTGTCTGGAAAGGACCAGCCTCAGGCAGCAGGTGTGTTTCGTCTCATAGACAAGGGGGACATGTGGGTTTTGGAAAAGACCAGCAGAAAGTCAAAGGTTCTCAATCCAGACTTTGCCCAGTCAAGTCTGGTGAACAGGGAGGAGAACATGAAGCAGATCTACTGCTTCACCGCTGGTGCCCTCGTGAGGCTGATAATTTTTTCGAGACAAACCACACACTCCAGACAGATCCGACCTCACTGTTCACCAATAAGTCCATCTGCTCTTTGCAAACACCAACAGGATTCAGAGCCCTGATTGGTTGGACCTACTGCGAGGTCACCTACAAACCTGAGGAGGATGTTGATGTCTTAGACATGAGAGATGTAACAGATGATGAAATAGAGCAAATTCTGAGGGAACAGTTCAATTTAAAGCTGCAGAACAAACTGAAGCCTGTGAGCAACAAATCATGGTACACACTCTAAAATCCTGCACACACTCTGTTTTGAAATGGACTTGGGATGATGTCACAACCTGGAGTGATATCATGACTGACCTAATAGAGTAGCTTGTTGAGTTATTATCTGTTAAAAAAATTAACAGTGATTTGTTAATCATTAGCCGTGGCTCAGCAAGTCCTGTCTACATGTTGAGTGTCCTTGGAAAAGACACTGAGCCCCGCTTTGCTCCTGACCAACACCTCTGCTGGGAGCTCACTGCCCCTGGAGTTAGAGTGTTTGTGTGTTTGAACAAGAAGAAAATCTCAAAGTGCTAAAAGCTCAAGACAAATGCAGCAATTTAGTATTCATTTACTCAAAGAGTTATGAGAGGAGGAAAGCAGTTTTGATCCATAGGAGGGTGATGAAAAGATAAAAGTGCGTAGAAAAAACAGCACAGCTCATGATCCAAGTCAGTGCTAACAATGTTAATACTTTACAATATTGAGTTATCCAAACAAAGTCATTTTAATATACCTCAATGAGAAATTCACATTAATCTTCCAGTAAAACAAAAAAGATCTTGGTCCTGTTAGAGGGAGGGAGCGGTAGAGAGAACCCACTACTTGTTTTATTCTTCCTTAAGCCACCAAAGGTGAGAGGTTTATGGTCAGTGTTGGGCCCTCTGTCCTCTGTCATTTAAAAACTGATTAATGTGCTGTAGCAGCAAGGTTAGTGTGTGGCTGATTGAAGTCCAAAGGACATGTCAGTGGGCTGAGGCGGGGTGTTTGGATCTATGCCTCTCGTATTTGTGTGTGGTAGAGTATCTTAAGTCAGTAGGAGGAGCAGATATTCCTTTCTGGAGGAATTACTATTAACCAGAAAAAAGCTTTATTCAATCAGTAATTCACTACACAAAAACAATGTTGTTTGGCATTATTATATATACTTTTATAACTTGCTCATTCCAGTGTAATCTGCTTAGCTTCAAGTCATATGTCATAAAGTTATCTGACGATGCAGACTGTGGTGCATGAATTTCTCTGGCGTAGTCTGATCTGTATTTGTATACTTACTCGTGTATCATTTGCATGCTTCTTATTTGAGTCAACAAATTAGAGTTTAGTTTTTATGATTTTATTGTTATAATTTCCTCCATGTAAGCTGATCAAAAGGGGTTTGAATCTTGTGCCACAGTATTTTGAAATATGACAATAGAGATGGCTGTCTTGGTGATGGATTGTAATGACAACTGTACTGTGACTTTGAGTGTTTATTTATTTATTCATTTTTTCTTCTTTTTCTCTTTTAAAATTGTATTATCTATTTTTTCATTGAATATTAACTGTTAACACAGGGACTTAACATGTGTATCATGTTTGTAATACTCATTCTATAACTTCCATGATTGCCGCAAAAAAAACACAATTAAAAAAAGATAAAAATGTATTGCCCCTCTTTGTTTTAGTCAAAGGTCCAACACAGTTTTCAAGGTGGTATTATTCCATCACAGAAGTACTGTGAGACTACAACCAACAATTACTTTAATGATCAATAAAGATGGCAAGTTAACTCTTTAAAAGTCAATTGATTGCACAGTGTGTAAAAGTTAAGTATTAGTATAAAAAAAAGACCCATCATTATGGCCTGGAGCTCAAATTAAGAAAGTAAGATTTCTATTTTTTTCTGACCAACAGTCAGAAACCAAAAAATGTTGAGTTTACAGTCAGAAAATTTGGGGAACCTTGCAAATATTCATGTTAGAAGTGTGTGTACTTTTTTCATCTTTGCTTTAAGAATTAGATAAACAATTAGTCCATTATCAAAATTGTTGTCAGTCAATATTCTATCAGTCATCTAATTCATTGTTTCATCTCTAGAATACTGGTTGGTTTCTGGGAACCTTAGGTGCCCTAGACCAAGATTTTGCCCCAGGCACCTTGACAAAATGAATCTGGCTGTGCCAACAGACTCCACAACTTTGTCAGTAGAAAACCCACTAATTGTGATTTTTTGTCCTGCGCTTACCTCAGGGGCAAAAACACTGACAAATGTCCATAGAGGTAAGTACACTTTAACTCTGTTAATGTCAGAAACTCTCTCAACATGCATGTTATGGTTAGTTTATTATTTGTCTGGTTTGATCTTTGTACTCTGTCCCACAGTGACTCCTGTTTTATTTCCTGAGTTGAAAATAAAGAGCTGAGTTGCATTTTCTGTGTGCGTAAGCTCTTACTCAATACTGCGTCTTTAGAGAACGCCACTTTTCTTGCTTTCACACGAGAGGTAAGATTAAAGAGTTTTGTGAGTCTCAAACTTTACTTGTAGAATTAGAAAATTTCTGACATCTGATCATGAAAACTTTTGAATGATTTAAAAGAAGCATAAAACTGCACTTGACTGCAATTGGTTGACATGCACAGAAACACCAGATCTGGCCATGTCACACTTAGGGTGACTTTGCAAAATTTAGTGTAGCTATAACAGCTAGACTGGATGATTCAATGTCATGCCCTGCATTTTACAGGCAAGATGAATTTGGAGGAGTACTTCAGAAGAATTGGTTTCCATGGCTCATACGATAAACTGGATCTTACAACTCTGAAGTTAATCCACAAGCAGCATGTCATGTCAGTTCCCTTTGAAAACCTCAGCATTCACTGTGGTGAGAAGATCATCATGGACCTTGAGGCCATTTTCAGTAAGATAGTGAGGAACGGCCGCGGGGGTTGGTGCCTCGAGAACAACTTCCTGTTTGGCTGGGTGCTGAGACAAATGGGCTACGACTCTACGATGTTGGGCTCCAGAGTTTTCAACAGTGGCATCAATGACTTTAGTACCCACCTCATCAACAAGGTGGTCATTGATGGAAAGGCTTATATAACAGATGTAAGCTTTGGGACGTCTTTCCAAGTGTGGGAGCCTCTGGAGCTCGTGTCTGGAAAGGACCAGCCTCAGGCAGCAGGTGTGTTTCGTCTCATAGACAAGGGGGACATGTGGGTTTTGGAAAAGACCAGCAGAAAGTCAAAGGTTCTCAATCCAGACTTTGCCCAGTCAAGTCTGGTGAACAGGGAGGGAACAAAGCAGATCTACTGCTTCACCCTGGTGCCTCGTGAGGCTGATAATTTTTTTCGAGACAAACCACATACTCCAGACAGATCCGACCTCACTGTTCACCAATAAGTCCATCTGCTCTTTGCAAACACCAACAGGATTCAGAGCCCTGATTGGTTGGACCTACTGCGAGGTCACCTACAAATCTGAGGAGGGTGTTGATGTCTTAGACATGAGAGATGTAACAGATGATGAGATAGAGCAAATTCTGAGGGAACAGTTCAATTTAAAGCTGCAGAACAAACTGAAGCCTGTGAGCAACAAATCATGGTACACACTCTAAAATCCTGCACACACTCTGTTTTGAAATGGACTTGGGATGATGTCACAACCTGGAGTGATACCATGACTGACCTGATAGAGTAGCTTGTTGAGTTATCAGTTCTGCAAAGAAACATTATAGCCAATTGAGACCAACGAACCAATGAATGACTGAAAAAATCTGTTTGTTTGTCAGAGAACTTAAATGAATCTTTGCCTTATCATAGTCCACCATTTTCCAAATGTCATGCATTCATGTGATTTAACTACAAGAAATAAAATGATATGCAAAAAGTTCAGACTGTCCTACTGTAATCAATATATTCATATCAATAATTCATCCAGATGTCCAACAAACTGAACTGTAATGCACAGTGTAAAGCATATTTTAAACTACATTAATTAATAAACATAATTGAACTTACTTGTATCTGCGCTGGTTTTAAAGTTCTATTATGCAGTTATTACCTTTGATCATCTCAAATGTTTACAGTTGTTATTAAGTATCTTTTACATATTTACTATCTAAGTTAAACAGGATGTTATTGTTTGTAGTCAGTGTTGGGAAGTTGTGAACTTTATGTAATTAAACTAGTAGTTTAGCTACATTTAGCTGTAACTTGCTGGTAGTTCAACTACATCCATATTTGCATAGTGATACGAGTAATTATATCACTTTTTGGACATTTTTGTGGAGTTCACTACTGAAGCTACAAACAATTTTGGGCCATAAAAGGAAAAGAATGCCCTTTTATTTTTATTTTGTCATTGTTTCTTTACTGCCCAAGGGGGATATTCACAATTACATCATTATCAAATAAGCACGCGAATGTATGATTAGTGTTTTAAACTTTTTCTTTGCGCGCGTTCAAATTTCTCCGAGTGATAGACATTGCGGCTTTTATTTTGAAAGTAGCACTGGGATGTGTCGTCTTAATTACGTCACTTTGCTCTGCCAGCCACTAATACTGGGACTTCCGGTATGCATCTCATGCCTTCATAATAAAAGTAGACATATCGTTTTTTAAAATATCGTAACTTTTTTTTTAAACGCAATTTTAGTATAGCAATTAAACGATAAGGGATACTAAGTCACTCACATAGTACTTATTACTATCGGGAAAAAAATAATGAAAACTCCATCACATGTATTTTTTTGTAACTGAAAGTCTATATATTGCTCTTATATTTATATTTATACGTTCAATCAGTCGATAAAAGTGCATGACAGTGTACAACCCATCTCAGACCTGTACTTTATTCTCAATCCATCCTGTAATCTGTAGTAAGAAAACAAGTGATATTTAGCAAAAGAAAGTGACTCTAGTTGGCTGATGGCGCTTCTAGCGGTCAAACATGAGCACAGCTCGACCCGGGGGCTCTACGTCACATTTTACTCTCTGCCGCCCTGAACTACAACAACAACAACAACAACAACAACCACCGCTGCAAGTTTCATCACAGTCTGAAGATCAGAGGTCTGTCAGCTGATCCAAGATCGGATCGTTGAACTAAAGGGTGGAATAAACTTTTGGTCTAAATGCTGCGATCGCCGGCTGGCGAGACTTTTTTTTCTTCCGGTGTTTGTACATACCATAGGAAAACATCTTAACAAACATTCATATACTTTTGCAGGGAAAAGATAAGTCAAACCCGATAATGATATGGATCCATGATCATTTTGTTTTCACCTTCATATTACGCTTGGCAGCTCGTCATAGCACTTCCTGTAAATAGTTTTCTCAAATACTTGAATAACATACATACACTGAAGGTTAAACACAGCTCCTTATACTCATATTTATAACAGCAGATAACTTTCCAGCAACAGAAAGTCTCTTAAATATGCTTCTTGGTGTGATTAAGACACGTTGTCATTGTGTTCAGCTTTAACAGTTGACTATACATAGATGTCTTTGTAAAACAGAGGGCGAACCTGCACCAGGTGGATGTGTCCTTTAAATTCATCATCATCTTTCAATACTTTATAAAGGTTTGAAGCTTTAACTGGTGGCTTTACTCTGTATGTCTCATTAGAAGTGTCATCAATTCATGTCATGTCCTGCATTTTACAGGCAAGATGAATTTGGAGGAGTACTTCAGAAGAATTGGTTTCCACGGCTCATACGATAAACTGGATCTTACAACTCTAATGTTAATCCACAAGCAGCATGTCATGTCAGTTCCCTTTGAAAACCTCAGCATTCACTGTGGTGAGAAGATCATCATGGACCTTGAGGCCATTTTCAATAAGATAGTGAGGAACGGCCGCGGGGGTTGGTGCCTCGAGAACAACTTCCTGTTTGGCTGGGTGCTGAGACAAATGGGCTACGACACTACAACACTGAGCTCCAGAGTTTTCAACAGTTTCCTTAATGACTTTGGCCCCCTCGAATCTCACCTCATCAACAAGGTGGTCATTGATGGAAAGGCTTATATAACAGATGTAAGCTTTGGGGTGTCTTTCTTTTCAAGTGTGGGAGCCTCTGGAGCTCGTGTCTGGAAAGGACCAGCCTCAGGCAGCAGGTGTGTTTCGTCTCATAGACAAGGGGGACATGTGGGTTCTGGAAAAGACCAGCAGAAAGTCAAAGGTTCTCAATCCAGACTTTGCCCAGTCAAGTCTGGTGAACAGGAGAGAAATGAAGCCGGTCTACTGCTTCACGCTGGTGCCTCGTGAGGCTGATCATTTCTTTGATAAGAGCCACACACTCCAGACAGATCCGACCTCACTGTTCACCAATAAGTCCATCTGCTCTTTGCAAACACCAACAGGATTCAGAGCCCTGATTGGTTGGACCTACTGCGAGGTCACCTACAAATCTGAGGAGGATGTTGATGTCTTAGACATGAGAGATGTAACAGATGATGAGATAGAGCAAATTCTGAGGGAACAGTTCAATTTAAAGCTGCAGAACAAACTGAAGCCTGTGAGCAACAAATCATGGTACACACTCTAAAATCCTGCACACACTCTGTTTTGAAATGGACTTGGGATGATGTCACAACCTGGAGTGATATCATGACTGACCTAATAGAGTAGCTTGTTGAGTTATTATCTGTTAAAAAAATTAACAGTGATTTGTTAATCATTAGCCGTGGCTCAGCAAGTCCTGTCTACATGTTGAGTGTCCTTGGAAAAGACACTGAGCCCCGCTTTGCTCCTGACCAACACCTCTGATGGGAGCTCACTGCCCCTGGAGTTAGAGTGTTTGTGTGTTTGAACAAGAAGAAAATCTCAAAGTGATAAAAGCTCAAGACAAATGCAGCAATTTAGTATTCATTTACTCAAAGAGTTATGAGAGGAGGAAAGCAGTTTTGATCCATAGGAGGGTGATGAAAAGATAAAAGTACGTAGAAAAAACAGCACAGCTCATGATCCAAGTCAGTGCTAACAATGTTAATACTTTACAATATTGAGTTATCCAAACAAAGTCATTTTAATATACCTCAATGAGAAATTCACATTAATCTTCCAGTAAAACAAAAAAGATCTTGGTCCTGTTAGAGGGAGGGAGCGGTAGAGAGAACCCACTACTTGTTTTATTCTTCCTTAAGCCACCAAAGGTGAGAGGTTTATGGTCAGTGTTGGGCCCTCTGTCCTCTGTCATTTAAAAACTGATTAATGTGCTGTAGCAGCAAGGTTAGTGTGTGGCTGATTGAGTCCAAAGGACATGTCAGTGGGCTGAGGCGGGGTGTTTGGATCTATGCCTCTCGTATTTGTGTGTGGTAGAGTATCTTAAGTCAGTAGGAGGAGCAGATATTCCTTTCTGGAGGAATTACTATTAACCAGAAAAAAGCTTTATTCAATCAGTAATTCACTACACAAAAACAATGTTGTTTGGCATTATTATATATACTTTTATAACTTGCTCATTCCAGTGTAATCTGCTTAGCTTCAAGTCATATGTCATAAAGTTATCTGACGATGCAGACTGTGGTGCATGAATTTCTCTGGCGTAGTCTGATCTGTATTTGTATACTTACTCGTGTATCATTTGCATGCTTCTTATTTGAGTCAACAAATTAGAGTTTAGTTTTTATGATTTTATTGTTATAATTTCCTCCATGTAAGATGATCAAAAGGGGTTTGAATCTTGTGCCACAGTATTTTGAAATATGACAATAGAGATGGCTGTCTTGGTGATGGATTGTAATGACAACTGTACTGTGACTTTGAGTGTTTATTTATTTATTCATTTTTTCTTCTTTTTCTCTTTTAAAATTGTATTATCTATTTTTTCATTGAATATTAACTGTCAACACAGGACTTAACATGTGTATCATGTTTGTAATACTCATTCTATAACTTCCATGATTGCCGCAAAAAAAACACAATTAAAAAAAGATAAAAATGTATTGCCCCTCTTTGTTTTAGTCAAAGGTCCAACACAGTTTTCAAGGTGGTATTATTCCATCACAGAAGTACTGTGATACTGCAACCAACAATTCACTTTAATGATCAATAAAGATGGCAAGTTAACTCTTTAAAAGTCAATTGATTGCACAGTGTGTAAAAGTTAAGTATTAGTATAAAAAAGACCCATCATTATGGCCTGGAGCTCAATGTTAAGAAAGTAAGATTTCTATTTTTTTCTGACCAAGTCAGAAACCAAAAAATGTTGAGTTTACAGTCAGAAAATTTGGGGAACCTTGCAAATATTCATGTTAGAAGTGTGTGTACTTTTTTCATCTTTGCTTTAAGAATTAGATAAACAATTAGTCCATTATCAAAATTGTTGTCAGTCAATATTCTATCAGTCATCTAATTCATTGTTTCATCTCTAGAATACTGGTTGGTTTCTGGGAACCTTAGGTGCCCTAGACCAAGATTTTGCCCCAGGCACCTTGATAAAATGAATCTGGCTGTGCCAACAAGACTCCACAACTTTGTCAGTAGAAAACCCACTAATTGTGATTTTTTGTCCTGCGCTTACCTCAGGGGCAAAAACACTGACAAATGTCCATAGAGGTAAGTACACTTTAACTCTGTTAATGTCAGAAACTCTCTCAACATGCATGTTATGGTTAGTTTATTATTTGTCTGGTTTGATCTTTGTACTCTGTCCCACAGTGACTCCTGTTTTATTTCCTGAGTTGAAAATAAAGAGCTGAGTTGCATTTTCTGTGTGCGTAAGCTCTTACTCAATACTGCGTCTTTAGAGAACGCCACTTTTCTTGCTTTCACACGAGAGGTAAGATTAAAGAGTTTTGTGAGTCTCAAACTTTACTTGTAGAATTAGAAAATTTCTGACATCTGATCATGAAAACTTTTGAATGATTTAAAAGAAGCATAAAACTGCACTTGACTGCAATTGGTTGACATGCACAGAAACACCAGATCTGGCCATGTCACACTTAGGGTGACTTTGCAAAATTTAGTGTAGCTATAACAGCTAGACTGGATGATTCAATGTCATGCCCTGCATTTTACAGGCAAGATGAATTTGGAGGAGTACTTCAGAAGAATTGGTTTCCATGGCTCATACGATAAACTGGATCTTACAACTCTGAAGTTAATCCACAAGCAGCATGTCATGTCAGTTCCCTTTGAAAACCTCAGCATTCACTGTGGTGAGAAGATCATCATGGACCTTGAGGCCATTTTCAGTAAGATAGTGAGGAACGGCCGCGGGGGTTGGTGCCTCGAGAACAACTTCCTGTTTGGCTGGGTGCTGAGACAAATGGGCTACGACTCTACGATGTTGGGCTCCAGAGTTTTCAACAGTGGCATCAATGACTTTAGTACCCACCTCATCAACAAGGTGGTCATTGATGGAAAGGCTTATATAACAGATGTAAGCTTTGGGACGTCTTTCCAAGTGTGGGAGCCTCTGGAGCTCGTGTCTGGAAAGGACCAGCCTCAGGCAGCAGGTGTGTTTCGTCTCATAGACAAGGGGGACATGTGGGTTTTGGAAAAGACCAGCAGAAAGTCAAAGGTTCTCAATCCAGACTTTGCCCAGTCAAGTCTGGTGAACAGGGAGGGAACAAAGCAGATCTACTGCTTCACCCTGGTGCCTCGTGAGGCTGATAATTTTTTCGAGACAAACCACATACTCCAGACAGATCCGACCTCACTGTTCACCAATAAGTCCATCTGCTCTTTGCAAACACCAACAGGATTCAGAGCCCTGATTGGTTGGACCTACTGCGAGGTCACCTACAAATCTGAGGAGGGTGTTGATGTCTTAGACATGAGAGATGTAACAGATGATGAGATAGAGCAAATTCTGAGGGAACAGTTCAATTTAAAGCTGCAGAACAAACTGAAGCCTGTGAGCAACAAATCATGGTACACACTCTAAAATCCTGCACACACTCTGTTTTGAAATGGACTTGGGATGATGTCACAACCTGGAGTGATACCATGACTGACCTGATAGAGTAGCTTGTTGAGTTATCAGTTCTGCAAAGAAACATTATAGCCAATTGAGACCAACGAACCAATGAATGACTGAAAAAATCTGTTTGTTTGTCAGAGAACTTAAATGAATCCTTTGCCTTATCATAGTCCACCATTTTCCAAATGTCATGCATTCATGTGATTTAACTACAAGAAATAAAATGATATGCAAAAAGTTCAGACTGTCCTACTGTAATCAATATATTCATATCAATAATTCATCCAGATGTCCAACAAACTGAACTGTAATGCACAGTGTAAAGCATATTTTAAACTACATTAATTAATAAACATAATTGAACTTACTTGTATCTGCGCTGGTTTTAAAGTTCTATTATGCAGTTATTACCTTTGATCATCTCAAATGTTTACAGTTGTTATTAAGTATCTTTTACATATTTACTATCTAAGTTAAACAGGATGTTATTGTTTGTAGTCAGTGTTGGGAAGTTGTGAACTTTATGTAATTAAACTAGTAGTTTAGCTACATTTAGCTGTAACTTGCTGGTAGTTCAACTACATCCATATTTGCATAGTGATACGAGTAATTATATCACTTTTTGGACATTTTTGTGGAGTTCACTACTGAAGCTACAAACAATTTTGGGCCATAAAAGGAAAAGAATGCCCTTTTATTTTTATTTTGTCATTGTTTCTTTACTGCCCAAGGGGGATATTCACAATTACATCATTATCAAATAAGCACGCGAATGTATGATTAGTGTTTTAAACTTTTTCTTTGCGCGCGTTCAAATTTCTCCGAGTGATAGACATTGCGGCTTTTATTTTGAAAGTAGCACTGGGATGTGTCGTCTTAATTACGTCACTTTGCTCTGCCAGCCACTAATACTGGGACTTCCGGTATGCATCTCATGCCTTCATAATAAAAGTAGACATATCGTTTTTTAAAATATCGTAACTTTTTTTTTAAACGCAATTTTAGTATAGCAATTAAACGATAAGGGATACTAAGTCACTCACATAGTACTTATTACTATCGGGAAAAAAATAATGAAAACTCCATCACATGTATTTTTTTGTAACTGAAAGTCTATATATTGCTCTTATATTTATATTTATACGTTCAATCAGTCGATAAAAGTGCATGACAGTGTACAACCCATCTCAGACCTGTACTTTATTCTCAATCCATCCTGTAATCTGTAGTAAGAAAACAAGTGATATTTAGCAAAAGAAAGTGACTCTAGTTGGCTGATGGCGCTTCTAGCGGTCAAACATGAGCACAGCTCGACCCGGGGGCTCTACGTCACATTTTACTCTCTGCCGCCCTGAACTACAACAACAACAACAACAACAACCACCGCTGCAAGTTTCATCACAGTCTGAAGATCAGAGGTCTGTCAGCTGATCCAAGATCGGATCGTTGAACTAAAGGGTGGAATAAACTTTTGGTCTAAATGCTGCGATCGCCGGCTGGCGAGACTTTTTTTTCTTCCGGTGTTTGTACATACCATAGGAAAACATCTTAACAAACATTCATATACTTTTGCAGGGAAAAGATAAGTCAAACCCGATAATGATATGGATCCATGATCATTTTGTTTTCACCTTCATATTACGCTTGCAGCTCGTCATAGCACTTCCTGTAAATAGTTTTCTCAAATACTTGAATAACATACATACACTGAAGGTTAAACACAGCTCCTTATACTCATATTTATAACAGCAGATAACTTTCCAGCAACAGAAAGTCTCTTAAATATGCTTCTTGGTGTGATTAAGACACGTTGTCATTGTGTTCAGCTTTAACAGTTGACTATACATAGATGTCTTTGTAAAACAGAGGGCGAACCTGCACCAGGTGGATGTGTCCTTTAAATTCATCATCATCTTTCAATACTTTATAAAGGTTTGAAGCTTTAACTGGTGGCTTTACTCTGTATGTCTCATTAGAAGTGTCATCAATTCATGTCATGTCCTGCATTTTACAGGCAAGATGAATTTGGAGGAGTACTTCAGAAGAATTGGTTTCCACGGCTCATACGATAAACTGGATCTTACAACTCTAAGTTAATCCACAAGCAGCATGTCATGTCAGTTCCCTTTGAAAACCTCAGCATTCACTGTGGTGAGAAGATCATCATGGACCTTGAGGCCATTTTCAATAAGATAGTGAGGAACGGCCGCGGGGGTTGGTGCCTCGAGAACAACTTCCTGTTTGGCTGGGTGCTGAGACAAATGGGCTACGACACTACAACACTGAGCTCCAGAGTTTTCAACAGTTTCCTTAATGACTTTAGCCCCCCTCGAATCTCACCTCATCAACAAGGTGGTCATTGATGGAAAGGCTTATATAACAGATGTAAGCTTTGGGGTGTCTTTCCAAGTGTGGGAGCCTCTGGAGCTCGTGTCTGGAAAGGACCAGCCTCAGGCAGCAGGTGTGTTTCGTCTCATAGACAAGGGGGACATGTGGGTTCTGGAAAAGACCAGCAGAAAGTCAAAGGTTCTCAATCCAGACTTTGCCCAGTCAAGTCTGGTGAACAGGGAGAGAAATGAAGCCGGTCTACTGCTTCACGCTGGTGCCTCGTGAGGCTGATCATTTCTTTCGAGACAAGAGCCACACACTCCAGACAGATCCGACCTCACTGTTCACCAATAAGTCCATCTGCTCTTTGCAAACACCAACAGGATTCAGAGCCCTGATTGGTTGGACCTACTGCGAGGTCACCTACAAATCTGAGGAGGATGTTGATGTCTTAGACATGAGAGATGTAACAGATGATGAAATAGAGCAAATTCTGAGGGAACAGTTCAATTTAAAGCTGCAGAACAAACTGAAGCCTGTGAGCAACAAATCATGGTACACACTCTAAAATCCTGCACACACTCTGTTTTGAAATGGACTTGGGATGATGTCACAACCTGGAGTGATATCATGACTGACCTAATAGAGTAGCTTGTTGAGTTATTATCTGTTAAAAAAATTAACAGTGATTTGTTAATCATTAGCCGTGGCTCAGCAAGTCCTGTCTACATGTTGAGTGTCCTTGGAAAAGACACTGAGCCCCGCTTTGCTCCTGACCAACACCTTCTGATGGGAGCTCACTGCCCCTGGAGTTAGAGTGTTTGTGTGTTTGAACAAGAAGAAAATCTCAAAGTGATAAAAGCTCAAGACAAATGCAGCAATTTAGTATTCATTTACTCAAAGAGTTATGAGAGGAGGAAAGCAGTTTTGATCCATAGGAGGGTGATGAAAAGATAAAAGTGCGTAGAAAAAACAGCACAGCTCATGATCCAAGTCAGTGCTAACAATGTTAATACTTTACAATATTGAGTTATCCAAACAAAGTCATTTTAATATACCTCAATGAGAAATTCACATTAATCTTCCAGTAAAACAAAAAAGATCTTGGTCCTGTTAGAGGGAGGGAGCGGTAGAGAGAACCCACTACTTGTTTTATTCTTCCTTAAGCCACCAAAGGTGAGAGGTTTATGGTCAGTGTTGGGCCCTCTGTCCTCTGTCATTTAAAAACTGATTAATGTGCTGTAGCAGCAAGGTTAGTGTGTGGCTGATTGAGTCCAAAGGACATGTCAGTGGGCTGAGGCGGGGTGTTTGGATCTATGCCTCTCGTATTTGTGTGTGGTAGAGTATCTTAAGTCAGTAGGAGGAGCAGATATTCCTTTCTGGAGGAATTACTATTAACCAGAAAAAAGCTTTATTCAATCAGTAATTCACTACACAAAAACAATGTTGTTTGGCATTATTATATATACTTTTATAACTTGCTCATTCCAGTGTAATCTGCTTAGCTTCAAGTCATATGTCATAAAGTTATCTGACGATGCAGACTGTGGTGCATGAATTTCTCTGGCGTAGTCTGATCTGTATTTGTATACTTACTCGTGTATCATTTGCATGCTTCTTATTTGAGTCAACAAATTAGAGTTTAGTTTTTATGATTTTATTGTTATAATTTCCTCCATGTAAGATGATCAAAAGGGGTTTGAATCTTGTGCCACAGTATTTTGAAATATGACAATAGAGATGGCTGTCTTGGTGATGGATTGTAATGACAACTGTACTGTGACTTTGAGTGTTTATTTATTTATTCATTTTTTCTTCTTTTTCTCTTTTAAAATTGTATTATCTATTTTTTCATTGAATATTAACTGTCAACACAGGACTTAACATGTGTATCATGTTTGTAATACTCATTCTATAACTTCCATGATTGCCGCAAAAAAAACACAATTAAAAAAAGATAAAAATGTATTGCCCCTCTTTGTTTTAGTCAAAGGTCCAACACAGTTTTCAAGGTGGTATTATTCCATCACAGAAGTACTGTGATACTGCAACCAACAATCACTTTAATGATCAATAAAGATGGCAAGTTAATTCTTTAAAAGTCAATTGATTGCACAGTGTGTAAAAGTTAGTATAAAAAAGACCCATCATTATGGCCTGGAGCTCATGTTAAGAAATTAAGATTTCTATTTTTTTCTGACCAAGTCAGAAACCAAAAAATGTTGAGTTTACAGTCAGAAAATTTGGGGAACCTTGCAAATATTCACGCTAGAGGTGTGTGTACTTTTTTCATCTTTGCTTTAAGAATTAGATAAACAATTAGTCCATTATCAAAATTGTTGTCAGTCAATATTCTATCAGTCATCTAATTCATTGTTTCATCTCTAGAATACTGGTTGGTTTCTGGGAACCTTAGGTGCCCTAAGACCAAGATTTTGCCCCAGGCACCTTGATAAAATGAATCTGGCTGTGCCAACAAACTCCACAACTTTGTCAGTAGAAAACCCACTAATTGTGATTTTTTGTCCTGCGCTTACCTCAGGGGCAAAAACACTGACAAATGTCCATAGAGGTAAGTACACTTTAACTCTGTTAATGTCAGAAACTCTCTCAACATGCATGTTATGGTTAGTTTATTATTTGTCTGGTTTGATCTTTGTACTCTGTCCCACAGTGACTCCTGTTTTATTTCCTGAGTTGAAAATAAAGAGCTGAGTTGCATTTTCTGTGTGCGTAAGCTCTTACTCAATACTGCGTCTTTAGAGAACGCCACTTTTCTTGCTTTCACACGAGAGGTAAGATTAAAGAGTTTTGTGAGTCTCAAACTTTACTTGTAGAATTAGAAAATTTCTGACATCTGATCATGAAAACTTTTGAATGATTTAAAAGAAGCATAAAACTGCACTTGACTGCAATTGGTTGACATGCACAGAAACACCAGATCTGGCCATGTCACACTTAGGGTGACTTTGCAAAATTTAGTGTAGCTATAACAGCTAGACTGGATGATTCAATGTCATGCCCTGCATTTTACAGGCAAGATGAATTTGGAGGAGTACTTCAGAAGAATTGGTTTCCATGGCTCATACGATAAACTGGATCTTACAACTCTGAAGTTAATCCACAAGCAGCATGTCATGTCAGTTCCCTTTGAAAACCTCAGCATTCACTGTGGTGAGAAGATCATCATGGACCTTGAGGCCATTTTCAATAAGATAGCGAGGAACGGCCGCGGGGGTTGGTGCCTCGAGAACAACTTCCTGTTTGGCTGGGTGCTGAGACAAATGGGCTACGACTCTACGATGTTGGGCTCCAGAGTTTTCAACAGTGGCATCAATGACTTTAGTACCCACCTCATCAACAAGGTGGTCATTGATGGAAAGGCTTATATAACAGATGTAAGCTTTGGGACGTCTTTCCAAGTGTGGGAGCCTCTGGAGCTCGTGTCTGGAAAGGACCAGCCTCAGGCAGCAGGTGTGTTTCGTCTCATAGACAAGGGGGACATGTGGGTTTTGGAAAAGACCAGCAGAAAGTCAAAGGTTCTCAATCCAGACTTTGCCCAGTCAAGTCTGGTGAACAGGGAGGGAACAAAGCAGATCTACTGCTTCACGCTGGTGCCTCGTGAGGCTGATAATTTTTTTGAGACAAACCACATACTCCAGACAGATCCGACCTCACTGTTCACCAATAAGTCCATCTGCTCTTTGCAAACACCAACAGGATTCAGAGCCCTGATTGGTTGGACCTACTGCGAGGTCACCTACAAACCTGAGGAGGATGTTGATGTCTTAGACATGAGAGATGTAACAGATGATGAAATAGAGCAAATTCTGAGGGAACAGTTCAATTTAAAGCTGCAGAACAAACTGAAGCCTGTGAGCAACAAATCATGGTACACACTCTAAAATCCTGCACACACTCTGTTTTGAAATGGACTTGGGATGATGTCACAACCTGGAGTGATATCATGACTGACCTAATAGAGTAGCTTGTTGAGTTATTATCTGTTAAAAAAATTAACAGTGATTTGTTAATCATTAGCCGTGGCTCAGCAAGTCCTGTCTACATGTTGAGTGTCCTTGGAAAAGACACTGAGCCCCGCTTTGCTCCTGACCAACACCTTTGCTGGGAGCTCACTGCCCCTGGAGTTAGAGTGTTTGTGTGTTTGAACAAGAAGAAAATCTCAAAGTGCTAAAAGCTCAAGACAAATGCAGCAATTTAGTATTCATTTACTCAAAGAGTTATGAGAGGAGGAAAGCAGTTTTGATCCATAGGAGGGTGATGAAAAGATAAAAGTGCGTAGAAAAAACAGCACAGCTCATGATCCAAGTCAGTGCTAACAATGTTAATACTTTACAATATTGAGTTATCCAAACAAAGTCATTTTAATATACCTCAATGAGAAATTCACATTAATCTTCCAGTAAAACAAAAAAGATCTTGGTCCTGTTAGAGGGAGGGAGCGGTAGAGAGAACCCACTACTTGTTTTATTCTTCCTTAAGCCACCAAAGGTGAGAGGTTTATGGTCAGTGTTGGGCCCTCTGTCCTCTGTCATTTAAAAACTGATTAATGTGCTGTAGCAGCAAGGTTAGTGTGTGGCTGATTGAGTCCAAAGGACATGTCAGTGGGCTGAGGCGGGGTGTTTGGATCTATGCCTCTCGTATTTGTGTGTGGTAGAGTATCTTAAGTCAGTAGGAGGAGCAGATATTCCTTTCTGGAGGAATTACTATTAACCAGAAAAAAGCTTTATTCAATCAGTAATTCACTACACAAAAACAATGTTGTTTGGCATTATTATATATACTTTTATAACTTGCTCATTCCAGTGTAATCTGCTTAGCTTCAAGTCATATGTCATAAAGTTATCTGACGATGCAGACTGTGGTGCATGAATTTCTCTGGCGTAGTCTGATCTGTATTTGTATACTTACTCGTGTATCATTTGCATGCTTCTTATTTGAGTCAACAAATTAGAGTTTAGTTTTTATGATTTTATTGTTATAATTTCCTCCATGTAAGATGATCAAAAGGGGTTTGAATCTTGTGCCACAGTATTTTGAAATATGACAATAGAGATGGCTGTCTTGGTGATGGATTGTAATGACAACTGTACTGTGACTTTGAGTGTTTATTTATTTATTCATTTTTTCTTCTTTTTCTCTTTTAAAATTGTATTATCTATTTTTTCATTGAATATTAACTGTCAACACAGGACTTAACATGTGTATCATGTTTGTAATACTCATTCTATAACTTCCATGATTGCCGCAAAAAAAACACAATTAAAAAAAGATAAAAATGTATTGCCCCTCTTTGTTTTAGTCAAAGGTCCAACACAGTTTTCAAGGTGGTATTATTCCATCACAGAAGTACTGTGATACTGCAACCAACAATCACTTTAATGATCAATAAAGATGGCAAGTTAACTCTTTAAAAGTCAATTGATTGCACAGTGTGTAAAAGTTAGTATAAAAAAGACCCATCATTATGGCCTGGAGCTCATGTTAAGAAATTAAGATTTCTATTTTTTTCTGACCAAGTCAGAAACCAAAAAATGTTGAGTTTACAGTCAGAAAATTTGGGGAACCTTGCAAATATTCACGCTAGAGGTGTGTGTACTTTTTTCATCTTTGCTTTAAGAATTAGATAAACAATTAGTCCATTATCAAAATTGTTGTCAGTCAATATTCTATCAGTCATCTAATTCATTGTTTCATCTCTAGAATACTGGTTGGTTTCTGGGAACCTTAGGTGCCCTAGACCATATTTTGCCCCAGGCACCTTGATAAAATGAATCTGGCTGTGCCAACAAACTCCACAACTTTGTCAGTAGAAAACCCACTAATTGTGATTTTTTGTCCTGCGCTTACCTCAGGGGCAAAAACACTGACAAATGTCCATAGAGGTAAGTACACTTTAACTCTGTTAATGTCAGAAACTCTCTCAACATACATGTTATGGTTAGTTTATTATTTGTCTGGTTTGATCTTTGTACTCTGTCCCACAGTGACTCCTGTTTTATTTCCTGAGTTGAAAATAAAGAGCTGAGTTGCATTTTCTGTGTGCGTAAGCTCTTACTCAATACTGCGTCTTTAGAGAACGCCACTTTTCTTGCTTTCACACGAGAGGTAAGATTAAAGAGTTTTGTGAGTCTCAAACTTTACTTGTAGAATTAGAAAATTTCTGACATCTGATCATGAAAACTTTTGAATGATTTAAAAGAAGCATAAAACTGCACTTGACTGCAATTGGTTGACATGCACAGAAACACCAGATCTGGCCATGTCACACTTAGGGTGACTTTGCAAAATTTAGTGTAGCTATAACAGCTAGACTGGATGATTCAATGTCATGCCCTGCATTTTACAGGCAAGATGAATTTGGAGGAGTACTTCAGAAGAATTGGTTTCCATGGCTCATACGATAAACTGGATCTTACAACTCTGAAGTTAATCCACAAGCAGCATGTCATGTCAGTTCCCTTTGAAAACCTCAGCATTCACTGTGGTGAGAAGATCATCATGGACCTTGAGGCCATTTTCAATAAGATAGTGAGGAACGGCCGCGGGGGTTGGTGCCTCGAGAACAACTTCCTGTTTGGCTGGGTGCTGAGACAAATGGGCTACGACTCTACGATGTTGGGCTCCAGAGTTTTCAACAGTGGCGTCAATGACTTTGGTACCCCCGAATCTCACCTCATCAACAAGGTGGTCATTGATGGAAAGGCTTATATAACAGATGTAAGCTTTGGGGTGTCTTTTCAAGTGTGGGAGCCTCTGGAGCTCGTGTCTGGAAAGGACCAGCCTCAGGCAGCAGGTGTGTTTCGTCTCATAGACAAGGGGGACATGTGGGTTTTGGAAAAGACCAGCAGAAAGTCAAAGGTTCTCAATCCAGACTTTGCCCAGTCAAGTCTGGTGAACAGGGAGGGAACAAAGCAGATCTACTGCTTCACCCTGGTGCCTCGTGAGGCTGATAATTTTTTTCGAGACAAACCACATACTCCAGACAGATCCGACCTCACTGTTCACCAATAAGTCCATCTGCTCTTTGCAAACACCAACAGGATTCAGAGCCCTGATTGGTTGGACCTACTGCGAGGTCACCTACAAATCTGAGGAGGGTGTTGATGTCTTAGACATGAGAGATGTAACAGATGATGAAATAGAGCAAATTCTGAGGGAACAGTTCAATTTAAAGCTGCAGAACAAACTGAAGCCTGTGAGCAACAAATCATGGTACACACTCTAAAATCCTGCACACACTCTGTTTTGAAATGGACTTGGGATGATGTCACAACCTGGAGTGATATCATGACTGACCTGATAGAGTAGCTTGTTGAGTTATCAGTTCTGCAATGAAACATTATAGCCAATTGAGACCAACGAACCAATGAATGACTGAAAAAATCTGTTTGTTTGTCAGAGAACTTAAATGAATCCTTGCCTTATCATAGTCCACCATTTTCCAAATGTCATGCATTCATGTGATTTAACTACAAGAAATAAAATGATATGCAAAAAGTTCAGACTGTCCTACTGTAATCAATATATTCATATCAATAATTCATCCAGATGTCCAACAAACTGAACTGTAATGCTCAGTGTAAAGCATATTTTAAACTACATTAATTAATAAACATAATTGAACTTACTTGTATCTGCGCTGGTTTTAAAGTTCTATTATGCAGTTATTACCTTTGATCATCTCAAATGTTTACAGTTGTTATTAAGTATCTTTTACATATTTATTATCTAAGTTAAACAGGATGTTATTGTTTGTAGTCAGTGTTGGGAAGTTGTGAACTTTATGTAATTACACTAGTAGTTTAACTACATTTAGCTGTAGCTTTCTGGTAGTTCAACTACATCCATATTTGCATAGTGATACGAGTAATTATATCACTTTTTGGACATTTTTGTGGAGTTCACTACTGAAGCTACAAACAATTTTGGGCCATAAAAGGAAAAGAATGCCCTTTTATTAGTATTTTGCCATTGTTTCTTTACTGCCCAGGTGGGATGGTTTTGTTTAGGACAGCTTGAGGTCTCTGGGGTTTTCCAGGAAACCTGACTGTCACCTGTGAGAAATATTTGCCCATAGTTGTTAATTATTTGAATCTGCATGCATATTTTAGAAATGATCTGGCTAACTATTAACTAACAAAGTAATCCTGCTTGATGCAACACCTCCTCGTTTCTTAACAGCAGGTGTCAGACAGATGGACTTTGTTTACAAAACCAAACCTGACATTCCTGTCCTTTTCCATGAATAGTGAGGTGATCATCTTTGTCACACAGAAGTGTGAACTACTTTTAGTAGCTTTAGAGAGCCAAAGTAGATTCACTCCCAGTGTAGCTTTACTTCAGTGTTAAGTCATTGGTAGCTTGCAAACCCTTTCAAAGCAGCCTCTCTATCACTGATTATAAAAATAAATAAATAAATAAATAATTTAAAAAAAGTTTGGCTGTAAACTGGACCCCTTACTAACAGGTCCCCTCC
The DNA here is from genome assembly GCA_023238725.1 of Scortum barcoo. Lineage (NCBI taxonomy): Eukaryota > Metazoa > Chordata > Actinopteri > Centrarchiformes > Terapontidae > Scortum > Scortum barcoo. The sequence continues at coordinate 18,384,759 of CM041531.1, forward strand.
TTGATCGGCCTGGGGTACAGGGAGGACTTTGCACCGCCCACTTTTTGGCTTACACCCAATCACGCTTATCACTGAGCACAGAGCCGACGCTGATTGGTCGCTGCAGCCTGTCCTTCAGCAGAGGGGAGAGGCTGCAGGACGAGGCTCAGATATGAACTCACTGGAGCAGGCCGAAGGTAACCAAAACACAAACATATTGAAATCAGCATAGTTTGTATTTAGTCTCTATCTCATTTTTAAACACCAACGTGGAGTCAAACAAACGTCTAAACGTGGGGTTAAAACTGCAGCTGCCACGTTAAGTGTGCTAGCCGGGCTAGCTGCGGCACTTAGCATGTTTGTTAGCTTCATTCACAGCAGAGGCTCAGTCCTTCACACGTTTAGTTTGGTTATTAACTAACACATATTCAGTTTATATTGTCCGGGCAGTGGTTATATAGAGATTTGAGCTTTACCAGCAGCAGTCAGTTTGTCTCAGTCTACTGTAAAGAGAAACTTATTGGACATTTAACAGCCGGTCTCAGTCTCAATATCTTCCTGTCTGCACTAGTTTTTCTTTAGTTTACATCCCTGCAGTACCCCATCAGATACAAGCTGAGCCCTGGAGCTGACACCTGTAATGTTAACATGCTGTTTAAATTACATGACATCATTATGTCGAGAGAAGAAAGGGCGTTTTATAGGAAGAAAAGATGAAGTTGTAAGGTGATGCAGCCATGATGCGAGGTCCAAACACAGTGAGCTTTAATGTAGTGTCCATTTTTTTTGTTTCAGACCTGAAGGCCTTTGAGAGGAGACTGACAGAGTATGTGTCCTGTTTGCAACCTGCGACAGGCAGGTGGAGAAGTAAGTAACTCACTCCAAGCCACAGGAGAGAAGATGGGCTGGCTCCCACGGTGGTCATTATTGCCCCTTTTCCACTAGTACCTACTCGGCTCGACTCGACTCGCCTCGGTTTGTACGCGTTTCCATTACGTGTTAGTACCTGGTACCAGGTACTTTCGTAGTACCTACTCGGCCGGGGTTCCAAGCGAGCTGAGTCGAGCCGAAAATGTGACGTCGGCAGACGGCAGGCCACTGATTGGCCAGGGCCTGACGTCACTAGATGCGTCGGGAGAGCGACTCGTTCATAAGAGTCAACCGCGCCATTTTTAAAACGCAATAACAACAACGAACACGATCAGAGATGGCTGCACAGAAATCAACCCCGCGGAGCAACGACGAGGTGCAGACATTTCTTTGTCTGGTGGCCTCCATTGCTCCGTAGTCGTTTCGTGTTTGTGTCGCATAACAAATGACGTCGCTGGAGTTTCGGCCGCGTTGCCACGGCGACCCCACCCACGCTGAGGTGGTACTCTATTGTAATGGAAAACGACCGAAACTGAGTCGAGTCGAGCCGAGCGCCGAGCCGAGTAGGTACTAGTGGAAAAGGGCCATATGTGCCAAAATCACTCATTACCTTGTGTGATTTTGGACCTTGATAAACCTTGTGTGTGTGTGTGTGTGTGTGTGTGTGTGTGTGTGTGTGTGTGTGTGTGTGTGTGTGTTTGTTTGTTGTTGCACTGCGTCTCATTCTGCTGTCTCTTTCCAGTGATCCTCATCGTGGTGTCTGTCTGTACGGCGACCGGGGCTTGGAACTGGTTAATAGACCCCGACACACAGAAGGTACGAACCAGGCTCAAAGGGAAACCATGAAAAACAGATTAAATAATGTTGTCCTCTTATTGACTGTTGAACTCTGGAGGACCCCTGTAGCCCCCTGCTGCCCCCCCCACCTCCCTCCCCCACTCCCCTCTTCTGACAGCCACCCAAAGACAATACACATCTGCACACTGCAACACCTGCACAGAATGCAGTTGCTTTTGTTGCTTTTTTTTTGCACTACAGTTAAATCATATTTATTCTGTTTTATCTTGCACTACCTCATTTTCGCTTTTTTCTATCTTGTTTATTTTATTTTTTGTTTATCTTATTTTATAATATTATACTTTTTTATATCTTTATACTTTTGGGCTTGCACCGGGACCAGGGTATCTTATCTCGCTCCATCCCATGTTTGACTTGTGTTGGAATGACAATAAAGAATCTTGAATCTTGAATCTTATTATTGAACAATAGAGCCAACAGATGCAGTGAGATTATAACATTTCATTTTTTTATGATAGATTATTGTACATCTTTCCCACACTAAAATGATTGCACTTAGGATAAAAAGATCAAACGTGACCCTTTAAAGGAAGACACAGTCAGGATTTACAAATTGAGCTATACAATTAAAATATGTATTAATTTCCCATGTAATCTTCAGTTCGCTGTGTGCTTACTGATTAGCTGCTGTTGAATAAACACATTTCTCTTGAGACCCAATGCATTTTCAGCTCACTATAAATAAGATCTGTGAAAGCAAATGTTCTGCTATTGACTGAATGGTTCTTGTGGCTTTGTTCCTCTTTTTTTCTGCAGGTCTCTTTCTTTTCATCACTGTGGAATCATCCCTTCTTCACCATCAGCTGCATCACCCTCATAGCTCTCTTCTTTGCTGGGATACACAAACGAGTTGTGGCACCATCAATGTATCCTTTGCGGCACATATCATGAAGTAGGCATGTTTTGTCAGCCTTGGCCAATGAGAGAGGAATGTAGATTGTGCAGGTGTAAGTGTTTGTGCTTTTATAATTGCCTCACAATTGTTTCAAGTTTTTGGCTCACTGGTTATCATCTTTGACCTTCGCCTCGTCAGAATTGCTGCCCGCTGTCGGACAGTTTTAGCAGAATACAACATGTCCTGTGACGACGTGAGTTAACAAATCTCTGCAGTGTTTTGACCTATACTTTTTGTTTTACCGTAAAATTGTTCACTGTTCTTATTTCTGTTTCTTTCTTTATTTTTTTTTACAGACGGGGAAACTCATTCTAAAGCCGCGACCAAACATCCAGTAGCCACAAGCTTAAGCGGGCTGGTCAGACTTGGTTGATAACTACAGATCACTCAAGTCCTTCGGGTGGGCGGTTGGCGACAGCACCAAGGCAGATATAGTCGTCACGATGGCGGAGCAAAATGAACTGATGGGGCCTTTTAACAGTGTCACTGTGCTGACGTCACCACTGAAGCTGCTGATTCCGCTTACATGATTATACTTTTACTCCTTCAGACTGAGCTCAGATGTGTAATTCTATTGTTTCTGTTGTTGAGCATGTGTTTTATCTGAATGTTTCTATTTTTAAAGTAATTTACTAAATAAATACTTCAGGTGTGAAAACTTGCCTCTTAATATTTTTTGTCTCATTACACAAAAACTGTCAGCTTAAGCTTTATTTAAGGTTTGTCTTCTTCTTCTTCTTCTTCTTCTTCTTCTTATTATTATTATTATTATTATTATTATTATTATTATTATTATGTTATAAAATACACAAAAAAACTCATAGATGGTGTCTGTGTGTTTGCTTGCGTTGCACGTGGTTTTGCGACAGCCTCTCCACTTTCTGTCAGGAAAGCACGCTTTACGGCATGGAGCAATCGTCCACATGGCTTCCAACAAGGCTGCGGCCGGAGCGAGTGTGTGAGGCCAATCTCCAGCGTTTGTGTGCGAGTGTGTCTGTAGCTAAAAAGAGAGAAGAGGCCGCGTTACATGCGCAGCTGGCACTTTAACGAGGGGCAGAAATGGGAAAAAGTAAAACCACTAAATTCAAGCGGCCGCAGTTCAACAGTGTCGGCCTGCCGGTAAATGCCGTGAAGGAGGAAGAGGAGCACGGCGAGGAGGACTGTCCTGCTGCGGAGCTCCTGGAGAAAGTATGAGCCCAGGCCAGACCTCACTGAAATCACTGTTAGCCTGCAGGTTTACATGCGGGCACAGCGGATACACGTTTAAAACCCTGAATGAAACTGCCAGGAGATGATGATGTTATTGTTGTGACTGAGTTTTCAGTCCAGTTTAACCAGTCCAGCTGTGAGGATTAACTTTTTTTGAGTGTGTGATTTCACTCCTAACTTATTGAGGCTTCAGTTGTAACGTTGTTTTTCAGCCTGAATGAACTTGTGTGTGCTCATTAATGTCAGATTTTATATCCTGTGTCAAAGCAGTGCAAGTTTATGATATTAACAAACCAGGGGTATATCTGTGTATATGGAGGATGTATATAGTGTACGAATGTTTAGAGTGTATTTATGTCATTAATGTCATCTATGTTTTTATGTTTTTTGTACTGTTTTCTAATTTGTTTTTCTATTGAGCTGCTGTGGCAAGTGAATTTCCACGATGCACGATTAATAAAGTTAATCTTATCTAATGATAGTCCTCCACAGAAAGTTAAGAAACAGGATCAGTCTGTATACTTAGTGTCGTGTTGTCATGTGTCTTTTTTGTAGCTGCAGAGTCCCAGTGCAGATGTGCGGGAGTTTGCGTGTGCCAGCATCTCCCGGGTGGTGCAGCAGAGTCAGACCATCCCAGGTTTCCTCCAGAGGGATGCTGTGAGGCGCCTGGGGCCCATGCTGCTGGACAGCAGCCTGGCCGTTAGGGAGACTGCCACCGGGGCGCTCAGGTGAGAGGTGGTCTCAGCTGGTTTGTGGCAACCACATTCAGCTCCTTCAAAAGGGAAAAGGGGAGGAACGCCAAAAGAAAGTTAAAGATTTCAGTGTGTTGAGTGCTTGCGATTTACCCTGAACCACACACATTTTGACTCTTTGTGTCACCACGTTCTGCACATCTTTGAAACTGACCGGGAGGTTCTTGAATAAACCTTTTTCACAGCAGACATTTTGACTTGAAGCAGAAAACATCCATGTAGAGCTAATAACATTACCTGTGCTTTTCCCACTCTGATTTTTAAACCAGTCTGCCGAGAAAAAAAAAAGTTTCCCTGACACCCATTAACAGCAGGAACCCTCTGAAGGCAGAAGGCCAAGGAGTCAGTGCAGTGCCAGTTTTCAAAGGTTTACCTCAAGCTGCTGTTTCCTGTTGTCTTCAGTGCAGTTATAGTCTGCACACACTTTGGGGACCACTCTGTCCTACTAATGGCATGAACAATAGCCCTGCTGTGTTCAAGTGTCCCAGTTTACCAGTTACCACGTAGCCCATATGGGAAAACCTAGGTAAGGTACCCATTTTCTCTTTTGGTAGCGGTATGGACACCCTCCTGCAGCCGATTTCAGGTGCTACAGTTGGTTGACAGTTGATGGCTGTTCTGTGCGAGCAAACATAGCAATGCACCAACAAAGGCAGTTAAGAAGAAGACTGCTAGCTTGTGAAAATGGATGTGAACGATACACAGTGTAGACATTTGTTAGACCTCATCTGTTGACAATATGTGCAGGCGTCAGGTATGACTTTGAATTTCTGTCAGCTGGTGATCAAACAGCAGCAGTTAGGATGGCAGATTATATGACAACAATAGGTATTGTTATAAGAAAGTGTATTAGGTGCACAAGAATGAGGATAATATTATGCGAACAGAAATAGCCTGTAGCAGTTTACAAAATAACAGTCCAAAGAAACACAGCAGCAAGAAATATAACACATTATTATTATTATAATCACACTTTTTTTCCATGTTTTTTTTTTTTTTTCATACCACGATTAAGATCACATTCAGTGTGGTAACATAAGACATAATGGTGTACAGATGTATTTGTAAGTTATTTCTACAGGGGGCGCCATGCTACAATACAAGGTCGTCTTCAAGAAGAAAGATGCTGTTAGGTCTTTTTTGTGTTATTACAGTTAAATGACTTATTGTGTACAATTATACACTTAATTCAGTTTAATTTATTTGGGAGGAAAACAAACAAATAATTCTTCGGTGGGGGTGACATTTGACTGACAGCATTTACAACACAATGATAATTGTCGTCACTTTGTGTTTTTTCTTCACAGTCAGCACTTGTTTGTGTATCACAGTATGACCTTAACCCTGCTGTGACTACTGCCTCCCCCAAAATCAGGTTCCATGAACTGTATATCAAAATAAGGACATCTCCAGGCTTCCTTTCTTACACACACTTACACTATCAGACACACACATAAACACAAGCAGCTACCCGACAGTGACTCTCCTCCGACCGAATGATGAGTGTGTTTCTGGGGCTGTCTCTCTCCATGACAGGAATCTGAGTGCATGTGGAGGTCAGGAGGTGTGCGAGGACATGGTGAAGCACGACGTCATGACTCCTCTGACAGCACTGCTTAGAGAGGTGAGACTCCGCTGCCGCTTTTAGCTCACCCCATCACTTCGTTTCCTCCTCATCAGCAGCTGTTACAGCAGGCTGTGGTATCCTCAGCAATTAGGTCTAACTCCAGAGCAGAGCTATTCACAGTTGGTGAAAATCACCACGCCCACGCTCAAACACGTTGAATCGTGGCATCAAATTTATGGGTGGGTGTCGTGAACCACAAACAATGACACCATGAATTATTATTAATTACACCTACTGTTATTAATGATAAGATCCTTTATTGATCCCACGGTGGGGAAATTTCACCGTTACAGCAGCTCAAACAACAATTTAAAAGAGACATCAGTATAATAATAGAGACAAAATAAACACAAAAACATTACAACATGTACAATAAATAGTAAATAGTAATAATAAGAGAAAAAGAAAAAAACAGTATTTATATACACAGCCTCACCTCAGTTAGATGTGCAGTGGTGAGGTGTTCATTGCACAGGTGAATATGGATATATAGCAGATATGAATTCACAGTATAAGTAAATGAGTGGAATGAAAAAAGACCATAAAGTGCATAGCTAGGACATCAGTAAACATCAGTCCTGCTGTGGTATGAAAATGTTTGTTGCAATAACAGAATTATAGTGCAGCATTATACAGTCTGACAGTGTTTAGTATGAAGGACCTGCAGAAGCGCTCCTTCCTACACCTTGGGATGTCTGAGTCTGTTACTGAAAGGAGCTGCTTAAGGCCCCCACAGTCTGATGCAGAGGGTGGGAGGTGTTGTCCATGATAGTGGACAGTTTGGCCAGAGCCCTCCTCTCCCCCATCACCTCGATGGAGTCCAGGGGGCAGCCACAGACTGAGCTGGCTCTTTTAATCAGTCTGTTGAGCCTCTTCTTGTCCCGCTCAGAACACCCCCCTCCCCAGCAGACCACTGCATAGGAGACACAGACACAGACGCCACCACAGTCTCATAAAAAGTCCTCAGCAGTGGCCTGCACACACCAAAAGATCCCAGCCTCCTCAGCATATAAAGACGCGACTCTGACCCCTATTATAGAGCGAGTCAGTGTTCGTCAATCCAGTCCAGTTTGTTATTTAAGTGAACACCCAGGTACTTGTACGTCCTCACCTGGATGTTCACCGGTGCAATGTCGGAGGGTTTCCTGCTGAAAATGACTCCTATTACCTACTACTATTATCACCTGCCTTTCTGGACTGAGCCATATTTTCATAATATGAAATTAACACTTTGAACATATTTGAATGGATGATGGCAAAGTTCATACTTGTTTCACATTTTTGTGGTAACCTACAGCTCCATGTTTTTCTTTCAGAGCTGTGCTAGTTTTGAGAGTGCTGCTGTGCCAATGAAAGATGAGAAGAACGCCGTGGAGGATGTCGCCAATGAGGCTGTGAACCTGATGTGGAATCTATGGTGAGCCAAAGCGTCACTCAACCTGGTTGACAGCAGTGTGTGCAGCCTGTGAGGACAATGGGTGTCTACCGCCTAAAGTAAAGCTAGAACTGCAGGGTCTGTTTCGCCTTGCTTCGATTTTCCAAGCCAATCCAGAGAATTGCATTCTCAGTTAATATCATTGTCACAGCCCACTTCATTGACCCTGTTTCTGCCATTAACTGTAATTATTCACACAAGGATGATGCATGATGTCTGTCTGTAGACACTTGTTGCTTATGTTACAGATGTACTGTACTACAGATGTACAGATGTACATGATGTACTCACTTCATGATGTCTTTTCAGTGAGAGCAGCAGCCAGGCGCTGTCTATGTTCAACAAAGCAGGTCTCCTGGATGTGGTTGTCCAGTGTCTGGAGAGACACCCACACAATGTGGAGCTGGCCATATCTGCTGGTAGGTCTGAGTAATATACTGCTGACTGATTGATTAATCTAATTATGTGTATCTAGTCTAGCCGGCCAGGATGTATTATTATTATATTATGTTCTATTATTCATGGAGAACCTCAGTTTTGTTGCCAAATATCAGGTCAGGATATAAATCGTCCCTCCACTGTTGGTATAAAAGTGATTGTACCTCCAGGCAGCAGTGACCTTTAGGTCCCTGCTAGCATTTTGTGGTGCATGTGCATAGACATTAAACATTGGACACAGCCAGGCTAGCTGTTTTTAGGTCTTTATGCTAAGATAATCCAGCAGCCAATGTACACAGCATTCTGCCTTCATCACAATACGAGCTCCATCGTGGCTGCTTGTGATGATTCACTGTCATCATAGCCGGCCTGTCACCCGTACTGTGTTTCAATACAGCCACATTCACTTTATAGTTGTTCTCATGCACATGTTTTTCTGTTGTCAGACTGCTAAACATGTTTGAGATTAGATCACAGCTCATAAATACTATGTTGAGCAGCACTAATTAAAAAAGGTGCGGATTACAGCGAGCTATTTTATGATCCAGACCTTGTCTGACAAATATATAAAAAAAATCTAGATTGATACTGTTTTGTCATTTAAAAGACAATATGGTGATCACAGTTAATGTTTAAAGAGACAAAAAGTTTGTCATATTCAAGTACAGTCATCTGTTGCCACCTTTTTAAATGAGCTGCAAATGTGTATTTATGTCAACAAAACATCTCTGAACCAGTATTTCCCCTGGGTTTACAGGTTTACAGGTTTGGTGGGGGGGTGGGGGGGGACAATGCGACGCGACATGTTTTTCGAGCGGGGCGGGGCTTCTAAATGTCATGACACAAGAGTGGTATCAACCTTTTCTTGAAAAATGTGGGACTGCTTCTTTTTAACACCTGTGCCTCCAGCTCGTAATAACTCTACGCTCAACATCTGTTTATACAAACAGAAAATACAATCAGAATGAAAATCAAAGGTGCTGTATGTTTTTATGTTTGAGTAAATGTTCTGCTAAACTTGCTTCATATGGTATTGTGGTAAACATTAATAGATATTGTGTGTGACCTAACAGACATTTTGGTGTGATGACTACGTGTAAGTAAAGACACTCCGGCTCTGAAACGTATGAGGCTGATTACAGAAATAACAATGACGTGTGAACCAGTCATTGACATTACATCCTATAATAGACCTTGCCGTACAGATTGAGGGCTTTCAGAAGTCTCATTGTTGTTGTCTTATTACAATTTTCAAGTCTCTCCTCTTTGTGTTTGTGCAGCCCACTGTTTGCACACTGTGACTGAGGATAACCCAGAGCTGCTGTGTAGCTTGAACACTGCTGTGCTCGGAGTCCTGGAGAATGTGCTACTGTCATCTCAGCCAGGCATGGCACACACCCTCCTCAGGACACTGGCCGCAGGTACAATTTGTCACTTGTTGTGTCTTTTTAAGTAAATTGTTAAAAAGTGTGCCACCATTACTAAAGTTGATAGTGGCATTGAAATAAAGTCTTGTGTGGGTAGAATTTTAAGGAACAAAAGGCTGCAAACTTTAACATTTTCAATATCTGATGTCTTAACTCCTCCTGCCCTGTCGCTCAGGGACACTGTGGAACATGAAGGGCAGTCTGCCTGCTGCCAGGCAGGCCCAGACCATCAACGCCGTGGTTGCCACCTTGTCGCAGTGCCTGGATCTGGACTCGGGTACGCTGATACCTGAACTCAGACAAGCAGAAGAGGTCCGTCACAGGAACACACCAGCTGAGCCAGAAACAGAAAACCAGGCTGCGGGACAGCTCGTGGAGGAGGAGATGGATGAAGAGGAACCGCCTAAACACAAGAGGAACGGAAAAGCTGTGAGGGTCGATAACGACTTCTCTGACCTGTTGCCCGTAAGTCGTGTCTCTCTTGTAGTACTCTATATGTTACTGTTCCTCTTTGTGCATACTGCAGGCCTCTCTGACCTTACAAGGTGACCTTTGAACACAGTAAACTTGTCGCAGAGATTATGAACTCATTTCAGTAGCTTGCTTCTGTTCCAGTTAGAGCGAGACTGATCAATCAGCCGGGGACATATATAGGCTGATCTCTAAAACTCTCTAAGACATAAGGATTGGCCTAAAAAGTGTAGTGTTGATTGGATTAATCAAGAAAAATCCAGATATAAATAATTTATGAAGCTGCTCACAGTATAATTTGGGTCTTAACGTCAGGAAGTACCATTAATAAATGTCCTGAAGTGTCAAGACTTGAGGCTGTTTTATTTATTATCTTAAAGACAGACATGCATATTTAAATTACACACTGAAATAGATTCTAGATATATAAACTTGCCAGTGTACTTTTTATTGAAATCAATTTTAAACAAACTGAAAACAACCAAACATTCGTTTGATAAACATAGATTTGTAGGGCCTTTACAGACAAGTAACACTTGAAATGTTTAATTTATCCTTCTTTAGCTCATTAGGGCTTTGTAAAAAAATAAACGTAATATCTATAATCTGTGTTCATGGCAACAAAACGGTTGTGTATTTCAGAGGCACATGTTAATGCCAGGTGAAAAGGTGGCGTATGAGTCACCCTGGAGTGCGAGCCAGACTGACAGAGCAGACAAACTGTCGGGTTTGGGCGGGAGCAGATTAGGGACACTCGGCAAGGTTCAACTGGGGACCAGCTTCCGGCCTCCACCATGCTGACAGTCCCCAGACCTGACCTCTGTGAGACAGAGCTGTCCTCCTCATCTCAGTCAGTGCCAGAGCCCCAAGATTTTGGGCGACATCCATGGTGGCGTTTTGAAATACGCTTTAATATTGTAGGTTACATAACGTGTTATTTTGATCTGAGCTTTGGGTTTTCTTGTTTATCTGTGTAAACATACAGTTAAGGAATGTGTTTCTTTGTCACAGTGCTCCTAAACAAACCCTAACACACACAAACACTGTGAAAATCAAGAGACTGAACATATAAAATCCACTTAAACCTCAGTTTCTCTTCTTAAGTGTTGCCCTTGAAGCAGCTTTCACTCGCGTCACAGTTCAAAAAGTGTAATGGATGTCTGCAGAAATGAATCTTGTCTTTGTGGCGGCGGCTGAGCTCAGACTGGGCAAAAACGATGCTAACAGTCATTGTTTTGGTTGGATGTTGACTCACATGGCTGCTTGTTTTTGTCCAGAGGGGCAAGGAGGAGCTGAGGGAGGCAACGGCCTTGCTGACAGCCCAGCAAACGTCCTTAGAGATCATCGTCAACATGTGCTGCTCTGATGGTGAGTGTTGTGGGCACGGACAGCAGTGCTGACCCCAGGCACTTTTCATCAACATTATTTCCTGTGACACCGCCACCCAGTATGTGTTTGCATATCGGAAAGGCAATTACAACAAGAAATAAGATAAGATAAGTTCATTCAAGTGCCTAGAAACACCTTCTATTGTTCTGCATTTGTAGTGTTTCAGCTGTTTCACTGATCCATCTTACGCATGTCTGTCTGTTAAGACCCGTCTGACGACGAGTGGGAGGAGGAGTCGAGCAGCGACGAGAGTGACATGGGTCCAGATGGCCTCTGTGACGGAGTCTCCAATCTTATGTCCCCATTGTGTTTGTCCGCTGAAGTTCACGGGGCCTTGATCAACCACAGCATCCCTGAAAAGGCAAACACCTGTCTGCTTCAGCATTAACACCTCACATCGACACCAGTCAGTGTAGCTGTCAGAGAGGAGGAGTTCATTAGAGCATCAGAAATGTGTAGACAAGCATAGGAATGTAGTTAAACTTGAGTTTGCTTTTCTGTAATTACAAAGCAGAAAATATGGTCTTGCTTATGCAGTGAACCCCACCCATCTTCTACCTGAGGCTGAACAGATACAGTTACATACCTGTGCAGTTTCATAGAGAGATCTCTGTCACATATGCACTTACGCAACCACACTAAATGATAAAGATGGTCATAGTAATATGTTTTTCCCTCCTGTTTCAAGGTCCTCAAAAAGACTGAGTTCCCCAGAAAGGAAGCCACGGACATGTGCCACCAGAATCCCTCCTGGAGAGGCCTGATAAAAAAGTAATCCTTTAACTTCTTTTAACTTCACTGTCTGATTAACATTAGTTTAAGGTATCAAAAGCCATTTTCTTTCCTTCAGGATGCAGCGTGTCCAGTCCCGGGCGCTGACGTGCCTCCATAGCATCCTCTCCACCATGGACGCTGAGTCTCTGGGAGGATCGACAGCCCTGCAGGGAGCAGCACAGCACCTGTCCACGCTGGTCTTTGGTGCAGCAGGTCTCACATTTCTGTCACATTGTGATAGAGGTCCCATTTACTATTGCCTTTGTTAAGTTTTATTTTATATCTGAAATACAAGCTCCAGGAATCTTAATTCAAGTTTTGGAAGCTAATTTGTGATGGAAATTGGAAAAATTGAAATCGTAGTTGAGGAATCTGTGTTTATTCCTCAAATGGTCTGATGCAGCAATATGGAGCTGCAATACTGAAGCTACAATTTACTCTCTAATGTTTTCAGAGATACCCAAAGATGAGGAGTTCCTGGAGGCCGTTATCAGCGCCATGCGGTCTCTTTTGCAGATGATTGCTTCCAAAAACATCCCCCAGGTACAGAATATACCACAGCTTCAGCCTTTGGTAATGTAGACATTTGCATTTATGGGTTATTCTAAAGCGTTACTCCAGCAACATAGTATTGCACTTGTTTAAAGTTAAAAGTGATAAAAACAGTGGCAACACAGAAGCTGTACTTCCTGTCAGACTTGAAAATCCACTGTCTGCTCACACTAAACTCTGTTGACCGTGCTTATTTTGGACAGCTCAGTTTCTGTGGTTGGTTTTGTTTTTGTTAGTGTATGACCCCCCAGCAGCTGATGAGCCTGAGCGAAGCCGCCACCCGCTGTGATGTTGTCAGTGTGAGGGTCAACGCCGTCGCAATCCTGGGCATCACCGGCAGCACTTTAGCCAAAGAGAAGGGCACCGCTGAAACCCTTCAGGTATAATTTTTCACTCTTTTCTTCTCTCAGAATATTCAATCGTCCTCTAAGAAACTCTGCCCCCCTGCCACAGATGATTGGAAACGCCTTACTTCAGGTCGCCACAAGGGATGCCGACCTGGTGGTAAACGGCGAAGCCCTCGATGCCTTGTTTGACGTTTTCGCGGATGGAGACGAGGCAGAGACAGCGGCAAAGAACATCCAGTTGCTACCTGCGCTGAAGGCACTTCAACCGGTCTTTAAGGCCAAGGTACCAGAGAGCTTTTTATCAAACGCTGCTCATGTTGATGTTTGTTGTTGAGCGACTTATAATAATAATTATTCAGCACATCTTCCCCTTGTTTTAAGAAACGAACAAGAAGATGCACATCCTTCCCATCATGCGTCTTAAATAACAGTTTCTTCTTTCTGTCTGCTAGATTCGTAAAGAAGGAAGGGGCAGGTACAGCCCGCAGCAGCTGTGTGTGCTAGACAACATCAAGGTCAACCTGCGAAGATTCATTGGTTATCTGGAGAAGGTTGTGAAAAAATGAGGACTCTCACTACTTAACCTATTGAGCCTGAGTGGTTTGGACAGATATGCTAGCAGGAGCACAGAATGAACCAGAACATGGTTTGTGAAACCATCAAGTATTTATTATGTTGGCAGTAAACCATTTGTTTTTGCTTGGTTTAAATGTTCATATTCTCTAAATAATGATTATGACTTTATTTGTTGTGAAGAAAGACATTTAATATTGGTTAGTGGTTACTGCAAGTTGCAGTGAAGAGGTTTTTATTTTTACTCCCTTGGTTATGTGTCATTCAGCCCAATGTGGCTGAAAAACCTATAATTTCATGTTCCCCCCTGTAACATTTTTAAGAGATCAGTGACAGCCCATGTTACAATGAGCCCAAACATTGATGTTTACAGTTCTGTTGCAAAGGGGAGGAAGCAGAGTTATTTGAAACTGCACGCCCTTTATGGGAAGGATTTTAGTATCAGCTGCTTCATGAAAAAGAGAAGATTTTGAGTTATGGATCCCTTTTAATGGAATCATAATTTTGTTGAGAAAGAAATTGGCTTGTTTAAAGAGAAATGAAATTACCATCTGATTTCAGCAGCTCACTAAGTGGAAAGGGTTTTCTATACTCACTGCCAATGTTGTGATAACAGTAAAAGATATTTTAGCCTTTAGAAATAGACACATATTCTCTACCTCTGCCACTCTGCTTTCCCTCCACCTCCCATCTCTCAGCATCACTTGCACACTTTGCCAAGGCACCACTTTCAATGCACACAGTGGTAACATCTGCAGCAGAAAATTTGTGAACTTTTCTGTCATCGCTGTAGCCAACTTTCTACGAAAGCATTCTTCTCAGTAACATCATAAAATAATTGCCCAAATTGAAAAGAGATTGGGTGTAACTAGCACCAATAAATAAGAATTAAGAAGTGCTGCCCACAGTCCTGTTCTACAACTGTGCAGGTTGGGAATATTTTAATCCAGGATAGCGTCATCTATGTAGCACCGGGTCCGCATCATGCTTTGAGTAACTGACAAAGTCGACGTATGATCTTTCATTCATGCTGTAAATGATAAAGAAAAAATGGTGAGTTGTATCAACGAATGACATTTTCCTAAATTTCAACATTTACTGTGATAGCTTTTACATTGTTTATCAGATATAATTCCCACAACTTTTCAGGGAAATGTCATTAACCTTGCATATCATTGATAAACAAAAGATAAATCTGAGGGAGAATATGTCATAAGGCTATAAATGAATAACCTTTTTTTTTTTAATAAATCCTGATTTCTTAAGCATTTGGTTTGTTTTCTTTTGCATCATATGAACAATTTCTGAACTAATATGCCTGGAATTTTTTACATCTACCAAATGTTGGAGAACACTTAAATCACACATTGTATCTCTATAAACAAAATATTCAAGTTCAAGATCTTCACTGTAGTAACATTGTGTAATTCATTGAGACCAAAATGATGTGACAACAGTCAGTGGAAACCAAAAAACAACCGATTGAAGGCTGGATTCAAATCACATCAAAAATCAAAGTAAAAGATTGAAATCACAGGCTGATCCAATTTGCATGGATTTCATCAGGGCAATTTATAATGTGACTCAGTAGTATGTATGGCCCATACGAGCCTGTATGCACTCCTGACAACGTCTGGGCAACTGCCTACACACTCTAGCCAGCCACATGAGGTCGGGCATTGTCCTGCACCAGAAGGAACCCAGGGCCCACTGCACCAGCTTAAGGTCTGACAGTGACCCTGTGACTCCGGTACCTAACAGCAGTCAGGGTAACGCTGGCTAACACATGGAGGTTTGTGTGACCCTCCAAGGACATGACTTCCCTGACCATCACTGACCCACAGCAAAACTGATCATGCTCAATGATGTTGCAGGCAGCATAATGTTGACCTCGGCTCCTGACTCTTTAACATCTGTCACATGCTTAGTGTGAACTTGCTCTCATCTGTGAGGAGAACCTGGCGGACCTACCAGTTCTGGTGTTCTGTAGCGAATACCAATCAGTCTGCATGGTGCCGTGCTGTGAGCAAAGGCCCCAATAGAGGATATGTGCCCTCATGCCACCCTCATGTCTGTTTCTGTCAGTTTGGTCAGAAACATGCACACAAGTAGCCCACTGGAGATCATTTTGCCTCTGGCAGCGCTCCTGTTCCTCCTCGCACATAGCAGCAGGGGTTGATTGCCCTTCTGCAGCCCTGTTCAGCTCTCCCTGTGCAATGACTTGTTTCCTGGTATCTCCTCCATGCTCTTGAGACTGTGTTGGGAGACACAGCAAACCTTCTCATGATGGCACAGATGAATGTGCCACCCTGGAGGAGCTGGACCACCTCCACCTAAGCTACCAGTAATGACGGGAGAATCACTTAGGAAGGATGAGGAGAGATCAATTGTCTGTGGACACAACCAGCAAACCGATTCTCTTTTGGGGAAGAAAAAATTCTCAAATCATTCTCCATTTCCAGCTTCTCAGATGAGACGATGTGCTGCTTCTGTTTATATCACCGAAAATGAAATATGTTTTAGGTTTTAGACTGTTGGTCTGACAGAACAAACTACTTAATGGTGTCACCTTAGTCAGTTGTTGGGAAATTATGAGAATTTTTTTTTTTGTCTAAATGATTAATCGAATAGTCCCCAGAATAGCTGTAAGATTAACTGATAATAAAACTAGTCAGTTACTATTTTTGGTATTCACCCTTTCAGTCCACAGGATTTTTAATATTGTCTTGTGTACTATGTACTATGCATTTAACTCATCATAGGAATTTTACACAGTAACAAGGAGGGTAACATCCTGGGATGCTGTGTAAACCATGAGTACAGTAACGAATGCGTGTGTCTGACAGTGTGACGGTGTGACCACCGGGCAAAATCAGAGGTTTAGGTGGCTGTAGTGCTCATATCTTGTCCATTTCACAGTGATGAGGGAATAATAAATCAGTGGCTGTTATGTAACAACAAACAGTTGTCTGTTGCGTAAGAGCGGCTGGCCCCGCCCCCTGGTGGCCCCGCGCATGCGCAGCAGTGTCAGCAGCAGCTCGGCGCACTCCGCCATTGAGGCAGCCCGGATCAGGAGGAAAGGGTCAGAGCGGCTCCTCGACAGGCGGCGGTGGCACGTTTTCTGCTCTCTTCAACTCTGCCTTCACACAGCGGCCTCAGAGCTCCACTCGTCGCACCCCCAGCGGATGATTTGCCTCCACACCCTCGCTCGTTGCCGCTTCTGAAGCGACGCGTTTTCAGCGGATTTCGCAGGAGTAACGGGGCGGCTATAACGAGGCTACGGCAGGCTAGCTAACGTTAGCTAGCGACCTGGCTAGCTGCACACGAGCTGAGAGCCTCGCTCGGTGCTGGTGGGGTGGAAGAGGAAGAGGAGGAGGAGGAGGAGGTGGAGGGGGGGCGGTCTGCCTACAGTGTCGTTTGATGGATCCGAGGATCGCCTGGTTTCAACCAGAACAGCGCGGACCGGCTAACAACCTGTGGATGCAGATCTGGGAGACGACTCAGGGGCTCGGCTACCTGCAGGTGAACAGCAGCGGAGCTCAGAGCGCGGCGAGCCTGAAGGCGACCGGAGCCGTGCTCACCGGCAGGAACGGGGGGACACCGGACTCACACGGCGGCAGCGGCGGCGAGGCCAGGACTCAGGGGATGTCGAGCACGGTGGGCAGCGGAGGAGAGCTGGCGGAGCAGCGGGACTTTATACCTCTGGAAACCAATAGCAACCACAACAACCGAGCCGGTGGCCGAGGAGGTGGAGGTGGGGGGCAGCAGCAGGGCAGCGGGGTGGCTTTGCTCTGGGGACACCCCAACAAAAGGAAAAGAGACAACAAAGCTAGCACTTTCGGATTCAACTCGAGCTTCCTGACCGGCCCCGATGAGAGCTACACCGGCACACCGTGGAAAGTCAGGAACTACTCAGAGGGGATCATCGGGTAAGAGGAGAGAGACCCACGCAGAGATTTGATTAAAGTGTTCACCCCTCTGAAGCGGGGGTCAACTAGCTGTGATTTCGCCTAGTTGAAGTAGTTTAGCTGCGGGACCGAGAGACGGCCGAGATTGTCAGTCCCACCCCACCCACTGACTCACAGCTAGATAACTTAGTGTAGCTCCACATAGTGTCACAGAAAAATGATCTGTCAAGGGCGAGCCCGACCACTGATGTGCAGTTTACACAGCAAGTTAAAGGTGCAGGTCACTGTCATTCAGGCTGTCACACCAAGTCCTGTAAAGTGAGAGCCCCCACCTCAAAACTGTGCAGGAAGTACGAGTGTTGCCTCAAACAAGCAGAGTTTTTAGTTTATTTACTCTTCTAATAACATCTTAGAAGGTTTTAAGGATGTGTTTTATCAAACCATCATTGCTTTTGTATTCTAGATGACTTTTGAGAAGATGCTCATCAAAATGCAGCAACACACCCAAGTAACTTCCAGGAGGTTTAACAACCTAGTTTTTCTCAGTACTGTTTTTTGGACCTTTGCACTGCATCAGATCAGACACCCTGATCTACTCATGTTATGGTGTTCATTAGATGACTAAAGGGCCGTGTGGTGTGCTGCTTACGTGAGTAAAACTGGTCTGTCAACAACTACATGTTTCAAAAAGGAGAAAGAGGGGGAGGTGACAGGGTGCTGCCCTACGCAGGCGTGACACTTTCACTACCCTTGTGTCACTTTCCTGCTCCTCCTCCAGCCTCCGTAAGCCCGCTAATACAAGGCTGGCAGGATTTCATAGGAAATAACAAGTTGTCAAACAGCTTCTGAACAATGTTGTGAGGGGAAAAGTCAGCACGAGGTACAATGTATGGGCAGGAAGTGCATTGTAAACACTTAGCTCAGATAGTGTTTGCAGTCATGGCACTGCTTATTTATAGCAGGTGAGGGAATCTGTCACAAATGAGTCTTAACAAGGTTAGCTAACTTAAAGACTCTTCTCACACCAGGTTCTGCAAACATGCAGAAGTGTTGACCCCTGAGATTAGAAACTGTGCAGCTGTGCTGACTGCGCATCCCCCCTGTTTAAGAATTAACTCATACTTACACATACACTTTCTCTCCCGCCCCATTTAAAACACACCAATAATCTGATAATCAATGTATTTATGAAGTTGATATAAATGAGGAGGCAAGTATTCCTGCGTTCTGCATCTTCATTGGGTTCGATGTAGCTCTATCTTTAGTGCCCACTACAGTATCAGAGATCAATGGCAGGTTCACACGGACAAGAGTGCAGCTCATGCAAATATGAACTCAATGCACTGCCAGTGCACTGAATCCAGTCTGTAATACTGCATTACGATGGTGACAAGTTTTCGTAGTGGAAAAAACTCTGAATGCTTACAGAGACACATCAAAAGCCAAAAAAATGCCTGAATACTCAGCTTCAGTTGAAATAGTAAGTGCTGGTGTCACTGGTCAACACTGTTCAGACATTTTTTGACTAAATGAGAGTTTGAAACATACTGAGCATACAGTCAGCCATAGAAAAGACATGAATGTTTTTTTTAAAGGCCTTTATGGATGTTTTGACACTTTTTAAACCGAGGAAACACTATATCATTGTTGGAGATGTCAACAGGTATTGATCCTAAAATAGTGACCAAACTCAACAAGGCCAAGCAGCTGACTGATTATAAAAGCAGTGGAAAGCCACAGCACATGTTTGAAGTTAATGTCAACTTCAATGATGGTTCATGAATCGAGCTTCAACTTCTTGTGTGAGATTTGATTCATTAGAGGCCGTGAACATTTAGCTGGGCTCGCATTGTTCACATGGGAGCTAGTCCTGTAACACTGAGCAACAGGAGGATCAAGTCACATGGTATAATAAATGTACGAGACATTTATTAACTTGGAACTTCATCAAATGGGCTGCTTCTTAGAAACAGTGTTTTTTTTTTTTATGTTATAACAGGGGACAAATATTTTGGTGGGTGGGGCTCTGTTTTAAAGACCTTTTAGGTGCAGAGATTTGCCCTCCTCCCCACCCCGTTCAGTCAGACATGTGTAGACAAGCAGAACACCAGAGTGTGGAGCTCAGTCTTTGGCTTATCCTCATTTATAGTTATATGGAAGCTCTGTGTTTGCATAAGGACATTCTTTAGTGATTAGCTCGGCTAATACCAGAACCTGAACCTCAGAGGCTCAATCACACTCACCACCACTGGGGGCTCTCTGTCTAACCAGACTCATTCACAGTGCCAGCTCACTCTGTGGCATTATAGGAAACGTATTTCGAAACGCACATGTACACAGCCGCAGCACATTATGTGGATCTAAAAGCTGCTGTCGTTACGTTGATTCCACGGTTAAAGCTCCGCTCATAACGACGTGTTGTTGTTGCTTGGGAGATGTGGTCTGGATGTGGGATGTATAGAGGAGCGATAAACATCCTGTTCCACTGTTGGCAATAGCCCATGCGCGCTGCCTGCGATTAGACAAGCGGAGGATACTTTCAGTCGTTTACTGTAATGAGCTTCCATGTCACGGGTGGTGGCGCTGAGCAATATGTTGTTTCGTGTACATTGGCTTTTTGTAGAATTTACACAGCCCCTTGTGGCTGAATTGTTTGCTTTTCACGCGCGACTGGTTTTTACTTAAAGATGCACCCCCCCCCCCACCCTGTACTGTTTCCAAATGTTCCTTATCTCACTTCTGAGGTAAGTTTGGTTACAAAGAGTCAACCGGCAAATTAGGAGAGTGAGGAGAGGAGGGTTTTGGTCAGCTGGTCTTAGATTCTTGCTTTGGATTTAGTAACTGTGGTTGAACCTTTTCCTTACTATTCTGGCTTTTGCCGCCCTTTTTAAATGTCGTACATCCAGACACAGGGAATAAGATGTTTGAGCATTCAGTCAGGTTGAATGGTGTCAGGCGTGGGGACAAGGTGAACCTGGGAATCGTCACCATCAAAAAAGGGTAAAGGTGGGAATAAGTTCAAATGCGTTTTTCCATGGGGACCGACTGTACACTATATTTGGCCATGGGGGTTGGAGAGGCAGAGGCATGTGCTTATTTGTGTTTTACGCTCCTCCAGTCCTTTTGGAAGCGAGAGGGTCCGAGCAGGCGGCCCGCCTCACGATGGAAAAGAATCGGTGTTTACATGCTCCTCACGGCCTCACTTCCACAAAACAAAGCCAGCCCTCCGAGGGAGAAACCCGAGTCCCTTCACCGCCTGCCCAATCAGATCGGAAGACTCTAAGGGAGTGTTTCCACCTCATTTTCTGGTCTCGCGGAGCAGTTATTCAGATTCTTTATATGGACACAGGAAGTCAGTGTAGCCTGGGAGAGCTGTGGCCCATATCTGTCCGGCTGATCTGCGCTCTGATCTGGTGTTGTGTTGTGGGCTTTTATTGTGTAGGCAAGACACGACGTTCCAAAGTTCCAGTCATTTTTATAACAGAGAGGCATTGTGAGGGAATGAACTCAGAGCAATAGGTGGATTTATCAGATATCAGCGTCTGCTGCTCTCTACAACCGGCCAGCGCTGATCTGAAAAACCCCTCTGAAATCTATTTGTATAAAATCAACAGTAATTCTGAGTCTTTGAAAGCAATCCAAAAAAGTAGATTTGATGTGTCAGTGTCAGGTACAACATGTTGTCCAAACACATTGGAGATCGAAAGTGTTAATAGTTGTTCAGCCATACTGGGGTTGGAGTTTAAAAAGTGGTAAAGGACTGTTTTTTCCCTCTGGATGTCTTCATTTTAATCTCGTGTCCTCGCATGTGGTGAATGTCTTACTCATACAAAGCACTTTGCTCTTGTGGCCCAAAATGGTAGCGACGACAGAGCAACCCTCACTTGATGAATGTTAGCGGGGCCGGGTGTTGGCAGCTAGTTTGGAGTGGTGAAGCAGAACATCACTTGCAGGCTAATGAAATGTGTGGTTAATCGCTCACTGATAGTAGCCCTGGCTCAGGGTTTATTGCCATTTTTTAGCCGCTGTCTTTTGGAGATTTATGAGTTCCAGCACACAGATAGCACCTCTGTGACTGAAGCTCCATTATTAGAACTGCGGTTCATCCAGCCTCTACTGGCATCTATGTCACGTTCTCCCCCCTCTCTCTATCTTTTTCTGCTTGCTGGTTGGCTCTCGGCCAAGGCATGTAAGCCCGTGGAGAGAGAAGCCTGCACGCCGGTCATTTGGACTGTAGGTGAAACAGGTCCCCTCTGAACAGCACGTGTGGGCAGCTCTCCATAACGCAGCCTTCCCATGTGTAGTGAGGAATGTGTTTTTCTTTTTTTTCCCCCTTGCTTCCTGTCCAATGGAAACCCTTCCCATGCTCCAGACTGATGCAGTCAGCAAGCGACGCAGAGTGCTCTATGTTGTTTTTTTTTTTTTTTTTATTTAGAGCGTGTGTTCAGACTCTGACCTTCTCAGCACGTGTGCAGAACGACATGACATGACAATTTCTTTCTTGTTGTCGCCTATATATATATATATATATATATATATATATATATATATATATATATATATATGTTTTAAGTTTGGTACAGCTTTGGTGTTGCCATAAAATAAATTTTTCAGGTTTGTTGCAGGTTTTATTTTGAAATCCCAGAAGATATTAACTAATAATTAATTATAAATATAATTTATAATTTTAAATGTATTTGAAAATGAATAGTAAGAAAAGCAATAATGCATGTGGTGTATTAGTTTTGGCTTATTCTTCTCATTAGGGTTATATATATATATATATATATATATATATATGTAGACATATATTTTGAAGTTGGTCGTGTCCTTCAAGGCTCCAACAGCTTGTGCTGAATCATACATTTTCCTACTCTAACATATTAATGCCAGACCAGCACAGTTGTTCTGAAGGCTTAAACATGCTTCAAGTGTCACTTCCCGGTGTTGAGAAAGCTAATTTGATACTGTAGTTAGTAAAGCCTCAAGGTACTCCATTGGCAGTGGGTTGAACTACATTACAAAATGTAGAAATGACAGCTGCAGTACAAAGTACTCTGATATTTCATATCAGAAAATGTCATAGACACATGGAATTACTTTGGATTGGGAGACACCTGTCTGATCAATAGATTTGTTTGTTTCACAAAGACAGTCAACATAGAGGTATTGAAAAATATGATTTACATTTTATCAGATGCTGACGCTCTACTGGTGCGATGCTCCCAAGCCTGTTCACCCTGGCAGTATTACCATATTTATAGTCCCAACTCTTCCTGTTTTGACCGCAGCACCCTGCTGCATCACTCAGGCATGACCAGACCCATCACCCATCATTAGAAGTCAGCAGTGTTTAGGCCTTTGCGTAACTAGAGCTGTTTTGTCCCAGTGGCCAACACTTAGCACCCCAGATCAGTTCATTGATGAAACATTAATGGATCTGCCATCTGCGAGACATCGACACCTCTGCCTCTGTGGCTGCCCTCATTGTGAAAAGCAGTGTGTGATGTGACTTGTTTGCCTCCGGCCACCCAGTCAATGTGGACAGAGTAGTGTCACATAACACACTCTTCCTTCTTTTGTTGCAAAAGGATGTCCAGGCCCAAAATTTAAAGCCCTCACAAAATTTGGGTCATGATATTGGGACTCTTTCTTTCTGTCTTTCTTGTTTTCTGTCTTACTGTATGGCAACAGAAGTAGTCGCAGGCGTTTTGATCACGACCAATCAGATCTAATGATGTAACGCTGCTCATTGTATTGAACGTGGCCATCCATCAGAGATCTCGTGTTTCAGGCAGGTTTCTCTTCACACATGAACAGCGTGTCTTAACACTGTCCCAGCACGCCTTTTTCAGTATTAGACTCTAAAGCTGTGCTACAGGCGCTCTGACAGACACTTTTGTACCGTAGTGCCAAAATATCTGCACAGTCAGTAAGTAGTGCTCAGTGTGATGCGACAATAACCTCTTTTTCCTCCATCCTACCCAACTTAACAGATGGCTCTCGTTCACATGAAGGCATTTTAGCACCACACCCAGTCCACTCTCTCTCTCTCGCTCTGTTTTTCTGTTTCACCTTATGAGGGTGTCTGGCCCTCTACCTTTTTAATCTTTTTTTTTCTTTTCCCTCCAGTTTTCCCTCATTCTTTTCATTTTCTTTTTTTCTTACATTCCCCTCATACCCTCTCAGCCACATCAAGGCCGAATTATGCTTCTCTGACAAGGTGTTGCAGTGCCTTTGTGGAGTAGCTCTATAGAAATATCGAGGCTCCTACCGTAGCTTATTGTGTTTTCTATAATGGAAAAACATCACGATGTGCATCACAGAGTTGGAAAATAAAAAGGACTGCAATAGCAGCAGGCATGAACAGATTCCACTTTTTCTCTCCAAATACCAAGCCCAGGCTTGATTAATTTTTTCATTTATGTATTCAGAAACATTCAGCTCAGAAGAAATATACAAGGAATTTTCTATGACCGTAGAGTGATGTTGTGAAGTTTCCTGAATCATGACCTCATTGTTGTTCTCGTACCCGTACTTGCTATGACAACTATACTTGACTATAAACCAGTTCCTTATCCATGGGAATTGATGTCGAACGACAGCAACTAGTTGATTACTCGATCAGTCAATCGACAGAAAAGGAAGCGGCAACTGTTTTGATAATCACTTAATTGTTCGCATCATTATTTCAAGTAGAAATGCCAAACAATTGATGGTTTCAGCTCCCTTAAATGCGAGGATTTATTACTTTTTCTGGTCCCAAAATGATGGTGAACTAAATGTCTTTGGAATTTTTGACTGCTGGTTGGACAAAACAACATCTGTGACATCCTTGTAGAAAGCTGTAGGAAATTGTGATGGGTTGTTTTTCATTGTTTTCTAATATTTTATAGGGTAAACACATTTGTTAATTATTGTTGTTGACACTTGTTGATGTTTGTGCCTGTGACTTACTGTCCAAAGAGCGTGCAGTACTTGTTTTATCCCCTGCTGCAGCCCTTCATCCCCGTGTCCCTGCTCCCCTTCATTCAGATTTTAGTCGTACGTACGGAGCCAACTGCGTGCAGCTCAAAGACAAGACGAGTTCAACTGCGAAAACACAAACATCAGAGTCAGTAAGCAAGACTGGCACCATTTCAGTGACACTAGAATAATCATGCCAGAGGGAAACATTAGAAAAAGACAAAGTGCTAAGCAGGAGAGAGAGGGAGTTTTCTTTTCCTCCTCTGGGAGCCTCAGCTCTCTGGAAACCTGTTCCACAAGATTACATAACATTACTATGATATAGGCAAGTGGGATTATCTGATAAGCAGCGCCAAGGGTCCATGTGCTTCCCGGGCAGGTGCAGGGCTGAGATGTAACTTGATCCAAGAAGGTGGGGCAGGAGAAGTGATTTCTTTGGCTGCTGCCGTCACGTGATGATGAGGGAGCAGGAGTGGCCTGTTTGCAGTGAAATGAAACCTACTCTACTGCTGTGAAGTGAAAATGTGCACATCTCAGGACGTCAGCTGTTTACCTAAAATGTTTTTAGTTTATTACATTGCAGAGTGAAAATACTCTAGATAATCGTGCCCGCTTTTTCAGCTTGTTGATGTTTATGGAAGTCAGAACATACATCAGACGTCAAAACCAAATAAAATCAGTTTAGTTGTAACACATCACAGTAACTCAAATGAACATAAATACTCTCAGGACTTTGGGCTGATGTGTCTTAATCATAGAGAAATGAGTTAGAGAGCTGCTTTCTCTTAACCATGAAATCAAAACTGATGTATTTGTAATACCAGACTCTAGCTGCTGAGTTTCTTTTATCCTTAAATGAAACCTCTGCTGTGTGTACGGGGAAAAGAGATTAGTCATTACACTTTGGTTGTCAGTTGCCATGTTGAAGGAGGGGCAACAAGTGGAAACAGAAACTTTTTGCCTCCTCTTCCTTGACAAAAAAAACAAAAATGAAACGTGTGTGCAGCGAAACATTTGGTATCCTGCCAAAATTTGACACAGTCTACCATACTAAAATGATTATTTTGTTAATCAGAAGGAACATCAAAGTGGTGGCTAAAACAAGTCCCATGTAATGCTGAAAGAACTGTGGTAACCAACACAATCACGGCAAATAGACGCTCAGTCTCTATCTTGGTCTGCACAAAGGAAGTCAATGAAATGAAATCATGCCATTCGATTCACTTAACTTATTTATTTGTGGTCAGCTCTCTGACAAGTTCAGTAAATGGATGTGTCTGTGTGACAGATGTCGGTTAAAAACACACACACTTTATTCATTTCAATCAGACCACTGAATGAAGGGTCATCTGTTCTGTTTTTTTCTCAGTATCCTTTTCAGGGATCTGCTCTTATTAGAAAAGATCAGTGTGTGAAACATTAACCCAGCAGCTTGTAGTTTTTATCCCGTGCAGACTAAAATGACGTCAGGTCTCATCAGCTGTTGCTAATTAACATTACCTCCACGAGAAAATTGACATCAGGCCAAAATTAAACTGGTCTGTTGTGGGTTCGTGTGCTCTCTTTAAGGCTGTGTCTGTGCTCTGCCAAAGATTGTTTATGAGGTAAAACAAGTGTTTTTGTAGTCCCAACAACTCCAGCAGAGTCATTCATCTTCTCTCTATCTGAGTCGCGTTCTCCCTGTTTAACTTTCATCAGTGTCATAGCAATACTTTAAGATGATCGGCTTCTTTTGAATCACGACCCTCATCATTTGTAGAATACGGTGCACTTGTAAGCTGCCAACTTCACTGTTTATCTCTAAAATGTCGACACTGCAGCTGAAATGAAGAGTCCATTCAATTAGACAACCACCAGAAAATTTAGTGTTTGTTATTTTTTAAAGCAAAGTGTTAAATATTACATTATATTAAGTTTTAGCCTCTTTCTTTGATAAAGTATTTTTAAGGGTTTTGGACTTTTTTTGACTAACAATCAATGTGGAGACATCACCTTTGGCTTTAGAAAATTGCCATTTTTCACCATTTTCTAGTTAAAATTATACATTGAGAAAATATCTACATTTCTGAAGTAAAGTGTAGCACTGTGCACACATTTACACATCTTCTTGTGTTTTTAATGCAGTGTTTCTGACTATCTCGGCCTTCCTGTAGCGTTAGCCGCTGAATAGTTTGGCCACAGCAACTCATGGGGGGGTTGTGTTTTTTTTTCTCTCCTGAAGGTCACCATGATAGCATTAGGCAGTTCTGTTCTGCAAGCATTTCCCCTACATGGGTAGACGACCTTTCAGTGCTGCGTCTGTGTCCCTTGCTTCTGCTAGGCCCAGTGTCTGATACCCCAGAAATACTAAAGGTGAAGCCCAGTCAACTTTGACTGTTGTCAGGTTAAGAGCGCCTGTTACATAAAACCCAGACAGTAGACGCACACAGTGCTCTTTGGGGCGTAATCCAAACAACTGTCAGTCAGTGTCGGTAGCTGCTGGTGTTTTTCTTGTCCAACTTTCTGTGGTGCACGCGGGCTTTGCTTTGTTGCTTATTTTATTTTTAAAAAGCAGAAATATCGCTTTTCCTCCGTCTTTCTTTATCTGTCTGCTGAGGGCGATGTGCCTGTTATTGGCCCGATCTGGGACTACATAGCTGTTTGCGCACGTGCCACTTGTGTGTGTGTGTCTGCATGTTTGTGTTCCTTATTTGTCCGCCCACAGAGAGTTGTCCCTGCGTTTATGTGTGTGTAGACAAAACTGGTCAGTAAAAAAGGTCAGTGCATGTAGGCAGAGCGACCTGTTCCAAGGACAAATGCAGCAGCCTGGCTTCGCCTGCCTTTACTGAGCATAAGTTTTCTTTTACTGACATGACGCTGGGACGCAGTAGGAGTTCCTGTTTTGTTTTGCCTCTGCTTGACCGAAAAAAAAAGAAAATAAAAAGAAATAGCAGGTTTGGGATAACGTTAAAAACACTGCTACGTCTTTTATGATAAAACTTCTACTGTCATAAAAATGACCCCTTTTTTCGGTAATGATTAACCTCCACCCCTATCAGTAAAAGTCAGTTGTATAGCTCTGTGGAGGAACAAGGATGTTTAATAATTTATGATTTTGCTGATTGGCATGAATCTACCTAATCTATCTAATAGTGAAAGTATTCAGAGAAGTCCTGGAGATGCCTGCTCTGAGGGAGGGCTGACTTTTTCCCCTTAATACCCTGCTCATTCTCCTTTTGTCACAACATGCGTTTTATCCAGCTGGCTGGCTCGGTGACACTTCTCCATCACTATGCAGGGGAAAACTACAATTAATACTCCAACGTTTCCTACAGGCCTGAAAATTTGAACTTTAAGTTGCAAGCCTTTTACCACTAACTTTTTTGCTTATTATACCCCCATTACCAAACATCAATTTGGTTTCAGCACTTTTGTCATTGGGCACATATGGGGTGTGAGGAGAAAAGTTTGAGGTGATAGGTGCCTCGTCAGCTCTCGGTGTAATCGTATTACTTGTAGTGTTTTGTGTAAATATGTCAGAGAAAAAAATAAAGCTATTAGCGACGTGCTGTCAGTGTGACAGTCTGACATCTTTATCTGTGGCAGTGAGTGTCAGCACAGCACATGGGGCTGGCAGAGAGCTTGCAGATCAGACCAAGAGATCATCAGCTCCCCCGTTCGTGTTGGGTTTCCTTTGTGTCTCGGCCTTACTTTGTGTGCAACTAACTGTTAAAACTAACTTATTTAATTGATCTGTTTTATGGTACCATGTTCTGTTAATTATGATTAAATTCACTGGATTATCACCAAAAAAGAAACATGTTTCCACTCCTCTCACCACAGTGTGTGCTTTGCAGGTTGCACGAGGAGGTCAATGACTTCTATGAGTACATCTCCCCACGGCCGGAGGAAGAGAAGATGAGACTGGAGGTGGTGGACAGAATCAAGGGAGTCATCCATGACCTGTGGCCCAGCGCTGAGGTACACATTGCCTCCACATCACAAAGCTTTTTTTTTTTGTGTGGGTGTGTGTGTTGTTTTTGGGTTTGGTTTGAACAGCAGGGTGTGACAGACCTGGTGGTTGTTGTTGTTTTTTTTTTTTTTCTTTTCTTTTCAGCGTGCCACTGATAATCAGGGTGAGAATTGCCTTCAGCTGTTTGCTAGAAAATCTTGGCTATAACAGGGAAGACACCCAACATTACTAGAAGCCATTTTGTTTTGGCAGGAACAGATGGATTTTCATATTAGTGAACTATTGACAGGTTTGTTGCAGCGGTTAAGCACTGTTACCAGACTACCTTTCACACAGTTTAATTTACAACACTCACTCCCACCAGTGAGGCTGTATGTGAAATCAAACTATAAGCTTCAGCCTTTCATAAAGCGTTCCCTTGTTTTCTCTTAACTCACTGCTGCACAGTGCTCTGTTTGGGTCATGTTATCCGGGCCACCTCGCACACTCTTCTACCCACTGACTTTGATCCCGCTGATAGAGCAGTGTGTGTCTACTCTCAAGCTTAGTAGTTCCTAAATTAAGGAGCGTAATGCCGCCCCAAGCCTGCCCAGTTTTATACCTTTTCCACCGTGTGAGCGAGCAAGGGCAACTTGCTCATCCACTCAATCCCACACTTGTTTAATTGATTAGCTCAGGCGCGTTAAACATCTGCTAAACAGTCACAGACGTTTCCACAGTCTGTGGCAAACTTGCTACGTTCATACTGAAGCTTTTCTGGATCATCTGTACCAAGTAGTGCCCATGAGAGCTTCTCATTTAGAGAAACGTTTCTGAGGCTCATTGTTGAAAAGGTTTGACTGGAGAGCGCAGAGATGGGGATCAGACGTAGCTCATCTTTGTGATTCACCCTTCACGGAAGGCTTCAGGACTTACTATACACTCGTTCACAAACACGGCTCTTCAATCAGCTTAGCTGTGGCCATGTGACCGGGCTGTAAACCAGAGTTTACACTACGGCTTGATGTGGGGATGCAGGGAGTAAAGGTGGGGTCAATTCTTAAGTCTATTTCTGTTCAGACGCCAATTTGTGCGACGGAGGTTGACGATATTTTAGTCACTTCAGTAGCGTGCAGGTTAAGAGATCAGTGGCTAAAAGCACTGTTACATGTAAACATCCTGTCAGTTTTGATTTCCACAACAGCCAGTTTACACATCGATGCAACTTTACACAGAGGATGTTTCGCTGAGGCCACCCTTGAAGTGGTTTTGAGATATATTCAAACTACACACTCTGCTTTTACCCCTGATAGGTGTTTATTGTACCACGCCTGTGCAGTTTGTTTGGGCTTGTCACTGAACCATTGCTAAGTTGAACGGTAGATTAATAATAATTTTGGAAGCTTGAAGAACAGGTTTTTGAAGTATTTGAAGTAAGCTCAGCGTGCGAAATCAGAGCGCTGCAGTGATGCCTGCTTTGTACTCAGTCCAGTCCATGTCGTAATGCGTCAGAAAGAAGAACTATCCGAGCGTAGAAGAGAAGATGTTCAAAGCTTAAAGTCACAACATTGTGAAAAAAAATCTTCCGGTGCTTGAGCTGTTCTGCAGGATGTGCATACATTCATGTCATTTTGTTGAATTTAAAAAAAAAAAGAGCAAACTGTATATATGTGTGTGAAACTCTGTGTGTCCCATCTCTGCAGGTCCAAGTGTTTGGGAGTTTCAGCACTGGTCTTTATCTGCCAACAAGGTGAGCCATTTAGTTTCCCAAACCAACCGAGAGATTTAAACACACACTTTCTTTTCATCTTTGCCAAACTGTGACTGTGAGCTGGCCTCTTACCAAAATTACACAACTGTGTTATGAAGGAAGCGCTGTGTCTCTTGCCAGCCAAGCATTATTAGCTTTTGTTTTGAGGATCAAGCGGTTAAATCATGTTTAGCACTGCTGATCCCTTTTTTTTTTTTTTTTTTTAATAAACTTTCTTCTGAGAGGCCACACGTACACAGAAAGACACAACAGCTAACTGCCCACACGGACACACTATCATGTCACCTGGATTAGTGGACTCGTGACACAACACCGAGCACTTTAATGGGACTAAACTGTTAGATACATGTGTGTCAGTGGTGTCTGAACACAAGTGTGTCTCTTGTAATTTTCTGTGGCGAACACAACACTGCTAACATTTTTTACACACACACTTGCTTCCCTGAGCTCTGTCTGAAGTTGCACATTGCTCGTCCACAAGATGGAAGCAAAGCCACCTGTGTGCAGAGAGCTACCATGTGGAGGATACTTAAAAATGGCTGTTGTAGGGTTTTCTTTTTTACTGTATCTAAGGTCTGCTCCTCCTTAGATAAACACAAAGAAAGATGCTGTGGTAAAAAGTCAAGTAGGGACCTATGAGACTAAAAGGAGCAGATCAGGTTTATCAAACCACTTTGTGTAATCCCTCAGTTTTCCTGTGACAGGGCAGATAAAAAAAGTGAAGTGCTCATTTCTTATACATCATGTCTCTCTTTTTCACCAGTGACATTGACCTGGTAGTTTTTGGGAAGTGGGAGACCCTCCCGCTCTGGACACTGGAAGAAGCCCTTCGGAAGAGGAACATTGCTGATGAGAACTCCATTAAAGTTTTGGACAAGGCCACGGTAAGACGGTACAGTGCTGAGTGTGAAATTACAATTCTGTTCTGTTTTATATTATATTATATATTATAGCTGTTTTCAAACGCTAGATTTGTTCACATTTTTAGAAAGGTGCTATATAGAACGTACTGTAGGAATCACATTACAGGAATAGTTTCTTTGAAAAAAAAAGTTTATTCTTTTTAGTCATACACTATTTTAGGCTTTTTATCAGTGCTTATCCCAGAAATTCACAGAGAGAGAGATTTTTTACTTTTTTCTCATTTAATTTACCTTAATGATGCTAATGTACCATATTCAGATCTTGAGCGTTAGGTATTTATCAGTTTTACAGGCTGTAAATGTCATTAATAAAAGCTGCTGTGATGGATCCAAAACCCTGATAACACTGCTTTTCACACTTGCCTTGCCAGAAGTGGTATGCCTCACTGCTATTTGAAGTCTGTGCCGAAAAATAAACCTCAACCAAGCAAAAGTTGTATGTTCATACTGACACAGTATTGGCACATTAGTATGTTTGGAACGAGCTCTTTGCTTCAGATGTATTATGGCTCTCTGATAATGTTTTTTAAACACGCCCAACCCTGTATTAGTGAGCCCTGTTATTTTTAAACCTTGCACTGATTGGATTTTCTCCTCTATCTAAGTTTGTTTAATTTCAGTGCTTAAAGGATTTGAATAAAGCTTTTTCTTTGTGATGATTGTGTATGTGATGTTTTTATGTTTACAATACGCCAGAGCCAAGCTTTTGATTGTTGCAGTTTGATTGTTTCCTGCCTTATAGTCCACGTTCAGCCTCAGCACCTGTATTATGTCTGTTCCCAGGTTCCCATCATCAAACTGACTGACTCTGACACTGAGGTCAAAGTGGACATCAGCTTCAATGTGAAGAGCGGTGTTAAAGCTGCTCGGCTCATCAAGGAATTCAAAGAGGTACGCTTTATAGCATTTGTGCACCTTGAGACTTTTAAAACATTTCCTGTGTTCTTACATTTTTTCATGTATCATTGGAATACATAACCTTCATGTTTAACACCTGTAGTCAGCGCATTACTGCACCTCACCTGAGGTGAGGACTCTACTTGGTCTGTAGCAATCTGAAAACATTTTGGGGCTCAACAGATCGTACGATTGCCTCAGAAACTCCCCTCATGCTTTCCCACATTTTGCTTAAATCGGTGAGCCTGCAGTGTTGAAATCTAAATGGTACCCTTCTTACAGCATTAACAAACAAACTAATATTGTTGCTATTTTAGAATGTAATGGTCGCTCAGTAGTGCATGTAGCTTTTAACAGCAAATTTTAACATCCATTTAACATCACAACAAGGCATTTGATAGGAAAACATTGATTAATAGAGATTTAGTGTCTTATGGAGCGAATAAAGAGTATTTATTTCATTTTGCACTTGAACTGGCATTGCTAATAAAAGTCAAAAGCAAAAAGATATTCATCTCATAACACATCAGTTATCATATCTATATCCCAGTTTTCCTCTGGAGGGTGCTGTGGGAACCAGAGTCCTCACTGTGTCTATCTGTCCTGTAGAAATACCCTGTGCTGCCTTACCTGGTCCTGGTGCTGAAGCAGTTCCTCCTGCAGAGGGACCTCAATGAGGTTTTTACCGGTGGAATTGGCTCCTACAGTCTCTTTCTCATGGCTGTCAGCTTCTTGCAGGTCAGATACTCTTCTTCAATAACAAAAGCTCTTAAGGTTTTTATTAACTTATTGTTTGTCTTCATCTTTTTGTTCTTATCAGCTTCACTATAACAAATATTGGACCTCAACTCTGTAATTTTATTTCTGTCCTGTTGTCAGTAGCTTTTTCTTATTTAGGCATTTACAACAACAGTGATACCTTAACACTTGAATAAAAAAAACCGCAACTCAGCGTAAACAGTGTAAAGACTGTCATGTTGCCCTAGCATCTGCATTGAGTCAGAGAGTGAATCCCCACTCCTTTAGCTTTTAGCAAACAACTGACGTCCACCCGCACTGTGTGTGTTTTCCAGCTTCACTTCAGGCAGGATGTGTGCAGTCCCAACATCAACATTGGTGTCCTGCTTATCGAATTCTTTGAGTTGTACGGTCGCCACTTCAACTACCTGAAAACAGGCATCAGGATAAAAGACGGAGGTTGTTATGTTGCCAAAGACGAGGTTCAGAAGAACATGATGGATGGCTACAGGCCCTCCATGCTCTACATCGAGGACCCGCTGCAGCCAGGTAGGAACAGTGAACACAAAGGGTAAAAGGGGTAGGGGGTGCCTTGCTGTCATGCTTACACTTACTGACCGCATGTCTTGCATCCAACAGACAACGATGTCGGCCGGAGTTCATACGGTGCCATGCAGGTGAAGCAGGCATTTGACTACGCCTACGTGGTGCTCAGCCACGCTGTGTCACCCATCGCCAAGTATTATCCCAACAATGACACTGAGAGGTAAGGAAGACTTAAGAGGAAGACAGAAGAGTTTTTTCTGATTAGCCCGATGTTGACCAATTTATAATGAATGTCACCTGAAGTAGATTAGTGGTTGATTGATCACAGCATCCCTCATAGGCAGCTTATGTCATATACAGTCACTGTTGTTTACAATGTTAATCATAAGATTAGAGGATTTCAGTTACTCTTCTTGTCATGGTCATGGTAATATCAGGTAACCAATACATCCCATCTGTCCATCACAGCATACTTGGCAGAATAATCCGGGTAACGCAGGAAGTGGATGAGTACAGGGAATGGATCCGAAAGAGCTGGGGGAGCCCGTCTCACAATGATCTGCCACTCAACAGTACGTTCAAACGGTTTTGAATTTTTATAAACTCATTAAATATTTCTTGAAGCTTAAATAAAGCTCAAATTTGACCCACGCCTAGAAGAGAGAGGTCAAGGGTCAGTTGAATGTGACAGTTTTATTTGGTCTCCATTTCTGTAGGAAATGACGTCACACTGTTAGAGTCCCAGCAGCTCGATGAGTGCAACAATAACGTTCCCGATGACGATGACGATGTTGTCGTTCTACCGTCGGCTCCCCACAGCAAAACCTCATCTAACTTCTCCTCCCCATCTCCATCTGTGCGCTCCTCCCCCTCATCCTCTCCGCTGTCGCCTTCATCCACGTCTTCGACCTCCAGCTCCAGCGATGCGGTCAGTCTCACAGCTACACACAGATATTATTGTGCCATGGCATTTATCCATAGCACGTAATGCTTTGTGAGTGAAACATCTTAGTGACTTAATGTGTTGGACATGCTTTTTTAGTCTTTTGTTTTGTTTGTTTTACCCCCAGGACTCTGATGGCACGCCGTGTAAGACGGCCAAGCAGCAGCCTGGCCGTGGGTCTGGCACCCACAGAGAAAAGTCTGCTGTCGTCAACAATCACCGAACACAGAGCCACACTACCAGCACTCCATCTGGAAGCAACAAGGGAGGAAAGGTACGTAACACATTATGCACTAAAAGATAAAAAAAACAAACAAATAAACAGAAAAACTACTGTTACCTCATCGAAGTAAGTGTGTGGTTTCTAATAGATTCAATAATTTTCTGGTATTTTTATTATGAAATATAATAATTGGATCATATTTTTCCATCACTACCAGCCTACAGCAACATTATTATTTTTAATTTCCTACATGTTCTTTCTCCAGGCCAGGATGTCTCGTTCTCACCAGAAGAGCGGCCACCACGGGCAGCAGAGCTCCTCCTCCAGCACCAAAAGCCACCAGAGCAATAAGCCACACCACCAGGGCAACAGCAAGAAGAGGAAAAATGTGCGAGACTCGACACAAGAAGACCTCTGCAGATAGGGGTGACCTCGCCTACCCCCCTCCCCCCGTCCTTGTCTGCAACTGACTGACTGACCTGTCCCATTTCTGCTGCCAGACTCCAGCCTTGGGAGAAGTATTAAAACATCTACCGTATCTGTCTCTCTGTAGAGCTTTTCGGAGTGACGAGCGACGATTTCTAGGAGGAAAAAAAAAAGACCAAAAAAAAAACAAAAAAAGAATTGTGATAGGAAATGGGGGTTTAATTTCTTGGACCTGAACTGAAATCACAAAGGATGAATGCTCATTTGCTTCCCAACAGCTTCTTTTATGGAGCGGTTTTTCCTTCCCACAGCCAGCACCTACACAGCACGCCTCTTGCGCCTCCTGCTGTACAGGAATAGACAGGTCGGGTGTCTGGAATCGACTCTGGAGCAATACCTGGAACTGCTGGCTGGAAAATATGATAAAAAAGTTTTATCACAAAAAAAGAAGAAAAAAGCAAATGGCTTAAAATGTACAAAAAACAAAAATGTTATATTGAAAACAAACAAAGTCTACACATTTTTTAAAGATGTTAACAACAAATGCAATCAGTAAGAGTGGGACATAACTTATGCATGAGATTTCTTTTTTTTTTTTTGTTGGTTGATTTTTCTGTTGAGTTAATCTGTTTTGTTATGTCTAAAGACAGATTCTACAAAGATTTGTACAAAAAAAACGCATACGCAAAAAAAAACCAAAACAAAACAAAAAAAACTACACAAGTAAGAAGAAAATGTTTCATATTACCTTTTTACAAGATATACCGATCGAAGACATGTAAACATTGCACACCTTGTGCCCGCAGCTTTTTTGGCCAAAGCCTAGAGCTGGTTTGGGTCCCATTGCCAACATGAATCATCAGCATCCACTTTTACTCCTGGTTTCCCCTCTGTGAGCGCGCTAACAGTATTAACGTTTAGCCTTTGGTGAGCCTATGCTCACACACAGCCCTATAGATGACCGGCGGGGTCGAAGCCTGGCCTCTCACCCAGCTCAATAATAGCACAGCCACACCGGCGTAGAGGCTTTAAGGCGACAGGTTTAAATGAACAAGGGGTGATAATGGTTTTATTGAGGAATCCTACACTTGAAAAAAAAAAAGAGAGAGAGAGAAATGTGTTAACAATACAACAGTGGGTGATAATCTGTTCCTATCTGCTGCAAAAATCATTTGTATTTGTTAAATGTATTTATTTTTTATTAATTATATGAACATAGTATGGATAAATGCATTACTAACATCAGAGCCCATATCTTTGAGTCCTATATTTGAGATAGGATAAGTCACAGGGAGGGGAGGTGAGGGACAGGTAAATTCAGGTACAGTAAAATACCACCTTTATTATTTCATTGGGTTTTTTTGTTTGTTGTTTCTTTTTCGTTTTCCAGTGATAGTTGAGTGACCAAGTTACTTTGAAAAGTTTGAGAGACCATTTTGCAAGTTCTCGGTGAGAATTGTGTTTTAATATGTGGCGGGTCTACTTACTTTAAAAAAAAAAAAAAAAAAAGGGAGCTGATTTTTATTTCTTTTTGTAAACTCTCACAGCAACGAAACACTTCTTCAGTATGTCACCCCCTCCCTCTGTCATTGCAGTACAACAACTAACCTGTAGATGGAGCCATGGCTCTGAGTCTGAATCCACACAGCGTGAGCTTCTATACTGCATTTGGATGGTTGATGTCTGCCTTTTTCTTTTCTTTTTTTTTTTTTTTAATTTAGTGGCGATATTTCAACAGAAGGAGCAGCTGCACAGAGAAAAAACCTGTCGAGCTGAGTGCTTTGCTGGAGGGAGCAGCACACCAAAGCACATCCCACCCACACCCTCCTCAATTATTGCGTGTCTCCCAGATGTGACAACAACCACTCACAAATAAGAAGCCAGCAATAACAACCTCCATCACACACACACGATATATATCTCATGACTCTACATGTGACCACTGCAGCTGAAGGATGTCCAAACAGTGAAGCACATTTGACAACTCCTCACTCACTTTTACAACCTGTTATTTTATTCAGGTGTTTTTGGAAAATAGCCAAAAAAAAAACAAAAAAAAAAGTACGGTTCTCTTGCCCTCCCTCCTTCTTTTCAGTGTTAGTTTTTTTTTTCTAACAAAGAAAAATGCAGTATATAAGCTCTGGTCTGGTGGTAGACGGACGAGGAGGAAAGAAAGAAGGTGAATAAAGTGAGCCGTGCCATCTGAATGTCCACCGATCATCATCACTGCAGGGAGGCTACACCCCCACCCCTCCTCCTCCTCCCTCTCCTCTCCTCTCCTCCCCATCTCCTCCTCCCTCTCCTACTCGACTGTACTCATCTGAAAAAAAAAAAAATCTCTGCAGCTACTTCAAATTCATGCAATAAAAAACAACCCAGTACAATTAAACTGCGTGTCGAGGCGAGTTTTTCAATGGCGGCGTCCCTCACGCGTCAAAGCAGCGCTACTTTGAAGTAAACGAAGTGTGTGTGTGTGTGTGTGTGTGTGTGTGTTTGAGTGGAGGAGGGGCGTCCTCGCTCCGGAGCGGCGCGCGGCGGGCGGACCGGCCGTGCTGAGAAGGCAGCGCGCGCGAGAGGACAGCTGCACGCGCTCCCTCAGCCCACCTGTGTTAATTAAATCAGCGGGACGTCGAGCTGCAGCCGCCAGGTAAGACACGGCACCGGGACTCGGTTTGACAGGGAATGTAACGTCTCACAACCTGAGAAGCGTTTTTTTTGTTTAGTGTTTTTTTTTGTTTGTTTTGTGTGTGTGTGTGTGTCGCTCCGCTCAGAGGAAGGTGAATCGTTTCCTCGCTGAAACAAGAAGTGTTAAAGACGGATGGGTCAGCCGCTAAATGCTCCCTTATGTCAAAATGTGTCTGTTTAAGTCATAAATGTGGGTTTTGTCAGAGTTTGGAGTTAAAAATGTGGACTTTTTTTTTTCACGCCGCCTTTTCACCTGGCTGCTCTTTCCATCCACTGTCCTCTCGTCTTTAAGAGTTTGGTGTATTTGGGGTTAGTTATTTAAGCTAAACCGACGAAGATGGGCTCTCTTTTGAACTTGGCTGCCTTTAATTGAACTCGATAAGGGTTTGGTCCTCGGCGCTTTGTGGCCAAGTAAATCGCCCATCTACGAGGAGCAGCGCTGGCAGGTATCCAAGCTGAGCTGAAGTCAGCCAGTAAATAAGTTGTTTCTCCTCCCTCCACCTGTCCTTGTCTGAACTCACCGTTTTGTCAGCACCTGGAGGTTAACGTGGATTCATCATTGTCTCCATCTCTGCAGGAGACAGATGATCCCTGACTGAGCAGGATACGTGTGAGTCTATGCTGCTGCTGGCCATCATGCTGAGGGTGTTACACATGGCTTCAGTGCATCTGATCAGATATTGGCAGAGTTTACCTAGATAAAAAAAAATTGAAGAAAATAAAATCTTGATCATGTATTTGGGGGCTGCCTACACCCTGCCATGGTAGAGAAATCAGTACAAGTGTACGGAGTGTGTTGCAGTCAGTGACTTGGTGTTCTTCCAACCGAGCTTGACCGCAAAATGTTTTCAGAGCAGGAAGCGTTTTTGTTTTTGAACAAGTGTGCAAAAGTGCTGCCGTTAAGGTGCTGATTTGAAAGAGTTTGTCTACTGGTATCTACCCCTGAAAACATGGGCTCATGAGTGGGACCAGCACCCCTGTCTGAGTGTCCTCCTCGTGTCAGTCATTGGAGGTGCTGGTCTCTTTGTGGAAAAAAAAAAAAAACAAAACTGCCAAATAGATCAAGAGGTCTTGAAGAAGAGAAGTGTGCCACAAGACTGTAAAAGTTCCTGTTTTACTTTTTGTAGCTATTTTTTTTAGAGTCAGCATTGTTGCACTTTAACTGATCTTATGACCTTAGTTTGTAAAATGTGTAATTAGTAAGGATGCTGTAATCTCCAATGTCAGTAATAGGTGATTATTAACCAGAGATACTGCTGACATTGTCGTACCATGAGATGACATGGGAAAGCAAAATTTTTACGTAAAACATCATTAAGACTTTAAATGGTTTGTGCAATTTAGAGGGAAGAAAAGTCTCATTTACTTCTGGCAGATAGTCTTGATCTTCTTTGTCCAAGTTCTGCAAGTTCTGACCTCTTTTACAGTTGCCACAATCCTCCGAAAAACAGGGTCGAAATGAATTTAACGGTGTTTACAGAACTAAAAAATGACTTTGGATAATCCACAGACATTGCTCACAACAGTTTTCAGTGGAGCTACCTTTTATTGAAGAAATGGTCCTGAATTGGTTGATTTACTGTTTGGTAGTTTTGTCAGTATATCTCATTGGCTGGTGAGAGCCACAGTTTTATGGATGACTCAAAGTTGAATATATTAAGGGCTTAGCTTAATTTTTTTTTTTTTTTTGGAAAAGTGAAAAAATGCCATTTACAGTTTATCCAATCCCATATTGATGTCTCTTCAATTAGCTTGTTCTGTCCAAAACTCAATATTTAATTTGCTATATGTGGTATTTGAAATTGATCATCAAAATAATGCCCAATTAATTTTTCTATCAGCCGATTG
Source organism: Scortum barcoo (assembly GCA_023238725.1). Lineage (NCBI taxonomy): Eukaryota > Metazoa > Chordata > Actinopteri > Centrarchiformes > Terapontidae > Scortum > Scortum barcoo. The sequence continues at coordinate 18,424,160 of CM041531.1, forward strand.
AGCTCTAATGTCTCACAAGTAACTAGGGGGATAGTATGTAAACATTTTCATATGTCATTGTGGTGTTGTTGCTCTTTACTTTCATTTAAATACCCTTCATGATTCTTTGATGTAGTTACTTGGCTGTAACGTTTCCTAAGCTGGAGTCTGGAAGTGAACATCGTTATGCTGTTTAAACATCAAATGAAAGAAAGTCCTGAGGTTTCTCTTTAGTGGCAAAAAAGTGATCGTGTAGCTGTACAAATGTCTTGTGAAAACATTATATGCCACTTAGACTGATTAAAGCTGTTTGCTGAAGATTAATAGCCAGTGTTGTTTGCACTGTACACTGTTTTATATTTGCAAAGGATAGAGGAACGAAAAATAATAAAACGCCAGGATTAGGTGATAATTGTATTTGAGCTACTGTAATGCAACACAAGTAGACACTTTTAGCTTCATGTTTCTGTCCATATGGATCATAACTAGTATCACCATCTGCATAAGCATAGCAGCCATAGTGTGTGTGTGTGGGTGGGGGTTGGGGGTAGTGATGGTATCATTTGGATGATTACATCAGCAATCCCTCTGTCAATTCTGCTCTAATAAATGGAAGTAGCTTATGGGGATACCAGTGACTGGTTTTCCGTCATGAGGAAGGAGCTTGATTGCTTTTCATTATTTAACCAGCATCATTTGTTGCAGATGTCTCAGAGGAAGAGCAAAAAATTGCAAAGTTTCCAAAGTCAAGTTAGAGAGCAAACAGGACATTGTTTGAGTATATAAGATGACAGAGCGGCACTAGAGTGGGCTGGGGTTAAATTCTTGGTCAGCAGATCAATGCACCGCTGCGAAGCCTGTGCCCTCTCACAGAAAAGATGTAATCTGAACTGTGACCCACACATTGGCATTTGCCATTGGTGTGCAATTATCCATTGTGACGCTGTGATGTATCTCATTCTGACATGATGGGAAGCTTGTTGTAATTGTGCATGTTATGTATCTCTGTGTTTATGTAGAATCATTTCACAGTTTGATGGCTCTGGACAGGGGCTGTCTGTTGATGTGCAGTATAGATGCATATATTCAACATTAACAAAGAAAAAAACACCCCCCAAATCAATCTGTACTGTTCAGAGTGACGCCAGAGTCTGCTATCCTCATCGTTGTTTTATGACGAGTCTCTTAATAACTAGTGGTGGAGTTGTTTTGTGTTTCTTTCTCCTCTGTCATGCAGCCTCAGCTGACCATGAAGGCAGCATAAAGCAGCGGTTCTTGAAGTGAGGTTTAAGTACTTTCAGGGGTCTGCCAGTAACTGAGCATTTATTTTAGAGAATCGTTAATTTTCAGATTACACATTAACTGCCTGTGATGTTGTGTCCCAACCACAGTAAAAACAACGACGCATTCTAAGTGCCTTGGACAAAATGAATCAGATCTTTTAGGCTTTTGTGGACTAATGCGCATCGATTTAGGCATCTTGTGATCATTAGTCTGTATCCTTTGGTGCACATGTTTATCTGACCCTCATGGTTCCTAGCCGTCTAATTTGACTCCTCATGAGTTTTCTTACAGCTATTCTTTTTCTGTCTACACAAAACAAACCCATTAGTGGTTAAATTAGTTGTTCTTGCACATCATCACCAGTGCTACAGAGAATCCGGCTGACTTGTGTGGCTTACCTAAACACACTCTCACATCTGCTATCACACACTCGCATGCAGTGCATACATAGTCTCGGTCTGTGCTTGACGGTGACATTGACAGGAAACCTCCAGGGGAACCTCCACCGGAAATGTGAATGTGACTTCTTGCAGCTTTTCTTTAGAACTGGGGTTGACAGAGAGAAAAGGTACAAGTTCTCCTCTTGTGCTGCTTTCAGTTATCTTTCCTGCTCTGCACCTTGTAGTTTCCATTAAGAGCTATTCATAAAGAAATGTACCATTGCACTAAGGTATCAGTATCTGATTTCTTCACCTTTTTTAAGAATTACTTTGAAGTACAGGTGTGATCTATCTGTTGGAGACAGTGTGGGGGTAAACCTGCTGTACCTCTCTACTCCTTAAGACTTAATTCCTATCTCTGTCTCAGTAGAGAAATGCCATCTAGCTCTCATCTCTAAACCAACACACACACAGAAGCAGGATTGCTCACATAATGGGCATTTTCCGTTGTCATTAGACCCCATGATGTTTTCCAAATGCTTCTAGCTGCCCATAAAACTGATGGTTTCACCCAGTTCTACCCTCTCTCCCATCTTCTCCCCCTTTGTCTCTCATCTTTCATCCCCACTTTCTCTCATCCACTTTTGAGCAGGCCTCTCTCTCTCTCTCTCTCTGGGTTTGAAATGAGAAGGGTTCCTCTCGGTGGACAGTGTGCTAATCCCCAAACACTCACTGGGGACTAATCGGACTCATTAACTCTGACTCTGAGCTTCCAGCCAGAGATCAGCACTAATCCTTCTTCAGCATAGCCTTTGCCATGCATGTTATGAATGCTCTTTCTCCTTTCCTGTGCTGCTTTTTTCCATGCAAATAGAGAGAGACATCAAACATATCAGAAAAATAAAAGCCTGTATTTAGCCAAAATTATTTTTGTGATGCCCTAGTTGAGTTGTTTAAGAAGACACAGTGGTGCACTTTTAGCTTCTAACATCATGTCAGATTTATTTCTGACAATGTATTCATAATGCACTTTAACAACACATGTCACGTCAGAGTTGAACACAGCAGGGATGTAAATACAGGTATAAAAATGGAGCAAAAACATTGGTCACCAGATCACTGGCCAGTGATTCATTTCCACCAAAATGTCTGGATTGTTTTTACACTATTTAAAGTGAGCCTAACCTCATCGCGATACTTGCTGGTTTAAGTGTGTGAGGCTAGAGCGGAGGGGTGGAGATGACCTTTACTTGGTGGATGCCTCTCTCCATCTCTCACTCCCAGGATTTCCCCCATATTGTGCTGTGAAATCGTAGGAAGCTTCCCCACTGAAGCAAAATAACGAACATGAGCGTAACGCCACTGGGACCGGGCTTTCTAAAGCCACTCAGGGTTCAAAGGTTTGTCATTGACGTCATCAAATCTGCGGGAGACCCAGTCTCACTGTTTTAACTGTCCAGTGGTTTAATTTTTTTTCTTTATGTTGAATGTTTATTTTTCTTGCTTTAACCTCTTAGCAGTTTGAAAGACAAAATTCCTTGTCAATTTGCAACCATGCAAATTCACGCTACTTCAGCAACTTCAGCTTGATAAAAGCAGAGCTGATTATAGAAAGACATGGCAACACCCTTTACCCACTGCCAGTCCCAACCTAAAACTAGATAATGCACATGCTGACTGTCTGATCTGCCTTTTCTTGACAAACCATTTCCCTGGTACAAATTAATCAAAATAAAAAATAAATGTAAAACCATAAACAATTGATAGCATTCTCATAGCTAGTACAGCCAGTTGTTTTTCAGATTTACAGAATACATTGAAAGGAGTTCAGTAGTTTGAAATGAAGGTGAGTAGTTTTAGTTTATATACAGCTGTATCTTGAGGGTCCAACATCTGGATAGTGATTTTCCCAGTAAACTACATCACAAGGTCAAAGGAATATTGTTAAACAAATCTATTAGAAGATCATTGAAGTGTACCAAGTAGCGCAAAGTATTAGTTGAGGACTGATATGTTTTTTCAATACCAGTAACTGATATTTGGAACTGATGTACATATGCAGTAAAAATTTTAGTGTCCAACAAACAAACAAACTCCAAAACAAAACTTTATTTAAATGCCTTTAAGAGCATTTTAGATCAAGTTTGCAGCATATTTCTGTATAAGGTGTTCGTTAGTTCTCTGACAAAGTACCAACATGTCCAATACATTCTAAGGAAAAAAAAAAACTACAGTGATTTATGGATGGTGAATTATTGCCGAAACTGTCAGTTCATAATGCAAATAATACCTTAAACAGGCTACTGTAGTGATCCCAGTTTGGCCATGGTGACAGAAGTAGACTATAGACAAACCTAACCACCACAGCACCCAGTGTATGATGTTAAATATATATTGTATTTTCATCCTATATTCTATTGACATCAGCTAACCTCTAATTCTCAGTCACATTTGTTGAAGACTGCTAATGTATCCTGTGCAGGAAAGCTCTTGAGGGGCCATTAAAGGCCATGCCCTCTTTCACTTCTGTTGTTCGGAGAGAATCGGTGCCACCGAGATGGGACGCTTTGGAGTGCCATTAGAGAAATGCCTCTTCACCCTATTGTCTGTTAAATTGTTCCATTTCCTGGGAACATTCCCCGCCCACAGCCCCTTTTGTGAAAACACTAATTACAATCTGCCTCCAGCAGCTTGGTGATAAAATGATTTTCAATGTAAGCACACACTCAGAGTGAATAATTTATTTATAACCAAAAAGCTACAATCAGTCATATACTCAGACTCCTAAACCTTGCCTAATATGCCTGTGATGCGCTGCCATGAGAGAACGCGTTGGCCGTAAAATGCTTCGAGCCACATGGATGCATATGATATAACCATTTGTGGCTTACTTTTAGATGGAGCGCTGCGTCGAATGTTGAAACACCCTGCAGCCAGTATGAGCCGATGCATGCCTCCTGTGAATGCTCGTTTTGAATGTGGGTGGTACAGATGTGTGGGTGTCTTGCTCTCACTCTCCACTCCCTCCCCCCTATTTCAATTTCAGTATTTTTTTTCTGTGCTGTGGTTCAAGGACATTATGTAATGCTTATGAGAGCACCCCATCTGGAGAAGTGCCATTGAGACGCAGAGTTTGCAGAACTCACTTTAGAACTGAAAAACAGCTTACCTGTGAAAGACATTAGTAACCGAGGACACTAAATGATGAGAGGAATTCGCAGTACAGCAGGTAAACAGCTCTCAGGCATGAAGAATCTTTGTAACTCTTTGATGACTTTTTTTTTTATTGTTTTTCCTTGAGTGTTAACGATATTTTGTCTTACAGGAAATGTAAATGAACTCTTAAGATGTTAGCTTTGTACTGCAATTTTAATAAGGCTAATGTTTGTAATTATTTAGTTGGTGCACAGAAGTCTACACTTGGTGGATGCTGTTTTGTTTTGTATGAGCATGTGTGTTCACTCCACACAGAAAATTTGTGGTGTTTGCATGCCACAGGGAGGCTTGCAGCTCTCTGATGCTTCAACAAGCCCCTCATTGTGCTCAGCTGGTTAATGAGTGATTAGCTGGGATTGGCTCTCTGATAGACGACCTATCAAATGAATACAGCGGAGACGCTGAGATAAAATGGGGTATGCAACTGGATAGAAGCTGGATGGCAGTAGGGCTACATAATTCAAACCGCACCAGATAACATTTCAAATGTATTGTCTAAAACTGAGCCAATCCTAATCGTCAGTTTCAATCCCAGCATATTGTTATTTTCCTCTGAAATAAAACAGATCGAAATCCCATCCTCTCCTTACTGACCTTTACTGTCTTTAATGACAGCTAGGCTCTGCACTGTGTTTTTGTAGTCCCAGTAACTCCAACATAGTGAGATAGTGGCATTGCATATTAAGGAGTCCGATTCCTGCCAGTTGAACTTTCATTCACATCATGTTAATACTTTAAGCAGGCAAATAGTTTTGGACTATAGCTTGATAAGAAGCATCCTTTCTCAATTACACCATAACTTAGATGCCAAATGTGTGCCTTATCTTCCCAAGTGGTTGTTATGTGGATATCTTTATTGAGTTGTAATAAAAAAAATCAGCCGCTCACACCGATCCACCCACCCCATCACATCCTGTAGCTAGCGTTTATGAGATGGTGGTGCAGTCTTTTTCCATTTGAGGACAGTCAGCTGTTGATCAAGCGGTGTACATAAGCCCACAACTATACCTTGGTTAGTGTTGATCTTTATGTCCTCAGAGACATGAATATGGCTATCAGAGGACTGGGGTCAATAAAACCCTTCGACCGCATACAGAACACAAACATATGGCTGCAGGTTCCTGGCTAAGGCCTGCATCTTGTCAGCCAGTCAGATGAAGCCTGCAAAGTGCTTTATTAGCCTGGACCTGATGCATAGTGATGAGGAACTTCTGTCTTACTGCCAAGACAGTTCTGATATTTTTGAGCCCAGCTCCTCTCACTTATACACCCTAATGTGGTCTAAGGTAGGAGATGTGGCTGTGTGGATTGTCTCACAAAGAACAGATACAACACCCTGGATAGGACAGTTATTTGGTAGATAGTTAGTCTCTGTTGTCAGTTTGCTAAATAGCATCACAGAGGTTAAATAGCAACACAGTGTGCAGTTTACAAACATCACCTTACACGATTTATGGAAGAAAAGCTGGTTCACCTGTTGCACCACTTATCCTGCAGCCACAAGAATGTAGTCCTCATGTTGTCCTTGATTTAACATTGAGCTGTAGACCTGCCTTCGCTATACACAGTGTATTTATACCTTATATAGAAGAGAAAACAGTGGTATGAATCACATTTAAAAGTAGTTTTTATTTGTCTGATTAATTGGAATAATTTTGTTTAACAGAATTACTAAATTAATCACTTCCTCATTTTGCAGATACACTCTTTTTTGACTTTGATATGGCAACCAGCGTCTTTTAAAAGATCCGGTTTCGGTTGCTGTGTGTCACACACACACACACACACAGACACACACCCACAAATAGACTCACTGCGTCCTTTGTGAGGGCCACTGCTGTTACCGTGCTGTGATGCTGTGGTTCAGTGGAGCAACCCAAAGCTTAAGGCTCAGATGTTGCACAGAGTCAAAAGGATGCTGTTCCATTAATGAATTATGCTTAGTGAGCATGTCCTGTGATGTTATTCTGTCTTCTAGCTGATACAAGAGTTCTAGAAAAATGTATTTGCTGAGCAGAAATGGTTTGCACTTTTTATTACATTCTATATTCCTCTTGTTTGTTGGTATACGAGAGAGTGAGAGAGTATATGAGACTTTTACAGCCATTCAGGTTCACTTACTGCTCATTACAAGAAGAGAAACCATGTTCTCATAAATCAATAAGAAACATTTGGTTCTTATCTGCATCTCTGCATATCTATCTTAACCAGTTCGTCCTGACATAACTTAGAATCGGTGGCTGCTTTCATAACAGCATCCATCTGTGACTAACTGCGAGGTAGCTACAGGTTCCCTTTTTTATGAAGCTGTCCTTGCAGTGTTGTTGGGGAAATGAGTCACGGTTGCCAAGGAAGTGAGATGGTGTGCGGTCGACTGTATGTCACAGGGTACGGTTGGCCTTCACTCAAGAGAGCTCTGTGTGAGCTGGCTTGACGTTCAAGCTCCGTAGAAGTGCATTCAGCTTTTGAGAAACGAAGAGAGAGACAGAGAGAGGAAGGAAGAAAGGTGAAGAGTGCAGAATGAGTGGGAGTGATAAAAACTTGTGGCAAAATGTGTTGTCTTGCTGTTGGCTCATTTACAATATTCTGAAACTTGCGGGCTTCAGAAACAGTGCAGTCTGCTGTAGTTGAACTGACACTCAGATGTCAGTCAATGATTACTAACAGCTGATAGTATATAGACCAAAACGCACTCGGTGTTCCTCTTTCAGATTGAGCCACGTGATGCAAGACAGCGTGTGTGGTTGCGTGTCTCTCTCGATACCAGTCGGCAGTGAAGATTTGGATGGATATTGACAATGATATTGGTGGTTTTGGTCAGCTAGGAAATATCAGTGCCTCCCTGTGCAGGAAACACACAGATGCTTCTTTGGTGTTTACCTGCCTACTTTAAACAGCTCAATTACTTGACAATCTGGCCAAAAACGTACTATTGTATTATTTTGAGTTTTTATCACGGCTGTATAAACATTTTTCACTCCTAAAGAAGTGCATGGACACTTACTAAAACAAATGAAATACATTTGATATGAATTAAAGGAACAGTCTGGGGATGTTTTGTATTATCTACTATGATGACCCCTCCTGTGTCTCTACTCTGCCAACCCCACGTCCTGTAAGGGGGAAGAAAAAAACACAAGCAGGCCAGGCAGAGTACAGACACAGGAGGTGTCATCACATCCCAAGAAAAGGCCAAAACCAACAATGAAATAGATCCTGCTAGCAAGTCTGTATCCAAATCCTGATGTAGCTAAACACCCAAATGCACCATTTCCTAATGCATAAGTAATGTTTGCTGTAAACTATAGTGTCCAGCTGTTTTATTTATTCATCCTCTCTTGAAAATGAAAATGAAAGTTTATGTTTGTGACCTTTTCCTTAATGTTGATGTTTTTATCAGGAATAACTGCGCTTGGCCTTGAGCCACAGGCAACCTGGGGAAGTCCTACCTAAAAAGTACTGAAACAGGACACGCTGTCCAAGCTCTAGTTTTAATCTGTATTATTTTTAAGGAGTGTTATCTCTCTTTCCACAGGTTACATATGAAAACTAGCCATTTGTGTCCTCTTTTTGGAAGGAACAATAACTATCCATTATCCCGGCTAAATATACTGACAAAATCATCTGGTTTGGGTCATGAGTTTTTCACACCTGGACGGGTTTTTCTATATGTAGCCCAGAGTGAGAGTGTGACTCACATTTGGGAGGGGCTGCAGTGAAACCAGTCATCTCACGCCAGTTCCTTTGAGAAATCAAGTGCGAGTAAACCTCACCTTCACCCAACTCGGCTAGAAACTCTTCTCCCCACTCAGCCGCAGAAACCCCAGGAAGGGTGCCGGTGTGTGCACATTCCTTGACTTGCAGTGGCAAAAACACACAGGCTGGCTTTTTATGAAATGCGTAACTCTATGCGCTGTGTCCCATACTGTAAAGCTGCCACAGACAAAGCCTCCATTGAGTTACGAGGAGCAGTGCGCCATTGGAGAAGGCAGAGCCAATGTAAAGACCGCCATAAGGTGGAGTCAAGAGGTTCAACTCGGGCTGCTCAACAGACACTGTATGTCACTTGTATGAAAAGGCAGTGCAAGAACACAAAGTGTATGAGTGCTAATGAAGACACTCAGTAAAGAGACAAGGATGATATTAGTTAAATCCTCAGGCTCCATCCACTCCAGCCATCCACAGTTCCCCATTTGAGGTAATGAGATCCCTCTGTGCTCCTTCTGCGTCACTCCCACTGTCTGACCTCTCTGCTGCTGCACAGCTGTAATTGAAGGCTTAGCAGAATGTGCCGTGCCATGCAACGCTTATAGCACATACAGTCAGCATTTCCCTCCCATGTTACGCACGTATTATTTTTCTCAGCTGATTCTTTCGTGCAATTATACACACCTACACAAGGGAATTGCTCATTTTCCTTCCCTCTGTGGGGAGATGTGTCCCAGCTCTTTGACCGGACCGGCTTCGGTTTTGACGCTCGCACCCCGATTAAGGGCAGTGACTGGAGTAATACTAATACTAGCGTGGGAAGAAACCCATTCAGTCACTGTGATGCAACACCACTCATCACCGAGCCACTGTACCACCAATCAAAGTTTTATACTGATGGCTCCTAAGAAACTCTGCTGGGGCACTTAGACTTTAAGTGCTTGGCTCAAAGGTATCTTATCTATACTTTTTTGAGGAACTAAAGAGAGAGCCCTGTCACCTCAGCCCTCGTAATAGCGCTGTTGGCAGGCATCAAGACTTAAACCTCTGCGTATGGCTTCGGCTGGATGGTGTAGTGTATGTAAGAGTGCGTGAGGATGTGTGGACAGGGTGTGTTTGACAACACTCATTGGTCCTCTATGTCTGAGCCAGAGCCAGGCAGCTGTTAGTCTATGCAGACAAGCTGACTCCTCCCTGCATGCACACCCAAAGTCATGCACATTAAAGAATGTAATCCACTCCATGTATGTTCTCATACCCTTTTTACCCAATTTATTTCTTTGTTGAAATATATTGGAAGCATTTTTTAAAAATCTTTCTCTATGTCTTTGCATTTAACTACTATTTATTTCCACTGTGTGTCTTGCTGCTGTTACAATGTGAATTTCCCTGCTGTGGGACTAATAAAGGCCATCTGAATCTGAATTCATTTCAGTTTCTGTTCTGTTGCGGCAAGACCTATATATGTAGTGTTACAGATTACCATGGTCAAACAATGACATGTACATGGTTGCAAAGAGCATTTTTTTTTCATAATTCAATTGAAAGTATATGAACAGTTCCATGAAAAGAGGTTTCTATTGCTCCCTCTAGGTCTCCCTCCTCTGCTCACAGATGCTTCGACTAACGACGTACTTGTGCATCCTTCCCAGCTTCCCACCCACAAATATCTGCAACAGCTGTAGGAAAGAAAGTAAGACAGAAGAGCAAAGGAGCAAGTTCAGGCAGGCCACTCGTGACCACAGAATCCGAGAACAAGTTTACTTAAGTCACAAGTCTGTGAAACAGTCGAGAAACTGCCACTGAATACAAGCTAAAGGTAACAATACCTAAAAGCACGCACAGTCGTAGGCTGACTTTTGGTTAAACGTGGAAATTTTTTGATTTGTTGGTTTGGTGTTGTTAAACTCACCACAACAACGTTTTTTTTTATTATTTCTGCAAATGTCATTCAAAAATGATTCTTTGTGTTTAAAAATAATCAGATGGGGGAAATGATACCACAAAGGTTTTGACAGTCTGTGAGTGCGTTATAAGTAAAACTCCCTTTGGCAAAAATCAGACTCCAAATGTTAGCTGTCACCTGCTAAGAGCTCTAGTGCTGAAATATTCTTCATTACAATTGAATGTGCTGCATGTTAACCCAATCTAAGCCTTACTGCTATCATCTATAAAGCAAACCTTTCGTACTTCTCCTTTCTGCGGTATATTTAGATGGTTGTCTTCCAGCCAAGTTTGTATCCAACAACTTGTTCAGCAAATAAACACAATCCATTGTTGGCCTTCTTCTACTTCCAAACAACACCTGAACAGAGTGGATCCACTGCCATGCTGTACATTTGGCAGACACACGTCACATTCTCTTAATCAAACTACATTTTATATTTTGGAAAACTATAGTTTGGATCCAAAGTCTTTTATGATGTTGTAATGTAAGGTGACATTGCAGTATATGGCCAATGTTGAAATGTTCCCTTGTCATTTTGGCAATATTATTGCAGTTGTATATAGGTCCCTTAAGGTCCTTTTAAATCAATATGCTTGATGTTGGACAATTTCCATCCCTATTTTCACTAGAGCCAAGCAATGAGATGAAATCAAATAAGCACCTTACAGTAGGTTATCATACTATAATGTCCTATAACTCTTGGGGTCGTGTATGCACCATGGCTGTGGCTCTTACCTCTCCCTTGCCCTCTGCAGTAATGTGCTTCCAGTGTGTGCTGGTCAAAAGCAAACCTGCATATTTATCAGCACTCCTTATGTAATGCAGTAATTTGAGCGCTGTGAATTTTCAATGAAAAACCAAATAAGAATCCTAAATATGATTCTTTCTCATCTAACCATCTAACTACTCTGGGGAACTGAAATGTGTTGCTTTTGCTGAAAGGTGACAGACATTAAAACCCTACTTTAAACCGAAGCCAGCTTTCATTTACGTAATATTATCATTTTTCACTGCTTTTTTTTTCAATGCTTCTGTTGGATAACGTTGAAGACTGCAGGAAAGGAGTTGGAGTGCTATTGTAGCCTCATTGTTTCATATATCCTAACAAAAGAATTAAATATTGCTGGGGATGAAGTCACAGTCTGTGCATGGACTCAACCAGGGAATTTTAATCCCCTCAACCTAAAAGCAAGCTTTAGTCTAATGTCACACTAATACACCACTGTATTTGCACAGCAGATCGGCCCGTATGTGCGTTACTGCTCTGCATTCCACTAAAAGCTGTGTGGAAATTGGTGGCCTTATCCCTCTCATGCTAAGGACCACAGTACAGACTGCATCTTTACTAGGTAACACCATATTTCCTCTTCAGATCCATGTGCGACTGCCATCTTGCCTGACTTTGTATTACTCCCTGTCACTTGTTTTGATGGGTTTTGTTCCAAGTGGCATTGATGTGGAGAATTTGTACATTAGCACAATACTCCCTGACAATAGTATGAGAACAGTAGCACCTTATCCACAGTGGAATGAATAATGTAAGACTCTAGACAGCAAACTAAATATAAAGTATTGTTCTACATGCATAGAGCTGTGCCATCGAAATGAATGATTACAAGCAAATTGTTATCAAAATTGAGAGTATTCTTACATATTACTCTGACGCAGACAATAGCTAGCAATACCATCCATAGGTGTATTACAATAATATTTTAATGATGCTATTGGAACAAATTATGCATGAAAATAAGTATTTTAGAAAGTGTTTTACTTCTATACTAGTAATTATCTCACTTTCCATTGCTGTGTTTTGTGCCAAATATCGCACCGAAACAAGACCAAATTACTGATAAAACCACCAACATTGAGCATGAGCACACATCCTACTCATACACATGTCTGAAAGCAGATTAGTAACCTCCCATTTTCTTTTACAATATTGTGTAATTGATATTATGTAATTGCCATTGTCAGTGTGGTGTATAAATCACTGCTGTCAACGCCCCATTAATCCTAATTTATTTTTGATGTGGAACAAGACCTCGCCCTGCTGTACAAACATGCATGTGCTAATATTGAGAATCTAAAATATATTTACAGACGGAGTATATACATGTACACACACAATGGGGCTGCAACAGATTTTAAGGTCCACTGAACTTTGAAAGCATTTTACTGTACATGTCAAATTTCGCCATATGTTTATTATGAATAAACTTACTTTATGCACAAGTAAATCTTTACTGTGAAAGATTCTGCCGTGACCCTCTGATTTCACAGAGAAATGCATGTGTTGTTATTACATATATATCATTTTGTTTTATTTGAAATAGCCACAGAAACAGGAGACTTCTCTCTCATGAGTTTCCCTCGTAAGGTCACCTCTTCCAGTAACCGTGCCGCAGGATGTAGGTCAGACATCACAACTGACAGGCGAGGGTGTGGTGGTGATACGGAGCGACACATACACACACAGTTGGCTTGCAGTTCAAACTATTACAGCACTACAGGGATTTCCCCTGCAGCTGAAGCCCTTCCAGTGTTGCCTATCCCTGGTGTGGCTTCCATTGTCTGTACTTCCCAAAGATAACAGAGAATGTGTTTAATGAGGACGACCATCACGGAACAGGGTTCCCTCTAATGCTGGGCAATTGCATGTGGGGAATACTTAATCCTTGCTTCTGTAGCATCAAAGGGGCCTCTCTCATAGGCACTGTAGGCTGGCTTGTAAACCTATATACTTACACACTGCAGTGTTAACCTTACTGATGTTCCACATGGTTTTATAGAAATTTCAGCTTCCTTAACAAAATGCTGTTTGACATTGAAGGTCAGACAGCGCAGTTATATGGGTTAATGTACAGTATGAATCATGAACACAGTTAAAACAACACTAGTTATGACAGTAAATTGCAGAAAACATGCACCAGATGGCTCTGTCAGCAGCCAGGGCTTTATGGTAGCCTGGAAAATTACCATCATCAGGCGGATCTGACGCTGCCACTCGTTTTGTTGCTGCAGCTCCACATGAGATCCACGTTAGGTTTTGTTTAGCTGTGTAAACAGTGCTCTGCCGTGCTGGTTGCAGATGTTGAGGTTTCTTTTGAATGGCTGTACCAGTAGTCAGCTGGCTGGCATACCAAGGGATAATTATGGTTTTCTTATTGGCGGTGGTGGTGGTGGAAGGGGCTGGGCACACAGAGAGGCCCTACTGCTCCTCAGCTATGGGATGGAGCAGGTCCAGTAATGAAACCTGAAAAGGGGATGTGGCTGGCTACACCAGCTGGAAACAATGGTCTCTCTCACTGTAACACATTCTTTCCAGTCTGTTTTCCTTCTCAAGTTCGTTTCCAAATCATGTATCTTTTTGGAAAACAATTGGAACGAAAAGAAACAAAACATTCCACGAAGCTCATCTTTCAAGTGTGTATGATTGTACATTTTATGTTTTATACTCACGAAATGTTTTAGCACTAACAAAAATACTGTTGAACTGAGTTGTATAAAAAAAAAACTTTTATATTTCTATGAAGAAAAACAACTAAGTTCAGCATCCATCCTGATCCTGTGAGAGGATTCAACTTTTATTAAGTTTATCTGTGAGAACTGTTACCACTAAAACAAGAATACATATATATTGACACACAACAGCAAGGCAAAAGTTTAGAGATTAACAATAAGTGCTGGTGGCTGCTCTTAAAAGAGGATATACACTGACTTAAAAATCACTGCAGTAAAATGCTTTTACTAGTCAAGGTTGTGTCTTCCACAGAACCAGGAATTCGCCTTGAACAGGTTGTTCTTGTTTACTATTTTGCAAGGTCTCTTTACCGAAATAATGTTAAGTAATTTTTTTCTTTTTAACCGTGACTGGTTTTATTGAATAAGACGTTACTCCCCTGACCCTTGTGTCATTGTGTCTGACTCTGCTGACACTATGCTACGGATGACTGATGGAGAACATTTTTCCTTTGTGGCGTGTGCAGGTGTTTTCAAACCCAAACAGAATATGAGAAGGAAACGGCATAGACTAATTCAATGAATCCTTTTTCAATATTGGATTTGGCCCATGGCTGATATGTTTAGATCCATCCATGTATATTTAAATCAATAAACCCCTCTTTGGACTGCTGCTTGTGTCAAGCAGCTAAATTGATGGTTCCACTTGGGGTGGTGCGACTCGTCTCCAGTTTGTGGAAGTAAATGTGAAACACTTGAGCAGTAATGGCCAGCTTCCGAGCATGTGGTGCTCTTGCTTGCACTTCCTGTATTTATTATAAGCAATGGCATTTGAAGCTTAAATCAGTGCTGAGATAGCGGCCTGTTAATATTGTTAGGTTTCAGCAGCTCCTTCTGGTGAATGCGGCTAATTCAATACCAGTAGACAGTACTGGGAGGAGAGCAGGGGAGATGGCAGAGGACAGAGGGCCTAATCTAATCTGCCCCGTGCATTGCTGTACATACATCAGTCATCTGTTTATGGAAAGGCTCTGTGTATGGGTAAACTCCTGCTCGATGTCCCCACCCAATTCTGACCAGGATAGAATTTGTCCCATGTACATATTATAGATAACACAAGGACATTTAGTTTTTTTAAGTTACTGATTATATCAGGGAAAGCATTAATATGAGTATTAAATACTCATAAGAATTAATATGAGTACTAAAATGTAACATAATATACCTTCGTTATGGTATATGTTTTACAGAGCTGGTTAGTCAGGACACCTAAACATTTCACAATCATTTACTACAGTTGAATCACCAGTTCTTCAGTTTAATCATCAGATGGCCATCTTTTTAATTACCCTGCATCATTGTCCACAAAAAGAATGTAAAGTTAAACATTGATTATGTGCTTTCATGAGTCTAGTGTTACCCAAGAAATATACCAAATCTATCAAAGAACATTTAAAGTTTGGATAAGCCTTCAAACATCGTGACAAAGAAAATGTTTTCCAAAGCAAACGTTTGGACACATGGTCTCTCCCCTTTAACTGACAATGACATTGTTAAAAATAATTAAATGCGTTTATTTAGAGATTGATTCGTCAAAGATGCACTAACCTGTACAACTCTGTTGAGTTAACTGTAAGAAGATCACATCTAGGGGTTTACTATTCTCATTCATATTAGACTGGCATATAATATAGGCAATAATTTGAAATATATGATAAATTTCCCAAAAGTTGTAAATAAATTGGTGCTGATGACTGCATATTAAATTTAGAAAGGGGCCCTGTTGTGCCCCAGGTGTACCATCCTGGTGTATAAACTGAGTTTTGTTGGATTTTTCATAGCTTGATGAATATGAGTCTTAATTGTGGACAGCAAAGTAATTTTTTGCATAGGAGCGTAGCTGTGAAAGTACACAGCAAAATAGAGTCTTCGCCAGTGTTGACAACCAGGGATTAAACTGTCTCATATGAATGAGTTCAGTGTCGATTGAATGCTTGTTCAGCGTGCACTCATCAAAGCATTATTATCGAAAACCATTTTTAAGAGAGCATAATTTAGTGTTGTGCTTTAGTCAAGCTGAACAACAGCTCTACACCTGATGTCCGTGAGCCTGGCTTCTTTGGTCTTAGCTGACCTTTACCCACATCGCCGTCAACCCTGGTTCTGTAGAGCAGGGGCTGAGAAATGTGGTACGCTCTTGTTACAGAGGTCACTCTTTGTCCCTTCTTTTTGTCCAAGCTCTTTGAATACCAACACAAAGACGGCCATAAAAGCAGAGCGATTTGCTGAGGAAAGAGACCTGCCTGTTTGCTCTCCATGAAAAGGCTTTGAATTGGGCGTAGGTTTGGTGAGGATCTGACCAGATTTTTAGATAAGATTGCTTTATTACCCATGAGATGAGTACTTTAGATAAAGGAAATAAATTGACCATTATTAGGCAACATTTCCAGAGACGCATCTCCTCAAATTTCTTTGCATCCTGTTAGGCATTTGACTGCCCGGCAGATACCTACTCCTGCTTTGTTTTGTGAGAGGCTAAACATGTCACTCTTGCTACTTAACAGACTGCGTGTGCGTGCTTGTGAACACACTAGGCTGACCGCAGATTAATATAGGTTAAACAGCAATTAGAAACCAAAGGTCCTTAACAAGATTAGATGCATTTAAAACTGAATGTGCCCAATGTGTCACACACATTTTATATTTTTTTTATAGTTTTATATTTTACCAAATATCCCCCTGGGATGAATAAAGTATTCTGATTCTGATTATATTGTCATGTTTTTGTGGGATCACTATGATAAATGTCAACAGGCGGAGACAAAAATGCTGTTTTAATTCTTAATTACTTTTAAATTATTAGTATATTTAAAACCACTGCAAAAATGACGTTAATGAGCAGAAAATAAAAAAGGAACTTCAATGATACAGTCTTCAAAGATATTGAGAAAAGTTCCTTGCTGTATTTAAACCCCACCCAGCAGACTTTTCTGATGCAGCTCTCAGTCCCCGTTACACTTCACCTCCTCTTTTCTTTGACACAGGGGCCTGTATGTTCCTGTGTCTCAGCAGCAAGCGCGCAGTGACGTTAGTTGGTTTTGTATGGCTGCTGTTCCAGGATTCAGTGACGCCAGTTTACAAGGCTGCTATGTGATTCCCTCAATTGCCAAGCTTTCATAGTAAAAGACCTGGCAGTCAATGCGGCACAGTTTCAGCTATTCATCCACGCTTTCTGAGAGACTCGGCTTCTATTGAAGCGTACATCCCTGTCTCACTGTTCCCCCAGCTCAGCGCTACGGCACAACCACGGGTCTGATGGTGCTGCTTTTTTTTTTGCCAGGGTAACTCTGAGCATAAAAAGCACTGGCAGGGCCAGGGGCTTTAACTTCTGGTCAATGAGACTTCTTTCGGTGTCAAATGGCTGTCTAATGATGAGACAAACCCTTTAAATGCTGAAGTTGTTAGGACCCACATGCAGGACACGACTCCTGGCAAGATTGGTTTTACGGTTTTAATAGATAACAAAAAGGGCACCACAAAATCAAAGATCCAAAAACGGAACTTGATCCGTGGCTCAAAACAAAAAGACCAAAGTCTCTGACCAAGATATGGACTGAAGCAGCCGGCAACGGCAACGAAGACGTGGACACTGTGGTGGCTGGCGACGGCGGCTGTAACCGAAGCTTCTTTGGTGGCCGGCAAAGGCGAAGTCCCTCTGGTGGCCGGCGGCGGAGGCGAAAACCCTTGGGTGACTGGCGATGGCTATGGCGACATGAAACCTCTGGCAACCGGCGGCGTCGGTGAAGACCCTCAGGCGGCCGGCGAAGGTGAACCTTCTCTGGTGGCCGACAATGGAGGCGAAGACAAAGACAGGAACCCACCGGTGGCCGACGGCGGAGGCAGAACCCCTCGGGAGGCCGGACGGTGGTGAAGGCGAAGACGAAGCCGAACCTTTCTTCCTGGCGGCCGGAACCTTCGGCGACGGCGAAAACAGGAACCCTCCGGTGGCCGACGGCGGAGGTGAAGGCCGGAACCCTCCAGCGGCCGACGGCAGAGGCAGAACCCCTCGGGAGGCCGACGGCGGTGAAGGCAAAGACGGAAGCTTGGAACCTTCTGGTGGCCGGCGGTGGCGTATAAGGTCCTCTGGTGGGCGACGATGGCGAAGCCCCTCCGGTGTCGGCCACGCCCCCTCAGGCGACCGGCGACGACAGCGGCGGCGGGACCCCTCAGACGGCGCGCCAGCGAGGAAGGCCGACGGAGACCCACAGGCCGACAGCGCACCTGCGAAACCTGGCCTCCGGGACTGCGGCGCTGACCAGCTCAGCTTCAGCCTCCGGGACTGGGGCGCTGGCTAGCTCAGTTTCGGCCTCAGCCTCCCTCTCTGGGGCGCAGGCCAGCTCAGCCTCAGCCTCCCTCTCCGGGGCGCTGGGACGCTCAAGCTCCGTCTCCAGGGGCGCTGGGACGCTCAAGCTCCGTCTCCAGGGGCGCTGGGACGCTCAAGCTCCGTCTCTGGCTCGGCGGCGCTCTGTAGCACTTGGAAGGCAGAACGGCAACTGACGCCTCCCCGTGGCCGGCCTCCCCGAGACCCTGGGAATATCGGCAGGCGAGTTCCCCACCAAGGATTCGTGGCATGGAGGGATGGCAACTGTCGTTGGGATCCACGCCCTTCCCCGCGGCCTCCCCGAGAACCCTACCCTGGTGAATATCGCCAGGCGAGTTCCCCACCAAGGGTCTCGTTGAGGTGCTGGGCTTGCAGGCTGAGGACTTGGCAGCTGTGGTGCAGGCTGAGGACCTGGTGGCTGTGGTGCAGGCTGAGGACCTGGCGAGCTTGAAGACTTGACTGCAGGCTCAAGACTTGAAGACTTGACTTTATGCTGAAGGCTAGCAGGCCGAGGCTGCATCTGTGGCGGTGGGCTAGCAGGCCGAGGCTGCGTCTGTGGCGGTGGGCTAGCAGGGCTAGCAGGCCGAGGCTGTGGCGGTGGCTTTACAGGCTGAAGTTGAGGCTTTGGCTTGACAGGCTGAAGTTGAGGCTTTGGCTTGACAGGCTGAAGTTGAGGCTTTGGCTTGGGGGTAGCAAACTCGAGAGACTGTGGCAGACAAAAAAGCTGGAGCTTGGCTGGCCGAGTGTCCAGAGCAATCAGCAGTTTCTTAAACAAGCCTGGAACTCTTTTATTCAGCCATGAGTCGCGAGCCAAGCGATCGATCACATCTTCCATACCTATCCGCTGGTCCACGGGGTCCAGGCGCGGGTACATGGAGACGAAGTTCTGGATCATCTGAAATGATCTCTCTCCATATTCTCAGGCGCCTACAGTGTCCGCTGGGTCCATGTCTGGCCAGATTGTTCTGTTAAGTTCCTTAGAACCAGGCAGAAGAGGACCCACATGCAGGACACGACTCCTGGCAAGATTGGTTTTACGGTTTTAATAGATAACAAAAAGGGCACCACAAAATCAAAGATCCAAAAACGGAACTTGATCCGTGGCTCAAAACAAAAAGCAAGTCCAATCCAAAAATTACCTGAACATAAAAAACTCACTCGTGGGTGGCAAGATCCAGAACATGAAGCATAGAACATGGAACATGAAACACACGACACGAAACGTGCAACATGAGGCAACAATCTGGCAACAAGACAAGGGAAGACAAGGACTATATAAGCACATGGGGTAATAAGAAACAGGTGGAACACAATCAGGGCGGGGCAGACAATCAGACAGGCGGGAAACACACAGTGGCAGGAAGTTAAGGGGACCTGAAACATGAGAGGAGAGTTGATTTCAAAATAAAACATGACACACCAGAACAAGGAAACAGAAACATGATATACAAAACTTAAACAAAACCAGAAAACCAAACAGGACACAGAGTGAATCCTAACAGAAGTCCCTGAGTGATCTGACCTCAATCGTCGGTTTAGGAACATGTTATCAACCTTGTCACTTCCTCTCCTTGTTGCTTTCAGTCATTGAGGAGAAAAAATGGTGCAGGGTAGCTTAGAGGCATATTGGCTTTGGTCCACGATTGCACTTCAGCTTGTTTCCTGGTCATGTTCAGTCTTGTCACTTTCTTCTTATTAGCGTGCTCAGAAACAATTAAAAAACACAGACATTTGTTCTTTGGAACACGGCTTACAGGAAAAACACCTACATGAGCGCCATCACACTGAAACAGCTGATGGAGCCTTTTTTTTCTTTTTTTTCCTTCCATAGATTATTCAATGTAGGGAGGTAGATTAGCAGATAGACAGGAGAAGCACCATCCTGCCACAGCCTCCCAACAGCTCCCTTGTTCCCTTTCAGAGACATACTGACTAGACTGTCTCTGCTATAGTGTCAATAGATTCATGTGCTAAACTGTCCCTAAACAGGCTAGATTGGATTCCTTCTATATTTTCAATTATTTTTTTTGTCTTTAATGTTTTTGCCATTGTCTTGATTAATACCGCAAATGAGGGATTTTACTGGAAATTAACGTTCCCATGCATACAATTCTAAAACATATATATGGCTTACATATTTATGACTGCCTTTTCTACCATTTACAATGACATTTATATTAATATGTGCTTAAGAACACACACACGCGCACACACACACAGATGACAGCTGACTGAAAATAGTCTTTTAAGATGCAGACATGGCATTTAGAAGAAATGTGAAGTCAATGATTGGCCCAGTGTAAACAGCCACAAACATCTACTCAGGGTTCCCTTCTTATGGGCCAGCTGGTTCTTATTGATGCAAGAGGAGGACACGATCCCCCACAGACACCATGTGCTTTGTTTTACCTCTCCTGCTTTTACTGTCGTCAGACTGCCGGCGGTGCATTATCTGGGGCTGGGCTGAGCTGGCTGGATGCTGTTCTGTCCAGCAGCAGCAGTGAAAGGGAAAGTTAAAAGTGGTTGTAAACTGCCATCGGGTCAGTCATTGCACTGCTTACTATGGCAGTGCATTTTATCACTACAAGGTTGAAGCGATGCGGCTGACTCTTCACTTACATACAATGCAACAAGTGTCTGTGTGTGTGTGTGTATGCCTTGTCCTTTTTTTTTTTTTTTTTGCCCTGCTTTCCGCTTTTTATGGCACATAGCATCTGTCGCTGTTGCTATGTGAGGGACAAACATGAAGCAGTCCCTGACACACACTGCACACAGCGACATTAGCTGGAGGAAATGAGCTTTCTGTGGACAGCGGTGCGAAGTTTACATTATTTCTACTGAGCTTCAAGCCAGCTTCTCCTCCTCCTTCTCCTGGAACTGTGGTTTCTACCGATTGTATTTTATGATCATCGGGTTTCCTTGCGGCTCGGCCAAAGGGCTCTATTTGTTTGAACAGATATCCAGAGTGTGTGTTTTGACAGAGCCTTCCCAGCATCTTTGCTCAAACTCTGTAGTGTGAATACAACATGGTCCGTCAGTCAGCAGGCGGACAAATTGTTCTTAGACAGAGGCAGCATAAATGGCTCATATTGCAGGTTTTCTTTTACGTTTTTCATCATAAAGGTTGTCATGGGAACTTTCACCGGTAGATAGTTGTTTTATTGTTGTCTGTTGACAAGGTGATAATGGAGTTTAATGTTTTGCGTCATCAAAGATTGTTCTGAAATTGATCGTCCTTCGGTTTTCAGAGTCCTGATGGTGAGCATGTAATCAAAAGCGTCCAGTTTACATGCAGTCATGTGAAATATTCACACAACAAGCCCCCCTCCTCTTTGGTTTGTGTGTCCGCTGCCTCCTTTTATTGCAGTAACCTTGGCTGTGAATCTGTCTTGTTTGTTAGTTTTATAGGAGAATAAAGTGGCTTGTGTGGCTGCGTAGAAGTTCACGATGTAGCATTGTTCAGTAAATGACCCCCAAACCACTGCTCTCGTTAGCAGCACTAATGGCTGCTTTCTGTGAAAAGTTGTGGCCAAAGTGAGGCAGGACCTTTGGGTAAATGGATACGGGGCTTTCTGGGCTGACGGAATTGCAGTGAGCTCAGGTATGAATAAGCATGTGCTCATCGAGTGATCCGGACGTTTATGTCTCACTCACAACATTCCCAGTGAATCACAGAAGGTGTCTGATTACAATGTGCCTTTTTCATAAGTTTACGTAAGTAAAATTATAATTATATTATAATGGAATATTTTCTTAGCTTGGACAGTGTTCTTTTATTTGTGTGTGTGCATTTGTCACTAAACCTTTGACAGAACATTTTTTCTTCTTTCTCCCTGCCCTCTCCCCTTCTTCCATGTGTCTCTCAGGAGTGGAGCTGCTGATCTCACCACACCGTTACAGCCCGAAACCTGGTGGGATCACTGATGACCTTTGTTGCTGCCCTCACTAGCTCCTGTTTTCCTCCTGCTCTTCCTTCTTAGCCCTCTCCCCCCTTTCTTAAACTCCCGTCCCCTCCTCCTCTGTGTCTCCCAGCCCCAGGCTTATTACTCAAACCCACTCAAGGGAGCAACACAGTAGCTGGCAGAGGATGAAGCGGGTCTGCTTGCCAGCACCAGACAGAGGATAGAAGACACAAAAGAACTAGGGAAGGGGAGAGAATCAGAGAGAGAGAGAGAGAGAGAGAGAGAGAGAGAGAAAGAAACAGGAGGGGGCGACTAGTGGAGAGAGCTACAACAAAGCGGTGAGAGAAGCAACAACAACATTCAAGATGCCATGCTGAAGGAAAAACACAAGTTTCACTTGAGCGTCATGAGCTAACAAGGGGCCCCTAACGGATCCTGAACTGTGGACTTCTTCTTAACAAACTCCTGGCCCCCCCTCACACACACACACACACACACACACACACACACACACACACACACACACACATAAGTTGTGGAGACACACACACTCTACTACTCTATTTGTTAACACCTGATATGCCTCTGTAAGAAGTGTGAATCATGCCAGCCAAGGGGAAGTACCTGTTGAACAACCAGGAGCTGAAAAATGAGGCGCTATACCGCAAATTCTCCTGCATCAGCCAGTATCAGCCGCTGGTGCTCCTGCTAGTCCTCTCCATGCTCTCCTGTGCGATCCTCCTCATCCTCTTCTTTGCCCTTAAGCTGGTAAGTCATCACATCCACATATTTGTTAACACCTGAGTGATTGAATGTATTGTGTTGTGTGTCGATTACCCTCGGGTCATTGCGATTATTGAATATCAGTATTTCAGGTTGATGACCATGTATGCAAAGGTTTAAGTGCCTTAACCCTCTGGAGTCCACGATTTGACGCGCTGTCGCCATCGCGTCCAAATTACACGACCGATTTACGATGACAGAGCAAAAAAACGATGCATTGCCGAGTCTCCGTTTTATGGGTCGAAAGTGTGGACTTCAAACTACATACCAGTTTTTAAAATGTCTTGATAGACCAAGTAAAAATAGAGTTTCACGTTTGGTGCAGGAAGACGCGGCAGACAGACGCTGTCTCACTGAGTCTCCGTTTCAACTTCTGTCAAAAGTGCAGACTTCAAACTATATACTAGTTATTTTTTAATTCGTGTTGATACGCTGAATGAAACAGACTTGTGATAATTAATTTACTTTGTGCTTTTTCCTGAATATTATCGTCGTGTTTGGTGCGTGTTTTGTACAGGAGGAAACGGTAAACACGGGCTATTGTAAGAATAGTTCTAAACACCTATTGACCTAATCAATATTACATTTATATATACAATATAATATATTTGTAATGGTTTTTATTACACAGTTTTTATCATATAAATATCTCCCCTAACAAACACAACCCATGCTGCTGTGCATACTGTATATACTGTATATAATACACTGTCATACACACCTTGTATACCTGAGGCATTGCCTGCATTTTAATGTAAACAGTTGTAAATAACTTTATTAGCTGAATTTGTATATAAGTTTTTTGAAATTTACCATTTATATTTTTATTCTAAGTTATAAAAAACGGTTCGTTAGACATGTTTGTGGTTTTTACAATAAATCCTGTTTGGATTTTATGGTTTTTGTGTGATTTTAGGTCCAGTGTGTTAATACAGTATGTCAAAATGAAAAAATAACTGTAAAATCACATGTGAAGTTGTGCTGAAGAAAATAACACCAAACAAGGCATGGTAAACAGTTTTTAAGGTGAAATATAAAGTAGTCAAAAATGGCCAATTATACTCTGGACTCCAGAGGGTTAATTATATAGTTATGCCTCCGTGAACCACTGTTAAGCATTGTGGTTTCTCCTAATAAATGGAAAATGGTATCTGTATTTTCTTCTCTGTGCAGAAACCGTATTCAGCTGTAACTTAAAACCTGTGCATCAGACAGTAAATTTTTTATTAGTCGCTGATTAGCAGCCAGGCAGAGGAGTGATCTGCATTGATCAGTAGTTCCTGTTAACTCACATAATTATGGTTGCAGTCTGCACATAGACATTTATTTATTACTAATTGCTTCTTCCAAAATCAGCAAATTTGATCATTTCAGGATATTCACACCTGTCAGTTTGCTTTAACCAGTTTAAACAGCTGGTGTGAAAGAGGTCAAAATGTATGTAAGCTGGTAAATGACAAACACATCAGGAGGGAGTAACACTTCTGTATGTAGATGTGCTTAGTGTGGTCATTTTATTTGGCCAAAAAACAACACCGACAGTGGTATTACATATATGTCCATACCTTGATATGCAGTTTTCCTGTTTTCTTGTGTTTTTGTGCCCTTGCAGTACGTATTGTCATCTTGTAAGGCTGTGAGGCATGGCACAACAAGATGCTAGCTGGCGCAAAGCAAAATGTTGACATTTGTTTCAGTCTTTGACTCAGCTCACAGTGACAGTACAAGAAACTGGGAATATAATCTTTTCTCCAACTGGTCTGACTTACCTGGCTAAAGAAAATTCACAGTTCAGGTAACTTCATTGCTGCGTTTTCATCTTGAAACAAGACAGGTGCCTCTGATGTCAACACAATGCTTCTCATTGTGGAGTTGAATACAAATAGACTCTAATTCACACTACAATGACAAGTAAATTGCGCAACTAGTAAGAAAATTGGCTTCAAGCAGGTGCAGTAGGACTAAACATCAGAGGCTATATTGAAATAAATGCTGAAATTGTGTAGCCTGTGTAAAGTACTGTGCAGCAAATGTTTCTGTAACTTGACTTAAACTGTGTGACTGCATTCATGTTTTTTCTGAAGCTTATAATGGTGACAGTCTGTATGTTACACATACACAGCAGCACTGGTGTGTGTGGCCTACTTTCATCCATTTCTGTGGCAGCTAATTGATTAAATTATGTCAGATAAGCAAATTAAAGACACCATTATAGTCAGATCACTTACAAATACAAATAGTACACGACAGTTATTGTTACACTGTATTGACAGACATAAAGGAAATGAAAGGAAGTAGAAATGAAAAATGAAGACATATCAAGATGCTTCGAGCATTATTTTAGATTTATGCAGCCCTCCAGCATTTTTCTGTCGTTGTGATGGTGCAGAGAGGGTTCATTGAGCTGGATAGTGTATGGGGACTAATGTGCCACATTAGGTAAGCAGCAATAGCCGAATGTTTCGAGAAGCAGGATGCGGTGAGATGGCCAGTTTGAATCCCCAGGTTTGCGGTGAAAATGTGACAAATGAAAAACTCTCTCCTCTCCCTCGACAACTACTTAAATAAAGCACTTAACTCCTCCTTCACTGCCAGTGCAGCTGCCCAGAAGTGTGAATGAGTGAGTGCTTGTGTAACTATTTGAATGTGAAGGAGGACATTGCTGTAATAGACACAAAAATAGAGAATGCGAATCTTGGTTGCTTTCCCTAGATGAAGGAGAGGTGGTACATGTTGCTAATGCTAATGATACTTCTCTTTCAGGAAACTGTCTTGCCTTTCTCTGCAGAGAGGTCAGAGGTCAGGGTGAGCTACAGAATAAAAGCCCTGGAGCTGGTAGTGCTCCAGTTCAGCTCAAAAATCCTTCAAAAGAGGAAATGCTCATATGGCATGGGGATTTGAGCGCAGGTCTTTTCACTGAGGCACAGTTTCTCTGCTGAATACACCAAAACCACCAGAACCAAAATCATCTTTATAAGCTTTGTTTCGAAAACTCAATAGAAGAAAATGAATCAGGAGAGCGCCAAAACATGAAATGGTGGTAAAAACAATGAAGCTGTCAAAATGTAGAGAGTGTAGTCGTCGCTCTGACTGTGACAGGAAAAGGCAGGTATTCATTGACTTCGGCTGATCGGCGGCGTGCTGTTGATTTTGGCATGACGGCAGGTAGCAGAGCAGTCAGTCAGCTCTGCGGCTCATATGGTGAACTGACAGCTTCTGTCAGCCGAGATTATATTACTTTCCCCTGGTAGAAAAAAACATCTTAACCTTCCTTCTATTGTGTTGCTGCTGACTCTCTGGCACACTCCCTGTCCTCTCGTCTTTTAGTATCATGCAGTCCTTTTTAAATGATTCCATCCTTCATGTTTATGCGCATGTGTATGCTCACACAAACACACGCGCGCACACACACACAGTTTTATGTCCTGCAGCTTTCTTGTTCATTGTAGTTTCTCCCACATTTTAAATTGTGACATTAAATGTGCAAAATTCCCTCTCCCACTTCTTCCTCGTCCAACTCTGGACGTGCCATCACTCACTCGCTCTATTCTTTCTGTCCTCTTTCTTCTTAGCTGTTGTCCCGCACACACACACAGTTGCCACGGGTACAGAGGAGCTGAGAGAAAATGCTGGGATGGAGCTTGTATAACGCTGTTGTTAAATGCAAAGGAGGGACAGGGTGCCTGTTAGGGGGTGGATACCGGTGTCAGAAAGTCACTGTCAACTTATATAACTCCTCTCCAATCGGCATCGGATGAAGAGCAGCGCTGAGAGGAAAACTGGCTGAGCTGATGATCCAAGTGCCACTTGTGGCTCCGTTCTCAGTCCCTGATGGGACGGCAGGATGGTATCATGCAGCCTGTTGTTTGGGTTTTTAAATTTGATCTAAATACAATGCCTCTATATGTTTCTAACAGTTGTGAGAGGATGTTTGCAGAGTGTATTTTTGAAATATGATGTCCTCCATACATGGTGTGTGTTCTGTCGTATCACAGTTATTCATTTTTCTGTCTCCACTGTGGATCTACCTTCTGCCTTTGTTGTTTATAATTGCTTGTAACAGTGATGAGCTGGTAACCGAGGCATTTTTCACTGTTGAGCTTATTATAAGATAATTTTCTCTTGTCTCTTTAGTAATAATTTAGTAAATACAGTTTATAAAGCTGTCAGGAATTTGCCATGGTAACATTACTGCATGAATATATCATACTGGTAGAAACAATACAGGACCATTTGCACATTTAGTGTAAAGGAACAATGGACATACAGTACACAGCACAGTGGAAATATTAGTGTTTATCTATAGAAATAAAGCATTCAGTCCGTAAGACCCTGCAGACACAGAAAGATTATATATAGAGAGCAATGCCGCATCATAATTTGCATAATAAAGAGGAAATAATACAAAAACAAAAGTATTCAGAAGGGTTAATGATGGCTTGTGAATTTTTTAGTAGAGTGCTGTGTGTTGAACATTACAGCTGTATCTGGACACGTGGTTTTAGCTCCTATTCATATGGAATAATTGTTCTTTTTCTGCCTACAAAAAAGGTTTTGTCAAGACTCACAGCTACATAGGGAGTAGAAAGTGCTTTAGTTGAGATCTGGCCTTTTCCAATGCTGCCATGGTAACCAGAAAGCTCAACATAAAATGCAGAGATGGCCTTCTCTGAGCAGAGATCTATTAACACTGACTTTGTGCGTCTGTCTCACTCTTGAGAGCTCTTTTAACCCCTTGCTTATTGCTTGCTATAATATTTGGGTTGATTAAGGTGTTGATTAAAGACACGGGTCTTATTTGAGGGTGTAGCTTGTATTATTATGAAGCAAATATTATGCAAACCTTTTTACTGTTGGTAAGACTCTACTTAAAATGATTTTTTTAGACTATTCCTCTTGATGAATTGCATAATTTTTTAGTTTTCAGTTTGTGACTGATGTATCTGCATGTCAGGCAGCAACTCCATGATCTCCTTTGTCCCTCTGCAAAGTTGCCTTGTTGTTGTCTTAAAAAGTTAACTTATGAAAATATCAACTGTCACTGATTGAGGCTGACAAATAGTAGTTATGTATTGTATGCATATTTTACAAACCTCAATGTGGATCTAAAGATATAAGAAATGAGTGTATAACTCTAATAAAATGTTTGTTTTTGTCCTCTCCCTTGCTGCTGGAGCAGAGTGCAGAGAAACACTGTGCCTTTGTGAGCGTGGTGAGCACCAGCCTGTGTGTGTTCCTGGCTGTGTTTGTGCTGGTGTGTACAGAGATGCTCTCACAGCGATGGAGGCTTCTGCTGGGCTTTATCGTATGGGCCACACACCTCACCATGGGCTACACCTTCATCTTCAGCGGACCCATCATCCTGCCTTGGGACCAGGTAACTTCATGTCCCAGCAGGGTCTGGATTGAGCTGTGTTTATGTAGCAAGTAACTTTTAAGATGATTTTCTCTGGCAGGCATGGTTATCACAGATAGCAAATACAGTCTACACAGATTTTTTGGATTAGAGCTAAACTATCATTCTGAAATATTTCATACTTTATTTAAATATTTATTTAGTGTTCAGAGAACAGATCATTAAAAAAAATTGATTATAAAGCATTGATTATTTCATTTTCTAACATGTATCTCCATATTTGGCCTTTATTTGTTGATAATAGGTCTATATACACAGTAGGTATGTCTTTATAGATACAAATCTTTTTATATGAGTGTTAAGTGTCATAAAATGTGTGACTACACTTTTAAGGCCCCAGATTACTCACAATGAGTGAATGATCTCAGCATTTAGTAGAATCTGATTAAATCGCAGCACAACAGATGACCTCTGGAAATAATGGAACCTTTATTTTTCCAGGTGCCTTTCTTCCTCTTCATCATCTTCACCGTCTACACCATGTTGCCCTTCCAGCTGTGGTATGCTGTGGTGCTGAGCGTCATCTCTTCACTGTCCCACATCATCGTCCTCACAGTGCGCTTCACCATTTACAGCAGCGAGACTACCCCTTACCTTGCCAACCAGGTGAAACCAGCTGGATAAAAACTATGCATTGTATTGCGTAAAAGCCTCTGTAATGCTGTAGCATATCAGTCTGCAGCTGCGTGTTGGAAGAGTTTAAGGCCAATGTTATGCCTGCAGTTTTGTGGTGTACTTTTTCTCAACCATTAAATTTAACCAGGGATTGACCGTTTTTAGACATAATTTAGTCAATAATTAATAACATCACAAGCAAGACTAAACAGCCAAACACTGAAACTGTGGAAGACATCATCTAAACATATCACCATGAATAGATATCAGCATGAAGCATTGTTTATAAAATAGTTAGATACAAAAATATAAATAAAACATCAAAGTAAAGCCACTAAAAAAACTATATTTATTTCCAGTCAAGCAGGGACACACACAGTTATTTGTGTTTGTGTATATTGGCATTTCCTTTCCTTTTTGAGCTTTAACATCTGCTGCTGTGTTTTGTTTCTGTAGCTGCTGTCCAATGCAGTGGTGTTTTTGTGTGGCAATGTGGTGGGAGCCTTCCATAAGGTACTGATGGAGAAAACCCTGAGGCAGACCTTTCAAGACACACTGAGGTGCCTGAGTATGCGGATGAAGCTGGAGATAGAAAAGAGACAACAGGTCAGTGTAACAGGGGTATCAAAGACAAGCACCAGGACCACTAAATATGAGTGTGGCTCACTACAATAGTAAGTATCCTAAAAATAAACATGTTTATGATAGATACATTTATTTTATTTGTATTAAAAAGACCTGCAATGTCAATAATACATATACATCCTCATTAGGAAAGATATAGCAGTGATCAACACAGTGATTAACACATATGTTAAGAAACAAAAACACCAAACTTAAAAAAGAAAAATATCTCAGTCCAATTTAGATACACTTAATAGAAATCATGGAGTTATGGTCGGCTGACAGAAATCAAATGTAAGTAGTCGTCTTTATAGTCTCTATGGCTTTAGGATTATTAAGTGGGCGTCTGCCATTGCACATACTTGGTTGAAATTGTCTCACACTACATCCGTACACACTCTCATGGAGTTATGATCCATTGTGGAGTGTTGGGGAGAGAAAAACCAAAACAGTATTTCTGTCTTTCTCATTAAAAAATTAAAAAATTGTACACCATACCACTGTTTTATTAGAGTGAGAGGAAAAGTGTATATTCTAAGCCAACTGTGATGAGCATTTTAATAGCCTCTTATTTTACTGCATCTTTTATATTTTAGTAACCTCCCTGAATAGAAACAAATATTACAGACAAATGTCAGGAATTGTTATTGCCATACTATCCATTTTATTTAATCTTTAAGCTCTGCTTTGGCTGGCCTCATGTTGACTCTCCCATGGATGTTTTCATTGCGACGAACAAATCCTTCTCAAATTAGATTTTGCTGTGATGCATTTTAAATTAGACGCATCTGTGTGGACTTGCTATGACTTCAGAGGCATTTTTAAAACAAATTTTCCCCCTTCTGTCATTTGTTATGACTTTTGCTTAGTACGGGACATAAAACCTGCTCACAGGGAAGCTGTTGAGTTGCCTAGCAGGACAGAAAGCAATGATATAATCGGCAACATTTAAACTTGCTGCTTAATTTGAACTGGGGCTTAAAAAAGGGAGCCTGCTGCACAAAGTTAGCCAGAGAGAACAGGGACATAATAGCATGGTGGGGCAGGCTCCAAAACCGCTCCAAATGGGGAACCAATGAGGAACTCGCATTGTGTTCCCAAATTAATTTCGGCAGCAGGAGCTCAGTGTGCCCCCCCGAAATGTTTCTTGGCAGGGTGCAGAGGACGTCAAAAATGGCATTTACACTGTGTGACGTTAACGCATCTCTTTGAAACCAGTACTAATGAAATTCACACTATTGACCCCTCTACACCGGCTGCTCTCCCATAAATCAAAGTAAATGTGTGCCATTGTGTGCATGCAATGACCACACAGTTTCATATTTAAAGTATGTCATGTACATACTAATTAAAGTAATTATATTCATTTAGAAATAAGAGAAATGGATAACGTTTACAGCAGCACTGTATCACGTGACGCATTCTGCAGTATAAAGGTCACTTTATGCTGTAAAGGGAAGCTTTCATGTTTTAGACTTGGGGAAACTAAAAGGGTCATTTGAACCTTGCAAGAGGTCATCCAGAGTGAACAGGACCAGTTCAGGTTGCAGCAAGTTCATACACACACACATACACATTCTCTGAGCAAGACACACAACACACAAAATGAATCGGCTTGTACCAGTATTTAACCTTCCTGACCTTTCCTACATTTTACATTCTTGCAGCCTGATTTAAAAAATGGCTGCATTTGGATTCTGTAGTTTTGGGTTTGCATGCATAAACTCAAGATGTCAATATTAATATTTTTATATCAATTTTAGGTTTATTATAGTTTCTAATAATTATTCAAAAGTGAAAAGCTGGAATGTTTTGAGTCAAAATATATTCCCCTCTGTGTGCTAATGCTTCAAATGCAGTTAAGGTGCAATTTCATTATTTGAATCCTTGAGATGTCTTTACAACCTGGAGTGTGTCCAGGGACATTCCAGGGAAATAAAAGGCTTGTGATAGCACACTTGGCTTCTGCAAAGGGCCACATGGAAAATCTTGACATGCTAAAGTGAAAGATCCTGTGATCTGATGAAAAGTGATCTGAACTTTTGCTGTAATGCAAAGCACTGTCAGACCAAAACTGGGCATAAGTATATAGCCATATCGCATGCCTCTGCACAGCATAAAGTAATGGTAGCATCGTGCCAAAGGAAGGAACAAAGTTGTGGAGGCAAACAGAAGGATCCATGATTTGAGCAAAATACAGGACATTCTTCAGTTGCTATTTCTAGTATATTAGGTTGGGAAGACGATCTGCGTTCCCACAGGACAATTATCTGGAACATACGGACAAGTGAATCCTGGAAAGACTTCAAAAAAACAATGTGAATATCCTTAGGTGGCCAGACTGAAGCCCAGAACTAAATCCCCTTGAAATTGAAGTACACACACACACTCACACACTTCTCATCCCACTTGATGAGGGAAGGGAAGATTTGGAAAAAAAATACAAGTTATTAAAAAACAGATTTTGTACATATTCATGACTCACGGGATTATGTATTTGAGTATTTAAGTCAGAAATATTCATATTTCCTTGTTGTCTCAGACACACACATTAGCTCATGTTTGGACAGACACACATATTTGTCATTTGTTCTCTCATTCATTTGTCTCTATTTATGCTGACCTGTGCATTTTACAGCACTTTGCGGTGGCTGTGAGATATAAAAAGCATTTTGTTGATAAATTTAACAAGACCTGACTGGCCAGTGCGGTCAGATGATCTGACCTGACGCCCCTCTGGTGGTATGAAGAGGGATTAATCATTTCTCAAGAGGCTGCCTCTTAAGATTCCTGTCTTAATCAAGCCACTAAACTTTGAACACTTCTTATACTGTAGAGTCTGAAATATTTCTCCGCTTTTGCATGTTTACCATTATTTGGCTCTGATAGCAGCATGGTGATAATATTGTTTGACTTTATTTGGTAACACTATGCTTTTAAACTTATATGAAAATCTCAATTTAACTTTGAACACTTCTTATACTGTAGAGTCTGAAATATTTCTCCGCTTTTGCATGTTTACCATTATTTGGCTCTGATAGCAGCATGGTGATAATATTGTTTGACTTTATTTGGTAACACTATGCTTTTAAACTTATATGAAAATCTCAATTTCCTTCAGTACTAATTGGATTGGATGACAGAAACCTGTTAGGTGGACACTCTGGCATGGGTGTTAGAGAGTGGGATGTTTATGACGTGGGTCTGGGAGTCTTATGTGCTTATGATCATGCTTGTGTTTATGTATGTGTGTATGAGTTTGTGTTCTGGCTTTAACATGGTTTGCCTTTTTTTCATACCAGGGCTCTAGCAGTCATCACTGTACACTAAGTCTGTCAGTCACATAAGCCTAATTTCCTGGCTCACGTAAATTGCAGTTATGTAACTAATTTTATGAGTGTGTGTTTTTGTGTGTGTGTGTGTGTGTTTGCAGGAGAACCTGCTGCAGTCCGTGCTGCCAGTCTACATCTCTATGAAGATGAAGCTAGCCATCATGGAGCGTTTACAAGAGTGCAAAGACAAAGAAGAGCAGCAGCGACTTGTGAAAGATAATAACTTCCACAGTCTTTATGTCAAGAGACACGAGAATGTCAGGTAAAATACTTGCTGACCCATAGATATACATCATTTGGCACTTGTTTTCAAAGGAAGACTTACTTTGCTGGTCAAACCATGCACTTAAAGGAGTGATAACAAAGGCCTGCACTGCTTTGAACTGGTAACAGGAGACCATTTCTATCAGTTTTCACATTTCTGTCATCACGTCATGAAACATTTTGTGGAGGAACTGCAAAAAACTGCACAAAAAAATCTGATTTCTGTGACCACTTGTCACAGTCATGGAGATTAGTATCTCTGTTTTCAGAGCAGTGACCCAGTTACTGCTCTTTGTTTTCCGAGGGTTTCATTAATATAGTGCTGACATATATCGGCTCAGCTTAAACTGAACTTCGGCAGATGGCTCACCAGCTGATTTTGTTCGGATGAATGTAGATACAGTCCCTGCCTTACCTCAGTAAGGGAATTGTATTCACGTGTTTCTTAAGGGTAAAGATTACACTGGAAGAACTCGTAGTTAAGGTCAATTGTCCAATTTCAGTTCTGTTTAGTTTAATTGAAAGATGTAATCCTGACATAAAATTTAATTGATGATATGAATAACAAAAACACATCTGTTAATTTCCTCTCCTGTGTTTTATTAAGTTAATAAAAAATAGAAATAGACACTAAACTCTGAGACTTGCTAATCAAGAGGTCATTGTGAAAGCATCAGTCATGCATGGTGCCATGTTCATTTGGAGCCTCAGTAAGAAGGTGTTGAATGATAGGCTGCATCCCTTACCTTTCCCTATAATTACCTCAGTCAGACCAGTCATTAGCTGTGTTGTCTGTCTCATGAAACACCTGGCCGTTTTCAGTCAAGCACTGGAACGGGATCAAGTCACATGCAGTATCTTTTTCCTTCTGCTGGTCAGCAGATGGGCAACTGTAGTCAGGGCAAGCTGCAACTTTTATATGCATTGTGGCACAAGTAAAATTTGTGTTGAATATCTGCATAGATACTTAATGTAAACCATGAGTTTATTTTGCTATAGTTAATAGTTACATGACTTTGCAGAGAAACCATTAATGTGGCAGTGAGTTCCCACCAATGGCCATCTCAGAGTCAAATTAAATACATCCCATCATGCTGTAATTTATGTGCACTGCATTCACAATTGTATCACAATTGTTGACATACCCTGGAGCTCACTGAGATGAGCATGGTGTTCTCTGAGGCCCTATGATTCATCACTGAACCAGACAGGTCTTTTAATCAGTCACTGATCAGGTCTACTAAAGGTTAATAGGAGGTGGTGTGAGGGGCTTTTTAGCCTTGAATCCTACACCCCAATTCAGGGGGTATAATGGTCTTAATGGGTCATAATGGGCTGACAAGGCTGTGCAGAGAAAATCAGGCCCAGATTTGGAGGACGCAAATGGTGTAAAGTGTTATGGTATTCTACAGGTGGTCCTTGTCAGTTTGTAAAGTTGCCTGTCTGATTGAAAAAGCCACTGCATGGTACGATGGAAACCTGGGATGATTTCACAATATTTGTTCACCAGTTATCCAAAATGCTGTAACCCAAACCTGAAAGCACGCTTTTGGTTTCTGTGAGGTCTCTTTGGGTAAGGGTGCAGAGCTAAGATTCCCGGTCTTCCTATGGACTTTAGAGGCTGCCAGATTCCACTATTAAAATTCTTACATATTACATTATTTAGAGTATTTCATTGTAGTTTGTAGAAATGTAAAAAGTTTTTTTTTTTTAGCAAATTAGATGTATTCTTTATATCATCAATACTAAAAACAATCTTATTTGCTAGATAACGTGGTATTTTACATAACTGTCATTGTTCCTCTTTATACAAGTGTGCTTGTGTGTGTTAAACTCTTGTATTATTTCTTTGTTTCAGTATTCTATACGCCGACATCGTTGGCTTCACCAGATTGGCCAGCGACTGTTCTCCCAAAGAGCTTGTCATTATGCTCAATGAACTGTTTGGCAAGTTTGACCAAATTGCCAAGGTGAGCCGTCATTTAGAATTTCTTAATGTTGTTAATGCAAACAAGACTGACCTCTGAGCTTAACTTGCAGGTGATAGTTTGTCTTTTAAGGGATTATAGCCGTAAATATATTAAGATCTGAGTAGTGGGGGTTGTGACAGGAAGATTTCTGCTAAATCTCACACTGGCTGGGAAAATCTGGGTTTGGCATTTTGACAAGGAAACACTCTCTTCTTATCAAGCTCTGACCAATGCACTTAAACCTCAGCAGTACAAACTGAGTTGCGTTTGCATGTGTACACTCATATCCTGTCTATCTGTGAAATAAGTTGCACAAAACTGTATTTATCTTTTGTCTCTCCTCCCATCTGTCTCATTCCTTAAAGGAAAACGAATGCATGAGAATCAAGATCCTTGGGGATTGCTACTACTGCGTGTCAGGGCTGCCAGTCTCTCTGCCTAAACATGCCAAGAACTGTGTTAAAATGGGCCTGGACATGTGTGAAGCCATCAAGTGAGTTTGCAGCAACCGTCACCCTCAACCCAGATTGAAACATACGGTGCCTCTCAATTTAACCCTTCAAAGAGATGTAATAAGCACCTTTAGTTTTTTAAATGAATTATGTAAATGAAACGACAGGTTAAAAGCTATTTGTGGAGCATCTCACAGGATAATGTGGTACATTTGTAATGGTGGTGGATGACGCATTCTCAGTCATGTCTCTAGTTTAGGGAAACACAGTTTGTGTTATTGAAAAAAATCTTGTCCAGTAACGCAAGATCAAATCACACAAGAACGTGTTACAGCAGCAGGAAAGTGTGAGTCAGTGTTGAGAAGAGGAGCTGGATGGGCTGCCAAGGACAGAAGCAACTTTCTTTGACTATACTGTTTAAATTGAAAGGACAAATCCTAAACCCTTAACTCACAAAAATCAAGAATATGTTTGTTTGCTTACATTCATGCATAGATGGAGCTTTCAGGGCTTCACACGGACCCAAATATTATTATTATTATTATGACAATAATAATATTGTCATATAGTTGTTCTCAGACTGTTAATGTGCCTTGAAGTACTTTGGTGTCCATATAGAAATGTCCTTCAGCAACAATGAAATTTAGTATCACTGTGAAACTCCTCCAGGCAGGTACGGGAGGCCACAGGAGTGGATATCAACATGAGAGTAGGCGTGCACTCGGGCAATGTGCTCTGCGGCGTTATCGGGCTTCGCAAGTGGCAGTTTGACGTGTGGTCACATGATGTCACTCTGGCCAATCACATGGAGTCGGGAGGCCTTCCAGGGTCAGTGATAATGCTTTTGCGTCTTTTTCAAAATGTATTTATTTATATTTATTTTAGTGTCAAAACTCTTCATTCATCTTTTTTAATATCATATTATAATATTGCTTTATGCTAAACATGAAAATGCTAAACTTTTTTTTACAAAGACCACCAGTATCATTTTACATAACATGTGATGTGAAATATCATAGATAATACTTAATAATATTCCTGGTTTTCTCATAAGATTTTATCATTGAAATATACAAATACTATGCCAAGTAATTTATTGTTCCTGTCACTGTTAGACGTGTGCACATCACAGAGGCCACTCTGAAGCACCTCAACAAGGCCTATGAAGTTGAAGAAGGTGACGGCCACCTTAGGGACCCCTACCTTAAAGAGCTCAACGTCCACACTTACCTGGTCATTGATCCACGGGTAACTTTTCCATCCATGAGTTTTTATTCCAGGACAGAGCTGTCAGTATAAGTCTCACACATTACTGCATGAGTAGATTTTCTGCCTTTTAGACACATAAAGACAAACAGACACACATACACTCTCTCTCTCTCTCTCTCTCTCTCTTCATCAGATTTGGTTCATAAAATCTTTCATGTATTGTGCAAATCCAACCAAATTTATGTGACCTATCCACATACCAGCTCAGAGCAATCCCTCAGAATGGGATGGGACTTTGCCAGATATTCTCCAAACCTCCTCCAAAACTTGGCACAGATTCAGGTTAAAACTGTCTTATATCTTATAAACAAATCTGGAGGATTACACAGCCTTAGTAAAGGTATGATATCTCTTAGTGCTTTCTTTTTTTATGATTTGGGAGGAATGTACACTCTAATGGTTGGCTTAAGGCCTTCAGCTAAATGCCTACCCTGTACCATAAATGCATTATTAATTGTGTGTGTGTGTGTCTTAAGTCTAAGGACCCATCACTGAATAGCCGTAGTGCGCCTAAACCCCGGGTGAATGATGGTTTGAAGATGCGGGCGTCCGTGCGTATGACCCGTTACCTGGAATCTTGGGGGGCAGTCAAACCTTTTGCCCACCTTCAGAACCGAGAGGGCTTCACCCCAGACACCATCGTCAACGGCAAATCACGCTTCAAGGTGAGCAGATTGTTACTGTTAGTTGTTTTCAAGGGAACAGCT
Organism: Scortum barcoo; assembly: GCA_023238725.1. NCBI lineage: Eukaryota > Metazoa > Chordata > Actinopteri > Centrarchiformes > Terapontidae > Scortum > Scortum barcoo. The sequence continues at coordinate 18,461,849 of CM041531.1, forward strand.
ACTCTACTCCTCGACTTTTCCTTTGCCCACATTTGGTTTTCAGTTTTGTGTTGCTTTTTTGTTGCAGTATGTCAAAACCTTTAAGCAAAAGCTGATTTTAATTGTTCCGATTGATTTAATGGAGCTTGTAAGAAGTTTAAGTATTTCTCAAATGAAAATAATTGATAAATTGATTGTGTGTGGGTTTGACCTTAAACACTCACATTATCATGCATTCTTACTGGGTGAATGTCATCCCTCTCTTTTGCAGGACATCCCTCTACGACCAGCCCCCAAGCCTCCAGAGAGGTAAGAACAAATCTTTACCACAAAGTAACCTCAAAGCTACAAAATAAATTCACATTTTAAGTTCCCATTTGTTTATTATAGTGTGTATGTTAGCAAATGTTGTAGCAAAATGAGTGTGCTCACACCTACTCAACCTGGAAGTCAGCCCGTGTAGCAACACTGTTGCTCAATAGCAAATTGATGGCCTGAAACAGGAAGGATTTTTTCCCATCAACTCTCACTGTCAGGACTATCCCATCTGTTTACTGAACCTGAACTGGTCATCACATTTCATTTATAATATTTTGTAAGATCAAAGCATTTAGACATATTTTATTATTTTCCTGGCAGTCATTACATTACAGTTCATCTACACACAGAGATTATCATAATGTTCAAGTTCCGTGCTTTTCATGGAGCTTAGAAATTATTAATGCAATGATATCAGCAGTGTATTATGCTGATGTCAATCAAAAGAGTAATTTTAGATGAGTTGTTACACTTGAGATTTTCCTTTTGACAGGCATTTTTAATACTTTTTCTTTTTATGGATGCATGGTCCACTTTCTAAATGTATAATATCCAGTCGATGGTCCCATCCAAAGTGATCAGGCAGGATGTTTAGTTTACTCACTCTTCCAGATGATGTGGAGGAGTATGCAGTACACCATTTTCGAACTAGCATGGAAACAAATGGAGAAAATGACTGCTTCACCCTTAGTGTTGGTTAGTTGGCAGGCATCCGTATTTATGAAATTTAAGATGGACTGCCTCCCCCCCTCAAACAGATTTCAGTTGGGTAAAACAGTCTATGAATCATCAACAATCAGTGTATCACTTTATGCATAAATCAGCATTTCACACATGAAGTAATATCTTTATATTTCTATATATAAAGAAATGATTTAATATGTGATGATACTATGCTCCTAATGATGCTGCTACTTTAATGTGAGTCAATATTAAGCAGTTAAAATGCTTGAACATCCCAGAGGAGAGGACGACAATACTGAAATCATTCTTAAAATCTGATATTATTTGACAATAAATCTGCGCGCAATAATATCTGCGTGAGTGTTGGAGGAGATGGTCTCAACCTGCGAATACAATGTCCACCAACGAAATGTCGTCACTGAGGGTCCGCCTAGCAGAGCTGTGCTTCATTGGCAGTCACTCATGTTTGAATGGTAGGGGTGCTGAGCTCTATGACGAGGGCTTCCATTAGCTTCAAATAATGCCCAGACAAATTGATTATGGTTGTAGCTTATAATGGTCCTAGCTTATAATTGTCTTTTCCCGTCTGGCACAAGCAGTGAGCGCACGGACAAATATTTAAAGTCTAGCTACTGATTAGTGGGCAGGACTCACCTACACAAACAGTGTAGGCTGGAGTAATGTGATTAGAAGAGATAAGTGTGTGCCTAAAAGCACAAGCATTCCACCCTGTAAGAACGGAGGTTTATATTATCTCGGAAATTGTTAATTTCATTCATGTATGCACGGTGGCAGAGGCAGCAGCTGGTGAACACGTCTGAGTGACAGCAAAATGAGGCGCTCCCACTCGAGCTTGATGACATTGCGTAGCAGAATACATTTCTTTTTCTGTGGTGAAAAGTAACAGTTACAAGCACGCCGCCCCCACTCACAAACCTATGTGCAGCTTGTTATCAACTATTTTAAGATGAATTTTCATTTCCATGGAGTTTGAGTCTGTTGTGATGAATTTGTGTTTGTGTCTTACTGTTGGGCCCTGACAGCTTTGATGAGTCTCTAGAGGAACCATTCTCCCCTCCATTCAGCAGTTATAAGTGAGTGGGGCCTTCGCGGTCTGCAAGGTCCTCGTTCCCTTAGTGCAGTAGTTCTCAACCTTTTGGCTGGTGACCCCCAAGAGCAAAAACACATGAGCGCCTATTCATAGCTTAATTACAAAAGAAAGTGAGCTTTCATGTACTGTAAAGTTTATCTTAAATTGCAGTTTAGTACCGAGCAATCAGTATTCTCATGCAGTTTCCTAAAATTAATTATTAAAATATTGTTGAATTGATTAATTTTTGTGGGAGTAGAGTAGAGGTTAAAATGACTCATTTATCTCAGTAATTAAAAAAAAACAGAACAAAACAGTGTAACAAATATAATTCACAGCAGCCTTTTTCATTGCTCTGTGAGTCACCCACTGCCCCGAAAACATAGCCTCTGTGCTGTCCCATCCCACGGGGTGAGAACTATTGCCTTAGTGGAGAGCCTTGCTATCCAAACACTAACCTGAGCAGTGGTGAAATACCGTTCTTTTCTCACAGTTTCTCACTGCTATCTCTTTGTAACAGGGCAACACATGATCTTGAAAGCCATCAGAAACCCTGTAACCTCTTGTTAGTGGACTGACATGCTCCTACTAACGCTGATCACTGACTGGGAGCTTGTGTGTATCTGGGTCTGTGCATCTGTGTGAGTGTTTCCTTCCTGATGGAGTTGGGGGTTTCCAAGCAGATACACGGCAGAAACACTCCCGCTAAATCCCACAGAGATCATCTCACACACAGCACTCTGCATCCGGCACACTGCCCCCCCCCAAGTAACTCTTTCACAGGCACAATCCATATTTCTCCTTTCTCACTAATGCTCAGAATGGTGTTAACCACGTCGCCTCCGAGCATGGCTAAACTGGACCTGAGTGTAACCTGCATGACCTGATCTGGTTTTCCAGCATCTGTTCCAGCCAGCTTGTGCGTTTCAGTGTCTGTCCGTCTGCCTCTTCCTAATTTGTCTGTGTGCTTTCCACTCCAGAAATAAACCCCAGAAGAGTAAGTTTGATGAGGAGCTGCACAATGAGATGACTACTACCATAGATGAGCTCAGCAGCAAGTAGGTCCATTTTTACAGCAAGTCAGATCACATCGTATGCATGTGGCACATTTCATAAATGTGTCTGATGTAAAAAATGTATATATGATGTGTAAAATATGACTTAACGTCAAAATTTTCAAGCAGGTTGCACAGGTTGATGAGACAAAAAAACCCTGTTCAACGCTGATGGATGTAGACATGCCAAAGTGTCAAATTTCTCAGATCAAGACATTGTGATTCAAAGTTAACAAAGGTTTGCATGTTTTGAATGATCATAAGTAGAATGTGACTCAAACCGTTCAAACAGCATTGCTCTTGGGATGGCCGTGTTGATTTTTTTGGCTGTTTGGTATGCAGGTCCACCACTTTGGTTCAGACTGAGATATCCCAACAACTACTGAATAGTTTGCCATGAAATTCAGGATAAATTCTGGTGATCCTCTGAATTTTCATCTAGTGCCTCTGTCAGGTCACATTTCAAATTGTCCTTGTCAAATTGTCCATCAACTTAGGTTGATGACAGAATACCTGCAAAACTAATGACTTGACTGTACCTTGCCTTTTAGACGTATATTTTAGTAAATATAATATTTACACATATTGATGTCAAGATATTGTAACCATAATTGCACAGTTTATTTTGCCCATATCAGTGACCTCCACTTAAAGCTCTGATAACTGTTTCTTTGTAAAACTTTCATTTTGAGCACAGTGGTATTTAGCTCCTCCACAATGATTAAAAAGAAACTTAAAGCCTTCATAATGGAGTATTTGAATCTGTGGGGTACAGTATGGTTAAAAAAAAAAAAAAAAAAAAAAACTGGCATGCTTTTTATTCATAATGAACAGAAATGTTGATTACAGTGTTCTGCATTTGTTTCTTGGTACACTGTATTGTGCTGGCAGAGGACAACTAGCGTGTTTATTGATTAAAGTTGTCAGAGGTTGCTCTTTTTTTTTTTGCTTTTTTGTTTTTTTTTTTTTTGCTTTATCCTCCTAACCTCCCTTTTTCCCTTGTTCCTTCTTTCTTCTTCTCAGGCAGTGGTCGAAGTCTGAAGAGAGCAACAGTTTAGCGCTGTGGTTTCCAAAGACCGATCTGGAAAAGCAGGTAAGTTGAACAAGAAGAATGAAAGCATGTTTAATTTCTCTTTGTTGCATTTTTACTCAGTCGCTGTGGTGCTGAACAAAAGGTTCAGGTGTCTCCTTTTTCTCTTCTTCTAAGTACCGAGCTCTGGACCTGCCGATGTTCAAACACTATGTTATCTGTGCCACCGTGATCTTCATTTGCATCTTCCTGGTTCAAATGTTTGTCACAAAAGAGTGAGTATGACCAGATTTTCTTCCTATTTCTATCAGAAGGTGGTCAGCAGGTGTAATGCAGTGTAACAGAGTAAGAAGAAACAATTTGAAGATGATATTTTTGCTGATTTTTGTCAAACTTTTCCATCTCCTTTAGCCAACGGAGGTTGGGAATATCATTTGGAGTGTTGGTTTGTGTTCTGCTGCTGACCCTGGCCATCTGTTTCGCAGGTCACTTACAGGTCAGTGTGTTGAGTCTCCTGTTAACATTTAACATTTAGGTATTTCAGCCTATTTCAGCTAATTTCAGACCTTTTGTCTCAGTTAGCATTAGGGTTTGTAGAAAGTGGAAAAGCCTCACTAATGCAGCAAATGCCTCAGACCTCTTATGCAGCAACCCCCCACCCCCATCTGCTCTGGATGCAGGTCACTGTAAAACCGCTGTTCATTTGTCCAACAACACATACTAAAGCTTGTGTAATGCTGGCCCGGCCCTGACCGGTATTACATGTGTGTGACTCACTCAGGGTTTTGCTCTAAATTGGTATTTAATAAATTTAATTTCCTTGTGAATGAGAAGTGAAAATTAAATGTGAAATTCTTCATGGGTTATAATATTGCGGTTTTGTGTGAAGGCCACACGAGATGAATGCCATAAAATTCAGCAAGCCTTCAGGAGAGATTTAATTTTACTCCCCATCTGTCAGTACCCTTTCCTAAACTTGCTCCCTGTTATTTGGGCAATATTATCCAGAAAGCAGTGGACTGCCACTAACCTTATGATGAGCTTGTCGTGGCAACTGCTGTTTCCATGGCCAAATCTTTAAATGAATACATGCATGTGTGCGATTTGCACAACCACTTCTGTCTCTTTTTTTCCCATCTAAAAGTATTGTATTTGAAACATTGACATGTTTAATAACTGAAATATATTAATTTTAAACATACAGTTATTGTTTTAATGTTTCATAATGTGCTTTTGAGCATTGGGCAACAATAAGAGGTTGAAACATACCACAATACATGTTCGGCAAGAGTGAAAAGGAAGTGTGTGCTGTGTACACGTGTTTCTCTGTGCCAGAATTAGGTAGAGTGAGAATGGAAACATGTCATGGGAACTATCCCTTGCACTCACTGTACAGCTACACTTTCTATAGCTAACCTCCTGACTTGGAGGATGACAACCAACATTCAGTCCTTGACACGGCCGCATTTTCGCCTCGCTGGAAATAGCCGGCGATGCGTGACTTTGTAAAAGCCACATGCCTCTCGTACCTGTTTGATCCCATCTTTCCTCTCCCACTTCCCCACATTTCTCCTTGTCTTCTGCAGCGACTGTTTCCAGAGAAGCTGTCGAGGTGCCAGTGGCTGCCAGCTGTGTCGGAGGCGGTGGTGAAGCGGCCGTGTGTGCGCCTCCCTCTGGCCGCCATCACTACAGCGGTCATCATTGTCTTGGCAGTGTTCAACCTGGTAAGACTGCACTCACATGTTGAGTGCTAAGACAGTGTCATTATAAACTCTGTTATTTCTAGCTGTGCCACACTTCATTGCTGCCATACCAAACGTCAAAGCATGCTGCCCAGTGGAGGCTTGTCAGTCAGATCTTGTTTTATCCCACCGCAGTGCTTTGTCCAGATGCCTGTGAAACAATGTACCAGTGGTGTTGCCGACCAGCCTCACACAAATTATTCCCGTGAAGAGGAATTAGAGAGCGGTCTCTCCTGCCTGCCTGTGAGTGATGGATTTGTTAACCACGATAATGAAATGGCAATGTTCAATGTTTTTTTCATTACAGAATGGATAAAACCATAATTGCAAATAGATCTGATATGTGTTTAACTGATTACCAGAGAAGACACCATGCCAGGACAGTGAATTTGTGCATTAGGATGAGTTTTTGGGTTTTTCACAGCAACAATGTCAAAGAGATACAGTTCATGGACCAAAACATCAGAGGCCCCCATCAAAATGTTTGAAATTAGATGTGGGCCCTGCTTGGTGAACAAGATGAAATAAATCACTGCCAGTCTGTAATATCCACAATAAATAAAAATCACAGTGTAGTTGTTGGGACCAGCGTTTCTCCATATGTGCTGAATTAATCCCACTGGGCACCTTTGAAGTGAACTGGAATTCGTCCTTGTTGGTACTTAACATGTTTTTTTTCTGTAGTTTTACAATGTAGTCTGACGCAGTAATTTACTGACAGATTTCATATATATGTATCCAACATTTAAGTGCATTTGTATAACTTCTCCTATGACACATCCATAGCCCATATATAAACAGCTCATGAGTGTTTGGTAACACAGTGCAGAGCTGTAAAAGTATTTTGTGATATGCAGTTTGACAAAAAATTATTAACTCAGGGTCACCTTCCTGAATTTCCACTGGAGCTTTCAGCCACATTGTGATTTTAGTCTGTGGATAGAATTTTTGTCTGTCGTCATCCAGACTGAAGGAGTATTTACAAAAATTATTTTAATTTAATTTATTTTAATTAATAAATATAATTATGATACACACTTAATAACTATAAAACACGTAGTGTATAATAAATAGAATAAATAAAGTTGATGGATAAATGTGTTGTTATTCATAGAAAATATGAATATTTCTATGATGTAATTACAACTGTCATACATCATATTCTCAGTTAATACTTTTCTGGTTAGATACCATTTGATATGCTTCACAGGAGGTAAAGTATCCCTCAGTGTCCCCCCACTGGATGGTGGTTGTTAAGATTTGTTGCCACTGTTAATTGCACCCTGTACTTACCCCATCTGCCTCTCTCTCCCTCAGTACTCTGTGTACTGCTGCATCCTGTCGCTCATCGCATGTGGAGTCTTCCTCCGGGTGAGCTTTGAGCTCAAAGTGCTCTTCCTCGTGCTGGCCTCTGGTTGCTACTACGGCATCATCCTCAGCACTAAGAGGGAATCCTTCGAAGCTTACGGAAACGTCCTCTTTTCGGAGATCAGTGAAGACTTCAACTGCAGCAGGTAGAATATCTATCAGTGTATCAGAGCAGTTTATTAAATACCACCTTAAAACACTATAATCAGCTATAATGGTGGCCAAAGCCTAAGTTCCACAAAAAATAAGTAAATAAATAAAACAGATACATTTAGTGATATCGGTTTAACAGAGTAATCATGTGTGAAATAAATGAAAGAGAGGTCCAACCATGAATGTTCTGGTTTGTTCCACAGCAGAGAAAATGAATACATCCTGCGATGGATAGGCCTGGTGAAACACCCCCAGGTGATGAGCTGCATTTATATCACCCTGTTCCTGGTTACCATGCTCATCATCTCACAGCAGGTGAGGTCACTTCCTTTCTATTTTTATTCCTCACATTGCAAATAGACAAACTGTCCAAATTGAGTCCATACATATCCATGTTTAAAATCCCTGTTGTCCAACAATTTTAAAACAACTAGAGGCATTACAGTTCTGGAAATCAGGATCCAGGAAAATTCCAATGAAAATGATAGAAGTTGTTACCTTCGTTGTCTGCTCCACCTTCACTGATGTTTGTGTCTGCCAGAATGAGTCCTGTTTCCGCCAGGATTTCCTGCTAAAGTATAAGAACCGCACTGAGCAGGACGAGATCGAAACCAGGGAGAACCTGAACCGGCTGCTGCTGGAGAACGTGCTGCCGGCACACGTAGCAGCGCTGTTTGTTGGGGAGAATAAAAAGAATGAGGTGAGGCTTTAGACGATATATCAAGGGCAAACGTTTCGGGTCATGTGCATCAACTCAGGTCAGCTTTAAAATAAATGTAAGTAATTGTAAATGTCAGTGGGTGTGGTATCATCGCTTGTGCCTCAAGAGGAAATACATAATACAATGTACATGAGGTCATCAGGATATCTCCAGTGACCTAACTGTGAAGGTGAAACATGACATTCAGATTCAGATTTCCAAGCTCCATACTGAAATACTGGACATAATTTGAAACCCAGAAGTGATTCTGATGTTTTCCTCTCTGTGGTAGCTTCCATCATAATTACTTGTGCTAAAAAACAAGGCGATAGTGAGGGAATATCCTGTTGATGATATTTAATTTCACTTTGTTATATCATAAGATTTTGAAAACTACTACAAGATTATATTTTCTGCAAGGTCTACAAAAAATGTACTTTTTCTAAGTTTAGTTGAGCACTTGAAACAGTCTTCTTGACCATTATTATGTAACAACTGTGAGAACTTGCTCACCTAAAACAACCCCAGTCTCCTCCTGGATAAACCAATAACTGTGCTTTTTGTATTTTTGTTTTTTGCCCTGGCAGGACCTCTACTACAAGTCCTATGACTGCGTGTGTGTGATGTTCGCCTCAGTGCCGGATTTCAAAGAATTTTACACCGAGTGTGATATTAACAAGGAGGGCCTGGAGTGCCTGAGGCTCCTGAACGAGATCATCGCTGACTTTGACGAGGTTAGAAGAGTTGGAGAGGGACAAGAAAACCTTTCTTTCATCCTCATCTCTCAAAGCATTGCCAAGTACCCGTCTGTGAAACACTACAGCTCTGTTGATGTGTTTCTTCCAAATTTTAACCATCCAACCAACAGTACGGTGTTATTATCTAAACTTAGTCAGGAACAAATACTGTATCTGATGAAAGGGGAGTGGGGGGGGCAGGGCAGTGAGGAAGTTCCCACACATCACTCCTTTTGGTTTCTTTCCAACCCAACAGCTGCTGTCCAAACCGAAGTTCAGCGGCGTGGAGAAGATCAAGACAATTGGCAGCACTTACATGGCCGCTGCGGGGCTTAGTGGGACGCCTGGTCAGGAGAACAATCAGGTGGAGTAGCTGCAGCTTCAAGCCAGGGTCAGACCTGGGTCAGACTGGCTCTGTTAACTGTTTGTTAGCAAGCCGCCAGCACACGTCTTGCGCTGTCATAATCATGGGCCGTCGTATGATATGTTGTTGCAGGACCGGCAGCATGCCCAGATAGGGAACATGGTGGAGTTTGCCATCGCTCTGATCGGCAAGTTGGACGGCATCAACAGACATTCCTTCAACAGCTTCAGGCTCCGCGTGGGTGAGTGTGGGCACCTTTGATCGACTGAACGCTGCACTGCTCCGGATCAAGCTGCGTCAGCGCTGACACAATAACCCAACAGGTTTTCTTGGTTCCGCTGTACATGATTGCCATTTATGAAGCGTGACAGCGGTCGCCCTCTCAGACACTCGATTATTAGGCGGTCACGTTGCGCTCAGGACTGCAGTGGAAGTTAAACCTGCCTTAAGCTAATGGCCTTTGACAGAAATTTGTAGCATCTGCTCTGCGGCTGCTTGTAGTGTTGATGATTTAGGAGCTTATTTTACATGTCCACTCATAAATTACTACGCTTAAGTTAAGTACATGAAATGATATATAAATACTCGAGCCATGAGGTAGAGACAGAGCCCAGCTGAGTGTCTGAGGGACCTTTAACCTCCGACTGTGGTGAATGGGCTTCTGACTCGGTCATTCCCTCACAGCTGATTCTGAGCAGACATCATTTAGTGAAAACATTTACATTTCTTGGGAGATAACAAAAGTATAAACACTTAAATTTTGCTATGAGTGGTATAAACCTCCTTTAACAGAATGCTGTCCTTATCCGCGGCTGAGTCTAAACATCAAATCCACCAAGTTCCCCTTGTGAAATACATGTTTATTAACAAGCGTTTAAAATGTTTCCACAGACCTTTTCTTTGACAATCTCATGAAGCTTTTAACTGCTCTGCAGCTGATACACTGGTGTGAACGTTTTCTGAAATGACTTTAGATTAAGTAAAGCTAAACTGTTTTCCTTATCTAAATGACATTCCTGCCTGAAATTGAGTCTGTGTAACTCTGCTGAACAGCGGTCACTGTGGCCACAAGTGACAATTACAGGATACTACCCAATGCTCAATGTAGTTTAACAGAGGCACAAAAAGAGAAGTGTCATAAAGTCAGGAGAGTGACTCAGTCACACAGCAGCTTCAAATGTTTGCTAACAGTAGCAACCATAAGCTAGTGGTCACACCAGACCAAGTCAGGCTGTAGCCACAGAGCCATAGAATAAACTGAACTGAGTTAAGGTTTTGTTTCTCTTTTTAGGAATTCCACTTTTCATCTTTAAGAGGTAGCTTTAAAGTGTAAAGTGCCTCTGGAAAACTCCAGATGTGTTGTAAATCTAAATGTTTCCAATGAATCAGTAACTATTACTCAGATGTGGATGGATGCAGTGGAGTTGGTTTTGCTTGCTGGGTTGTCAGGGAAGCATTAGATATAGTGTGATTTGTCTTTAAGAACACTTTTGTCCAAAGCATTGCACTGACTTGCAATCTTCTTTTCTAGTTAATGTCCTTGACAAAAATGACTGCATACCAACTGCACTGCGTTAGTGAATGGAAATGTTTTTACAGCCTGAGGTCTGCAGATCTCGTTTGTTCTTACATTTCATCCGATTTCTTTTATACAGAGTCAAACGTGTCTTCTCTCTCTCTCTTACTTTTCTCTGCAGGGATCAATCACGGCCCTGTGATAGCTGGAGTGATCGGGGCGAGGAAACCTCAGTATGACATCTGGGGCAACACGGTTAACGTAGCCAGCAGAATGGAGAGTACCGGGGAGCTCGGAAAGATCCAGGTATGTTCAGACACAGCCCAGCAGAAGCAGACAGTAATATTTCATCTCGTGTTCCTAAAGGTCAGACGGGCTTAAATAGTCCCTGCTCCTCAGCTTTGCACTGCAGATCCCAACATGGAATACCAGCTGCGGTGTAATGCTGTCATCATGATAATTTAATACCTGTATTCAGTATGCTGCAGGGAAGTTCTCGTAATGCATTTTGGACAGTGTTGCTTCTCTTGGGTCTCCAGATGTGGTTTTACATCTAACTCATCAGCAACTAGACCGCCCCCCCCAAAAAATGTTTTGCTACATTTGTGTCATTTGTTTTTGTTGTTGTTTGTCTACTATTTGCAGGTCACAGAGGAAACATTCGATGTTCTGCAGAGGCTGGGCTACTCGTGTGAGTGTCGAGGATTAATCAATGTCAAGGGGAAAGGAGAGCTGAAAACCTTCTTTGTGTGTACTGACATGAGCAAGCAGCAAGGCACGGTGCTGAGCTGAGGCCGGCCCGCCGCGGCTGACCGAACTGGAGATGGGCTCGCGTACACAAGTTCAAGCGTTCCTAGACTCCCGCATGCCACAAGTGTTGAGACAGAAGTGACTGTAGTACAGCTGCACTCCTGTCATGTTGCTGCATATTAAGGACTTGCAGGACCTGATGCCCTTCTGTTTGCTGGATGCCAGGCTGAACTGACACCTTCTACTCTGAACCTGTGGGACAAATCAGGATGGTGGTGGGACAGTCAGCACGTACAATCGGAATCTTTTTCTAATCGTGAACACATTGACGTACGTTGATCCGTCACTTTAGTGCTCTCTTTTTGTCCTTAACTTAGATGTTGTTTGTGATAGAAAAACAGTGTATTGTATTTTTTGAAGACCTCCTCGGTCCTTTAAAAGCAAAACAATGGATTCTGTTTGGATCATAATTTGAAACCCATCTGGCCTTTCCTGTTTGAGAAGGGATGGACACACTGCTCTGTTACTGTGTAATGAGCACGGCATATGTGAGCAGTTTCAAAAATGGGCTGTACAGAAGATTAAGACATAGGAAATCTCTTTCTCGCTTCTCTCTTTGGGAAAAGTTCGTGTCCTCAGCACCTTTGATCCAAGTTAAGGTCAACAACTCCTCATGTGAACGTCTTCTAGATTCCAGCTGTGTAGTTTGGCCAGAGTAACAACTATTTAATAATAAATGTATGACAAGCTATTCGCTGCATTTCAGGAGGAAATGGACAAATCCACTTGCTGTATGTAATGTCACCTGTTAAAGTGTTCATCCTGCTCGTCTGCATATATGCTGCAATGAGGGAAACCTGCGACGCTCTCCTCGGTGTCTGTGTGAACCGACTACCTGCCCGCTGTGAATGTTTTTCTGGCTCCAGCTCAGACGGTCACCTGGACTGATCTGGATCGCTCTCTCTGCGTCTCTGAAAACTTGATTTTTCTCATGGCCTTATCTTTTTGACACCATCTTGTCTGTACTTGTGGTTACATAATAATAATGTAATGGCCTTCATGTGAACAAATGTGACATTGAATTTTGTACAGTTACAGAATGTATTAAATGTTTTCCTAAGTCTGCAGTTTGTCATGCAATCCTTTACGGGAGCCAGGGTTTATATATAAAAAAAAAAGAAGTTTATTGATTGAAATGCATACAAACGTCACACAAAAATCACCTTTCGTACAAAACTTAAGTTATGAAAATGTAAGAGTGGCAGATGGAATTTCACTATACAGCGACGACTGGAACCGTGTCCTGACATCTGGACATGGTCTCCATTGGTTCAGCCATCTCCTGCACTGAAAACATAGAAAGTAAAATATTAGATCTGCTGAAACTCCATTTTTAAATGTTCATAACTTTAAATCTCAGACCAATGAATTTTAATATTAAGAAAGAAGAAAAGGGTATTCCACACTTTTCCACATGGCCATGAGGTATTTACCCGTTGTGAGGTCGATGAAAGGCTCAGGTGGTTCTGGAGGAGCAGCGATGCCCATGGCCCTCCTGATGCCGTAGACGCTGCTGACGTCACATGGGGCCACTTGACCGGTCAGCTCAGTCAGGTTCCCGGTCACCTTCTCAGCTGCAGACGAAGGACAAGCGTAAAGGAAACAGAGTCAGAGTTGGAGTCCAGCGTTTCAGCCATTCAGCCAGATCATTTTACACTGGAAGTTCGTTCTCTGTTCTGTTGAAGGAACAGTCATTTCGGGAAATACACTTATTCGCTTTCTTGGTTGAGAAGCTCAATACTGCTCTGGTGCAGCCAGTCAGCATAGTGTAGCATAAAGACAGAAACAGCTACCTCTGTCTAAAGCTCACGACACATTATATCACTTGTTTCTCTGCTGGTTACCTGGCAACTTCACTGTGTCAAAGGGACTTCACAAACTTGTCAGTGTTTTTTTTTACTGATTAAACAAAGGAGATGTAACACGTTAATTATTGTGCTTTAGAGGTGGATTATCCTTTAACAGAGGCAGAGGTCATTGTTTAGCTTGTTGCCAGTCTGCATGCAAAGCCACACTAACCGGGAGCTGGCTTCATATTTACCATAACAAAGAGTGGTAGCTTGAGCAGCAATAGGCAGCTTAGCCAACATAAAATCCATGTGAAAGACATAAGAGCACTGGTCATTTTCTGGGAAGTGCACACAAATTCTTAGCACATACTCCACCAAAGTTAACAGAAGTGTGTGTGGCTGTGATTTACACTTTAAAGAACACATCCCTGGGAATGAGGTCAGTGTTGGTGACTTGAACCAGATCACTGGTCTTGACTGTGAGTTCTTGACTGGAGCTCAAAGACAAACTGCATCTGTGTTGGGTGGCTGGTAAAGGAGGTAAATGAGGCACTGCCAGAGATCTATGGCTGAACAAAGGGGGGCACTGAGAGGCTCTTACCCAGCTCCAGCTCCTTGGCAGTCGGGGCCAGCAAGCAAATCATATTAGGTGGCTGCTTGGCGCTCAGACGCTCTTTCTGTGCGTCCTGCAGGTCACGCAGGAGCTTTGTAGTCTCATCCAGCTTCTGCTGGAAGTGAAGGGCCTCTGTGACGGGAAGAGAAAAAGACAACACATGCCGTCAGTACTTCCCCTGGGTTGCTCTTGTTACCTCGTGGTAACCCCTCCTTGTCCTCAGCTACACGTGATATGCTTTCTTTCTTGACCCTGACGTGGACCCCTGAGTCTCACTGTTACATTAATGTGAGGGAGTGCTGAGGGAGCAGAGGAAAAACTCTGATGGGCTGTTGGCTTTTGTAGATCTAAGAGGACACATAATGGCATGCTGAATGGTTAAATGGCTCATCTAACTGCTTTAGATGAGGGCTGTTCTGTTTGTTTGAATTTCTTCAATGGCAACAGCATTCAGAGTGTAATTATGAATTTCTTTGTTCGTGTACTCTGTACTTTGAGAAGGACATAAAGCAGTCGGGGTGGACCAGGTTGAGAAATCTCTGGGTTGGGCAGATCACATGCATGATCTACCATAAGAGTGGGTTGTTATTCCAGCTGTACGGGTTCATTATCAAAATGATGCGCTTGTTAATGTCGAGGTGGAAATGTTCTGCTCATCTGATCGGCCCTTCTGACCCTCTCTCTGGAAATATGTATTTTCATCTATGTGGCAGCTTTGATGCTTTGATGATGTGCGCCTGCGCCAACCGCGCATGCAGCCTGTTGTAGTTGCTTACCAAATTTCCCCCTGGGATATATAAAGTATTCCGATTCTGATTGATTTATTATACCCATATGTCAAACAACATTTTTATCATTGTTGATAGAAAATCTGGGTTTTGGACCGTTGTTGGACAAAACAATCAATCTGAAGTAGGCACCTTGGCATTTAAAGAACTATTTTGTAACATATTAGAGACTAAATGGTTACTGTCCACCAATCTCACGCGTAGTTTATAGATGAATAACATCTCCCAATAAGCTGGAACTACATACTGAAAATGTATAACTGAGGCAAAATTTTTTAAAACACTGTTAGGGTAAGTTTATTGTAATAATTCAATCTTTAAAGACTTCACAATGTGCAGTGACCTCACAGGTTTATTAAAATAAGGATAGATCTATAATGGAAATGACTGTTTTACCTCCTGAGAGCTCCTGAGCCATCTGCAGGCCTGCAGCAGAGTACAGGAAGTCGAGCCTGTTGCAGTTGGATGCTTCGGTTTCAGCTATCTACAGGAGACGAGCAGGGGGAGCAACATGTTTAGTCAAATTAGAAAAATGCATTCTACACTGGACAGCTGATGCACCTATGGAACATCCAGGCCTTTAGAAGCCTCTTTAGTCACGCTGCTTCTTCACTCCAATAAAATCAAACCTAATGAAACGCTGCAACACCCGGGCAGGGGATGAGATTAAACTGGAGAGTGGCCAAGAACAGCAAACAGCCGGGACAGAAGGTTGCTGTGTGCCTGACAGAGGGGCCTGTACTTTTTTGGTTTTCTCTGCCAGTCTGAGGAGTGATTCAGCCACGCGGCCAGCGGGCACTGAAAGAAAACACGGGGCCTCTCCAAGTTCTCCAGCAGCGAGCAGCGAGTGAGGAGCACCGCTGGGTTTTGAGGAGAAATGTTCTTTTTTCCATGCGTCGACGGCTCGTAGCTGAAGGCAGGCCCCTGCTATGTTGACACAGCTGGTGGATGCAGCAACCATCTGCAGAGGCCATCGACAGCGACAAAATGAAACGACGACGCATCCCCCACATGAGAACATGTGTTGTCATGCACTGAAGGAACTCCTCTTCTGAATATCAAGTCCCAAACTGATGAGAGGGAATGCCTCAGTGTGTACCCAAGGTCTATTTCCATTTGTGCAGTGGGACACACACACACTCACACACTACAGAAGCAGTTTGTCACTGAGGACAGGTTTTTATCTGACATCAGCTCCAGATTTATACCAACTCTCACCTCCATGTCATCCTTGTCCTCTTGTGTATTTGTTGCCTCCTCCACCTGCTGGACAGACAAAAAAACATCAGTCTGTGCTGTTTAACTCGGCAATAACGAAGGTCAACTTGGATCAGTGAAGGTGTCACAGTGGGTGCTTACTGGCTCCGCCTCCCTCAGGGCTCTCAAATGTTCTCCGTTCGTCATTGCATCCAGAAGATTGTCTGCCAGTTTGTAAGTGTACTCATCGGATTTGGCCAGGAACTCTGACAAGCTGTCAAACACACACACACACAAACATATTTACCACCATTGTTTTCTAAACCACAGCAGGGTAAAAAGCTGAATGAGAAGTCGATGCGGACTCTGCTCCGGCACACTTCACAGCACAGTCAGTCAGTGTGCTTTTCCACAAAAGAGAAAGAAAAGGACTGAGGAGAAGACACAACAGGCAGTAACAAAAACCGCTGAATACGGTTAAACTAAATACACAACTGCGTCCTGCTACAGTGAGTCAACACATACAATGAAATGCTGGAGCTGAAAACACACAGTGGCATGTCTTAGTAAGGCACATCAGACCAAAAGAACGCTTCCAGGGATTTATTTTGTTTTAAAACTTAGTACAGATGATTCAGAAAAGATTAACATTTATGTTTAGTAAAATTCATAAACAAGACACTAAAGTTCAGTAACTGCTGGAAAAGCTGGAATAATTTGTTACTGTAGACCCTGACCTGTCAGAAACTCAGGAGGTCACAAGCACAACTCAACACACAGACGAGATCATTGTGCACAATGGGGACAAGATGAAACCAAAGTGTAAGAGCTGATGGGTTGAAGTCATGCTAAGGCCCAGTCAGCTAAACCTCCTTCAGACCGGCGAACCACATTGAAAGAGAGAAACATCTGGAGGGTAATCAGCTAGGAATGCCTGGGGTGACGTTTTTTGTGGAGTTTGCGGTCGTACTGTACATACCTGTCTGGGCCCTGCAGACTGGACTCCTCGCCGAAGGAAGCGTAGATGAGGTCAGAGTCCTCCTTGCTGATGTTGGCAAAGCTGGAGTCGTAGGTGGGCGCGTAGGAGGTGAACGGCCCGTAGTTGATGTAGGACACTGTGGAGGACGTGAGAGGTCACCGTCTGTCATGTGACGTGTCGGGTATTAGCGATGTACACAAACAGGAACTTGGAGCAGCGCGGTACCTGGAGTGATCCTGTTCCTCTTGTCCTCCCTGAAGCCCTGCAGGGTGTTCACGCCGCTCTGCAGACGATTGGACATCATACCCAGTTTCACGGGACAGTAACCGGCATCTGCAACGGAAAACAACTTTCAGATGATCTCTGCACCACTCGCTTTCTTAATTCAAATCTGGGTGCTTGTGTTGATTGACTAATGGATTAATGGACATACCACCCGCTGACAGATCTGCTGGGTTGAGGATTGCCAGAGTGGTGGAGCCGTCAGACTTCCTCCTTGCAAACTCCAACTACACAACAAATAATTTACAGGGCTCAATGAAAATTACAGGGCTTTTCTTTAAAAAAAAAAAAAATTCTAAACCGCCAATGATCGACCAATATTGCCATCCAGAAGCTTTACACTGAGAGGCAAAAACTCTCACCTTAATCCTTCCAGAGTCTAAAACCAAAATCAAATCCCCCATTAGGGTAAAAGAAAAGTGTGCATATTATCTCAACTAAGGGTTTTAATATGTGATACTATTCTTTTTATGTTGTGGTGTTTTTTTAATAGCGGATGTGTCATTTTTTTTTGGGAAAAAAAAGAGCTCCTGAGTTTAACCCTGCTTTCTCACATCACACTGCAGCACTCTGTTGGACAGCTTCCCCCCAGACTCCTCGATGACCTTGCGGATTTCCTCAAGCTCTTTCTCTGCCTTTGCCGCTTCGTCCTTGGAGTCCTTGTCTTGTCTGAAAATGAAAGACAAATTGAAAGGCGGCAGATGAGACATGGGTGACCATGGATGAAAAGGTTTTCACCAAATGAATGCCCGCTTTCTACTTTTCATTTCCTTAGACGATCTACTTGTGAGCTTTTTGCTGACGTCAATAAAAGCCATCACGACCGTACACACAAATTCTTCACTTGTAATAGTAACGGTGAAATGCAGTTCAGTGGAAAACAGCACAGTGCAGTTTTGGTGCGTCACAGCTGACACGTGATTTCAGTTGTCAGGTTACAACACTGGGCAACATTGCTGATTTAAAAGATGTACAGCCATGACAGAAAACAAGACCCAGCATGCTGCGAGGCATTCCTCACATTCTCAGCCTCCAGCAGAAAACTGATTCACTGTAGCACTCACAAAAATCAACACTGCGGACCGACAGAGTGGGAAACTGTCTTCACCAACGTGCTGCTTTCACACTTCTGGCTTGTCAGTCATCTCAACCTTACCTGTGTGTGACTGACATTTTCGGCTTTTATTTCAGTTTTTTAAGTCTGTGATTGTGGCAGCCAACTGGAAACTGTAGATGGGTACGCCACATTATTTTTCTCAAGAACATACTGCCAACTTAAACTGACTTTAGAAGAATGTCAAATGTGAGGATTTAAGGGATTTAATAGTGAATCCATTGTCATGATTATAACTTCACTTGAATCTGGTCACTTTGGCTCAGAAGCAGCTCTAAAGTGGCATCTGACTGTGACTTTAGGAAACATGTTTGTAAAGTCAGCGGGATAAAGGACCTGGGTGTGCTGGGTGTCTGGGAGCCCTCGCTGGTGTCTGTGGGTCCCTCTCCCTTCACGTCCAGATTGGTGCCCCCTTGTTCCTCAGACTTCCCCGGCTGTTTGGCAGAAGGGTCGAGGTCGGACATGAACTCTATGCTCTGCTTCAGGCTGTCCAGCCTTTCCTACAGTAAAGACAATTTAAGGTTCTTCTATTTGTTTTTACTGAGGATCTGGCCAGAGAACAGAATATTTGGAGTGGAACATTTGCCTGATAAATCTGTTGTTACTGCTGCTACTGCATGTAATCATTCTGAGAACTATTAAAAGCTATCTGCTGCCCCCATCTGTAGCATTATAGCATAAGCAAAGGCTTTTGTTAAATTACAAAGTTAAATAATGACATCTAGTGGCACATAAAAAAAGTAAATACCGTCTGAGTTTGAAAAAGTAGAGAACAATTTCCTGCTGAAGGCTTCTTATTGTCAAGACTTTCCAGCTACATTTTCTTTATCAATAGGTGTATGTTTGAAGCTTTAACTTACAATGATACAAAAACAATAGGAAATGTGCCAGGCAGATTTTTAATACTAAAAGACCTACTTTTTAATAGCAATTTTTGTCTGCAATCCCTGAGTGAACACTGGTGCGATTGTAGAAAATGTCAGGGTCTGTATTATCATCCCAATAAACTGAACAACAAGCCAATGGTCGATATGATTTCTTCAAGAAGCCTTTTTTCCCCCGAATCTTCAGTTTCATACCTGACTCAGGATCTTCATTCCAGAGTGTAACAGTTTCCGAGCTGCTTTATGGTAAATCGTCTCCGGTTTGTTGTAAATCATGGCGTTTTCACACATTATCCTGAAATCCACCTGCACCAACAACACAGAACACATCAGATGCGTGACAGCATGGCAAAAAACATGTGCACCAGAATGCATCAAGGACTGTATAATTCAAATCTTATGGCTTGGACTTTGGTTATTGAGGGAGGGGGCTTTACTGTACTTTAACTTTGCCATTAATCCAACGTGATCGGGTTTCAGTTATTTATAGAGATGTTCTAATCAGGTTGTTTTGGCTCCGATCCTGATATAGTCTGATACACATCAGCTGTTGGTTAATCTGACACACTGAAATAACAAATGGACCCATCTCAATTTAGCACAACTTATTTTTCATGAGCTTCATTACCCAAATACTGACGGTGATAGGTGACTAAAAACACCAGTATGGACCAGCATAAGTTATTGAACGAAGGACAGTCAAACATGAGAATGGGACTTCTGAAAGTGACATGACGCAATCAGCCAGAGACGAAATGTCTCACTGTGTTGGAGATTACAGAAACAGCTTATTACCTCCTATAAATAAATAAATAAATAAATAAATGTTTTTAAAAATCTGCAGGCAGAGAGCACAGAATCCCGCAACAGCAAAGTTTAACCTGATGCTGGGTTTGTTATTGTAATCAATGAGAGCGAGGGTATGCTCAGGCTCAGTGCTGCTCTTTGCTGATAAGATGAGGGATGACACATGTGATACCATCAGAGTTTAGCAAATCTAGTATTTTGCCAACCTGAATGTCAGAGCAGAGTAAACACCAGCCCTGATACCTGATGATTGGTTGAGGACATTCTTAATTATTTTGGTTTTACCTGCTGTGCATGTATACTAGCATACAATAAAACACAATGAGTGTCAGACAGACAGATACCTTGAGTTCATCCAACGACTGGTAGCAGTCTTTCTTTACTTTATCCTTCATCGTGCTGAAGTCCATGGGCCGTTTGATAACTGAAGAGTAGCCAGGAGCGATGAGGTCTGTCACCGGAAACGAGAAAAACGCACTGGGATCTTTCCTACAGAGAGAAAACACACATATATAGATATACTGTGACTTTACTGTAGAGGACAGAGGACCGTGGGTCAGTAACATACTCACAAGCATTGTGAGGACTGTGTGACAGCTGGTAAATAAACAAGCGCGCACACACACACACGCTCATCTACATATCAATAAACGATTGGTGCTTCACCTCTGGAGCTGCCTGATGAGCTGGTTCAACGCTTCCTGCAGAGGAGTCTGCTCCTTTTCTGCAACAGACAGATAAGAAAACATCAAGGATGGCTCTAAGACAAAGTGTGAGTGTGAACAAGAGTCAAAGGTCACACTACCTTCAAGTTTATCCAGCTCTGAACGTATCGGCGTCCTGCTCTGTTCCCGGTCATCGTCCCCATCTGTATCCTGCCCTTTCTTCTTCTTTGTCATCTGATATTACAAAACATTGACTCAACATACACTCCTTTTCAGAGGCTAACAACCTTTACTAATTAGGATCTTTACCGAGGTTACCTTTTTCTTTCCCTTGTCTTCCTCTGGTGACCCTAAGCTCCTCTCTTTGTCCTTCTTCTTCTTCTTCTTCTTGTCTTTGGGTTTGTCATGGTCGGCCGGCTGCTCGTCGTAAAAAGTGTCCAGACTCGAGCTTCCCGTCGTCACCTCGTTTCCAGACACTTTCAACACCAGCTTCAGTGGCCTTTCCCCGTACTCTGCAGACATAAGGTCAACACATGGCACTATCGATGAATAACTATCGATGGATAACTATCGATGGATAGCAGAGCCGTGACAGCTCAGAGATGACAGAAACAATGGCCGCCGCCATATAAGGGGTTATCGTGAAGCTACAGCTAGCGGTGTATTGTAATCTTAAATAAATTGTCTTACATTTCCACCGATTTGTGGCACACTAGCAGAAACGTGACAGATAAAGAGACAAATCAGCTCGGCTAGCATCACGGAAGCTAACAAGCTAACGTTCGGTAGTTGCCATGGTTGCGCTAATACGGCGGTTCTAGTTTGTGTGTTTAAAAGCAGGAAGCGATAAATAGTTAAAGATGAAACATGCTTGAAGTAAGTGAAAATGAAATACCTTCATGTCCGTGTTTTTCGGACTTGTGCTTCTTGTGCTTCTTGCCCATTGTTTGTATTTTGACACGGCCAGTCTGTCTCTGTGGAGGCGGAAGAGGCTCCGTGGGGACACAGCGCGGAGGCCTCCGGCGCCCCCTGCCGGGGAGGAGGCCACCTGACCGGCCATGAGCGTCGGTAGAGGGCGAAGTAAGCTCAGGGTTAAAACACTACTCTGATCCAAACCCTGCTGAAGTGTTATCATGCTTTGTTTTTAACCGTCAAGTTTAGGATTTGACATAAAATTGTATCATGTATTAAAAAAAGACACATCAGAGAGACATGCCTGTTCAATCATTTACCAAAGTACAAGACAAGGAGCTAGTATCAGCTTCACAGGGCCAAATATGTCACTAATCCTCCAGAAAATATCTCTCTCTAAATGTATGAGTAATGCAAAATGAACGATAAAATGTTTGTCAGCAATAAGGGTGATTTTCAGTGACTTATCGGCTGATTTACTATATATTATGAGACCATCCAAGTTTTTTTTCTTAAAGTTTTAAGTTAATTTTAAGGTTTATATGACAGATTTGTTAGTAAACAGTTTGCATTAGCTTTCACTGGGAGACTGGGCACCCACACCGTCCACCGGCGATTAAAGAGGTTCTCATGTTATTTAGTAGCAGTGACACGTTAATAGAGAAATGGTCAAAATCGAAGCAGCAGAGGCTATGTTACTCCTACTTTTAGCCTTTGCCAACTGTAAACCTTCAAAACCACTGGGTCTTACATCTCCTATAAAGCAACTCAACAGCAACTTTCATCAGACCTGCTTGGTAAATGTCCATGTCTTTCAAACTCAGTGTCCAAGCAAGTAACCGGACTATACATGTTATCTGATGTGCTGCAGCTGAGCACTGACGTTAGCAGTGCACTTTTCCCATGGTGAGTGGTTGCTGGGTGGCTCGTCCAACAAGCTGAAGACGAGATGGGTGTTCATGTTTGTAAGTTTGATAAGAAGGAGACTTTGGCGTGAAGCCTAACGTGGTCAATGTTCAGACTGTGGCTCTTGTGTAGCTGCTCAGTGTGAACATCTGCTCTGCCTATGAGAGGACGCTGATGTTACTGCTTTATTAGAGATGTGATTCATTGTATTGAAATATAGTCTGTATCTATGTAAACAGATACCTGAGCATTATTCTGTCAAATTACTGCAAAACTATGGGCCCCATCATTAAACAAAAAAATAAAATAAAATAAAATAAAATGAAATGTACATTTTTCCCTTTTGGATTCAGATTTATGAGGAGAACGCAGGACAATTGATTTATCCAGATCTTATTTATACAAACCAGATTAGGCACCAAAGGGAGAGAGATGACACTTGGTTGTGTTGGCCTCCTTAGGACACCGTACAGTCTGGAGCTTCCCTGCGTGGCTGAGCTGTTATGCTCTGTTAAATCGGCACATATTGTACCGACTGATGAACGACAGATGTTTTATTCATGGAGGAAAGATAGTGTGCATTCTTTGAAGCACATTCCAGGTTTTATGAAGAGGGTAAAAGATGGGGGCAGAAGGTCTGAAAGGAATGAAGTTTGACTGAATCTCCACCATTGCAGCCATTCCTGCCTCGAGATGAAGAGGTGATTCTGACACTCTGTTGATGTTTGAGTCTCCTATCCAAGCAAACCCATCCCCAACAAATTACCTCCTGATCTGTGTCGAGAAATACCAGCCCCCACCAGCCAGTACGATTACCAGCTGAGTCTCTCATGGAAAAGGCTTCAGTTACAAGGCCAACAAATCTTTATCTAAAGAATTTGAGGGTCAGAGAAATAGTTCCCTGACGATATGCCTGCAGTGAGGGAGGGTGGTAGAAGTTTTTGTCTTTACTCTTCTTCAACAAAAGTCTTTAGTGCGGCTTTGGGAGGTAAATACAACACACAAAGCTTTTTTTAGGATCCACAAAAGCAGTGATTTATTGGCTGATTTCCTTTTGATTATGGATGATCTATCTATCTATCTATCTATCTATCTATCTATCTATCTATCTATCTATTCATCTATCTATCTATCTATCTATCTATCTATCTATCTATCTATCTATCTATCTATCTATCTAGATAGATAGATAGATAGAAAGTTTCAATTAGTATAAGTACAAGTATTAGCTTTCACTGGGAGACATGTTTCTATTTCTTCAGCCAGCAAGACCCTGTTTGCTGTTTGGTGCTGGGCAGGTATCAGACAGTGGGTTCATCCGAGCTTTCTCACTTAAATGAACCAGTTTTTGCTGGTTAAAAAATGGCATTGATGAGAACAGTGGGAATGAACCAAAACAGTAAAGTTTATGGCTGAAAAACCAAAGCAGTGAGCTGAAAGATGCTGTAAATGCTCTACAGAGCTGGGGAAACGGCAGAGTTGGGTGATAATTCTCTGTGAGCTGATTATTACGAGGACAGCTCTAACGATACACATTGCCATTGTATCCATTGTTGAATAGATGTATTGTATTATATGGTAAAAATATTGATTGGTGAAGCTTTGAAGTTGCGCTTAGAAATCTTTTGTTTGATTATAGCATCTCACAAATGACTTAGATAGGAACAATTAGAAAAAAATGATTGAGTTATTTTCTCTGGATCAGAGTGGGTGTAAAAGCTACACTTATGGTAAGAATTAAGACATTTCTGATCCTATTCATAGTGGCTTTAAGTTGGACAATTTTTGTTTCCATGCAGGAGCAATTCCCTAAAGGTAAGATATACTTTTACACTCACACTATAAGTATTTGGCAAACGCAGTCAAAAGGCAGATTTTAGGATGAGTATAACAGATGCTTAAGTTCTTAAAGTGCCTCCATTACAAGCGAGTTGTGGTAATGCTTGCAGTGGTCAAAGGCAGTCTGTCTCAGCGCTCTGTGTCTCAGGCCTGAGGAGGGGAAGGGCAGGATACGTGCCAGCCCCCGGCCGGTCCGCTGCAGCCCCAGAGAGGCCGTGGGATCCATCTGCTTCATTCCAGCTGTGGAGCTGCACACGCGTTGGAAGTCCACGGATTAAAAGGAGATCAGTTACACCAAACAGGGCTAACAAATGGCAGATGTTGTGAATTTCATTATCCTCTGTCACAACAGTGGGGCTAAAGGGACCCAGAGACTGTTTCCACATGAAAGCGGCATCCCAGCAGAACCATGGGAAACCGCTTCGCACTCTGCAGACTGGATGGAACGGGGATGTTTGGTCTTTCCACATATACACAACAAAAATACAAACAGGCATACAAAGGCAGGCTTTGAACAGTTTATCTGTCTCGCACATGGTTCGACTGAACTGGCATTGGAGATAAAATGTGCTGCTGGACGCCACTGAGCCAGAGCACTAAGGCCATTTTACATTTTTTAAGGTGCTGGAACAATTCAGTTTGAGTAACATGGAGATTTTCTGACTTTCCACTTTTACATTTTAGTGACTCATATATCTACACAGTTTCTTATGCTCTTTCTTTACTTGCACTGGCACAAAATTTGTTTAAAAAAAAGAAAGATTTATTTTAACATGTTAAGAAAAAATGTCTGCTTCCACATGAATATTTGGAACGTCGTTTGTCTGGGCTTTGTAGCTTTGACAGTTCCCTGCCCTGTCTGAAAACTCGGATTTTAAAGTTACTTTGGGTAATTACATCAAACTTAAAGCCTGTGACAAATGTAAATTAATAACTTCTCTCCCTGTGGGTAGATATAAGAATATGGCGTGCGGTTTGGTCATAGAAGTATATTCTTTTCACGAGAAGTTGTCAGAGCGCTGTTCAGATATGACAGATGAAATGTTTGGGGTCATTACAACTGTCAACGCAGAACAGTTTTTGAAGATGTAACCAGCCATCACAAGTAAGTCAGACAGAAACATCAAAGTGGAGAAGCCAATCATTCTGCCTTAGTGTTTTTCTCCCGCCTGCCAGTCTGTCACGGCAGCATCTTTGAGCATCAATCACTCATCCCCGTCAAAGCGTGTTATGTGTATGGTGACTCTATTTTTACCCGCAACCAAAACACCTCTCGAGCGTGGCTTTGATTATCAATTTTTACAGCTCACCACTGTCTCCTGTGATCCTTCCAGTCCTGTGGTCCACTGACATCCCACCCGGGCCTGTGGATGAAGGTCTGTGCTGCTGACCTCGTGCTACAAAAAAAACCAACTTGTACATACTATATGATTTACTGTAGCGACCGCAAGTAGGTTATCCTGCCAGAAAGCACCCAAAGCTCCTGTGGAGATCCTTTTTTAAATATAGAAATGTTACAGACAAACAAAAGCAGTCACCATCACATTCACAACCAGGACGTTGTGGTTCCACTGTAAGCATCTTGGACCACTGAGCCAACAGGACACCCTACTGAAGTTATTTGAAGAGTGTGTTCGTCTCAGCATCTGCTCTGGGCTTGCTTAATGTTTTTGTAGTTTAACGTCACCCTCTGCTTTAAGGTACTTAATGTATTATTCTGTTTTTCAAAACTCCATTATGATGGAGGATTTTTTTTTTTTCAAGGAGGCTAGCCTGATGTGCAATTCTTCGGGGGATGCTTGTTGGGAGTTGTTTGCGCACGCCTTTTCACGGAGCACACACATCAAAATGCTTACATGCCTCATAAATTTGCAAGCGTTCGTTTGTGTGCGAGCAATTGCGATGGGGCAAGCAAGGTAGGGGGGAGTGGAGAGGAGTGGAGGGGCGCCGATTTCTGTCAATCTGAAACTTTACCCCTCCACTCCCCCGAGCCTCTGAAGACAGTGGTCCTGGGGTGGAAGAAATACACAAGGGAGACGTGTTAAAAGCCTGCGAGCTTGGTGACGATCTTCCGTCAGATCCTCAGCTGTTTGAAAAGTTCATATGAACTGAAAGACAGCCACTGGGAAATGGTCTTTGCAAACTCAATGAGAGTTTATCATCTCAACACAGGGAGAGGCACCTTTTGAGGTGGTTACGCGCTGCCTGTAATCTCACTCTCCCTCAGAGGTTTATCAGGGAACCCCCCCCACCTAAAAAATTGATAAAACTGGGTCCTTATAAACAAGGTAGCTGCCATCCTTTGCAGCCTCTAGCCCCCTAAAAATAACACAACTCCTATTTGAGACCTGCATATACTAAAACAGAACGAGTTATGACCTTTTATTTACTACTAACTAACTACTGGAAGAAGCACTCCAGTTGGAAAAGGGTTATTATATCAAAACCAAACTGAATTTTCTGAAATTATCTAAGTACTTAATTATCTGTTGATGGAATTAAATCCCAAGGTGGTCGTTTAGGTCAACTGACGGATA
This sequence comes from Scortum barcoo, assembly GCA_023238725.1. NCBI lineage: Eukaryota > Metazoa > Chordata > Actinopteri > Centrarchiformes > Terapontidae > Scortum > Scortum barcoo. The sequence continues at coordinate 18,488,708 of CM041531.1, forward strand.
TTGTCTGCATGTAAAACTGACGCACCAGCAATGCCATCCTTGTCATCGTCCTAAAAGCCATTTATGTACAGTAAAGCACAAATTGAATCTTAATTGGCTAGCTAATTACAAAATCTTATAGAAATGGGTGTCAATTCCGTCAGCATCAGCCATCACCAGCTAGAAATGAAGAGCAGAGCTGTTTTTAAATTACTAAGAATTTTGAGTGCTACATCTGCCACCGTGATCATTAAAGACGGCTTATGTGCAGCGCTGGAGCAAAAGTCAGAAACCAGATCTTAACTCCTAACACCCATAGAAATGTTTTTGAGCCTTCATCAACAGTCGGAATAAAATTCAGTCTAGTATATTTCCCTGTGATTGACATAAAAACTTGATGAAAACTTTCTTGTAAAGTAAACCTTGAGCTGCTGGCAGCTGGTTGTATTGCAGTCTAGTTCAGCCTGCAACAGACACACCTCTGGTCCACAAAGCTCGTGAACAATCAAATCCTTCCCACTGGTTAGGCATAAAAAGACCCACATGACAGTGGGCCTTGGAAAAGTGGGAGGAAACCAGAGATCACTGTGAGGGGATGACGATAATTGTCTCATTTACAGACTGATGCCCACAGGTAAGAGTAATTACGGAGGACCATTATTCTCTCCTGTCTGTGGGTGTGTGTGTTTGTATGCTGCAGCGGCCAGTGTTTCAGGTGGGCCTCAGCGGCAGATTACAAAGGTGTGGCTTTCGTGTGACATCCAAATGTGACACATAAAAGACAAAAGTGTGGATCAACAGAGGGTGTCTCAGCCCCATTCTGCTACTTTGCCGTCAATCTGACAGATGGCGTGGGCCTGTCTGAGGCCCTGGCAATGAGGAGTGCAGTGGCTTCAAAGGCCCTCTGTAATCTGCAGAAACATCACAGGCTGGGAGAAAGTGACTGTCTCCCAGACACCCGCCCTACTAAGAGGGCAAGCGAGGCGCTAATGAAAGGCAGATAAAGGGATTGCAGGCACAGACAGCGCCTCGTGCAAAAAAAAAAAAAGAGAGAGAGAAAACATCAGGTAGGCTCGCCTTTTTTCTTTGCCTTTCTTTTTCTTTTAAAGAATCTGCAGATAAATGGTCTCGTCAGTCCTTTTGTGTTCCCAAAAAACAGCAACAGCACAGATAAAGAGTTATTTTCAAAGCTCTCCTCCCCCATTGAGTGTGACTCAATTCAGACTAAATGGTCAGCACTGAGTATGGGGTAAAGTTAGCAATGATGGAGGAAGGATGAAGATTGTCCTTTTTTTGTTGGAAATGCCACCAGTTCCTTGTGTTTTCGGTGGCTTTGATGTGCCAGTCAGGCCTGGCGCTTACTGACAGCCTCAGCGTTAATCAGAGGAACTCGGGTCTTTGTCACACTGTGCCGCATTCATTTATCACCGAGGAAGGAACCGCATTCCTTCATTTGGACTAATCAATTCTTGCTTTTTAGTGACTGCAGGTTCACATCTCCCTCTAGGTAACACTGATGCCTGACAGCACCAATATCACCAGCACAATATGTCTTTTTACTTTCTAGGAAAACGATGGGGCAACGTTAAGCTACCACCCCCCACCATACAGAGCATGTAGCTGAATCGAATTGTAGTTTTATTGTATAAAAAAAAAAAGTGGTTATTATCCTGTGGGTGTTTCCAGAAGCCTGACACCATGTAGACACTATGTTGATAGCCAGCAGATCTCTGGAGGCATTCTCAAGTTTACTTGGAGCAGTGCACAGTATGGATGGGTTCACTGGAGCGAGCGTGGATCAGTCATAGTCTGCAGACCCTCACTCAGCTCCAGAGCCGGGGGGTTTGTTAGCTGCTCTCAGGGTATCCAGGCCACTCTCCATTTCAACACATTTGCCTGTTTTTTCTGACAAGCCACTGGACTGTGTAGGCCTGTCAAAGCTGGTAATGGCTCTCATTTTCAGGGACTACACATAGCCCGATGTTATCCCTCCTTAGCAGTGTGTAAAACCACATCACAGAGGTGTGCAGCAATGGAAGGAGAAACAAAGTTTTAACAGCCATATTGGATGGGCTAAATCGTGGAAATGTGAAAAATCGCAACACTTTAACTCCAATTGAAGAAATATTTCATGATTGTATGAGATCAATATGAACTGTGACTCAAAGCTCTGCTAATACATTACTAGTCTAATATATAAAACAAATCTGGTTTGTGTATGTGAGGGTCCTTTGACTTTGTATTTGTCAGCCTGTCTCTGCACCCATACAAGATGTTTTTCTTGGTGACATATCTGTTGAAATTAATGGGATTCTGACTCTGATATGGCTTAACCTTGCCTGCCAGTGCTGAATCCTCTTAAAGTGAAATGCTTCAGATGCTGCTTCGTCTTACACTTGGATGGCAGGGGATGTCATTTTCTGTGCATCTGTTTTTGAGAAAGTCTACCATCAGTCAGTGTTATTTCTGATCTTCATAACAACTGTAAGAATTGCAGATGTTTTTATTTCATAATGATAAAGAAAAAGGTAACAGAAGTGTCCAACATCTGAAGGAGTGAGGAAAATCACATTGTAGGATTTTTAAATAATTAATTTGCATTTTATTGCATGAAATAAGTATTTGATACAATAGAAAAAAAATCAAACTTAATATTTGGTACAGAAACCTTTGTTTATAATTATAGAGGTCAAACATTTCCTGTAGTTCTTGACCAGGTTTACACACACACTGCAGCAGGGATTTTGGCCCACTCCTCCATAAAGATCTTCTCTAGATCTTTCAGGTTTCGGGGCTGTCGCTGGGCAACACAGAGTTTCAGCTCCCTCCAAAGATTTTCTATTGGGTTCAGGTCTGGAGACTGGCTAGGCCACTCCAGGACGTTGAAATGCTTCTTACATGGAGCCACTCCTTAGTTGCCCTGGCTGTGTGTTTTGGGTCATTGTCATGCTGGAAGACCCAGCCACGACCCATCTTCAATGCTCTTACTGAGGGAATGGAGGTTGTTGCCCAAAATCTTGCATGATACATGGCCCCATCCATCCTCTCCTCAATACGGTGCAGTCATCCTGTCCCCTTTGCTGAAAAGCACCCCCAAAACATGATGTTTCCACCTCCATGCTTCACAGTTGAGATGATGTTCTAGGGATGGTACTCATCCTCCTTCTTCCTCCAAACACAGCGAGTGGAGTTTATACCAAAAAGTTCTATTTTGGTCTCATCTGACCACATGACCTTCACCCATGCCTCCTCTGGCTCATCCCGATGGTCACTGGCAAACTTCAGATGGGCCTGGACATGTGCTGGCTGGAATAGGGGGACCTTGCAAGCGCTGCAGGATTTTAATCCATGACGATGGCGTAGTGTGTGTGGTCATTGACCAGGTCCTCCAGTGTAGTTCTGGGCTGATCCCTCACCTTTCTCGATAAGATAAGATAAGATAAGATAAGATAAGATAAGATAAGATAAGATAAGATAAGATAAGATCTTTTATTGATCCCACAGTGGGGAAATTCCACTGTCACAGCAGCTCAAAAAACAAGTAAAAGAGACATTAAATAGTAGATGAAAAAACACACAAGACATAAAAAACAGTATTTACAATAAATAGTGAAAATAGTAATAATAATAACAGAAAAAAAAAGAAAGAAACAGAAACAGAAACAGTATTTATATACACAGCCTCACCCAGTTGAGATGTGCTGTGGTGAGGTGTTATTGCACAGGTGAATATGGATATGTAGCAGATATGACTGAACAGTAGAGTAAATGAGTGGAATGCAAAAAAGACCATAAAGTGCATGGCTAGGACATCAGTAAACATCAGTAAACATCAGTGCAATGATGAAACATCAGTAAACATCAGTCCTACTGTGGTATGGAAGTGTTTGTTACGATGACAAAGGTTTATAGTGCAGCATTAAACAGTCTGATGGTGTTTGGGATGAAGGACCTGTGGAAGCGCTCCTTCCTACACCTTGGGTGTCTGAGTCTGTTACTGAAGGAGCTGCTTAAGGCCCCCACAGTCTGATGCAGAGGGTGGGAGGTGTTGTCCATGATGGTGGACAGTTTTGCCAGAGCCCTCCTCTCCCCCATCACCTCGATGGAGTCCAGGGGGCAGCCACAGACTGAGCTGGCTCTTTTAATCAGTCTGTTGAGCCTCTTCTTGTCCCGCTCAGAACAGCCCCCTCCCCAGCAGACCACTGCATAGGAGACCACAGACGCCACCACAGTCTCATAAAAGGTCCTCAGCAGTGGCCTGCACACACACCAAAAGATCCCAGCCTCCTCAGCATGTAAAGACGACTCTGACCCCTCTTGTAGAGTGAGTCAGTGTTGTCAGTCCAGTCCAGTTTGTTATTTAAAGTGAACACCCAGAACACCCAGGTACTTGTACGTCCTCACTCTCTCGATGTCAAGTCCCTGGATGTTCAGCGGTGCAATGTCAGCTGAGGGTCAGCTGAGTATCATTGATACTCCACGAGGCCAGATCTTGCAAGGAGCCCCAGTCTGAGGTAGATTGACAGTCATCTTGAGTTTCGTCCTTTTCTAATCACTGCAACAGTTGTTGCCTTCTCACCAAGCTGCTTGCCTATTGTCCTGTAGCCCATCCCAGTCTTGTGCAGGTCTACAATTTTGTACCTGGTGTACCTGGTGAGACAGCTCTTTGGTCTTGCCCATGGTGGAGTCTGATTGATTGAGTGTGTGTTGAGGTGTCTTTTATACAGGTAACAAGTTCAAACAGGTGCAATTAATACAGGTAACAAGTGGAGGATAGGAGGGCTTCTTAAAGACGAACTAACAGGTCTGTGAGAGCCAGAATTCTTGCTGGTTGGTAGGTGATCAAAGACTTATTTCATGCAATAAAATACAAATTAATTATTTATTTAAAATCATACAATGTGATTTTCTGGAATTTTTTTTTTTTTTTTTAGATTCTGTCTCTCACAGTTGAAGTGTACCTACAATGAAAATTACAGACCTCTCTCCATTCTTTGTAAGTGGGAAAACTTGCAAAATCGGCGAGTGTGTATCAAATACTTATTTTCCCCACTGTATCTTTAAATGATTCACAAAGTTTTAACAAAAAGTCTATCCCAGTAATATGGATGATACATGTTGAAGGGTGTGTTTTGGCCTGGAGAGGCATCATCCTGAACACAACTTTGGTCCACACCAAAATATCTCAACAACTGTTTGGATAGAGTGCCATGAAACTTTGAAGAGGCATTCACTGTCCCCAGAGGATGAATCCTATTGATTATGAGTATCCCCTGACTTTTCCTCTAGCGCCATCATGAGGTCAAAATTCCACAGAAACCTCTAAAATGATATTCCCATAAGATTCAGATTTACTTTGTATCATCAAATGTTAGCATGCTAACTCACCAAACTCACCATACTAACTAACTAAAACTAACTAAAGCAACACCTGAACACTCTTTTATTCAACAGGATTTCCGCCCTCATTTTTGCTCAAAGCAAAAGTATAAGGTCTTAATCCAGAAGTGACTCATCACCCTCAATGGCTTTCAGTACAGTTATTTCCATTCACTTCAAAACTCATTATTATTTCCTAAAAATATATAAAAGAGAAGATCTGGTGGACACAACAATGAGTTAAACCTGTAGCTCACCAATATTACACCCAACCAGCACCAGCTTGAACCCGCCTGCAGCTCAGGGATGTGTCCATAAAGCTCTGGTTTTGAGCAGCGTGAAATGTCTGGGTGTCAGCTGCTGTTTCACTTTTAGCTCTGCCAGATTCCTCTCCTCCCCACGCCCAGCCGGGGATACAAAAGTCATTCAAGAGTTGTGTAATTAGCTGGAGTTTAATTAAAGGGTGATTTGAAAAAAAGAAAAAAAGGCAGACAAAAAGGCAAATTAAAGAGACTTGTAAAGCAGAAAATGAAGATGCTTAACAAGCTCAGTATCACCATTCGGAGACCTAATTTACATGGCAAACCTTTACAGTGAGCATGTTTATGATTTTGTGGGTTCAGTGTGTGACCATTACCATAAAGCTGCAATTCTATAATTGAGACAAAACAAAACAAACATTTTACAGCATATCAAAATCTTAAAGCATCACACTAATTTCAAGCTCAAACTCTATGCAGGCTGTGCGTCACCCCTTAAACATTTCATACATAAAAAGAAAAATGGCTTGCGTTGGTGCATGATTGTACCTCTGTGGGTTTTACACTGCATGCATTACTTAATGACTAAAACTAAATAAGAATTTAAGCATTTGCTCATGTTTCTTGATGAGTATTGTGAACTGCAAATAAAATAAACCATATTAATCAGCAAATGTGTGGGATTTGATGTAAACTGCATACGTCCACACAGAGAAAGTTTCTCATGCTGTAACTCTGACAGCTCTGTTAGCTCAGTGATAATTAATATAAGGAAGAAACAGGAACCCTCAGCGCAGCTAATTGCCCCAGGGGGAGTCCAGAAAGCCACAAGCTGTTCTGCTCCTTGTCATCACTGGACTGACTGCAAACTCCTGTGCTCACATGCTGCACACTTTTCAGTTGCTGTTGAAAACACAGTGTAAGAAATCACACATCCACCCTGACAAAATAATAATAAATAATTGATACCATGAAAGTAAAATCTCACTATTGTGAATATTATTGAAGCTGTTAAAGACCGTCAGTGCTCTGCTGATGAGTTCTGTTGAAGTAAACATGATGATCTGTATTTTGTTTAAATTGGAAAAGGGTGTCTGGCGATATTTTTCTAAAAACTGACAGTTTTGGAAATGATTGAAATGCTCCTGATGAGTTTCAGATAGCCCCCGATGATTTAAAGAGCGATCTAAACACGATGCTGATGTTTGGGGACATAAAAATAAAGTGCAACACAGAAAGAATGCAGTGAACCCTGTAATTGATAGGTTAAATGAACACACATGACTGTTTAGTATAATTCAGTCACTGTGGAGATCTTGGCAGTTTTCATGCAGTTTTAGATCAGGAATCTCTCAACTCATTAAAACGTGGTGAAAATGTGAGACAGAACCACCCAACCATGAAAACATGTGCCACAATGACATGCATCCAAAATGACAATATTGAGTTAAAAATTGCGCCGATGTTTTTCAGAGCACATAATATGTGACCTGTAAAAATCAGCTTGGCAGACGTTTAAGGTGGAATTATATGACCCCCCTCCAATTAAATGAATTTAGGGGATCACAACTTTCAGCAAATGATAAAAACATGATTACCATCTGCGCGTTTGAGGAGCTTTTCTCTGCCAAGCCTTTTGATGAGGCTGCAGAGTTATTCAACAGCTTTAGCAGATGTTGTGGTACACTGAGCTGAAAAGCAGCTCTCAGACATTTCAGTCCTGTTGAGAGATTGTTTTCAACTGGTTCACTTTGAATCGAAGAAAAGGTTAAATGGGAGCTGCGGCAGTTGCTCCGTTCAGATCTGTTACAGTCTCAGCACCTTGTTCTCTGCTCACTGAAAAAGCCTGAGCATCACATCTGCAAGGACCACGCTCACTCCTTTGAATAACACACGCATGCATGTTAAAGAGGAATGGATTACAATAGACTGTTGTTGTTTTTGCCAGTGACTGTAATTTATTTATGGTTATGAGCAATTAACATTTTTACACCTTCAAATAACAAATATAAGTACACAAATAGCAATATTTATATGGAAATTTCAATTTGCAATAACAACTCACAAGAAATATCTTTTTTCATTATCATTATCAATATCATTTTTATCATTTTTTTATTGCAAAATACTTAAATTGATTGTAATTGTAATGAATCACATTACGCCCTGAAACTGAAGAAATTCAATGAAATGATCAGTTATGCGTAGCACATTACACTGTGAAAGTGACATTTACAACCTGACACACTCAACGGAGTGGCAGCAAGTTGAATGAAGCAACTCATCAGGCTTTTCTCAAACGACACACTTTCCGTGGTGTAAAATAAGAAAGAGTCTGGAACTGCTGCTCCTTCAAAGCAGCCTCCTTTATGGTGAAGCTGGCATGACCTTGTTTCCTTGGGAGTAAAAGATACAGAAAGCTGGAGGGGCTGGGCAAGGAAGAGGAGGGGTTGAGGAAGGAGGGTGGCGGGGGGGGGGCATAGTGGAAGAGGTGGGGTAACTTCAAAACCCACATCAAAAGGAATAAATAATTGTTTCTGCTGGTTTTGTTGTTGTGATACGGATCGGCGAAGCAGCAAGTGGCGCAAGCAGGAAGCTTTGATTTGAGGCAGCCTTCCTGGAGAGGGCTCCTTCTGTCGGCAGCTGAGCAGAGAGAAGCGGGGTCCACTGATTAAAGTCCTGTTTGTTTTAATCTTCTCTTTATCCCGGGGGAGGCCCACAGAGAGGGAGAGATCCTGCTGGGGGGTGGGACGATACTCTCCTCCGGGGACCGGCCCTGAAAAGGAGGCAACGTGTGCAACATCCAGACGCAGGGCGGGGAGAACGAGCGGAAGGTCGGAGCGGGGCTATGGGTTTCATGATAGGGGCCAAAGTGTTTCAGGTCAAAGGGAAATGGCAGTTTATCAGGATGATAATCATGTATTTAGTAAACCTGCAACTAAGTCATCTTCAAAACTGGACTACTTTTAGTGGTTCATAAGCGAACTGACATTTCAACAATCCTCTCTCCACCCCTCGCTTTTCCCTCTTAATGCCACCCCCCTCGTTCATCCCAAGTGCTCAGAAGATGCTGTCCTGCCTCTAATAAGGTCCAATTATAAAAGATATCCGCTTCATTGCAGATTTTTTTGGCCAATTAGGAGAAGCGCAAACATAGTCATAAGATCTTGTTATAAAGTTGATTTGGCAAACATGTTGGCAAACTTTTGCTTATGTACACATCCAGCAGCATTATCCTTCATTTGAAGTTGTGTCTCTGTGGCAACCTGATGAATGTAAGTCACTCCTGAGGGAAATATCTGGTTCTTTAGCTGCTAAATGCTCCAGTGTGTTCACCAGCTAATCGCTTACTTTGTCTGTCTGTGGCTGGAAACAGCACTGATGAGAGCCGTGAGAGTGAACGTGACGATGTGGAGCTGATGGAATCTGCATAGCTGGTTGGCAATTCTCTTAGGATCTGTCTCTACGACCCAAATCGCATCATACATAGTCATTTAATCCATTAACAAACACATCTTTGAGTCTCTTTAATAAAGGCACAGTGCTGCTTTGATATAAATGCTAACTAGCTCATAGTGACAATGTCAACACTATTATCCTTAGCAGCTTTAAAATATATCATAATTAATATATTAGTTTAGCATATTAGAATGTTAGTATTGCTAATTAGCACTAAGGCTGATGGTTTGACTGACCAACCAATTTTATAATTCCTGGAGCCAACTCACTAACTAAAAATAAATATAAATAAAAATATTGATTCGAGTAGATTTAAAGATGAAACCCTATTGGCCTCACTTCTATTCTTTGTAATCTTAATTCTTTGTTGAATCTCTTGTCAGTGCAACTCCCCAACATCCTTGAAATCTTAATCTGTTAATGTAAAATATGGCACTGCAGGGGTTAGCAGCAACTGGGGTCACTCACTAATAAAAAATGTACACGCTCTTGGTGTAATACAGCTGTTAAGATTCAAACGATCACCACATGACATATGATATGTTCATATGCAGCTGCTGGATAAAAGCGATCGTCAAATGGCATATAATTCTGTGTATTAACAGCTTGTGCGATAATGCAAGTCTGCATACATTTTCTGCGCACTGATTTAAAGATTTCATGTTTTGTCCATGGGCTGCACAGCAGCTCTGGGAGAAATCAGGTGTAGATAGGACCCCCTGCTGACAGCTTATGTGGAAAATGGCGGATTTTAAAGGCTCACGTTGACATGAGTCACAGGTCACATAGTGTAAGACAGCAGAGCAGTGGGGGGGTCGCATGTTGTCAGAGTTTAGGGGAATGGAGGCCTCTCACAGTGGAATCTCAACAAATGAGTGCGCTCTGCACGTGAAAACATACTTGCACGCATAGCCACATGTGAGTGCATGCAGACAGATACAAACCTCATGAATCCCCCACTTGTTGAGTTGACACATGACATGAGAAGTAGCTCAGCTCAACACTGCGAGGGAGAAACTGCGCACAGTAGTCAAAATTTATACTGCAATCAGCTAATTGCATTTGAGTTAAATTAAGGAGTCAAAATAACATTTTACAGTAAATGGTCATTTAGTTTAAACAGGGCCTTTATTTCTCAGTACAGAAGCTTTACACAAGCCGAGTGTATTGAGATCACACCAGACCTTAACTCAAAACCTAGTTTATGAAGAGTTTATGACAATAAACCATTTAATAACTCCCACAGTTACTTGCAACACATGCATACAATCACTTTAATCTAAATGTCACCATACAAAGCTGAAATATTCCCCGCCACCAGACCTCTCGCCTAGAATAAACTGAATATTTGCACTGTGATATAATCTGAGAAGCTCCCACTGATTTGCATCAACTGATGTATGCGACACTAGCTCTTTGATTCTGACAGAAATCCAGTATTGGCAAAAGTGTCATCAGAATTGCTGAAAGAATGAAATAGACTTGCTGAAGCACACATTGCTCGGAGCCCTTTATGCTGTTATTCAAACAAAGTAGTCTCATTGGATCTTATCGACACATGACGAAACAATGGAAGGCAGCATTTTCCATCCCTGACAGTAAACAGCCGCTCTGTCCACGGGCCTGTCAGTGTTAGAGACAGAACTCGTTAAGAGCTGACATCAAACGCTTATGGAGACTGATGATTTAAATATTGAATCGACGAGCGGCGGCACGCAGACAGAGGAGAGCTGGTATGTGCTGACAGTAACACAGATGTATATTTTAGCAGCCGTTTCCCAGCTAAACTGCCTAATGGCCTTGGGGATGAGGCGGATGAAAGTCAGACCTGCAGATCTGCTGGGACGTCTCCGGGGTTTCTTGTACTGTAAGTGGCAAAGATCTCCATCACCCTTCCCCCTCAACCTTCCTCTGTCCCTGCCCCCGGACCCCCTTACATGCTGCTCCGCTCTCAGTGGGATCAGAGGAGAGGTTCCCCAAACGGAGGCCCCACGCCAAGCCCCAGGCAGCAGGGACACTAACAAGCTCTAATGATCTCCAGCCAAGCCTGTCTCTCTGCTCTTCCTCCACTCACTCACACCACAACCTGCAGAACAGGCCTCCAGACAGACAGACAGCCTTACTGAACCCACTGCCACTGGTACTATGTGTGCCATATGTGTTTAAGATGGGACAGCCTCTGAATGGGTATATCTTTACAGAACACTCTACAAGAATGTGTGCTGATAAATGAATATGGACGAACGTAAATGGATGTTTGGTTTGATGAAAACTCAGTGACCCCTTTTTCTATGTGCACTTCTGGTCTGCAGGCTTTTGTTGGCATGTCTGCTCTCCAAGGGGAGACCAGATGTGAGGCACTGGAGGGACTGAAGATAATTGCAAACGTGTCTTAGTCTGCCTCTTATCTTAATGGATCCATGTGTATCTATCTAAGACAAAAGAGGAGGAGAGAGCTCTCCCACGTCATTGTGGCCCAAAGGCTAGACACTTCAAGGGCAGGTTGTCCCTGTGTGGATCTTAGACTGCTCTTTATAAACCAGCTCCTTAAAAGTAAAAGTCCACCCTGAAACCGTAGTTGGCAAGGGATGTTGCATCTCTGGCTTCATTTTGTTTTGATCCCATGACATTAAGCTGAGATATTTTCATTGCAGCTACAATAGGGCTTTATGGTACATAATTTCTCAGTTATCTAAATCATAAACACACAATGTCAGTTTCTAGTTTTAGTCCCATAGAGCCTCTATAGACTTTTCTTTGTGCCTTGACTGAAAGAAATCCACAGCAAAACATGCTAATATAGTAAGATATGTTTCAAGTCACCTCTTTATCTTTATCAGCCATGTCATCAACAAATATCATCGAAATGCAAATACATGAAAAACGTGACATGACAAGACAATCATGTTTAAACTGGTAGAGAGAATAACCATAGAGGGTGTGGTGGCAAATATAAAATGGACAAAATAAATACGATGTTAGTATATAATCAACTCCTGAGAGAAATATTTAGCTTTTAGAGTTTTTCAGCTGAAAAAGTAACCTGCTCTGTCTGGACAACAACACTGACAATGCCATGAGAGTTAAGTTATGGACCGTAAAGCAAAAACATTATGATGATAGATGAGAGAAACTGCTGCTGTTTTGGGATTCCTTTCTGTGGGTTTGTCCCTTAGTCTGGCACCTTTCACATTACACAGTCCTCTGACCAATTTTATGTATAGAAATATTGATTAGTGCACTGTTTAAGACTCATCATAACTCCAAAAACAAACAAAAAATACTTGAAATATATGTCTGACTTATGGGCCTGGCGAAGCAGCCGCCGAGATACCTCAGACAAGTTGTGGGAAAATGTAGAAGAACACCAAGAAAATAAAATAAAAATGCATAATAGCAATATAAATCAAAAGGCTGCTTTTGGAGTCTACGACACATCATAAATTTCTGATCACTTTGAGTATAAAAGTGAGTATTAAGGGGTTGTATTTTATTTCTGGTGTGTTTCTCAAGGGCAAGCCAACAAAAGTTGTTGAAAATGGAAATGATTACCATCTCAGTGGCAACAAATCAAGATCAGCACCTCCTTTGTAGTTGTGAAACTGCAGTTATGAAATAAGCCTAAAACAAACAAAAAAAAAAAAAAACAGAACTCTCACACACTTTTCTAGTTGTTTTGTTTGTTGTTAAAATGTAAAAGCTCAGTTTCATATTGCTCTAAAATAAATGGGATACTTACTCATAAACAGTTGTGAGGAACTGTTCTGTCAACATGATTGGAAATGAATGAATGACAGCACCTGCAGTTGTTCAAATTGTTCTGTTTTCACACACATAAGGTATTTGTACGGGTAGGAGAAAATTAATGGAAACAATTACTTGTATTTAACCTTTACTTTGTTATATTTAAAATCGCCAGACCTCTCACAATGTGATAAACAACCTGGTGCTGCGTTGTTTACACTGCTGCTCTGCCGTCTGTTCCTCAGGCTTTTTGAGGACAGGAAACAGTTGCTCTTACCAACAAGAATCCAAATCCAGCCCCTAAAAACCATCAAAAGGACGATGTGGATGCTGGCGTGCAAGCCGTGCCGGATGGACCCGCTTAAAGAAAAAAAAAAAGTGAGTGCATTAGCAGCACATTGTTTAGATGCTACTTGAAGTCCAAGACTATAAATGAGTTTAGATTTAGTCTCAGGGGCAGGACAGCCTCCAGTCTGTCTGTGCAGTCAGACAGAGCTGACCTCAGAGACAGACACTGCAAAAAATGTCTTCTGCATGTCACAAAATATTCTGACACAAGTTTTCACATGTTGTTTTTTGAATATTTATTCTCGTGCAAGTGATATTCTCATTCATTGGTGCTTTGTTTAAAACTAAAAAGGGAAATAGTCACATACACTAGTACGAAACACTTTGAAACAGAATAAAATCAGAAGGAAACAAGTGAAATAGTCAGATTTTCCACTCGTTTCAGAAAATTGTCAATTTAAGGTTGAATAAAGAAACATGACTACGTACAAGAGGCACTGTTTGCAGTGCACCGTCTGCTACAAGTCAGTGTCCTCTTTTGTTGTGGAGCACATTCTCCTCCGGGAATAATGAGCATGAGGCGATCAGACAGCAAAGCTGGTTTCGCTCTCTGAAGTTTGTGCCAGAAATGCACATCCTCGTTAGACTGGTCCACAGCTACTGGGAACAGAAAGTTCTCCACTTTGGCTTTAGCGGGCCATTGTCTTTGCATCACTCTCTAACCCCTAAACCTTCAAGTGAATAATTGAGCGGTTACAGAATATTTTCATTAAGTCAGAAGTCGCTGTCCATCCCTGGCAAGCAGCGCGCCTCTGCTCCCAGCTTAGACTACTTCAAAGTTCTCTTGAAACTTAGCTCTGTGTTTATTTCTGTCAGTCTTGAAGTCCGTGTAATCAACGGGGAATTGACTTGAAGGTCTTAAAGGGTCCACTTTGAAAAAGATCAGTACCCGCTTACATCCCCCCCATCACCCTGGATATGAGAGGTGTGGACATAAATTTCGCATCGGACAGTAAATAAAATGAATATGAATTTTCAACATTTTGATCTAAGCATTGAGAGTGGATAAAAGGCCCAGTCCAAAGCGCATCTGAAAAAGGAGCTTACATTTTCTATAATATGAAACCTAAGTCAGCCTTTGATCTTATAATCCTGTGCTCATAAGGTTGTGAGATAAGCAGGCATGACTAACATCTCTTTCTAATAGTCAAGAAAGAGCAGAGCCCACATAATGAGCTCCTTTACCCCTTTTGAAGACAAATTGGACTGAAATTCCATATTTAATGGATCTTCCTTTCAGTAGATTTCTGTTTAAAGTCAAGGGAGAGATGGTCAGTCACGTTAACAGCGCTGTTAAACACAATGTGGGTGCCTGGCCTTGTTTTCGTCTCAGCCTCCCAGATGTCTGTCTGAGCTGTCTGCTGCTGTCTTTGTGGTATCATCCTTGTCGTTTCTTTATTTAGCCAACACTGTCACTTAGACTGACTTGTCGGGTGAATGCGTGAGAGTGGAGCTAAACGGCAGTGCGGCACACAGGCTGTCTGTGTTCCTTGTAATCACATCCACAGATCTACTGATGCCAGCTGTGATCACCTATCTGTCCCTCTGCTTGTTCATCAACAGCACTGACTGGACTCAAACCAAAATTGTAGCTGCACATATAAAAATATTGGATCATATAGAATAAAATTATTTTTTTTAAAGTAGACCTATCAAAAAAAGAGATTTTGATGATTTCTTTGTATGAAAAGATTTTACAGCCACAGCAGCACAATGCTCATTACACACAAGATCATACAATTTTAATGAGGGAAAAATGGAGATTTTTGGAAATACACTTCTTTGCTTTCTTGCCGAGACTTTAATGAGAAGATTATACCATTTCATGTCTATGTGTTAAGTACAAAGCCAAAGTCTGCAGGAGATTAGCCTAGCTTCGCATAAATACTGGAAGCAAGGGGAGACAGCTGCCCTGATTTTGTCCAAATTTAAAAAATCAGCATCTCTAAATCTTAATTTTAAATTGCATCTCGTTGGCTAGATTCGTACACAAACAGTGAAGTAAAAATTAACTATTTGTGTTATCACAGGACAAAAATTGTTTATTCTTGTTTAATGCTGGTGAATATAGTATCTTGGGGTGAAGTACAAAGTGCTACAAGATTCATTTTGAGCTCAATGTCGTTTGCACATAGCAGTGAAAGAAAACGTAGAAATGCACGGCTTTCATTTTTATATGGTTCAACCCCCACACTTTTAAAAACGCTCTCACGTCTGCCCCCCAGGATTAGGCTTTATCAGGGTCAGCCATGAGAGAACGTCTGCAAACTTTGCAACACTTTATCAGGGTCAGCCATGAGAGAACAATATTGGGACCTCAATATTGGGAAATAAAAAATTAAAATTCTCTAATTCATAGTGTTAAACATCATATTTCATTTAACATAGGTGAGATCCATTTCTGACGTAGTAATTCCTGCCTTTGACCTTTAAAACACACAAATAACAGTTGACACTATTAGGGTTTGGAGGGTGTCTAATCACTTTTAAAGATTAGAGCCCTCTGTGCGTGGCTTTGTAACGACAGCAGTAATAGTTTCTGGCTCTCCCACAGGCTGCGCTGAACCTTTAATTGGGTGACACACATTCCTGTTGCTCTCTCTCTCTCTCTCTCTGTTTCACAAGCAGACAAAGTTATTTAAATCGCTCTAATACTTTCATCTCATATTCTCTTTGTCCCATTGTTATGCAACCACAAGCACTCAGATGTAAAAAAGACACTACGTCTACAAAGAGAGGAGGAATCTTTCAGATTTTTATGCATTACTTCTTTTCACATATCTCACATTCTCTCCAGACAAATTATACTCCAGATAGAAAGTGGCGAGGGGTGGGGGCGAGGTTGAACAGGGCCAATTTGTTTAAAGGCTGGTCCTCAGGACGAGCCGCGCCACAGAGCTATATTCATATATTACATTTGCGTTTTTTACACTTCTGACGGGTGATCCATCGTGTGGCTGTTTTCATCTCTCCTTTTGATGCTGGTTAAAGGAGAAGGCCCTCATTGTCCTCTGCGGCCTGCAGGCATGTTTTGAGCTAAGCAGAGTGAGTCAATGGAGAGTCGGGAGCCGGCTAAATGTCAGACGCACACTGCTCGCTTAATGCAGGCCTGTGTCTGGCCCTTGTCCTTGTCCCCCTCCAACTCTGTGTGTCTTTATCCCTCTGTCTCCAGCTCCTCGCTCTGTCTCAGATGTACATGCCATCTGGTCTGGCTCCACATCTGTGGATATCCTGCCTACAAAGCCCGGACAGCAGCGCCCTTTGTGCAGCGACTCTTTGCGCTCAGAGGCACCTGCCATGGCTTAAATCACTTTACCCATGCAACAGAGGCAAGCCCATTAATTGTGTCCACTGCTAAACATGGCATGTTGTGTAGCACTTGCTGGAATACCGTTTATAGCCACAGGCTGAGACACGGCTTTGCTCGGGAATACCAAAGCGGCTCTACAGGAGAGAGGAAGAACAGTTGCAGACCTTTCAGCAACCTGTACAGCTGCAGAGCACACAGTCATTGTGATGTCAACACTTTGCCAAAGAGGGGGATGTGGCAGCTACTATACAGACAAATTGTGTTTGGAGAAAATATAAACACAGTTCAATCATTAATAAGGATTTATCAAATGAGCTAAAATCTGTCTTCTTTCCTTTCCTAAACTTTTTTTACTCCCTCTTTTGCTGGCTTCAAACAATGATATGATCGCAAAGACTAATTACTCCTCACCGTGTTTGGCCTTGGCAGCACTTTGCTCCACAGATGTGTTCAACATGGGAGCAATCACAGCGAGTGCGTGCGTCCCAGGAATAGAAAGCTATGTGCCACGGATTCTTCCCACTGGGACAAAGCGAATAGACGTTTGATTTATTATACAACACTACAATATCCAACATGGACCGTCTTATGCAAGTCTGTTTGTGTGCGAGTGTGTCTTAGTCGAGGCGTCCTTGTGATTGCTTTAAAACCTTTGTCAGATTGAATGAATTCCACATGAATATATTTTGAAGTTTAGTGTCCTGGTTTAAACTGGGCATAAAAGAGGAGAAGCCACTAAGGAGAATGTTTAAATCATCAGATGTTTGAAATGCACGGATATTAAAATCCATTGCTTTTAATATCTCATCAAAGGCCCGATCAGTAGTTTTATTGTTACACATTGACAATACAGCGTAACTCACTCACAAAATACACACACACACACACACATTATACTGGAAATGTTTTATTTATTTATTTATTTTTTAACATTATTGATGCATACAAGCCTTTAATTGTTCAAACTGCATTGACACAAATGTCTAAAAATGAAGTTGAAGGTATCTGAATTTCCTTGGAAACAGTGTCACACAAGGAAAAATAACATAAAAATCAATTTTTTGTTATACATTACACTCAACATACAAAACTGTGTCTCTGCTTCTCAGCCATGATGGTATTCATACTTAAATTTCTCAGAAATAACACCTCATTTCCCATAAACCCCGTTGCTTCCTGTCACAAAGATGATGCCTCTTGCCCCCCAGTGATGTTACTTTACATGTTTCACATGTTTTCACTACTGTTCAAATGATGAAGATAGACATGTCAGCAGTCATTTGCCCAGTGGCCTTTGACTTCACACTTTCCCACCTCCTGCATTCCTGTAGATGTCCTCAAAGTCCAGCCTGCTTTAATTTCACAAAAGATCCTGTAAAATGTAGAGCAGTAGTCTTATGGCAGCAGTGTTATTTGGGGGCTGCATTTTTATGCTAATCTGTAAAAATTGATATTGTAGTGATTTACTAACATACCAAATATGGAAATATGGGTGCTGTGAGGGAGATGAGCTCTAAGTGGAAACTTTCAGTACCTTTGCAAACAAACACTATGAGCAGAGCAGTACAGTACAATGGAACGTAATCAAACAAGCGAGAAGGTGCTGTTTGGTGAGGGGATGAAACATTAATAGCGCTCCGCCAGACTTAAACCAAAGCAGCCCAGAGAAAGATGAAAAGACTTTTATTAAACTGATGGTTCATAATAGAACAATAGAAAGTTTCTTCTCCATGTTTCATTGTTCTGGCCCTCAGTTGGAGAGACTCTCCCAGCATGCAATGCACAAAAGTCATCAGGGACACAGCTTGAAGAGAGTCCAATATGACCCA
The DNA here is from genome assembly GCA_023238725.1 of Scortum barcoo. Taxonomy (NCBI): domain Eukaryota; kingdom Metazoa; phylum Chordata; class Actinopteri; order Centrarchiformes; family Terapontidae; genus Scortum; species Scortum barcoo. Next base: position 18,507,016 of record CM041531.1, read on the forward strand.
AACCACTGTAGGCAGTTTTTAACAGGATTTCATTCAGAATTAAGAGAAGAGAATGTGTGTTAGGGTTGTTGATTTCAGCCTAAAATAGAAGGATCCATTTTCAGTTTTTTAAAATTATTATCCTTTGTTGTACAGGTGAAGAATGTTTCCCAGTGATCCATCAAAGCAATAGAACCTGTTGCTAACACAAAGCACTGAGACAAATATGTAGTTCTATATCACACTTAACATTTATTCCATATTAACTTGATATTTGATATATGATATTTATCTTCTATCCTATGTTGCTATCATACTATATATTATTATGCTATACTATACTATATTACAAAAGTTCACCTTATATCCTATCTCACATATCCCTTTTATTATGTTGACATGTAACAGTTTTACATAACACAATTTAATATTTCTGTTTTATTTCTATACGCACAAACTGTACATATCAGTACTTACACCATATGATATGTATTCTAATTAGACATTATCTCACTCTTGCCTTGTAAGTTTGAGTTTCATTGCTCTTGATTCTATTTTTATTTCTATTCTTATATATATATATATATATATATATATATATATACATATATATATATATATATATATATATATATATATATATTCATTTTTCTGTCTTGACCTGAATTTCCCTCTTTGAGTATCAGTATAGTCAGTTAGAGATTTCTTATCTTATTTTATCTTTATGCCTTTGCTTAAATCAGTAAAGGAGAAGCACAGGCAAGCAGAGACTGATGCATTGTTTAAATTTAGTAATAATTCCTATCATTAAAACATGTACTGAGTTTGAGAACTTGTCTAGAAAAGTCAAAAAGTAAAATACTAAAAATACTTAAATTGGCTTTCTGTCTTTCTGTGTTGAAAACTTTTCTGCTCCCTGCAATTAAAATCCCACATACTGAATGACAGACTCCACTCTGTTACTGTACATATGTGTATTACATGTAATTAAGTAATAATTAAATGTTCCCTTGAAATGCTGTATTTTTATTTGTGAAGTAACCTAAGCCTAAAAATCTACTTGTACAGTGATCAGATCAAGTGACAAGAGCAGAGTCAGCAGAGCAGAGAGGAGAAGAGCCAAGATCTCTGTCAGACACCATAAACCTGCCGGGCAGTCGCCCAGAATGGACAACACTGACTCAGGGCAGAGTCTGCCTACAGCAGCATGTCTGGTGCTGGAGCAGGGTTGATGGTTGCATGTGGTGGTTGCAGTTTCATTTATGGAGCAGGCTTTTTTTTGCTGCATTTACATATAATGTCTTCCATGGGCACGGAAAGTAATTGTTTTTGATAGGCTGCAGGTGTGTTGTTGGCTTTCTGAAGAAGAAAAACGACAACACCTGGTTTCTTTTATTGGGCTAAAAGACAGCCAGTTCATTCAGATTTTTTCCTGTCCATGTAAGTGTTTAACTTCAAACAAGGTCTGACATGATCTGTGAATTCATTCAGTGACAGTAAAGCAGCAGCGTTGCAGGATGCAAACAGTTGTTACTCCAAAACATTTCAGTCCAAATAAGTCTCTACAAGCTGTGTCCATAGCTGGACTAACTGAAAATTCACACCTGTCTCTTTGAGGAAAACCGGTGCTGTCATAATTGCTGCTGTCTTGTGTGCATGAAAATTTATTGAATAAGAGTTTTTTTCTTTTACACAAACTCACACACACATAAAAAGACACCTATCAGTAGTTAGTAGGATAAATATTGTATTTGTCAATAGCCACATTGTCATCATGTAGAATCATCTATTATACTGTATCTGCCACGTTACTTATTAGACATCAGAGAATATAGCAGATAGGCTGACCAATAATCATGATGTGGTGCACATTCATCTATCATCCATCAGTTAGGCCTTTTGTACTCTGCCTTACTATTTGGCTGCAAAAATTGACTCCACATGACATGACCGTGGTCCCATGTCTCTTTCAGCCTGCAGGTCCAGGTGCTGCTTTCCGTCGCTCTGACAGGATGAGCAGCATCGCCCAGTCCTCTGAACATGAATCCATGGACACTCAGTTTACAGCTTAGCAGCTCAGACATGCCAGTAAGACAGAGCTTATTGGTTGTGAACCCATATTTCAGGGAATTAGGGGAGTAAAGTGTATTAGTTGTCTGGTAATCTAAAGCATCGCCGTCCAGCCAGCACGTTGATCCGCTTGCCTTTTTTGGTTCCCGTCTGTGTGCTTACGGAAATATAAGAGCGGTGTGAGTTTGCCAGGGTTTGATCCAAAGTTGGAGTGGAGGGGTGTTTTCTGCTATTATAAATAACACAGGACACACCCAACTCTAACTTGCCTCTCAAAAACACTCCCACGTTTTCAACACATCCTTTTTTGGCAGAAAAAGATGATGGTGATAAAGGTGCACACACACACACACACACTAGTGGCAGAACAGTATGCAGCTCCTCACAGTTTCAACTCTCCAGTGCTGGTTCCTCTCATTTTTCGGAGGTTCTGTTTTATTTTGCAGAAAAAACATCTGACACCCACATCTGGGATCAGAGCACCAAAGAGACAACACTGGGGCTCTGTCAGCAGTTTGATGGTGGTACTGAAGTCCTTTGGGAGTGGCACAGTGGTAATACCACCCGGCTGCAAGGCTGACATTGTAAAAGTGATTGCCCAGTTAATTAGTGCTGTGAAAATATATATAAATGCGTATTTGAGGACAGCAGGCAGCAAAAAACCCTCGCATCTCCATCAAACGGCCTGAATCGGGAGAGACTCTGATCACAGCGAGCTGTGTACTCTCTGATAATGCTGTTTCAGACCCTCTGCGGGTTCACACGGCCCTTTCATATGTGTTATTTATGTAATTATTATGCTCATGAATTGCGGATTGTCAACAGTAGTTTGAAGATGAAGCACTGTGTCAATTAAAGTGATCTGCATTTGAAGTTCGCATCATCCACCACTACAGAGGGAGCAGCTTCTCTGATGTGCAGGCATGAATACAAGCAAATGCATGTGATTAAATATTGTTTCCTATTATTGTTTACTTGGAGATTTCTCTGAAGTTAATTCCGAAAGTCTTTCACATTGAATCACTTTGAGCCGCACATCAGAGGGAGAACTTGAAATCAAATGCTTTTGGTTTTTCGGCTTTCTCAAGGAAAGTTATGTGAGAGATTTATTTCAAACACTTATTCTTGTCAGGCTGATCTAAAGCTTTGGAATTTCAGAAATGTGTGATTCTCTCCAGAGCCATCATCAAACCAGACTGAACTCAAACTTTCCACAACATGTGTTCAGTCAAACATATGTTGGCTTCACAGAATTCCTCTCCAGAGTGGACATATGCATCTGGGATTGTTGTTCTTGTAGTAGGACTGATTTTTCATTTAACAGCACAAAACATATCTGAATTGGAATTTGACTTATCTCACCATTACTGGGGGTCCTTGACATCTTGACCCCATTTAGACCTGGTATTAAAACACAATCACTAACTGGATTTATCTAAATAATGACATTAGATTCATGGGCCTTTGAATGTATTAATATGCATTTGAATGCAATATGCAAAAGTTAGGGAGCCAGTGCAGGAAGACTTCAACAAACATGGCTCCCACTAGATGAAGGGATGTGATGCTGCTGTATTTTTGCTTTACTGAGCTTTGCTTATAAGAATGTGAAGAAGTGGAATTAGATGACCTCTCATCTTTTTTGGCAGATTTTTGTTGTTAAAGGAATACTTTAACTTTACCTTTACTGATACTTTTACTTTACTTTTATTTCTGAAACCTTTCAATGAGCCTGTTTATTTATTTTCTTACTAAGACTTAATAGAGAAGATCCATACTGTGCATTTATCACAGAATTTGAGCCTTATTTCAAGAATTTATTGTTATATGCACAACAATTTACATAAAAAAATCACTGGCAATGAAATTCTTAAATCTTGTGGTGATTAGCTTAGCTTAGCATAAAGACTGGGGGTAACAGACAGCCTAAGATATTAGTAGACTGATGAGTAGACAGATGTATGAGAGTTGTATCCATCTTCTCATCAAAGTCTTGGCAGGACAGCAAATAAACATATTTCCTTTTTTTAAACTGGAGTGTTAATTGAACATTCTGGCAGATAAAAAAAAACTGCATATATGATTTTTAATTTGTAAAATTTTTGCTACATTTGCCATTTTTATTTATTTTTTGGTTATTTTGTATTTTCCTGCATTTTGATTGTATGTATCAGGTTTTCAGGAAAAAAAAGATCATACTGATGATATAGATCACATGTTAATACTGGTTGGAAATGGTGACCTTAGCTCACATACTTCATAGAAAAATTGCAGTTTCTGTAGATGTCATACTTTTAGAAGCAAGCCTGTAGTAAAAATATGTGTTATCAGTTCTTTAATCAGGTATCCACTGACAGTGCCTCTTAGTCAGTCCAGCTTTGGCGGAACTAATTGCACTCTCATATCTAACTTTTTTCTGATTGGTGTGTGTCTAAAATTAGCAAAATTCACTGGTGATAAAGAACAACAAACACATCTTCTTTAATTGACCAGTGTGACCTCTAAGATATAACCATTGATTTGGTGGTCTACATCCATACAACTCCAACAACTTGAAACAAAAGCAGAATCTTTCCTTGCTCACACTTCATCCCATAAGATTATCTATGCTCTATGCTGCTTTAGGCTTTTCATTTCTTATTCTCCATCACATTTAGAGCACAGGCTGTCTCTTACAAGAGACGAGAAACTGCACACAGTTTTCAGAGAACTTGCTGGCCATTTGTTCCAAGAAAACGAGGTCTGAGGTCTTAAGTAGCTCAACAACAAAGCACAATCCCAGTGCACACCTAAGCATCACAGCACGCCAAAGTAATTAACAATTAACATTGTACAAATTCTCCCTGCTCGCTGGCTTTAAATAGGAGGAGGAGGAGGGAGGAGGAGTGGGGGTGGGTGGGGGTACTGAGGAACTTTTGAGGTTTCAGAAAACAAACTTTGCCAGGCATTCTTTAGACTTCGTTTGGCCAAGTCTGAATCAAAGCGAGCAGACAATCTTCCCTTTCATCTCTCTGAGGCTGTGAAGGAACGGACTGTGTCCTGCCATGGCTGTGAACTTGTACAGCTTAGCACTGTGAAGGCCATGATTTTTTTTTTTCAGAGGGTCGTCCTTTGAGTGTATTTTTTTTCCTCTCTAACCTTTTGATCTAAATCTTCTTAACTTTAAATGAAGTGCTTCAGCCTCTTGAAGATTCAGAGCTTTCATGTCACTGTTTGTCTTGAGATGTAAATCCTCTTGGCGACGTGACGAAGACTTGATCCTGTTGATCAAGTATGGTCAGAACTTAAGTATGGACATTCAGTCTCTCTGTCATTATTCTATTTAGTAAAAATAACCTGTCTAACAAAAAGAGAATACAACTTCACTTTTGGGCTGAAGTTCAGATCTTCACGTCAAACATTTGTTGGCTGTTTGCTCTGAAGTTACTGTATCAAGGATGAATAAATTCAGGGAATGTATTTACCCTCTTAATCTTGTTACTCTTACTGTAGTACTCAATGCATTTTAATTATATACAGTGATTAGTCACAAAGTACCGCCATGAAGCGTTCTCAGTAACAGATTCTTAAGGTTGCAACTCCATATTATACAGAACAAGCTGGAGCTATTTCCCTTTCAATGAGCTCAATTAAAATGTATATTAAAATGAGACATCTTGTACTGTAATAGATTTATACAGAAAAACATCAAAACATTTTCAGTTTCTATACAGTCTGAAATAAATCAGATTACTTAACTGAATTGCAAAATACGTGATGAATGCACAAATATACCAACAGCTGTGTTTCAGATTAACTGCAAGCCATTGTTTGCATCTCCTCAATCACGTAGGGAATGTTTTCCTTCTGTACTCAGACGTACTTGTCCATCTGTTGCTATCTTGCTGAAGTTAACATGAAGCTGGAATTTCTCCTTGAAAAACCACTGGTTTCAACATAGCAACAGCACCAACAGCCAAACATAATGACCTTTAGTAACATCAACATCAATCTGTCAGAGAGACTGTGATTTTGTATATATAATATACAGCACATATACAGTATCTTATCACTGTTAATAGATAGATACGACCAGATATAACTGCAACAATGGAGAAAGATGTTATGATTCCCATTTAACTGTCATTTGTCCTATTTGTAACATGTACACAGATATAAATAACAAATAATAAAGGACCCAGAATGGAGCCTTGGGGGACACCATAGTCAAGAAATGCTGATTATGAGTTGAATCTTGAGTCCACTAACGCATCATATGAACATTACAAGAGTAATAAAAACTGATGTCCTGATATCCTCTTATTGGCCTTAATCACACCACTCATTAATTATATCTTATTTTGCCTTCGGGACAAACACAGGGACATTGCCTGAGGAGGAGAAGCCCAAACACTGAAAAGTACACTGAACTGCCAGCAAAGTATAAGTACTGAACTTCCCAGCCCCCATTGTGTTATCCAAAAAGGCAGACTCTGTACCTCATTTTGGTAGGATGAGAATGTCCTCATAACTTAGCCATTGTATTCTCATGTCGTCATACGTTTTGCATCTTAATCTGTAATCCATTATTAACACTCCTCTTCCTTATATTTAATATCTGGAATCTAAAGATGATTTAAAAAGTAGAATATTAAATGCACATCTGTCAAGCTAAATTGAAATGTAAGTAAATAATCATTATATACTTGAATGGCACTTTAATGCTATATTAACTATCAGTCACATAAAATAGTTGTCCAGCTGGAAGGTTTTCTTATTATCTTCAGGTCTGGCAAGTTTGATAAATGATCTGCTCTATAGATCACTGGGACATTGATCCCTCTGTACTTGCAGGGACATGGTATTCAGGGGTCTACAAGCAGTGCACCTGTACTCATGGTGGTCAGGGGCCTCCAGAGGGGCCATGAGAGCACACCAAACTCATTCGTCTATGCTTTTACCATGCATGATGTGCAAGACAGTGAGGAATAGACATTCCTGCACCCAAGCCTATCCTGACCCCTCTGTGCCAATGTTTGGCCAGCCGTCCAGAGGAATAAGAGGAATCCCTGGTGCTCTGTGCTTAGTGCTGCTAAACAGGCTTTTGTATGTGCTATAGACAATGCTCCAACGCTGGCACTTTGGATAGCGTGAGGGCTCTGCTGCCAAGGGAGCTCCTAGCTGTTGTTCTTTTCATCTAAGTTAAGCCACTTGGCCAGCGGCAGAATGGACATGGAGAAGAAAGGACGAGTGGAGGGGCTTGTGGGAGATGGCAGGATTCCTCCCCGTCTCCCTCTGGGACATGTTTCCCCTGCATTTTATCCTCGCACCCTTGGTCTGATTCACCATGAATTCTTTGGAACACTTTGGTACCGCTTAATTTACATGTATGCCAACAGGCTTTTAATGTATTTAAAACTTGGATGATGTTCAAAGGACGCTATAATTCCTCTGAAATAGGCCTTTTGAAGGCTTTATCTTGTTCTTTCTCTTCTGGCTAATCTTGGAGCCCCTCCGTATGCCAGAGCAATTTTTCTAATGCCAATTAAGCTTGACATTAGCATAAAACAGCTTTCAAAGTTTTTTTTTCTTTTTGAATGAAAGACTGATGTTAAATGGACACTTATTTACACTCCAATCGTCTCTCTTCGGAGTTTCAACATTGAGCAACCTCAGTAAAATAAAGACCTTGGTCTTTGTTTCTTTTGTCTTGATATTAGCAGATGTGAATATGAAAGCCAAAAATTCCCTTAATAACGACTCACACTACACTTTTTTTTTTTTTTTTTTTGCAAATTAGCAATCCCTGTGGTACAACATCACACATTCTGCTTTGTGTCCAAATGAAGGTTATGCTATTAATGCAGAACATGTTGGCAGTCTCTTCCATTTCTCCCAAGAACTGTAGTAATTGCCACACAGTGCTAGGAATTAATTAATTACCATTAGGGCTTTATTCCAGAGCACAGTGAAACACACAGCAAATGGTTTTTCATTAGCCACAAATGTGCAAATGTGACCCACGGGAGAAACATAAATTCTTAGCAGATTTCTTGCAAATTTGAGTGGAAGTTTAAAGTGTTGTTCTTTCTCCACATGGAGAGCAGGGACACATTCCACTCCCAGGGAAAAAGTGCAAGTCCCGCGCAGGGGAGCGCTGTGGGAAAACTCAAGCTGTTGTTGTATCGGGTTCTTGTTTGTCAGCACTGAGAATAGTGGTACCAAATAAATCTGCAGTATAAATTCTATTACTTTGTAGTATGGGACTCTTTAGATTATGATAAACAGCTTCATTAACCAAATCCTTTGAAGTGAAACAGTTTACTTTGTTGATTTTAGCAAGTAATAGAATAGATTGTAAAGTGGACCAGAAATCTACAGGCATTGGTGCTGATAAGGAACAATAATGCTGGTTCATACATATTTGCAAATACAAATGCAAATGCAATTGCTGCAAGATAATTTATTATCTATATTATTTATGTTATGTTTATGTTGTATCCTATGTTTTGTGTGACACATGGCAATCTTAGAGGTAAGTGAAACTGAGCAACAACAATGCTTTCTATATGGGTGTGTACTACTGTATATTTTCCATTTAGGTTTACCATTAGGTCATTCCAATGAGGAAGCATGCACAAAACCAGGGTTGAAACACGCACACCTTGAAAGTCATCATGAATGTTACAGCTGTCTACACCACCATGTCTGCAGTGAAAAATTCCTTCAGATCCACGTATTTATGTCTAACCTTCACGTCTGGAACACATATGGGTGCTCACAGATGTACACACATCAATTTGGGAAAGACAGTGGAGAATATATCTAATCTCATGTCTTGTGTTTCTGCTTTTATAAAGGCGTAGTGTTTCATGACTGAAATTTTTGAATCTGTAAAATGGGATTTTCCACAGAAAGCACTACATATACAACTTTTTTCATTCCATTGTCAGATTTTTTGATGGCACTAGATTTGTTTTTCACAACAGGAAAAGTACAGGCGTAATTGATAACATTAAAAATGACTGCTGTGCTTTAGGTAGGTTGGTTCCAGGGTCCTGATATTGTGCATTGTCCTGTTTGCACTGACATGCCTGTGTTGTGTAGACTGACATTTGTTGATTGGCTTGCGGTTACACTCTCATAATGAGCTGATCAGTTTTTCAATATAACTTTCAGTGTAGAGGACTGAGGACTCAGTAGTCAGCAGTCTGACAAACATAAGTCGCTATTTACATAGCTGCAGTAATTAAATCAGTTCTCCCACACAGCATCAGGATCAGGTGGTCATGTTAGTTAGATTTGTGCTTACTGGTCAGACTGTCCAACACAGCTGGAACTAATTACATTAATAATGGCTGTATTCTATTCAGGTATGCCAAATCCAGATCAGTGGTATTATTCATGCTGGCTCACTGGAACACCTAAATGGAGCAGAGCCACAGTTAATGATATTATTTACACCTGTGCCTTTGCTTATATTACCAGTATTTTATGTTTTCTAGATTATAAACAGATGACAACACACATTGAAAGTCTATCGGAGTTTTCAAGTTTTCTGAATTGCGTAATAGTTCCACTTAAGCGTAGAGGAACCCACTTTCCACTTCATGCGACTGAGTAATTTCCAGTCTTTTAAACGCCATACTAGTTTGATACGTAGTTATATCCAGTCATTACTGCACAGTTAGCTGCCTGTAATTTACAGCAATATCAAAGAACTGCGTGCAATTAGAAACCTTCTGAGATGAACTACTCTACCTTAGATTATGGGCTGCACATCCTGCTCACTAACGTCCCTTCAAACACTAAACTCCTAACTGGAGTGTATTTATAGACTCACAGTTCAAAAGTATAGCTCATTTTACATCTAACCTGCATATTGTGGTAGAGATAAAAAGTTGACAAAAAGATACTGTATCCTTGCTAAAATGTCTCTGTGTAATTAGTGGGGACCAGTTGAATCATGAATAATTGTCATTTGAGTTATTTTCAGTTGAAGGTATTTTTTCAAAAATGTGGGCATACTATTAAAATCTTAAAATGAGTGTATATACAGTCCTTACATCTTTTTTTTTGTGTAGACACTTACAGAGGACAGAGTTGTGTGTGTGTGTGTGTCTGCATTGCCTCAAATTCAAGCCACGTGACCATTTCCCTTCATGTGTCTCACACAGAATTTATTTAATGTCAACCACCTAAATAGCTTTTCCTCCACCCACAGTATTTTACAGTATTAGGTCTTCTTTCCACAAATCTTGGAGGAAATACGGTTGAAAGTGGGATGACTAAATCAGAATGTACAATCATGTGCAATGTATTAGAAATAAATGTCTTAATTAGGGGTGTGCCTGTGGCTGCAGTCTGTAGCGTAGTGGTCCTGCCGTGGAGGTCAAGCAGTGCAAAGCGCCGCTCAGCCTGCGGGGAAACCCTGCCTGTTCTGACTACAAGCTGGATATGTGTACCTGCTGATTTTCCGAGATGTTTTCCTGAACCTCCGTGGCTGTCTGTTACTGACCATCATACGTCTGATCTCGACAAAGCAAACTGCTTTTCAACTCAACCTTCAGCGCTTTTTACCCCTGTTGCCTGTTGCGTTACCTGCTGCCAAACTGACTGTTTGATTGTGAGGTATTGACACCCTATAACAAGCCCAGCGAGCAAGGCGTCAGAATGATTTTCAGGGTTTGATGCCATATGTTTGCATGGGAATTTACCCAAAGACAATAATGCAATGATTTAAATCTATATATTTTCCACAGGCTTTCCACTTGCTTTAAGAGCTTCTGCAAAATCTAATACCAAAGCAGCACTTTACAGCCAGGCTTGTTTCCACAGCATGTACAATGGGTTCATAAGCTGAAACAGGAACTTCAGAGATATCGGCTAAGTGGGAAAAAGTGACCAATCCATCAACAAAGAGTGATGACAACATACAGCATCAGCAGTGTGAAGCTGAAGTGTAAAGCTTTTGCTCTTCTGACACAAAAGCCGGTTCCCGAGTTAAGTAAACTCAGACGGAGTGCTGCTCACACATTCCTGAAGAAAGTTGGACTAGAGAGTAGTGCTGACAGGGAACAGGTCTCCAAGTAAAGAGGCTTTGAGATCACTTCTGAGGAGTCCGCAAACACGTCTCTCAACGCTCTCTTGTGTTTCTGTCTCGTTATCTGATTCTTTAATCACATTTCTGCTCCTTTGTGGTGCTGCTGTGACAGTGCTTTGTCGCTGTCACCTCGCAGCTACTGTGGGGTACCGTAGCGAATCCGAGCCGATTCACCGCCCCAGAACAGAGCAGCCAGAATCACAGTGAGAGAGACTTTGAAAGGGGAGCCACATCGAGTCTCAGCAAAAAGAAAAAGAAAAAAACAGAGGAATGTAAGAGCAAACATGATCATTTGCAGACTTCATAATTTTCTCGAAAGGAACTAAAGAACCTTTCCTGTCCCAAAGTATGAGACAGTGCTCCCTCCCGCCCCACTTTTGAGGGGTGGGGGGGAGTGCAACCCATTAGCAGCAAGTCACTCGCACTGATCATCAGCATTAGAAAAAGCTTTCAACTCTGCTGGCTGTCAGCAACTCTGGCAGCTTGGAAGAGCTTTAGCTTCGACTCTGAATCTTTGCAGAGAGGCTGTGGTCGGCAACATCAGTTTGAACTCTTGTGTGGAGGGTCTGTTAAAAGGGGTTTCGGATCAAAGCAGCCTAAGTGGGTCAAAATTACCTTGACCATCTGAGAACAGTCACATTTTGAAGGGGGGTGGGGGTAATCTGCAATGTAGAGGGTAGATTAACATTTTGCCGAGAAGATTCCTCCCAAAGACGTCAGATCAAAGCGGAGCAAAGCTTTTATTTCTTCTCTTCCGACGTTCCACCGACTCAGTGTTAATTTGGTAATTTGGCGAGCGCTTTACTTCGTGCGTTGCAAGGCGAAAACCTGTTTACCTTTTCAGTGTTTGGAGAAATGTCTGGGGGCCTCCTTTGCTTTGCTTTTCGTCTGAAATACAGCAAAGAATCCAGCGTTTATTTTGATCTTTAGGAATATGAATGTGCTCGATATCACCTCCAGTCTGTGATGGTGTAAACCGTTCAGAGGGAGGAACATTTTATTGTACACTTCTGAGAGGAATTACCGCTGCGTGCACCCAGTCTGCTTTCATTTGGAAGAGATGCAGATAAAGGAAATTACAAACAGTACAGACGCATTACTTACAAGTCTGGACCAAAGACAGAGAGGAATGCAATCTAGGTGTTCATCCTCTGTTTAATTTCTCCTTTTAGCTATCGTAACTGCGCCGCTTTACAGATGCTTGGTTGTTCCAGACTTCAATATCTCAACAACCTTCAGATAAATTGCAAACAAATTTTGTACAGACACTCCTGGAGCTCAGAGGATGAATCCTGATGACTTGGTAACTCTTGACTTACCCTCCAGTAATGCCACGTAGTTGGTTTTTAAGTGAAATGTTTAGACAACGACTGAATGGATTGTCTGGAAATTTAAAAGTTAAATTCATGTTCCCCACCGGACGAATTTTAATAACTTTAGTCATCCCCTCACTTTTCTTCTAGCACCATCAGCAGGTCAAAATTTACATTTTTCCAATACTTGCGATGGCGGTGAACATGGTAAACATTATACCCGCTATGAGCATGTTGGCAGTGTTATTGTGGACATGTTAGCATACTGATGTTAGTATTTAGCTCAACGCACTGCTCTGCCAAAGAGCAGCCTCTAAGAACCGCTAGGATGACTGTAGACTAATAAGCTGTCTTTTGGAAATGTTGACTGCATTGCTCCTAGGGGCCGTCGATCTCATCCCTGTCATGATTTGAAACTGATTTCGAGGTTTGTGATCTCAGTCTCACCTTCTTGAGGTCAGCAGCTTGCCCCTCTTGCCTCTCTCACCGCCAGCGTGAATTTAGTGGAAGAGAAGCGAGAGAGTTCAGGAACCACCTCACCCAGCCAGCCCAGGCAGACATGGCCTGGTATTGAGGCAGTAATGAGCCGTGGCAGTTACTCAATGGGAGCTCTGTATGAGCAAATGGACAAGAGGAGAGGAGCCATAATAGATTAAAATCAGACAAAAACCTGTATTGACAAACCACTGCAGTGCTTCCTGCGCTTTCAGCAGAATCACCAGGAGGGAACAAATACCTGTTTGCTTTGTGCTCCTCTTGAGGACCTGTGTGTTCTGTTAATGCCTCCTTCAACTTCTGTACTAAGCTGTGCTCTCTGCCTGAAAAATAACATTTTCCTTTTTGATTTTCTTTAAATGACAGATATTTTTGCAGCACTGATTTCTGTGCTTTCTGTGATTTCTTTATATACACTTTCTAATAAATGGTCAATGACAGAGGGAAAATCTTGTACTTTAATGTAGGACTCACTGAAATCATCTTGCCTCAGTTCATTAGCAGAGGTAATTTCTGTTTTAACCTAGGCTGTGCTAATTCCAGCCTGGCCTTTCGTACACGCGAGGCAGCCCTTTAAAGACGGCTCGCTTTTGAAGCCTGCTGGTCGAGCTGTTCAAAGCTGCAGCTGTTTTTGGTGGTGTTTGACAGCTTTAATTGATGTTTATTTTGGCATCGAGTTTCATTCCTTTCATGCAAATGTCCTGCATGCAGCGAAATGGGTCAGGGCAGCACTAGGTGGGCACAGTTTGTGTGTACCAGGATAAGAGCAAAGTGCTTAACGAATTTACATTTTAGATCACAGAACCTCAACAAGCAGAGCACAACAAAAAGCAGCCACACTAATGCTTAAAATGAAAAATGGCTTCACAAGTCTCTTTGATTAGATAATGGGTGCTGAAAACATTGTGCAGCATATTAATATGTCTTGTTATTACAAAGAAGGTTTTTCTTCTGTTTCCAGCACCAGATAACGAGGCTATAATTTTCATTTTCACCTTCATGTTTTGTGTGTAAAATACCTGTCCCATTCACTTTTCTTTTAAGATGTTCTGTGAGGGATTAAAAAACAAACAAACAAACAGTTTCTCAACATTGCATATATGTGTGAGCTCTCTGGCTGTGTTTCACAGCGGCGTTGCTGCCAGTCTGCCCACCTGTAGACCTGCAGAGAGTCGGCCGCCTCTCAGACGTTCTGGCTCACCACATATCCCACCCGCCACCCCACCCCTCCTCCGCCTCACAACCCCATCCCACCATACTTTTCCCCTACACCAGGGCTGACATCACCACGGAGGCACGCAGGGGCCTCCTCATCTGCTCCCAATTACAGCCTCGCAAACTCCTCCACGGAAAAGACTTCAAACCGTTATGAAACCGAGAGGAACAACCTGAGACCTCAAGAAAACAAACTGGTGACGGGTCTCGCCACCGGCGGGCCTGGCGAGGCGTGCATCTGTGTGTGATCATCCGACGACATTTTGCTTCAGATTGAGGCATCAGCAGGGCTCAGGGTTTACCATCAGAGGCAGCCTCATAGATGTGGATGTGGAAATGTAAGATGTTCTGATGTGCTGCAGAGAGACTGGGAGTATGGTGTTGTTTGTCCTCCCATTCCCACTGAATCTGCGTGAGAATAAACTGGACAGTGCGACTGACTTCAATTTGAACCTCGGACTTGTCCAGTGCCAAATATTGCAGGAGGCCATAAAATCCAGAGAGGTCAAAAATGAAATGGCACAAATGGCCTTTTCATGTTTGTTGCTGTTTTTGGTTCAGCGTCAACATCTTTTTATCCTCACAGATTTATCCTGAGCCATTTCTAAATTTTTCAAAAGCATTTCTGCTTTGATAAATGGAGGGAGATTTGTTCTTCGTACAGAGAAAACATGTCTAATCTTGGATTAAGCTGCACTACCATTCTAAGGTCAGAGGTCCACTAGCAGTTATCATGCATCAAAGTCAGATACAGTAGAGCAGAAACAACACAGATAACATATCATGGTTGCATTTAGATATATCCATTTTCATACTTTATATTTAAGCTATCTTTAGCAAGCTTCTTCACTGGGTTTGCACTAGCTTTACGTAAATCCATCGCAGGGTTTACAAGCTAAGTCCTTTTTAAGTTTTTAACAACTACTAGCTAGTGTCAAACTATGTAATAGTAATTTACTAAGTCTGGTAGCACTGTTAAAACTTAAGAAATCTCCTAGCTAGTGAAGAATTTACTCTTATGTAAATTGGTTTCAAGGTAAGCTAATAGTGTAGATAGTCACTGCATCAAGAGCTGTAACTGCAAAAATGATAGTTTTACAGGGTCAATTTATGCATCAAAATTAAATTATCTTTTGTAAATGTAGATTTGACTTTTTCTGGCTTTGTCAGTTTTGTTAGATAACATTATACCTGGAAACTGCCAGCTGTTCAGTAACAGCTTGACTCAACATAAGAAACAATTCCTCTAAACACTTTTTAAAACACTTTTAAATATATTGATTTATTGCTAAATTTCCACTTACCAACTGTAAGAGATGTTCCTAGTTGATCAAACAGGTAAAATGTGTATACCGCAGTTGAAAAAAAAAGACTTGTAGAGTTAATTTGTTGGAATTTCACACTGACTTAATACTGCATTATAAAAGTAGGTCAGGTGCAAGATCTCAATTCCTTCTTTACACTCATATACAGCCAAATATGGAAGACCTGTGATGAATAGCATCATCTGGCAGACCTACAGAGAAATTCACATTTAGCTCAAAAAACATTCTGAAAATGTGATTTAGATGTTTATCTGCACATCGAAGTGCATGTGCGCTGCTGGCATGTTTCTACTGTTTACCCATCCAACTCTCCCTCTGTATCTATAAATCACAGTCCACGAAGCTATGTGCTAAACACACTGAATGCTGCAGGACTTTGGTGCCTTCAGTGCAGGAGGAACCACCCAAGTGTTTAAAATGTGTAAACTAGAGCCAATGAGAGTGTGATGGCTCAGCACTGATAAGAGTCAGAGGCAATATGAGTATGTATCAAGTAGCTGGCACACACAATGTTTTCACAGGTGATTGTGAAGGTCACTGACATTGAGAGTCTTGCAGTGAGAGGTTGTGTTGTGACCCATACGCTCTCCAGATGTTTCCCAACATGCAAAGGTAGACGGACCTGACCCTGCTCCATCCACCAATGCGACACATCTGAAAACTAGAAAGCACTCACAGAGCACATTTCTTTGCCAAAAATTCACAAAGCCACAAATGTATTTTAGAGACAGACATTTTTAATCTACTTCAGGACTCTGATTTGTTTCCAACTGCACACACAAATTTAAATTTAACTTTTAAAATATTCAATCTGTAATCAACTGTTTGATTTGCAGTGTCTATTTGCTGACTTTGTAAAACCCCACAGCCTTGTGACATAAGCTTGTCTCTCAACTGACGCACCGTAGTGAAATGAACAGAGCACAGTCACCCTACATTTCACCTGCCAAACCCTACTCACCTGCAGAGCAAAAAGAAGTAGAGTAAAATACTGTGGGCAATGGAGTATTACACCCACGGTACACAGCATCCAGCTGTTTTAGTATAAGTATTTAGTTTTTAGTATCCACTAGTAACGTTTCAGAAGCAGAGCATCTTTTCTTTAGCTGCCCATTAACAATATAGTTCAGGGTTGTTTTGTTGACATTCTTTGTGTTTTTCAAGCACACATGCATATTTCCAGCTCACGGCAATGTGGTAACAGGTGCTTTTTGTCCGTACCTGAATATTACTACCATTTACTTCGTTATGACTCATTCCAAAATTACAGCCAATCCAGCCGCACAGCTGTTGTCACTCACTTTTATTTAATCATTTTGCCTAAGGAGCTTGGGGATGTCTGTTGGTCAACATAGTAAGTATAAGTTGCTCTCAGTTGTTTATTTTTTCATTATTTTAGATGAAAACAACTATACTGTGAATTTGGCTGCACTGAAAGACAGTATGGAACATCACAGATAGCAGGAGGGAACAAAATAGACGATCAACAGAAGAGATAACCCCGCTGTT
Source organism: Scortum barcoo (assembly GCA_023238725.1). Taxonomy (NCBI): domain Eukaryota; kingdom Metazoa; phylum Chordata; class Actinopteri; order Centrarchiformes; family Terapontidae; genus Scortum; species Scortum barcoo. The sequence goes on from CM041531.1 coordinate 18,524,004, forward strand.
TTCTCTATTTCAGTGACTACAAACACGAAAAACTAGTTTTGCTGTTTTTCATGCTTTTGTAGGCAGAGCATGATACTTACCGCTCATGGACACAATGGACACACACAATGGCTTGAATGGTCACAGATTGTCTCCATAAAAGACACAGGTGGATCCTGTGAACACTGACTGTCAGGCTGTACAAAAGTGTTTGACAGGTATGAACCCTTATATTATGTCGATTGCCTGTGTTGAGTTATGTAGAGTTGTCATCACATAACTCTTTAAATATTTGCTAATATTGTCACTACGTCCTGAAGAATTAGTCTCCTCCAGGTCCACGTGTTGTTATTAAAGCTATTTAACAAGAATCCACCATCCTGAGGTAAAAAACAACTAATCAGAACAGACAATCTGACAGAGCTTCAGTTTTTGCTCCCTTGTAGGCTTCACTCCACTGTGCATGCGCTAACTCTGAGTGGATAAACAACGACCGAGTGACCAAGCAACGAACAAAGAAAAAAACAGTTCACACGAAAAATAAGTAAAAAGAAGAAGAGCAATGAAGAAAAACAAGCTAAAAAGAAAGAATTAGACCAAGCAGTGCTGTGGGGAGGGTCTTTGGAGGCAAGCTGGAGCACAGTGGAGAGAAAGGAGAAGGGACCTGAAAGTTTTATTCTCTTCTAAGTATTGTCAATTTCAGCTTTAACAACACATTGTCAGTATCATCAGTGGTTTGTATTATTTTGTCATGCAGTCCAAGCAAATTATGTTTGTTTGAATTTATTCAAACTTTATTTTTAAGGTGGCAGCCCTAACATATAAATATATTCAATCACAATCAATCAATGGTCTAATTAATTTCATGTTCTAATAGGTACTTTCTTGCAAAAGTCACTGGATCCAGTTCCAGTTCCACTCCAAATTTTCTCCTTGCACCAGTACGCAACAAAAGGCGCAACCTCCAGAAGGATGACATCACTGGCCTCTGTGGAGCCCCCACCCCCTCTCCTCTTACCTTCGCCCCCACCGCCACCGTCAGAGCCAGTCGTTGGACTGCTAGCCATCCATCCGGCCAGCCTTTCTCTCTTTGAGAACACAACTTCATTACAGAGATGAATTGTCTTATTGTGAAGATCCAACTGCCCCCTCTTGCAGAGGAGGGTGGAGTTTCGCTGGACATTGGGGCATCATGCGGTGACCTGGCTTCAAGGGTCAGTTCACCCACTGTTTGAAAAGCATCTCACGTAACGCATCACTGGATGACTGCCCCCTCTTCTCAGTCGAGGGCCCTCGCATAGCCACACCAAGCAGCAATATGTTAAACATCTTTGTCCATCTCTTACAATTGTTAGAGTGTACACTTACAGACACTACAAATATCTAAAACATGAGTTTTTATGGCAAAATGATTTGTTAAGTATAGAAGAATGTGAAACTTGTAGGATGTCTGAGGGTTATTTTCAGATAATGGTTTTATTTCATCGTTTTCTGGCCATGTACTATTGTTGAGTGCTTGTTTAATTCCTGCACTTTGAATTTGATTTTGGTTTCTCTCTTCAGTGTGACCCTGAAGGTACTGCCCCCTCTCATGATGAAAGGAGTTTGTGGATGTCATTTACTGGCACAGGCAGAATGTAATGTCTTTGATGTTGGTCTATTTGAAGACTAACAGCTGACCTTGGTCACCATTGTGTAGGAGAGGGGGCAGTTTCTTCACAAGGCATGTGCACTGTCAGGTCCAGCCCGCTTTATCAACTGTGTATGGAAAATCAGTCCTTTCTGCTAAATAGGCAGTAGACACGCAAACCCTCGGTGGCAGACATCTGTCGGATGAGTTATGAAGGGTTGGGCTGGTTGCAAAGTGTTTGATCAGCTTTTGGAGGAAGCAGCAGTTTCCTCCTGTAGAGGACACAGTTCATGTATGACACTATAAATTGCATGAGCCTGAACACATGCGTCTCTCAACAGGATACATAACACAATCATATAACCACAATACTGCAAAAGTAAAAAAGTAAAGCAGCTATAATCAATATTTTTATAATAACAAAATCAAATTGCTATGTGAAAAAAAGTGATAATATAATATGTGTGGAAACTATAGAGAATTATCACTCAGATCTGCAGACTTAATAGTCAGTGTCAGCTCACTGTTTAACTTCCTGGCCTGTTTTGGTTCACTCTTGCTGCTCTCTTAGCATCATTTTCAGCTGCAGCACACAACTGATTCCAGTAAGGTAAGGCTCCAAAAACCATCAGTGCACCACCTGCTCAGCATCAAAGAGAAGACAGAGAGAGCAAGAAACTAGCTGATGAAAATACTGGAGCATTTAGTTGCTAAAAGAGTCAGATATTTTCCTCAGGAATTGGTGGAGACCAAAAACAGAGCAACAAGTGAATTTTGGACATAAGCCACATTTTCACTACATAGTACAGCTTGACTGAACTAGGTTTAAGACACATGTGCTCCTCTCCAGTCCTCTCCAGGCTCGCTTTCACCTAATTTACTTTCATCATCCACAGTTTATCAAGAATGTAAACCAACAACCTTTTGGGTACAAGAGAACCTCTCTTAGAGAGAAGTTTCACAGTAACAGAAAGTAACAGAAAAAAAGTCTGATTTGACCTCCAGTGGTTTAATATTCTCACCTTGCTCTATAGTGCACTCTAGGGTGTGGTCAGTACACTGTGACATCACTGTTGGGTGTGGCTACAGGTGTAAAACCGCCCACTTTTGACTTCATGTCCCTCACAGGATTGTGATGAACTGTCAGTTTGCTGGTATGCTTGTTTTGCGTATCTCCAAACCTAATGACGCCCCCATCATACCCAGCTGTAGTTTGTGTTTAGTGCACATAAGCAAAACTAGTGACAGTGAACATGGCAAACATCATTGTAGCTTTTAGCTCAAAGCTCTGCTGTGCTGCTTCACTGAGCCGCTAGAAGAGCTGTAAACTTTTCTTGTTTAAATTTTGTTTTAGCAGAGAAGCAAATTGGTGAGTATACCTTTTGTTACCAAAGCACAACCCTGTATCATATTCATGCACTTAATCACAGATCCAGTGCAATCACTGATCCATAAAGTAGATAAAAGAGAAAAATGAAATGAGAAAAATAAAAGGAGAAAAAAACCTGACACTCTCAATTGCTATTCCATTTCTTTCCCTCGGCACATAAGTGATCAAAACCATGAAAGTTGTTTTGAAAGAATTCTGCTCAGAGATGAAAACGTGAAACCCAACTTTGTTCTGTCATTACAGGCGGACCATATTCAAGTGTTAAGGCTGGCACTGATACATAGCTTGGCTTGTGCCAGAAATAGTGCTATAAAAGGAATCAATATTCTTTATTATTTATTTGTTCATTGTAACATACAGTCATTGAAACATTTTATTGAGGTAAAAACCAGCCAGTTAAGAATTAGTGTTGCTTTTATTGCTTTTCTTCTGAAATGTCCTCACTGCTTTCTTGCAAAGCAGCTACAGGCAGAAGTCTGTGGGGGTGGCTACAAGCCAACTCAGAAATGTTTTATTGTTGTGGAAAAATTATTTTAAGTACTTGCTTTACAATGCTGCTTGAGGCATGCCTGCTTCTGCTGACAGCACTCTGTAGCTTTTGTCTGGTTAAATGATATGCTTTACAAGATTTTTTTTAAAGTAAACACATAAAAAGAAAAATGTCAAAACAGCCTGTTGTGAAACGCTCTTTGGAATAGTTCTGTTCAGAAAGTGCTCCATATGATGTATTTTTCTACTGAGCAAGATCAGAGAATGAATGAGCTTTTAAATATACGTGATCACCTCTCATCAAAACACTGTACAGTGTGCAGTGTTAGGTTCATTCATGCAGGAAAAACACCAGATGAAATTCTTAAATTCTGTATTTTTCCCTCAGTGGATGAACCTCAGTGGATGAACCTCTAATAATATACAATACAGTATATTGTATATATCTTTGTATATCTATATCTAACAACATACAATACAGTATATTGTAAAGATACAACTTTTAAAGCTGCGTGAACCTTCAGGGTGTCTAGAACTACTAGATACTTACTTCATATTTTTAATTTTCTACGGTTATTGTTATTTCACATTGTACTTTTACCTTCTATTTTATTTTATTTTATTATAGTTCCTTTTTGCATCTTACTGTACCGTACTTACTGCATGCCCTTAAGTTTTCCACCTTTCATGCTGCTGGAAATGTGAATTTCTCTTGGAGATCAATCAATCAATCAATCAATCAATCAATCAATCAATCAATCAATCAATCAATCAATCAATCAATCAATCATCTATTCTATCTATCTATCTATCTATTCTATCTATCTATCTATCTATCTATTCTATCTATCTTCTATCTATCTATCTATCTATCTATCTATCTATCTATCTATCTATCTATCTATCTATCTATCTATCTATCTATCTATCTATCTATCTCACACTTGTGGTTGGCCTGTTGCCATTTGGACATTTCAGATTTTGTTCCAGCTACCCAGCAACTTTGCAACTGTGAGAAAGTGCAGACGTTGAGCAAGGGTTTGATTCTAATTATGTCTGCAAAAATATTTGAAAAGATTTGGGCTGCACTGGATGTTACATTGGAGGACACAGTGGTGGGACATGTGCCCTTGTTGACTTCCATCATTTACAACAAGGACTGTTTTCAAAGTTTCCCAGCAGGAGACTAACTTTTAACTGTTTTATAGCAAAGTTGATGACTCATGACATTCATGGTGATATGTACTGGCTGCTATTGGCAGAGGTATGTATTTTGATTTTCCACGCCCCCCCACCCCCCCACCCCCAACACCGCAAAAAAGAGAAATTGTCCTGCTTATTTTCCTGTGGATCTGTAGGTGAAAGGTCACAAGTTTGTGGACAGGAAGCCTTTTTGCAACAAGAGCCCAGAGGCTCACTGTGCTAAGCCATAGCGGTGTTATTCTGAAACGGGCCTCTTCGCTGTGGAAAGTGCTGCTAAATATTTGGGTATTAGCCTGCCATTGTTTTCCTGTGCGGACCTCAGCCTTGCGTCTCAATTCGAATGCCCTGAAGATGATATAACATTCTGTGCAATTTGATCGTGGCCTCTGCGATTGAACCCAAGCACTGAGTGCAATTTCAAAGCCTGCTGAAACTATTCAAAACACCAGTGGCCCGTTAACGGCCCAGGATAATGAATTCCATGGCCGTGTGGCCTCTATGTGTGGGAGACTCAGAGCTTAGCTAAATAAACCTTGTCTGGCTGAGTGGCCCCACTGGTGCCCGGCCCTGTGGGGACGAGAGCAGCCTGGTCTCTCACAGGTCACTGGACGGGCTCACTGTTAACGACAGCCTCATTTACTCTAAACTCACCGTTACATCCACTAGCAACATCCCACAAGTCACACCTCTAGTCTATCACAAAGGATAGGCTACTGTTGGCAAGGGCATTGTTAGTGGCTCAGCTTGAAATGACAAACTGCGTCTACAGAGGGTTCATAGGAGTTGTGCTGGTTGAAGCTGATAGCAGAGATCACTGGTCTTCCCTGTGGTGGGAGTGACAGGCTCTGATTCCTTTTCTTCTCTCTTCATTAACTATTCACATTTGCACCTTATGTGCAGATCACCATCGCCACTCAACACGAGTCCGAGCAGTTCAAAGGCGCCGTTGCTTGGAAGTGTGCGTGCCACCCCAGGAGTCGCCGGGCCTCGGACACCTGCAGAGTGGTGGGTGCTGAGAGGTTGGGCGTGTTTGGATCAGGGACTGAATTTTCCTCTGAAGATGAGGAAAAGGTTTATGGCACGCTCCCATGAGAGTGTCTCCTGCTCTTTGAAGCTCCTGTCTTGGTGGCTGCTCTTATCTTGGGAAAGGATTATTTTATCTCCTCCTGTTCCTTTCTTTCTCTTCTTTTTCTCTCTCCCTCTCTCTCGCTTTCCATCAACTCAGGTTTTGTGCAGATCTCTTAGGAGATCTTCTCCTTGCCCTTACTCTTTCACTCTACTCATTTCCCCCTTTCAGAGAACATTATTCCTCTTTCCACAACCACCCCCACTCTCTTCCCTCTGCTTCCTCTGCTGCACCCCACTCTCTTTTTCTTTTTCCCTATCTCCTCTATTCTACCCTTCCAACACATGACAGACTGTGTAATTAATGAGCATCATAAACCTCTCTTTCTATTAGCTACCCATTAGTAAACCTGGCAAGCCTGTCATTTTGGACAAAAACACACAGCTCCTTCATTTGATCCCCACATCAAAGGGGGAACCCCACTGTTTTCGGCTGAATACACTAATTGTGTCCTCGTTCTGGATGGGGCTACACCCCCACCGCTTCAAAAAAGCAGCCAGTGCCGAGTGCAGATAGTAAAGAGAAGTACAGAAGCAGAAAGTATTGATTATACAGGCCTAAATTTGGAGGGTTTTTGACGTTGGAATAATTCAGCGGCACGCCTGAAAGTCTGCACAAGTGTGTGTGTGTTTATCCTGGCTTGTTCGGCTTCACCATAGTGTTTCATATGCTGCTGTTAAGATAAAAAGGAATTTCTAAGAGCGGTGTTAAGGATTTCCCTATTTACACTACAAACCAATGATGTAAAATATTGGATCAGCAGTACTAACATAAATTAAAAGGTCCAATCTGGAAGATTTTAGAGGACGTTTGCATATATTGCAATCGCACAGCTTTCATTGTAATTTTGTGCAGTTTATCGAATTTTGTCCTCATATGAAAATCAGATCAAGTCAACTGTACCATACTGTAACCCATTGCAAATACAGTTAATGTAATTGAACTTTTTCTGAAGATTTGCCATCTTTGATTTGTGCATTTTACAAAAACATTTTTATAACAATTTAAAATCTATTTTTTTAAATCACATTTTTTGTGCCTGTTACATATTATTTCTGTTGCATTCACTGGCACATAAAATGACTGCCAGTGAGTTTTTCTAAATACATCAAAGGTGTTATTAGCAGAATGCAGCTGCATCTGCTTTGACATTGAATTTAACTCCATTTAGCAACCAAGAGAGTGTTCATGTAAAGTAGGCGTAATGCCTTAAAAACCTAAAAAAAATACCAAGAATATTGTTAATCCAGGTTATTTCCATTGCTGCCAGTATGCAGAATGGCAAACGCATGCCAGGCTGTCTTTCCCTCCCTCCAGACCCTTTGCCTGACACATCACACGCTGGGCCACCACAATGGGCTGAGTCACCTCCGCTGCAGGAATCAACACTGTACTTCAGTCACGATTGTCTTCTGCCCTTTACAACATCTATGCCCTTTTGTTCCTCAAGATAAAGGCAACAGTCACATGTTTGGGCTTTAAGCGCCCAGCAGCTGCTCTTCTCTCCCTCTATATGCTTCACATCCCCCTCCCCAACACCAGGCAGCATTCCCTCCGGTGGTGGGCTCTCCAGGCATCAGGCCCCTAACATTGTTACAAGGACATAAACACAGACAAAACATTAGATCCCACTGAATCTGGCCGTCTGAATGCCCCCCATTATGCCTGTTTCCAGGGAGAATGGCGAGTTTTATGGTGGAATGAGCTCGAGTTGGCCACCAAGGTAGGAGCTCCCCCAGGTCAATAAATACCTACATCAATCAGGCAGGTGTCTAAAGAATTTAGCTTTTGTTCTATAAACCATAAAAGAAGAAACACAACAGCAATCGGTGGGCAGATTTCAACTGGATGTGACAAATGCCTCAATAAGAGCCAAATATTGACTTCATTTCTGCTCCGATCTGATGAGGTGCCAAGCTAAAATAGCTGCATCCCATGTTAATGGGGGTTGATTGGAGGTTTTGGGGGTTCACGTCCATGAGATGGAGCTCTGGCTTTAAACCTCCGCCACCTCCTCTCTCGCAGGCATCAAAGGCGAAGCTTGGAAATAGGGCCCGCAAAGCCATCTCTCCGTTGGCCTCTTCAAAGGACAGGAAGTGTGTCAGAGGGACAGGCCTTCTTTCCCAGCAAATTCAGGCAAGTTGCTATAATAACAAGCTCATCTGTGTGTCTGTGGCAGACTAGTTCAAAGGGGAGCCTGATTCCTCTTGGTACAACACGTGATGATAGAGTCAGGATGCGGAAACCACTGTTTAGTAGAAATGCAACTGGAGGGCTGCATTAGAGATGTGCGTCCAGTGTATAGTCCCATCCCTAAAGATGTGAAAATCTTTTCCTGAAAATTGGGGTCAGATTACATTTTTGATCTGGACTTCCCCAGAAATCATCCCAACTCTGTTATGTTTGCATATGTCACCTTTGGCTATTAGCTGTGTAACTGTGTGCAGGAATTTATAGGACAGCTTCTGCAGGTGGTCAGTGTATTAAACTCTATGAAGACTCAAGATGGACTTGCAGTTAAAGGGTTACGTAGCCGGTGGCGTATGTGCGGAGGCTCTTCAAAAATTTAACTCTTGGGGCCCCAGCAATGATAATTTCAAGGCTATACCACTCAGCCATGTGGGAGCCATCTACTAAAATGGCGATATATTTTGGAAGGGAGCAGCACTTCAACAAGTCCATTTGCTTTTACAGATGTTTAGTTTGAAGATTATGTCCTAAAACTTGAACAAAGACTCCCTTCAGATTTTAATCTGCTGTTTTTAGACTTGAAAGGGAAAAATAGCCATGACACAGAAATGACAAGAGAAGAGTTTTGATCTAAAATTAGACACCCAGCTTTTGAAAACATAGCAAGGTTTTTTTTTTTTTTTTTTTTTTGCAACTTGATTGATAACACAAAAAACACACCACCTTTTAAGCAGTTCTACCAACCTGCACCAGCTGACAGCCATCAAAAATCCTTTTTGATAAAAAACAGTTGCTGAGTGTATTATTTAAACATATTGTGTGCTGTTTCTGAAGCAATGAAATGAGCGCAGTTATATTATAAAATATTTTTATTATATTTTTATTATTTATTTTACATTTTAAATGTTATATTTTCCTCTTGGGTTGGATTATTTGAGATTTTAAAACCCTCTGCAGCTATGAGTGCAAAATGCTCTTAAACTTAAGTCGTTAAACGTGTTTGGACCATGCATCAATGACTCCTGATAGAGGTATTTCTGAAGCTTTACCAGTGCTTTCTCACAAGGCGACACTCACGCTGTGTATGTCTTACTGCGGCACTGAGCCTGGCACGACACATGGCACAGTGCCTTCTGTCTTTTATTATATCACCGAAGACTTCAAAAGAATCTTGGCCTGCTGTCATCTGCTGCCTCTGTCCGATAAGACTCTGATCTCTAAACCTTATTCTCACCTCGAAAGACCCCCTCGCAGACCACAGACCCTAATATGCTATTTGTCCCTTCTTAGAGGATTATTGCTGGTGTGGTGTATTACTAAAATGAACAACTTTATAGGTGAAGAACTTACCCAAACAGTCATTTATCTTCGTTTGTCTTTTGTCATAGTGTTCTCACTCTAAATTATGGAACAGGTCTAGTAATATTTCTGATGTTAGATGTAGGTGATTTAATTCATCGTAGAGGAATCATTAGTCCTGCTCCACTGAGGCAAACTTTTTAAAACTTCCTTGTACACATCTTTTGTGTATTTTTGTGTATTTTATTTGCTCTCAAGTAAAATGCTACAGTCTAACACGGTGTGATTTGGACTGGGTTTGTTATAAACCTGCTAATGTCCTGGGACCGCTGCAGGGAGTCTGACTGTCCCTGACTGTCATTTTTGGGAACCACTGACAGTGCTGAAAGTGCGTTCAAATGCCCTCACTCGCTGTCTGTGGTGTAGATGTGGAAATTAAGTTTTTTTTTTTTTAATGTGACGCCTCTTCAACGCTTTGAAGTCAGACAAGAGAAGAAAGCTGCGCGAGCTGCGTCAAGTCAGCCAGAAAAAGTCAGACAGTACCGGAAGTTATGACAGAAAATTTCAGAATAAATGTATTGAATGAGCACAACTGGACAATTGACATGAAATGATCTGCTGTTATTTCTGACCGGTTTGCTCAACTTTTTCAGTCTGTGGTTTAAGTACAAGCTCAGTTTACAGTTAAAGTTAAAATGTACATTTTTAAAATGACATTTGCTAAGAATAAACTTCCTGAACATTTTCACTCTGCGTCCACGAATTATACACTTTATATTATGAATTATACACAAGTATACATACATTATATTTGCCTGATCATTTAAAAAACCTTAAAGCAGTGTGCCATATGACATTGATTTTTTTTTCTGCACATCATTTTGTGAAATAAAAGCGTCTCATCAGTGGACTGTATTAAAATGATATCCAGTCTATGGTCTCGTCAATGAAGTGTTTTATTGTGAAAGCGTTGACAAGAAGTCATATACTGTCGTGTGTGTGCGTGTGTGTGTGTGTGTGCGCTCCTGATCGGTCCTGCAGTGAGCGCAGTCTGCTCTCTCAGTCTCCACGGACGCTCCTCTTGTCTGGATATCGCGACCGCCTCTCTTTCTTCATCATCATCATCATCTCCCTCTTTTTTGATTTTTCAAAAACATCCTTTTTTTTTGTCTTTTGCTCTTTGGATTATACCCCTCTGATGGTTTTCAACTCCACCTCGATGCATAGAAATGGGTAAACTGCACTCGAAACATGGTAAGGCTCTCTGTCTCTCTCTCTCCGCTCCTGAGAGAGAAATCACAGCTATTTCTTCTTTTTCTTCTTCTTCTTCTGTGCCGCGATACTTCCCGAGTAACATTGTTCTTCATTGTCCCTCTGACTTTCTCCCCCCTTCAAGCCGCTATTTGTAAACCGAGGGAGAGCCCAGAAGGTAAGCGCGCTCATTTTCTCCCCTCATCCTCTCTGTAATAAGTGTCACGTTTTCGCTCTTTAATTTCACACTTTGAAGATTTTTTTTCTTTTAAAGTGTGTCTCCTCATTGTGTTTCCAGGCGACAGTTTTGTAGTCAATGCCTGTTTGGCGAGGAAGGGGCTCGACGACTGGCTCGTGAAGCAGAAGTACTACTGCGCGAGCTCTCGCCTCGAGCCGCGCGACTGTCACCACAAGAACAACTGCGGCGCGAGCTCACGGGTGAGTCAGGCGTGCGGTGTGTGAGTGGACTGAAACGCTGCTTTTAGACAGTTTATCTAATTAGGACGAGTGTTTTGGTGTTTTTTTTTTTTGTTGTGGCTCCTCATCTCTTCTCCCTGGTTCACACGAGGCTCTGGTCTGGTCTCCAGCCTCGCTCCTAATGCGCTCAAACTTTCTCAAAGCTCTGCTGGCGGACCTGCTCAGGCAGTTTTAAGTGTGTTGCCACTCTTTGCCAGTCGGTCAGTGATGTTCACACACAAACACACACAAGCACACACACACACAAGCTGTGAAACTCTTAAAGTGAACCACAAGAAAACGCCAGATTTTTTTTGTATCTGCTCTCTGATTCTGACTGAAAAAAAAACAACAAACAAAAAAAAACAACAAAACAAAGAGACAGGATGGGTTTTACCAGCACACCTCTCATCTGCTCATGTAGGGGGACAAGTGCTGGTTTCATCCCATGCACTGATCTGAGGGGTCTCTCTGCTGTGACAATAGATGAAGCCAGAGCTGAGCGCTGCATGCAGTGTGACAGTCTGGTGACAAGTGTGGACTGCGAAAGGCTGAGGAGAAATGCTGGGAGGTCACGCTTGTTTTGTGTTTTTTTTTTTTATTTTGGCATCGCCGTAAACACGGTGCTGTCGTTGTCAAGTGAGGAAATCCTTTGGAATTGCTTCAGAGAGAGCCTTAAGCCTCTTTTGGTTAGCGATGCCTTCCTCAAAGGCAGCTGGTTTGAGGAATCGGAGCCCATCCAGACAAAAGGCGAATCAGTTCCTCCACCCACGATCCAGACAATCTGAGCAGGAACGCATCTATCTATTAAACGCAGCCCCATAATCCAGGATCTCTCGTATTCTAACACGTTAGAGCACCCGCTGTAATTTTCTGTTTGGCATCATTTTGCTTTTTCAGATACCTGACAGTTCCTTTAGTTGCTCAAAGAAGAATCCTATCATCACAAGCGTGTAGCTGCTTGGCGGTATAAACAGCCCATCTCATTTTCTTTTTGTGACGATCAAGCATTTGCTCTTTCAGCACGCAGCAGTTCTGGTGTGAAGTTCATGTAATGGCATGCATTTAAACAGATTATCCTGCAAACGGGACCACATGTGCACACGCTGGGTTGGATTCTTGAGGGAAAAACGAGCCATTGGTTTGAGGATGTCTCGGCATTGTAGTGAGGAGAAAGCAAACACTAAACTTGAGGAAGTCTCGGACAACTGAAATATCTACAGATTCCTGCTTAAGTCTGGTCTAAAGTCCACTTTTGTTTTGTCTTCTGTGGCAAGGTGCTTTTGATAGCTTTGCTTTGCCTCGAGGGCAGCCATGGCTCTGCAGGGTTGGTTAGTGCAGTGGTGAGAGAGGCACTGTGGTGATCCTTTTTACTGCGTCCTGGTCTGAGGTGACGTGCGACCAGTCGAGTGTGGTTGAGTGTTGGGAGGTTTGGAGCTGGCTTGATATGTTGCACCCACATGGTGTCACAGTTACTAATGCTGACATGTGCCCAAAGCTGCAGTAAACGTCTTCATATGGTAACATGATCCTCCAGCATTTTTTTGGGGGGGGGGGTTGGCTCCATCAGAAACACCTAAAACTACATGTTTATTTTCTAGAGCATGTCGGCGCTGCTGCAGCAGAAAAGCGATGCCATTTGCATGTGTTGAGTGGGCTTCATATGACCTTGGGCAATTTAAGCGTTTAAATTCACATTATTACCATGCAATCAGCATACATTATTACCTCAGAAAACAAGCATCCATTACTTTGTTCCTGGAAATACTCCTGTGCCTTGTTTCCCAACAACAATGGTGTGTGAAGTTCTGGCCCAGGATGGAAGTGGAGCCCCCGCTGAAATGGTTGGATGTTTTTGAAAAATTTGGAGTTAGTGGAGCTCAGTTGGTATGAATAATTCAAGCCTGGGTGCCTAATGGCTTTTATAGCTCAGAGGGAAAATGAATAAAAGAAGAAAGGTGTTTTTCATCATCAATATTTATTTGGATGCTTTTCCCTTTTTGTTTTTGTGATTTTAAAGTGAGTCTTTAATTTTTAGGGTTTAAACCATTTGTTTGTGTCTTTCCATATTTTTAGTGTCGTAGAACATATTTCTGCACACTTATGAAGATGAGGTTTGTATAAGCAATCCACAGAGGTTAGAAAAAAAACTGGAGCGTTTGACATTGCAACAATCAAATGTCCGGGACTTTGGCATTCACACTTTGATTTGCTTTTGCAAAAAAGTTGTTGCTCGCAGTCGCTTTCTTACAGGTTAAAAAACGTCAAACTTTAAGGTTGTGCTTTTCACATTTGTTATGTGTGGTATTAAAAAATGAGATGTACTCTAGTAATTATAAATGATCTCAAATCTTGAACCCTGAATTATTCTTCAAAATGCATTCATGGTGCTCTGTAAAGAAGACGTTCACCGTATCACATGCTTTAATTGCATTAGAAGTCTGAACGAGAAGGAGTGTAAAAGCTCGACCCCACATCGCTCTCCGATAAAAACAGGAGCTAACCTCTTGTGTGACAGAATGCGAGTCAACTCTCTTAGCTTTAAAAGCTGTCCACATTGTATAGAGTACCTGGTGAGACAGTTATTTATAGCCGCTGTTCTTTGAGCCCCCCTCCCAGCTGAACCAGGGTCCAGAAGAATGTGGGTCGGGTGTCAACAGTAGGGAGTCCATGCTTGGAATTCTTTTGATCCGGTCTTTTTCCAAACCATATTCCCAGTGGGAACAATGGCGGTTTCATACAAGTCACTGTTTTGAAGAGCTGCTCACATGTCTTCATTAATGGCTTCAGACTTAAACTGCAGTTGTGTGCGCGCAGATAGACTGACAGGTAAAAGATGCACTCGAGGGCCTTAATGATGTTTCCACCCATTCATGAGTCCTGCAGTCGGATGCCGAGTGTGTTTGAGCCGGGCGGACGGCGAGTGAGTGGTGAGGGCAGGTGGATCTGTAGGTCAAGTGAGCCGCTGCACACTTTCTCCCCTGTGTACAGCACGGTGTCCGCACCTACCCATAAATCTGATATGTTACGTGCGCCCTGTAGAATTAAGTCGCTGACATAGGCATTGATACGGCTCAAGGTTTTCAACGCTCATGACGTGGAAGTTCGGATTTCTCTTGGTTGGCTTATTAGGTTGCCTCTCTCGGCCTCATCGGAAAGAAAAGTCCGTCATGTTTGTAGCATGTATGTAGAAATAATCTATTTTAATGGTTATTCCTCACAAACGTACCCCCTTTTCTAATCTTAACACTCCCCTCCCCCTCCTCGGGTTCTCCCCTCCCAGGCTCCATCTGTTTCTTGCGTTTACCCCGTGGCCCTGTGTTGGTTGTGGCTGATGAAACAAGACTGCATTTGAAGTGGGCCACGCAGGGAGGTGTTTGTAGTGACACTGGTGGCTCCTCCTCCGCTGTGAAGCCCGACCCTATGTGGAGTAAAAGCCACCTTCAGTCCTCCCAAGCTGCTGCTCGTATTTATTTATTTACTTACTTGCTTATTTCTCTCAAACTGAGCCTCCATCAACTTGTGTGGAAGCGCAGACAAAAAGCAAAGGTACATCTGACGACAGAACGCAACTCAAAAGTGAATCAGAGTGAAACTTCTGCCCCCAACCCCCTTGTCTCGCAGTTGGTTGCCAGCTCTTTGATTTTTTTTATTTTTTATTTTTGAGAGTAGAAAGGTTTCTTTTTTTTTTTTTTTAGGTTGGAAGTAGGCCTAAAGCTTTTAAACGCATTCCCTCAGCCTCCTAGTCTGATAAAAGACATGGCAGGTTTTTTGCGCCCCTCTTCGTCTTTCGCTTCTGCTGTTGTGCTTTTTCTCTCCTTGTCGCTTTTCACAAAGCGTTTAGGGCCCTTGTCTGGAAGCTGAAAGCACCTTTCAAATGCAGACTCCTCTTCCTCTCTCTCTCTCTCTCTCTCTCTCCTCCTCTTTCTGTCCCTCTCCTATGCGTTTTCTTTTTCCCACCGGCTGGCCTCTGTGCAGTGCGCGCTGTGTGACGTATGCCCCTCTCCCACCGGGCTCTACCCCCTCTGTGCTCCCAAGGGACCAAGGGCCTGTTGTTGCTCTTTGAAGAGGCTGGGAGAAAAGTTTGGAGCCACACTCTAAAGAGAAGAAAAGGCCATAGCCTTTGGGGAGGAGGGGTAGCACCTGGCCATAGAGGGGCTCTGTGATTTCTTTTCCCATGAGGAGACGGGGTGGAAGTCTTGGGCTGACGTCGACGTCGCCGGGGGTCTGGGAGGCTTGAGGACGCGCAGGTGGCTTTAATGTCACATCCGGCATCGTATGTCACATAGATTAGGAAAAGCCGGAGGAGTTTTCCCCTCTGTGTGACAAAGCAGAGCTCGCTGTGAATGGTGCCTTCTGGAAGGGATTTTTTTTTCCTGAAAGAATGATAGGTTTAGAGTAAAGGGAAGCTCTAGTGGCATGTTGACATTTGATCAGGTTTATCCACCTTTTCTCTTTTTTTAAATTCCAATCTCCCCATGTCACTGTGTATTTCACACACACACACACACACATCCTGAAGTATTTTCTGATTTAATCTCTTTTTATTGTTGTAGTAGACGTCTCTGTAATGTGTGCCCTAGTACTGTAACATGTTCAAAGTTTGTAAAAGCAAAGCTTGACCTTCACTTGTTTGTGTCACTGGGAGCGAAACTGTGTGTTTGGCATGGAGGGAAACGGCGCCTCCATGTATGTGCAGATCTGTTCATGCATGTGAGTGTGCAATATGTCTGGAGTCAGCTGTGCGGATGCACTCCAGAGATCAAAGGCTTCTGGGGGGAATGTGCTCCAAATCTCAGGGGATTAGCAGCTGAGATTGCGCTTTGTTTCCCCAAATATATGCTCAGTTTGGAGCAACGGATAGCTGTTGATCAAAGTGTCTCTCACCACCCTTTCACAGTTACATTAAGGCTGGAGGGGTTTGTTTCACACTTGAGGGTGGCGTTTATCTCAAAATTTTAAGAAACAGTTGGATTTTTAGGCTGTTTGGCTATTTAGTTTCCTCCTGTTTGGAGACTGGTTGAAATGGCCTGAAATTGCCAAGCATGTGCCTTGTATAAAAAGTGGGATATTCTGGGCACGTAACCCGTCTAAGTCTAGAGTTCATTTAACTGACATCAGCATCTCTGCCGTAAAGCTTACATATCTTCAACCTTTTGATGTGTGCGGATGCTTTAGACATGCTAATGTCTTTTTGAAAAGCTTCAGGAAAGTCTTCCCTTCCACTTTTGGCTTGAAATATTAAGTTAGAAAGAAGAGCAATTAATTGTTGAATATTTCAGTCGATAGATAATGGCGATTTTCGTGCAGCCAATATGGCAGATCAAAGGCTTTTACTGCCAGGCGTGTACAATTTATGTAATTTGTTTGATAGATCACTGCTGATTTTAATGAAAGAGGCAGTGCTTATATATATTTCATCTGTCACAGCACTAAATATGAGAGACCACTTGTCAGTTAGCATGCTGGTTTTATTTCAGCAAACTACACTGAAGAGAAGGTGTTTGGCTGCACATACCAAATATCATAGACAACTTTTTCTATTAGTACACAGCCATCACAGTGCAAACCTATTTCACTACAGGCAATTTGACTTGCAGCTTAGGTGTATCTAAAAACATTAATAATGGCTCAGTTGTGTTTCAGTGACCTATGAAGGCGATCCAGCCTGCGCTGTACCAGGACTAAACAAACCTGAGTGAGATACAGCAACTGATGTTATTAATTACAACTGTGCTCGTGATGAAGAGAGAAGTGATGAGTAGTGAGAGGAACAGACAGCATCATAGTTGATCATGTTTTTCATTTTCTAGATGACTTGATTGTATGATTCAGGGATTGACATGGCTGTGTGTGTGTGGGTGTGGGTCCGGGAGAAACTCTGGGTGACTTGGGCTCCCTGTGGTGTCGCTGAGCTCCTCTGAGCTTTCTGTGGGGAGCTCAGTGCCCATTTTAATCATCCCACTTAAAAGGCTCTACTGAAGTGGGTGTTTAAGTGTTTAAACCCTGAATAATTCTCTCTTGTTTGTTTATCAGGTTCCCCTGCGGGTTGAGCTCTGGCCCGTGTAGTAAGTGCTGAATAATTTGACTGAGCACTCAAAGTGGCTCTCAAATAGGACGAGCTCAACATCTGCATAAAACTGCTGTCGAGCTCTCGTGAGAGTGCGCACATGCAGAGGATTGTGCACGCACACTTATGTGCCATGAAGCAGTCAGGCAATCACAAATATACATACACACATTACCCATTTGTTTACTCTAATATGTGAATCCATTTATCACTGCTAACAGACGCGGTGTCCCAGTGTGATTCCCTTCCACTTGTTTTTCTTTCGAACTGGTCGAAGGAAAACACCAGTGATGGACTCCACAGCCTCCGTGAGCCCTGCTGCTGTCGTTATCTTCCTTGTGTTTGAGAGCTTTTTTTTTTGAGAGCCTTTGTGACCAGGGCTCTAAGGCCACCTGAGGTAGGGGCAACGGAGGAAGTGGAGTTAGGTAAACAGAGTTGGGAGAGCATTGTGCCTCCCGCAGACAGAGGTTCCAGGGCTCTTCAGCTCTTCCTGTGGCGCCAGGGTTGGAGGAGGTCTGGATTGTCTGTTAGGGGATGTTTTTGGTGGAAGGAAAGCTAAACAGAGGAGCGGCCCCGCTGAAAGGAAAGCTGTCCTCCTCTGGTGTGTTTATGCTCCACAGGTGCCACAACCTAAAGAGGACCTCACCCTGTAGACTCAATGAAGTGGGCCAACCATGTGCTCCCCAAAAGGCCATTTGCCCTGTCCGTCAAATCTACTGCTGTCCCACCCTATTTCTTGCCCAAGTTTGAGCAACATTTTAGGCGCAGGTTTAGAGGTTTTTAAATCTTGAGGGAATGCTTCGACATTGGATTATATTTAAAGGATTCCTGTATGTGAGTGTGAACATTATGTTTCACAGGCCTTTGTCTTATTCAGAGTTACTTTTTAGGGGAGATACGTTTAACTTTTCCTTGCCATTAGTCATAAACAGTGTTTCATGTCAGTGCTGCTTCCTGTATGCTGACGATGTGATTATTTTCCTTATATTCAAGACACACAATGCAGCTGTGAAACCAATAGAAGTGCTGTGTACTGACTTCACGGGTTAAGACCAAAAATCCTTCTCAGAAAAATTGTTTCCCGATTCCTGGTTTGTGCGTATTTTTGTATTTCTTATTTTGCAACGCGCGCTGTATGTGTCTATGAGCATCCGTAGTACAATTTGGTAGCAGTTTGGCAATTGTGAAACCTACTCTGCTGCAAGTTCATTATGGTGAGCAGTGACACAAGCCACTAATTCCAGTCAGCTATGAATAGAAACCTGCCCCTGGCACCAGCACACATGTATATAGTAGTTGAAGTGTCTATTTCTGCTGCTATGTTTACTTGCAAAGTTGAAACACTCTCTGTAATTACAGAGATTTTAGGTCCACAGTTAAAAGGTCAGATGTGGGGGATGTTTAGAGGTAGTGGCTTGTGGCTGGCAGGATGTCTGCTCCAAACATGCTTTGCATGCGTGTGTGTGTGAGCATATGGATATGTGTTTGCATAGGCAGAGAGGCAGAGAGGAAGAACGGCCACCTTGGTGTTGAGGTCAGTTAAATCTGGTCAACACGCACACGTCAGAGGTTTTCATAACTGCCACCTACTGCATGGAGATCCGCAGCTGATTGCAGTGAGGAGGTTCAGTTATGGGTTTTGAATGAAATGAGATGGGCTGGTAGTTCTAGATGTCGCTGACAACTGTCATTTGGAGGAACTGTAGAGAGGTGATTATAAACATCAACTTTTATAACATCTCTTAATGTACACTGTGTTTGGCTGCTTCATCACACTCAGGCTGCAGAATCGCACTCACAGTGCTGCTTACAACAGTGGCACACACACATCAGATAGTAATTTAAGCAAAAATCTCTAATATGTTTGGATCAGATCTTAAAACATTAAGGAAGACTTTAATTGTAAACTAAGGTGTCCTTAATAACAAAAAATGTCTACTGTCTCTTCTCTGAGAAAGCAAAATGTATCTAATCTTTATCTTTTGACTTTTTTTTATACAATTCAGTATTGTGGAAACATCAAGGATCAATTGTCTTAGCATGACTTTCTATTTTCAAGTGAGCTCCTTAAGCTGCGGCTCTTGACATGACAGGTTACAGAGGTGTTTCTTCTCTCGTGGCTGTGGTTAAAGGTTGAAGTGCCTGTCACTTTCTTGTTGCCCTCAAGGTAGATTTCCTGACTAAAACCTCGTCCCTCCCACACTTTGCAGCACTTGAGATTGGCGTCTGGAGCCACCCAGCCGAGTGAAGGACTGTCTCCCCACAAAGAGAGCTTTGACTAATTACGGAGACCCTGTAGACGTGGTGTAGCACACTCACTGTTAAACACGACACGCATGGAGGCAGTCACGTTGCCAGCCGGTTGTCTTAAATGTATAATCCATCCTATTTTTGCAGAAGTGACTGACACACATGCACACGCTCTGTAAACGCATGTCACCTCAGCAGGACTTTTAAGTTAAGGAAGTTAAAGTGAACTCATTTCCTTCATGAAGGGCGAGCTATCCTGTTGCTGCACTAACCGCACAAGCTCACGGAGATGAGGTGTGTCATTTTGCATAAGACTCCCTCTCTTCTCTTTCTTTCCTCTATTTTTTTTCCCATTCTTTGGAAGTCTGCTCTGAATTCAGAGGGCCATAATGTTGTGATTTGTTACTCTTGGCAGGCGGAGAGCACCTGTAAATCAAGGCCAAGCGACAGGCTGTCTCCATTCCCTTCCAAACCATAGCTTCCTCTCGGGAATGCGAGGTCCCACAGTGGAGTTCATTGGCTGGTGGAGCATGCGTTTTTAAGGATTCACCTCTAGCTCAGATTCCCCGTTAACTCGCTGACTCCCAAGGAAGCTTTAGGATAAAACCAGAGGTGGCTTCGCTCACGCCGTCCGCTCACGTGTCATCTTAAAGCCTCTGTGTGTGACTGGCTGTTTGTGAGCGCCGTTACCCAGAAGTTCAGCTGCAGCCAACTCAGCAAAAGAAGACTCAAAATGACCATAATTAACCTGCACTAACAGTAGCAGGATCAGTCTGAATTATTCCCAACATTACATTAGTGTCCACAGCCACAGACACAGCTGCATTTTGTGCATCAGAGATAGTGTTCTCTTCTGTCAAATTAAAATTTTTGCAAAACATTTAAGAGAAAGTAAGAACGTTTGTGATCGAGGCCCACTGTTTCTCCCGTTGCAGAAAATGAAAACACTCTCAGCAATTGGTGCCTCTGAATTGCTGGAGGCGTGATCATGTGGTTAGACTCTTGATCTTGACACCTTGTATCCTCTTGCTCTCCTCCTCTCTGGTGAGATAAGGCTTTGATAAACAGTGTGATAAATGTTAATTGCTGTGGTTATGTATTTTTCAAAAGCTAATAAAGGCTGTTACCTTGAGTAACAGGTAGGGTTTAGTGCCCGAGGGGCTGGCTGAGTTGTAAAAGCTTATCTTTGCAGGTGTAAAAGTTTTGTAAATGGGTCATTAAAGTGTTGGCCAACTTCACACATAAAACACAAAAAGGGCGAGGGGGAGGGAGATTACTTCAGATCAGCATGTTTCTGAAGCGTAGAGATGAAGGCTGTAAATCTCTGCTAATATTCCACTGAGCCTTTCAGGAGGCACCCTTTGATGTGGGTGAGGTAATGTGACCAGCAGTGTTTGCAATGTTAATCTGACACGGAGAAATGACTGGTGGCGGTGCACTGTCGCTCTACGAAAGGGAGGCATCCAATCACGGCGTTTGTGGGTCCTGCAAAGGAAAACAAAAAGAATCAACAAATAAATTGAGTAAGCAAACAACACGTGTACAAAAAATTCCCACGTCCACATGATGTACACACAGGCGTGCTCGCACACTGCACTTTGCAATCTCTCATCCAGCAATGTCACAGAGTTAATTTACACGAGCACACAGTATAATTTGACTTAATGTATGGTACACAAAGCAAAACTCCACTTAACCGCACCTCCTCCATGTGCAGGGCTTTTTCTTCTAACCTCAGTAAAGTGTTTCTGGTCTATGTGTGTGTGAGTGTGTGTGTGTATGTGTGTGGAGAATCGCTGCATGACCCATGTCGTGAACTAGAGTTAACACGGTAAGCCCTCTGGCATGCGTTGCCTCTTCAAACCCCCCCAGCCTTGGTGTTGCTGACCATGCACACTTTAATCATAGAGCAGCTTCCTCCAACCTGCCTGGTGATGGATCCCAGCTCCGTGGCTATAATTTCCTTCCTGGGGTGCAGGAAGAGAAGTGGGTGTGCCGTGACTGAGGGGTGTCTGGCATGGGGCCGCAGAGTCTGGAGAAGAGGTGCACGTCTTTGATGCTCCTTCGGGGATGTCAAATTACACATTAGCCCCCTTCGGTCAGTGGAGTTTAAGGACTTGCTTGTCCAATTATTTTTCCACTTTGTTGCTCAACTCTGGTATTGCTCTTTCTCTAGAGGTGGTGACAAATCAAGGCAGACAAAGCAGTTGAGACACAGGAGAGAAAGCCTGAGTGAATATTTGGGGCCTACATGTGGTTTTTTTAAGTGTGGTGTTGTAACCACTCGATGATATCTGCGCAATTTTCCCACCAGACGAAGCCCCTAAACTGTGAGTGTTTTGTTGCATAGCTAACTTGGCAGTAACGCTGTTCAGCTGTGTAATATTTGTACTGAAAAAATAAGACTTGTGCACTAAACGTGCTGCACAGTGCTTCAGATTAAAAGCATCCAGCAGATAGCTTATGTTTTGTTAATGGTGCATGCGAAGGACTGAACATCAAACGATTTACAGTCTCTGACCTCTGGAAAGGCATTGAGTTTCTTATCAAGGGCATAAAATTGCATTGTAAAACACAGCAGATATGACTTCCTCTTGGCACTGCAGACGGCTCATGAGATCAGTTTTATGCATTTGTTCGGTCCATTGTAAAGCTCCAACATTCGAGAAGACCCAGGCATCTGTTCCACTGGAGCAGATTCAAGAAACTACCTTAGTCATGTGATGATGATGATGATGAGCCTGATTAAAAAAAAAAACTAGAACTATCTTGTTTGGCTTGGGAAAAAATGCAGAGACATTAGTTTGGCACGGCTCTCAGTCTGTAGGTGTTGTATGAAAACTGGCCCCATCTCCCCTTCCTCCATAAATGGGACTGTCTTGCGTCAGCTTTGCTATGCTATATGCTTATCTGAGATCTTTATTTCATGTGTGAAAACTGATCCCCTTTGAAGCCTCAGTCAGAGGCAGCACAGCGCTTCACTACCTCACATCAACACCCTCTATCTTGGCTCCATCTCGGGGCGTCATGTTTTACTGCTGCATGGGGCTTTGAATGAGGCTGTTTTATGTTACTGGAAGGTGAGGAGCACTCCAGCGTTAAGAACTGCAAAAGAGAACGGACCCAAGATGACTGGTGGTCCATTTAGGTTTTTTTTTTTTTTCTTCTGGTTGTTGTGGGGTTTTTTTTCTCCGTTCCTCGAGCTTACCACACACTGCAGGATCGACGCTGCTCCAGATTCCAGGAGTTGTGCTGCTCGGCCCTTTTGAAAGTGCCTCCGGTGTATCTCAGTTTACTCTTTGGAATGGTGGAGAGGGATGGGTATTTCCTCTCCTGAGGTCTCCTGCGAGTAACACTACACCTATAAGCTAATTTGCAGCTCTAAAACTAATAAGAGTGTTTTGTTTTATTTCTTAGTTTTCAACATTGGGGCTTTTGAAAATTCCCATGCTGCACAGCTGTTTTCACCATTAGTAATTCAGCTAGTGGCTGCTATCCAGGCTAGACGCAATCAGTCAAAATCATTTCACTTGCCAAGTGCACTAAATTTAAGGGACAAAGTACAGAGACATGATGACAAGTTAAGTGTATCTTAACGCACCTTGTACACCAACAGCAAGGCACCACGCCTCGCTCTGTCCCTTTTGTGTTTTATGATACTTTGTGCAGTATACGATACATATCGGTCTACATATGTAAAGATACTGGAGATGCTGCCGCTGTGACGAACGTGGCACAAGTGAGAATCATCACATCTCACTTTCTGTAATGCTCTGTTTCTGCCTTGGTAGTAGTAATAGTGCTGGGCGGCTTGTAAGTGAGTGTCAGGGACTTTGCTTGAAAGGCCCAGGGGAAGCAGACATGTACTTGGAGAAGAACCGCTGCGATTCCCACATTCTCCCTTGTTTCTGTCACTCTGCCTGTCACATCCCACTTGGCTAAATGGCCTTTCATGTGTGTCGCACCCTGCTCTGCGCTCGCTGCTCCGAATGTCCCAGTCCTGAAGGTGTTTTCCTGCGATGGGTGGGGGACAGGGCAGGAGGCACCCAGCCGCAGCCCTAATGAGATTTTTCCTGGGTTTTGATGGAGTGCCAGTAGCGCTGCCATTGCTCCAGAGGCCTGCCTCCACTGAGCCCTGGCGCGCGATCAGGGGGAGCTGTCGTCGGCCGCATAAATTGTCAGCCTGTGTGGTGGGTCGTGGAGGCAGACAGCGCAGAGACCAAGAGGCCTTGTGGGACTTTCCCACAATCACATACAAGTACATATTATTTGCACTTTAATGTTGCCTTTTACTTTCAAACACAGACTCGCAGCTGAGAAAAAAAAAACGCCAAAAAACTGGCCCAGTGGGTCTGTGTGTGCAGTGCCAGAGTAAGGATGACGCTGGAGGCAACTTTCTGTCTCAACTCACCAAGTCAGTCCTGTGCCAGCATGCGCTCACTGTCTTTTTCACTTTCTCTCTCTCTCTCTCTCTCTCTCTCTCCAGATGAATAAAAGACAACATCACCATATAATACCTGCATGCAAAATTCAATGCTCAGTATTATTCAGCCACGCCTTTAGTTCAAGATGGACTCAAATAATGATTTCATCGTTTATATTCGTGGATGACAGCAACTAAGGGACCGGTTGGGTCACTTCACATTATCACACTATTTTGTTGAAAATGTTAAGTCTGTGACATTAGCTACCTCTTCAGAGCTGTTGCATTCGACTCGCGAGCCAGAATGAAAGTGGCTGGTGTTAATAGCAATGTGGAATTTTCATTTAATTTCCTTCGGAATGTGGCCTCACAATAACTGTGCATATATGGACGTAAAAGTCAAAGCTTCCCCCACTGACGCCGCATGTTGGCGTCTTACAATAAATGTTGCTATCATAAATGTAGTAATCATTTTATTGCCACTCACCACATCATCTATTACTTTGGCAACACCAAGTGAACCCAGGAGGAAGTGATTATATTACCTTTTATCTCAATGCAACATCTGTCTAAACATACATTTTTCTGTGCCCTAATGTTGAGGTCTAATGCTCTTTGGAAGTTTGCGGAAAGCACAGAAATCAAACAGATGTGAATTGGAGTGTTGCCTCTTGATTTACTCACATTATAATTGGTCTGCTATAATGGAGCTTAACTGAGCTGTTATTGACGATAGGTTTGCTATAGTTGACATTAATCGATTGAATTAGCACTATCCGCTGTAATGTTTCAGAGCTGATGTTTTCATTAGTAAGGAAAACATACTGAGGGGAGTGGAGTGGTCACCACTCTCAAAGAAATAACTCGATATAATGTTAGTTCAGTAAATATTATTATTTTTTAATATGCTAATCCGTCTTGGGTATATCCAAATTCATATTCTTAAAGTGTGCCATTGATGAGGTTTGCCAAATAGTTCCAATGGCCAAACCAAACAGGCCTTCAGGCGGCCGAGTAATGTAGATGGGGTGTTGTAATGCGGCAGGCACACAGTGTTCTGTGTTGCAGTCCAGTCATAAATCATTTTCTGTGAAGGGGCTTAAACAACTTTAAAACACACAGGGGCCATACAAGCCCTTGTCCTAAAGGCCTCGAAGAAGCTCTGAAGGACCTGGCTGCTGTTGAAAGCAAAATGCTTTATGTGCTGGTTTCCACAGAACATTTAACATCATGTCTGGAAAATTGTTTTAGCCGGTCCCAAGTGCAGTAGAAAGATGCTTGTTTGTGCCCTGAAGCCGGCACCTTTGACCGAGTCCTGCAGAGACTCGGGGAAAGTGACACCTCGCTGCAGATTTTTTAAAACTAATTGCATTAATCAGCAGTGCGTTTTGAATTAAATACTGTCGATTTTATAGTACCCCTGTCAATATTGTTGCCCCCTCATATAGTTCATTCTGTGGTTGAGTGGGTGGGTGGGTGGTTTCTCCTTTGGCCTGAAATGCTCTCCCACGGTGACCTCTGACCCGTGAATTAGCGAGGGTCTCAAGAAAAGTCCATCAGTGGCTTACTGCTGGACCAAAACAGATTGACGGCTCTTTTGTGGTTACTGTGCTTTTACCAACATACATTTATATATCGTGCCTGCATACCACATGTGCTAGAATTTAATAAGACCCGGTTTTAAGTTTCACAACAGTTTGCAAATGTTGCGTCAGTTTGAGCCTCGTCTTTACTCATTAGTTGAGAAATCACTTCTTGGGGGAGGTGGGGGGAGATGACCAACATTGCAGTTTTGGTCAGATCCACTTCAACGCTTTCATTTCATTTCACTGACTTTTCTTGTCCAACGCCAGCTCTATTGCTTCTTTAGTTTGTCAGACAGTAATCCTGTTTCAAACTGCCTACAGTTTGCTGTATCAAGATCATATTTCAATACCTAAAATAATGCTTTTGTGAGTCAGATCACAATATGAATCATAGACAAATGACGTCAGTTCAGGTGTTCTGGAAGATTTCTCGCTCTCTTAAAGAGAAGAGCCAGAGCATCTTAGTATAAGGACCTGCTTATTTTTAGAACTTCTACATGTTATTTTTTTTAACTCTGCCAAAGCCAAAAACTAGAGAACTTACCTGAAAAGTGGCAGTGTGATGGGGTCACAGTCTGGAGGTGCTGAATTAGATCAGATTGTAAGAGTGCGTATGTCAGATCAACCACGAGGCGAGTGTCATGGAAAAGGACACGGCCTTTGGTTCAAAGCTATATCAGCAAATAAAAAAGCAGATATTCCCATTTATTGTAATGAAACGGATTTATACCTGACATCATTATAACTTTAAGGTTTTTAAATTAGGTTTCAGGTTGAGAAATGATCACTGACCTGTCACACGGCAATGAAAAATGCACTCATAAGGAATGATGGGAAATACAACTTTTTCTGCCCCAGTTTGAAAAGTCTGTTTACTTTTCTGCTTCCTTGTATTTCTATTTAGTGGTCAGAGACTTTTCATGAGAAACAGGAGGAAGTGCATGTGAATGTGTGTGTGTAAAGTTAAAAAAAAAAAAAAAAGCATGGGATATTTTTTTCTTAACACTGACCAGAGCAAACCCCAGAGTAACCTTAGAGGAGTAATAATACGGCTCCCATCCATCACCACAGACAACAACCAATTAGCACATTCCTCTTCCCCCTTTTTCTCATGTTCTTGGCTAACCCCTCAGTAATTTTGGATCATTCATCAAAAACCAGAAATGCATTGAAGATGCCGTATCTGTGTGTGTACGTGCGCGCCTGTCTTTGTGTTCGAGGAATTGAAGGAATGCTTGTGAATTTTTCTGCGAGGCTTCGTGGAAACGGAGGCCACAGTCGATCTGAAGCGAATCTATTCGAAGAGGTCAGCATGCACCAACTCACCCTTCTTTCTGACCATCCTCCTCACTTTGGTTGAATGTGAGTTGGGGAACGTATGGACGGAAGACAGAGGTCAACTTTAAACCTATAATAACTTTATCCAGTAATAATGCAATGACTATGAATAATGCAAAACTACGATTTTCCATTTATAATGAATGACTTGCCCATTGAAAATGCTACATTAAGTATGACTGAATGGTCACTTTAGCTGGCTAATGTGCGAAATTAGTTCTTCCTGGGACGGTATACTACATACATGAGCTCAAGTCTTAGGAATCTGTCATCTATCTGTATATTATTGAACTTGTAGAAAAACATTTGGTGAAGTTAAACACCACTTTTGGGCTTGTGTTTACACAGGTTGTCAGTATAAGCAAAGTTAGAAACCCTGATGTAATCCCGCAATTCTCATAGAAGCTACTGACTTCCCCCTCGGCCATACCAAAGCTGAGCAGACTGTATTAAAACTGGATCAGGACCAGGGTCATGAAGCCAGATTGGAAAGTGTGTTGACAAATTCATACCAACAACAAACACAGGTTTTTCCCGGGTCCCTGCTTTGGGGGTATCAGTCTGACAGCCAGCCAGCCAGTCAGGTCCTGTGGTCTGCTGTATTTTCCTCCTGAGGCCACCCACAGCGCTACGGCCCGGCCGGCACTAGTCTGAGGAGAGTAGGATCACACCATCTGACCTTCTACCTCTCTGGATTACACAGAAATCCCCTCTCACGCTGTCACAGCCTTGCCTCTGACACACACACACACACACACACACACACACACACACATCTGTGAACACATCCGTGTCTATACAATAAACACACATGCACCCACACACATTGTTTAAAAGTTAATTATTAATTATTAAGGTTAATCAGCACCTGCGATAAGATTGCAGTTAATACGTTCTGTCTCAACAGAGTCTGTGTGTAATTTATCTCGCTTTTAATGACTGACAGAAGAGTTTTTTTTTTTTTTTGGTAATTTGGGTGCAGTGGAAAACTTTGAATCGAAGCCATGCGGATGGGTCTCTGAATGTGCTTGTGTGTGTGCGAGGTTGGACTATGAGTGTACAGTCGTGTGCATGTATGTGTGTTTGTCAGCCTGTGAGTAATGGTTTTTCGGCCAGATGACTGTAATGCCACATGGATACCTGAGCCAGACTTTTCCACAGCGAAGCCCGGGGATCACATGTCCCTCCAGTCTCTGTGGTATGCACTAACAGACAGAGCTGCCAGGAGAGGGGGCCCGGGTGAAAACAGCCTGGGATAAAAACAAGCCTCTGAGCGTATTGCTGCAACGATGGCCTGCCACTGAAATAGCCCAGCCCTCTTTCTCAGAATTCCCCTCTTTCTCAGAATTCCCTGCTGGCCGGCCGCGGCGATTCAGACGCTTCTTCCATAGTTTCAGCTCTGACTGCCAGCCTTACGCTCAGTTTCTTTCGGTCCTGCAATTACCGTCCTCTTAAACTTTCCGCTGCTGTTAAAGCTCAGCGCGCAGTTGTCAAACTTTGTTCATATATAGACATATAAATGCTGTAATTTAGATCGGGCATGTCGCTCTGTGTTGGAAAGCTGTGCTGTGGATTTGCACCGTTAAAGATGTTTGTTTTTATGTGACATAAATATGATACTTTTACATTATGTGACTTGAAACAGTGATATATGTGCCTCCCTTTTCTTCTTTCCCAGGACTCCATGGATGAGACATGTGCTGAGCGGCTTGGTGATGAACACTACCGTTTAGAAGGTAGGCCCCTTCTGCCCTTCATCATCATCATTATCTTCAATGGTTGCACCAGCTCATTTCACTGATTCCTGGTCCCCTTCATAAACGTGCAAAAATACCGTTCACAATTGCCCTCCAGACACTTGTGTGTAACTTGTTTTTCATCCTTTCCCGTCTGCTCCACACCCAGTCTCTAAGCCCCAACAATGTGCTGATGAGGTCCCCTACCTTACCTTCCCTCCCGCCTCTGCACCTCCTCCGTCTCTCATCCCCCCCCCCCCGTGGTGCTCTGCAAAGTGCCTCCTTTCCTCCATGTTTTTTCCCCGGTGTGATGTGATCCTGGATTAAGAGCTCCGGGAGGAGAAAGTCTCTCCCTCCCATTTAAAGACAGGATTGGACGTGAGGTGGAGGCAGAAACGAAGAGTTGAACAAGACCAGCCCAGAATTTGGAAGCCTGGCAGAGAGTTACCTTTCATTTGAGCTCAGCTTCACTGGATAATAGACAAAGCAGAAGGGAAAAACAAAAAGAGATAACATGACTGATAAACGGAGTATGAAATGATTTTTAGGCGAACCGGAGTCTGTGCCGAGGCTGTCCTCCCTTCAAGACAAATGTCACTAATTAGAACATGCTGCTCTCCTTATTCTCAGTGATTAAAAAGTCGAGGTGTAACCAGAGATTATGTGAATATGTACATAATACAAATCATACAAGACCCTTAAAAAATACAAGAAGGGCCACTGTGTCACGTTTGTGGGTGGACAAATGTTACGATAGAAGAGAAATTTAGTGGGGTAACTTAGAGTCTTTGTTGGGCAGAATGGGGCACAGCTTTGTATCCTTTCTAAGTGGTGCAGGCAAAGTTGAGTTGAGCTCAGTCAACAGTTTTTCATTACCAGCAGACTTTTTTTCAAGCTCCACACTTTTGAAAACAGTGTCAGGCTTTTAATTTGTGAGCCAGAGGTGGATACATCCAAGTTATTTTGTCTTCGAGGGGAATTGTCAAATGTTTGATTTGCATCTACTGTGTTAATGTAGTCTAATGAAAACAATTTGTTATCTAAACAGTTCACAATTATAGTTTGGAATAAATTCACATAGTGAGCCATTTTTTTACCTCCTCTGGCACAACAAGCCCCAAATAAAGACAACTGTGGAGGATTTGTGATGTCCCCTACATGAACCACAGTTAGTGATCAGATCCATTGTCCAGTACATCTAACAAAGAAGAGTCAAGCAAAAATGAGAGAGAGAAATCAGTAAGAACAGAGATGATATGACAACCAGCACACATAAAAGCCTTCTTTCCTCTGGGTTTAAGAAGAGGGTATTAAAAAAGAACTTGCTGGCATAAACTGCATTGGAGGTCACAAAGTAGCTAAACTAATGCCTTGCTTATGAGTACTTTAGTGCTGGCTTCTGAAAAGTCACCATCGCCACAAAGGCCATCCTAAAATCACCTTAGTACCCAGCACTGATCTGTCCAAATGTACGAGGCGGGGCAGGCCCAGTTCTGTGTACCGCAGTAGCCAAGCTAAGCTGGGTGTGATTGCTCACAGTGTGTGGCAGCTTTCCCGACTCGCCTTCGCTTCTGCGTGCGTGTGCGTACTAGTATATGCACACATGTGTGTGTAGCGGGGGCCGCTGGAACAGGCTCGGTTTGGAGGGTGCCTGCCTCAGCTGCCCTCGTCTTGCCCCTCAGATCTGATGTGCAGCCAATCCGCTGGCTCAGCTCCTCTCATAAAGAGCCGGCTTATGTCTGTGGTGGTGGTGGGGTGGGGGTTGGAGTGGGGAGGAGGGTGATAGCAGATTACTGTTACTCCTCCCGGCATTTCATTAGCTCCGAGATAAGCATCTCACCACCATATTGAGCCTGCTATGGAACAGATTTGCCCTCGCACACAATGTTCCCTTTGAGCACCTCAGATGATCAAACAGCGGGACCCCAAATGCTGCTCCTCTCCAAAAAGTTGGTAAAAGCTCCCTGGGATGATGCCTTTCATTTCTGGCATTTTCCCCTACCCAGGGATGAGACAGGTCTGCTTTGATCTGCTTTGGATCAGGAGGAAAGAAATTGGGCTGTTGTGTCTGCTCCGTTGGCGAGCAAACAAACAGTGTTTCAGATTTGACTTGGCTTAATTAATTAGTGATTCTGTTTTACAGTCGGTCTGATCCTCTTCCAAAAGGTTTGAGAATGGGACTTCAAAGTGTGGCGGAGGAGAGGGGGAGCAGGGGAGGGTGGGGAGAGAGGGGTGTGGTCTGTGTGGGTTTCTGGGTGTGTGTGCGGCCTTCGGGACTGTGATTGGATAAGGAGGGGTGGGGGGACGCTCATGCAAAGCTAAATGACCAGAGGTGAAGTATACAGGGGCTGTGGCTGGATACAAGGCTGCAACAAGAACAACATGAACATATATGAGGATGGAGAAAGAGGGGGTCTGGGTAACTGTAAGTCATAGCGGCTCGCAAAGGAACTGCCACGTACAGCTCCCACCTCTCAGTTACGTGTTGTGTGTGTGTCTGCGGTCTCATGTGTCAAACAAATGCTGGAATTCAAAGCGGGGAAGGATATCCGGTAACCTTACATCTGGGCCAGCATCCAACACTGCAACTCAAACATCAAACCAGACAGCGACAGTTGTGTTATTTTCGTCCACCGGCAGACCACCTTACAACCCAAAAATACACCACCATTAAATGTGGCTGCAGACATCAACATAATCTTAAATTAACCCCTGTATGACAGTTTTAATAACATTATCCAGATTAAAGGCTGCACACATCTGGATTATTGTAAGTGATCGTATAGGTGTTGCTGTTGTTTTGCCTGCCCCTTAATGAGCAACTTGTGCCCTCCGTCAGTGTCTTTGACCTCACTGGGATGTTCTCAGCTTGAATCTGGCCTGGGGCAGCCTGTGTTGTAAAGTGAAACTACCACTGACTTCTACACTATAGGAAATGCCGTCAGGCTCCACACAAGTCGCCGGATTAAGTGCATATGACAGATTAGCACTCCCTCTGGACTGTCTGCCTTTACTGCGTGTCTGGATGGTAATGTGCGGTGAATGTCATTCCATAAAATGATGAGCTCTGCTGCACTGAGCCCGGGACTCAGGGGTCTCCTATGGGCCTTTTGATCTTCAACCATTTATATCTGAATGCCACCTAATATTCTACCATGTTTTAGACGTGTTAATGTCATTCAGCTTCATGTTTGACATCCCCTCTCAGTGTGAACCCAGAGGGATATATATATATACACTGTTGCAAAGAGCTAAAAAGCTACTACTATATGTGTGACTGACGGAAGGGCTTTTGCATTGGAGAATTGGTGCTGTCACAGTTTCAGCATTTCTTCCTTTCTGCATTGGATTGACATTTTGGATTCCAGCTCCACTGTCGCTATTACTGCTTCAATTTAGTAGTGTCATTTCTCAGAATCTGGTGGCACAGGACATTTTAAGGTGTTTCTAACAGTGCTGAAAATACACTTGAAAGAAACAAAGACATCAGATTCTTGGATTCTGTTGAATCCTGGTGTAATGGGACCGCAAACTGCCACAGATCGATTTGCTCTGATTGCTTCCTAGTGGTGTTTTGAACGTGACGTGCTCCAAAAAGCACCTCTTTGACTGTGCGAGCTGAACTGTGCTTCGATTTTCAGTCACTTTTGAGTATTACCGCAGATTCTGTAAACACGCCCCCACAAGATCAGTGTATTTGAGCAGTTGAACAAAAAAAAATTATGAGCAAGTTGCAACATTAAAAGTCTGTTGCCTGTTTTACTTATGCTGAGCCTTTCCTGCCTTGAAAATATGACATTTTTAACATTGTTAGGTATTGATATGATATAAATATAAAAACACAGATTCAGAATACAGGCAGTGAGACAAAAACTTAGAGGAGTTTGGCTGTGTGTAGGTTTATTTCCAACCAGGAGCACTTGAATGTGTGACACATCTTAATTGCGGCTGCCGAACTCGGAAGTAGGGGCTTACAAGGAACACTTGAAGGCGACGACATATCCTCAGGTTATGACTGCACCCAACGTTTCCATCCTCAGGCTCTCCCTTTTATCTTTGTGTGTCTGTGTGTGTGTGTCACGGCAGTGGCTTTACCCCCAGAGAAGACAGACAGCTGCTGCGTGGAGGAGAAGATACAGGAGAGGGGCAGCCAATCTCCCGCAGGGCCACAGAAACAGCTCCAGTTTGAAGTGAGTGTCAACACCAAACAGGACGTTTATTACTTCCCCTCTGGATGAAACTAGGGCAATGGCAGGACACACACAGATACACGGTGCCACACACACTGGATGGTTATTGATGGTTCAACGCTGCGCTGTTTCAGGAGTTGGAGTGCGCCGTGTCTGTGGAGGAGGATAACAGGCAGGAGTGGACCTTCACCCTCTATGACTTCGACAACAACGGCAAAGTCACCAGAGAGGTAATAATGAATTATTACTCTGAATGAATAAACCTTTTCACGAATGAACAAGTAAATAAGTGAGATGAAGCAAACATTTCTGAATACACAGATATGAACTGTCACAAAAATGTTCATGTCGGTGCCTCACAGCTATAAATGAACCTCTTTTATGGTATAGCGATAGAATCAGTAACTTCTCTTTTAAGCCATAAATTTAGCCCTATTTTGCCATCAGCACAACCCCTCAAAGAGAAAGTGAGGACAGACGAAACAAACCTCTAACCCCATCTCACTCCGAAGAAACAAAACCAGTGACATCTGTGCGTTTCCGCTCCTGCGAGGTACCTTGTGGCTTGCGTCTGCCTGGTACAGATCTGAGAGAACATCCAGAAAGGCTCGTGTTTTTTGAAAACAACTTGAAACGGCGCAAAGAGACTGGAGCTGTCCTCTGTGCGGTTGGCTGTGCAGTTTTTTTGGCATTGCCTGTGGCTCCATGGCTCATGAGACGGCAGGCGGCGGCTTAGAGGGGGAAAGAAAAGCTTTCTTCTCCAACTCTTTTTTTTTTTTATCCCTTCACACAAATAAAAAACAGAGGGAGACCAAAAATGACACAGGAAGCTTTTATTTTATTTCATTTTATTTTATTTTATTTTTTTATAGTGCATCTGAAACTAGTACATGAAACCACCTGAAGAATTCATAGTAGTCCTTTTTGTTATGGGTCAGTGCCATAGTGAGTGAAAATCGTGCTGTTGGAGTCTTTGTGTGGCGTTGGCTTAACTCTCAGCAGTTTTGTCAAAGGAGCCTTTATGTTGAAGCTGTGTTACCTTCTGAAGTAAAACACTAATGAGATTTGAGATACTGCATGAGTCGGTTCATTTCACATCAGTACAGGTGATTTTTTTTAATGGACAATTAGAATTTGGTTCACTATGAAAAGATCCAGCACAGTTGTAGACACCCAAGAGGGAGTCATTAGCTCCGTGTGGTGCACGAAAACACTCACCGGTGCAAAATATAGCTTCTAAACAGCCACAAGAGACTGCATTATTTTATGTGCAAATTAAGCACTCCAAATGTGGGCAGTTTTACTTTGTTCTGAAGTGAACATGGTATCACTTTTAATTTCAAAGTATCGGTATTATTTTCCTTTCTTTGTTCCTACATTTTTCTCTCTATTTCTCTGCGATCCCTTCATTTCCTCTGCCTCCTCTGACCTGAAGTCAGATCTTTGTAACGATTAAAGTCTACACACGTGTCGTCTCCTGTGCAGATGTGATTTTTTAAGAGACGTTGAGGAATTAAATCGAGTTAGTGTGGAGCTCACACAGCGGCGTAGCGACTCGTATCAAGCCTGACATCCCAGTCAGCCTCCTCTGCTCCCGCCAAGACATTTCTTTTCATGAATTTATAACTTGTCTTAACACCCTGTCTGATCGCTTCACTTGGAAAGCTGAACTAAAACAACTGCCATCAGTGTGCTTCTCTCTTCACTGTTGTCGGAGTCACTTCTTTAAATTCCTAGCTAGCATGAAGTTTATGATACAGACTTTTAATGCACAAAGCTACAGAATATCGAATTCAAATAGTATTGTGATAAGAATAGTCTCCTTTGTTCCTTTTTGTCTGGATTTGTTTTGTCAAATATGTGCTCTGAAAAGCTGTCTCTCTGCACCAATGTCACCAAGAATCTCCAGGAGTTTTTCTCTGCTTGGTGATCAAACGATTCTCATCTCTCCTAAGCGGGAGATGCGTATCGAACCCCCTTCCCCCCTTTAAACTCACCTGCACCTCCCTTGTCCTGCAGGATATCACCAGCCTGCTCCACACCATCTACGAAGTCGTGGACGCCTCCGTCAACCACTCTCCCAGCAGCAGCAAAACACTGCGGGTCAAGCTCTCCGTGGCTCCCGACTCCAGCCAGCGGTGGAGGAGTTGCACACAGGGCGTGGCAGGTAACCTTCGCATTTACACGATGGGCGTAGGGGGGTGTTGGGGGGCGGAGGAGGAGAGAGGGCATTTCGGGGTCCCCCTTGTATTGCCTGCTGTCAACTCACCCAGAGATGTGTTTGTTGTCATGCAGAAAGGCGGCTGCTTCAGGCCTGTCAGAGCTTTATTCCTCGCAGTCTCGGTGTCGCTCCATCTCTCCCACTCAATGGGGTTCATTTTTAATGATGGGGAGGGGAGGGACTGACAGAGCTAAGAGGGCCCCCTCCCTCAGCGCCTTCAAATACTCTGAAAGAAACCTTAAGAGATGTGCCGAGTCCTTTTGATAACCACAGCCATTTTTCTTTTCTCCAAAGTTCCCTTTTTTCCCCTCTTCCCCCCCACCTTCTCAGTGCTGCCGGGAAAATATAGCTACGTTCAACTTAACTTTTCTCACTGACAACTTGGTAAACAAGTAGTCAGGGAAAAATATCTCAAAAAGTATATATTCCTGTGTGTTTGTGTCCTATTGTTTTGGCTATAAATATCCATCAAGAGATTCAAACAGAGCGAGCTTTGAAAATATCGCCCGTTGCCTTCATGCTAATTTGAAACTGCATCAGATCTCGCGTCCTTAAAAAACTATTTCTGAAGTCTGCATGTTTTTTATTTCATTCCATGCCTTATAAGAGGCTGGGAGTTGAAAATAGAATAAATGAAGCATTGTTGTTTTTCCTTTTCTATAGATCTTCAAAGTAAAACCCCAAAACAAAGGTTGCTTTCTTCTGAGGCTTGTGTGACTGTTGTCGTGTGTGTGTGTGAGTGTGGGTAATATGTGTGAGTGTGTGTGTGTGTGTGTGTGTGGCTGCTCTGTGTAGCTCTCTTTGATAATAGCCTCCTGTCTTTCACACATACACAGACATGTCCCACCCCAGAGAGAAAAATGACAAGTGCATAGAGGACCCCAAGAGTGCAGACAAGAAGACTCGAGCACTCCTAAGGTAAACCCACCTCAGTCTCAGTCTCTATTGCCGAAGCTTGTGGCGTCTACAAGAGGAAGAATCTCAAGTTTACTATTGTTGTATTTCTTATTACGTCATTGATTATAACACTCACTTAAAAAAGAAAACCTTTTTTTATTTAGAGTGGCTCGGGGCAGTGGTTGTTTGAGGAAGGATTCACACTGCAGTAGTCGTCTACTCTATAATTAGTTTTGTCCAAATTTACCTCCACTGGACTGATGAGGAGTTAAGAGTGGAGGGGAGAGTCAGCCCTCTGACTGCACAGAGTAAATACTCCCAGTTGAGGTTTAAACCTGTGATTTTGTAGTCACAATCTCACTTCTCTAACAATTACTCTGCTACTGCCTGATCATAAGGAACACTTGTTTTACTTTCTCCAAACACTACCATACTGAACCTCTCTGGCCCAAACTACTACCTAATGAGAGGTGCCGCTTGTGTCCGCAGGCGCCACCACAGTGACCACCACACCCAGCCGGGCTGCCAGCGCCACTGTGTGGATGAGAACCTGGAACGCAGGAACCACTACTTGGACCTGGCAGGCATCGAAAACTACACATCCCGCTTCGGGGCCGGTGAGTGGAGCGGGGCCAGGGCTGTAGACGAGGAGAGAGGGGTGGGAGAAACACAGACGTGGCCCTTTGAAGCTGCGTCCAGGGGCCCTCATTACTGCGGCACCTGCTTGGAGCCGTTAGGTGCAACTACCAGCCCACCGTGCTCCTTGCCAGTACAAACATCTGGGCTCGGGCAAGCACAATACATCAAGTGTTCAAGGCTAAAGCCCATCAACAGAACGGGCGGTTGTGAAGTGAAATATTAGATTTAATAAGCAGCAGCCTTGATCTGATGCTCCATGATGACAAGTGATTATTTTAATGTTGGTCCTGGTAAGAAAGTGTTAACAGAGATCTGCTCTGTGTCACATTGTGTCGGGGTTATCCGCAAGAAGAAAGAACCTGAAGCTGCCCGAGTCTTATCATAGAGCTTTTTAGTGGATCTTTATTAGTGAGCTGTTGGCACAATAATTTGGACATAATGGGTCTTTCTCTACTGGGTTTTGAGTGCTATTGTAATGAATTTTTGACGTTGACTAGTCCTCTGATGGAATCATTGTTTATCTGCAACCTTGAAGTTTGTTGTGAACTTCGGGTAAACTAAGCCCCACGCTGTCTGTCTCCCTCACAGCCCCCGCTGCAGAGCCGACGAAGGCCGAGCCTCAGACCCGCTCATCCAACCAGGCTCGCTCTCGCTCCCACGAACCAGAAAACGGCCACTCCCATTCCCACCACCGCCGCTTGCAGACTGCAGTGGACGCAGTTGCTCCGGACGGCCTCCACCCCGCCCGAACGCGAGGCCAAGACTCAGGGAAACATGCCCTCCGTTCCCCTAAGACCCACAGCCGCACACCTCCTGCACAGATCAGCAGCAGGGTGATGAGAAGCCGAGTTGTCCCTCCTCCCCCGGCGCTACCCAGCCAA
Organism: Scortum barcoo; assembly: GCA_023238725.1. Lineage (NCBI taxonomy): Eukaryota > Metazoa > Chordata > Actinopteri > Centrarchiformes > Terapontidae > Scortum > Scortum barcoo. The sequence goes on from CM041531.1 coordinate 18,561,248, forward strand.
ACCCCCCCTCACCAGTCCACAGCCCCCTACCGCAAGCACAAGCAGCGGTCCAAGGAGAGTCAGGGCTACAGGGCCTTGAGCTCTCTGGCAGCTCCGGGACCAGTGGTGGAGAAGGAGCAGGTGAGGGACCTGCCAAGCGTGCTGCTTTACGAGGGGGGGCTGGCGCAAGTGGTGCAGCGACACGAGCATCACCACCACCACGAACACCATCACCACTACCACCACTTTTACCAGTCCTGAACTTCCACCCTGCCTGGGACAGCCCCACAAAACCCAGCCAGACCAGCGGACACTGACGGGGCCACCTGGAGCACAACTGTGGTGGCTTTGTGGTGGACGCGGGTAGGAGAAGAGGGTCGTGGTTCCCAGCGCTGAGATGTTATTAATCAGTGTTATAAGGAGGTCGGTCAGACATACAGAAGCTCGGGTATGCAGCAGGACGGTGATTCAGGGCCAGAGTAAGGCCAGGACTGAGGGTCACGGCTGGGGCTGGAGAGGAGGCACAGAGGGACAATTTAAGAAACAACCCAGAAGTTCCTCTCCCCCCTGACCCTGTCATCCTGACGACGAGACGAAGAAAGACTTTGATGTGTAAAGATGAAAATATATGAAGGAATATAGGTGATAGGAGAGCAGGGCAGTGTAGTGTGTGTGTGTGTGTGTGGATGTGTGGGCGTAGCAAGAGTGTGTGTGTGTGTGTGTGTGTGGATGTGTGTGAGTGTCACGACACTGGTGTCTGTTGAAAACCACTTGAAGTGCGCTCCTGGGTGCGTGAGTATTTAAAGCAGGCTGTCAGGCAGGTTTTTAAAGATGAAAATGAAGATTCTGATTCAAGCACGCAATACCCCGTAAGCAAAAATGGGAAGGAAAATGTTGCTATGTTGTTATAAAATTAAAAAAAAAAAGAACAGAGATCCCAAATCCGCTGCTACCTCTAATTTTATCGTAATTGTTGTTGTAATGGTGACTTTGACTAAGCATTCAGAGGTTATTTTCAAATTACTTGCAAACTTTTTTGAAAAAAGAGAAATCGTCTCGCGAGCTGCAGTACTGAGGTGTTGAAAAAGCTCCTTACTTTTATTAACTAACATTTACTGTACATAAGGTATATATTGTTATCAATTTTATAAACTTTATCGATAATGTGATATCTTTGTATTCACTATCTGAAGCTTTTTCGTTTTCTTTCCTCCATGATTACGTTTTATAAGACCACTAGGAGCCTCATTTTCACTGTATTACTCACTCACACTCTCCTGTCACTGTCCTTCTGCTTCAGCTGCCTCACTGTGTTGTTAGGTACGTAACTGTAATTATGCCTGGATGACTAAAATCCCAACTCTCAACAGTGCTGGTCAGTAGCTTGACCTCAAATTGCACCGCAAGTGATAGGCCTGATATCATGGACCCATCCTATGTTTCTGCTAACAGCAATTGAATTTTTAAAATACATTACAAAGCTCTCTGGACACCAGTCAGACTGTTTTAGGAACAAAACAAAAAAGTGTGACACAGGCTCTCTCTTTGTATTTGAATGTCCAAAATGTCAGCAGTTAAATCACATGTCCTCAGCCCCGTGATACACTTAAAAACCAAACTGTGTGATCTTGGCATCAGTGCAGTCCAATTTTCCTGTCCTGGCTCACGCCTTTCAGCACATTTGCATAACTTAAAATTCTATTTCATCCAGCCAGTTATAGGTTGGTGTGCTCATTCATCAGAATGGAGTTTGACCTTTAAGAAGAGTTTGTCTTTTAGTTATTTATGCAGGGAAATGTTTTGCTGAGCATGCATGCAATTTTTTCACCCACACCTGGGAGTTAACCATCACCATGGTTTACTTTTTTGGACTTCTGACTTTCAGGCTAGCTATTTCTCTAACCCCTCTGTTGTCCAGCCCTCGGCCCATCCCAGGGTCACGCGGCTGCTCCCTCTGTTTCCATGGCATCTTCCTGTCCCCCAGCTGTCAGCAGGTCTTTCACCGTGCCGCCATGTGTCCTCAGAGCTCGGCCAACAAGGCTCTGTTTGTGGTGTGGCGGGGCGAAGGCTCTTTCAGCTGTTCCATTCCTCTGGTGCTGGATAACACTGGGCCCGGCCCACAGTCTCCACCAGACCCATAACTCACTGCTGCTGCTCCCCTGCCAACACCGGGGACAGTTTATTCATCCTGTTCCATGATGCTCTATGGGCTCTGCCATAAACATGCAGATGTTAGTGCCACCAACATGCGTGAACTGACAGCTGCAAATGTAAAGGCGCTTATCACCTGGAAGTCGACTGTGTCCTCCTTGGATTGCATTTCTAAATGACCTGCTGTTATGCATCCAGAGCCTTTTGTTGGGGTTTAAGTGCCGTGCTCAGGGCTCCTCATCCATTCAGGAAAAATGATAGTTGGATTACGTTAAACAGATCGCGGGGCCCACTGGTGTTCAAACTATATCCACTGTGTTTGATTTGTGAGTCTGCTATTAGCGCGTGCATGCGTTTGTGATGAGCAAGAATGCGGTGTATGCCAGTCCTGGCCCTTGGCCCTGCGGCGTCCTCTCACAGCTGCAGGCCGTTTCTTCAGCGGAGGCACCAGTCAGACGGGCCATCTCGTGGGCCACCTCATTCCCTGAGGGGGATCACAGCCGCGCCCCATACCTCAGCTTCCTCACCTCACGCTACTTTTCATGGACAACAAGCCCCTACCACTGGAGCCCTTGTAGCACTGTTGCTCCTTTGTCAATGGTCCCCCCTCACTTGAAACAGTGTTGATATCAGTGTGACTCTCCAAGTATAAGTACTGTGGAAATGGCGGCCTGGTTATGTGAACGGACTGCACGCAGGCGACTGTTCGTCCTGCAGGGTGGTCCGATTCGACACGGTGAATGAGGGCTTCTGAAGGAATTTGGGTGGATGGCTCGGTCAAACCCACAGCCAGGTGGCAATTTTTAAACTTCCTTTACCCTGAGAGGGTTTTACTGAACAGACATTCCTCTGTGAATGCCCTGCTTCACATTGGTACAATTACCTGAACTCAAACTAGAAAGCTGCCCACTAAAAACACACTTTCATACTTTTGACTTCAAAGTAGCATCACTGCAGCAACTGGGAGGGTTATATGCGTTGCTCAAGAGCACATCGACAGTATTTGTTGAGAGTTTTGGAAAGCAGGGTTTTTTTCAGTTTTGTCGCACAGGCTTTACCAGAGGCTTTGGGGAAGAAACTTTCCTTTGAAACCATTTTAACTTTTTAGGCTGCCACCGTTAAAATCCCTCTTCTGTGTTTTATTCTGTGGCAATATATCCATATTTTGGGATCAAAAAATAATGTCATGGTTTCCAGCTGTCTGATCTGTTTTTTTTCTTCATTATTTTGTTTTTATTATTTTATTTCAAATTATGAATGCCTCGTTTTGGAACACAAAATGTTCCAAATCATGTCAAACTTCTGCACATCCACCATCTTCTGTCCTATTGTACAGATCTGTCAGTATTCAGAGCCACTCTTCCATGTTAACGCAGTATGTAACGCACCACTAATTTGCTTTGTAAGATTCATGTATTGACATGTTTAAAAATCGGATGTATATAGTGGACTGCAGAAAGGATAAACCAGCATCATGTAGAAAGAATATAAGGCTTATTTATAATTAAAAAATGTCAAGCTATCTCACTTGCCTACTGTCAGCTAGTACTCCAATATCTGCCACGCCAATCCCACTTAGCAGGGAGGGATAATTATCTGTCTATAACACAAGCTCTCTCTCTCTCTCTCTCTCTCTCTCTCTCTCTCTCAGACACACTTTCACTTGGTGTTTGTTGTAAAAAGAAAGTTGTTTAGCACTAGCTGTTTCCCTTTTCCCCCTCCCTCCTAATGTTTTTTCATGACTTTGTTTAGTTTATATAGATTGTATTTGATTAATTGCTTTATTTATTTGATAGCAGATCTGTGCCCAGGGAAAATACCCTTTATTAAAGTATGAACCTGTTCCTTATAAACACACCGACTCCTGGGATCATTTCATTGTTACTGTCGGTGTGCATAACACCATACATTTGCACAATACACGTGTATTTAAACCTGGACAAATGAATCATATACTAACATGTGGATCTTCCATTTTAGGAGATACACTTTCTTTCTGGATGAGAGGGTCGATACCTCTCTTGTGTCTAGACTCCTGTCATCACCGTGAGGTTTCCAGGCAACTCGTGGAGACGTGGAGACTTAACTATTCCTCTGCTGCAATTGAAACGCTCGTCGTACCACCAAGACTGTTGTCATGCCAATCAGGCTTCTTACACTGATTTTCCTCTTTATGCTCTTCAAATGACTGCACATGTCCTGTATGCTCTGAAACCACACACATCGGGGGTGTATCTCAGCTTCCTCAGGCAGTATGTACACAGTTCATTGACTCATGGAGTCTGTCAGTAGATGAACTTTACCTGCCCTCTGAGAAAAGTTTAACTACTTGGAACTCTTTATATATATATATATATATATATATATATATATATATATATATATATATATATATATATAAACACAGCTGCAATAATTTCATGATCTATATGATCTATATATTTGAATTTGTTGCAAAAGATCCATCCACCCGTGTCTGTTTATCCTGTGCAAAGTTCACAAACCATATTCACACCCTCAGTGAAGCCCCATTTCACCCACAAGGGCATGAGGAGAACATGCACACACCACACAGAAAGTGTAATATCCACTGAGCAACTGTGCAGCTATTGGCCAGGGGATAAAAAAAAGATGACACCGGATTTGGGTGAGAGAAGCACTGCAGTATTTGGGGCAACATGTTCACTGTTGCCTGGTATACTTTTATAAAACCAACTTCTAATATAATTTGTCACTGAAAACTTTTGTGTGGTTTATCTTTTCCTTTTATCTACTGTTTTTCCTTTTAATTTCCAAGAAGTCTGCTGGATTGATGTGAAGGGTATGTTGAAATGTCTGTGTGTGTGTGTGTGTGAGTGTAGTGAACTAAAGCTCCTCTCCACTGTATCTTAACGGCAGTGTCACAGAGGGTTCCCAAATCTGGCTGACCACAGCTGCTCACCACGCCACACTCTCTACATGCACACACACTTTCATCTGCAGCTTAGCGGCTTATCTCTGGTCGGGGCAACCACAGAGAGTCTGCCCCTTGGCAACGCGATACGCCTTCCTCTCACGAACACGGCTATTTGTGTAAGCAAGGCGGTGTAACCCCCACAGAGGTGGTGTCATCGTTACAAATGGTTTCTATCCTAACACAGCTTACCAGGTTATTATTACCACTGCTTTACACATTTTAGCTATTTACAGCATCAGGTGTCCACATCAGAGGTGTAAAGTAAGTTGTTTACAATTATAATAGCATATTTACTTTCAAAGGTTGAAGGGAAATGTTGAATATAGATAGTTTCCATATCACAGGAAAATATATTTGTATAATTTCAAATACTTGTGTGAACTCTGGCTATATCGTTCATCCAAAAGTATTTCTAATTGTGTGCGACATGCTAAAACAACAGTTAACAAGAAAGCAATCAGGAACACAGAGACCTTTAAGCTATGATTTTGATTTTACAATTTATCGACATTAAGTCGCTTTTCAAAGTTGCCCCCTATGATGAGACAGGCTTGTGCTTATCCTAGGGATTTATCTTTTTCAAAGACATAAGAGAAAGTATAGTCCTGGCTTGAGTCGTACCTTTGCATACAAATTACAAACAATAAAGAAGTGGCTCTGAAGTATGAAGTCTATTACACAGCACAGAAACTCCTGCAAAACAGTGCAGCGGTTCAGAAAAATAGGTCCAGTCACGACGTTTAGCCTTTTCTATTTGCTGCTATGGGATCAACTCTTTTGATCACTTGGATGTTCCTCAATCACTGAAGTTGTTAGAAGAAAATTATAGATGACTTGAAATTCATTAAATAGCCTTCTGCATTCAGTCAAAAAGAAAGAGAACTGTTTCATAAGCGCTTGGCAAGTCTAGTAAATTCCATGCTTGCTCTTATTTGCCATAACTAATGAAAGCCATGACAGCTGAGTCTCCACAGGGAGAAGAAAACTCATGTTAGAACCACAGGCCTGACCTGATGTACTGATGTAACGTGAAGATAAGAGTTCTCAGAAAACAATACTTAACCCCAAACTACGTCAGAGTTTCAACCTTCTTTACTCAGTGTTTCCCGTCAGAATCACAGGACAGAGCGGCACATTGTCTTGTTGGTGTGTGAAATGCAGATTGTGCCCTATAAAATCAGGATTCTCAATGTCCTCTGAAAAAAGAAATGCTCAAAAAACTTCTTTCCTTATATCTGCATTGCAAGTCTCAGATGCACTATAGCCGAAGGGGCCATTTCCTACTGTATTCTCCCGCATCCTCTCTTCTCTGTAGCCTGGCATGATTTTTTTTTTTTTTGACATTTTCTTCTTCTTCTTTTTTTTTTTTTTACTTTGACTTTGATCTACACTCCTTTCAACTCTTCACATATGTTGGTAATAGCCTTGGTGTTCATGGAGATTTTCTTCTCCAGTGCAGAGTAACGGTTGGGTAATGCATTCACGCCTTTTGAAATGACAGCACTGGATACAGTGTCCTTCCTCTCATCTGTAAGCCCGTCTCTGCTGCTCAATCTCTTTGGTTGGGGACTCTTCATAAGTGTGTCAGGTAAAAGAGTGAGAGGTGTAGAACGTGTTTTACAAGTTCAAACCAAAGTTTGCTTTGGAGTTTTGAGGAAACATGCTCTATACCTGCTTTCTAAAGTACTATATATTTCTACTGCTTTTAATCACTGTATCATTAAACTTTCAGCACTGCACTTTTCTTTAATACCAGTCATTTCTGTTGGACACACAGCGAGTCTCCTCAGTGTTGGCTCCTAAAGGTTAACATGAAATATTGGTACATACTTTAATGCTGATCTGGAGGCCTCAAATTCTTATTAGTTTTGAGTGAATAAACTGAAATGTGTATTTTGCTCATAAGAGCTGCCGTTGCATAAAAAGTGGAAGTGGATCGTTTTCTCAGTGGAGGAGATAAGAGTTTCATTTCAGTCTTTCAGTTTTATGTAATGAGGAAAAAGTAAACATAAACCGCACAAACACAGATTTAAATCCAACCTTTTCTTCTGACATCGCTCTCTCTTTCTACTTTTTATATGATATAGTATAATGCACGATTATTACTAGCAAACAGTCTAATAAGTAGTCAGAATTAGCATTAAAATTAACATTAACATTAAAAATTAAACATTAAAAATTTATTATTAATTATTATTATTATTATTTTCTAATGAATCAGTAGAAACAAATCAATTATTCAGCACTGACAGGGTTCCCCTTAATTAGTACTTTTACATTAAATACATTTTTGTGATAATACTAACTTTTACTTGAGCGCTATCTGTATAGCTACATTGGTACAATATTGCTGCTTTTACTCAAACATACATATGTGATTTTATGACAACGGGGCAACGGAAACAAGTCACAACATTGACAAATCATCACCTTTTATGTTATTTACACATCCAATAGTCACTGAGTCACATCATTCATTTAGAGATGATGAATATAAGTCCAATATTCACTCTCTTTAAGCTCTATATTTGGTCTCTACCAACTCCTGAGAGAAATATCTGTCTCTTTGGCTGCTAAATTCTTCACTATGTTCTCCAGCTAACTGTGTTTGTCTGCTGTTTGATGAACTGGTAGTGTACATTGACGTATTTAGAGCTTTTTCACTGAAAACATCTGCCTGCTGTGGTCGAAAACTATGAGAACAGTGAAGAACAATGAAGAGGAATAACGAAGGTAATAACCATTAAAGAAGGTAAATTACAGCAGATCGCACATGCTAGGTAAACCATGGTGAAACATGAAACAATTGTATGTTTTTTTACACTGTGACACCATTCCATGTTGTTACCATGTTGCCATTTAGTTCATCTTTTAGTAGCCTTCTCTAAACATTGTACAGTGTGAAGCATCATGTCCTTTTTCACATCCTTTATCTTATATACATTTATCCGTAAAGCTGAAGAACTAATAGGAGCCCAATGCCCAAAGCTATTATCAATAATATCAAAGAGGACAGATGGTCTGGATTCCTTCATTCTCAGCAAAGTGCACAAAGGCCAATATAGCGCAGGACTTAGGAAGTCATGATATGAGCGAAAGGTGCGTGATCATTTATGGATGAACTATACACACAACAATTGCAGTGAGCAATTACTCCGGAGACCTGTACGCCTTACACTGAGGAAAACAAAGAGCGATGAGGGTGAGCAATGCTCTCTCAGCACTGCACAGCACAGAGGTATTTAAGACCACAATCTGAAATTTGATTCACTTACTCTAATAACTCCGCCAATGCCTGAGAGGATTTTCATTTGTATTATGGTAAAAACAGTGTAGTTAATGATAGGTGTCTGACAAGTTCATCAAGGTATGAGGAGTACAACAAAGCAGGATTTCACTGAACTTCCTTTTAGTAAATCAAAGAGCAAATGGCTAGTTTAAACACTAAATTATTTACTTTGCTTTTCAAAGCTGAATGTAATTTCCCAGAGAATAATAGCCACATCTCTGGCTTTTCCATATTTAGAGCTATGAATGGCTTGGTGACTGTCACAAAAAAATTCAACATTAGACGGGACTATAACGGGATAAACCTTCCCTGTGCACGTGTCCCATGTTGTTGGGAGAAACGGGTTACAGGGAATGGTCTTTTTGGGTGGAAATAAACCCCCATCTCCATGTTGCCACTGGCAAAAGGAGGCAGTGATATTGACTTAAATATGGGGAAATGAGAGGCTGCCATAATGTGTTCTCTGTGCTTTGTTTCCAGCAGATAGGCAGAGAGCTTTGAAGTGTGGATTGGCACAGCAGGGTGCGAGTTTCTGTAAAGGCAAGATGCTAAACGCTAAGGATGAGAAGGACATGAGGTAGTCTATTACCAATGCAGGAGCAAAGAGAAAAAAAAGGCAAATCCAATGATAATGTACATCTGTTCCAGTGAATTTATGAGCTTTGAACATTTTTTCATGTGGGATAAGTGGATCCTTTTTCTCACTGAATCTCAGAACTTCAAAGCAGATTCGCTTTGGATAATGCAAATGATCGGAATATGCCGGTTCCTGCCTACTCAAGAGCATGAAAAGAAAGAGGGGAAAGGGAGAATTACAGCTAATTGGCATGACAGTCTTTTATGTTGGGAAAGAAGGGCAAAAATAAAACACTTCAATTATTGTCAAGTTCATTCAATTAGGAAACAAGCTGACAAAGTGCTAAAGTTCAGCGTGCCCGACCCAGTGGCCATTTACATTAAATGTCATTTTTTACTGTTGACATTTCCCTTGTTATATCTGATGAAATTATAATTAGCAGGATTAAATCCGCCCTATAATCACCACGCTGGCAGTGGAGAGAGAGAGGCTGCTCTGTTTAGCTCTGAGGCTGTGGTGTCCGGGGCCTGGGGGTAAAGGTTATTTATCTGTTCGTGCTCAGTGCTTGCACCATCAGTCTCACGCCTTCCAAATAATGCACATTCATCTGAAAAGAAACCCATTTGTAAACAATATAAAGGGAAATGGAGTTTTTGTGATCCCTCAGCTTTATGACAGAAACACAGAAATGGCATTTATGTTAAAGAGAGATTTTTCATTTTGCTGCGTCTTTACCAGCCAAACTATTTCACACAACAGTTGAGACCCATTAGAAATAGTTAATCAAAAGTAATTTTACACACACTTAAAGCCTGAAACTCAATGACAGGGTCCTTCAACTTAATAAGATATGCCATCCACCGTAGGAAATGTAATGCTGAAAACACAAACTCCACTTTCACCGGCAGCCCGGTCACTTCTTGTTGCAAAGAGCACAGTTCAACTTTTCCAAATTACAAGCCTGCTGTCTGGACTTCTAGAGACTGACTCCAGACTTCTAGAGATAGCAAATGAATAAAACAAGGCTCCAGAAAGTTGCATTGGTTTTTAGTAGATCATTGGAGCTCTTTCTTTTTGCAACATCAAAGGCAGCCGCAGCTCTTTGATGTGGCAGCATGCTGTTTAAGGTACAGAGTGAATGGAGAGATGTCAAGCTGCAAGGTGCCTCTGTAGTTTACGTTGAGTGCTGCAGAGAGCTGCAGATGAAAGGAGCAAACAGAGTTTGATAATGAATGTCCAACAAGTAGGACCCATCTCAGACAGCGCACACTCAGCGGGGTGCCTGCGCTAACCTTGAGCGCAGCACCCCAAACTTCGGGCAGACGCTGGAGACCAGACTCCTTCAACTTGGCTGCTCCTGGAAAAAGGGGGCTCTCAGATGTGGGCTTTAATCTTCCTGTCAATTAAATCCCGATTGACACACACACCCAGACGCACACGGTCACGCACACATGCTCGTCTGAAAGAGACGCCATCCACGTCCTCCGTTGCGTGCCTGTCTTTCTGGCTTGGGGAGGCCTTTTCTAATTATGCACTAATCCTTCCAATGTATGAGTCAATTTGAGGCTCGAACGTCTGCATCACTGTAGTGTCGCTGTAAATTGTGATCCTCTTACTATTGATGTCTCTGTTAATCAAGTGAGGTAATCCGCCTTTATTTGTCACCCGTCTGTCTCAGAGGAATGTTAGATTACAGGTTGTCAATGTATAACTCACCGACACCATTGATAAATTGGCTGCCACTGTTCACATCTTTGTAACAAACCGGTTGTAAACATAAATCTCCCAATGCTTGTGTGTAAATAAATAAATGCTGAATTTGTGTTATGTCATTTGTTAGGGGATGTGGACCCCTCAGTGTTGTTTGCTTGGTGAAAGATGATGAGTTCTGATTAATTAAAATATTATGTTGAAATTGCAAATTACTCTGTATGATAGAACCATTCACTCGTTGACATCACACCTCTGATAGCCAAATGTATTCATATTTATCATTGATTTAATCATTTTGGAATATTAGAAGTGAAAGAATGACACCATCCATATACTGTACATCTATCTTTCTTCCAATTAAGGAAAACTTTTATATTGTTATTTTACTGTTCCTCCAGTGAACTTGGCAAGCAAACACGTCTCTTACACTGAAATTGAAGGGCATTTATTCACAATCAGTATGGACACCAACCAGTAACCTTTTCAGTGTAATGTCTGTTGAAATAAAAGCAAACTTTAAAAATTGTTCTGTTAATACAAACACACTGTATATAAATTGGTTTGGGATATTTTTGGTTATTTAAATGTATGTTACTGTGTGTGTGCATTGCAGTTGAACGCAATGTCACTATGGTACTGCTCGTTTTGTGTGGCAGATTATTTTACAGTACAGTGTATCCAAAAATAAATAATGATTTCTAACATGAAGACAAATGGTTATGTACAACAACTTGTATGTGGATTTACTTCAGAGTTCAGCGAAGATGAGATGTGCTGATTTGCTTCTGGGAGTTCTGTGTCTCTGGCAAACCAATCAGTACACTCGCAGTACATCAGTGCACCTGGCCTAACACTGAGCTCACCACATGTGCTTTTGATATCTGCACAGAAAGAATGCACAGTGATGAAATGACTGGAGCCAAAGTATTCCATCTCCACTATGAGAGAGGGTGGATCCAGCACTAAACCACACTGTTATTCATTGACATATAGTTCAAAACTGACTCGGGCGGACAAGGTTATTTAGTACTGGGCAGCAGTTTCAGTGTAGTACTGAAGCTGAACTGACTCCATATGGAGCCAGACTTAACTTTCATGCCCAAGAAGCTGCGAGATGAAGAGTAGATCCTCCACGCCAAGTCTAACTCAACCTTTCTGTGTGTCTGCGGTGGGAAAATGAATATTATCTCTTATCACAATCTTCTGTAAAAGTGATTTAGAGGAACGTAAAGACCCAGGATAATTCTTTGTCTTGATCCAAAAGCCCTGATGTTGAAAACTGTCTTGGGACCAGACCAAAAGCAGTCATACAGCAAAAGTCTGATGCCTATTACAAAATCAGTCTTCAATGACCCTTTGCTATTACAATGGACAAACCTTGTTTTGCTCCATAAACAATAGTACCAGATAAGTGATATATAGTAATCAGACCCCTCTCGACCCATCTCATCCAAATTCATTTTTATCACTTCCTTGTCACTCTTTTGAGATATGAGGTTTCCAGATGTTAATCCAAACATACAAGAGCAGAAGAAAATCATTTAGGATTTATCTAAAACTCTACCAAAGCTAATGAGTTACAGTCCTTGGTCACATATGTAGAAAAGTCTGTGTCTTTTGGCTAGTCTTACATGGTCCAAAGATCTCTTCATTAATAATGATAATAATGATTAATATGAATAAGAGGTCCAAATGGACGAAGTTGGAGGAACACATTTTCTTTGCTTTGACAAAAGGTGGTAGAAATTCTGTTGCAACAGAGGACAGAAATACTCAGAGATGTCTTTTGGGATTATATCTGTATTTTTTCTTTTATTGACAATTTCTTACCTTCTTTCTTATCCATCCAAACTTGTGATTTGGATGACAGAACTCCACGTTAGAGCTTCATGTGGGATGCCTGACAGAGAGCACTCTGCATTACACTCCCCTTGGTGGAGCTGCCTGTTTCTTAGACAAGAATAAGAATGAAAAAAAGCAGAAACAACTCCTTTTAGAAAGTTTTATTCCAGTCTGTCTTTGATTACTCCTTCCTTTGTGTGTTTGAGGATTTTCCCCCACAGGGCACAGTGAGGAAACACAATAAACTAATCATGGTACTCAGGAGGGGGCTATAATAACAATAATGATAAATCATCTGACTGTCCATCCAAAAAGTCATTTCTACCGTAACATCAAAGCATTCAAGGGGGTCGTGAAGCATAATCATAATATGAGCTGTTTCCAGGGATGTGTTTTATATGCACTTTTTGAAATTTACATCAGATTCACAGCATGTTGGCCATGCTGCAGATTCCTGGTGGCTACAAGAATATTACTATTACAACACTGTTGATTTATGGCCATACCGTGGTTATCACATTGTATCTTTATTTCCAACAGAGCCTTGTAGACCCACTCATAAAGACTTGTAATTATCAGAGGATTTCAAACCACTCATGATGAATTCTACATTGTGCACAAAAAGAGGGTTTGAGACGTTGGCAGGATGATGGGAAGAAGTCAGCAAAGGATTAAAGAAAAGTTTCAAAAAGAGGAATAAAGAAATGTTTAAAAAAGGGAAGAAAAATTCCCAGCCTCTTGAGAGAAACAGGTTGGTTTATTAACACAATAGTTCCATCAAGTGGTTGCATGGCAAAATTGCAACCAGTAAGGAGAAACTGACCTGAAACCACAGTTTCCCCTCACCAGTATACTTCTAGTGGATTTTCTTAAAAATATGTCAATGTGAGAATATGTCAAGTAAATATGTCAAATGAGTTATTTCTATTGAACAGAAAAAGAACTAATGCTTTTTAAAAACTATAATTCCTCTTGAAGTTGTCTCTAACTTGAAGCCTGAGTATGTAAAACCCTTTGGCAAGAGGATGTTGAAATGTCATCACATCTCAATGGACAGCAGGCATTGGCATGAGGCAAAGTTTGTTTGAATATCAAGCAACCGTCCGTGAAAAATCACTTCCCTTTTTTCAAAATAGAACAAAAGTAAATTGACTGTTGAACTGTTGTATGTGCATACATGTACTGTGTTAGAGTGTGTTGTAGGTTTGTCCTGTTTTGAATTTTGTGGGGGTTTCATTTAATTTAAAGGCAAAGCAAGGCGCAGTTTGGTTTCCATTTAACACGAGGGACTTGGTAGCAGAATATGTTTCACTTTCAGCTGTGGAATGAGGAAGAGGTAAGTCTCAAGTGGTGCTGCGTCTGAAACCAAATAACAGATGGAGGGAAGAAAGCTCTCTGTTGTCGAGACTCTAACGTGAGTTATAATGGTATAATGACGTTAATATGTGTTGCGTGCCTTTGCAGTTTAAGTCCTTGAGGTTGATCCTGTGTATTTGTGTATGTGTTAAATGAGTATGTAACATTTATATACCAAAAAAATGTCAGTGTTAACAATCCACAACAAAAGAAAAGCTAGGGCGTTAGTAAGGGCAATTAATCAAACTTGTGATGGCTTGTGGTCACATGATGATTTGTGTGCGTTCACTGTGCCAGGCTGGGATTCTGGAAGCAGCATAAGCACACGTTGGATGTCCCTGAGCATGGACGCTGACATCCAAAAAGCATGTTTGTCCAGGAGCTTGTGCTGAAACAACGGACAGAGATACTGCATGCACTGTGTAGCAGTGGGTCAGCTGAACTTCTGGAACAGGTCCTGGACATACTGCTGGCACAGCAGGTGCTCATATGGGAGGACTACCAGAATATACAGATACCTGGCAGGGCACTGTATACCAATGCAAGACAGCTGCTCGACGTGGTTTATACAAAGGGTGTGGATACGTGTGGGCTTTTCCTCGCTGCTCTCAAACAGGTCCTACCTGAAGAGCAGGGAGCTAGCCTCTCATTTTCAGGGTGCTGTTCAAACTTAGAGGAAAAAAAAGAATGCCAGACCACATCTACGCAGACTCTTCTGACTCAAAGACCAAGACTGGTCAGAGAGCTACAGGGGTGCATTGAAGGTGCTCTAGAAGCTCTTGTCATATCAGGAAACTTCACCTCAGCAGACTGTGATGAAGTGCGACTGCCTATACACACCCCCTCTCAGCAGGTACTGTGAATGACTCATGCTTTATACACATCATTGAACTATGGCTTGGCAGCTGTCACTGCCTTTTACCTATTCAATTGTCCTGGAATAAAAACAGTTGTGTGTTTTTTGCATTTCTTATTATTGCCAACCTGTGATATAGAACAGGAACTGAAGCTGTTTTTCTTTATGTTAATATTGCTCTGTATATCCAAAGTCAAGATGGTTTTTTTTGTACAAATGCATGTTGTAGAAAAACAGTTTGAAATTCACTTTCTTGCCAAAAGACAGATACCACTCTGAGGTCTGTACAGTAGATATGAAGCTGGCCCCGAAAGTCGGTTTAGCATAAAGACACAGGAAACCGATGGCCTAGTTCTGTACAAAAGTAACAAAAGCCACCTACTGACTCTTCTAAAGGTCACTAGTCTTTTCCAGAAAGTTACTGTCCTAGAAATAGTCTGCCTCCCCCCGAATGCTGCAATGTGTCTTTTTTACTCTACTGAAATGAGACATTAGGTGGCAGGGGGATTTTTTCGTCCTTTGGACAGAACCAGGCAAGCAGTTTCCCCCTGTTTCTAGTCTTCATGCTAAGCTCAGCTTATCATTGGCTGGTGCCAACTTCATATGGTGTCCAGACACTAAATTATCAATCTTCTCAACTAACCCTTGGCGAGAAAGTTAATAACTGTGTTTCCAGAAATGTTGAACTTTAAGAATGATTAAATCCATTGCCATTCACATGTCAATCAGGCAAGGCGTTTGCTTGACCATGTCAGATCAAAAGGAGAATCAGCTGCAAAGGTTGTGCTGCAGTACATTCAGCTAAAAAAGAAGCCTGGATCCCCACTGAACCAGGAGAAAGTGTCTCCTTCCAAAGGTATGTCTTAATAATGTAATACCATCTGTAATGGGAGGTTCTGTAATGGGAGGTTCTGCAAGATAACCTATAGCAGATGCACGCACTTATTTAATTTATTTAAACTTGTGGATGGTGTGTCTGAAATATATTAAATTTAGGTATTTTCTTGGTGGAAATTGATAAATAGATCCTGGTATAAAAATCATCAGCACATCACATTTCAAATTTACAAAATGTATAATTTTGCAGTGCAGTGTGTTTTATTGTAGCTTATCTCACTTGTATGCTTTTGGTCACAGAGTTCTTGAAGTATCAGAAGAAACTCAGCAGTTCTGTGTCTGCCCAGTCCTGCTTTCTCAGCACTTACGGAGGGACCAGCCACATGTCTTTGGATGACATCTACACTGAAGGCCAGCTGGAACTAGCTCCTGACTGTACTGATGTCCATGGACCTTTAGGCCTGGAGGACATAATTGGTACGGCAGGTACGGTCAACAAGGAGGCTGACACAGTGTTGGTGTCTGGGGAGGCAGGCAGCGGGAAGAGCACCTTACTCCAGAGGCTGCACTTGCTTTGGGTCTCAGGGAACAGCTCTCCAGGACTTTCTCCTTCTGTTTCCATTTAGCTGCCGCAGGTTGAACTCAGAGATCAAGGAACTGTCCGTTCAAGAATTGTTGTTTCAGCACTGCTGCTGGCCAGACAGGGAGCAGGAAGAGATATTTCAGTTCATCCTGGACCACCCACATCTCATCCTCTTCACTTTTGATGGCCTGGATGAGCTCAAGCAGAGCTTTTCCGATGATCACAGATTCTGCTGCCCCACCCAGCGTGCACCTGTTCACATACTACTGTTCAACTTAATCCAGGGTTCCCTACTGAAGGGTGTTTGTAAAGTGGTAACTAGTCGCCCAGAGGCGGTGGGCCCTTTGTTGAAGAAGCACCTTCGTAAAGAAGTCTTTCTGAAAGGCTTTTCCCCAAGTGAGATTGACTGTTTTGTGAGGAAACATCACAGTGACCCAGCTGTGGCTGCTAAGGTTTTGGAGTCCCTACAGACAAACACTGCTTTACTTGGACTGTGTCATAGTCCAGTCCTCTGCTGGATTGTCTCACAGTGCCATAAGGAGCTGCTAGGCTGTGGAGAAGGCAGCCCACAAACAATCACAGACGTTTACCTAATGATCTTACAGCACTTTCTCCAGCACCAAAGCTCCCTGATGAGCACTGAAGGGTTAGGTTGGCTTCAGGAGCACCTACAAACAGTCTTGCATCTAGGGCACCTTGCCCTTGAGGGGATAGCAACAACCTGTTACATCTTCTCATGTACAGATCTGGAGACATGTGGTGTAACTGAAAAAGACATCTGCATGGGCTTTCTCATACAAAGCAAAGATATGTCTTCTGTACACAGTAAACACTATGAATTCCTCCATGTTACTATACAGTGTTTCTTTGCTGCTTTGTACATTGTTTTGTCAAATAACACTTACCGTCTATCCATCCCTAAGCTCTTTGAGCAGAAGGACATGAGGGAGACAGGTATGAGCAGCTTATGCTTCAAGGCCTGCTTGCCTTCTACTTCCCAACAAGAGTTTGTTTTAGGAGGAGAAGCAACAGCAGCTGAAACACCAAATCTGCAAATCACAGCCACCTTTGTGTCTGGACTGCTGTCCCAGCGCCATCGAAGCCTGGGGCTCCACTGCTGCCCTAGAGCTGTAATGGAGAAGAGGGTCAGACAGGTGGTGAGATGCCTGTCCAAAGGCATGCAGAAACACTTTAAATCCATCCCTCAACCAGTCGAAGGCGAGAAGAAGAGCATGCACGCAATGCCAGGTTTCGTCTGGCTTATCAAATGCATCTATGAGATGCAGGAGAGCAGGATCGCTAAAGATGTAATGAGTAAGCTAGAGGTAGACCACCTGAAACTGACCTACTGTAACATTGGTCCTGTCGAATGCACTGCACTAGCCTATGTGCTCCAGCATTTAAGGAATCCTGTAGGCCTCCAGCTGGACAACAACTCTGTGGGCGATGTTGGAGTTGAGCAGCTTCTTCCCTGCATGGACATTTGCAATTCCCTGTAGTGAGTATGAAAAGGTCAAATTCTTCCACCTGTCCATTCATTCTGGTGAACAAATCTTTCACAATAGGCAGAAAAATACATGTTATGCTGAAGTGTCCAATATTTTTGCTTTATCAGCCTCAGGAATAATAACATTACGGATGAGGGGATCCGCAAACTGATTGCTAAGGGTATTCAGTGTGACAATTTCCGGAAAATTGCGTAAGTATTGTCAAGATGATAAATAACGTTTTTGTGATCTTACAAATAATGTTTGATTAAGTACCTTCCATAATCATTTTGTTTCTCTCCAGGCTCTTCAACAACAAGCTAACTGATGCTTGCACACAGCACTTTTCTCATCTTCTAAGTACCAAGCAAGATTTTCTTGCTCTAAGGTCAGCACATACGGTTTTATCGGCGCTCTTCAGATTTGACACCAATATTGAACTACAATAGTACTGTCAGTCTGTGCAGTGCAAAAGGAATAGTAAATGTGCTTCTCTATTTTTTCAGGCTAGGCAACAATAATGTAACAGCAGAGGGGGCAAAGCAGCTGGCAGAGGGACTGAAATCCAATCGTTCGCTGCAGTATTTGGGGTAAACATCTTCCTGCAATATTCTGTACATCTTGTTGGTGGTCCATTCCATTTACTACTCTTGCTTTTTTATTCCCAGGCTTTGGGGCAATAAGATAGGTGATGAAGGAGCGGAGGCCCTTGCTAGAGCCCTAGAGAACAGCAACACTCTGGTGTGGCTTAGGTATTTTTTATTTTAAATATTGGGACATGCTTGACAGTGTGAAAAATGTATTAGAGATATAAAAGTATTAAAACATTTCCCCCACTTGTGTTTGAAGTATAATAATATTTATACAGTGTATGTCAGTTATACAATATTTTTCTGTAACTTGCCAAATATATATCTCTGTGCATTTTGCTTATTAGCAATACATGTTCATACAGCTGTGGAGTACTTTACTTGAATTTAATTCTAAGTTTATGTTATGGCAGCCTGGTAGGCAATGGTGTAGGGAGCGCAGGAGCATGTGCTCTTGCCAACATTGTGAAGAACAGCATGTCGCTTGAAGAGCTTTGGTATGTTTTGGAGACAAGTTATACTTGTATTGACAGTGCACATGACTTTTGTGTTAACTGAATAGTTGATTTGACATTTGGGCACTCACTGTACTCACTATAGTGGTTAACTTGCTCCACCCTCTCCACCCTTCTCATTTCCTGTAAAAGGTTGACAGAGAACTGCATAACCAGAACAGGGGTGGAATGTCTGATTGAAGCCCTCAAACACAACACTCATGTGAAATCTATATGGTGGGTAACGAACAGCGTGCTTCATACACACTTAAAGCTCCCACTGCTTCTTATGTGGTTAGCACATGTGCTTGGTGGTCGTTTGCATCCTGCTTGTTTCAGTGCCAAGATAAATGGTTGTAGACACAGCATCCTATTTTGGCTGAACAACAGTGTTATTTTGGCTTTAACTTTTTTCCATGTCCAAACTAGCTGTGCATTGTCATTGACTGATTTTGTTTTTTCCTTCTCCACTGCAGGTTGAGAAACAATGACCTCAGTTTAGAGGAAGTTGAGGAGATGACACAGCGTGAATCAAGACTGGTCTTTTGATTTTGTGTTAAGCTGGCTAATGTATTGCTGTTTCTATTTATTAAAGGAAATATTTCATATTAAAATGTGCTAAAGTGTTGGTTTTCTATTTTCAGGGTTTATCCAAATACTATCCAAAAATAAATCCACCTTTATCTTGAGTTTCTTTTGTTGGTGTAGGTGGTGATATGATCACACTTCACCATACCACCACCACTACCATTACTATAAGTACCACTACTACTACTTGCCTGTAGTCAGTGGTGGAAGTAAACAAATTCTTTCAAGTGATTTAAATGCAATTTTGAGGTCCTTTGAGTATTTCAATTTTATCCTGCTTTATACCTCCACACCACTCCACCTCTACTTTAGAGAAAAATACTGTGTTCTTCCATTGCACATTTATTTGACAGCTAAAGTTACTTACAAAAAAGAAAAAAACATTAAATTGATTAAAAATCATCCAAAACGTGATCATATTAGAAAATATTACACAATCATTTATATTACACCTCCCAACAGTATATAAAGCAGTGTAGCTTTCCCGCAACCGGCTGCAATACTTGAATGTATAGCATATTGTAGTATAGTATAACACATGGCACAATTCTGAATATTAAGCACTTTTAGTTTTGATTCTTAGTACATGTTTGTTGACGGTAACAACAGTCTAATTCAGAACATGTTTTGCCCTGAGCTATTGTAAAGTGTTTCTATTAATAATGTAGTATAGCCTATTTTATTTGAGTATCTATCCTTCAGTAAACACTTCTACCTTCACTGCCTGCAGTCAACCAGAGACTGCATCATCTGTCCGGAGAGCTACACTTCAACCGAACTACGCGTCTCTGCCATTCATGGGAAAACCCCGACCGAGGGAAGGGGACGTGCGTACAAACTGACCAACAGCCAATCAGAGCTCGAGGAGGAAGCGAGAAACCAATGGCCTTGAGAGAGTCGTGTGATGTCACGCATGAAGTTTCGTGAGGTCGTCTCCTGTAAATAATATATCTAATATCTGTAGCGATACACTGTATTATTTAACCCGTTTCTCCGCGGAGAAGAGCTTTATCTAAATGCTGGTAGAAAGCTGTGGAGGGTGGCAGACTTCTGCCGGCCTGCTTGCTGTCGAGCAGCTCGCCAGGCTAACTTTAACCTCATACTTAGCCTGTTAGGACGCTAGCATTAGCCAGACATTTAGCTAATCAGAGGTGATCACGGGAGAAATCCAGCTCGTTCCCAGAGGCCTGTATCTGAATGAGACGGACATTTGACATGACAGTCACCTGTGGCCTCTAAGCGAACCGACTCGTATCAAAGGTGAGGTGTCCGTGTCGTTAGCACTGAAGGTAAATGAGTGTTTGGTGCGTTTATAGCCGACGAGCCACTTCCCTCTCTCAAATGGCCTTTTGACTGACAGCTTCTGTCTGCTGCTCCGGTTGTCAGGGAGGAAAATGTTCATGGAAACCAGTTATATCACCGCCAGACGAAAGTGTAATGTATTAAACTTTGCTGCTGTCACCTCAAAGGACTCGATAAATAAATGTCAGGTTGAGGTTTCTGTTTTCTACCCGTGTTGTTTCTCAGCTCTGTGCAGCGTTAACCAAACAGTGCTGTCCTCATGTTAGTGTGTTATTACGTTGATCATTTACTGAAATATACTGCAGTGTGATAACCAAGTCAGCCTGCGCTGTCACCAAATGTCGGATGCTGTGAATGAGTGTGCTCCTCACTGTGTCGGATGGTTGCTCATCACTATCGGTGGTGTCATAAGGGGAAATCCACATTGTCTGCTGATTGAGTCTTGCTCTGTGTGTCAGTAAAAAGTCAACTGTCTTCTCCCTGCCTATTTTTAGACTATTTAAATCAGATATGACTAATGTCACAGGTGTAGTGAACAGGAGTGACCATCCCAACAAACTGACTACAGATCTGTTCATTTCAGTCAGCAAATGAATAGCTACCTGGCAGATCCGAATATATGTTTTCAACATCGTAATTGTTCAGAGGATATTTTCCTTCACCTTAAAATGCAGTGAAGGCTGTTTTACCAAATGTTCCATCATGGTTTGTAGTTTATTTCTGATTTCAATATGACTCATCATCCCGCCAGTCTGTTTACAACAGATAAAGGAAGCTATCTCCACATTTTTATGCTGAGCTCTGCTTTTAGATGAAACATTTTGTGCTTGTTACTGTGCTTAGGGGATATAGGGGATATTTGCAGTGTCTCTAACAGAAATACAGCTTGTATTACATTTTTATTTATTATGTACAATTTGCGTGCTTGTTGCACTTTTGCTTTTCTGTTGTATATAAATATTATGTTTTCCAAACCAGTGAGCTGAACACACAAATCAAATATGCATCAGGTGTGCTGTTGGGATTATTAGTAAGCATTCACTTTTTTTTTTGGCTGTTAATTAATTGAAAACACACAATGGAAATTTTGGACAGTTAACAGTGCAGTGACATTTCACTGCACTTATTTTAAAAGAATATTCGTTTTAAATTTATCAAATGAAAAAATAAAAACAAACTCTCACTAATGTTTTTTATCAATGGTCCTTGAATACATTTTATTTAAATGTGGACATTTGTCACTTATTTCTACAGACCACAGGTCAAGCTTGCCTTGATGTTGGACATCCTGCCTAGCATGCAGCCATGAGCTCTGCCCTGTGGAGCCAGGAGAAGCCCAGTGGGGGCTTCAGGGAGGACTGGCGCTTCTACATGGTCATAAAGGAGTGTACGGTGGAGAAGCCTTCCCAGAAGACCCTGAGGATCCCCCGTGGCAGCCTCGGTCAGGCTTGCCAGGAGCGCAACAACCTGGGCCGGACACTGCCCGCATGTAAGGGCAAGAAAAGTCTCCGCATCCTGGACCAGACCAATGTGGTGTTGAGCCTGGACGAGCGGGACGTTCTTGAGCTGGATGAGAAGCTGGCTGAGCTGCTGTTCCCCATCACCAACTGTGAGGAGCGATATGCTCTGCTCTGCAACGAGCCCCGGCTGGAGCGTGTCCGTGATATTGACTGTGGTTCGAAGGTGCGCGTCCAGCTGCGCTCAGGAGACAAACCTCTGCCTGGTGTGGTCCGCTTCAAGGGCTCACTGCTCCCTGACAGAGCCCTCTCTGGAATCTGGTTTGGAGTGGAGCTTCTGGTGAGAACTCCATTGTATTTAGTGTGTAGTTTTTGGAGAGGGTGAGGTGGATACTTTGTTTCCTCTGTGTGCATGTGAGCTCCACTACAGTAGAAACATTCAGCGTTGGAGACAATGATTAATTTACACAGTACAAATAAGACACATTTCCCTCTTAAAATATTTGGAAATTAATTGTTGTTTTTAAAATAGTCTCAGGTTTGTCTTTATAACCGTATGACAAACATAAAAACAGAGACAAGAAAAGGAGTTAAACTTTCAGTGGAACCACAGCTGGAAAATCAGTAAATGTGGAACCAAGACAAAAATAGCAAATAAACATCACTGCTGTGAAAATATTTTTATAGGAAACAGTTTCTTCGGTAGACATCTGATTGCAAACCATCAACACATTGTCCTTACTATTCAGTTATAAATCAGTTAAAACACAGATTGCATCTTTGTGGCACGTGCAAGTAACTTTCAGTCTTATCAAAACAAATTAGATAGATAGATAGATAGATAGATAGATAGATAGATAGATAGATATACTTTATTAATCCCAAGCTGGGAAATTACCGCCATCAGGCCATCAGGAACTGGTTCTTGAGAGCATTCTGAAACCAGGCGGTTATGTTTTGACCCAAGTAACACAACTATAGTTCAGTACAACCATTTCCACTTCATTAGTGAAAGTGCTTATGGCATTTGCAATGCATGTGCTTGTAAGTGTGAGTGTGAGTCTGCTATTTCTAAATCAATGACCTTTATATACACAACAGTTGGGGGGGGGAAATGCAGTGAGTGCCACTAGATTTACTCATCTAGATCTTCTCTTCTGCTTTTATGTGTGTCTCGTCAGCTTATATTTGCAGTGTTGAAAATTTGTGAACACAGCTCATAGCACCCTGAACAAATCAAAGCTTTTGTAGAGCTACTTTGATGACGGGGTAGAGATGTTTTTACAGAACACACGTGCTGTCTGGACATAGTGAAAAGCAAAATATTCACATTTATGTCATGTGATTTGCTGTGAGAACACACATCTTGCCAACTTGTGAGTCATACATTATGTTCTTACACGTGGAAAACACAGGATTAAAAGAAATACACGTTGGACTTTAATACTTTTTTTTTTTTTGGCTTCAAAATTTTTGGGTCATATGCTGCAAGTTTATGGTCAATTTCTGCTCTTTCTTAAACTTCAAAGACAGAGACCGGCTATAAATGTTTAGAGAAGGCAGAAACAAAGCTGCAGTGTTTTGACTGACATGAGGGCGAGCACATAATGGCAGCATTTGACTTTTTTTAACTATTCCGTTAATCTCTACACTAAATCTCATTATTTCATGTCATGCCATTCAGTAAGTAACAAAAAACAAAGGATTGCCTATTGCAGCACAATGTTGTGTTTATTCTGCCGTGCCCAGCTGTTGTCTTCTTGAGTGGGCTGATGGAGCTCAGGCGTTGAGCTCAATATAAAGGCCTCAGAGTTGGCACATATGCTTCAGATACAGTCATGGCCTTTACCAAAGATTACTGTATTCCTTTTCTGCTGATATAGGCCAGCAATAATAACAACTTTGCACTTTTTGTAACTAAAGTCTACACGTGAGAAGAGAAGCACAGTATCTTACAGTGTGGTTTGTCAGAGCATCCTGTATCTGTGCTGGAAATTTTTGAATGTATTTGTCATTGCAGTAAGTCATGTCATATTCCTGCTGCAGTAATCGATCATATGCTCTCACAGCTCTGTGATGTTGACTTCCCTTCACTGAAGAGTGCTTAGCAAGCAGCTTCACTACCTGCCCTACTTGTGATGACAATAAGTTGCTCATCCCTCTTGCTCCTGTTCTGTCTCAGTCTCTACACTTGCCTCATCATCTTCCCTTCACTCATGTCCCACAGGAGGAGGGCCGGGGCCAGGGCTTCACAGAGGGCTCCTACCAGGGCCGCCAGCTTTTCCGCTGTGAGGATGAATGCGGCGTGTTCGTGGCCCTGGACAAACTTGAGCTCTGGGAGGACGATGATAACGATGCCTTGGGCGAGCTGGAGGTGGACCACGTGAATCTGGTGGAGGAGGACCAGGACTTCCCTCCACTGGAGATCAACTCCAGGGTCCTGGTACAGACCAGGGACGGGCCGGAGAGAGGCACCATCATATTTTGTGACCTGCTGCCAGGGAATGAGAGCCTGGGCTACTATGTGGGAGTTGACATGGTAAGTAAGGCTGAGTCATTGCACACACTGTATGTTCAGACAGGTGCAGAGACAAACAGTACATCATGTAGGACAAAATAACGGTGAAATTATTTGTCAATTAGTTAATTAGTCAGTTGACAGAAAATCAGTAGTCTCTTTCAAGCAAAAACTCAACATCTGCTTCTTCTAGCATCTCAAACGTGAGGATTTCCTGCCTTTTCTTTTTCATAAAATTGTACCTTCTGTCATAACCTGTTGCTCAGATAAAACTATGCTAATGATAAAGAAAATGCACCAAATCTAGGACAACTTATGCTATCTGTCAGTTAGCATAAACTGAATGTGTTTTTCTCCCTGACAGTGCAACTTGTTTCCAGTCTGCTAACTTAGCTTAGCAAAAATACTAAGGGAACAGATAGTCTAACTGTCTAAAGGTAATAAAATCCACCTATCAGCTCCTTTAAAGCTCTTTAATGAACATGTTGTATCTCGTTAATTTAATCTGTGTAACAATCTGTAGTGTAAAAGCAACAAATTGCTATTTTAAAGGCTGTCATGTGAACTACTCCTTGGTAGAGATCAGCAACTTCTTGGATTTACCACTGTTTGTTTGTCAACTGGTCCAGACCAAGAAATGGTTCAGCACATACACCCTTGTAAAGTAGTGTTTTGTTTTTTTTTAAACAGTGTTTGTGCAGGTGATGGAACACATGAGATAAAATTTATCAGTGATCTTTACAGCAAGCAAAAAGAGAAAATTGATTTCTCAAAATGCTGAATTATTTCTTTGAATACAGTTGATTTTTGGTACCTGACATTCAAAGCATGTCTTTCAACGAATCTATATTTTAAACATTAAAGTTAAAATTTAATGAAACTTTAATAAAACAATGACCCAACTATGAAATAATGATTCTGTGATGCGGATTAGGCGTTTTTATGTTGTTCAGCTGTGTCACTGTGAACTCTATAAACACCACCAACAAACACTTCTGTGGACACAAATAATTTCCATATGAAAACAGTGTTTTAAAATTCCGATGAACTGTCAGCTAAAATGGGAAACTTACTCAAATATTGTAAAATCTACATAATCAAATACTTCTTTGTGTTTAATTACATCAACTTTACAAAACCTTTTACATACAGCTCAATTGCTGTTGACAGTGAGAAAGTGAGACGATGTTTCAGTCATGACTAAGGATGCTCTGTTGTAATTTGATCATTTGAATGATCCTTGCCTCAGCAGAGGGCGGCAATGTGTAAAAAGTTGCACATTGCAGCTGTAATGCCACTCATCAGAGAGAATGTCTCAGGTTCTTTGAGTGTTTTTTTTTTCCTTTTCTTTTTGTTATGGCTGCTTTTATTCCTCTGTATTGTGAGGGAACATGTCTTGTTGCCTGGGATCACAGTGGCTAGTATCTATGGCTACTGTTGTCAGGCGGGAGTTGTATTGTAGTCATAGAGAGATTGAAACACATAACTGAGGCATTTGACTGCTGATCGTTAGCAGCAGCAGCAGCGGCAGCAGCAGCCCACTCAGTGCATCTGAGCCACCCACACAAAGGCAAGGCAGTCACGCGGGGAGTGAGGTAAAGACTTAGTGCTGTATGACCCAACAGCGTGGCAAGGGGCCAACAGGCAGCTGAGGAGAGCCCACTGCTCTGCCTCACTCTGCGTCCAGCCTCGCCCTGTCTTCTCTAGCTAGTGGCACTGGCCTCACGCTCATCGTAGAAATATCCCACTGGAGAAGAATCCTGGATACCAAACTGCAGAAGAAGAATACTGTGGTTGTGCTTGCAGAGAAAGTAGAGCTCTCAGGTGGAAGGATTTGAGGTGGAAGATCTGTTGTTTAGATGGAGAAGATCAGATGAGCAGTTTGGACACAGAGGATACACAACACAAAGGATCAAGCTTAACATCATTTTTAAATAAAGCGCTAGGACAACAGACCTTATTAACCACCAAGAAGATACTAGGGGAAGAAGCACGTGTGGCACCAGCTTGATCAGTTCTACAGAGATAAAGAACGCCTGGGAGGGTTTTATATGTCTCATGTCTTCAACTCTTTCAGGACAATCCTATTGGGGACTGGGATGGTGTGATGGATGGGAAGTTGCTGTGTAATTTCGCCAGTTTGGAGCACACTCGACTTGTCCCCATCTGTGACGTAATGCCAGGTGAGTCACCTAGTATTTCGTGCTTTCCGAGAAACATTCAGCTGCCGCTCTCTCGGACCAGCTCCGAGCTCCTTCTGAGCGTTGTGAGTTTGTGTTTTGCTTGCAGCGGGAACAGAGAGCCTTTTGTGCGGGTGGCTCACTTGTTTTTGAAAGTCAAGTGAGATACTCAGGCTCTTTGTTCTCCACATTGGCATATTGATTTGTTTATGTGTGCCACTGCCGCGTCTCTGACTATTCAGACCCTCAACTGAAAATTTTTGAAGATTAGGACTCTTAATTTTGAGAATTTGTCTCCTTTTGCACTCTCTAGACTATCTACATGCAGTATACATGGCCACTAAGTAGAGCTATGTTAATATAATAGATATAGATAGATATAATAGAATATACCCCAAACAAAATTTTGTAATTCACTGGCTCCTGATTTGTCATGCTTATAATAATAATAATGTTGGAGGCCAGTTTATTGCTTCTCACTATCCACATGGCACATGACTTTAGCTAAAGTGTCATACATTAAAACTATGTTTCCTGTAATTTGTCTTGAGTCTTGAAGTCTTGAGACTTCTTTTTGGAGTATGTTTATCAACCTGCAGTGACTAATTGAAAACCATAAAGCAAAATGGTAGAGGGTTGATGCAAATTTTCATACATTGCAAGTGGGTTGTGGAAGACATTCTATGCATGGGAGTTTAACATAGTCTGACTGGGGTGCGATTCTTTCTAATGTGGATGTATTTGTGGGCTGTGCAGAATATTCCATGCAGGACCAAAGGCTGCAAAAGCACAGTTTTGCCCCCAGAGGCACCAACAGTGACAAGTCGTCCTCTGGCCAAAGCAAACCAAAGAGCAAAGGTACTGCGCTCCTGTTGATGATACAAACCTAACTGACGTACCCACAGCTTGGTGTAACGATAACTCTTAAAGGGGCATTCCATCAAAATTGCACTGGTTGTGATTAGATGGATGTAAAAAAGTGTTTGCAGGTTTCACAAAATAATATCCCCTGAGGCAAGAAGTCGTCTTTCCTGTGTTTTACAGAAGTCCTAAAATGCAACAACTTGGTCAAAGCAGAATTATTTTTGGCTAGCAAAGCCAAGATTAAGAACAGATAAAACACTGTTGGTGGAAAGTCCCTTTGAAGAGATGAAAATAACAGACCACATGCTTCCCTCCATTTTACACAAAATATGAGAAATCCCAGTCGCAGCTGCATTGATTTGATATGAATGAAATGTGTCACTACCCTGCTTTCTTATATTTTCGGGTTTTTTTGTGTTCCCTTCATGGAGAAAACCGAGTACAGTTGCTGATTAATTGACCCTTTTCCTCCAGTTTTCTGCCCTTTTATTTTTCACTGCTGAAACATAGAGACAAAACATGCCCTCACACACACCACACCTTAAATTATTGCTTATCTCTGTGTGTGTGTTTTTTCCATGTACTTGTGTTATTTACAGGCTTAGGTCATCAGTGTGCCAGTAGAAGCAAGTCTGAATTTTACTATACTTTAAATGGCAGCTCTGTTGATCCCCCAGCCCAGTCCAAATCCAAAAGCACATGGTACATTGATGAAGGTAAAACATGGGTACTCATGGGATGTCAACCATCTTGCCGGCAAGCTCCTGTTTACCACAAACTACATACTAATCCGCTTCTCTAAGACACACTTTGATAGGGGTGATCAGGGTGGTTCCACTCCTGGCACTTTAAAGGACATTTACACTCTGAATAGTGTAATCCAAAGTAGCATACTGTAAAAAACAGTGTAGATAGTTGTAGCCATAGGTAAAGCAGTATATTGGAAAACCATTTCTCACACCTGCTAAAATATGTGACAGATTATGTATTTTTTAATTATCAAGTGAGGTTTTTGAAATTGTTTTTACTTGTATGACTAAAGCTTTCTCTTAGTTGTTTCCTAGTGAGTTTCTCATAATGTATCATAACAGATAAAATTCCTCGTAGTTAATAATTTACAAGAATAATTGTACTTTATTGTATTTGACTCATAATTTAACTTTAACATGCTATCTCATAATTGGGGCGTATTGTAGTGTAATTACATAAATATGAGATATCCACTTCATTTGTACTTACGTAGTTTGTGAGCTCTCCAAGATAATTTAAGCAGCAACTAAACAGATCCGTGGTGCAGTGGCAGTCAGCTGTCTTTACCACGCTGGCTAATATAAGAAATACCACCAACACAATTGATTTGATCCATGAACAAGAATAGTTTCCCACTTGGTTACAAAAGTGATACATTTTAGAGCTTTACAGGAGAAAAACAGTGGTATCAATTAATTTGCTCCGATTAAAGAGTTGTGTATATTTCATAGTGTAACTTAAATATCAACTATAGATGTAGTTGACATTAAGCCATTGACATTAAAGAGTTGTGTATATTTCATAGTGTAACTTAAATATCAACTATAGATGTAGTTGACATTAAGCCCACAACAGAGAAGACTTCTATGCTTTTTGTTCTGTGCTTCACAGAGTTAGTAATTTAAAATAAATAAACAGAGGTGTTGCATATTGATACACATCTCAGTTGGTGTATTAATACATTTGTATAAATGGAACTGTATTTGTTCTGTAAGATAGATGGCACGTCATATTAGACTTGCCTGCCATATATCAGAATTTTAACGTTGTCCTTCCATAGTTATATTAAGCCTTACGTCATAATAAATCAGGAAAAGATGAAAATTTGTGATGATTTCTTTTTTGTTGAACTCTTTTAACAAGTGGGAGGAATGGAATTCCATACAAAATATCTTTAATTATATAGGTAGGTTGTGTAATTACTATATTCTGGGACAAAAATGTTCTTCTGAAACAAGCTAGTATAACAAGTAAATGAAAGGCCCATACATGACTTTCATAAAAACAATCAGTAGTTTGTTGCAGTAGCTTGCTATTAAGACCTTTCCAGTAGTCTTGTCCTTCATCACCATATTAGTGTAATATCGCTCCCTGCATGTAGTCATTGTGTTTGCATAAGGCTTTTAATAATGCTCAATGCTGCAAATGACACCTTAACTGGCTGTCATCTTGTTTTGCCTGCAGATGCAGTTTTAAGATTTAAATTTCTTTGCAATACTATTTGCAGGCCAAAGCATCGTTAAAAGCCTTTATTTCTTGTGTCAGGACTCACTGATTCTGTCAGCACATTGAGTCATTGTTTCTGTATTTATGTTTTTGGGAAGTTTCTTTTTTTAAATCAGTGGGAAACTACATTGGTTATGTTGTCATCACCACTGCATGTCAGTTGTGAAGACATTTTTTAAATTTCAATCATAATGTGCCCTGTAGCCTGGATAGTGGAAGCAGATTTACATGTACACAGCCTTATGGATATTAACTTATTATTCTGCTCATGGTCACATTTGTGATAAGAGTCCTGTCCTGATCATGAATAAATGCATAGCTATGAATTTTTATCAAAACCTAGAGACATGACAAATCAACTTAAAAGTAAAAATGAAAAAAAGATACACGAGATAATGTAGCTGAGCATGGTGGCAGATAAAACCATGTGCTAGCTCTAAAATACAGACTACTCATGATCAGAATGAGGACTGTGAAATGATTGTGGTGTTGCCACCTGCCAAGGCAAAACAGACTACTGCAGTATTATTAACCCGCAGTAGTATTTACTAATGCACAAATTAGGAGAGGTCGGTCATAAATGGCTGACGCACTGTTTTCACAACTGCTTACTCATCCTGTGAATGTGTAATCATTTTCATCCTCCTCAGGGTCACTTCCACACTCAGGTTTATTATTATTTGTGGTTACGGTGCTTTCATTTCTGTCATGAAGTCATCAGACTGGACTCCAAACACCTCATGGTTCTCTCAGCAAGGGAATAATTAAACTGTGGATCTGCAGGCTCTAAGGCGAATGACACTCCATTCAAGAATTCCTGTTGTCTGTCATGACAGTTCATTCACTGCCTGTGATCACTCACTCTGGAAAGATTGAATCCAGAAAGAAAACAGTGAAACTGTGATGTCAGCAGTTTAAATGATGTGCTGCTCACAGACTATGAATGTTGTGATGAATTTCTTGAGCCATGAGATGCTGGGTTGTAATAACAAGTGAAAATATTAAATCTCAGAGGAATCACAAAAGTACAGTTTTTACTTTTGGCAAAGAGTGTGCATGTAGTGACTAAACTCTTCTTACTGTCATGGCACTTCACTTTAACAATCACATGGTTTTAAATGGAATGGTCAGTGTTGTGCAGCCTTGTACACAAATTGACTAAAGGATCAAACAAGGGTAACTCCAAGTATGACATCTCTGAAAACTGTGAATTTGATAAAGCAAGTGCCCGTACTTATTTTGGTGTGTTGGCTCAAAAGCATAGTTAACCATATTGCAGAACACCATCAGGGGGAAAAAGGAGTCTGCACACTACATGTTAAATCTCAACTAAGAGAGCTTTCTCACTCAGTCAGTCACTCAGTCTGGATGGTTACTTTTTCCTTCAGGATTTAAGGAGGTTCATCATCAACAGTTTTTACATGTGAGAATGTCTCCAAGCCATGGCTGAATAATTTTTAACACTATACATTCAACATTGTACCCTGTCACACTGTCACAATGTATAGTGTCACCTTTAAATATATGTATCCATCTTTACTGCAGACCTTTCTCTCCAGCACAGTGTAATCGGTAAACATCATTTTAATATCTTTACAGTGCGGAGACCTTTGCCTCTAGTTGTCGTCATATATTTATCCCTCAGCAATGATTTCTTCTCATCACTTGGGATGGCTGGAACAACTGCTGAGCAGCACTGATGATAAAGAATATGACAACCAAGACATTTTGGAGTGACAAATGGCCTTAAATTAAATCTAATTGTCCCAAGTGTGTAAATGGCCTAACCTGCTGAGATTGTTCAAGTAGAATAAATTTCACTAGTTCAATTTCTGAGAACTGGTGACTCACACTACTTGAGTTTATGTAGTACCTCTTAAATGCTGGTTTCCAGTGTGCATGTTCCTTTTCCCTTCAGATGGTGTTATCAAATCATTACCTGTTACCATTTAAAAATCATGTTTTATTTGACCTCCAGTGGTGAAGTTGTCACTTTGCAACAGGTCAGTGAAACAGGAGTTCAGTTCAGTGTTCATTTACTCTTGAAAGGCAGGCATCTCCCCAACAGTAAAGACAGCCTGTATATTGTGATGCGTTTTTTACTGTAAAATGGATGTTACGTTTTTTTTTTTTCTCCCGCAGTTGGGGAGGACCCCGCCAAGTCACTTACTGATACGCCCCCTGACTTCAACCAGCCCTCCCCGCCCTCCAGAGCCCCGCCCTCTGCCTCGTTGTCCAGTGACAACAAGTTCCACTCTCTGCCCTTCAGCCTGAACCGGAAGACCGGGCCCCTTGACAACATGAGTCATGGGCCTCTCTCCCTTTCTGTCCAGTCGGTGATGGGAGAGCAGCCCGAGTCCCCGTCACCTGCTGCCCCTCCCTCACCGCGGCCTCCCACACCTCCCCGAGGACAGCCAGGTCTGGAGGTCGGCTCTCTGGTGGAGGTGAAGGAAAACCCCCCTCTGTGTGGTGTCATCCGCTGGGTGGGTCTCCCCCCTGGCCTGCTGGAGCCTTTGGCTGGGCTGGAGCTGGTGAGATAACACAGCAATGTAAACTTAGAAGTGTATCTTGTCATATTGTGTGCGTTTGTTTGCATTTGAAAGATGGTACCTTTCTTGTATATTTTTGGTGGTTATATAATTGTTGCTATTGTCAACTTGTAACCTTTAACTCATAATGACAGCTTAGATAAAGACATGTCTTGAGCTCTGGGTTCAGGCAGGATCATGAAGTGATTAGTGCCACACTCATATCAGTTGATTATCAGCTGTCTTATTCAAAACAATCACCACTCGTGTCCTAATTTAGATGTTGATCAGTTAAAGCGGTTTCTGTTAGTAACCATTGTTGCTGGTTGTAAATCACTCGACAATGATTGCAATGCTTTGTAACGTTACATTCAACACCCACCCGCCGCAGCCTACACTCATCTGTTAATGTTAAGTTATTAAACTTTCTATGGCTTAATGCTCGTCGTCTGTTTCGCTCCCAACTGTGACTGACTGATGATCGCAGAAATATCAGCCAAACATTCCTTGATAAACTTGGGCTTATTATTATTATTTTAATCATATAACATTAGTCACATGTCCTGGTTGATAGGGAATCAGTGGACAGTGGATTATTTAAATTAGTTCAGCCAATTCAGTTATCGAACATTTTGTTAAAGAGTAGTTTGAGATTTTGGGAAATATACTTATATAATGACTGGAAACAGGGAAAACTACTAGCCATGTCTGAAGGTAACATATCCATCTGAAGTATACTAAATAATCTAGTATGTGTTGTTTGTGTGATCTGTACAAAGTTAAAAATGACAAATGTTTTTATTTTGTGCTGGATTATTTCTTGCCTGGGCTCAGTGACTTCCTGGACTCCCTAGTCGTTGCCTGACAACCTAATGGGGATGAAAAGACTCAAAAATGTTCCTGCACCCTGCAAAAAAGTGAACAAAACTTATTTCCCAAACGATTCCTTTAACACAATGCCATATTAACATTTTTCTTCTGTATGCATATGTGCCACTGTTAGTAGAAAATCAGAATTAAATGTAACATGTTCGTCTTTTAACTGCAGACAAGGCATTTGGCAAGTCCATGCTTTTCTTATCGTACACACAAACACAGTTCCTGACACTAATTTTTAAACATGATCTTGACCTTCTTTTCCAGGAGGAAGAGTGCCCTGGTTGCACAGACGGCACCTTCAAAGGCACGCGGTACTTCACCTGCCCACCCAAAAAAGCCCTGTTTGTGAAGCTCAAGTGCTGCCGGCCCGACTCCCGCTTCCCATCCCTGCATCACTCCTCCAACCCCATAGAGCGGTGCAACTCCATCGGTGAGTCAGCAGGAGGAATTAAAGGATTAAAGTGATTAAAGGAACCAAGTTAACTATTGTCCTTTGAAGCTCTCTGTTTACATTCAGACTTTGTGTGTTTATGCAGCATTTGGGGGTTACTTAAGTGAAGTAGTACATGAGAACACGCCTCCCCGCACAGAGAATGATGGTCTGGATGTCATGGTGGGAAAGAAGAAAGGTATCCAAGGCCACTACAACTCCTGCTACCTGGATTCTACCCTCTTCTGGTCAGTACTCTGTTAACAGTAAATACTTTATCAGCTGCAGTTCATGCCATTTTATATTACCGTCTTTTGACTTCAGTCATATTGATTGACTGTATGGTGCCTCCTCAGCAAAGCAGTGCTGTGTTTGCCCAGAGGCAGAGCCTTATTAGTAAACTGTTTTGACTTTGCCCACTGGCTCTAACAGGAGGGTGTATTCCTGCTGTGAGCAGGCTGGTGGATAGTGGATCTACTGTTTCTGCCAACACTGCCAAAGGGCCATTGAACAAAGCAGTCAACCCAAACTGCTTCAGCGAGCTACAGGAGATCCCAGAAATAATTAAGAAACACTTCCAAGTAAAATTAGATTTTAAGGAAAATTCAGGCTAAGGGCTCCCAAAGTTTTTTTTAATTAACTAAAAATACAATGCAATCAAACAAACTGCATTATATCCACATTCATATGACAGTCATAACTTTGGATATCTGTTTTAATATAGGTAAATATCAGCCTAGGATCACAGTCCTATATACGCTATATATCTTGTATGCATTTGCCAAGAGATATAAGAATATTAATTGTAATCTCTTGGTTGTGTATTCTTCGTTGCAGTCTTTTCTCTTTCAGCTCTGTACTGGACACGGTTCTGCTGAGACCACGCTCAAAGACGGATGTGGAGTATTACAGGGAGACCCAAGAACTGTTACGCACAGAGATAGTCAACCCTCTGCGCATGTAAGAGTGGTTTATTGCACACATACTCTGCAGCAGATTTTTGACATTGACTCATATTTTTAGTTTTGACTCAGAATTCTCATGGCCTGTTTTAGCAGTGTGATTTTTTTTTTTTTTTAAGAAAGCTAAAAGGTGTTTTAGACTAGAATGCTTAAGTTTCTCCTGGACCTTTTAAATAAGATCTCTCACACGACCTAAATTAGATAAATAAAACAAAACAGGCCTATGTGGTTTGGAATCTGGAATCTAGTTGGTTGCATTATTTACTTCATCAAGAGCTGAATCAATGTACCATCTGATGCAGATTTAACTAGTAGAGCCTTCGTCACTAAACCAGATGTGGCCTGTTTGTCCAGTTTGTAACTTGCTCCTTCTTTTTTTCAACTAGACATGGGTATGTTTGTGCCACTAAAGTGATGAAGTTGAGGAGGATCCTGGAGAAAGTAGAGGCTGCCTCTGGGTTTACCTCTGAAGAAAAAGGTAGGAGAATGAGACAGATGTTTACTGGTCCTTCAACAATATCTGATCCTTCTTTCAACTTCTTTCTATTTGTGTTTCTTTCCTGTCTGGGTTTTGCTGTGATAATTATTAAATAAGCAGTTAACCCGATTAAATAGAAAGACTCTTTAGAATAAACACATGCTGTCGACTTCACAGTGGCTGCACTGGTTTTTATCCAGCGATGTTACCTCACATCTCATTTAAGCACATCTTGATCTGCAGATCCTGAGGAGTTCCTGAATATCCTTTTCCATCACATACTGAGGGTGGATCCATTGCTTAAGCTAAGGTAAAAGGCAGTTGTCTTTGACAATAAAAAGCCACAAATTTCAAACAATTTTCTACAGTTTGTTTAGAAAACAGTTTTCTAATAATGGTTTAGTTGCTCTATTTTCTGTGCAAAAGAATGTCTGAAATAGTTCAATGGTACAGTTATTTTTTTCACACACAAACCACGTGTATGACGTGGCATGATGAATGTATCCTTGCAACTGCAGGCTGTGCACATATCGTTACAAAAACATGACTGCTAAACCACAGAATTATACTTAGAACTAAATCTGCGATATGCAGATTTACAGAGTCACATAAAGTTTCACTTCTGCTGCAGCACTTACCCTGGAGATTTAAAGGCAGTCAGTGTGGGCAAAGTGGCTTAATTCAAGGAGTTTTTTGTTCACGTAAAGTAAAGTCATCTTTAGGGATCTTCACAGTTCAGATGAGCTGAATGAATGGCGTTGAT
Organism: Scortum barcoo; assembly: GCA_023238725.1. Lineage (NCBI taxonomy): Eukaryota > Metazoa > Chordata > Actinopteri > Centrarchiformes > Terapontidae > Scortum > Scortum barcoo. The sequence goes on from CM041531.1 coordinate 18,597,163, forward strand.
CTTGTCACTCTGTCTAATATACCATACGTTTATTCAGTAGGATTTACATAGTAGTTCTATAGTGAGCAACAAAACCTGTGTTCACCCTTTCATATTGAAGCCAAGCAGTGTCAGACTTGGAGTTGGAAAGGCACATCATTTAAGGTGACAAATCAGAAACAGGCTGAGAAGGGACAGGATACAGATGTTGGGAGAACAATGTGTTTTTCATATCTCAAGCAGTAATATGTCAAGTTAAACTGTTGACCAAACTGCTTTAAAAAAATATATATAAATTCCCAATTGTTGTAGTAAGCTTATTATTTATTCATGTTATTTATACACATTTCATAGAAAGGCTTGAAAGTCTTAGAAAATTCTTTATTTTTCAGGAAGCATTCGAGCAGATCTGTTTTTAGTTAAAATAAATATTGTGGGTACTACAGACAGCACTATTAATATCTTCACAGAATACACTTCTCCTTATATTTTTGCCCGCTGAGAAAAGAATCAAACAAATGAACAAAGACTTTGTTGTTGTTATGCAGGTCAGCAGGACAGAAGGTCCAGGACTGTTACTTTTACCAGATCTTCATGGACAAGAAGGACAAGGTTGGCGTTCCCACCATCCAGCAGCTCCTTGAGTGGTCCTTCATCAACAGCGACCTAAAGTTTGCAGAGGTGAATTTTATTTAGTTCCTTTTAAAAAAAAAAAAATAGTTGAGTAGAAAGATTGGTAATATTGTGGCTTAATTTGTCTGATTTGAACTAGTATGGAACAGTCATTCCCAACTGATTGATTACCAAAGTCACTAATCTGAGCATGTACAATGCTACCCAAAATTCAGACCCCACCCAACTTTGTTTGTTTGTGACAGGTTGCTTTGTAACTTTTAAAATTTAACCCCTTAAATTATCTGAAAATACACCTGGGATGCTGTTAGCCTCCCTGGTGTTTGACATAGGAATGGCTCCTCCCAGTGTTAAGTGTTGGTAATTGAAAACTATAAATATATTTGTATGTTTTATAAAGGTACATAGGTACATTAGTCATTGTTCCTTTTCTAAAATTGTGTTGACTAAATTAACCCATCTTTTCTTGTGTTTTATTGTTGATGAGGAGAACTGAAATGTTTTGTGTAATGTTTTAGGTAAGAAAGAAAGTGAGAAAGTGTCTACATGTAATGTATGATGTCATGACCCACACAGTGATCGAATAGCAGTTATTTTAGATGGAGGTGTAGTGAGAATGTGTGGAAGTGAAAAAAAGGTTTCACGCAGCTTGTCTATGTCCACATTATGTCGATGAACATCATTTCTCCGCAAGATATTCTGTCATTTTTATATACCACCTTTTATTTATGTACAGTCACATAGAGATCGAGGTCTGTTTTGCAGAGAGACCAGAGTACAGCAGATGGAAAGAAAAACTAATGAAGTCAGACATTGGCTATGAAGACAAAGGGACGTACCGTATCAGAGACAGTCACAAACTTCACTAAATTGATTTGAAGATAAAGTTTATATTATATTATTTGGTGGTAGAGAGTATCATCTCACACATTGGTCCAAAATCTTTCATAGGTGTAAAAGTGATTTGGGATCTGGTGACTAAAGGGCGTTGCATTTTATTTACATTATTCTCATATTCACCAAACCATTCATTGAGTCCTGGTGCATGCAAGCATCTATATTTGATGTTTCTCTACCCTTTTATCAAGTTTTTCCTGTAATTTGTCCCCCGTATGTAAATCACACATATAGTGCAGTTACCTGTCCTGGATACAAGGCTGCTTACACTTTTATTTTCTGTATTTTATATCCTTGTTTTCTCACCTTCAATTACTCTAGATAACATTTTCAAAGAACCACGGTTGTCTTTCATCTTCATTATCTTAATTGTTAAGGTTCAGGCTCTGTTCCGGCAGCCCTTTGTCCTTGGGCTTCAGTTCCTGTGTGCACTGAGCTTTGCTGATATGTCCATGCTGTTTTGCTGATGACTACATAAGTTTCCTCTGTCTGTGTTTTTTTTTTTCTGCTCCCCCACCTCCCAGGCTCCCTCCTGCCTTATCATCCAGATGCCCCGCTTTGGCAAGGACTTCAAAATGTTCAACAAGATTTTCCCCTCACTAGAGTTAGACATCACAGACCTTCTTGAAGACAGTGAGTTGAAGCTAATAATTTTTTCCAGTGTGTAAGTATGTGTTCTTGCCGATCAATGGTGATTCACCGCTGCGTGGCACTTGGTAATGAAATCTCACTGAGTTGTCACTGCGACTCAGCTGAGATGAAGGAACCTTTTTTGTCCTTGCTTTCAGACTTGATGTTAACTTTTTTTTGTAAATTCCACTATTGTGCAGCAAGTCAGCCAGAATAAAACCATGTGTTTTTATTATCCAGCTCCAAGGGAGTGTCGAATCTGCGGGGGCCTGGCTCTCTACGAGTGTCGAGACTGTTACGAGGACGGGGACATCACTGCTGGCAAGATCAAACAGTTCTGTGAAAAGTGCAATACACAGGTAAACAACAGAGGGCATTATTGCAACACCAGTTCAGCAAAAACAAAGTTAGGGTCAGGATTGTCCATTTGGTGGCGCCAAATCCAAAGGAATAGCACCGTCTCAGTGCAGAAGTTGTGCTGCAGAAGAGTGGCTTTTACAGTGGATCGTAACACATGGTCCGTTAATTTCACTTGCCAGTACTCAGTGAGTGTATTGAAATATTTTGCTGGATTCATATCTGAAGGGCTATTTGGAAGAAGGAATCTTCAGATGTACTTAAAAACCTTCATTTTCTGTGATTTTTAATCCAGCTGTTCTATGAAACATGTAGAACATATTTTGTTTATTTCAATAGGCCACAGTAACAAACAGTCTGTGTGATGGTGTGTGCCTGCTTGTACTGATGTAGGTTCACCTCCACCCACGGAGGAAAACCCATCGGCACGGCAAGCTGTCTGTCCCCAAGGAGCTGCAAGAAGGTACGGGGCGGCAGGGCAGTTTTCCCCGCCAGAGGATGGAGCTGTTCGCTGTGCTGTGCATCGAAACCAGTCACTACGTGGCCTTTGTCAAGTACGGCAGCGCAGATTCCTCCTGGCTCTTCTTTGACAGCATGGCTGACCGGGATGGTAGGTGTCACGGCCTTTTGACGCTGCGTTTGTTACAACATCAAACTGAACTCAGACTCACAGTTATGGCTTTTCGTATTTTCTTAATAACTACTGTTGTAAATTTTGTTTGTTATAAATCAATTAGCCGGTTGTTTTTTACAATGAATCGATTGATTGATCAGTCACTGTGAGATCAAATGTGTTTTTTTGTTTTTTTTGCTTAACATTTGACTGAAACAATTAGTTGAATATCAAAATGTTGATTGTGGATCGATTTGGACAAAACATTAAATGTATAATAATATAAGAGAATGATATTATAGAAAAAGTTTGATTTAGAAGTATTTAAAAATAACAATTTTATATTCATATCTGCACTGCTTGATATGATCTGATGCATTCATGTGTCCTCATCTGGTATTTCAAATACTAAGAATAAGTTGTGAAAATGATGTGAGCATGGCTTTGCTTTTATAATTTATCATATTGTTTCTAATGATGGTGCATGTGACTTTGCAGGGGGGCAGAATGGTTTCAACATCCCCCAGGTGTCCCCCTGTCCAGAGGTGGAGGCCTACCTGAAAATGACCCCAGAGGAGCTGCACGCCCTGGATCCCAAGAGCATCCAGGGCCAGGCTCGACGCCTGCTGTGCGATGCCTACATGTGCATGTACCAGAGCCCGACCATGAGCCTGTACAAGTAGAATCCTCTCCCCCAACCCCAGACCCCTCTCCCCCATTGCCCCTCAGCCACGCCACCTCCCCCTCTCCCAGGGCAGGAGATTCCCAGAAAGACCAAAAATGAAAAATAAACTAAAAGAAGAAAGGCTGCCTGCCAGCAGGGGTGCTGTCTGGAGTTAACCCTCTCCACCCCACCTCTCCTCAATGCCTGCCCATCCGTGGAGGTCGGAGAGATGGAGGAGAGGGGGAGAAGCCTATTTGCACTGTGCATTAGTTGAAGTGTTGTGTTCTTCTTCATGTAGTCCTATGTAGCTTCCCCGTGTCTCACAGCTGAGCATTGGTGGTGGACGATGAAGCAAAGGTAGACCTTATGAAGGTTCACTCCCTGCGTTCAGGGAGGAAGGGGGGAGACAGTGGGTGGGAGGGCATGTTCGCGTCGTCACGGCTGACAAAACATGTGCAACAAAAACAAGACGAGCTAGTGGGAGGACCTTGGCCACCTCATTTACCTTAAGAAAAGAGGAGTCCTGCTATTCTTAATCACTGAAAAAGACGGGAGCTTTCCATAACGCCACATTAAGGAAGCAATGCAGTGCGCAAATCCTCATCCAATCTGTGTGTACTGTTCTAAAAACCTGTGTAAAATCTCTTAGTAGCATATATATTTCTCCAGGTAGTAACATCAGCAGTATAGATGTCAACCTACTGTGCAGTTGCATTAAGACCAGAGTATTCTGCTCTTTGTGAACCGGTTTGTATATTTCCCCATCACACTGTGTAAATGTCTTTACAGTATATGTTTTGCAGAAACAGATGTAGCCATTGTAAAAGTCTCACGTTTTACTGCATACTTGCTCAACCAATGCTGCACTTTTGTTCTATCCCCAAGTGGACCTATCAGGAAGCATTTAGGTTTTGCTCTTTTTTTTTCTTCTCCCATTGGAAGTCACAGTGAGTGTCTAATTTGTTGGTTGGGAGACATCAGAGTTTTGTGTTACAGAATACAAATTTGCCTCTCCTCTGTAGCTGTAAAGAACGTTCTGCATTGCTAATGCAGAGTAGATGCCAGATAAATGCATGAAGGGAGACTTGTACAATGGCTCCTGTTGTAAAGCTGGTTGGTTGAGCACTCCATGCGTTCATAGGGTCAATGAGGTGAAATACTGGAAAAGTCTGGCTGTTTTCTTTAAAGTAAGAGAGAAGGATGTGAAGAAGTTCACATGCAGTGTTTTTCTAAGTCTCTGACTCATTGTGTTGGTGACTAAATCTGAATTATATTTTATGTTTACAAAGCCTTTTTTTTTTCTGCCCGTCATGGCAAGTATTGACTCTCGCTGCCTTCCATGAAGATGTGACATGCAATGTTTCCAGCCATGCACCAGATAACAAAACAATTGTGATCAAATATTATTATTATTTATTATATTTTAATCATATTACAAACTTGTGTGTCGTCCCTTTTTAAGAAAATGAAACAGGGTTGATGATACTGCAAGGTTTGGGTACTCCTTGTCCTCTTTCACTGTATATTGAAGGGAGTTATTGTAGTTTACGCTGTCCCATAGCAACTACTGAATGTTAATAGTGACACGTTGAACAGTGTAGAGTTAACAAAGGAGTTAATGAATGAGGCACAAGGCTGGTAACCTTGGGGCACCATATATATGTATTTAACAAAAAAAATAATAAAAAGTTCCATTGTAGTCCAATTTTAAAGAGTACCTAAAGCATACCAATCGTACCGTGGATCAAGACAGAAAGTATTTGTTGGATTTTATATATCACACAAAATAGGATAAAATCAACAAACTGCACATGTTGGCATCAGCATTAGATATATTTTTCCTACATCACAACTTAATCTTGGATTTAGTTGTGCGTATACAATAAGTGTGTATGGGTGTTTTATAAATTAGGTTCCAGCTGACAACTTCCATTTTGCTCTGTGGTCGTTTCCACTGTCCCAGGGATCCTGACAGGGAACCTTCCTGTGTGAACTTTTTCTGCACTGCTGAAGCTTGTCACCGACTGGAGCCTTGTTCTCTGTGAGAGAAGCCTCAGAACGGAGGATGGGATTTTTAATTTTAATTATTATTTTTTTTCTGTTGCATCTGTACAGTATAAACATATGTAACGGGTGGAAAATTAATGTCAGTGATGTTCCTGTAAATGTTAACAAAATAAAGCCCATTTTGAAGGGTACACAGCATGTTCTGAGTGGTGTGACGAAAAAAAATGTGCTCATTTTAATTTCTGATCTGCTATTTCTGTGTGGTGCTACAATGCTCAATTCCTTCCACATGATGTTACAAACTTATTGAGGCGTTGCCGAACAAACAGCCGCAATAATGAAAGTCAAAATGCTGTGTATCACACACACACACACCGTTCATACACCCATTCAATGTCACTCACCTAACACAGTGGTAAAATCATAATCTAGGACATAAAAACACTGTACAGTATTTGTTTTAACGCCATACGTCGGAATGACGGAACAAGACTTTCTTAATAAATTTATGGGAGGTGGCAATGTAACCACGAAACGCCGTAGGTCGAGGACGTCATAAACCGAGGACTCCCTGTATATTGCTTTATTTATATTTGAAGTATTTCACTTCAATAATCAACTTGGAGGGATTCAATCAGCAACACCTAAAAGGAAAGACTCATCCCATCAGGAAAGCATTCACCAAACTTTACCCTTTTAAATAGCAGATTGTGATAGTAGTACGTCATGACATCACTGATGTGTGGTCAGATTCCAGTAACACACTTTTTCAGCCTTTTACAAGTACAGTCTAAACCTACCCAACACATCTTGCGACCTGTATACTGTAAGACAGTACAAATAGCTCTTCTGTCATATTAAGTCTGCTGAGGCTTATAAATGCTTTGAAATGAATTGGGAAATTTTGACCTTTGTTTTCATGGCCACTTTTTACATGGTTGTCTGGCTGGTGTGACTGTAAATGCATTGTGTGGGCCTAAAAGCAGGGAGTTGGAGCGGCTTTACTGCCACTGAAGTGCTGACAGAGGTGACTACTTAAGGAGACTTCAGGAAAAAAAAAAGTGAGGATCTCCCAAAGCTGCTTTTCCAACTGGATATTGAGACAACTGCTCTCTGACAAGTTAATACACAGCATGCTGCGGCAAGTTTGAATGTAGACTGTATTTCTGCATTCTGTTACTGATTCTGCTAAAACTATATGCAAAATTACCTTAAACAACCACGTGTACGGAAACAGTTTCATTACTGACTCTCTGCGTTATCTTCTCTCTAATCTGATGGTTAGTGTAGCACAAACCTGCTAAGTCTCACATTTTAGAATCTTCTCTACTGGGTTTGAAGGGAAAATCTCACATGCTGTTCCACTTTAAAGGAAACAAAACCATTGTGTTATAATCTCAGCTCAGTGATAAAATGACAGCGCACAGTGGTGAGGATGCAAGAGCAGCGTGTCAGCAGTGGCTGTACATTTGCAATAAGATGTCATTTTGTTAACGTGATTATTTTTCTTATTAATTTCATGTATTATTATAAAACTCTTTCTGGGAGATTCAGGAGGCTGTAGCAGTAAATCCTTGTGAAACCAGGCTATTTGGTGTATTTATCAGTGTTTAAGATGTGTATTATCCACTCCTGCAAAGATCTGACTCTTTGCTGATAGGATTACTATGATCAAGCCCAATTTAGGCTTCGGACACAGCGATCATGCACTGACTTGTAAACACGCAACAATAATATGATCACAGCCTGTTATGCTTACAGGAGGATGAGAAAGATTACAGTAAGTATAGAGTGTTTTGACCACTCGGTTGGCTTTTGTTTTCTATCTGGCCTGTATGTTCAGATTAAGTCTACATCCAATGACCCAATTCCCCAGACAATCTCTGATGAAACGATAGCCCGGGATAAATCAGCATGTATTATACATGCATCTCCCCCACAGGAACCCTATTCCACACCTTACCCCGTTTAGTTTTTAGTCAAACTTGAAACCAGCTTAGCAAGCTGACTTCAGAAGTGCCAGATAAGTATTTGTCAACAGAACAGCTGGCACACAATGCCCTCTTGTAGCTTTATGCCACAGCATATGCCAGCCGCTCGTAGCGTGTGGTAATTTAGCCGGGGCTGGTTCTACAGGAACAGATGGGCTCAAGTATTGTTATTCTCGCTCCAGCTCAGGGCCCCTGGGGGGAATCACTAAATAAAATCAAAGCAGATGGACCTCTCTGGGCTAGGCTGTGTTTATGATAAACAGCCAGCACAACCAGTGTCCATCTAACACCTTAACCCCACCCTCCAAACAAACTAACAGGAAACAGTATTACAGTAGTTCAGCCTCACCTGCGCTGGCTTTCAGCTCTCCGCTCACCCAAACAGCAGGCAAACCCAAACAGGCAGAAGACAGGAAGTACATAATGACTTCACCTGTTCTGTGGAGAGTTTCAATCATTTCTATCCACCATAACAAGTAATTTTTTTTACCCCATGACCTTAAACTAAAACATTTTCTCAAAACAGAAACTCTTATTTTGTTGCCGATTTAGAAATGTCAGACTTCCCTGTTCTTTCTCACTGACAAAGGACTGTTTTGTTCTTTTATAACCTTGTCAAGATTTCACTGCTGTGGTTCTCACATCTGTGCCACGGACACAGGCATTGGTGGCGGGATGGTCATAGTAAACACCATCCCATAAAGCACTATGCCCCCCTCCCCAGTACATTATACAGTACATGGGAATGCAGGACAGTTCTCACTTAGCACTGAACTCCACATCTACTTTCATTCCCATGGGAAAAGACAGCATTAAACAAAGGAATCCTATCAGTGCAGAAGGAAGGTAAATGTTTAAGGCCATTAAGACTGCAGGAAAGCAGTGATTTCCGGCACTAAAGATGAAAAAGAGTGGAGCATGAACGGTTTTAAGCCAATCAGTCCTAACTCAATATACCACTTAGGTGTTGTTTTAACTCCATCATGATAACCAGTTTTATTTAGTGTCTTCAAAGGTCAGTTTCTGATGAAGTCAAAGTAGTGTAATCAACCTAAATGTTTATAGCCAAAAGTATTAACTCAGCACTTACTCAGTCACTGAAAGCTATCTTAAAATCTTTGTTTTAGTTTTTCTTCAGGCCTCACCAGATACTTATTTTTCATCATTACCCAGATTGCTTTTGTTTCTGTGGACACATGCCCCTCCAAAATTACACTCACTCACACATTTAGCCTATCAGTCTGCTCAATTCATCAGCAGAGGGACACCAGTGCCTCTGGCTTGAAGGACACAAAACAAGCATTTATATCTCTTGTCACTGTTGTCGCTTTCTTTTCAGACCAGTGAGTGGTTTACAGGTTTTATCAGTTCGGAGAAAAAAAAGCATTTTATGTTAAATTCATTAACATTCAGTTAACTAACAATAATTTTCAATGCTAACTTTTTAATGTGTTAGAGTAAGACAACTCATTTCCTTCATTTTAGCCTGAAAAACTTACAGAAATTCCAAGCAATATCTGACGTCTTTGAGTGCTGCAAAAATTAATGTTAATCCGAAAAGTTCTTGACATTTTTGTTTCACAGGTGGGTGTTGTTCTAAGGCTACTAAAGTGCACTGTAATCTTAACATTTGTACTCACATAAGTCCTTCTCCCACATCTTCAGAAAGGACCCTGGCCGCTTGGATGAAGAATTAATTGCCTCTAAAGCAACAGCTACCAGATGTTGTTGCTCCTAACAGCCAGGTGTGGATAAATTGCATATGCAGAATGTGTGTAAAATATTTAAAGTCGTATCTTTCACTTAAGGTGTGAAGTGTTTTTATTGCCCATCACTGCTTTGAGTATAGCGAGAGGAAAGGCCGGCGGCCCCCCTGGGCCTGCCATGCTGGAGCTCAGCACCTGTGGTGTTAAGACTACGGATGGCAAGGCTGAAAGTGAGACTTGGCATGGCAGTGTGTCGTGGTGGGGTTGGTGCATGGGTGGGTGTATGCGTGGACGCATGGGTGTGTGTGCGTGTGTGGTGGGGGAGGGGAGTCGATCCACCTGTTCGCCCTCTAATTCCCTCCTGGCTGCCACCTTTAACACTGCATTATTTACAGGTGCTCTCTGGATGGAGACACAAGCTGCTGTCTGCTTTAAATATGGATGGTTGTTTTGTGTGTGTGTGCATATAATGTATGTGTGTGATTGCTTTGTGAGACAGAGTCATGCCCACACTGATGCAGATTGGCCCTCATTTTCCACCAACAAAAACTGACTCTGAGGTGGATAAATTTGACACTGGTGACTTTGTGTGGGGGAAAAAAAACACATTTTGAAAGTTGAATTACTTAAATGTTTGTCACTTTGTCACTTGTCTGTCACTTTTTACTTTACTCAGTGTTCAGTATTGCCAATCACCCAGTGTCCACGAGCACGTCTACAGATACAAGAACAGACTTTATCACTGTTTCATAGAATTCAGTGGATGTCAGCTGGCCGCTGATAAATGGTATCTGAATACCAGGTTAGCTTAAGTAGGGCAGGCTAACTATTGTAATACTAATGCTTTATTTTACAGCAGCTATAATAAATATGTTAATAATTAGAATGTATCAAATGACAAACAGTGTGAGCTTGTGAAAGGTGTCTTCGTAGTGATAAACCAACAGAGAATGATCACCTGGATCTGCAGGCTGCACAATGCAGCTGTTTTTTTACTGAAAAACCAAAAGCTAGCTAAAAGAGAGCAAAGAGATTATTAAACTTACATTCACCAGATGGACACAAACACGACTCCAAATGAATGATAATGTTGCTCCGTAACAGCTGCATGTGTAAATAAGTAACTGTGTGCTGTTTGCGTTTGTTAGACAAACAGATTGATCTGAAGCGTTCTTTTACAGGTTGAGTTAATTCTCACGCTTGTTCTTAAACTATATAAACTGTTTAAACAGACACTGACTTATCAGAAAAAATGCATTATCACAAAACCCGAGTATACAGGGCCCTCATGTGAGGAGGGCCCGCAAAGATGCTATAATTTTCTGTGAATGCTGTGAGGAGCCCAAAGAGAAAGGCGGGGTCCAGAATTTGCAGAAATTGCTATGCCCCTGCTGAAAACAGACACTCTTTATTAACTAATCAAAGTTGATATTTTGGAGTTTTTTTGTTTTTTTTACAGATGTGTTGATGTGTTGCTCTGTACTCCCTGCAAGCTATTCACAGCACAGGGAGCGAAGTGGATCTCTGACCATCTACCAATGGGAGCGTCAGCCACTCTAAGCCCCATGAGGTAACAGTGTATGTGCCATGATGTGGGCAACACTCACAGAGACCGGCATTTTCGTGAACTACATACTATTCTCCACTGTAATGAGTATAAAATGACTGTAAGCATTAGATTAAACTAAGTATGTCCTGTTCCCCTCATCAGTGACCTTTTATAGACTCTGTTTCCTCTCACACGCTAAGCAACAATCCTTAGATTAGACAGATATGTTCAAAGGGACCTGCAGTTATCTGAGGCAAATAATCATGTGATGATCAAAGGAAAATTAGTTTTTGGTGATTAGTCTGAAGGGAACTTATTATTCTAAGAGTAGGGAGTTTTTCTTTTTTAATCCTAAAGCAGGCTGCCTTCACACTTTATAGATAGAAAAGCAGATGGATCATTTTTCAAAAACTCTCACATTAAACATTTACTTTAGTTTGTGAGCCTTGGGACATCGTTCATTAATATTAGAATCTGAATAATTTAGTCATTAATGCATGTAATTTGTAATTAAAAACTTTAAAAATTAGTTAAGTTATCAGTTAGTCAAGTTAAACATCTTAATCCATATCTAGAACTTGAAAATGTGTTAATGAAAAGAAATGAAAGGAGAAATTTGTCCCTTTCCCATATTATCATGTTATTACATCACTTTAGTTATTTATTTATTTTTTACCAGGAGCAAGACTTGGTACAGATTCTTTTTCTTGCAAAAAAATTACTCTCTGCTGCCTGCTGGATGGACGAGGTGCACCCTGTACAGATAAATGCATAAACACTCCTTGTACCCGAACAAAGGCATCAAGCAGGCATTTCATTAGACCATTGTGTGATATGGCAGTCCGCTGCTGTGAATGTATTTATTAGTTTGCGATACATGCCTTTTCCTGTTGTTCCCGGGGCAGTGGATAATGCTGGTTTTGTTCACGGCCCAGTGTGAACGGCGCCTCGGCTGCCAGCTGTCAGGGCTGATACTGTCTCATTTGGATTCCCAGCCTGCTTGCTGAATGGCTAATTAGATTTGCCATTTTCAATCCACTGATTGCTATACATAGTAGGACAAAGGAGCTGACAGCATGTAGCATTCAAGTCCAACTGTAACAATTAATAACTGTGATAATTAACATGTGTGCTGGGCACCATTGATTATGACATTACCTGCAGAACGGATGGCCTGGCCCCTGCCATTTCATTAAGGAGCACAGATATAGACTGTTATTAATAAACTGCTCTCTGCAGCTGAGAGGGGGTTATTAATTACACAAACTAGCGGGTGCATAGGGTAATCGAGTTAAAGCGGTTTCGTTCACAATAATTGATCTAATTTTTACTGACCATTCCTGTTGGATCGTGTCACACGCCCCCGTGTGAAGAGAAATCACCTCATTAACAAAGGTTTAATCCTAATCATAGTTCTTGGACTGCCTGGCTTTAAGGTCATATCTGAATGTCAGAACCATATCAAATTGATTGGTGGTAAATTGAATCAATGTCATGTTTAGAGAAAACAATAACAACTAATGGATGGGTCAAGCCAGCCCAAAACAAATAGGTTCATTGGGAGGTGTGGGAAGGTGTGCATGTGTATGTGTGTTTATGTGTGTGTACAGAGGAAGGTTGGGCTTGGTCTGACACTTTCATAATTCATTATGTCCATAGTAAGAGAAATGTCAGGATCTGGGCAATTAGCAGCAGCTGCAGGGACCTGTTGGTTGTTGGTGGTGGAGAAGTGGTAGAGGGGGGGCTGCTTACTGGAGAAAAGACAGAGATGGAGCAGGAACAACTACAGTGAGACTGACTGAACTCTAACAATGAGCTGAGAACTTACAGCTTTACTTTTTGTTTTGTAATCTAACTACAGTTTTATTAAAAAATGGAACAAATAATATGACAATTACGTAGCATTCAATACAGAGGACGACACAAGGTGGGTGTTCATACAAAAGCTCAAGGCAGATGTCGACAGAATGATGTACTTTTGCACAAATAATAGCTACATAAGCCAACACACAGTAAATCTAAAGCCAGAATATTCAACAAAAGTTGGTAAAAATAAGAGTAAGATTACAAAAAAAGTTGATGAAACAACTGCCAGAGCCTCACATGTGACATTTTTCTAATTGTTTTTGACCCAACTCAAGTAGCAGACATTTGAAATTTGGCATCAGTTGTGGTTGACTTGGCAAAAACACAACCCAGAAGTCCCTTTCCTTTAATTGGCTTTTCTGTTTCAGGTGACGGGCAAGCTGCCAGCAGAAACAAATCCTCTTGATCCTTACAAAGCTGCAAAACATGAAGGGAAATGGCCACTCTCAGTTTTTCTGATGGGCCCAGAGTTTAGTTTGTAGTAAAAGCTGCGTCTCTCAATCCCACCACACATTTACCTCTACCTCTTTACACATCAACAAATACACATCAGATTTCTATTTCCCATCCACCTGGCAAAACAGCAGCCATTTTCATCATCCGGAGCGTGTGAAATTTCACACTTATTTTTCACAACACATCTTTTAATATGCACTGCTCCCTCTCTCTCTCTCTCTCTATCTGTCTTTCCCTCCCTCTCCTTCTCTGTCTCTCTCTGTCTCTCCCCTCCCGCATATGAAATCCTTCCATTCTTGGCTGCCAACACCAAAAGATGCAGCCAATCATCTCCAAGCGATGGCAGTTACAATTTTCTGTGAACAATTTACTCTCTTAAGAGGAAAATTGCTTTCAATATAAGGTCCCTTTGAAAGACAACAACAATAAAAAGATACAACTGTAATGCTGTTGCCTCTGTCAGCACTTGGCCGGGACAGCTTCAGTAGGAACGTATGACTGGGGGATGAGGTGCTTACAAGTCAGCCTTGTAATATCAGCATCTGTGTGAGACAGTCTTGGCAAATGAATCCCACTTTGAACATAACAGCTTGGCAACACATGAAAATTACTGCCATGAGCAGCAGTTGTCAGATATGCTCTTGCCATTGTGATGGTGAATTGTCATTTATTATATGTTGTGCCTGCCTCTGTCAGCTCCTGTTGACTGTGTGTATTGATTTGCAAGAGCAGAGGGGTACAGAGGTCACTTTGATCAACACTCTGCAACATGCAGGAATCACACCAAGCTGACATTCCATTACCTGAGACAAAAAGGGCTCAAAACAAAGAATATGTTAAGGAACGCTGGACTTCAATACAGCAATATGACTATAATTAACAGAGAAATGGATGGCTTATGCTGAAATGGCTAGAGGCTGTTTGCTCCCGGAGGCTATTGTGCACTGGAGACAAGTGTGCTGTCTCCTTGATATTACATGCTTGACCTTTTTGCTCCACCACTCTCCTTGTGGCCTTGTTGTATTTCCTGAGCTTCTTCAAATCAAATATGGTGCTTTCAGGTGCTTTAAAAACGCCCAGCAGACCGAGCGAGACGGTGATTGGACCCGTGTAGGTGCAAACTAAAAAACACTGCTTTCATTTACTTGAATTTCACTTTGAGCAATAACTAAAAATATGTCTACAGTCAGACACTCTTCAGTTAGTGCTGTGGTTTTTGGCATCCCAGTGGCACCACAGAGTGATGTATGAGGCTGAAGACAAATGGAGGGAAAGGTCCAATAAAAATAGTTCCATAGTGAGTTATATGTATCATAAACTATAGCCAAAGAACACTACAGTAAGAAAATATTTTCTTTGCTTTTGGCTGACTTCTGAATAAATGATACGATCCTGATACTATTGTTTCTTAAATGCACAGGGAAAACAAAATACAAATAATTTTTGTTACCCTTGAGTAGTTTTCAAATTGAATACTGATACAAAATAAAATAACCATCCCCAAAGTAAGTAAGGTAAACCCTCTTCTGACATACTAGTTTATATTATGTGTATGTTGCACAGTTAATGTCAAATTTTAAGATTTTTAGAACAAATAAAACAGAGTGATCTATTGCTTTTACTTGAGCTAGAGAGTTTCTGGTTTCCAAACATTAAGATCAACCCTTATCTATCCTTAATAGTCCCATTCAAACCCCATTATATTATTTAGAAATGCTTGTTTGTTTATCTTAAAAAAAAAATCTATGATGTGAAACCTGTCCTACTGATCTGACAGCAGCAATATGCCTTTATTTATTAACAAGCTGTTGGCAATAATTAGGAGCATGACTGTGAGCGTAGGTGTTTACTTTGACTGCTTTGTTGCAGATGAAACGCGTGTCTCAATGCTGTGCTCGGAGCGAGAGCCTGGTTGACTGGCGTTATTGCGTGGGCCAGCCCTGCTGCTGTCTGTCGTGCCTGTCAAAGTCATGAGAGGATCACTTTATCATCGTTTGTCTGCCGCGTCTGACGCTATTGAGTAGGAGGGAGCCCTTAGGGAAATGGGGGCAGGCTGCTGTATTTGCTGTATGCTCCGTTTTTACTTAGTTGCTGGCTTGGCTTTATCAGGATTGTTGTCCCAGCCTGTCAATTGCTTGGTAAGGTTTGTTACACAGCTTCCAAAAAACAGCAGCCCAGCCTCATGTGGTATTACTCAGTATGACAGCTCGTCAAAGCCTCAGTGGCACCGTAACAAAGCTGCACTGTGAGGCCTGGCTGCATTTACACACAATCAGAAAATATGATCATACTGTGCTTTGATTGGTCAAAGACTCATTTTCATAGGTTTTCTATGTTGCACTCATGCTATAGAAAAAAATGAATCAACTTTTTAAGCTTTCTATTTTGACTTAATTCTTTCTGTGTTTCATAAATGTGCTTAAAGCAGTTTCATCATTAAGACTGAAGGTCTTTGTAAGGCTGTGTTATGGCACAGTAGTGCTTTGAGTTAAATTCTAATGTCAGTATGCAGACATACAATTACAATTACAACACCAGCATCCAGATGTTTAGTAGGTATTATGTTCAACATGAGTGTATTAATATGCTAACATCTCCTAATTAGCACTAAACACATAGTACAGGCTGGGGGGATTGTTATTAGTTTTGGTAATATTTGGTCTTAGTCAAAAGTGTCAGGCAAATTTTGACCTGATGATGGGAGTAGATCACAAGTTCAAAGGTAACCAAAGTTACCTGGGGGAACATTATTATTATACCAAATTACATGACAATCTCTTCTGTCATTGTTTAGGCATTTCAAAACCTCAAACCTCATGGTGGAGCCAGAGGGAAAGTCAGGGATCACCAAAGTCATTAAGATAAATAATCTGGAAACCACGAATGTCTGCACAAAGTGTTGTGGCAGTCCATCTCAGTCTGGACCAAAGTGGTGGACCAATTAGCACCATGGCTGTAAAGTCCATAGAAACACTTCCCTCCCTTTCGATCGCCATAATTCTGTTTTATCTTACACAGAAAAGTGTAGTAACCATATTTTTAAATCTTTGCAGTCTCAACAGAAAGACTCACAAATGACTCAGACGCTTCCTTGCTACGACAGCCATGAAGACAGAAGCTCAGTGCACACGGTCTGAGCAGATGGACAAACAGACTTGAATCCATCTCAGCTTCTAACGCTCTGTAACAAGGCCAAAGACGGTCTCTCTCCCCACTGCCAGCAGATGATGTTAGCAGTGCTCACCATATGAAAACATGACACAACATTGGGAGCTCATTAGTGCAACATTATGATGCCGAGAAGCAAATTACATGGGCCATGAGCCTGAGCACAGGAAATCACAGTATTATTTCGATGCATTACACTCAAGTGAAACTGATGTAGCTTCCTGTGAAACTGAATAGTCATGCTGCGGCCCAGTGGAACGAGGTTAATGAGTTCTGAATGGTATTAATATCAACGGACCATGTCGGCTGAAGCGGACCAGTTTGCATGACTCAGACAAACTTCAGTCTGTTTATGAAAGGTTATCAGGAGTGGCTCAGTGGGTATTATGAGCTCAATAAGCAGTGTGTTGCTCGGACGATATGGATGATTCAGTGTCAGTTAACACATGTGCCACTGCCAGTAAGTCAGCGTGCCAGCTGGCTCTGCAGATTCTCTATAATCATCCATTAGAGAGGTCACATCTACAACTTTCAAATGAGTGGGGTGTTTTTCTAGTGAATTTCCAAATAGAAGCAAGGAAAATAAGTCCTTCTCTAATGTCAGCTTGAAGAAGCAAGACTGGCACCAAAACGATACCAGCCTGTATGTACTGAGTGTATCCAGGTGGGATAAAAAAAATTTACATCAGAGCAAAAACTGTTTTCTCATTAAATAAAGATATAAAAGGCCTCAGTGGGGCATGACAGGGCATGTGTGCACCTAACATGATAAAGCTTAGTGATACTGAGTCCCCTTAACGGTGCAGCTGCTCCACAGTTATCATCAGAAGTTTGAGTGGAGAAGCGTCTGCACACATCCATCCTGGCAGAGACACCGCATGTATTACACACTGCTCCGGGGCAATCCACAATGCAAAATTGATTAATATTTGCTTTCAAAATGACAGAGCTTGATGCATGGGGACTCTCCACATGTAAATGAATGCTTTAAAAGAGATGAATAGCCTTAAAGGAGGATTATAAAGTTCAAGCAGGAGATTTGCATATTTATATTACAAGTTACTGATAATAAGCAGGGCAAGAGGAAGCAAATGCAATCCGTTTGTCAATGTACAACTCCTACATTACAAAACTAGGTCTTATTAGCTTCGGTGAACTGATATGTTCAATTACTTGCCAGAATAGCCGTGCTGAAGATGTATTGTGCCTCGTTTTGACTTTATAATACAATTTAGATGAAGACAGAGACATGAGACAATTGATGATTCATTTAGGATGCCACAGCGAACATGGTGAAATAAAATAAACCTCATCTCAGCAACTTTATGTTATTTCTCACTAAAGATGTTTATAAAAACAAGTATGAATTTCCCAATATGCCTATATTAAAAAAACAAATTATAGAGTACTGAAAGTGCTTTAACTCTTTTATTCATTGGTAGACAACTTAGATTTTATCCTAATGCAAAATCACTACAGCCATTCAACCTGACCTGCTATGTATGACAGTATTTATGTTAAAAGTTTTTTTTTTTTGCACTCATCACTTTCATTTGAAGAGCCACAGTTCGCCTTCAGCATGGATTTCCTGTTCCTGAGGAGGGATACAAAGGCTGGACCCCACTGCAGAGACAAACTGCCATTATGTTTTGTGAGAGGAAAAAACAGGAAGCTTGTGGTGTCCAGTAGAGTCCAGGATGATGTCACTTTTCTCCCCTCAGCACAGCATTATGCCAATGTTTCCAGTGCTCTGTTGTCTCTGCTGTCACTGTGGGAGAGAGAGCTGCAGGCTGCAGCCAAGAACGTCTTTGGTTTTAATTAGGAAAGATTCAAACGAAGTATAAATAATATTTATCAAAATGAAAAGGCTTAATAAAAAGTCTACTGCTATGAACACAATGAATAGTATTAATATTGTACAATATTACTGACATAATAATAAGGTCTGGATCCTTTTATTATACTGTAACAGTAAAATGCCTAAAACAAATACTGCTGGCTCATCAGAAGAAATAGCTATGCTAGCCGTGAAGTTTTATTAATGGCAATGTCAGATGGTTGGTTAGTTCTGCAGCTGGATGGACTGCAATTAAAATTTGTACAGACATTCATGGTACATGGAGGATAATTCCTACTGACTATGAGGATTCCCTGACTTATCCCCTATCATCACAATAAGGATGATTGTTTTTGTTTTTTAGATAAATATCTTGACAATTATCGGATGGATTGCTACTCTCTCTCACATGAACATGGTGAAATCCAGAAACACTAAGACCAGATATCTGCAAAACTAATTGTAACCCCAGCAGCCTCAGCAGTACTTTGAGTTTAGTGCTAATTAGTGAGCGTTAGCATGTAGATATGAAATTAAGATGGTAGACATGATAAACTCTCACACTCATGCAATTCAAGTCCTCATGCACATTTCTGTATTTTTACCATAGACCTCTTTTGATCTTCTTATCAGTGTAAGGCTTGTTCATAAAGCTGATACAAGTCAGATTTATCAAACTCTCAACAGCACAAACTTGTCATAAAGTGCCTAATGAATGCCACTGGTTAATAAGAAGGTTTGTGAGATCATCAGCATGATCAGTGTCCATAAAATGGGCCCACATGGTATACGTGACATTGCTGGCTTCATGTATCTGTTGAAATGAAGCTTTTTGTCATCCAGACATCGGTGAAGAGCTGCATGAGGAATGTTTGCCCTCACTTCTCACAGTGAATCCACTGATATACGCATCAGTTTCAGCTAAATAACGGATTCTGTTTTATAAAGCGCATGCCGGAAGTCACGTTTAATGCTATTAGCTCACATGCAGTATTTTAAGCGTGGTGATACGACTGAACATTGAAAAAAATGAGGAGCCAGTGAACCTCTCTCCTCAACAACTTAAAACAGGCTCTTTCACAGTGTTTATTAAACTGTTGACCGTTATAAGCTTAGTGGTCCTTTCTGCTGATATAAAGTACTATAATAGCTGGTATCTGATACCAGACAATAGCTGGTGCGATATGAGGAATGGGAGAGGACATATGTTGCATGAAGCCATTGGAAGAGAAAGATGATACTGCCAAAACAAAACACAATATATGAGTAATCTAATATGTGCCATATGTTGACCATACATATAGGACCCCTTCTCTTTGCTGAAGTGAAAAATGAAATCAAATATCACAAATTAGGAGAGGCCATTAAATTAAGATGATAGGGACTAACCATAGTGTAACGCACACCAACCTTTGAATGGGACATTTTTTGTGTTTGGCTGACACTCAATATCTCAAGTTGGTCCCCCCCAAGCTGCCCCCCTTCCTCTCTTTTTCATCAGGTGAATTGCCTCTATTGAGCTCCTTAACAAGTCATTATAGTGTGGTGCTTGGAGAGGGCCTAGCCAGGACTCCAGGTGTTAAAACGCACTTGGCTCAGCTAGCAAGCCAGACCGGCAGGAGAGTCAGCTAGACAGACTGCTCCTCCTCACCTCCTCCACTCCTTCACGCTGTTGGAGAGAAACTCGAGGTCCACTCGATGCCTCACAGAGACACATTCAGACACAAGAACACACACAACCATAAGGCACCACTTATTGAAAGTGCTTATTACAATATTAAACATGTTTCCTACTAAAACACTCAGCAGACATTTAGTCAAGTGGCCCGCTGTGCAACGCATCCTCTCTCAGTATCTAATAAGAATGTTGGTTTTGCTAATGAATTGGACATAAAAAAAATCACCAGGAGACAGATTTAATTTAATTTGGTACAGTTGCTGTGACAATTGGAGAATGAGACGTTCTGTTGGTATATTTATAAAGCTGATGCTGAAGGACAGGCAAACGGTTGAGACCTTGTACTGTGGCTGAGTCATAAATCTCCATCATTTTAACAAGAAGCGACAGGAACCAATTTGTGAGATTTATGCTTTTTTTCCACCTCTCAAATATGAATGAAGAACAGACATATCTGTGAAGTGATGATGATAACACAAAATCTAATCAGAGTGGAAAATGAATTTTAACGGGCTTGTCGTTACAGTTTAAGTCTCACAAGGAGCTACCCCTTCTGTCACGTTAATTCAATTCCCGGCCGTAATGATCTCCATAGTACGTAGAAACTTCTGAACCATAAAGAGGGGCTTTAAGGGCGAGCGTTGCATGTTTGAGAGAGACAGATATGTCCTGTAATTGAATAATAAACAATGCCTAAATTGCATTACAGTCATTCGGCAATTGGATTAGAGAAAAAATGCAAGTAAACCACATAATAATAACATATAAAGAAATGGATTGAGAGCAGTATGCTGGTCATTGATGGGACAGGAAGGGTCTGTGCTGGTCGCTGCTGCAACTCCCTGAATTTGCCACTCTGAGTCCGCCTCATCTGCAATAGAGGTTTCACAGTCGGGTGAATGAGCATGGACAAGCTCGCTCACACATGCATACAAACACAAGTCACACTTTAACTGTAAGTAAAAACATACAAAATTAAGTGTCAGCTTGAGGTTCTGCATGTGAAAGACTCTGTTCCCTCACAGCCTCTGACTGCAGTTTAAACTAATATTGTTGCAGCAGAGTCCTTAACATATTTAGTCCTGTGAAGAGGAGAGGGTAGTATTAGAAAATTATATTACAGATGAAAGACGTAATTATATAAATACATTTCTCATGACACACACACACAAAAAAAAAAATAGACAGAGGAAGTGTTTTTTTCCAAAATAAAAGGAAAACCACAAAACCATAAAACAATGTTACTGTATTGAGGTGGAAGAAAACGTGAAGCGCTCAATCCAATCATTACACTTGGGAAGCTCATATAAATGTGGTGGAAATACATCAATGGGGGAATGCGCCAACTTAGATTTCAGCGAACCTATTAATTTACTCAACTCAAGCAAAGTCAACTGCGAGGATATTTTCACACCTTCTGCACAAGAGCCGGAACCGTCGCCATGTGGTCCTTGGGGCAGGTGGAAACAATAATATGTCTGCGTATTGAGCAGGGGTAACGTATGAGGATGATAGATATTCCTCAACATCTGTCCTTAAGTTTAAAAGCTGACAAGGTTATATCTATGAGCTTTAGTTTGCTCATTGGGATGTCTATATGTGCTACCTACTCATTATTTACCTACAGACACACACACACACACATAGTACACAGCCACAACCACATGCACCTTCAACACAGACACATAATTTTCCCACCGGAGGAATTAAGAGAGACAACCTGAAAGAGTGAATACCTCAGCTTGGCTCACCCAGCATGCCTTGTCGTGCATGGCGTAATCTGATAATATCAATCATAATTGTGTTAGATGTAATCCATCTGACTTTCAGTTTGTCAGGGTCAGGGTAGGAAGCAAGGCCCCACTTGCCATCAATTATCAGACATAAGAGAGTAGTGGATGGAGCTCTCCTCTATAAATAATATGGTGGGGCCACGGCGCTGCCGATCGATGCTGTACAGTTCCACTGTCATGGCTTTAATGGCAGCTGGCTTTCTTGGCTGTGCGGATCAATAGCGTGTCTCCTCAGGGCTCAGTCTGGGTCCAGGTCAAGCCTGGTGACGAGGACGTAAATGACACCTCTGTTGTGATTGGAAAAATGCAAGCCTTTTGGGTTATTTAGTCCCACTTCAGGGTGCTCTGCCTTTTTCAAAGTACCTAGAGGGAACACCTGTTGAGATGAGTCGGATCGTCTCTGATTATCTGCCGCTACCTTCTTCACCAGGATACTCAAAAATAAGACCAGGCATTTGTCTTTTACACTACAAAAGAGCCCATTTAGTTTCTGCTTAATTCATGTGTGTTTACTCCTTGTATCTGACTGATCCCAGTGTCTTCTTGTACATGCAGGCAGGCAAACATTACAGATCCAGTACCATTTACTGAGTAAATCACAGAACAAGGTCACACAAATGTTGGCATGTATATCTATGTATATATGTATACACACACACACACACACACACACACACACACACACACACACACAGACACACACACACATTATATGTACATACATTTTATATATAATATACATATATTTTTTCAAAGATCTCACTACAGATTTTTATTTCCCATGTTCCTATGGTGTGTAAACAAGGAGTGAGCCCTTTAAATTCCAAACAGGGTGGTTTGAAGTGATGTCTAATTGAAAAACATGAAGAGGCACAGCTGCTCAGTCTGAATGTCAATGGAAGCAAGAATGACAGACAGCACAGCAGGCAACCTGGCCAGGATTGCTTGGCCAAGACTTACGAGACACATAAACAAACACACACAAACTGAGTTAACATGGAGACACAGACACAAAGCCAAAGTAGGTGGTATCAACTACAAAAAAAAAAACCCAAAAAAGACGGAGCAACAGACAAATAAAACCACAAAGATGTGAGACATGGCTAAAGTGTTCAGCCTTCAAAGGAACACAAGGAAAGAGGTTAAAAAAACCTGACCCTTGAAAACCAAGATGTTTATCATAAGGACATAATGTTAGTTGCATGTAAAGTACTGAAACAATTAATCAATTTCCGCTGCGCGCACACAGACTTCTCAAGTGTTTCTCCTTTAAAGACAAACAGGAATAAATCATCGACATCGGGCTAAAGGAGACTCAGTAAAAATATGATATTTAGCACGAAGAAAACATGCTCTCAAATGTCAGTTTCACATGTAAGATACTGCAACAACATCTCCAGGGTGAACAGATAGATGGGAGATAGGAGTTGTTTGTGTCACGGAGGGGCCACAGAGCTGACACAAATTTGTGTCCTTGTCCATTTTTATGGGGGGGAAGTGGCCCCACTGTAAGGGCCGAGGATGTGAGAGATAAGATTAATTTGTAATTAACACAGGTATGGGTCAGTGGGCAACTGAGGATTTGTTTGCCAGTTGGCCCTTTCTGTTGTTCTTTTTCCTTCCTTGTCGTTCTAAAAAGAGGATGAAATGAGAACTGAGTCTCATTTTTCAAATTATATATACAGACATTTCTGTTTTATTCTGGCAAAAGAAACATGCTGGTGTGAAAGAATCAGCCTCTGGTGAAGCACTCAGGGTGGGGAGGAGCTCCTGAGAGCATGTCTGACTTTGATGTTAACACAATCCTCCTCTATAAAAAGTGTGCCCGGCGACTTTTGTTCTCCAGCAGTTCAAATGCTTAGACAAAATAGTATTACAGAGCCGCTTCACACTTAATACACTTCTGCTGATACTGGATCAGCTTCATTATACAGGTGTTGCACTGTAGAAGACAGGACAGTGTCATCAGATACTTGAAGTTCAGCTTCTACGTGACTTGTTCATGTAGACATGACATGTGGTAAGACTTTCCGGACTGATTGCTTTTTCAGTGATACAATACTTGGAACAAAGTACAAACTTGACACTTCACAGTCAGCGGTCGGCATCAAGGAGAAACATGCAGTAAATAGCTCTCAGGGCATTGGCCACATTAGAAGCAAGACTCAGGTACACTTCCAAGCACTTTTTTTTCCGAAAGCTTATTTCACTGAGAACAAGAAGAAACTTGTGTAAAGTATAAATCAGTGCTCCAGAGGCTGTGTTCATTGTCCACAGACCTCTTTCCCAGAGAAGTAATTGAGTGTGGAGGGTCGCTGATGCTGGAAGAGAGGGAGAGCGTGTTTCTGCTCTGCTGCTGCCATCGGCTACTCAGGGCCCGGGCCGCCCCTGGAACTAATGGAGCTTCCTCTGGGCCGCTTTTCCCCTCAGATGGGCACAGCTGGGGGAGATCCGCCACCCAGAGCTGAGGTTACACCCACCACCCCACTCCTCCTCCACACCCAGCTGCCGCCTCCTCCCCCGCTTGCTCCTGCCTCCCGGTCCTGCTGGGTCTGAGCGCTCAGTCTGCTGCACAGCGCTCGCTCCTAACAGAAGGGGAGGTGAGCGTGGGAGTTCCAGACGTGGGTGGACCACCGTGATGAGTAGCGTCAGGCTCGTATCTGCCCTCAGACAAGGGCGGTCGCATTGCCTTGCCCTACATAGCAAGTCCCCCCCACAGAGGCCAAGAGACAGGCATGCTTAAATAACTCGGCCATCTAACGAGGGCAATGAAGCCGGCTATTTGTGCTAGGCCAGGGGGTGGTCGGCCTTTTGATATGCCTCTGTGGAGCAGCCCTGTGGGCTCGCTCAGCCCTCCACCTCTCTGACATTTTACATGGCCTAGGAGAGAGGGCCGGGAAAAAGAACCTGTGTCATAAAAACGTTACAACAGCGCTGTGAAGCAGGCGAGCTGGACTGTTTGATGTTTTCACCCTGCATTCTTTGCCAACTAAAAAAACAAGTCCGCTTGACTCTGCACTGGGGGTTCTATTACTTTGCGAATGTAACTCAACTATCAAACTCCTCTAAAATAAGTGGACTACGATGCGCAAATTGTACCCTATTCTGTGCAAATGATATTCATATGCATACAAAACTCCCTCACTCTGCTTAAAACACACACGCAGAGACAAACTTTGCCAAGTGTCATACATCTGCGGTGATGATCTTTCACTAACAATACCACGAAAAACTCCCCTCCCACTTTGTGTGTGACGGATGGTGCGTGTGTGTGAGCAGGTTATAAAAAAGTGTTCTTCCACACCGTAGAACTTGTAAAACATAGCGAGGGCTACACCCTCTGCAGCCACACAGCAGGATCCAATTAGGACTCTTATCTACTAATTATGTCCCTTACACATCTGCATTCCAGAATAAAAAAAAGCCTGCTGTCCTCTCTTAGTAACAAGCTCTCGAATTAATGAGATTGCTCTGTAATTGAACCTCTTCATGGGTCCCTTGGCAGGGAAAATACGCTAAGTTAAATTTGTATTAACAGAGCATCAATCATAGCTGATCAAACGATAAACAGTGTTGATGATCACAGGCGCAAAGGGTTTGCACCTTTATGTAAATGTGCTGTCCACCTTGGAGCAGAGGCAGCGAGGAGAACGGAGCTGCTGGAACACCGTCCCAGGCTGGGCCACTGTGGGGCGCTGTGCTCCAGATCACAAACCATACTCAGACAGCGCTCACATCACATCAAGTATACCCAGTTTTTGTGTTATAATGACACAAACACACACTCTCTATCACACACATACACACACACACACACACACACACACACACACACACACACACATATATATATATATATATATATATATATATATATATATACATCCTATTGTTTATTAGAAAGCATACTATCGGCACAAGTGGTGTTATTCTTGATAAATACATCAGACCACAATTCACACACAACAAGTTGCTACTATAAGGCCAGAAAATACGGTATATTAAATAAATATACTCTTAGAAAACTTTTAAATAAACTTTTCATTTAGATTTTTCAGTAATGCTGCTGAGCTCGACATTGCATCTTTCATGTTTCTCGTAGATGATTACATATCAGTAGTTAAGCCTGAAGAAAGTTATGAGGTTTAAGGTTCACATATGAATCTGAGCTCAGGTTAAACAAAGTCACAGGTTTCAGAATGACAAAAAAGATTAGAGTTCATTCAGTTTCCATGAACATTTATTCCATGAATGTAGATTAAATCAAACAGGCCTTGTGTAATTTGACCTTTATGTGCAGATCCTGGTAGGCCTGCACTATGCACATGTAAACTAGATACAAAACAACATCAGGTTATACAAGACTTTTCACTGTGTTTTACTGAATGCTAAAATGACAACAAGCATTAAAACTGTATAAAATGGAATAGAATTTCTTCACAAATAATAAAATGACCTATATCGTATATTTATACATAAAAAGGTGAAGGTTACTTACACTTATATTCTATTAAGTGTGTCCATATTTACTTTAAGTGAGTGCTACAGCAGAACAAGCTTTAATTTCTTGCTTCCCATTAAACAACATTAACATTTACTTACAGTTTCGTTAAAACCATAGAACTATTTTAAAACACACAAAGATGCCATGCTTTCCCAGGCATACTAGCCATTTCAAGATTTTTTTTTTTTTTTTTGAGGACAGAGTCATGCAGTCAAGTGTTCTCACAGTTTAACACGTGCTTGAGACTTAAGAGAGGGAGACGTGATTAGTGTGTGGAGGTTAGCACAGGTATGTAGAGTGGTTAGACTGGAAAAACACCACGACAAGCAGATGGAACATGTTCATCACTTTGCACCACATTTAACAGTTTGCTTTCTTTCAACCACTAAAATGTTATTTTGTTGTTATTTCTTTTGCTTTTTTATTTTAATTTTGTATTTTCTTCCTTCTTCTAATATGTAAAGTGGATTCTGGTTGTTGCTGGGAGGTGGCCATTAATAATTGTTAATAGATGTGATCCCTGACCTCCACCTTGACAGTCAACCATGTCCCACATATGACTGGACAAGGAAGACAGCAGATCTGGAGGTGAATGGAGGAGGCGGAGGCTCTCTTGCGAGGCTGAGCTCACTTTATTAGCATTGATTCCCTTTTTTATGTATTTTGTCACAGCTAATGCTATCGATCAGAGATGCCACTAGCCTTGCCCCCATTAAAACTTCAACAAATTCTTTTTTGTGTGTGCGCCATTTAGCCTCAAAAGTGTCTGATGTCCTTTCAGAGGCATTAATCATCCTTGGTGAGAGATTGCGTGCCTGTTACGAACAGACCATGGAGGAAGTTTAAAGAATGCTTTGATGGGCCACATCTGTTTTGTGTAATTACAAAATATAATGTTTGGTGACGATTTAAATTATGATTATTGTTATGTCCTCAGCAGATTTGTTTCAGATGTACAGTAAAATATTTTGATCACAATACACAGATTTAGACTCTTTGACTTCTCTTGTGAAACTTCTAGTTTACTGTGAAAGATAAAGTCAGAAAATTCATATTTCTTTTATAAATATCGCAGAGCATCTTTATGATATTACGTTGTTGTTGTTGGTGGGAATTTGAGCATCCAGCTCTCGCACCAGTGTAGCTACTTACGCACTCTTTCTAAGAAAAGAGGAGAAATAAAGGGAAAGCAGTGGGGCTTAAAAATCCCCAGTCGGTGCTGGTGTCAGCTCTCCTCTCCTCCCCGTGGACGAGCATGTTGACAGTGCAGCCACGAACAGCAGCTAGGGATCGAGCGTAGTTCACATGTCCCCTCCATCTCAAACAGGATCCCCACTGAGGAGAAGAATAGCAATTAGCATGCTAAAGGTAGCACTAATGTGAGACCATCTTTGAACCCCCTCCGAACCAATCTGCCCATTACTGGCCACGGTAATGGGCAGATCGGCTCAGTGTTTGTACAGGATAATCGAGCATGTGGAGTTTAGTGAGCAGATTTTGGAGGCTAACTTGTGTTAAACTGAGGGTCAGAGAGTCAGTCAGCAGGGGTCTGAAACGGAGAATCAGATGTAGCCATATTAAGGAAATTTATTTTCTAATAGAAGACTATTCAGTGCTACAATATAGTCCAAATGCAGGACACAATATTAGAAAAAGGTTTGATCTTTAACATACATTTAAATAAAGTGGGTTTTCTGAGGTGCAAAATACAAACGTAAGTTTTTAAATAATCTCTGATAAAAAAAAAATAATCTTAACCTTTCTGTTCAGATGCTTGTGGGTACATACTTCTGTTGTGTCAAAAATGGAAAATATGGTAAATTTGAAGGATATATATATATAAAATGGTTACTAGGTATCCTCACATTTCTCCATGTTTCCACCTCAGCTGAAAGTTTATAAGAGCTGTTGAACATATCATGCCATGGCAAATTAATGGCATAGAAAAAGTTGCTTTCTTTGATTGAAATAGTTTAACTAAAAAAAAAATCCACTAGTAAATATGAGGCTGCATTTATGCAGAATTTATACTGTTTTCTGTGCTGCCTGACAGCTTTTTGCTTTTTGAACATCCAGTGTTTCCCTGTTTTGTTGAAACTGAATCTCAGTGTGCACACAGAGCAGCAACTAAGCTCCAGTGCACTTGTGAAAGTAAAGAGATAAAAACAAAGCGAAAAGCAGCGACAGGCTCTGAGGAAAGACAGGATGGACATCTGAAACATGATGACATTAACAACACCAATGTAAGTGGCAAAATATTCACATAGGAGAAGATGAAATCATTATCAAAATAGTTGCCAACTAATTTTCAGCTAATGGATTAATTGACAGATAACTGTTCTCAGCAGGTTAGTTCTGCTGTCTCAGATTGTCTCTGTGATGACTTTTTTTGTGTTTTGTTTGAGCCAAACATAGAACACATTTTTTATTGATTTTTTATGTGTCAGTTAGCCATCAAAGTGAAGCTGTATTAGTTAGTGCTTCATACTTTCAGTCGTCTGACAGCATAAACATACATAAACATACTTATATTGTTTTTTCAGCTACACATGTGATTGTGTGGTAGTTAATAGGAAGAGGACACTTAACTATTCAAGCATGACATGTCTGCCTCTTTAAAAACTTCAGATTTTTATACCTCAACATGATGCCAGTGTTTTTTAAATCTACCCACCGTGGATAAATTCAGTTTCTGTGGTGGAAAAAGCTCGCTAAGAGTTAATGGAAGCCCAAAATGGAGTAAAAAAAAAAAGAAAAGAAAAGATGGGTTTTCAGATTCATGTGCTCTGGAGTTGACGTGGCCTGAGTCTCCCGTGTGACATCAGAGCTGCAGATCAGCGCGTGTGTGTCGAGACGGTCTCGAAGCGTTCCTCATCAGCTTATGGTAATGTTGTGAACAGTGTGACTGCTCCAATAGAAAGCCAGCTGACAGCCAGTGACATGGCGTGCCCGTCACCACCTGACACCTGCCAATAGAGGGGGAGGGCCACACACACACACACACACACACACACACATATAAAACACACGCACACATACACACACCTGATAATCATTGAATTATACACAGGGCGCCTCTTTCACTAACCTCTCCTCTCCCGGGACCCAGCTGTTCATGAAATACCTCCCAGTAAGACAGTGGGGATGGAGGAGAGGGGCAGCTGGGGGAGGCTGGAGGGAGGGGTGCAGGGGAGGAGGTGGAGAAAAGGCATAAAAAAAAAAACATCACGCCTCACTGGCTCCCAATACCATGCACATTTTTAAGAGAGCCAAAGTGAAAAGATACAATTTCACTCAATGAGGCGGGCTGCAAAGGCAGGCACAAAGGAGACAAGATAGTGCAATCTAGAGGTCACTGACACTGCCTCTGCTGTAATTACTACACTTCCTTTAATACTTCTGTAATGCAACTGTTCTCCCACCCCAACACACACACACACACACACACACACACCTCTTCCAGATGAACATGAACGCATCAGTAAGAGGACAAGTGTTCACTGTTCACAGCTGTGTTGTGTGAGCTCAACACGGCCAACATTTTCTCAGGATTGAGCCTTTTTAATGTGCTGATCTTGTCGATATTAGATGACAAAGAGCAAGTTTGTGACCCTTTCACCCAAAACCTCTGGATCAGGCTAGGAAACATATTCCCTGCCCTCATTTCTCACTCTGCTGATTGTCAATGGGGGAATAAGATCCAAAATAATGGCAGCTCGTTGGTTTCTGGTGACATGACTGTGGCATTAAACTTCAGGTCACAGTGTGGATCAAGAGTATCACAGATGAAATAGGTAAACCAAACCTGAACACAGCCTAACTCAAAAGGACATAAAAGCTATTGCAGACCTATGGCTTTGGTCTGGTCTCCACTGAAACTTTAAAGTCTGTTATTTGGCCTTTTTCTGTGTTTGTTCAAAGTATAGGTCTACTGAAACTCTCCATTAAAGTACAGGGTTACTGTCAGATGAATCTAGAACAGTTTTCAATTGCAATTCAGGTTCAGATTTGCAATTTTCAAACAGGAAAGTAATGTTAAAATCCAAAGCGATTCACAGGGCATCTTTTTTTTTGGTACAATACTTGATGCTTTATCATTTTTCAAATCAAAGTTCTATCCTGCAAGAGAAATTCAAGGGGGGAGTGCGAATGAATCACATGAAAACGCAGTGTATTTGTCTTGGGTTAAGTTTTGATGTGTGTGCTTGTGTTGCTGTTTTAAATGATTGCAAGCTGGGTAAAGGAAAAGGCTGCAGTCAACAAAAGGCATTATATACCGTGCCCAGCCAACCACTTAAGATATCTTTGAAGATGAATCAATCACTATATTATAGTGAAAGTCCACAAGGTGCCTGGCTCATGATCGAACACTGCGTCTGCACTTCATAGCAGTCTACAGGGCATTGATGCTCTGATTGATCGCAGAATGGAAGTGACTGGAAAGAAGAAAAGGATTACGTTTGTCAAACGCAGTCAATACGCCAGGCTGGTGGTCAAATGTTTGCAGTAAATCTCAAATAGTGTCTGCAAAGCTAAAAAGGAAAAACAGACCAAAAAAAATAAAAAATTCATTTGCTCAGAGGACCATACTCTTGCATCCCCACTCAAACTGACAGGCCTGCAAATATGCAGTGGGATGAGTAGCCGAAGGCTTTAGGAGATTAGCAATGCTTTAAACATCAAAACAGCCCTTTCTATTATCTCAAGAGGGACCTGCCATCTAAAACCGAGCAGATTCAGCTCAGACCAAAGAATATACTGCTTCATACACAATCAATGTGCATTATTGTTTCACTTCTGCAAGATTGTGATTTCAAACTTTTTCATGGTTCTCTGCCGTACACCACCGGTTCAGCGTGTGTCTCTTGATAGTAGTGGTATTAAGTGTTGCCCCATTTGAAGAAATTATGCGCACGAGTCAAAGCATCAAATCCCTGTGTTGGCATGAGGATATTGGAAACAGGCAACAATGATATCTGCGCATCAACCAGAGCTCAGCAGGGCTGTGATTGGGCTTAGTGTATTCAATGTGCCAATCGCTCGAGTGTTATTTACAGAGGGTTTTTCTTTTATGGAAAAATCAAGACGTGATTGATTCAGGTTAATGTGACTGCAAGCCAGCACCAAGCAGCATTTCAGCGCTCAGGTTAACAGAAAACACTAACTTCCATAAAGTGCTATGGAGATAAATCACTGTTATCCTGACAGCACTGACAGCAGTTTAAGCAGCTGCAATCATCAGAAGCACCTCGGGAGCCCCTGTGCTGCATTTTGCAAAATGTCATGGGGGGTTGATGGAAGGGGAGGAGACGGGTGGGCTGGCAGGGAGACCGGTGGTGTGGGTGTGTGTGTGTCGGTGGGACTGGAGGGGGGGGTGCTGGGAAAGATGGTCATATCAACCACCCATCAGTGTGCAGGTGCTTTACATAAACATCCCAGAGCAGTAAGCAAATTCTGTTGACGAATAAAGGTAATAAAACAGAGAGAGGTTGGAGGGGCGACCGGTCCCAGGTGTATTCCCCTCTCTGCGAGCTCACTCACTCACCAGCTCACCCGAGTGAGATTATGGTGTTTGCTTTTATCTGTCAGAGATCAATATTTCAAACGTCCGATAAAAGAGGAAATTGAACTGGGAATAGACTGAAGTGCTGTAAAAGTACAAAGCACAATTATCAAAAAGCACTTAAACTGCCTAATAGGATACACATATTAAAAATGCTCAAATGGATGTCTCACAGCCATAATGAGAGCTGATTCTGGTCTCCCATCCCCACTAGCCCCACTGCTGTCTTTTGATCACAACACAGTGCCCTTCTGGACGCAGTCACGGTGGTCAATGCACTCTGGGTAGTATATGGAACCCTAGAGGCTGCGCTCACTGTGTTTTAACACGCCGCCATTAGGTGTGAATGACTCTTTCGGCCTTTATGGGAAGTGCATTACGGATTCAAACTCTGTGTGAGAGCGCTAACTGTGGAGATGCAAGGACATGTGAGAGGCGCTTAGAAACAAACAGAAAGAGAGGTGAGTCCATAACCCTCTTTCGTTAGAGGAAGGTCACTCAGTTTACTCAGTGTACTGCTCACTCCACTTGCCAAGAACTTTACTTTATGTCTCGCTCACCCAGACTGAGCTCAATGGAGAGAGAACTGCACAGACACATAACCCTGGTTTAGGTTTAATTCCTCTTCTGACCATCTTGGCCAAAGATGTATTCACTCTATTATATCCAACCTTGCTGTCTATCTATGTTCCAGTCTGGAGGTGTTTAATAACATTGTTCTATTAAATGTGAATTTTATAAGGAATATTTGAATATCTGTTGGCATTTTAATTGCTGATGTTAAGTTTGTCAGAATGTAACATTTGATGCTTTAGATTTTTATTAGGTTTTACTTCATAGAATAAAATGAATTCTGTCATCAAGTATTAATCTATTCATCCACTTGGGAGCCTGGAGAAGCAAAAAGAACACAAACATTTCAGATGGTATTTTTCTGAAGTACTGGTTTTCTGCAATGTTGCTCTGTCTCACATCTTTATACATATTTTTATATCAAAATATGAATTAAAATTATATGCAAAAGTATTTATGGATGTCACTGGGCCTACAGTCGGACTTATTAATTTTCTCATCATGGTTTGAGTTGATATGATATTTAGTTAAAGCTAGGGCACCATTGTAGTTCAAACTAACTACTTTTGAACGGTTAGACTGCCTTTTGTCACGGTTACAATATTAGACATGTTATTGAGGTTAGTGAGTAATCATGGTCATTTTTAACAATTGTCTGCTGGTTTGAAACAGGAAACAAACTGTGGTCTCCTGTGTTAAAGAGTGAAGTTTTGCTGACCCATCCATCCACACCCACATCCTCTTGATATGGAAGGACAGTCTCTTAAATGTACACATTTGATGTCACTGTTGCTGAGGCTAACTTGCTCTGAGAGAGTACAAACTGCTGAATGTCAAACCAATTGTCACATTGAACTAAACTTAAATTTTACAGTGTACTAAAGGAAAACCCCAAATAAGACACAATGCCTGGAAAGGCAGTTACACATGTAGACATGTCAAACCTATGGTGCACAGTATGTCCTAGACAGATATATTTGCAGAAAATAGAGCTAAATAAGCCATTTATAAACATGGTTAGTGTCTGTGCCTGTACATGAAGGCCCATCTACCAAAAGAATTAGACACACCTTTGAATTTTAGTTTGGGCCTGCACCACACCACACCATTTGCAAAGGCTTCATGTATTGTCAGTCATACTGATCCAGAGTCTTCTAACATGATGATTAAGTAATGCAAAATAAAAAAGGAGGTTAACTGCTTTAAGTTCTGAGATCAAATGAAACCAAACACAGAAAACTAATATAATATTTCCACTGCATATTATATGTGGAACATCCCTTTAAGAAAGAACATTAGACAGCTTAGACAGCGGCACAGGTTTCCATTATGAAGATATAGAGGGCTTTCTTTTACTGATATCCGGGAATCTTCAGATAAAGACATCCTATTACTCCTTGACATGATATGATACGCTGGCCTATTCTTCTCCACCCTATCTAAATGATCCTTCATTAGAAACTTGATCAATATGCTCTCTTGATTAAGTGGGATGAGAGACACTCATTTCATTTTCAAGCATTTTTACGAATCGATGGCAAGATTATCTTCCAACAAATGACAGAGATGCAAGGAAGACATTCTGAACGCAGGCCAATAGCATCATCTCTCACCATCTTATTTTCCTCCAACACCCCACCAAGCACACACACACACACACACTTGCAAGTACATTCTCACACAATGATTCACCACTTTAACCCATAACCTGAATGAATAGGCACATACAAAAAACACATAAACAAGCACAAAGCGCACACATTCACTACACAGTTGCAGAGTAAATCATGGAACTTGGTTTACACTGGCCTAATATAATTGCAGACTGAGCTTTTAATCGGGAACGGTAAGACATTAAGTAAATTAGTTTTTAAAGATTTAAGATGTTTAAAGATTTCATTTGCAGATACCTCTGATTCAATGTAGCGAGGGGAATCACTGTTGATTGAAGCTGATAGATGGTGGAGCTCTGTAAAATGTGTTGACACTGCAAAGCCGGTCTTCATTATGGAACAGTATTTACCTCGCGTTTTCCCTGTGTATGTTTGTAACCTTGTGAAGTGTCAAACAGACGCTGCGCTCCAGTAACACTTTTTATATCACTTATGTGTTTTTATAGCTTATAGAAACTTGTCTTTTCTCTCCAAAGACATCCACTTGTAGGTCTTAAAGAAGTAGTTCAGCATTTCAGGAAAAGCTTTTTTGCACTTTCTTTCATGAGAGTTAGATGAGAATGCTGGTATAACTTTCATTTCTGTGAGTTAAGTACAAAAGCAGAGTCAAGAGATGATTAGCTTAGGTTAGCATCTCCAGGTTTTACAATAAAAAGATATAAAGCTTTTGCTATATAATTCTTTTGAAAGGCATTGTCTTTTTTTGGTCTCTTGACCTCTTCCAAAAAGTGTCTAGTTGTGGTCCTTTGTCACATGTGTCAGATGTCTATTTTTTAGTTAATTTGTTGTTCCACCAAAGAGACCTTTCATCACCTCTCGATGATTCAGATAGTTTCATTGAAACAGCTGCTTAAAGTATTCAGTATTTCACAAGAAGATGAAATGTATAATACTGACCACTAGTTTTACAATATAATGTACAGTTCATCAACATTACCATCACCAATCATTTACCTCTCAAAAAGAAAGCAAACAAGCTCATACGTAAATGTTAAACTATTCTTTTAGGCTAAACAAAAAAGAAGTCCTGGTCAAGTTTACCATGATTTTCCCAGGCTGCCCAGGTATTATTCTGTTCTCACAAGCTACTGCTGCTCTAACCTTTAAGTCAGCACAATTCACTTGGCCTTATCAAAGAAATACTTGTGGTAATGGCAAAAAAATCACAGGAAACAAGAGCCGGTAATATTATTATCAGCCTTACCCCCTTTAAGATGTTTCTTTTGTGATTCAAGTTCAGGAAGTTAAGTGTTTTTAAGTCCAGCCACATCCGAGTCCCCCACTCAAGGACAGGAACGATGAGAAAAAAGACCTATGAGGGGATACATTTTTTCCCATTGCTGCTCAGAAATCCAACATTTTATGGGTTGACCCATTAAAGAGAGGGCACTTGAGTCACTCGAGGGACTTCAATTAACCCCTGGGGCAGTTTGGTCTGCTGCTCAGTGACTCTGGGCACAGCCTCTCCAGGGTTTGCCTAGCAGTGTAACCATCTGAGAGTGAGCTAAACAGACTCAATCGATGCCTGTAAAAGAGAGGCGAGTAAGGTGGTGTGTTGTTACCCAGCGCACAACACGTTTCCTCCTTCTGGTGCCCTTCAGCTTTAATTTTTTCCAGGATTCAAATCACATTTTTGATATTTGCTTTATATGATAGAAAACTGAAGAAAAAAATCTTCAGGGAAGAATAAGAGCCTTTGTGCTGGCCTCAAGGGCACTGGTCTTAGGCTCAACCTAATTTGGAAAAATAGAAAGGTCTTGCTGTGTTATTATCATTTGTGCTGGTGCATTTGATACTGGGCTGCCTCTCGGGGTTGAGCAAACAGACGCCAACGGCGAGAGGCGACATCTTAAAGCGGTATTTCACTTTTGTGGACTGTTTTCACTTAACAGAAGTTCAGGAGCATACAATCTCTAACATTAGCCGCCCAGGGGATCCACCGATTCCAGCCCCTGCCAACACACACACAGTCAGGCTCTAAGGTCTTGATTTGATCTTAGAAACTGTTTGATATCCAGCAACTTGTAGAACAAGTAGTGAGGCCACTGCAGTCAACTTTCACTTTCGGTTAAGTTTAATGACATTTCTGACTTACAAAGATTAAGAAGACTTTCACATTGTCATCTTGATTACTGAGAAAGGGGACTGGGTTTAATCTTGAACTGGGTCAGATCAGTGTGGGAAAATTCAGCCCTCAGTTCAATAAATTCAAACAGCTCCATGTTATGAGACGTGGGATAGTGCAGCTTGCACATACTGTCTTGGCCCCTGTGAGGATAATTCATTAACTTCCCTAATCCTCTCATGTGGTGTTGCAGCAGAAAAAAAGATGAAAAGCTCACTGAATATCAAAAACAATGATTTCTGAGCTCCCCGTCATTGCCTTCGCACTCTTTCACAAGTGTCTCTGAGAAAGGATGCTACATGTTGCAAGCATGCATGTCCTGTGTTAATGAGCTTCGAAATACATTTTCGGCAGCTTATGGCTGCCGCGCACCGCTGTGGGATGAGAACAGCTCAATAAAATATACACAGGAGGTCGAAACGGTAGGGAAATAAAAACCCCTTTTTGACAATGTTAAGCCTTGCAGCTGCTTTGAGGCAACTGAGGGGTTTTTATCAGCTCTTCAGATGTTGGATCATAGGGCGCAGAAAGCTTTCCAAGGGTAAGCAAAGTCAGAGGAGTCAGTACTGTACCGGCACATGCCTCTACCCGCATGATTAATTCACATGTCATGGTGTTTTCTTGCACTAACTATTTACACTATATGTGAGGTCCTGCTGTCTTTGTTCCTTACATATATGTTTACTTGGATGTGTGCTTGTCAGTATGCCTCTTCAGTGTCACAGTGCAAATTTCTCCACATGTATTAACGTACAAAATGTGCTCAGATTAGGACTTTTTCAATAAGTAATTTAACTAAGACGATCTTTCAAGCAATGGTCCTTCTCAAATTCATTTACAGGTTCACAGATAGGAGCAGACCCAAACAGTCTTCTATCATTGTTTTTTACCATTGCAAAAACTCAGCTGGATGGCATCTGCTGAGGGTTTCTTTTAAACCTCAGTGGGCAGGGCTTGTCATTCTAAATTTGAAGAACCTTTCTACCATTGGAAAAATAAAACATTAAACCTGTAATCATTTGTTCAAACTCAAAATTCTCTGTGTATAAGCCCAAGGTAGTAAGCATAACCTGCAGAGGCTGAAATGTACTAAAAATTACATTCCACAAGATTTACAGTGATTTGTCACTTTTTTTGCCATTTCACCTTTGTTAATATCCAACACCTCCCTCAGTCTGGCTGGACTTTACACAACCTTGTGATTTTGCTTGTCAATTCAAATTCAATCTGACTGATATCTGTGCAAAGTGGGTCAGTGTCAAAGTATTCCTTAAACTTTCTTTAAATAAGTCACAGATGTTTTATTTCTTTGCATATACGTTACAGGACTGAAAACAAACCTATTCTCATCTATTGCAAACCTTAATATGCTGTTCCAACTATTTGCTGGTAATATATGTCCAATGTGTTGTACCATATCCCATTTAAGAATGAACTGTTGAATACAGTGTGGAAAAGGGCTTTGACATATCAGTGGCAACTGCACTTCAGGAAATAAATGTTGAGGAAGTTGTGAGGAAAAAAGAGTCTTCATAAGGTATGATACCGAACTGAGGTGGGTGACAGTTGAAAATACATTCCTTGACCCCTCGTAGCTGCCCAGGGGAGGAGAAAATGAGTTTATCGATGCATGCTTCTGTCTGTGTAGATAGTGTTATAAAGGAGAGGTCAGGTAACAAAAGCGGGTCTCAGACAAATGCTGCAGGAGCGTTCTATAATGACCTTGCTCTCAAAACCACGGCATAGGTTAATGATTCTGCACCTGGCCTGGGCTCCCAACAATGATTTTTCAGAGCTCGTTGTGTGATGTATGATGTGGTGATTGTTTGGGGTGTGTATAAATTAAAAGAATGTCGTCTTGTTGACATTCTGGATGATGAAATAAGAGGCACTTTGGGTAATTCCTCTGATAAAGCAGCCCGACCCCATGGCAGATGATAGAATCAAAAGCACTTGCACGGGTCGCTGTCAGAATCATCTGTCTAGTCAGTCCATTAAGGCTGAGCGCGCAGGCTTCGACTCCCTGCCAAGACAACACGAAGCTCCACCATCCGAAGTGGGAACATCCTCCAGGAACACAGAGGGCCATAGGAAAATGAAGACTGTTACTGTGTACAGTGCAGCAACAGTCTTAACCAGAGCATGTCGCGGTTTGGAGTTGGTGTCTCCTGTAGCCGATCTGTTGGTTTTGTGAAACCACATGGCTGACCTCAGTTCTGATGTCTCTATGCCAGTTATGGGAAAACCTCTAATGTTGCTAGAAATTAAACTAGAAGTTACTCAATTTGATACAGAATCACCTTTTATCAAGGTGCAGTTCCCAAATCTGCACTTGCTGGATTCCCCAGTGTAAATTAATGTTGACTTACCAAGGGCAATATCCTGTCCATTTCCATATCCCATCCGCTGAAGAAGGAGTCTGTGTTTGTTGGGACTGGAGGGTGTTCAACATTAAAAATAACGATATTGCATCAAGACGATAAATAAGTGCGTAAATATGTGGACAGGAAGCAGGATGACGGATAGCAGCTCTCGCTGCAGGCCATTAGTTGTTGACAGCTTCTGCAAGGGAAGCAGGCCGGAATCTGTGGCCTGTAATTCTGTCTCATTACCACGCCAGTCGGCACTTCCTCCCCCGGACCTTTAATTCATCACTTATAGTTTGCCTGTCGCTGGCCTTTGTTTTATTGCAAACTAACTTGCGTGCTATGATGCCTGATTTATGGAAGTAATTGAGCGCCTACAAATCAGAGAATATTTTCATTGATTACCTTAAATTGTCTAATCTTTTCTATGTTCTTGGCCCCTGATTGGGTGGTATTTACTGGTTGCCTCTTTCTAACTTAAAAATCAATCAGTGGCCACAATCAGAGTGGCTGGATGAATCCAGGCCAAGGCAGCTGCTCCTCCTCCATCAAATAATCTCTGAGGCATCAAATGAATTCTAATTCTTAATGAAGTTTATAAATGCAGCACTTATCTCCCATACAACAGTGTAGAATGTATTGAACGTATTGGGTCTTTTTGAAATTAACTGTATTTAAATCCATTCAATCATTCTCTCCCTGGATGACCTTGCAGGACATCTGACTGAGCATTTATTTTTTGAGAAATGTCTTCATACATTAAAATCCACACATTTCCACCTGCAGGTTTTTAAACAAAACCAATTGCATTGCACCAGCACCATCAACAGAATTACATTAAATCATTGTTAACCAAGCCATTGGTATGACAATGGTCGGTTGATTTGGTCCACTAACTCTGGTCCAGACTGACATATCTCATAAAGAGTTGCACAGACATTCATGGTTCCCAGAGGATGAATATTAATGGATTTTGTGTTCCCCTAACTTTCCCTCTGATGGGTGTAATAAATAAGCAGAACAGGGTGATCACAAAATATAAACACTAATACTACAGTAGTCTGATAATGTACTAAAAATGGTGAATGATGACCAACTGAACTACCAGGCTCATTCAAAGTTGAACAAAGGTGAGATCTGACCTTCAGATCCACCAAATTTGGCTGGAGTTTGCGGTGAAATGGGAAACATATCCTTGAATTAGCCCTGTTATGCAGGCTTCAATAGAAGAGAAGAATACGAGCAAACATTTGCTTAATAAAAGTGTAATATAGACCATAAGATGAGTCTTGTTTTTCAGTAATGTCACGTTAGTACTTGTTAGTGTCTCATCTTTCAAAGGCAAAATCAGAATCACTTGCAAGATGACAGTCTAACAGTGCTGATACAGTGTCAGCAGGATATCATAGTATGAGCCAAAAACACAATGCCAGACATACGTTTAAAAATGCAACACTTAGTGGCTGAAATGACAGCCAGCAAGCCACTGTCGCAGCCGGACTGCATGTTTCCAGCAACACATCTTAACATCAAAACATCTTATTTCACTCCTTTGCAGCTGCTTTGGCTCTTGTCACTATCAGACTCATTTTCCTGACAGTGGCCCTAGCTTTCACTTGCACTTTTGACATGAGCTGACTTCCTGATACAAGGTGTGGCGGATAATTATAGAATGCATTCAGGGCAGCAGAGGTGTGCTGCTGTCCGGGCTGAATCTAATGCAGTCACATCTGTTTAACTTCACCACACGGGAGCACCTACAGGTCTAGGAGGGAGAAAACAAAGCGACACGAGAGAGAGGGAGACACTGCCGGTGAGACTGGACAGGTTTTATGCTCTGGCCACTAGCGTCTCGTATGGTATTGAACAACAAGCAGGAATCTGCGTGTTTGTGGAGGGGACGTGGGATCAGTGCGTGTGATATGAGTCTGTGATGACAAGTGCTGATTTATATTGAGGTGGACGTGGATGTACAGAGCCCTGAGGGCGGCTCACCTACTCACACATTACCGTCACTGTCAGGATGGGACAATGAGAGATGGGAGGGGGGAGAGAGAGAAGGAGGGAGAGGTAGGGTAACCACAAGCAAGAGTCTCAGCAACTGGAAACTATTCTCAGTTTTCTGACTGTATCACATTTGAGTTTCCTTTTTGACTCTCTGTCACTGATAGAAGGCATAGAAGGCATAGAAAACATAAACCAAGTGCAGGATTTACATGTACTTCCTTCTGACATTCAAAGCAATGTCATTTTTAATTCACACATTCATATTAGTAATGTAAATCTGTCAGTGACAAAACTTAATACGTTTTACAGTAAGTTTATGGTATTGAATGTGAAACTTAATCAATGTAACAAACTTTCAAAGAAGGGAGTAAAACAGAGGAATTAAAGATGTTTTAGCAATAAATTTATTTTCCAATCAGAAAGGTTTATTTCTCCATTAAAAGCCACTGCAGGTATGCAGCCTCTGCCACATATGTAAGCTTTTTGCTGGATTTGATACAACTAAATACAAATTCTATGAGGAAAATGTAAGCGAGAGGAAGTGTGTGTGCATACTGTGAGAGAGAGAGGGAAAGAGAGAGAGGGATAGAGAGGCATGGCGTGAGAGCAATTACCCTCAGTAACTTCATCTGCTGACATACACGTTGAAGGATCATTTTAAAACTGCAGGTCTGAAATGGGAATTTTTAAGCTCAGCCATTAACATCTAAGAATTCAAATAACTTTCTTCATTGAGAATTTTATAGATTCCACATTACAAATGACCTTGACAAGAAAGGAAAAGAAAGATGCTAATGAAAAAGTGCTTGCTGGGATAGCATTACAGGGAAGGTTAATATGGTTTAAAATGGTTGCTAAAGGTACAAAGCTGGCTGTGTTCACTGACAGCATCAGTTTGTGGTAGACATTAGACAACATTAGTGGGTGAAAGGTGCTTACTTGAGAATCAGACTCGTCACATGGCAGGGATAATGCTGTGGTTACACAGGACTGTAATTACACCGATCAAAAGATCTGTTTTCTGTATCATGTTATCAGACAAATTACATTATTGCAGATTTTCTTTGATGATATCGCAGCCTGTGATCTTTCAAAGGAAAAAAACATTATGAACCAAACTGTTCCATTGCAATCAACTCCTGATGAGTAAGCCATCTTTGACTGATTAAAAACTCCAACATACATTTTTGACTTCCTGTTTGGTCTGTCTCACATCCCTGCTTACGGACAGCACCCTGTGTGTTGAGTGTTTTTCTGTTTGCTACATTAAAGTCCTCTCAAATATTTACTGAGCTCCTTTTAATAACTGCATTTCCTTCTTAGATTTTTCCCCCTGTCTCTCTGCAGATCCGCAGCTCCAGTTTGATTTACTCCATGAAAGATTACAGTGATAAGCAAAGCTAAACATCCGCCAGGTTTATCCTTCGCGGGCTGTATTTTCAGTGCCGTGCATTGTCTCTGACAATTAGCCCTGAGAAATGGAGTCCTCGGTCGCAGGCCTTGCCTTTATTGTATGCTGACAGACAATTCCCTCTGGGGTTGCAACTCTACAGCCACACAGAGACAATAGAAAGACAATAGAAAAGACAAACCACAGAAATGAGGTATGAGGAACAACATGGCTTTTCTCCCTTTGGGGGAATAACCCTGCCAACAAGTAAAGGCAGGTAACATCAAGCTCATCCACTGTCCACCTCGCCTGAGTGGCTATCTACTGTTTTCTCCTCATATCACCTCAGCAGCACCCCTTCGCCTCCTCTCCCACCAACTCAACCCCCACTCCTGTCAATAAATCCATCTGGGAGATCAATGCCGCAGCGAATCACTAAAAGTTATCAGCTGAAGCCCTGCCAAATCAGCAAACACATTCACTATGTAAATCCATCTTTACTTCTCCTCCACAAAGACAGGCTTGCTTCAAGTGTAAGGGGAGCTCTGAGCTGCTTTCTCTGAGAACTAAATGTGTGATAGAAATGGACAATATTGGCAACTCTGGCTGGTTGCTGAAACTCAGCACATTAAAGTATATGGTTCAGAACACAGTTCTCAGCGCAGTGCTCAGGGTTTTCTCAGAGGGGCTACATATTCTCACTAGAATCAACAAACTCCCACACTGGCAGCACAAAACAGCTCAATAATAAAGATAAACAGGAAGTAATGCATGGAATCACATCACGAGGATCTGGCATGCCTTCAGACGTCTACTCTATGAGTATGATATCAACCATAACAGCAGTTACTTTGTATGTTTTCATGTTTACTACAAAGTTGCCATGGGCTGGTCATTTATATGCTTAGATTGAGCTCTGATGGGGACATCTGTGCTTCTGTCAGTCATGATGCTGCTGCGGCCCCCACCTTCCCCATCGCCGTGGGCAAACCCCCCTCTACTGCTCCTCTCTCTCGCTCTCTTTCAGTCTCTCTGTCTCTCTCCCCCTGCACTCTCTCCTCTAGACAGCTTGGTCACCCAGGCCTGCAGGAGAGGGTCTCAGTGTGATGAAATAGAGGTAGGCAGTTGATCCTTCAGCCCCAGGGTCATTATTTAAAAAGTGACAGAGACTCCAGTGAGTGAACGTGAGAGAGGTGAGGATGGGGGGGGGTGAGGAAGAAAGAGGGAGAGGAGAGAGAGCGAGAACGGCACTCAGGAA
Organism: Scortum barcoo; assembly: GCA_023238725.1. NCBI lineage: Eukaryota > Metazoa > Chordata > Actinopteri > Centrarchiformes > Terapontidae > Scortum > Scortum barcoo. Next base: position 18,640,446 of record CM041531.1, read on the forward strand.
AGAAGGGAGGGAGGAGGGGAGGCAGGAGCGGGGGTGGAGTTGTGCAGGTGTATTGTCCAGCGGAGGGAGAGGGTGCTGGGAGACAAATGAATCCAGCAGGCATTTGGTACACACCGGAGATTGCTTATCGATCCAGATCGCAGTATTCAGGCCGGCCTGAGAGAGGGCTGAGAATTTTCTGAGGGAGTTAATAACCTGGCAGCTCAGCTGTCTTGTCCAATTCACCAAAGGCAGAGGCCTAATCAGGGCTGGATTCCTTTTTCTGTCTGAGGAGGGGGCTCTAGCCCTCCACCCTCTCTTCCAGCTTTGGCTTCTCTCTCCATCTCTCCATCTCTGTTGCCCTCCCCTCATCCCTCCCTCCGTCCACAGCCCCTCACTTCCACTCCATCGGAGCTCTGAAAGTGATTGAAATGACAGCCTATAGAAAGAGGCTAATCAAATTGTTTATTATCAGTCTGAATCAATATGTATGGATTGTTAAAACATCAAAGTCAGCCCCTGGAAAAGTAATAGTCAACGGCCGGCAGCAGCTGCTCAGCCAAGGCTGGGTCCCTGGGAGCCTCGCTCCATTTAAAGCGACTTTCACTCTTACTTAAGTCCTGATGACCCGAGGAGGTCAGTTGGCTGAAGGGGATGTACATGGTTGTGCTACAGCGCCGCTGAATAAAACGCCTCTGAACTTCCCTCCAGCTACTCAAATACATGTCTGCTCAGGCTGACTGATAAACAATCCATCAACTGAATAAATGAGCCACCACGGTCCTGTGATAAAGACCATTGCTCACCTCCTGTGCTCCAAGCAATATTTTGGACTACTGGTCATTGGTTCCCTTAAATTCAATATTTTGCACCCATCCTCTCCTTTGAATCCAACTCTCCTCTCTTCAGGAAAGCAGTCTGGATTGCAAATGAGTTCAGGCTGATGAATGAGTCAGCTGAATGGATCAAATTGCTTTGAGATGGACATTGTAGTTGGTTTCAAGCCGCGAGACAAGCTGGCATGGAAGATTGATGGATAGCCATTGTCCATTCATTGGCGCTGAGTGTGACACCTGATGTTTGGCCGGGGTCTCCCTCCACCTCTGACACCCCGCAAACACAAGGAATGTCGTGACTTGATAGAATGATTAGACACTGAATGATATCTTCTTCTGCAGCTCTCCATCTTGACCACTTTACTGCTGGTAAACGCTGAGATGGATCACAGCATCTACAGCCACCAGGTCAAATGTGAGGGGATTTAGGCTGCCTTACAACAAAAGAAATATTTGATTTGTAGTTTTACCTTCTTTTCTCACTGAAAATTTATATTGTAAGTATCTCATCAGGTCAGCTGCAATAAGGTCCTATTTAATATAGGACGTATTAAAAGTGACGGGCTCAGGCTAAGTCACCACCATGTCATCCCATTGACCTCATTTTGCTCCCAATTTTTCTGTCACTCATTTCAGTGGAGTCAGATTGCAAGTTCAATGAAGACTGGTCACCATTTCAAACAAAACACCAATCCATATCGCTATAGAAGAAGCTTCCTAATTGGAAGTCCACTCAGCTCCTTATCATCAACTCCATTACATGAGCCACATAAAGGCAACATCATCCATCATACACCAAATTTGTTCTGTCATTTTTCTTTTGGATGGAAGATAAGGGCCAGGGGGCCATATTGATTTTATAAAAAACATGAAGCTGAGGCTCCAGGAGTGGAATGTTTGCCTGTTATCGATAATTGGCCTAATAAGCATGACAGACAGAAGAAAAAAAAAGCACATCTGGGCCTGACATCCTCAGAGGGAGAGCTATCTGAGAAATGACTCTGTGGCTTTTGTTTTAATATTTGTATTTTATCTGAAATTAGTATTTTTCCCACCTCTGCACTTTTATTGCTCACTTTTCTGTTTGTCACTGTTGTGTTTAATAGGCCTGCTGTTCAAAAAAGAGGAGAAAAGACAGAAATACGTAATGGCGATCAGGATAATCCCTCCAATACACAGAATTAAGTTTTTTTTGCTTTTATCTATAGTTTCAAGTCTACGGATATGGGGTATGTTGGATCAATGTCTGGGCAACAAACAGCAATTAAATCATTTTAAATGATCATCACTGATCAGTTATCTGAAACAAAATGTTCCTCTGAGTGAATGTACTTCTATTATTCGATTATTCGATTACATTGTATAAGTAATACTTTTACTTGCTCTTTCACTTTAAAAGCTTGTAATGGATGACTTATTGTATTGTATTGGAAGAGGTTAAGGGATAGGGAAAGGAAAGGTTTGATTTGAGGGAATTTTTCATTCATTGAAAGTAAAGAATGTTGAACAGTGAAGTAGACCAGGATCTTTGGACCGCTAATAATTTGTATCTCTGGCTCAATACTTAGCAGCGCTTAACCGTTTTCAAGATTCAAAATCGATGCAACAGAACCAGATATATCATCTTTTTATTACATGCATTCTTCTTTCTTATCAAAATGTGGTGTCTTACAATACTTAATTACTTGACTGGTGAAAGTTTGGTCAGAGATTTGGGTGTTTTCTTCTAATCGTGAAAATTGTTGGTTTGAGTCTCAAGACTCAAGCAGAGTCTTGAGTTTTCAAACTTAAAGTCTTGAGGCCCAACTGATGTTGACTCGAGGCAATTCATCAAATTTCATGAAACTCCCTCAGAAGCCACAAAAGGCTTTATACACCTTTTTATTTGCAGTAGTACTCCCCAAGATCTGTAAACAAACTCTGATGTGTTCCCTTTACTTTTGTGTGACTGGTTAACTGGTAAAGTTGGTAAAAGTAACAGAAAATCTACTGTTTTAGTGATTTAATGTAAACTTCATGCAGTGGAACACCATAAGTGGTACTAGGGTTGGTCTAGATTGGTCTGTCCTCCCACCAAGAATAATAGATCCACAGTAGCCCCACCAAGAAATTACAAGACGTATCAAATGATACAAAAAAGCCTTTCTGACTGCTTTTGTCCAGCTGCTGTTCCTCCCAATCTCTGGTTAATCTGATCCAATGGTGTCCTCAATTGCCTTCTATGTCTTAAACGTTCTTTGTGATGGAGTCACTTGGCTGAGTTCATGTTGGTCATGTCACAGGGGTTATATGTACTTATAACTAAACTAGGTATAAGGCTTACAGAGATAAAAATACCTTGTTTCACCATCTCATAACTTCATCTATAAATTTATACTCCATATTCCACCAATAAATAACCCAACTAGTCTTAGCAAGAAAAAGAATGTAGCACTGCCTTTGAAGAAGACTTTAGATTGCACAAACTTTAGTTTTTCTCATAAAAATCTACCCAAGAAGTGTATGTTACAATTGCATGTACAAACTTGTGAAATAATAATTTTAACTGCTGCCAAAGTTTCAGGAGATATGTCAAAAAATGAATGTCTGGATATACAGAATATAAAAAATGTATGAGTAAAACTAAATAACGGCATCCCTCCTCCTTCTGTCTGTCTCTCTCTGTCTGCACTCTCTCTCTCTCTCTCTCTCTCACTCTCTCTCTCTCTCTCCCCCCGCCCATCTCATTCTCTCTCTTGCAGGCAGAGCCAGCTATTCCGTGTCCTGCTGAAGAGCGGTAGCTGATGGCAGGGTTACAGTAGGGTTCTTGCCAAAGTAGTCCTGGGCACATTGCTGCATTGTTGCTGCTAGTAAACACCCAGGGCTCTTGCTCTTGACATGACGGGGGTCTCTAATTAAAGAGTGCAACGAGACACCCCTAGCCAAGGCTCTCCCTATCAGCCCTACACCCACAATTAAGTCCTCCATGGGATCCAAGGCGCTGCATTATTGATGGAGCAGAACGTTTGATTAGAAACTCTTAACACAGCTCCGGAACAGAACAGCCAGTCCACTGTCATTAAACACCACTTAAACCAAGTCAAAACATACCAGTTGGACATGCTTCTTAAACATCCGGGTTATGATGAAGATGGGGGGGGGGTGCAACTGGATTGAATATCAATGCTTTGTGCAATACCTTCTGCCAGCATATGCTGAGGGGTTTTAGCCATGTAGACGTAAACAATATACCTGCAGGCCAGTTAACAGACGTTTTCTTGATGACTTGCAGAGAAGAGGAAAATAGTGGAATTTACATCCAGGAAACACATGTGAGAGATAAAAAAAAAAACAAGTGAACCGCAACAATGTCAGCCCCCCGTATGATGAGTCAATGAGTGTTTGAAATTATAACAACCCCTTCACCAGGAAATATGTACTTACATCAAAGCCAGGCTGCTCTAAGTGGGGCTAAACAGTATTACCGGCCCACAGTCAATCAACTGTTGCCTAGTGCGTAGATAATGCATCACTTCATATCAAAAGCCCTGCTAATGAGAACAGGATGATGTATACAATACCCAAACATGCATACAGATGTGTGGATGTAACATGTAGATGGGGATGTAATGGGGTGTCAAATTAAAGCACACGGCAATGTGCAGGAACACATAGGTGTACTTTTCACTTTAAACATGTATGCTTTATTATTTAGCTTAAAATAAATGGCAGCGTTACACTTGGAGACCTTGTGTTTGTGTGGGAGTTAATGTCTGCAAGAGGCTTTCAGTGGGATTTCTTACTCCGCTTGTGCACTTTTGTGCGTATGTGTGTCTGCAGGAGAGTGGAGGGAATACTGCAAATTCGTCCGATTCGCCTCTGCAATAGGCCTAATTAATACACACTCAAGGGTTGATAACATTGTGGCTGAAAGAGTAGATCTCCTTAAGAGATACTTAATCCAGCTAAAGATTGCACTGCTCCCCTCTCTTCCATGGCATCACAATCAAAGGTATTGGGTGGGTCTCTAGTGGACTCATTAGCAGACTGCTCAGCGGTGGGGGTCTCAGCTAAGACGCAGTCCCTCCCCCACCCCCAAAAGCGCACACATAAACCTCGCCATCCCTTGCACAGCACTCGCTGACCTGAGCAATCAGAGATGCTTGCATTATTATGACATTCATCAAGCATCACTGATGGAAACCCGGCACACTCTCATCAGCACTGTGATTAATCACCACCTTATCGGCAAGCCACAAACCTCCCATTATCTATGTGTGTGTTTATGTGTGTGTGTGAGGTGTGTGTGTGTGTGGTTGAGGTCTTCTCTTACTAGGGCAGGGGTCAGATATCAGGGACAGGAGTGATCAGTAGCTACTCAGTGAACATCATCCAGGCTAATGAATGTTCTGGCATCACCTTTACGCAAGTGTTACCACCTAAATGTATCTCTCAGCAATGAATAAAACACCTGACCTGACCAAGAGGTATTTTAGGATGTTACAAGTATGCTGTCTTGTCCGTGTGCTACTTAAAGCACAGTTTATTTAGAGTAAATAAAACAGGAATGAAAAAGAAATCAATTATGACAGTTAACTTGGTACACTGGGAGGAATATTTTTATATCCACTGCTAAAATTTATAGAGATGAACCTTACTATAACACGCATTCTCCGTCTGTGTGAAAGTAATTGCCCCTGCATGGAAAGCCGCAGTGGTCTTTTTATCGGGAATAATCTGTATATCTATCCTTGTACCTGATCTGAATTCATAATACAGCAGGTTAGTAAGTGGGATCAGGTTAAAGAGTGCTGAGCCATGTTAAACCACTGCAACAGAGGCGCATGCATCATGTCCACGCATTAATAAAAGGCAACTCTGCTATCATTGTAAGCACCATACGTGCCCGGGCTCCACTTCCTGGCTGCTCTAATAGCTAACTGGTCAAGGGTGATTTATCTGATAAACTGCTTTTGTGTTCCACAAGCCTGAGAGATGGTTTAGTTTAGCCTAGACTGCCATAATGTGCCTTATAAATACAAAAACAAATGGTTGCCTAGGGAGGAGGAAAGATGTAGCTTGTATATTTGTGTTGGGTGCGGTGGGTGTAGGTCAAATTGTATCCTCTTGTGCCTTGGGGGTGGGGGGAGGGGGAGACAGGAAAAGACTGAGTTATAACTCTTCCATCACCTGCCTTTTGCCTCCCATGCATTACTCAGGATATAGCGCAAATTGCAGCCGGCATCCATTAGTTCTTTTCAGGGTTAATATTGATGTAGATATCATTCCTATCTGCTGTGTCATTTATTTGAAATACTATGTGCGAGGAGTAGCTCCGGCAGTGAATCAAATCAATTGATAGAGCAGTTAGCCTTGCAGCCCGGGCTGCCTGGGAGCTGCCGAGCGAGCATGAAATATTATGGAGATTGTTCTTTAAAGTGATCTCTTCATCATCATTTGTCTGCAGCCTGGGCGATCCTATCCCCTACCGCTGCGTTCCTCTTGGGCACCAGCTGTCATAACTAAATCAGCCGGATAATGCAGTCGTGCGCACACTTCTCCCGCATGCCCCCGCACGGCACCCGCCCTCATCCAACCCCACCGCCCCACGCACACCCGCTGCCTCCCTCCTCGGCTCCCTTCAACCCCTCACTGCTGCAGCCACACATGTCAAGGGGTATCCAGAGAGTCGCTCATCATCGCCACTGATGGCCCTCCTCTCTGGGGCCTGCTTGTTTATGTCACTTCCTATGTGCAGGGCTGCTAGTTCATGTCACCCTCTGTAGCAGGGGAGGGCATGCCGGCTGTTTTACTTCATGTTTGGCTGCTCGTGACGGGCGGAGAGGTACCGCCGAGCTCGGTGACAGTCCTGCTGGATGTTATGATAGCCAGTTGAGCTGCCAGTCTGCACTATGCTGTAAGTGAATATGACGGAGACAGTTTTTATGGCGCTCTTCACAGTCTGTTAGCATGCGGCTGTATGATTGTTTTTACTGCCCATAAATGGGGCACCGTGCATATTTTCTGAGTCATTAGGAGGACAGTCAGGAGACATACTCAGAGGGAGACGCACGCCACTTAGGCCAGGCCGTTTACCATTGTAAAAACCTCATCACGGAGCCTCTCAGAGTGATGTAAAACTCTTACTTGGAGAACATTTCCATGTGTCAGTGAGAGATGAGATGAGAGGGCATCTTCAATGACAGGGCCCAAAGGATACAAGGCCTCGGAGGAAAAAGCTGCATTATTCAGTACCAGGACACCCAGGATCCTGGAGCCAATCATGCCATCCTGATCAGTGCTTCATAGCCTACTGATATTACAGTCAACGGACTCTGGGCATGGTAATAGTAAAGACGGTGCCATGTTTAACTCTGCAACTTTCCAAATGAATGCTGAGAGGATGCCAACTAAATTCACAGATGCAGTTACTTTGAATCATTTGGGGTTTGTAATAAGTCTTCCCATAAAACAGAATAAATCAAGCACAGATATATTCCACATGACTTTTATTTAGAAAATTCTGACATTTTATTTCATGAGGGAGCCCGTGCACAATTACACCAGCACCCCGAACACAGTCTGGATATTATTCTCTGGCAAAATAGTATCAAGTCATACATTTATACCGATTATGTGCTGACAAAATAGGCATCTATATTGTTGAGACAATGATGTCAGACTACAGCCCGTTACATTTATATTTTCTAAACAAGTCACTGGGCAGCCTGGCCGAGGCGGTGACATCTGCATGACTCTTAGTCAGAGGAACAATGAGGGCTCTTAGCAGAGAACAGAACCCCTATTTGTCACTGTACGCTGATAAAATTCATACAGGGGCATTGTATGGGTCTGAAAATGGATGTTAAATCCATTAATCAAACCCAGATGGATTATGTGCTCTGTGGGTTATGTCCCGTTGCTTACTCTAGGAGATACAGAGGTTTAAAAGGCCATGGTGTGTGTGTGTGTGTGTGTATACGTACACATGCACTTGTGCATGTCAGTTCCCAATGAGTGTGATGATGACCACTGGCTCACCATATTGATCAGGAGAGCTCGAGGAGGGGTGTGAGATAGATGGCCACACAGCAGCAAGAGCAGCACCAGCATCTCTGCTTGGAGTGAAAACAGAGCTGGGGTGAGAAAGTTCAAAGTGTAGCCTGCTGCCTGTGAAGGGTATAATTTAAGCTGTGGTATTATTATTATTATTTTTCTTACACATTAAAATGATTATAAGCAGCAAGAAAAAAAAGTTAAATAACAAGATGCTTAAAAAAGAGAAATTAAGGAGGAAAAAGGGATCAAGCAGGGTGCAAAGAATGCCAGGGTTGATAAAAATAATGGTTTAAAATACCACTGAGACCACCCATCCTAAAAATGTAAGCTATGCACTCACGCCACTGTAAAATACCGTTGGCATATGTTATGCAGATGTAACCATCACTGAAGACCTGCATTATAGGACTAAAGCTGAATTTTGGCTCCATCTCAGAGAGAAGCTGTGTATTTACAGGAATCAGAAGGTGTAAAGGACTGCGTGCCAACTTCCTGCTTGGTGGTGGTTGTGTTAAAAAGTAATAATTTGGCTCTGGTGTATAAAACCAAAAGAGAAGATCTGATGCCGAAGGGGTGAATAGTGCTTCATGTTTGTGACGCAGGTTATCCATTTTCACAACAGTTTAAATTTGTATTAAATTCTTGAACTAGAGTTTTTGTGGTCTGGATGTATGTTATAATAGCGAACAATTATTTTGGACAACCACCAGGCCGCCGCACCAGATTCTGTCTTGGGATCCTGACTCTAACACCAGCTGGACGCCTTCCCTGCCCTGCTTCCCTGTGCTGAATGGACAGGTAGGCACAAAGAGCGTGTTACTTTTCTCTGCAATTTTCCACAGATTCAGCAGAAAGTATTTTATAGTGCATTTTTTTTTGTCTCACCAATCCAAACAATGTGTGTGCACTCCATACCGTCATACACATGGCTCTGGTTTGGCTCGGCAAAGTGGCTTTCTCTCTCTTTCCTCCTGTGGTTATTAATTATACAGATATTGTTCTGGCACAGAGTGAAAGAGGGCTGCTAGATAGCTTTGGAGGTTCATCTAAAGTGAGACTCAAAAGTTTAATTTCAGCGTTGGACTTTAATATCCCTCTGCGTGGTCCAAGTGGTGCTCTGTTCTGTCTCTGTCGGCGGTGCAGTGCTGGGACGTGCAGGGCTCTGGCAGAGGGGGAACAGCCGATGTAGGACAGCCTCTCATGGCTCCCCGGGGGCAGATCTGTGCAAACTACACTACAAATTACACAGTGGGTTGCTGTGCACCCCGAGCCAGTGTAAACAACAACACCATTTCCCCTCTTATACTATGAATCAAACTGAACTTATATGACCCATGTCTGAGTCCACACCCATGCTTTGTACGCCCCCCAAAACCCTTTTAATGACACACCTACGTAGCAGCGTTCAGCCCCGAGCTAGAGTCCTCTCTCCTCCCTCTCCCACTGACTTCATTCATGAAAACTCCTCCTCCCTACGCCCCACTGCTCTCAGTGTGTCACACTATGCAGCTGTTTCATTTTAGGAACCAGGGACTCCAGAAGTTTGCCTTGCAGCCACCAGACTGCTCTCAGAGCCAATTGGAAACCACAGCCAATACTTGTCCGAAGTGCTCTGGCAAAGTTAAATATAGAGCCCCTCAGTTGTTGTAAGAGATTTAATAAATTCCTCCTTCAAAGTTTGCATAATGCTCTCTGGTTTAAAAGACCAAAGTCCCCTCGCTTGTTATTTCCCAGGCCTATTTGTTGATCTCTCATTGCTGGAATATAGCATTTCAGTAATGGTCTGCTGCAAACCAGCTGATGTGTTTAATAAACTTTACTGTGCCTCAGTCTGGGAGCTACCTCCCACTTAGTAACAGACATGGAGGAAGGCAGTGGGCCATAGCAGTGGAGAATGATTCATTAACACTGTTAATTCAGCAATTAAACAGTCACTATATATAACTTAAAACCTACAATCAATAACCTGTTAGTCATAGCTTGGTATGTTTATAGTCATTTGAAAAAAGCTGAACTTAGTCATCTCTTGAATTTAACATTTGATGCATTTTCATCAGTACAGTTGTTGAAAGTTGTTGAAAAAAAAACCTTTTTATATCAGAGCAAAATCTCTTGATTATAATCATATGAGAAACGGGTATTCAAGGGAGGCACATTTTTTAATTAAATCATGCTTTAAATACATTTTAAATATGAACTAAGTTTCTAAATTTAATACTCTCTGTAAGCTGCCCACTTATAAAGTTCACCCATGACTTTTTATGAATTTTGCTAATATAAATTATAGTGAACGACATTCAGATCATAGCCTTTAATAATATACTCATAATGTGCTTATATGTCTGTGCTGTCCTGTAGTGCATGGCATGTTTTACAAGGACTGTTTTCTACAAAGTAATCTGATTTAACCAAAAGGTCTGATTGGTCCAAGATGTGTTGTGCAGTTATGTATCGGTCGCTGTGCCAGCCCATGTGGTAAACAGGAAAATGTAGCAATCACTGTTGTTTTCACCAACAAAGCAAAACATTGCTACATTTTTACCAAAAACGCTGGTACAGAATTTTCTCACTGACAATCTGTGAAGCATTTACATGTTGCATTGTAAACTAAATTTCACACATTTCACCCATTTAAAAATGACAAATAGAAATTAGAGGTAAATACAAATATCCTTCCCAAAGCAAAGAGATATTGGGAGAGAAAAAGGGAAAGGTACTCTTCAAAATATAACAGTTTTTAAAATGTATTTAGGTGCATGTTTGCATTGTGGTTCTAGGTACTGTATGTACGTAAACTGAGAGCCACTTTAAACTGGAATCAAATCCCTTGTTAGCGTAAACATACTTGGCAATAAAGCTAAATCTCCCTCCCTCACATTTTTAATTCCTAGCACATCACCGCACCTTTCTGCATCTGATCCGAGTCTTTTCACTTTTCTCTGCTATTTATTTACGTTTTCCGAAACTCTTGAAGCCTGCAGCTAGGGTGGCACACACATGCACATCCTCAGATATCAGTAATAGTAGTCAGACTGGCAGAGTCCTTCACCAATATGTGAACCAGCTGCGGGCCTCAGCCTGGCAGTGTGCTCTGCCTCAGACAGAGGGGGCTCTGTGGTGGAGGTCTGTGTCACGCCATCAGGACCCACAGTGTGCTGTGGGTCCTGAGAAAAAGAGCCTGGAGCTGCGCATTATCAGCTGGGTTGATAACAGCATGGAAAAACTGAGGCCAACAGGAAAGACACGCAGGGATCCTTCCCAGACCTGGCCACTGTTCTCTTTTCACTGCCAATAAGCCTCAGTGCGCTGAATCTTTTGCCAGGCTGTTAGCACAGAGAGTGCTCCGGGATTGCAGGTAAAGGCGGCTATCATCGGTATTTTACACCGACAATGTCTCAAACCACAATGAGAAAACAAGGTGGGTGCTCGTTTTGGTCTCACTGTTAAGCTGTACGGTCGCAACCTTAATTATTTGGTTCACTCTCACTGCTCTCATAGCATCATTTTTAGCTACAGTGGGCTGCTGTTTTCAGAGAATAATTTCTGAAAACCCACTGTACACCACCAAACAGCAGGCAGACACTGTGAGAGAAAAGCTGGTGATATATAGTGGGGTAATTAACAGCCATAGAGCCGGATATTTCCCTCAGGAGTTGGTGGTGACCAAAACCAGAGCTAAAAGAAAGTAAATATTGGAAGTACAATAACTGATTGTTTTGTCAACTTGGGAGCAGCACATTAAATCTGTTATCAAAGATAAATAGTACAAGACATTTCATGGTGAGTGGAAGTTTTAAATTGATACTCGAAAAATGTATGTATTTCTAAATTATTATTTTACAATAAATAATAATAATAAAAATAAAAATAATAATGCACAACCATTAAACTAAATTACAAAATCCTAATTTATTTTTCAGGGATTCTATGTATTTTTGACATTTTTAAAAAAGTTACAGATCAGTTTGTGCTTCTTCTCACATCCGCCCTTTTCCTGATAGAAAAAAAATAGACTCTGGCTGATCTCATTGGGGGTCAAGCAGCTTGATGTGAATGGTAGTGAATTAATAGGATGGGTTCACTCGCCACGTGGAAAAACACCTCCATCCCGCTGACCCTCTTCATGTTGTGCGCACATGATGTTACTTCCATACATAAACACAAAGCGGGAGCGGCCATGTGAACACAGGGGTGTAATTAATACCATGTACAATTTTCCCTATTCCCTCTATCCCCCTCTAAACACCCCTCCCCCCACCCCCCCACATTAACTTGTGGAGAGGAGCAGAACAAAACACCCCTCTGCTCGTCTCCCCTCCCATCTCTTCCTTCTCAGAGGGGAAGAGTGCAGATGTGAGGAGGGTCAAATAAATAGCCGTGATTCAGCCGCAATTCCACTTTGACATCCACTTAGCCTCAGGTTCCCTCTGCCAGCAGCCACCTGTTGCTCTTCTTTAAACACTGCCTGGTGAGGAGGAAGTCCTCTCATGTGGAACTGAGCCCCCCGCACCCCCGATACGCTCCCAGGAACTAATGGCTTAAATAAAATTGTACGGAGCCTCAGCGACGTCACTCAGGCCTTTTACGTGCTTCAAAATTATGCAGACAGACATGGAGAGGAAAAGGAGAGAAAGAAAGGGGGAGGGTGGTGGCAGGAGAGATATAGGGAAATTCAGCCATGTGGCCAGATGCTAAGGCCATCAGGTCTGTGTGTGAACTGAGAGACAAGAAGGATCTACTGTACAGAGATGGATATAAAGTGGCAGGATACAGACATCTGGTGTGATTTTTTTACTGACCCGGCCAAGACAATTATGAAATAAGAAAACCATGCACACTCTACTTGCACATTTTTATTGACATGGTATACTTGAATTTGCAACTTGAATAAAGATACACTATGAGAATATTAATATTCTGTTGGATATAGACTGCATAAGGTAAAACCTGTGATGCCTCAGTTAGCTGATGGCTTCTCAAGCTGCTCTGGCTCCTCGCAGCAAGATGCAATACACCGGGTTTAAGGTTATTTTTCATGTCAAGTGTTTTTGTAGATGTGCACTGACTTTGGGGAACTTTGCGCCGGTAACTTCAAATTACTTAAAATGCTCTTTTGATCAAACCTAATTAAACAGAGGCAATTACCAAAGTGAAATTAGCAACATTTAAATGCATCCATTTACTTGATTAAAGTTAGATGATGAGAGTGAGATAAGTGAGGACCAATACTCGAGGAGATGAAAGCAATAGGTCTAGATATTGGGTGTCAGGTGAAGCGCACACAAGCGCAGTGCAACTGTGACAGAAAAAGAAAAAAAAAAGAACCCACAGGTAAATAAATGAAGAGCGATGACCGTGTCACATCCTCCTGGTCGAGCTCGACTGGGTATCGTGTAAAGCTCAAAGCTTCGCCTCGGCGTGTCGTATGCTCCCACATGGGCCCTGCCACAGATGCACGGGGCCTCTGGTTACAACGCAGAGAAATCCTGCCTGCTCAGACCCGGCTCTGTTACTGAGGCCGGAACAAAGATCGAAGGGTAACTGCCTACCTGAAGTAAATGTAGAAGCGTCCAGATTTATGGAGCTCAAATGTGTCAGAGAGGAGCTCTCTTATGTATGATGCAGTGCTGACAGGGCTAATTATGATCGCATTAACAGCGCTGTTGTTGCTACTTCTCTGTGAACCTCGGTGAACCGGGTATATTACCAAGTGTCGTCGTGTTCACCGGTGGCTGGACAGAACGAGCACCCGGCAGGGAGAAAGCAGTCAGAGTGTGCCTATTGTGTTACTCTGCAGAGCCTGGCCTGGCCGGGCTGCTGTGGATGTAAGTGTGGGCTACTGCTACCACTAGCTGGGGAACAGTAAAGCATCTGTCACCCCTTTTAAATCCCCCAAGGACATAAAAGCAAGTCCAGAGTTTCACTGGCCTTACTCACAGCAGATGTCATCAAAAAGTCCTGGGACATTCATCCAATCAGTAGCATTTAGCAAAGCAACTCTGTCTTACCAATAATTAGCTCAAATTGACCTGTTTCTTCCTTTCTCTCTTTGCCTCCTTCCATCTCTCTTTTCAGGCACTGATATGAATAATGAGGTAAGGGGTTAACGGCGGGTCACACAGAGCTCCCTATCTGCCATGTTATTTATTCAGTGGAATGAGAAATTGATCACATTATTGTGTTAAGAGGGACCTGATTCGTTATAATCAGCCTGGTATTGGCAGGCCAGGCCCGCGGGCCTCACTATTGCATTAGGAATGCTCAGGCAGCCATAGGTCACCCTCGCTCAGGCCATTTTACAACTTCACGTCACCCCCTTGACCTTTTGATGACCACTGACAGAGACAAAAGAAAAGCAATATATGACAACGCAATATTAGCTGCTCGTTGAACACCATGCATCTTCACCGCAGGGGGCAACATGTCAAGGGACTCAGGGACTATCATGTCTCCCACAACTGTTCATGTGTGTTTGCAGACAACAAATAGTGTGTGTGTGTGAGAGAGAGTGTGTGTGTGTGCCAGCGCTACACGGAATACTAGTAGGCCATGACCTATAAGCTATATTTCTGTCAAAAAGATTAACATTTATTGGGTAGGTGGTGCCAAGATCATTCAACTATTTAAAAAATTTACTATTCCGAGTAGTGGCTGGTTTGAGATGGTTTCTTTGACCAGTTGCTCCCTCAACACAGCATTTTTCCAAATGAATGAAAAACTGTGTAAACAACCAGGTGCACTAACCTGTTTCCCCCTGTGGTTACACCATGCCAGCTCATTAATCAAATGAGTCTGCAGCTCTGTTTGCACGAGGCCAGAATGTATTGGTTAGTGCTTGTTGATTTAACCATAACGCCTCAGCACATAAAAATGGGTTTGGATCCGAGTTTAATCTTCAACTAGAGAGCATCATTTGTCATTTTATCAGCAGCCACCAACCTATTTATCAGCTACTGTGTTTGACTTAAAGCTGGTATCTATGAAGCTTTGTTTCTTCTTATTAATATAAGATATTGTAACGGTGCAGAAACATAAAATCTATAGCACAGTATTGCACTTGGGATGCTCTCTACACTTTTATACACAATGCTTTTGAAATATGTTGATCCGCTTCTCAAGGTGAACTTGTCCTGGATGACAGCTACAATAAGCCTTATTCAGAACAAATCTGGTGCATTCAAATGAATTATTTACTGTTCTTGCATCTGCATTTATAGCAAAATCTCAGAAAATTATCAGCTGGCACATCTACTGAACCTTTTTAGTGCCCGAATTCCTTCCCATGTTGCTAGAACATAGTATCAATTTATTTCACTGGGATTCATAAAATACAGAGGCGGTTAACAAATTACATTTAAAGTGCTTTTACCAAGTATTTCCATTTTATGCTAGTTTACACTTTTACTTCATTACACTATATTTGGGAAATACTGCACTTTTTACTTTATTATATTTTTATGTCATCTGAGTTACTAGATACTCTTAGATTAAGATTATTAATTTATTTTATTTTAATAACATACATTTCAACTATTGAATCAGGATGTATTGTGATACTGTAGTTTAAACTATCTAGCAGAATATAAAGTATTTTAAATTAGTTCCACCATTACCAGCTACAACATTAAATTGATGAACACATTAATGCATTAAACATTATAATCCAAAAATATAATTTATATAAGTCTGAAATGAGGCATGCTGCATAATGAGTAGTAGGTACCTTAATAAAAGATTATTGTTTGAGATTAGTAAAAGAGTGTTTCTTCCACCTCTGATTATATAAGCTTTTTTGGTGATAATCTGTTTAAACCTATAAAATTGAGCTATTACTTCCTTACAGCTTGAGTAATGTTGTTAACTAATAACTTTTATTTAAGTCTCAGATTGGTACCAGAGTAATGAGCACAGTGGGTAAAAAACACTGTAGACACTGTAGCTCGAGCAAAATATTTCAGCACGCTTTCCACCTCTGGAAAACACTCTCTGCCCTCCCCGATGCCCGCTTTCATTCCTCAGACTCCCCCCACATCTCTACGGCTGTTTACAGTGAAAAACATCTGCATTGAAATTATTCCACTTCCTCGGGCTTGAATAAAATCAAGTCTCCACAAAACAACAACAGGAAGAGGGCCATTTTTACAATAGCTGTGTTTAAATATGTGCAAGAATTCGGTGACGCCTGTGAGCAGATACGGTGTCAGCAGGGACTGGTGCAAAATAGCAGCCTATTTACACATTAGCAGACACCGGGAGAAATATCAACTCTACTACAATTTCTCTCTTTGACTTTTTTTTTCACCACACATGTTCATTTTTAACCTTTAAGCTGTTACCAAATGAGAGAACCGATACTGTAAGTATTTTCATATAATTTATTGGATATTAATTCTGCCTCCAACACATCCTGAAGTATTAACGGCTCTTAATTTTTAATGTAACACCCTCACACACCAAAGCGTTTAAATAGTGTTTTTTTTCCTTTTGTCTTTTATTTTCCTTTTCTGTGCCTCATGCCTGTGAGTCTATTTCCCATGCGGACATAGAAAGAGCACTAACTGGTCAATCATTAGCCAATACTGTAGCAGCCTCTGCCTTACCTTAGGCACTTCAACACATGCAGGGTGCCTTCTTGAATTTGCTCTCCTTTAAACACTGAGCTATGGAGGGGAAAAAGAAAACAAAAGATGCATTTCACCTTTGCACCAAATCATTTAATTCACAAAGGTCGCTGCATTAAATACGAGCAGCTGAGAAACCGACTAAGAATTCTGAAATGTTTTAAAAAAAACAAAAAAAACAAAAAAAAAAACAAGAGAAAAGATGTTTACTATAGGATAACATTATACTATACTATACTTGCATTATTACATATTTACAGCATGTCCTTGTTGGCAAAAAAAAAAATCAGTCCTTCAGTCCTCCACTCAGTAGTTCATGACAGGAAGTGGCACAAATAGCTGTTAAATACTGTGACACGCGACAATTTTCCTTCAGTACTTTATTTTTATCCTTTCTTCAACTTCCTTTCCCTCAATGAAAGTTAGCCTCGGGACGTTCAGCTTTAGAGACGGTACCGCGGCGCTGAAAAGGCTGCAGGTACTGGTGTAAACAGTCCCGGTCACTCTTCACGCTGCTTGAAACTTGTTTAAAAATGTCTCAGCGTCACCCTGAAACGTTTACACAAGCAATTGTGCACGCAAAATTAATCTTACAGGCTTACAATTAAGACATTGAGGAATTTCCCTCAACATGAGATGAGGCTGGCAACCTCATTCTCTCCCCTAACAGTAGCCTCGAGAACGTGTGTGTATATAAACCTCCTGTGGTTAGTCAAATGTTGTAAACTGTATAACTAAAGCTTAGGTCCCATTCATAAGCTGTTTACCTTGTCGATAAATCACAGCGTCCCTTAAGCGACAAGTAGTGACAGGAGGCTTAGCTGTAACCAGAGACCTGGATACTTTAAGTCAGAGACAACAAATAGAAATTATCTGTCCAAATAACTACATTAAAGTTCAGGCGTGTGTTTGGGCACAGAGGGAAAGGCTGTTAGGTGCTGGGCATGAAAATACAGGTATAGCTGCCACAGCTCTGCCTATAGTCGATTATTGATCTCTGCGTCATGTTACCATCAAGGTATCGGTGGGACAATATAAAAACATCAAAATTGCTTTTGAAACATTGAGTGTTCAAGTCCACAATTTGTACATTTTCAAATCAATTTTTTTTTTTTTTTTTTTACCTCCAATACTAATACTTAATTCCAACTAACAAGGCAGACATAGAACATGTAACCAAAAACTGAACAACTGGACATTGAAATCTAAACTAAATCAGTGCAAACCAAACAAAAAAAAAAAAACTAAATAACCACATCAGTACACTTAAATACAACAAATATAAGTAGCTCAGGTCAGATTTGATTAATAAGCTGTCACCTTACGCCACATATGAGGTGTAACCTGAATGCTGAAAACCTTTGTTTTTTTCAACGTCCTATTTAACATCAGGCACTTCAACAGGGCAGCATTAGTAAAACAAACAAGTATCTGGCTACATTATGTAGACACTCACACACACATACTCAGAGCCTTTCCTGTTGATGACATTTTACCTTACATTTGATGTGCTTTCTGTTAGCTAAACAGTTTACACAAATGGTATAAGTACAACATTTGTTTCACTCTATACAACTTGTGTTTCACCCCTGTTCACAGAATCACCTTCCTGTGGCTGTCCATCCTGCAGCCTTTATTGTAGCATCATTGCAGTGTTACTCACACACTAATGGCTCTGTGTCTGCTCTTTGCATCGGTGTCATTTTTTGTTATTATTTTCCATTACAGCAACCTAAAGAGCGCAACATGTAAAGAGACATCTACTCCCAGATGGGCTGAGGTGTGTTTACAAGCTGGCGAAAAGGCCTAACGGGAACTTTTCCTGCCATGGGAGGGAATAGATTAAATTCTGGCACATTCCTCCAGACGCTGCAGTCTGCCGGACACCACAGTGCCACATTCCTCACAGATGCAAGTAAGTGTTCACTTGATACTCTCTTCAAAAGGATAGGACAGCAGACCCACGCCACACGTCACACATGGAGGTGATGGATGATCTCAAACATTTCAACATTTCAACTGGGTTTCACATCCTCACAAAGAGAGGTATTTATTCTAAAGTTGAATCTGATCTACAGCATATCTTCTGCCCTGATGATCAACTGACAGTGCGCATTTTAGCGCCTCAAAATCAAGTGCACATGAAAGTGTTAGCGGCAGAAACACACTCGTGTCCCATTATTGTCGCACAACAGTATCATATCCCTGTGTATTCTTACGCCGTGGCTCAGTTACATCTCTGAGGAAAGCACCTGCTGTGACAGAAGCCAGCGGGGTCGCGACACTGAATTTCTCAGCTACAGGGGGTGTCAAGGGTCAATTTGTTTCTCAGAGCGTTTCCCCAGTCACCTTCACTAACCCCACCTTAGATCGATGACGCTTGACGCACCTCCAATGAAAGTCAGTCAAGTACACAGCATGGAAACAACAAGCAAGTAACCGTTCTGTGAAAAATAAATAATAATAATAAAAAAAAAACACTGTGTGTGTTTTATCTCCGTACTTAGTTCTACTGCTGTACCTGAGTCTACTGGACTAACATAAAACTAAATAAATAATATATAATATATAAATAATACATAATAATGTTACTAAAAACCTCCTCGTCTCAATTATTGATAGCAAGTGTCAACCCTGAAGATGATGACGCCATCATTCTTTGAACAGCAGCTTGGCAGGATTTACTCACAGTAACAAAGGACAGAATAGAATAACAGCAGCAGCAATAAGGCCAGCAGCACTGACAAGTTCTCTTAATTTCAAATTTAAAATGAATTTAGAGACAAAGATCACAATGTCATTGCTCGCTGAAAGAGAGAATCATAGTCTGTCTCATGGTTTCAAGAACAACAGCAGCATTGGCAACAATAATAACAGTAAGTAAATTTATTGAACATTGATACATGTATTTATTTACCTGGTGTAGTGGAGCAGTGCAGCCAAACGGGGAAACACAGCTGTTATTTGAAAACTACTGACTGAACTCCTCTTTCTAAATGCATGGTGATGTTTTATTCTTGTAATGAATATCTCTCTCTGGAAACCCGCCCTCCAGACTTCAGAAATTAACAGCAGAAACCACCATGCAGCAGGCCTGCCGCTGTGTGTATTTTACACCCACAGTAATACTGTTTTCACCTGGTAAGGTCACCCACGCCGAGTCTGGCAGGGCCGAGGCAGCGTCTGAGAAAAAAGATACCCAGTCCCATTTACGACGGGCCAGCCCAGTAAAGCTGGAGTCAGTCTGCAAGTGAAGGGTGGAATAAAGGAGTTTCTCAGGTTTAGGAGGCCCTGCTGAGGCCCCGTCCCACCGAGAGCTGTGCCCCTGTAAATTACACTCACACTGCTCAATTAATCTATAAACTATGTGATAACACACACAACTGTTTCATCTCTGGTCAAAATTTATCCTTTAACTCTTTTGGTTAAGGACTCCATTTAAGGTGGAGGATCACAAACTAGGATATCAAAGAATATTTCAGCAACAAAATAAATGTTTTTAAAATAATTACTTTATTCTAACTCAAACAATCTGCATAAACAAGTTGAATTCCAGTAAGTGCTTACCCATAAATACCTGTTATTGCAACATATGGGATTACAGGAATTACTTAACAAGCAAAAGTGCTTACAAACACTCTTTCATTATGTATGATATCACTGAGAAAGTATGTAAGTGGAAACGACTAGTTTTACATTTTTGGTCATGGAACACTGTGGCGGCACATGACCCCTTTGTCAGAGCGGGATTATCAGGAGCGAGCGCTCACAAAAGGAAATGCTTGTGGAGCTACAGTAACAGAAGGATAAAATCAGCCGTGTGATGATTGGGGTGACACATTTGTTTGGCTGTAATGAAAATAAGCCCATTGATGGTGCATTCAGTCATAGGCCCGAGCCCCCCCACTCCACATCCTGTCTCTTTATCCTTCATACAAGTGGCAGACAGATAGCGGCTCGAGGGATATTGCAGCAGCCAGTGGGTGAGAGGGGCTCAGCGTGTGTGTGTGTGTGTGTGTGTGCAGACCTGTCAGCCTGTCACTTTGCATATAGTGCTGATGTGTATGACGGAGCTGTCTCTGCTGCTGCCCACCAGCTAATCAATTTATGTTAATCTGTAGGCTTTAAGTACTTTACAATGCCACACTGACATATCACAAGTAACACAAAAACAAGTTCAAACTGCATTTTACTTTAATGGAAGTAAAAAAAAAAATGTAAAAAGTTGCCATTGTAATGAGCCACAATGGAATAAAATAATACAGTAAGCTGGTTAATTATTGAGAATGAAAGATTTAGACAGTTTGTTTTCTGATTTTGTTATTTTATATCTGGTGTAAGTATCCCACATATTATCATATAGTATATGCTTGCTGAATTATAGTATTATGTTGTAAATAAACTTTAAAAGAAAATGGAATATAGCCTTGTGTCAGTACAAGAACGAACAGAACAAAGTGCAGGAAACACACCCATATAAAACATTAGGTCGCCATCTGGCACAACTCTAACATGTGAGCTATCACAGGGAAGTCAAAGTCGAAAATGACGCAGCGACGTGGAGGTTTTGGGACCTTCTACTGTCTGTATCACTGTATCACTAAGCCACGGCAGAGGACCACAGTGCTGATAAAACGTTAGGCCTGATGGCAAACCCAGAGCCCACTTAAAGTGTTTGATCTTGGGATAGCGGCTGTGACTCACCCCGCTGTGTGTGTTTCAACCATTGGGCACAGGAACACACTACACACACACACTCAACACACACACAGTGAGAACATCCATACCGGAAAACTTCAGTGTACCACAGGGCGAGTGAATGACTTCAGACTCACTGTATCCATCAGAAATCTCTCCTGCTCCCCACCCGTCTGCTCCACCAAAGCCCAGGGCTCAGACATGCCACACACAGGATTCACATCAGTGTTCAACATGCACATGTTCACGCTGCCAAATGTCTCGGTAGCTGTGTGCAGCTGTCGAATGAGGACTACTGAAGTGGCTCAGAGAAGATGATAAAGAGAGCAGCAGGCCTTCGACCGCAGGATTTTGATTTGGTCTGTTGCTGAGACACTGTTTGTTCTCTTAATAACACTTCACTCTTCTACAGCGCACAGACTATTGATTATGACATTAATAATTTTATCATGTCATATGTTATGTGACAGCAGATTGCCTGCTTTGAAGCTTAAAGCTGGACCTGGAACTATTACAAGACCACGACGATGAGTTAGTGAATCCCACTTCCTCTCCCCCTCACACCCATAGATATCCGTGCTACAGTTGGTGTAGCTGTGATAAGAAAAACCTCTTCATGTTGATCGTCACATTGGATTGAATCTCTATTAACAATGCACTGTACGTTGAATAAGTGAATTCACCCGGTTGACCGACAGAGGGCTCACAGGCCTGCAAGTTAGGAAACCAGTTTAACTTGTTAAACAACAATGAAATATCTAAAATTAAGAATATTGTAGCCTAGTTTATTTTTAAGGGATAGTAGTGGGAGTAAAATGTTGCTATATTTGGAAATGAAATCTTTCTTCATACTAAATCTGTGTGCTTCTGCAGAGGCCCTCAGTGCCTGAAGCCCCACCCAAATAAATTCCACTAAAATAGCAGCAGTGATTGATGACCTGCATAATCCTGGCATTTTTTCTGACAGGTACCCTCTTGAAGTTGTGTGAATGATGACTGCCCCTGTTGTTGTTGGTGGTTTGAATCCTGTCTCTTACCAACAGTCAGTTTTGATTTCCATTTATCATGAAGGCCATCTTTCTTCACAGTAACTAAGTAGTTTAGTCACACAAACATAACCACAACCTTAACCACCGAGGTGGGCCATCACTATCATATGAGTCATTACAAGAGCGGTCATATGACTCGTTTTGGAAAGCACTGATGAATAACCTTTATATGTAGGAGGACTGGTTGGTTATTTGTATAGAAATAATATAAAGAAATAAGTGAACATCCCTTTGGCCTCTCTGGAGAGCTGAGTGTCATGATCTTAATTCAACAAAAGAAAACTGTTCTGAAAAACCTTTTTTTTTGCTTTTTTAAAAGTGTTGCATGATGAAAAACTCTTAAGACGCATATGGTTGTATTATATTATTATATGTTTCTGCCCTCAGCAATTGTATTTATAATATAAATAACAGAAGAACTGGGTAGTTAATATAAGCATGAATCACAATCATGGCTTAACATGAAAAGAAAAGAAGCCAACAGATGCAGAAACAATGCAATGATGACTTGGCAGCACAGAGAAGAATACAAAAGAAAAGAAAAGAAAACACCATCTCCCAAATATTTTCAGATGTTCAAATGGCTTTTCTGTGTTCGAGCACCTCCAAACCACCAGCCCCCACCTCTCCACCCCCAAAATGTCTGTGAGCGCTCTGACATCGTGTTGGTGGTATTAGGTGTTACACAGGGGTGCATTTCCCTCTCAGTTGTCTGAGTAGAACACACCCGCTGCGGCGGGGCTCCCCCCTGGCTCCATGTGTGACAGTAATTTTACACAGCCGGGGCCCTCGGTCCCGGAGGTGGGCCATTAAAGTTCAGGTGAGGTTAATTACAGAGAATTGTTAAGCCTGCTGCTGTGCGCTGGACAGGTGGGAGGGATTTGACGCCTCCAATGCTGATTTCTGTGTGACATGGCTCCGCTGGCTCCACGGGTGTTCAGCAGCAGATTTACACACAACACCTACAAGCGCCAATCATTCACTGAAACAGCTCGAAATTAAACCCCACAACACAGCCACATGAAAATACTACAGCTTGTTATTACGCTCGACGTATAAATTACCACACACAACATGCAATTCCCCACATGAAATACACAGAAATTGAGTGTAACTATCTTTAAATAAACAGCCAAATTTAGGAAAATTCTTTTGCATACACAGACAGCAATCTCTAATTTCTACCAAGAGGCTCCATTAACCCTGAGACAAGCCAAAAGCAGGAGCTGGAAAACAAGCAGGAAAAGAGTGACTCAAAGATGCAGTCTGCTGTGTTTGAGTAAGGATGAGATTATATTGGATTAAAGGGGATTTTTGCAATGCAAATGAATGCACCTCAAATCAATAAGGCCTGTTCTACTCAATATACAAACTAATTAAGAGGTAATACAATCAAACCAGAATAAAATAGATTGTGCAGCTTCCTCAGAAAGAAATCCAATCAAACCTTTTTATGTGAAAAGATAAAATCTAAAGCGATCTTTCTTTGTACGAATAATGACCTCGGCTTTGTGTCCATTTAATAAGGAAAACTTGTCTTAAGAGGTTACGCTCAATGTGCATATTCTAATCAATATGAATTACATAGGGTTTTATCTATGTTATCTGCTCCAGACTGCTAAGCTAATTAATGTTTTATCGAGTGTTTTAACTCAATTATTTCGCAAAGTCAAAGAGGTTCAACACAATTTTCTATGAGCAGCTGGAGCGTTTTCAGTGGAGGGTAAGTAGCTGAGTTCTGCAGCCTTTAAAAGAGACACAACCAACCAGCAGATGTGTGCTAAAGTTGTACTCAAATGTACGTTTGAATTAAAAATGCTGTAAAAGAAAAATAGTGGTTAAAATATCAATGTAGAGGACTTTTTGGGTTGTTTGAAGAGCACAATGACTGGGTGCTACATTTTGCGCTGTATCTGCCGGGTATCATTACTAAAGTTTGGACGGGTCCCCCCTCCTCTTGCGCTTCATTCCAGCTGATTGCTCATTTTCTAATGCTAATGGTGCTAGGCTGGGGCTAAGGTTTCTCCCCTGTCAGCTGGCCACTGGGGCTGTGGGACGGATCTAATGGGCTCTGACAGGAGGGAACTGATCTCATTCAAAGGGGATTTGATATGTGGCATGAATGTGGTGACCCTCAATGGACATATTAATGACCGTTATCATTCACAGACTTTGTGCCATTCATAAAGCCCCTTTCTGCTGGATGCACCGGTGCTGCGCCAAATGCCATGACTTATGGATGAGCTGGCCATATATTGTTTTCACTGCCTTTTAGGTAACACGTCAAAGTGACTCAGAGCTCTGCTCCGGTGGCAGAGGCGGCGGCCGGTCGAATGGTTTGAGCAGCATAGCGCAGTAAATAATAACATGGTGGGTGTTGTTTACAATTCAATTACGACCACACGCTGGCGGAGAAAAAGACAAAGGCCTACAGTCACAGGAGACATCGGTATGGAGTCACACAGTCAATATTTAGCTTCGCCCCCACTGCTATTTATGACTGAGGTTTCTCTTCATGCATTCAAAGTATTGTTTGTCCTCACTTCTCATTATTACTGCCTCTAACCCAAGGTAAGCAATGGTTAGAAAAGTAACGAAATAGCAAAGAGGATTGGGGGGGGAGGGGTTAGTTAAAATGACTGCAAATCCTGATGCATATGGTAGTAAGATGTTATTGCTAAATTAGGTAGAATTTAGCAGCAAATGTGGAAAAAATACTTGCTGGCCAAAATGATCAATACATGAGTCAATTAGTGATAAATTACAGTTTATAAAAGAAAATGGTTGTATGAATGAATTATATCCACCAGAATACTGATCTTAGCCAGTCAACACAGTTTCTAAACCCCTGAAAAATGTGACTGAGCTAGAAGAAGAAAAAAATAAGGTTACAATCAACATGTGGACGCTTTTGAATAAACAAGTCTTAAAAAGGCAGAGCACTGCTTGTGCACAAAATGGAGCAGCCACAATTAAATGTCTCGGGCAGGATGTTCATCAGAGTGTGGTTTTCCAAAAAATCCCAAACAAATCTGGCCTGTCTATAAATGGGAGACCCAGCCAGAGAAAGTCATATTCAGCCATACATGCATCCGGTGAGAGGTGAAGAGGAGCGATCCTTTACTGTTACACAATGGCAACCGCCGTAAACACATGTGGCCGAGTGGCTGCAACTCAAGCTATTCCTCCTGGTACCTGGCTAAGATATCTGTCAGGAACCCACGGGCCCTTCAAAAGAACAACAAACACATGATGCAACATTTCAAGGTTCGTGCATTCTGTATTCATCAACAATCAGAGAAAATATATTCATCATCTATCACATGAACATATTTTAATGTGTCTTTTTTTTCAGCAAAAGGAAACAAACAAAATTAAAGTCTGCTTTGAAATCAAAGAGTCTGTGTTCTGAAAATAAGCACATTTGTGCCATACAAGTGGTTACTATTACAAATTTATCATTAACCTCTGATTTTAGAGTTATTATGATTAATTATGAGCATATCCCAAGTGTTTTCCATTCCCTAATTTTCTCTGCATGCTCTATTAGCAGGGTAGAGGTGCAGCAGATACGAAGCAGCAGCAGCAGCAGCAGCAGCAGCTTGGGAGGTGCTGTGAAGTGTTTCTTGACAGCTGCACAGGAAGTTACATCCCTCCACACGTTGAGGTGTCACCAGCAGTATTTTAACATTTCCAATTTTAATCTCAGATTCTTGCCATGTGTCAACTTCAAAATAAAGTTCCGGCTGTGCACCCTAATAACAATCTGTATACTGCCATGAGATGCCACAAACACGCCTGGCTCCACTCAGTTTCTTTGTTCTGCTCATTTTTTTAACGGTTCTCAAAATTTGCTTACAAAGTTCTTTTTGAAGCATGTTTCAAAGTACGATGCAATGTTAAACTTACCCAAAATGATTAATAAAGCACAAGATATAAACCACATGGCTCAGTAAATGCCCCATTTGATCATATG